>OY796862.1:10139157-11524295 GCA_963680765.1 Agrochola lychnidis | reverse complement strand
ACTATTCCTACGTTTAAGTTTGATCTGACTTTGAAACTACTAGTGCCTACACGTTCAGTGCCGGTAGCCCTCCTGGAGGGTTCACTTTAGCGCAAACGTAATGCTGGTGACCAACCTGGAGGGTCCTATAAATGGCGTTTATGTATGGCGGCATGGCATATGGCTTTATGAAAAGTGGGTGGACTCGAATGTGTTAATTGTTTTGTACATACGAACTTACCAACATTTAGTTACACTTTCAAAAAAGTTCAATCTGTAAACTAGCTTGTTTTAATAAATAACATCTAAACATTTCATTCATTGTATCAGTGAGACCTTTTTTTTTTTTCTGGGTGGGAAATTATCAAATAACTTCTCCCACTCTGGGTGGAGCGGGAGGGCGTGTCAGACTCTTACTGACTAAAACCCACCCGTGTTCCTTCGGTTGCCCTGTTGCCGGGGGCCACGATTTCCCTATCGGTTTTCTTCGAACCCCCGGCAGGCACTGGCCCTAGCGGACCCCGTCAATTCTGCTGACATCTCTTTGAGGCGCGCGTGGAACACAACGCGCCGTCGACCCGGGCTTGGTCCTTATCGGACGGCGAGCTACCCATTGCTCACCGTCCGCAAGCCCGCGCCTACGGTGGCCGGAAATCGGCTCGCGATTCCCGCCCCGGGCGTCTCCTCCTATTGCGGCGGTTTGGGGCGTGAGGGCACGAAGTTTGCCTCTCCCTCACGCGTTCCGCCTCCTCCTTCGCGAGCATTACCGCTTCGCAGAAGGATGTGACGGCCTGCCATTTCCTCTCGCTCCGTACCATGGCCTGAACCAGGGCCGGACGCGAGAGATCACCGCCGCCGATCGCCTCTACGAGGACACGGCGTTGCTCTGCCCAAGCTGGGCAGACCTCCACCGTATGCTCCACCGTGTCCTCAGGCCGATCCACACAATGGTGACACCCTCAAGCCACTCCTCAAAGAGGGGTCTTATCGCCGCAATTGTGGCGTGCCCAATCAGTGAGACCTTCTTCTAACCTCTAATAAAATCTTCTGTATTTGGAGGTGTTCTGTTACAGGTATTTAAAAAGGCCTCTACAATTTATTTGTTAAAACCTTTTCGTGTGTTTTTGACTAACCTGGTGTCAGTTTTAAAGCCACCCATGGGCCTCTGACTTGGCTTCACATTCCGTCGAGAAATATCTCTCAGGCATTTCCTCACGATGTTTTCCTCGACCGGTTTTGAAGCAAGTGATAATTATACAATACACACATGAATCCGAAAAGTCAGAGATGCGTGCCTTGGATTCGAACTCAAGACCTGTAAACTTGGCAGTCTGTCGGTCACACCACTAGGCTATCACTGCTGCGAAACAAATAAATTAATAAGATAGTTACCATAAATGTTTGCCTTTTTTCTTTATCCTAGTCCAGTGGTCGGCAAACCGGGGCTCGCGAGCCGTATGTGGCTCTTTGGCATAAAGATTGCGGCTCTGTAGGTACAAATGACGATGAGTGCGAGCGTAGGTACGCTTGGGGGTCGGGGTTTCGGTCATTAACAAAGATTTTATTCAAAATTCAAATTATATTTTGAAATATTTACTTCCGAAGTATTTTCACCAAAAAAATAACAGGACATCGAGAATTAATCATTTACTGTACCTTTCAACATTTCCAAGGTTAACTTATAAATAAGTAAGATGCCTTATTATCAGCCGATATGATGATGATGAAGGCATTGTAGGTTTCAAGGTTTCTTAGAAGCATTGTAGAGTGAAAGAGGATGGGAGTTTTAAGGATTAAGAAAAGTGTATTGAGATAGTTAGGACACACCAAAAGGATTGGGCCTCATAAGAGATCTAAGTCATTATAGTATAGATATTTGGCTCTATTGACTAATCTAAGTCGTTATAGTATAGATATTTGGCTCTATTGACTGATCTAAGTCGTTATAGTATAGATATTTGGCTCTATTGACTAATCTAAGTCGTTATAGTATAGATATTTGGCTCTATTGACTAATCTAAGTCGTTATAGTATAGATATTTGGCTCTATTGACTAATCTAAGTCATCATAGTATAGTTATTTGGCTCTATTGACTAATCTAAATCATTTTAGTATAGTTATTTGACTCTATTGACTAATCTAAATCATTATAGTATAGTTATTTGGCTCTATTGACTAATCTAAGTCATTATAGTGGCTATTGACTAATGAGTTTACCGACCACTGTCCTAGTCCATTGTGCGCTTTTATAATTTCAAACGTGACAATATAATCGTGGCCGTCGACGGCATCACGATAACACAGGAAAGTAAAATGTATGGAAATATATAAAGACGCTTTTAAATTTTCGTCCACGATAACGTTATAACGTGGACCGATGTTTTAACATCAACGGTAAAATCGTAGACGTCGACGTCCGAATAACGTGACGTGCAGAATACGGTAGTTGCCTAGGTAAAAAAAAACAAATTCTATTTAGTCCGTCTTTCAGATAATAGAAAAATATTAGACACGTATTTTTTACTTTATCATATTAATCAAAAATAACTTAGAAAACACGCATTAAAGTTGGGGAGTGGGGGCTCGCTACGTCACAACATGGTACCTATAAAATCTAGCAAGGCGTGATGTCATACCACATTTTAACTCAATGTATCGCCGCAATCTTTTGATTACGTCAAAAAGGAAAATATACGTGTTCAATGTTTTTATTAATCTATCATTCGGACAAAAAAAAATTGTGGACACAGGCCTATTATAAAACTTATATGGATACCTATTCAACAGAAGGGTAAGTAAAATACTTCAGAACTAGACTGATTGGGTGCTAAAAGAGCACCAGCTCACCATAAAACCGTAAACCAATCAATCTGACCTTCCGTACTCCAAGCAGACGACCACCTGCAAACACTTTCATTTCCAACTCATCACGAAGTACTATAAAGTTAAATTAATCAATCAAGACACTTTATGGCGGCCGTACAAGCCCTCGCCACTTTATAAGTGTCCCTCTAAGATTTCATTGCTCACTATCGAAGTGCAGTATAAATTCCGATAGGATTCAATTAGTTGTTCGTACCTACCGGCGAGCGGCGCCACTTACACAGATGTTGCGAGAAATGTTGCGGTATATTTGTATTGATATAGTAGTATGATAGTAACTCTAAGGAAAATCAGTCGTGGCGTGGCTGACACAATCTGTATATTTTACAGAAAAGATTTTGCGAAAAACCACTACTTATGATATCACTAGCTGCGCCCCGCGGTTTCACCCGCATAAGTCTCGATCCCGTGGGAATATCGGGATAAAAGGTATCTTATGTCCTTTTCCAGGTCATGGTCTAGCCATTTGTCAAATTTCATCCAAATTCGATCAGCCGTTTTAGCGTGAAAGCTTAACAAACAAACAAACACACTTTCGCATTTATAATATACAGCAGTTTGGTTGGATCGAATTATTTTTGTTGTTAATTTAGTGGAGAACGTGAAGATATGTTTTAGCTGTTTATTTCCTTATAATATTTATCATAAGTACATATCTATCGCAGGAGAACCAAGTCAACCAACATAGCTCGAAGAATTGCCAAACTTAAGTGGCAATGGGCAGGGCACATTGCTCGCAGAACAGATGGCCGATGGGGCCCGAAAGGTTCTGGAGTGGCGACCGCGTACTGGAAGACGTAGCGTTGGAAGGCCTCCCACAAGATGGACCGATGACCTTGTGAAGGCCGCAGGAATCCGCTGGATACGGAAAGCACAGAATCGATCGAAGTGGCGGTGCTTGGGGGAGGCCTATGTCCAGCAGTGGACGTCTTTCGGCTGAAATGATGATGATGATGGTTTCAAAGGAATGGCCATTGCCTAGCTAAAGTATATCATGAAAATGTAAACCTAAATCAGATTAATACCAATTTATTGTGTCTTATTTTGAACTTAGGCAAATTGAGTGCTTTGATTTGATTATTTAAATACTTCAACTCGAAATTCAAATTTAAAATAACCTTACAGTTGTATTTTATGTTAATTTTAGGTATAACTTGAATTTTCGTCGATGATTTTTCAAATTAAATTTAAAAATGTTATTCACACAATAAATTGTTCAAAAAAGTGGTAAGATTTAAAATTTAAACCTTCAAAATACAGATGAAAATATTACTAATTCCCTTTAGTGAGTAGTTGCGTAAGAATTTAAACAGTACCCTAATTGCGTAATACAGCACAATCACAATCTGTTTCGATTTGAAACAGATTGCTAATCCATTGCTTCATAAGTTGGAAAAAAATTTGCTCAACAACGTAAACAACGCATGAAAGTTTTAGAACTGTCAAAATTAAACAAATTAGGCATAATTTTTACGAAAATAAGTTACGCAATTAGTCAGAATTTACTCTCTCATCTGATAAACTTGGAAAAGACAGCACGTAGGCGTATAACAAAAAGCGGCCAAGTGCGAGTCGGACTCGCTCATGAAGGGTTCTGTAGCAGCAAGTAACATTGAATGTAAGGTAAATTGCGGTTTACGATTTATGACGTATTAAAAAAAACTACTTGCTAGATCTCGTTCAAACCAATTTTCGGTGGAAGTTTACATGGTAATGTACATCATATATTTTTAATAGTTTTATCATTCTCTTATTTTAGAAGTTACAGGGCGGACACATTTTACCACTTTGGAAGTGTCTCTCGCGCAAACTATTCAGTTTAGAAAAAAATGATATTAAAAACCTCAATATTATTTTTAAAGACCTATTCATAGATGATACCCCACACGTATGGGTTTGATAGAAAAAAAATGTTTGAGTTTCAGTTCTAAGTATGGGGAACGCCAAATTTTTTTTGTTTTTTTTTTCTATTTTTGTGTGAAAATCTTAATGCGGTTTACAGAATACATCTACTTGCCAAGTTTCAACAGCATAGCTCTTATAGTTTCGGAAAAAAATGGCTGTGACATACGGACGGACAGACAGATAACCATGACGAATCCATAAGGGTTCCGTTTTTTTCCATTTGGCTACGGAACCCTAAAAATAGTTTCTTTCTATAACAACAAAAATAAACTTTTCCGACCGGCCAAAGGCTTGTTACAAAATATTGGTTTCGGCAACAAACATAACGGTTATATTCAAGAAATAACAATAAAATGCATTATAGACTGTCATTGAGAGCAGATAATCACCACAAGAAATGGACGTATACATTTATGTGTTTTCAGACCGTGAACTAAAGAGGGTACATTAAACTTTGATTGGCTTTTCATAGTCGGAGGCAGCGTAAGAGTGCTGTTAAGTTTAGTGGTGCCACAAATCGCCAGCTCAAAGCCGGCGCAGAACGCCCAAACAGATGGACGTAAACCTGCGCCATCATACAACCCCAGCTTCCCCTGTACGTTTAACCCCAGTTTTATCATTCGTACGTACCTCGGACGCGAAAACGTATTTCGTGCTCAGGATAATGAATGGTTTTATCTTAAACAGATCACCTATTCTAACACGTGGGCCAAGGTAGAAGAAAAATAAAATGTCGGGGCAAAGGGATCGATTTTCCGCAGACTCTCATTACATTGTAAGCGACCGTATAAATCCCCTCAGAATTCCGAAATTCTTTGGAAGGATTACGGTTACCAAATCTAGGTTTACATTTTAATGAAAGTTTTACGGTGTTACCTCTTTTATTTTTACAAGATATTTGTTTGTCTTGTAAGTCTAAATGTACCACATACAATCAATTTGCCTAGCCTTTTTCCAACTATGTTGGGGTCGGCTTCCAGTCTAACCCGATGCAGCTGAATATCAGTATTTTAAATGGAGCGACTGCCTATCTGACCTCCACAACACAGTAACTGGGTAATACGATACCCCTTGGTAAAACTGATTGTCAGACTTTCGGGTTTCTGACGACCCGTAATGACTGTCAAAGAGCTATGAATGACAGCCGAGTCTAACGGCTTAACGTGTTTTCCGAGGCACGGAGGAGTCTCGGTATGTAAATATGGTCACCCATCTACGCACCAACTCCGGCAAGCGTAGCTTAACCTGATGGATCGACACGTGCGGCTGTTATTGCTTACATTTGAATTTGAAAAGAATCAAGCTTCAATGGCTATCAGAGGGCCACTTTTTCCTTCACCACCATTTATGGTCCTTCCCTAAATGGTAGGTATGATTGTGACATGATTTAATGTGAATGATTATTAATTTAAGAACCATCTAAATCCACCGGAACGTTTCAATTTATAATCACAAGTCAGTTACATAAAATGCCTGTCTTACTTTTGATGTTACAAAATCATCAAAAATTACTTCCTCCGAAATTGGGCTTACGTCCTAAGCGAAAAATAAACGAAATTTTAATAAAAATAACAAATTAACCTCACCTCTATAAAAAATAACGTCAGCTACAAAATTATCTCGTCGTCTCGAGCAACTTAAACTAACAAGAAACGAGAAAGGAAATCATCTAAATTAGATTGAATGTTATAGGCCAATTTTCAATTTAAAAGCCGCGGGAGATTTTATTACCTCACTGTATAACGTTTATTTTATTACAGGTACATTTTCTACCGTCGCCGGTTTTCCTTTTGCTATGTTTATTAATCTCGAACTAAATAATTTGGGAGTAAAATTTTAGGTGAACTAATTATGCCGCTGACTGTGATAAACTGAGATTAGTAGCAGTGTTCTGGAGTTAGAACCGACCATTGAGCTGAATTGGAGGCCGAATGTTTACAGCCCCTGTAAAATGTACGTTACCTGAATTTTAGGCACGACGATGGCGGAGTTTTACGACAAATTGAAAACTACTAAGTCACAAATGGAAAGGTAGGAATAAACTGTAGAGATTATTACAGGTATTTTAAAGACACAAAAAAACGTAGAAACCTGAAGATCTCATGTCATTTATGAGATACTGTGATGGAGTATACAGGAAAAAATGTTAACCAGTGTGCAAAACTTAAACACGTGATTTTACTCATCACTATGAACAACTGTTACTATGGGAAAAAAAAATGGGAAAAAAATCAGCAGTTCCTTACATTTTGATGAGGCATTCGAACATAAATGTAGGGAACAGCCGATTTTTTGTCGCGATTTCAGGATTGGTCCGCGTATAATAATAATAATAATCGTTTATAATAATAATAATCGTTTATTTATAAAAAGGTGCACATTTACAATAAGTAGGTAACTTAATAATTAAAATAGAGCACAGTTGCTTATTTGCCTGAACTAGGTTAAACCTGTGTTTCAGGCTACGAAGTGCATAAATACTTAATGTAATAAATTAAACTATGAGTATAAAGTATAAACTAAATATAAATTAGGTAAACAAAAGTAAAATAGCATGTTAGCGGTTCTATTTGCAGACAACAAGTAGATCTTCTGTCTGTGCATAATCTATGGTTAGTAAATATTCAAGTACAATTTTTTTACAGCTAAAGTAATTTAATTTATAAATACTAAGTTTTCTATTTAATCTATTATACAGAAATGGGCCTAAGAATGTAAAAAATCTTTCTACAAAGACATGTTTTGAGGTCGCATTAGATGTGCATACTATATCATTCCGTCTTTTGTTAGAATTGTCAGCAATGTAGGTAAGCATGGAGTGCTGTTTTAATACTAAGTGCATAATGAAAAGTTGGCGAACAGTCAGCACGTTGCAGGATTTATATAGCAGATCTGTGGGAAAGAAAAAGGGATGGAAGTTTGCTACCTTTAAAATTGCTCTCTGAGCTCTTTCAAGAGGAAGTAGATAGGATTTTGGTGCGCCACCCCATGAAGAGATGCAGTATTGAGTTATAGATTGACATAGGGCCAAATAAACTTGAGTGATTAATTTTGAATCTGCAAATGTTCGCAATTTTTTAAAAACATATATTAATTTGCGCACTCTTTTAGTTAGACTTTCAATATGTTTTCTGAAAGACAGTGTGTCGTCCATTATTACACCGAGGTATTTTATGCTGCTCGTTTTGAGGATAAAAGGGCAATTACACATGTTGACTGAACGGTTTCCACATTGATGGGCATATAGATGAGGGTTAGTAATATTAAATTGAGGCTTGCGCATGGCGAAGTAAATGTATTTTGTCTTGTCAGCATTTAATGTTAGTAAATTGCTTTGAAGCCAATTAGTCACAGTATTAAAACCTAGTTGAGCAAGTTCGAACAGTTCGCTACTGGTTTTAGCGGTAAATATTAACGCCGTGTCGTCCGCATATGATATAATTTTTCCGTCTTTGATATTCAGATTACACAAATCGTTAATATAAATCAGGAATAACGTAGGGCCCAAAATACTTCCTTGGGGAACACCAAAACCAGTACTTTTCTGCTCATCGCTCGTGATATTATCTATTCTAACACATTGGTATCGGTCTTCTAAATAGTCAGCAAAAAGTTTCAGCGGCGTTCCCCTTATTCCTATGGCCTCTAATTTATTTAGAAGGACAGAAACAGACACTGTGTCGAAGGCCTTGGCTAAATCAAGGAAGACTCCCAGGGTCTGGTTACCTTTGCCGAGTTCTTCTGTAATATAATCGGTCAGGCTATGCACCGCATCGGCTGTGGATAATTTGGCTCTAAAACCAAATTGTGCAGGGGATAAGATATGACTTTTTTCTAGATAGTTAACTAGTCTACTATTTATAATTTTCTCAAATATTTTTGATATTGAGGGAAGCAACGATATTGGCCTATAATTATTTACTAAGTCTTTATTACCAGATTTAAAGACAGGGACTACAACCGCCCTTTTAAGAGAGCTAGGGAAAATTCCTTTGGATAGACAGATTCCAAGTATATGCGTTAAGGGAGGTACTAAAATATGCTTAAAGAGTTTAAGGATCTTATTGCTTATATTATCCCATCCAACTGCACAGTCATCTTTTAGTCCAGAAATGATTCGGGTAATTTCGGCTTCGTCAGTGTCCAAAATAGCAAAAGATTTCAAGTTACAGTTATTGCTTGATTTTTGGAAAGGTGGTTGGTCACAATAATGTTTCGGAATCTGTTCAGCAAGAGTTTTCCCAACATTGACAAAGAAGTTATTAACGTTGTTAGCTGACAAGAGTGGTGAAGGATTAGTAAGCAGTAAGCTCGAATTTGATTCACGCTGTTTAGACATATTGGTGACGTTTTTAATATGTTTCCAAAGTTGCTTGCTATTGTTACCTGCTCTATTTAATTCATTTTTATCGTAATTATTTTTTAACTTCTTTAGGAGATTATTGCAGAAGTTCCTGTATCTTTTATAAGTGGTTTGAATTATTAGATTATCAGGGTATCTCTTAGTTCTCTGATGAAGTTTATCTCTGTGTCTTATACACCGAATTAGTCCAGGAGTAATCCAAGGTTTGATATTATAAAGTTTCTTATTTACTGTAGAAACTGTCGTGTTACGTAATATTGCTTGTTGGACATGTTTTATAAAATACGATAAAGCCAAATTAGCGTCAGCAGTATTGTAAACAAGGCTAAAATCTAGGTTGCATAAATCATATTCGAGTTTATTTGTGTTTAATTTGCTTTTGGTCTGGGGACGATTAAGCTTAGGCAGCGTTAAATTTACAGTAAGTAGGACAGCATGATGATCCGTGATTGTTGCGTTAGTAACAAGCGTAATATATGATAGGCTTGTTTTAATCATCATATGATCAAGACAGGAACCGCTCTGATGAGTCGGCAATATGTGAGCGGGGACAAAACCATGGTATGAGCAGATATTAAGATAATCTTGGGTCCCTGCATCGCAGTTTTCAGAGCCAATATTTATATTTAAATCACCTGTTAGTATAACATTCTTAAACGAGCTTAGTGCTTGAAAAATCTGGATTAATGAATTGTGAAAAGAATCCAAGTTTCTAACGGAAGGGGACCTATACATAGCGATTATCGCTGTGGTTGTACCAATTTTGATTACCAAGCAATTAGTCATACAGTCTTGTAGAGTAGGTTCCTCGACTGTCACCTTTAATGATTCCTTAGCAAAAACCACTACACCATCATTTTGATTTTGGTTTCTTTTGGTATGCAATAGGTTGTAACCAGGTATTACTGGAAGGTTATCGATGCGGTTAGCTAGCCAGCACTCTGTTAGTACCAATAAATCACAATCAAAGTTAAGTCTATGAAGGAAAATTTTAAAGCTATCTATGTTCTTATAAATACTACGAATGTTTTGGGTTAGTACGGTTAGTGACTTTTTATAATCGGAAAGATATTGTCTGCAATCCTCAACGTCACATGTCTTTGATACAGTTAAAAATGTATTATCTATGTCGGTAATTAAGTTATTATCCATACTAAACTAGAAAAATAACAATAATAAATTACGTCTAAAATATACACAAGTATGTGGCGCTCTTAGGCGCCTTCATAATCGATCGAGTTAATGTACCTGTATTCGGCAGCTTTTTTAGCCGGGCAATCTGCGTCTCCTGTCTTGTGGTCGGCTTGTTTTTTAAAGCGCAAACATGTAGCACATTTTGGAGCACCGGCTTTCTTTGCGCAGTCTTGAATAGTGTGTCCTTCTTCTCCGCAATGTCCACATGTAGGGGCAGCAATTTTGCATGTTTTGGCCGCATGACCGTACTGCTGGCATTTGTAACATCTTGTTACCAGTGTGAAGTCACGTACCGGGCAGGACGACCAATTTATAAATAATCTGTCTTGAGTGATGAGGGCCTTACGTATGACGGCTGGAACTTCTAAAATAAAGTTGCAATTCTCTGCATCTTTCCTGCCAGATTTGTGGCTTAGTTTTATAGAGCTCAAAAATGTATCTAGGGATATAGTGGGCAGTTTTTCGGCTAAGTTTTGTTCATAAATACATTTAAAAACCTCCTTTTCAGCCATTAATGTAGGTACTCCTATTACTATAATGCGAGGTTTGCGCTTTTTAGGTTCGTCGACGGTAAGACCTGACGAAGCGAGTTGGACTGTTTGCTTGAGCCTGTCTAGGTCATCTTTGGTCTCAGTGCTGATTATAAGTCCTCCTTTTCCAATTTTGCGTACGCCTCGTACTTTCAGTTTCATTTCTCCAGGGCATATGATTTTTTGAATCATGTTCTTGGTTTCGTCACTGGTCTTTGAGTTGTCACTGGGATAAATGGCCACGGAGCTAAGAGTATTAGGACGAACAAAGGTTTTAGACCCGTTCTTCACCATAGCTGCAAAAGATGTAGAAGTTGCTTCCTGCTTCGTACAGGACTCCTGAATCGTCCGGTTCATCTCCGTTAGACAATCGGATAGGTCTCGAGCTTCAGTCATGGTTTTAAGGGAGGTATGGGTTTGTATGGCCTTTTGCTTTAATGACTGGTATTGAACAGCCATTTGCGAAACTCCATGTCCAACTTTCCGGCAAAGATTACTTATTTTTAGCTTCTGATCAGCGTTTAGCTTTCCCTCAGAAGCAATAGCACAAACCTCACTTAGGCACTGCTCAATAGACCCCATCCAGTTCTGAATCTCCGGAGTGGACACAACTTCAACTTTCTCATCTTGGTCTTGTCTTGGTTGTTGGGGCGATGTCGGTGCTGGTGTCGGCACCGGGGTCGGTGTCGGAGGAGGGCTGCGTCGCATCTTCGCGCTCCGATTAAAGGGGCTGCCTTCCATGTATCAGTTTATAAAATATGTTATTCAGTTCATTATTTTAACTTATCACTATTATGTTTATTTGTATAACACGCTAATACACTGAAACTAGGTCACTATTTATGCAAGCGTTAATTTATTTTATTGATATTATGCATTGATGAGCACGTCTGTATGCGTTGAATGCGAAACGATCTATCCAATATCTGTATGCGCACTGGTTAACATTTTTCCCTGTATAAAGAGACCACTTTTTTCTATCTGTTTGCAGCTAAGATTTACTAGTCATCTAAAGCTTCAATCACTGTTAACATCGTTTAATTACCCAATCAAGTTCTATTCACTTTTACGACGCAAAAAACGGTGTGACGCGCGACGACACTATAAAACAGTGCCGATGTCGTTCCGATACAACCGACCAATTAACATAAATACAACTGTGCAGAGTTCCCGTAATGCCGTAAAAACTTAACCGGCTCCTGATTGGTCGGCTCCGGGCAAGCTGGGGCAAGTTAGGCCAAGCCAGGCCAAGTTGAGCCAAGTTGGTTTCTTTCCACAACTCCACCTGGTTGTAATCTTTAATAGAGTTCTCTAACTTCATAATACTTTGCCTAGCGAAACTATTAATTTTCTTTTCGCAGCCGGAAAAATGTCTGAGTGTGACTCTCAGCCGAAGTTAAATTAACTTGCTGAAGTGAGGATTCCGTATTGTGAAGACAAAGCTATAATTAATTATAAGTTAGGAGTAACTTATGCCAATTCATGTAATGAACAGAAGAATTTGTGAGAGGAGCTCGTGGCTAAGTAATAACAGCCGCACGGTTCGATTCATCAGGTTAAGCTACGCTTGCCGAGGTTGGTCTGTGGATGGGTGATCATCTTTATAAACTGAGACTCCTCCGTGCCTCGGAAAGCATGCTAAGTCTTGGCTGTCATTCGTGGATCTTTGACAGTCGTTACACCCCCTCAGAAGCCCGAAAGTCTGACAACCAGTCTTACCAATGGATATCGTTATTACCCAGTTACTGGGTTCTGGAAGTCAGATAGGAAGTCACTCCATGTAAAATACTGGTATTCAGCTCCATCTGGTTAGACTGGAAGCTGACCCTAATATAGTTGGGAAAAGGCTAGGCAGATTGATTTTGAACAGAAGAATTTGTGAAACCAAAATATATACCAGAATGCACTAATCCCGAGCTACAAATGCAGAGCCTAGAAACAAAAATATCTAGCTTATGTATGAGTCCCACAAAATATGAAAATCCAGTTTCCATTTCTGGAAAAATCTGTCTCTATTTCGGGCTGTTTACACGCCTAAATCTACTCAAAATAAAAACAAGCTCTCTCAGATAGCACTTTCGCGGTTCTGCGCCCTTCGTATGTAGGTCATATCGCCAGGCCACCTGCCCTCCAGCTATTTGAGCTAGGCAAAAATATAAACGTGCACTTTTTCCACTTCCAACAACAAACATGGTGGTATTTTTCAAGTTCATGTGAGCACCTAACAGGTGAAATTGTCAGTTATTTTCAAAAGCTGTTGAACAGCAGAAACTTAATATTCATAAGCTCGACGCTGCCTAAGTGTGAGAGCTCATAACACTTTATTTTACGACGTAATAATATTTTGTCCACCACATCATAACCAATTTATTATTTGTAACAATATGGCTACAAAGTTTCGCTATTACGTGTAGTTGACATCGCTTTATACCATTGGGCCAAATTCTATCCCCGAAACGCGGAATATTTCATCGGAATTCTGCTTATTGGAAATAAATCCTGGATGAAATAGGATCATACCTATTCTGAGATAGCCTTGCGTACAGCTAAGCGTTCTCACAACACACCTTTCGATCCAAAGCTACAACATCTTTACGCATTTTAAGATTACAGTTTACATCGTCGTGAAGAGACTAAGAATAAACTGCTGTTTACACTTTATCAGTTTACGGGAGATGTAGGAGCAACAAGTTTAATAAACTTAATTTAAATGCAGTGGCTGTAACTCGGATATTCAAATCCCTTTACAAGGAGGAATCTACATAAATCTGCTTACATTTATATGCGTTTATTAAAGTATCATGACAATAGGACATTGATACTGTAATATAAGCATGAATAAATTGTGTATCATAGCAGAAGTAATGTGTTTGTAATGTTTAAAAACATCGGTGGAAACATGAGATATTTAGTGTTGAACTTCTTCTTCGAAGCGTAGAATCGATGGCAAAAAGTTTAAACATTTTTGAGCCAAAATTCAGCTGCGTGATCTCTGCTTACTGACGCAGTCATAAGATCATCAAGTACACAGGTGTCAGGGCGGCGCAAGATGGAAGGTTGAATGTTGAACTAAAAACAAATTTCCTATGTATAGCGTTCATTATGGAGCCCTTCGACATACCCACTCGTAGCTACAAAGTTCAGTCACGACTGTCACTAATGTAATTTTAAGTGAAGACACTGATATAAATGCTGTAGGTAGACCTTGTTTCTGACCGACAAACAATAGTTATACCAGGCCGGGCGCACTCCGCATGTTAGGTATGAAGGTACAAATACGCGGTGAATTCGACTTGTCGGGCCAATTCAATGGGCGTAACGTAGTCAGAAGATATACGAGTTACGCGATAGAATGAGAGGCAACTTCTAGTTTAGTCCATCTTTCAGATAATAAAAAAATATTAGACACGTATTTTTTGCTTTATCATATTAATCAAAAATAACTTGGAAAACACGCATTAAAGTTGGCTCACTACGTCACAACGCAGAATTAAATCTAGCAAGGCGTGACGTCATGCCACATTTTAACTCAACGTATCGCCGTAATCTTTTGATAACGTTAAAAAAGAAAGAATACGTGTTCTATATTTTTAATAATCTACAAGACAGAAAAAAAAAATTTTTTTGACACAGGCCTACTGTAGGTAATTAGCGCAGTGCGACCTGAATTGCACTTTATTGTGTCGTAGCAAGAGTCGCTATTTATTTAAATGATTTTGCGGAGTGAATCTTCTGTACTTGTACTATTATGTATTTTATGGTTATACTACTTCACTGCTTTGCTTTTTAGTTAAATTGCTGAAAATGGCCTCTAACAGCAAAACAGTACGCCGTAGATACCTGCAATGAATAAATAACTTGTAATTAATCAATTGATTCAGGCGTGACCTTGCGGAATCTGTATATATAAAATGGTAAACTGACTGACTGACTGACTGACTGACTGACTGGGTGATATATCAACGCACAGCTCAAACCACTGAACGGATTGGGCTGAAATTTGGCACACAGGTAGATAATATGACGTAAGCATCCACTAAGGAAGGGTTTTTGGAAAATCGACCTTTAAGGGGGTGAAAAGGGGGGATTTTGTTTGTATGAAAAATTTTATTCCTTGAGTTAATAAACTTGAAACTTGGCACGAATACTTATCTATGTAAATTATAAAGTTTGCCATTTTTAGTTTTTCTAAACTACCCCCTAAGGGAGGATTGGGGGGTGTCATAGTTTGTATGGAAGAATTTTAACGCGCGGTCTGATTAACTCAAAACTCAGTATTTATACTTAAGACTGAAAACAAATAAAAACGTATATCAAGGTTTTTTGAAAATCTACCCCTGACGGGGTGAAAAGGGGTATTTATTTTTACAGGGGAGGATTTTACTGTTTGGTTTGATTAACTTGAAAATTTGTATAAATAATCTATGTCAAATAATGGAAACGTCACAATAGACTTTTCAAAAATTATTATCACGCTATTTGCTATGGGGGATGAGCAATATTGCATTATGTTCGTATTCTTCTATAGTTTACCGCAAACTGTAAAAAGACTATCCAAAAGGTTAGAATATTGCAGATAATTACGGATTTAACCTTTTAAAACATTATCATCACGCTATACCTTTATGGAGCTAAGTAGTCAATCATAACATATACAAGGTGGATGTTGATATGGGGCAATAAGGGCAGGTACCTTAACCGTTGTCGCTACAAGAAAACGGTCTTACGGTCGCTACAAGGAGACTGTCCTTAACTTTTTGATCTGCATTCACAGATTTTGAAAAAATTGTACAGTCAGCAAGAACATGGGTAATTTTCACAAAAACTTTTTTGATGCCTGTCGATCCTATTTCTTATTACTAGCGTCAAAAAAATATATCGGGCCAACGGAGGGAGAATTTTTGAATTTTCTCGTACTCAAGTACGAGAAAATTCAAAAATTGCAAAAAACTTTCCATACATTTCGTAGAAAATGAGCCTGAGAGGAGATAGAACAACACGAAATATTATCCGCAACGATCAAAATCCGTAGTGTGCGCATAGCCTAAGTTTTTAATACCTATCTATTTCAACTTGATACTTCCACGCGTTTCTGAGAAAAAGTGTCTTGACAGGCAACGATGTCATCCTTTAAGGGTTTCCATTTTTCATTTTGAGATACGGAACCCTAAAACAGATTTATTACCTATCTATCTATTTGTTACCTTTTCATGCCGTAACGGCTGAACAGATTTAGATGAATGGTATACGGATAGGCCATGTCCTGGGTTAGGACATTTGATAAGTACTCTGAATATCGGTAGTACGTTCCTGTGGGATATTTTCCGACCTATGCGCGTGCGAAGCCGCGGGCAAAAGCTAGTTCATTATAAAATACAATAGACGTGGATATATTAAGTAACCTGTTCCGCTTAGCTATTTCTAAAGAGCGATAAAAAAACCTGAAAGAAATCGACACGTGTTTCACCTCTCAGTGAGAGACAAGACAATGCGACAAGTCAATCGTCATCCTGAGGATGCCTCGTTGAGAAGTGAAACACGTGTCGATTTCTTTCAGGGTTTTTTATGGCTCTTTAGAAATAGCTAAACGGAACAGTTTACTAAATTATATCCACGTCTATTGTATTTTATAACTTGTAACAACATTTTCAAAACATGCAAAAATGTAAAACGCCATAAATAAATATAATGGTTGTATTAATATAGTTGAGAATACCTAGCAATGATTCGTGCCTCGTGACTAATAAGTGCTACACACGTTTCTAGGTTTTATAACTTACTTTAATTACAGACTATAAAGAAATTAACTACCTTACATACGTTTCAGTACGAAATAACAACGATATACTTACACGCTGACCTTTTAAATGAGGGTAATTATTGAAGGAGAATTTTCAACATTTTCTATTTCTTACACATTCGATTCTCATCTTGTTTCCTGATTTGAACTTAATGTTTCACTGTTTTGTCTGTGGTAAAATAATTGTAGGTACCCAATTTTTCGCAGTAGCCGACGTTCGCACGGACGTAATAAAATCGTGGAGGGATTTTCAACTCTCGTTGTTTTATTTATTTATTTATTTATTTGCTAACATGTAAAACACTGATTAGTAGGCATGCATTAAAATTTCATGACACAGTATTAAGACATGTACCCTGTAAGGGCACTGCAAATGTTTACATATCAAATGATTACATAATTATATAATATTGATTCTAATTATAACAATTCATTACATTTCAAAAAACATTAATTCATTCATTATTACATTTTATTTCATTGAAATCATTTTTATTACTTTGTTCATTTATTTTAGTCATTATTAGTAAGCATAACATTATAGTAATATAGTAAAGTAATTTATTATTATTTTCACATTTACGTGAAGCTTATTATTACGAGGTCAATTGATTCACAATCTGTCAACTTTAAATTCCTCAACGGTATAGTAGCCTTTCTTTATTAACAGAGATTTCAACTGCGTCAAGAAAATTGAGTCATTTGGTAGGGATTTTAAACTTTCCGGTAGCTTATTAAATATATTAGCTAGTCTTGAATGTGGGCTTTTCCCGATAAATTTTATGTTTGTGATGGGTAGTATTAGTCTATTCTTGTTCCGTCGGTTATAGTTTTCATTTAGCTCGATATTAGATTTGAAGAGGTGCCTATTTTTCCTAACGAATATACAACTTTGCAGTATATATATAGCTGGTAGTGTGAGAATTTGATGTTTAATAAAGTGTGGCCTACAACTCTCTCGTTGGCCTATGTTCATCAATATTCTGATACATTTCTTTTGCTGAATGAAAAGGTCCAAAAAGTCAGTACTGTCCCCCCACAGAATAATACCATAATTCAGCCAGGAGTAGGCGTACGCATAATAGGCAGTTAAGGCGGTTTTATAATCTGTGTTGCATTTCAATATGCTTAGTGCATAAATAAATTGGGACAATTTTGCTCTTGTACTTTCTACATGTTTCTTCCAATTTAGGTTTGAGTCTAATGTTAGGCCTAAAAGTTTAAATTCGTTTATTTCTTCTAATTTTATTTGTTGTGTTAATATATTTAGGTTTAGTGGAGTTCTTTGGTAAGTTCTGAATTGGCATATTTTAGTTTTCGTTATGTTTATTTCTAAATTATGCTTTTTCAACCATTGCTCAGTTTCTATGAAAGTTTTTTCAATAGCTAGATGGTCAACATTCACGGGCGTTTTAAATAATAAAGAAACATCGTCAGCGAACAAAATACACGACGAACTTATCTTTTTTGGCAAGTCATTTACGTATAATATAAATAAGGTACTTCCTAAAACACTTCCTTGGGGTATTGAAGTATTAATGGTAGCCATGTCTGATCCTATGCTGTACATTTCTTGGTCAACGCTATCTAAATATTCTATTTCTACGAATTGTACTCTGTCTTGTAAATATGATTTAAACCAATTAAAAGCTTGTCCTCTAATACCCGAACCGTAAAGTTTTTGTAATAAAATTTTGTGTGACACCTTGTCATACGCCTTCGTCATGTCTAGGAATAGTCCAATAGCGTACTTTCGTTCGTTAATGCAACTGTAAATTTCCTGTACGTAGTTGTATACCGCTAGAGTAGTTGAGCATTTTTTCCTAAATCCGAATTGGTTTTTATCTAAAATATTATATTTTTCTAAAAATTTATTGACACGATTCGCCATTGCTTTTTCGAAAATTTTTGAGATAGTGGGCAACAGTGCAATAGGTCTATAATTACTAGGGTTTTCTGAATTTCCTCCTTTTTTCGCATAAGGCGTACTTTCGCAATTTTAAGTTTTTCTGGGAATCGTCCCTCGTCGAAAGAAATATTTATCAGTTTAGTGAGCGGCGATGTAAGCTCCTTTACGCATTTTTTTACTAGTATCGGCGGGATATCGTCCACTCCAAAGCTACGTTTATTTTGCATACCGCGTATAATTTTAAAAACCTCTCGCTCGGTTACCGGATCGATATACATGGAGTTTATTGCGGGCTTATGCACCGAATGTAACGATGGCCCACACGGCGCTGGCGCCGCTGCTCCCGAACTTTTGTTATCTACACCTACCGATATGAAATAATCATTAAATGTGGTGCAAACTTGTTGCGGTGATTTAATTTTTACGTTATTTAATTTTAAGGTAATGTTCTTATGATTTTGTTTAGTTTTATTAGGTTTAGTAATTTTATTTATTACTGACCACATCGTTTTTGTTTTATTTTTCGAGGCATTCATCTCTTTTATGTAATTAAGTTTTTTTGAAGTTTTGATGCATCTTTTTAACATTTTCGAGTATTCTTTGCAGTGTTTTTTAAATATGGTGCTATTGAGCTGATTCGAAATAATTCTAGTCAATCTTTTATTTTTGCATGATTTTTTTAGTCCCCTAGTAAGATAATTGTTTGTTTTATTTTGCATTGTTTTTATCCGTTTTTTTGGTATGTATTTATTCAAATGAGATTGTAAAATGTCATGAAATCTATTATAAGTTTTATTTATGTCAAAGTTTTGATAAAAAATGTCATCCCAGTTTATTTTATTTAGTGCTGATTGGAAATTTGTCAAATTAGTATTGTTAAAGATTCTTTTAGTAACGTAGGGTGTCCTTTTAAGACTTTGCGCTTCTCTGTCTTTCCTAAGGCTGTATATTAAGCTATTGTGATCCGAGATACCATTATTGTTAACAGTAATTTCAAATTCTGTGCTACTATTATTTGTGAATAAAAGATCTATACAAGTCGATGTTGATTTTGTGGTTCTTGTAGGAGTTTTGATTATTTGCTGTAGATTTAGTTCTGTCATGATATTGTTAAATCTCTGGTATTCCTTAGCTTTTTTAAAATAATCTAAGTTAAAATCTCCGGTAATTATAAGGCGTTTGTTTTTGTACTTTAGTGTAATGAGCTTCAGAAGTTGATTTAAAAAGTTAAAGAACTTTTCTATATTTCGATCGGGCCGGTATACAAGAATAATAATTAGTTTTGGTGACTTAATTTCTATGGCACAACATTCCACAACATATTCGATGGATAGATTGGTAATTTCAGGTAATTCTTTGCATTTTAATCCGGTTTGTGTCAGAATGGCGGCTCCACCGCCTCGGTGATTTTGTCGACAGAAGGCCGAACTGAACTCGTATCCACTGACTGTAATTAATTCTTTTTGATGATTTCTAATCCACGTCTCGGTAAGGCAGACTACATTATAAGGTTCATTATCTAGTATACTCTCAAGAATATGAGTTTTATTTTTGAGACTTTGTACGTTTTGTATAAATATTTTAAAGTCGAAAAGTATGGTCTTTGGGTCGTTTGTGACTTTCATCACCGTGGCTGATTTTACACTGTGGCATAGTGGATGTGGTTGCAACAGATGTAGTTTGTGGTGCAGTCAGGGTGTGGCTCATGAATGTGTTTTCAGATGGATTTTCGTTGCTTCTTCCCCACAGATTTCGTTCTTCTCTAAATTTTCTTCTTTCTTTTAGTGCGTCCAAATCGAGATATTCGTTTTGTTGCGTTATAGTCCGTCCTTCTCTTTGTTGTCTTCTTTTCTGTAATGATGTTTTGTCAAGAAATCCAGATACACATAAGCCTAAACTTTTTAAATATCCCGCGTTTTCTACGATATATTTAGTCATCTTTTTACTAATTAGTTCCACCCGTAGTGGCCGTCTCAGTCCGTTTCGTCCTATCCGACTCAGCTCTTCGATATAGCCAGTGAGGTCGATATTCAATGTATCTAGAAATGCAAATATTACCCTATCTTCGAGGTCTTTTTCTGCTTCTTGATAATATTCGTTCAGGCCGTGGATAACTATTATTTTAGAAGTGTCGTTCACGTTCAGATGCATGTTTTTGTTCTGTAGCTCGGCTATTTCTGTTTTAAGTTTTACATTTTCTATCTCAAGTTTCTGTATTGTTTCGTTTATGTGAATAATATTGGTATTTATTTTTGTTTGTTCAAGAGATAGTTGCTCGGTTTTCTGGCTTATGTCTTGTTGCAGTTTTAGTACAGCTATTTTTATTTCAGATTGAATTGTACTTTTGATTTTTGACAAGATAGATTGTTGTTGCAATTCTAATTTTCTATCTAATAATTGGCTAATTTTCTCTAATGTAATCGGCTCTGTCTGTAATATGATGGGTGATATGGTTGTAGCAGTGTCTTTATTTGTTGGTGGTGTGTCATATTTTCCTGTATCTCCCAGTATACTTTGGTCATCTTGTATTTGGTCGGCAATGGACATTATTGTGTCGTCTAGTTTCGGTGGAGATTGTCTCCTAACAGGTGTGTCGTCATTTCTAATCTGCCTTATAGTAGTTTTGCACGATGGGCAGCGCCATGAGTTAGTTAGTTTACTTTTATTTTCTACATAGTACGATGAGGTCATGTTGATGCATCGGTAGTGGTAAAGTTTTGGGCATATACTACATCTCAGCAATTCTCCGCGAGCTATTGGGTGTTTACATCCAGCACAATTCATTTTTGTGGGTATATGATCAAATTGTTCCGTGCAGTGATAGTCAAGTTCGTCGCTAATTTTGTACGTTACGTGGTGACTCACCTCAGCGGGCTTCGCGCGGGTTGTCGTAGGTCAGGGACACAGTTCGTTAGGTAAATTTTAAAATGTTTTTGTTAAGAGGAGGCTCCCTAAATTGTATGTTAATTTGCAATAATATTCTGAAAAAGTCACGCATACAATCAAAATGGAACTTTAGTATATGATTTATTAGATCTTTTTCTTTCCAAATATAAGACAGTTACGTAATTGGAACATTTTTGCTCGATCCATTTTTTATTCGAAAATCATATCTTTTTTAAAGATTATTTGAAACAAAAACAAGATTACTCGGCTTTTATGTCTAAAATAATTATTGACCGTGAGGAAATATAGTTTATTATCCAAATATAAGATATTATTTTCTCTAGATTATTATTTGCTTTAGTTATAAACGAAATAAGAATTGAGAGTTACGACATTTAGTTCCGAGCTTGAACACGACCAAAGAGCGCACGCGATTTTATTACATCGCGTGCGTTATTACATATTAGCGTTTAGCACATAGTGGAATGGTGGGGTGCATGGCGGCGGAGTTTGCGTGGAAATTGTCTTTGGAGGCCTGGTCTTAAGCCGAGCGTTGAGAATCAAGAAAAATCGCCGCGATTTTAATACGTCCGTCCGAACGTGGGCTTATTGACGGATATAGTCAGTAAATAAAAATAACACCTATTGTTCAAAATAAAGGAATGGTTTTTATAAGTGTATTTTCTACCTCGTCTTGCAATTCCACCCTGTAACAGCTGATATATCGGTTGAGCCGACTTAACACGCATTACAGCGTACATTGATCCAAGCACAAATACAAGAAAGGACCTGTTGTCAATATTCTGTTCATCATCATCATCATTTCAGCCGAAAGACGTTCACTGCTGGACATAGGCCTCCCCAAGCACCGCCATTTCGACCGGTTCTCGCACATTCTGTTCTGGGGAGTTTGTTGCGCCACTTCTTCTTCCCAGCTAAAGGCACTAGGAAGTGGTGAAGGGCGGGCGTTTTTGGGGGACTGTCTTATGTAATTTTGACGTTCGAAAAGTGCTGATTCTCAGCCTAGTTTGAATAAATGACTTTTGAATTTGAATTTTTTGAATTTGAATTTGAATCTACACTAATTGGTTGATTGATTTTGATTGATTTGATTTGATTCGAAATTAGATGGCCGGTTTGACTTATATCTTCAATATTACCTTGATTTTATTCGTATATTACAACATAATACCACATCTGTATTCCTCAAAAAATTGGGCAGAGGTCACCAGTTATGTTTAAGTCCCATTTAATAGGGGGCGAGCCTATTGCCATCAACCGGGCACAAATCCAGACTCCGAGCTGATACTGAGAAATTCCTGATGGAAAAACCCAATGACACTTTGCCCGACCAGGGGATCGAACCCAGGACCTCATGCTCGGCAGTGGCGCTTGCGACCACTACACCAACGAGGCAGTAACTTTAAGTAATAATATTAATGGCAATGCATCCGAAGCACGTGCAAAAAGTGCCAACACTTTTTCCGTAAGTTTGCATGGAACATTAATCACAATGCAAAACTGTCAGTTTTTCCTTTTACGTAAATACTGTCTCGCTTAGCTAAGGTACTTCTAAAGTGTATTTTTCTTCACTTTTCTATTTGTCAAACAAATAAGTTGCACTGAAATTCCAATTATAAGGATATTAATGGTAATTAAAAACAGTTATTAGCTATGTCTGTAACAAACATCACGTTTGCTATAATGCCTTTTTGTAAAATGTGAGATTTTTATCTCGATTGTAGGTATATTATTTTATTTTATAGTTTACTTAGCATAATTAAGTTTTAGCACATAATTTTCAAAATTCAAAATTTGTAATCCATTGCTAGACTAGAACAACTGCCGACAAACTGTTATGCAGTTTGGCAGATTTTATGTATTTTATTGTAAATTCAGATTTAGAACAAAAAAAAAAAAAAAAATTTTGGCAACTAACTTCATCATTCTGACCGACTCCTTGACAATTCAAAAATGCCTGTAATTTGTTTAATTTTAATAAATTATTTGAGTTTGGGTACACACTGTACATACTTACGTGTTATTTAAACGTCAAGACGTTTAACATTATTGATACTATTTTAAAGTGTGTGATTGACTCTGAACTCGTCATAATCGTCCCGGTTTGTAAGAAAACTACAAATAACCATTAACGTATGTAATATATATTTGTTAGTGTAGCGCCAACAGCGCATTGTCCGCGCGCAACAAGAAATAAAGCGTCGCTGTTGCATTGTAAAATATTCGCAATAACTTCCAAACAAACCGGACCGAGCTGCACTCATTTCTTCGATACGAAAACAATGGCGACGTTACACCATTCTTCTTCGGGAAAGAAAATAAAATGTCGTTATGAACCAACAAATTCTTTTAGCGAGTTAGAAACGAAAACAAGAGGAAAACACACCACGTTCTGACAGTTTATTATGTTGCGGACTATGTGTCATATCATAAAAGTGTTACTATGTAGGTATAGTAAACACTTTCGGCTCATTGCGAACACGTAGGAACTGGAAAGTATGATATGTACAACCCTGCTCTAAAAACGGTGAAGGAAAACGTCTTGAGAAAACTGTTCTAGAACCTTTGAAAATTTGAAAACTTGAGGCGTCCACAAACTCGCACTGGGCCGAGTTTACTTACGGTTTCCCAGTTAGGAAGTCCCAGCGGTGGGAAACATTATAGACTAAAAGTATGATACGCAATGTGAATAATAACGGTAATTAGGTCGCTTGGTAAAAATAATATGTGAGGGGACGAAAGATAACCTTACGCATATGAATTAAATGTGTGTTTTAAACCTTTATTATAACGGTAAGTACATTTTAATAACCTATAAATCTTCCCTCCATTTCTCTTATTCTGACCTATCGTGATCTTCAAATCTTTTATAAAAGACTCGAGTCAATATGGACTCGTCACAACTCAATAGTGCGTGAAAACTTCAGCCCTCCACTAGATTAAACTATTTACCATACAATGGATTATGAAAGGAGCGACTGAATTCTTTATAAAAATGTCTATACATGTATTTTTCTGTGGTCTACATAATTCACAAGTGTCTTCTTGCAAATTAGTAAGCTAATATATTAGTATTAGCAATGCGAAACAATACCTTCTTAAATACCATTGTTATAAGCCCGTATTTTAGGTCTTAAGACGTTATAAAAGCAACTTAACAAAATAAAAACAAAGACCCAATCTCTAATAACATTAAAATAAGCGTGGTGGATTACGGCCCACTTCCTCTCATAGAGGGGAGACCTGTGGGAACGTCTTAGGCCGACGCCGCAATTTAAAAACAAATTTTATTTAAAAAAATACGTTTTGTGCATACAATAATGTTGTATGTTACAGGAAATCAGAATTGAAGCCTTTCAGCTAAAATAATTAAAAAAATAACAAATAATTATAATAATATTAATTTATTACATTATATTAATAATTATTAAAAGGTAAATCGATTCAAGGAAAAGCAATTCCGTTTCGAGTCACCTATATTCATTACACAGATATTGCCTAGGAATCGATGAAATTGAAAATATATTAAATTCAACAGTATAAATAAAATCGGAATTTATGTTGGAATTGATATTGTTTATTACTTTTAATTGAATATACCTGTGCACGTTTGTGCACAAAATATTTTTATGTAAATTAACTCATGGTCGTGATCGGGACGTTATGATATGATTTATCATTTAATTCCCTAATGAATCGGTACGATATTATCGTATTGATTCATTCATTTGCAATGAAATAAATGATTGAATATTTTATTTATTTATTTATTTGCTAACATGTAAAACACTGATTAGTAGGCATGCATTAAAATTTCATGACACAGTATTAAGACATGCACCCTGTAAGGGCACTGCAAATGTTTACATATCAAATGATTACATAATATATAATATTGATTCTAATTATAACAATTCATTACATTTCAAAAAACATTAATTCATTCATTATTACATTTTATTTCATTGAAATCATTTTTATTACTTTGTTCATTTATTTTAGTCATTATTAGTAAGCATAACATTATAGTAATATAGTAAAGTAATTTATTATTATTTTCACATTTACGTCAAGCTTATTATTACGAGGTCAATCGATTCACAATTTGTCAACTTTAAATTCCTCAACGGTATAGTAGCCTTTCTTTATTAACAGAGATTTCAACTGCTTCAAGAAAATTGAGTCATTTGGTAGGGATTTTAAACTTTCCGGTAGCTTATTAAATATATTAGCTAGTCTTGAATGTGGGCTTTTCCCGATAAATTTTAAGTTTGTGATGGGTAGTATTAGCCTATTCTTGTTCCGTCGGTTATAGTTTTCATTTAGCTCGATATTAGATTTGAAGAGGTGCCTATTTTTCCTAACGAATATACAACTTTGCAGTATATATATAGCTGGTAGTGTGAGAATTTGATGTTTAATAAAGTGTGGCCTACAACTCTCTCGTTGGCCTATGTTCATCAATATTCTGATACATTTCTTTTGCTGAATGAAAAGGTCCAAAAAGTCAGTACTGTCAGCCAGGAGTAGGCGTACGCATAATAGGCAGTTAAGGCGGTTTTATAATCTGTGTTGCATTTCAATATGCTTAGTGCATAAATAAATTGGGACAATTTTGCTCTTGTACTTTCTACATGTTTCTTCCAATTTAGGTTTGAGTCTAATGTTAGGCCTAAAAGTTTAAATTCGTTTATTTCTTCTAATTTTATTTGTTGTGTTAATATATTTAGGTTTAGTGGAGTTCTTTGGTAAGTTCTGAATTGGCATATTTTAGTTTTCGTTATGTTTATTTCTAAATTATGCTCTTTCAACCATTGCTCAGTTTCTATGAAAGTTTTTTCAATAGCTAGATGGTCAACATTCACGGGCGTTTTAAATAATAAAGAAACATCGTCAGCGAACAAAATACACGACGAACTTATCTTTTTTGGCAAGTCATTTACATATAATATAAATAAGGTACTTCCTAAAACACTTCCTTGGGGTATTGAAGTATTAATGGTAGCCATGTCTGATCCTATGTTGTACATTTCCTGGTCAACGCTATCTAAATATTCTATTTCTACGAATTGTACTCTGTCTTGTAAATATGATTTAAACCAATTAAAAGCTTGTCCTCTAATACCCGAACCGTAAAGTTTTTGTAATAAAATTTTGTGTGACACCTTGTCATACGCCTTCGTCATGTCTAGGAATAGTCCAATAGCGTACTTTCGTTCGTTAATGCAACTGTAAATTTCCTGTACGTAGTTGTATACCGCTAGAGTAGTTGAGCATTTTTTCCTAAATCCGAATTGGTTTTTATCTAAAATATTATATTTTTCTAAAAATTTATTGACACGATTCGCCATCGCTTTTTCGAAAATTTTTGAGATAGTGGGCAACAGTGCAATAGGTCTATAATTACTAGGGTTTTCTGAATTTCCTCCTTTTTTCGCAATTGGGCGTACTTTCGCAATTTTAAGTTTTTCTGGGAATCGTCCCTCGTCGAAAGAAATATTTATTAGTTTAGTGAGCGGCGATGTAAGCTCCTTTACGCATTTTTTTACTAGTATCGGCGGAATATCGTCCACTCCAAAGCTACGTTTATTTTGCATACCGCGTATAATTTTAAAAACCTCTCGCTCGGTTACCGGATCGATATACATGGAGTTTATTGCGGGCTTATGCACCGAACGTAACGACAATCTTTACAATCAAAAGTGAGATTTTTTATTAAAATTCTCATTTAACGAACTGAAAAATAACTAGAGCCTTTGTGCCCAAGATCTGCCTTTACCAGACGTCAAAAGCACCGCACACAAAGAAAGAAAACAGATTTTTCTCTCCAGCCAAAATGTCAAGAAGCCTATTTTTCAGTCGTTATTTCGAGCAGCAATTAAGTCATTAAGCGTGTGAGCACGAGAGCATAAGGGGAGCTGAACAAAGGGATGCTTGGCGGCGAGTCGCGGCACGCACTCCGCTGCCTCTGATCTGAGCGCAGAGCAAGAAACGAGCAGCTTATGTACACTTCTGACAGAAACACGCATATACAAACAATACCAAGATGACGATGTTCTTTTAAAAGTTCAAAAAACAAAGATGCATAGCCCCGTAGGTTGATTAAATAAATGATAGTTGCATGATAAATATAAACAAAGCTATACAGGGAAAAATGAGCTAAATTCCTAACTATATCTATAGGTACTCTATATCACTACATAGTATAAAACAAAGTCGCTTTCTCTGTCCCTATATCCCTATGTATGCTTAAATCTTTAAAACTACGCAACGGATTTTGATGCGGCTTTTTTTAATAGATAGAGTGATTGAAGAGGAAGGTTTATATGTATAATAACCCGGTTTATACCCGTGCGAAGCCGGGGCGGGTCGATAGTACTATATATTTATATCTATACTTCTATATCTATACTTCTATACTAATATATAAAGCTGAAGAGTTTGTTTGTTTGTTTGTTTGTTTGTTTGCTTGAACGCGCTAATCTCAGGAACTACTGATCCGATTTGAAAAGTTCTTTCACGGTTAGATAGCCCATTTATCGAGGAAGGCTATAGGCTATATATCATCACGCTAAGGCCAATAGGAGTGGAGCACCAATGAAGAATGTTTCAAAATCGGGGTTTTTTTTCCCCTTATGAGAGCTTCCTCTGCGTGCGCTGCGTAAATGGTTAAAGTTTCGCAAAAATTATGTATGACAGAATTGTTCCCCTTCAAAAGTTCTAAAAAAAAGTCCGCGACAGCGTATGTCTATCTTTTAAGGTTGGCTCACTATAACCTTTTTTATGCCAACCAAATTTGTTCTAAAATAATGCATTATTTGCGAAGGTGTTTTTATAAACATGATATTAATCCTTATCCAAATAAATACGTTATTTATCACAAGTATTTAATTTAAAACAAAATTGTCCTTTACATCATTCGATTTCAATGAATATCTTAGGAGATATCGCAGTTTTAAAATGACATCGCAGCAAAATAATGATCAAGTACTGCGCGCGCATTTATGATGTGCAAGGCAGTCATGTGGGGGAAGGGCGTGAATCGTAATATAAGATTATACGACCCAGTACTTTTACCTAACGTTTTAAAGTTCCACTCTTACTGATAAAAGCAAAATGTAGGTATCTAAAATAGCTCCTTAAAGTACAGACGCCAGCACATCAAGCTACAACAAAAAAACATTAAAAGAGTAACGGTGGAGTTTCTTGCCCATTCTTCTCCATACGAAAACTACCTTTTGGAAGGGGCGACTAGAATCAATTTTATTATTTTGTAATTTTTGACGTTCAAAAGTGCCATACATGGGCCTATTTGAAATAAATGATTTGACTTTGACTTTGACTTTACCCGAAACTGTCAAATTTTCCCAATCAACTTTGAACCTTATACTTCAGCGATAAAGTTGAAAATCTATTAAATAAATTTGACAGATTGTAGTAGCTTAAAGTGCTGGCGTCTGTACGTTTTATTTAAAAAATCGCCTTCTACGTAAACGAAGTCGCGGGTTAAAGTTAGCGTTAGCCCAAAGTAACTATTCCACGCGGACGAAGTCGCGGGCAGAAGCTAGTTAATATATAAAGCCGAAGAGTTTGTTTGTTTACTTGAACGCGCTAATCTCAGAAACTACTGGTCCGATTTGAAAAATTATTTCAGTGTTAGATAGCCCATTTATCGAGGAAAGCTATAGGCTATATATCATCACGATAAGACTAATATTATAAATGTGAAAGTGAGTTTGTTACTTTTTTACGCTTTCCCGCTAAAATGGCTGAACGGATTTGCATGAAATTTGGCACATAGGTAGACCATGACCTGGAGAAGGACATAGGCAACTTTTCATCCTGGATCCCAGACGAAGTTGCTGACAACAGCTAGTAATGAATGAAGGCACCGAGTCCTGACACAGTACAAAATCCTATATCCTAATTAAAATCATAAAGATTGTCCAAGTAAATCCTATTATGCAATGAGATCACGCTCTCTGCGTGGCAGGTGACATTGGTGGCACGTGTTAATTCAATCTCCCTGACGAAAATCTTTTAACCCAATTCGTCAATTCAACACGCTTACGCAAAACATTTTTGTATCGATTCCTCCATTTCTATAGGGCTAATGAGGGGTAGATACGGCTAGAGGCGTATGTAAGCGGCCGCGTGTTGACCGCCCCTGACGCGCGTGCAAATCGAATTATCACTACGAACGGACTGACGGTTCCAATGTTAATTGTTCGTTCAAATAATCATTATGGGGGACAGTATTTACCGAAGAGATTCGAAAACATTCCGTCGACACACAAATTTTGTATTTCGTATTTATACTGGCCAGTGTAAAGATTTGTTAAATCGACTTTATTCTATTTGGACTCGTAATTTTATTCGGACGTTTCGCGAATAAAATTAGATTTCTCATAATCTTATTCGTGCGAATTTCTTTTCATTCAACAAATTCACGTAAAGTTGTTTACTGTCACGGCTCTTCATTTGCTGGGCCGGCTCTCGTTAGACGTGGAAACATCCCATTTGTAAGGATAAATGTTATTCGTTTCGCTGTTGAAACTGTATTTTATCTCGTGATGTAAAAAAGGGAGTTTATTTAGTGAATATTGTAATTACACAGTGGCACAATGTAAGATGCAGTGCAGACAGAGTGCAACGCCGACAAACGATTCACAAATCACAGTCAAGTTGCGCGCTGCTATAAAGTACCTACGGCGCACTTAATGGTTATGCACAGTGCACACTAAAGACGATGAATGACCTCGCGTTTAAATGCACTTTACTGGAGACATCTTAACCGCGTGCAAATCAATAAAGCTGCCATGTTGCTTTACGACACTTGTATGATAATGTGGCGATGTACAATAGACGTCCGAGTCGACTGACGATGCCAATTATCTTGAAATATTCATAACGTTACATGTACAGTGTACATGTTATGTTATGAATATTACAGGTACAGTAGAACCAGACCAGTTAGCAACTTAAAACAAAATGTGATGGCACTCCGGGAGTGCCGACAGAAGTGAAATCTTGAACAAGATCACCTTGGTGGAAGAAAAATACTTGTATAGAACATTGGTCCGTAACTTCATCTAAATAAAGAGCACAATCGCGTTTACAAAAAATAATACTTCCGAAACCTTTAAAGTAAAAATACTTGCGTAGAACATTGATCCGTAACGTAATATAAATAAAGAGCACAAACGCATTTACAAAAATGAGGTGTCGTCATGGTGTCGCGAAATCAATGGTTTAGTCCCATCTCAAAAATGCCCAACGCGCCTAAAGAAGTTTTCACTTCAATCACTGAATTTAGTGAAAATCTGGTGACGTTAGTAAAGATTATGCGTCGTAAAGCGTACACTAATTACTAAACTCAACATCAGGCCGGATTAACCTCCTTAGCCAGTTAACTTAGAGGGTAATATGTCGACAAAATAAACGGCAATCCGCTGCGATTCGTCTCCCTGATCTAGTTTGCGAGGACGATAAACTGACCAACAGCTAACGAATCCCCTTTTATACATGCTTTCTATTTACTATTTCTAAGACTTTGAGCACGTTGCCTCGGACTCCGCGCTTCCTTGTTCTTTTCAGATTGCGGAAAAGAAAGGCAGCAATTATTTTCGTGACAAAATAAATTGTTGCTCTTTTTTTCACATTATTTTCGATAATCTGGAGTGTTCTTCTGCTCAAGCATTAACAGTCCTAACCCTGAGTCTCTTACTAAGACTTACATATTATGTAGTTTTGCCAACATGATTGCAAAGGAATTATTATCATCGTAGGGTATCAACATCTCTAGAAACTGTGTATTATAAGACAGTAGCAGAAAAATCTCCGTGATACAATACAAAATATACACACGAAAAGCCTCTCCCAAGTAAATGGCATAATAAGGAGAAGAATGTGTGCGAATGCGTCATAATTTAACGCTGACACGTCGCGGCTCGGCGTCGGGCGCTAGTGTTGTGACTCAAGTAGTGCTGTACGCGGCTCATTTGCACCGTCTCGTGGCGAGCAATGAGTGATCGTCGCACGAGGAAGCGGAAGCCGCTCGGAGAAGCGCCGCCATGCCATTATCTGCACAGTTAATGCCTTTTGTCGGGGCTCTATTCACATCGGAATAATTAATAACGGCGTGCGATTGTGCCCCAACACCCCGCGGCCGAAGCTCCTAGATTACGTTAATGTTGATTTCTTAAACGTTTCTTTAATTCTATTGTTTGTGGTTAATTGTGTGGTCGCGGTTATTGAAGAAAATGTGGCTGTTAGTGACGTATTTAATTTAGATTGCTTAGTCGAATTAGGAAACGGATGCTATGCAATACGTGGGCTTGTATGAACATGAACTTTAGAGAAGAATTTACGAGTATTGGTTAACAGCAATCAACAAAAATAGCGTTGCATTCACCTTTTTGCGAGCACAGATCAAGCCATAAATCGCCGCCGGTGATGCAAGTCGCTGACACTAACGGAGACACAACTCAAAGTAGTATGTCAGCGGCGACAACGGTGACGGTCGCCCATGTAAATTCGGCGAAATAAATCGGTGACGGCGATACCTATCACCAAACTCCGCACGAATTGAGGAAAAAGATCCATTTAAATGTAGATTGTCTCCGGTAATACTTCCATTTGTTTTTGTCTCGGAAGCCTGAGATACGATTGTAACCCGAAAGCAGTTTCGTGGTTTCGTACGACTAGCGAGTAGCGAGAAGCGTCGCAGATAGCTTCCACGTTTTCTTCGCTTACTCCCCGTTAAACCATAGACGTAAAATCTGAGACAGCGTTTTCATGGTTGCAGCTACGAAGGAAAATAACAAAATGATTGGTTTGAAGTTTACGAATTTACGTAAACGGTTTAATATTGTTCCGCTAAACGTTTCTGACCAATAAAACTGAAATAGGGCATCGAAGGTGCGTCGTAAAAACTATAACATTTTAGGTATGTTTTGTGGATGTTCTGTAATGCGTGTGTGAATAGACCATTATGTTGTCGATGGCTTTTTAAAAGGCTTTTAGGTATCGGTTGTAAGGAGGCTCATTACCTGAAGACAAAGGGGAATCGATACAAGCCATAATACATGCATGATAGTATTGATTCCTGGAAATTCAATTACATATTGAATTTTCGAAGTACTCAGATATTCTCTACAAGAATAACAATTCAGAATACGTTATTCACATTTATGCATTTTGTTACTAAGCATTTTTGTAATGGCTCCAAAAATTATAAATTACCAAAATGCATAAGAAGTGTGGAAATGTTGGCCAATTTAAAAGTAAATTATTTTTATTTCTAGTAGAGAAGAGCTATTACTCCTAAGATTTTTTTAATGATAATATTAACGGCTATTGACATTTTTTTTTGACATTATCGACATTATAATATGTTAGTAACTGACTTAGACTTTTAAAATCATTTATTTAATCTTATTAAATTCTTTTGATTATTATCATTGCATGTTTCCGAATCATTATAAATACTTATTAAAATGATATAACAAATTGTTTGTATACCAATTGCGTTGGTAGAACATTGAGATCACGCTAAAATGTATATTTTTAAGACCTTTTTATAAAAAAACAAATCGAATCAAACTTTATTTGTGAACATAGCTACCTATGTTCACAAATAAAGTTTGATTATATTTTTTTTTTTTTTTTTCCTAGAACAATATTTATTCCTGTCCAGTACAAAAGAAAAAGCTATCCCAAAATAAAAGCTCAGTATTAATTTTTATTAATTAACGTCTTGTATTGAAATTTATTGAATTGACAAAAGAATAAACAACAATTGACTTTTTGTTTGTGTATTTATCTGTAGGTATACTTAGTAATTTAATTTAGTGTCTAGTAAAATAGTTAGTTGTGTGAGGAGCTCGTGGCTAAGTACTAACAGCCGCAAGGGTCGATCCATCAGGTTAAGCTACACTTGCCGGGGTTAGTCCATAGATGGGTGACCATTTCTACATACCGAGACTCTTCCGTGCCTCGAAAAGCACCTTAAGCCGTTGATCCCGGCTGTCATTTCGTGAATCTTTGACAGTCGTTACGTCAGAAGCCCGAAAGTCTAACAACCTGTCTTACCAAGGAGTATCGTATTACCTAGTTACTGGGTTGTGGAGGTCAGGGAGCCTACCACCAGCTCATAAAGCAGTATTATTTTAATATTACTTCAGTGGGAGAAAGAGATGAAGCTATACGTTCTGTAGAGCTTCATCTTTTTCCCACACTGAAGTAATGTCGCTCCATGTAAAATACTGGTATTCAACTGCATCCGGTAAGACTGGAAGCCGACCCCAACATGGTTGGGAAAAGGCTAGGCAGATGATGAAAATAGTTAGTTGCGTAATTAAAAGCATTTTAATGTTAATAATAAAATGTAGTACATTATTTATTTAAATAACAAATAAGTCTACATAATAATAGGTATGTATTTATTTGACTAAAACGAACAGTAGCTATTTCATTTTATGGAGTCTGAAAGAACAAAGAACAAATCTAGAATTCTCTTTAGACGTAGAATCCTTAGATTGGAGAAACAGTGGAGTTCTTTTAACGTGTCCCCACACCTTATAACTCACAATGAGGGCGACAAAAATAAATATCAATCTACGATCATTGAAAATAATGTTTCCATTGCAGTGGACCCTCTTCGATTTCGATTCTTTCTGTTTGTACGAACAAAGTTTTAAATTAATGTATAACTTTATGGCTGGTAATATACTCCATTACGTCACCCATTAGTCCATCCATTTTAACTCTTTCGAATATGATTATCACACGTTTGTTTATAATAAATAATGTATTTTTTGGTCTTGTTCTTTTCGTGTGGATGGTGACTAACATTTTTTTTTTGGGTGGGAAATTATCAAATAAGTTCTCCTGCTCTGGGCGGAGCGGGAGGGCGTGTCAGACTCTCACTCTTATTTTATTTATTTTATTATTTATTTCGGACTTCCCCGCAACCCCGGCAAGCATCGGCCCTAGCGGACCCCGTCAATTCTGCTGACATCTCTTTGAGCCGCGCGTGGAACACAACGCGCCGTCGACCCGGGCCAGGTCCTTATCGGACGGCGAGCTACCCATTGCTCACCGTCCGGTTAGTGACTAACCTGGTGTCAAAGTTTTAAAGCCACCCATTGGTCTCTGACTTGGCTTCACATGCCGTCGAGAAATATCTCAGGCATGCCGGTTTCCTCACGATGTTTTCCTTCACCGTTCTTGAAGTAAGTGATAATTATACAATACGCACATGAATCTGAAAAGTCAGAGGTGCGTGCCTTGGATTCGAACTCGAGACCTATGACTTGGCTGTCCGACAGTCACACCACGTCTAGGCTATCACTGCTCTATTTTTAGGTTAAGGTATTTATTTATCTATGGGCTATTATAATTATTAAAGATACAATGCCAGATTCCGTTTTTGTGAGGAAATAGAGAAAACTCTCCTTCTGGAAAATTGCTAGGGAATTAGGGACAAAATGAACCCTAATGACCAAACTACACGTTGATCGTCTTCAGCGCATGATATAATGTTTCAGGATGTCCGAAAACCACTGGTTCAAGACGTCATTATGTACAGAAAATAGCCTAGTGTAGTATTATGAAAAAATAGTATCCTAACATGAAAACTATTAACAAATTAAAACATAGCGTCGAAAAATTCCTCCGCATAAATGTCGACTGATAATGTACCCAGAGACTGACGGCATTGCCACGTTGTATGGCATTCTTAGCCTCTGGCCAAAGCAAAAGCTAACCAGTAACCCTTGGGTCACGGGAAAAGTCAACCAGCCGTTTGGAGATTTCGTTAATCAAACCATGAGCACTCGATCCCCATGGCCCGACGGTTTCAACCCCAAACGGCTCGAAAATATAATTACCGATAAGGTTGTTGTACTTTCGCTGCTTGAGGTTTTCCGCACCCGCAGCAGCAGTGCCGGCACAGCACGCTGAGCCATCAAGATGTGATGGCGCAAGAGTATCGACACGAAATAGTAGGTAATTTTGGTTTACGACATTTTCGTTTTGTTACCTTGCATTTGGAAAACCAAAGCTAAAATCCAGCAAAACATGTGCCATATTTTATTTATTGAATCGTGAAATGAAGAAATTGCTGAACATTATAGGTAGTGCGGCTGCATTCAATCTATTTGCAACCAAATTGCAGTTCATTCGTTCTTGTAATGAGAGCGAGCGGTTACAGCAATGTACTGCGTGACTCTAATAGACTTAATATTATCGTTGCCCAGTTAATTTGCCCACATTTAAATAGTACCGCAGTTTAGTTCGTATTTTTCAATGTTTGTAATTTACTATGTGGGTTAATTTAAACTGTAATGGTTTATTACTCAAAATAGTTAGGTAAAATGTTTATTTTAAACCCGTTTGAAATTAAACGTGAATGCAAAATTAAAGCAATATGTAAGCAAAACTTTAATAAAGTTTCAGGAGAAATTGCGTATTCAAAACCCAAAACAAACAATCATTAAAAATGTGTTGTTGGGCTTGAAAGTTCAGAAAACCTATATGCAAATATATGCATAACATGCGCAGACAAAAAGATAAAGCTTTATCCTCCAACACAAGGACAATAAAACTGAAGACTCGCTTTAAACAAGTAATGTACAGGCATTATTACATTAAACGAGAAAAAAGTACTTTCAATCACGTCATCAACTAAGGAAGTTTGCTAACGAATACGAAAACTCTTGAAAAGCTCTTAACCAGCGTGGAAAACATAAACCAGGCACACGGGCGCATTTTATAAAGTTAACGGCAACTCGATTAAGGAAGCAGTCAAAGAAAGTTGGCAGTAAGAGCGAAGTTTGAGTGGGAAGAGGCTGATTGAATTGTACGCAACTTAACGTTACATCGCATGCCATCCACCAGGGCACCAGTAGTCCATGAGGCGTAAAAACACGAGCTTAACTGTTATTGGAAAACGCTCGCGACGGTGACGCGACATTATGTGTCCCGGAACATGTGACGCACTGGTGCTCACTCGACCGTACGCTAGCTCCTCCAGGATAGAATTTTTGTAACAATAACAATAAATGTAGGACTGAAGTTTCTTGTAAAATCTAAAATTGTACAATAGTGCTTTTGTCTTATGGGCTTACTAGCTCCGCCTGAGGTTTCACCCGCATAAGTCTCGATCCCGTGAGAATATTGGGATCAAAAGTATCCTATGTCCCAAGTCATGATTTACTCATGTGCCAAATTTTATCCAAATCTGTTCTGCCGTTTTAGCATGAAAGCGTAACAAATAAATAAACTCACTTTCGCATTTATAATATAATTTAGGTTTATATGTATATAACTAGCGGACGTCACGCGGTTTCACCCGCGTGTCGTTCACGGTTCCCGTTCCCGTAAGAGTACGGGGATAAAATATAGCTTATGTTACTCGCTGATAATGTAGCTATCCATTGCTGAAAGAATTTTTCAAATCGATCCAGTAGTTTTTAAGTTTATTCGTTAAATCATCATCATCATCATCAGCCTATAAATGTTCCCACTGCTGGGACACAGGCCTCCTCTCTGTGAGAGGGAGCGGGCCGTAATCCACCACGCGGGCCCAGTGCGTGTTGGTAGATATCACATGTCTTCGAATTTTCGGTTCTAGGACATGCCGGTTTCCTCACGATGTTTTTCCTTCACCGTTTTGAGAGCAGTGGTGATGAAATAATTTACACAAAGTAAAGCGCCTGTCTGGGTTCGAACCTACGACCTACAACTCGTAAGTCGCGGCCGTTACCACTGGGCCACCACTGCTCTTCTCATTCGTTAAATATAAAAATACAAATCTTTCCTCTTTAATATTAATATAAATAATGTTAGTATAGAAATATATTTATATATAGTTAGGATCCCGATTTTCCAAAAAAAATATTCTAGATTTATCAATCTTATATTATCTAATTGGTAAAACAACCAAATTAATAATCACAGTAAGTTTCCTCTCTCTGGAATGGAGCCCTGACCGGTAGCTTGGACCCTGCTCCCGATACCGGTGGGATACTATTTTTATATTTTTAAATGTTTTTTTCTTTTGTTTTTATAAACATTTTAAAAACGTAAATTATATTAATGTAGACGAAATAAAGGAAATAATAATACAATTAAACAGGCGTAAAGGAATCAGATTCCAACCCTAATTTGATCAGCAAACAATCGGCATTTATCAGGCACTCCAGATTACAAGTAAGACCTTCCTGATGAGCTCTAATTATCCTCACTCCGACCCAGTTAGCACTTAGGTGAGAACCGTCCCTACCACTTACGTGATTAAAGTGTTTATTATTTCAGACCTTTAGTGTCCGACCGAAACTGGTTTTTACGACTGAAACCGAAACCGAATTTCGGCAACTGTCTCAGTTTCGGCCGAAACCAAAACCGAAACTTCCTTACAAGAATCATGTTTTGAGGGGAAAATATAGAAAACGATAATGTATTAGTTTGTTATAATGAATTATTTTTTTATGTTTACTACCTACTCTTATGCTATATCACGTAGTAAAACTTATCGAATTCAAAATAAATCACATGAAAACTCACAACAAACAAAACGAACTGCAAACACAAGCCAGTCATGACATGATTAGGGACGTGGACGTGGCAAAATGTCTTCGTCGCTTGGATGGAATTTAACGCGCCGAACATGACCGATCACAGCGCGAGAACTTCCGAATGCAGTTTCGGTTACGGTCGTAGTTTCGGCAGGTTTGCCGCCGAAACCGAAACTCGATTTTTTGCCGAAACTCGACCGAAACCGAACTTTCGGTCGGTCACTACAGACCTTACCAACCGAAAAGACAAGGTAGAGGCAATTAGGTAGAAACTATTTTAATTGGGACTAGAAAATTTTGTCAAATAGATAATGCGTGTCTGACCCAGCGTACGCTTAACACTTTCGACTCCACACATTTTTCGTAGAGCTTATACGCCATGCCGCCATACATATTGCAAGTTGACTCCAGGAGGGGGTACCTGTTCAGGATAAAGTGGGAGGAAACGTCCGGGCGTCGTCATTGTGTAGATCGCCCGGAGGGCACGGTGGAGCATACAGTGGAGGTCTGCCCGGCTTGGACAGGGCATCGCCGTGTTCTCGTGGAGGCGATCGGCGGCGGTGATCACTCGCGTCCGGCCCTGATTCGGGCCATGCTACGGAGCGAGAGGAAATGGGAGGCCGTCACCTCCTTCTGCGAAGCAGTAATGCTCGCGAAAGAGGAGGCGGAGCGCGTGAGGGATAGGCAAATTTCGCGCCCTCGCGCCCCTAACTGCCGCAGGAGGAGACGCCCTGGGCGTCGGGAATCACAGGCAGATTTCCGGCCACCGTAGGCGCGGGCTTGCGGACGGTGAGCAATGGGTAGCTCGCCGTCCGATAAAGACCAAGCCCGGATCGACGGCGCGTTGTGTTCAACGCGCACCTCAAAGAGATCTCAGCAGAATTGACGGGGTCCGCTAGGGCCAATGCCTGCCGGGGGTTCGAAGAAAACCGATAGGGAATTCGTGGCCCCCGGCAACATGGCAACTGAAGGAACACGGGTGGGTTTAGTCAGTAAGAGTCTGACACGCCCTCCCGCTCCACCCAGAGCGGGAGAAGTTATATGATAATTTCCCGCCAAACAAAAAAAAAGGAGGGGCACCGGCATTAAAGTTTGAAATCTTGTTAAAATATACAACTGATTTTATTTTCACAGGATATAATACCAAATTCGCTAAGAAAAACCTACATTTAAGATGAGCCCTCCACGAGGGTTCCCGGCATCCCAAATGCGACTTGAGTGAACCCTCCAGGAGGGCTCCCGGCATTGAATGCTGAAATAACGGTGCATACAAAACAAAGTCCATTGCGTCATATGTTTGAAAGATTTGTCTTTTCGACAACAAAAATAACGCAGTAAGTATTGCTGAATTGTCAGAATGATCTGAATGGTTTGTAATTCCGAAGGAAAACAAATTATTTAGAATTACTCGATATCGATTTTTCAGTGCAAGCTCAATAAAAAATCTTATTTTTAGACATGTCACGGAAATCATCATAAAACAAACAGAGCATAACACAATATATTTCGCGTATACTTGTATCGTAAAACAAAATCGTGACGTCAGCTATTATCTCTGGCAGTGTACCCTTGAGTGCCGTATTTTGGGCTCGAGTGTTATGTTGCCATGTTGGTACACCCGGCGTTCGTTAATGGAGGCAAGTGATGTTAAATGTTCTTAACTTTAAGATGATAGTAATCGGTAGAGCCTTCGTGGGTACGGTGTTAAGTTTCGCAGTAATAGTCGGAGAAAACAGGCATGTAATATTTAGGAAAGTATATAAGCTTAACTATAGTTTGTCCCAAATGTATCTAGTAAAAGTATAAACAAACCCTGTTCTGGTAAAATTCTTCCACAACAGTCACTAAAGGGAATTAGTAACAAATTCATCGGTATTTAGAAAGTTTTGGCCTTATTTCTCAACACTTTTTCCAACCATTACTGTTTGAATAACATTCATCATCATCATCATCAGCCTATAAATGTTCCCACTGCTGGGACACAGGCCTCCTCTTTGTGAGAAGGAGTGGGCCGTAATCCACCACGCGGGCCCAGTGCGGGTTGGTAGATGTCACATGTCTTCGAATTTTCGATTCTAGGACATGCCGGTTTCCTCACGATGTTTTCCTTCACCGTTTTGAGAGCAGTGGTGATGAAATAAGTAAAGCGCCTGTCTGGGTTCGAACCTATGACCTACAATTCGTAAGTCGCGGCCGTTACCACTGGGCCACCACTGCTGAATAGCATTATTAAATTGTAATGAAAATTGATGGACCAAAATTGAGGTTATAAAATTAACCTCAGCTGTCAAATGAAAAGCCTCCTTAAAGTGTTAAATATTCAAATCAAAGCACTCAATTTGTAAGTGACACTACAAATTGGCATCCACAAGTACGTTTTCTGATCCATTTGTTTACGTTTTCATCAGATACTTTTGAAATAGACTACATTCTACCTACGCTTCTAAAAGATCGTTTCAACAACTGCTAAAACGAGCGGCCGCTGGTTGTAGTGCCTTAAAACTTAGATATTTATTCACAGCAACTATCTAACGAGTAGCTGGGAATATGGGGATCAAACAAAAAGGCTGATATGTAGTTTCAAATACACCGTGAAATTTGAATCACAGTTTTTCTAGAACAAACGTTGCTCAGACCATGGTCTACTACTATTCTACAGCATCCAATAAAAAAAAAAACATAATTTGTTTTTGAAAAAAGACAAAGTTTAAACAACACAGACACCACGCACAGGACACAGCATTGTCTACAGGGAAATGTACCTCCATAAACAAAATTGAGTAAGCAGTAGATAATCTTGACATTTTAAACTTGGTCTTTTTTGTTTTTTCAAAAATCAAGTATGTTTTTTTTTTTATTGGATGCTGTAGAATGATTGTAGACCATGGTCTGAACAACGTTTGTTCTAGCAAAACTATGATTCAAATTTCACGGTGTATAATGAAGTAAAAAATTATAACGACTTAGAAATGTGTGTGTGTAACGCTTTCATACACCCCTTAACTGTGTTTAATGTAATGTCATATTCAATTTGACATAACAACTACAAATTGCAGTACATCGCACGTAATTACGACGTAACTGCCGTGTAGTTCCGGTACATATCATTACCAACTAAACAGCCTCTTTGGGAGTACACCGAGTACACGCCACTAATTTCTATTAATAACTAGCTATCGAACACTATAATGTCATTGTTAACTAAATTACATAAGCCGTACGAGAGTATTACATAATTTGCACGTGCTTATATATAATGGAACATTGTGCAGCCGTTCTTGTTATTGGGCGCACAACTTCAATTAATTACCCCCGTCCAAATGTTAAGCTGTTGTGCACAGAGCCTATAATGGACCACAAAACAAGCAATATACAGGTGCGCTTATATTCAAATAATATTCCATTACCGAAGTTTTGGTAAATTGCACGTGAAATCGATGATTGAATATGTCAGCGCAATCCGTATTGCGGATGTTTCACACAAACAAATAGCTAGTAATCAATCGTATTATTTGACTGTCGCTTTGCATTCTCTGCGAGTAACTGTAAATGAATGTATGTAATAACAATGTAACATGATAATTGTGGGACAACTGTTTGCTCCGCGCATTAATTAATACGCAGGCTCACGTGAACGGGGCTCTGTGCTTACTTTGTATTTATTGACACGTTGCAAATACAATGACGTACTTAATTGAATTATTGGACGAATATGTATCTTCGATTGTCAATCTGATTTGATTGTTTTATATTGGCTAACCAATCTGTACTAGTCGTTAAATGATGGTTAATGATGTAGTGTTACTAAGAGCAAGGAAGTAAATGATAATGGCGGCCACTCCGCTCAAAGTATGAAAATCTTATTATACCGGATGATTTTTTTTACCGTCTCGAAATTTTTACAGGGTGTTCTACCCATGAATATAAATAACTTTCACTATGGGAGCAACTCTGAAATCACGAAAAAAAAATCACCTGTTTCATACATTTTGGTCAAGTAGGTGTTGAACTTTTGTTTAAACAGCTGATTTTTTTTTTCGTGATTTCAGAGTTGCTCCCATAGTGAAAGTTGTTTATATTCATGGGTAAAACACCCTGTAAAAATTTCGAGACGGTAAAAAAAATCACCTGGTATGCTTTCATAGAATCAAATATCACGGGAACTCGATAGCTGAATGCCGTTATCATTTATTCACAATCCGAATAGGGAATATTGAATATACAGTCACAGGTATTTGTCGTTGTTATCGCTCAGATTACCTAATACTTTAGCCGGTATGCCTGCAAAAATTACGAACTATGCGAAATTTCTCCGACATGTACAAATAAGAGCTCCGTTCGACGTCATAGAGGGCGCCACTTGATCTAAATATGGAAGGGTCGTAACTACTTCAATCCTCGGCTGTCGGAGGAAGGATAGATCCACTTATGGTAGCAAACAAATATTACATACTGTGTATGTACTTGTAGACTACACCGGTACCTATGCCTTCAAAGATTTGTAGTAAGTTGCTTGGAACATTTTGCAAATAAAAACTAAAAAGCGGCCAAGTGCGAGTCGTACTCGCCCATGAAGGGTTCCGTAGCAGCAAGTAACATTGAATGAAAGGTAAATTGCGGTTTACGATTTATGACGTATTAAAAAAAAAACTACTTGCTAGATCTCGTTCAAACCAATTTTCGGTGGAAGTTTACATGGTAATGTACATCATATATTTTTTTAGTTTTATCATTCTCTTATTTTAGAAGTAACAGGGACACACATTTTACCACTTTGGAAGTGTCTCTCGCGCAAACAGTTCAGTTTAGAAAAAAATGAAATTAGAAACCTCAATATCATTTTTGAAGACCTATCCATAAATACCCCACACGTATGGGATTAATGAAATTTTTTTTTTTGAGTTTCAGTTCTAAGTATGGGGAACTCCAAAATTATTTGTTTTTTTTCTATTTTTGTGTGAAAATCTTAATGCGGTTTACAGAATACATCTACTTACCAAGTTTCAACAGCATAGCTCTTATAGTTTCGGAAAAAAGTGGCTGTGACATACGGACGGACAGACAGACAGACAGACAGACAGACATGACGAATCTATAAGGGTTCCGTTTTTTGCCATTTGGCAACGGAACCCTAAAAACGTTATCTTATTTGGGTCTGTCACTTTTGTGGCCACGAACAGATTAATCGTAAACAATAAAACGCTAAATTCACCTTAATTTCTGAAATAAGTGGGTGGTGGTTTATTGTTGCAAAAAGAGCCTTTCACGATATTAACAATGGGCATCATATTGCAGAAAAGTAACTGTCGAAAGTGAAACTTAATAATTACTATTGAGGTGCATGTGCGTTTATTGTAAAATTTAGCAATATCGCAAATAGCTGTCAAATAGTTACCTGTTTTGATAAATTTAGCATTATTACTGTATGGAAATATGAAATATCAATAACTGCTGTACTAAAATATTAATATGTAATGAATTGCAATTATGACACTGTATTTGATGTAACCGTTTTAGGTGTAAAAAAGGAATTTGGAAAGTTTCCAAATACTTTTTTACATCTAAAACTAAATATTCGGTGTTACGATATTGGCAAAGTGTTATTGGGTTTTTCTATCTGAAATTTCTCAGTAGCAGCTCGGAGTCTGAATTTGTGCCGAGTTGATGGCAATAGGCTCGCCCCCTATTACATGGGACTTAAACATAACTGGCGAAATGTGGGTGTACCTGCTACAGGGACACCTCTGCCCAACCCTTCGGGGAAACAAGGCGTGATGTTATGTTATGTTATGTGATATTAATAAATAATAAATAAAATTAATTTAATTCAGACAATTTTTGTCCATCCCAAGTAAATTAAAATAAATTATTGAAAATAACTTAAAATTAAATGAAATAATTGAAAATAAATTTAATTACGGTAAAATAAATTAATTTAAAATATAATGAAAGTAAAATAAAATAATACAAAAATTCATTAGGCAACATAATATGCATTAATTATTGCATTTAGTCCTACTAATATTATAAATGCGAAAGTTTGTGAGGATGGATGGATGGATGTATGGATGTTTGTTACTCTTTCACGCAAAAACTACCGAACGGATTTTAATGAAACTTTACAGTAATGTGGCTTATATATCAGAATAACACATAGGCTACAATTTATAAAGATTTTATGTGATTTAGCCATAATATAACGATAAGTATCAAGTAAGTCGGAAAAATTCCTGCCCTATGAGATCTATCTTTGCGTGCGCTGCCTAAACCGCTGGAGTTACATGAAAAGAATGTATTGTGGGGTTGTTTGTCTTAAAGAGTTCTAAATAAAAGTCCGCGACAGCATATATCTACCTTTTATGTGGAAGCCATTATAGCCAAAATAGTGAGCTATAAATACATTTAAATTGAATACTTTTTTTACGTTGCATATTTTAGAGTATTTAGTTAATTCGTATCAAAATAAATACCTTCATCGCTTTCGGTATTTAATGTAGATAAAATTTGTCTTTTACACTAAGTAATTTGGACTAATATTTTAAAAGTTAGAACAATAAGAATGACCTGCGATGAGTCGACGGCGGGCGCGCAGAACGAGGGTGGAGGGGCGGGATAAGCAATGACGCGCGATCGCCGAGTGCGCGACCCGAACACGGGCAGACGCGTGAGGGCAGACGTCATTGATGGTTGTGTAAATTCTGCGATTTTTTCACAGTGGATTCGACTCGGAAGCGATTTATAATTTTTTAGGTAGTATTTTTATAATAAAGACCGAGATTATGCAACGGTACTAGATTGCGGGTCACTGAACTAGGGAAGCATATTGTGAAGGCCACAATTTTAACTGGAGAAGCTAAGGGAGACAATGTGCTTATACCACGCATCCCAATAATACCCAATAACTTACCCTTTAATTTTAAACGTCTGCAGTTCCCATTCAAGGTTGCATTTTCGATGACGATCAATAAATTACAAGGTCAAACTTTAAAGGTAGCAGGGATACATTTGGGCACGCCATGTTTGTCCCACGGTCTGCTCTACGTAGCTTGCTCACGTGTGTCTAAGTCACAAAATCTTCATGTTTTCGCTGAACAAAACAAATCATTTAACATAGTTTACAGAAGTTTATTGCAGTAAGTACAACCGTCAAAACATATCGATAATTACTTACTTATATACTTTAATCAAATTCTTTCAGTTTTTATTATTTGCTGCTACCGTACAAGTAAAACCGCTATTATCTAAATCTTAACTAATCCTCTTCAATAATAAATATATGCATACCAATCCCTACCTGACATTATAAAAGCGAAAGTAACTCTGTCTGTCTGTCTGTCTGTCCGTCTATCTATCTGTGTATATATGTATGTTTCACGGCTAATCTGCTGAGCTGTTTGTGATGAATAGTCTAAAGCCTGGGGAAGGACATAGGTTACTTTTATCAATTTACCACTCAGGCAAAACCGCGGGTGGAAGATATTGCTTCGTAATTATGTTCGAGAAATCCGTCTGCTCAACAACGTAAATAACGCAGTTAATGTTTTTGAGCTTTCAAAATGAAACCCATTGCTATTGTAAGTGTGTTACGCAATTACCCCGCTGATTTAGGATATGTTACACGTTCCGACATCCACGCGGGCGAAGCCGCGGGCAGAAGCTAGTAATTAATATTTTAGTTCACAAGATAGCCATATTTCATATTTCCACACAGTAATATTGACAAATTAATCAAAACAACGAAATATTTGACACCTATTTGCGACGTTGCCAACTTTCAGAATGACGTGCACGCACTTAAGAGGGAACAGAGCCTGCTATTCTCCATAGAATTTCAGCTGTCCGTATTCCCCTTTTTTCTTCCTGAATATTGCCTCTAGAACATTTTTTTTTTTCATTTGATCAAAGTCTGCTGTAGGCACGTCCCTGTTATTTCTTTTTTTTTCAGCAACTAATTGGTAAAGAAAATATGACCCTCCAAAAATTACAAAAATCCCCGATTTTTACCGCCATGATTAGAGTACTACCAGACAAATTCGAAAAGTTTTTAACATAAAAGAAAATAATAGGAACATAGACATAGTCTTTCTTAAAATTTTAATGTAAAAAATGATTGAATCGGCTCAGTTTTCGAGGAGAAAAAAGGAGAATACGAAACGTTGATCTCGTCAAAAATTTTGTAATTTAATCGGTCTGAGCTGCAGTCCCTATCGCACTTTACAGGGGCAGACTTGAGGTAAGATGACGGCAATAGTTTCTTCAAAAAACAATTTTTCAAATTACTCGCAGGCCCTGTTCCCTCTTAAGAGGCTGACAACAGCTAAAGCGGGGTTACTATCGGAATGCATACAAATGAAAGAGAAGCGCGATGACAACGCTGGTAATGTATTGCAAAATATGAAGCAATTATCTATTTACAAAAAATCTATTGATTGAACTAAAAAATTCAATCACTATTACGTTAATATATGGCTTGTAGAATAATCTGACAAAAAATCTGATTGATTGCATGTATATTAATATAGTTTTTAAACATTAAACGAAATTTTTAGAGACGTATCTTCGTGATTTTTTCATATCGTATCAAATTAGTTAAATCATGTTTTCAACACGCTATCTATGTAGCATTTATCTTGAAGAATATCATATATTTATCTGATTTTGTTTAATGCAGTGGATCATAATACTTTTAGGGATTATGAAACTTGCGTTTAGCTCCTGTACTGCCCTTAAAATAAGCTCCATGAGTGGCGATACTTAAATGTAGGAACCAAGGCTCGGAACTGGTTTAAAAATACCGGTTAATACCAGTTTGTTTGGGTTTTACTCCGAACTTTTTATTTTAACCTAAATTAATCGGCTTATTTGACGAGCGGCATGTCGGTAAAGGCGTTGCAACTTGCAACTACTTGTGGATGCCGCGCTGAATAAAAACTAAATAAAAAACCGGTTAAATATTGCTCTAAACCGTTTAATCCGAAAATACTTTTATGCAAGACTCGACCAAAACCGGTTGATAAAATCCGGTTTATACGAACGAAACCGAATGTAAGGTTTTTGCGTCAAGTACATAATAACGGTTTGAAAATTTTACCGGTATCCGAGCCTTGGTAGGAACCTACTTACGGGCACCGTCGCGTCGGCCCCGATACCGATACTCCGTTTGAAATAAGATTAGACGTTTAACTAAACTTTTTTACAGTCCGTTCAACCGATTTTGACTTCTATTGCGTTGGTGGCATGATAAATGACAGATGCAGTAAACAGTTGGTTTGTAACCACTTTTTTTGCTTTTAGTGCCATCCTTATGCTTACGGTATAGAAGTCAAAATCGGTTGAACGGACTGTAAAAAAGGTTTGTTTAAATGTCTAATCTTATTTCAAACGGAGTATAGCTGACTGACTGACTAATATTTTACCACGGTGCAGGCGTGAGTCTATATTAATTAATTATGGCATGCTTAATCGATCCCAAACTAATTCCCATTTTATTTTCCTAAAAATATAATTGAACACTCTAATATAATGAATGCGCCTCTTTTTGAAAAACTTTTCAAATAATTCCTATTTTGAGGTCCTAAAAGTACTAATAGACAAGTAACTGCGACCAATTTAGATGTAGCGCTCGCTCAACTCGCGCGCGTTTGGTCACAGTTCCAATTTGGTCGGGGTGCCCAAAGTTAAAAACTTTTAATTCAAAAAAGCGTATATCATTTATCATTTTAACTTAAACTGTTTGCATACCTTAGTTAAGATAGTTAGTATAAGGATCATTTTTTAACTTAACATCTGTAACTTGTACCTACTTTTTGTGCAAATAAAGAATATTCTATTCTATTCTTAGAAGGTCAGCTTTAAAAGACAAAGTTCGTTTCTACATTTAAAAATAAAACATTTTTTATTAAGAGGTACACATACCTGCAGCTAAAACAAAAGTACTTACCTAAAGTTCTCTAGAAAGAAGAAATACAAAAGAGTTAGTATACAAATCGCTAAAAGGACACATGCACGTCGAGTGGTTCTCAAAACTCGTAAAATAACGTGAAAAACGTCTCCACCACGAGTGCTTTCTTAGGACCTTCAAATAGAAACAATGATTCAACTCACACAAGATTACATTGTCAATATTTTAAACAAAAACAATCTTCTTTGATGGTAGTTCAGCATTATTATAATGCCCTCCATTTTCTCATGAAAGTAAGAAAAAACTTATGTATACGGTGACTCTTTGCTTATTATCTTGCTTGGAAGACGGGGAGTTTCTTCGAAGCAAACTTTTTCATTTCAATCTTAATATTGTTGTGAGATTAGGATAGGAAGAAACTTCCTTTGCCCTAAAAGGAGACAGTTTCTAGTAAATTATGTGATGTCAAACATTATAGCTGTCTGATGCTGTCCTGAAAAGACTGCCTCAGTCATTAAGGGTCAGTGGGTTCACTGTTCTTTGTTGTCTTTACTTAAGTATAATATTAATTAGGTGACTTCTTATTAACGCCAAAGTTACCAACTTACCGGCAATGCTTTTTACACGTTTTTTGTGAAATTAATTTTTTTTTTTACAATCATCTTCAAGGTTTATCTTCAATCCGACTTTTTCAGTGACTGGTGAAACTCTTCAGCTAGCCAGACTCTTTAGGCGCGTTGGGCTTTTGAGATGGGAAACAACAATTGAACTCGCGACACCATTACCAACACCTCATTTTTGTAAACGCGATTGTGCTCTTTATTTATATTACGTTACGGATCAATGTTCTATGCAAGAATTTTTACTTGAAAGGTGTTGGAAGTTTTTTTTTTTGTATTCGCGATTGTGCTCTTTATGTAGATAAGGTTCCGGACCAATGTTCTATACAGGTATTTTTCTTCCACCAAGGCGATCTTGTTCAAGTTGTCTCTTCTGTCGGCACTCCCGGAATGACACTGTATTTTTTTGCGGCTACTACTACTTTAAGTTTTCGATATAAACTTATCCAAAACCCATAACACGTTTTCCTGGTGAAGACCCTTAACCTACATGGTTTGCATATGATCTGAACATTACAATGTAATTATACGGAATGACACTTTGACCTCCGAGTTTGTTTCGGTTTTTCTCCACAGAGTGGTTGGCTAGGAAACACGGACCCCATCTAATTTTAATTTAAAAAAATAACTAGTAAAAGTGTTATTTTTAATCAATTTAAAAAATTGTAATAAAGGGAATATCTATTCATGAAGTACACATTTTATTTAAAGTTCTTATCAAATTACTCACTTTTTTCTTCGAAAGATACCGTAGTGAGTAAACTAATATCAGTACAGACGATGCATGTCAATGTCCCGTAAGAGGGCAATCAAATAAAAGTAAGAAGTTAGTAAGTAGGGGTCATCGCCTCATATCCCGCCATCTGGACCAGCATCACAGCTTATATATTGCACGAGAACTTTCTATGACCTCATATCTTAGTAATATCTTAATACCGGAGCTTATACATATAGGTACAATGATATACAATGATATGAAATAAAAAAAATGTAATGATGAATTAATTAATGTTTATTAAAATGTAATAATTGTTATAATTAGAATCAATATCTATTACATTATGTAATTTAATCATTTGATATGTAAAAATTTGCAGTGTCCTTACAGTGTGTATGTCTTAAGAGGCCGGCGACACGGCTCGCAATTACAAATCGAGATGTTTGCAAAATTCAATTCCAAGCACGTTGCGCTAATGTGAGTGCCTGTCGGAGCGATATACACCTACAGTGAGCAATACTACCATGCACACATTGACAATTATTGCTTGACGCGATAGTACTACTAGCTTTCGAAAATTTACGATAAATTTGGATGTGTTCCGTAATACAAAAAATTATGAATGAAAACTTAATGAATTTCCATATTTTTTTTTCGATGATTTGTAACTTGATAACATAAACTATGCTTCTGCGGAAACAATATTACAAATATTGTTGTTTATAATACAGAAAAAACAATATGAAAACATGTCATTTACGCTGTAAAAATGTACGAAATGCAATTCGCTTACACTTCATTTAAAGGTAAGTTTTTAGAAATAAAAAGACGTAGGAGCCTAGATAAATACTGTCTCAATCCGAATATCAACATAATATAGTGGAAATATGCTCAAATTGCAAATTATTTATGTACTACGTTTGTATGGACAATTCATGCGTCGCCGCATTCTTAATACTGTGTCATGAAATTTTAATGCATGCCTACTACTAACCAGTGTTTTACATGTTAGCAAATAAATATAATAAATATCTTAGTACTTATTTATATATATAGGGAATATGATTTTTTTTAAAAATAACCAATGAAAACTTTCAACGCAGGGGGTTCAGAATCATATACTGAATCCATGGTAACAGTTTTCGCGTCGATGTCCCTGCCACCCTGTATAGTACCTACCTAATTTCTATTAAGATGCAAAATAGCAAGATACCAAATCAAAATACAAACTAAACATTACTCTTGAACTGAACAAAATATGTTTTCCGCACATTTTGCACTCGTAAGTTCAGTCCAACCGAAGAGTAAGTTTGAAACTAGCAACTACAAGCAAAGGTGTGTAGCGCAGTTAGCTACATTTTTATGCTAAACTTCTTTCACGTACTTGTTGGAGCAAAAGAAAAATATAAACTTTGCTCATCTTATCAGCTGTTTGTGGTTTTATTACGAAGGTTGGCCTCGATAAATTCGCCGTCCCCGGCGAATAAAATGGTAATGTGCTATTACGATAGTTTTAACTTTATTGCATATTCGATAAGGTCCAATTACACTCAGTCAATTTTTTTCATACATTTCCTACGGTTATTTCAGAAGTTACGAGATTTTAAGGTGTATTGTAATTAATGTAAAAAATCACTTTTCTTTTGGTATTTGAACAATTTCGCTATGTAATTTGTTAATAAGATTTTCACAAAAACTTTTTTATTTTTCTTGTAAAATTTGGTTTTTACGATTACGATTTTATTCGCCGGGGACAGCGAATTGTCTTCGATGGTCAAACTGGAATACAGACGACTTGCAGTAACACTATCTTTGCATTGTATAAACCCAATCTCTTTGTAATAAATAGTCATAAATTCAACATTATCAATCTGCCTAGCCTTTTCCCAACTATATTGGGGTCGGCTTCCAGTCTAAACCGGATGCAGCTGAATACCAGTATTTTACATGGAGCGACTGCCTATCTGACCTCCACAACCCAGTAACTGGGTAATACGATACCCCTTGGTAAGACTGGTTGTCAGACTTTCGGGCTTCTGACGACCCGTAACGACTGCCAAAGATCCACGAATGACAGCCGGGACCAACGGCTTAACGTGATTTCCGAGGCACGGAGGAGTCTCGGTATGTAGAAATGGTCACCCATCCACGGACCAACCCCGGCAAGCGTAGCTTAACCTGACAGATCGACCCGAGCGGCTGTTAGTACTTAGCCACGAACTCCTAATAAATTCAACATTAATGATGTAACTAATATTTTGCAGCAGTGATAGCCTAGTGATGTGACCGTTAGAACCCAAGGTACACACCATATAGTTATCACTTGCTTCACAAACGGTAATGGAAAATATCGTGAGGAAACCGGCAAAATTCCTGAGAGATATTTCTCCACAGCATTTGAAGCCAAGTCAGAGGCCCATAGGCGGCATAGAAACTCTGACAACAGGTTAGTCACTGACCACACGAACAAGAAAGACTAATATTTAGTAACAATATCATTTAAAAGAGTGTCCATAGAGTTTCTTGCCCGTTCTTCTCCATAAGAACCTACTACGCTTTGGAATGAGCAACTAGCTTCATCTTTATGAATGACCGACTCCTTTGACAATTCGAAAGTGCCTGTAAATGGTTTAATTGACATCTAAATGCTTTGAGTAAATGTTGCTGCAGCTATAGTCACTATGTCAATATCTTAAAGCCTAACCTAACTAAACTATTCGCTAGTGTGCACTAACGACATCAGACAGTAAAGTTCCTTCTTTCTTTTTTTCGTGTAGTTAGTGACTAACCTGATGTCAGAGTTTTAAAGCCGCCCATGGGTCTCTGACTTGACTTCAAATGCTGTCGAGAAATATCTCTCAGGAATTTTTCCGGTTTCCGCACGACGTTTTCCTTCACCGTTTTTTAAGCAATTGATAATAATACAATAGGCACATGAATCCGAAAAGTCAAAGGGCGTACCTTGGGTTAACCACCACTAGGCTATAAATACTAGTATATTTTATTTATTTATATATTAGTTACTAAAACCCGGTTTCTGGGGTCGTCAGATCAACTCTCAATAGCGGTAGATCTGACAAGTTATCTATTTAAGCGAAGTTCTTTCTCAACTAAATGCTGAGAAACGCACAATATCACTATCGAATAAATAGATATACATCCTATACTATTAAATGAGCAATATTTGTATATCTTTATATATAAAGAAAGAATTTACATCTTTTTAGCAAAAGAGGTGATAGACATAATTATAGTACTAGAAATAGGGACCTATTAGTTCAACCAGGTTTCAGACTAGCTAAAGTAGATTCATCTTTCATGGGATACTGTTTAAAATGTTACAATAAAATTCCTCCCCACATACTTCAACTGAATGAGACGAAATTCAAATCTTGTATAAAACGCACACTATGCAGGCAGGCATATTATACGTTGGGGGATTACATCACTAATAAAAATGCTTGGCTCAATGCTGGTCCTGCTCCACAACCACAACTAATTGATTAACATTTGCAAATACTGTTGGAGCTGCTGAAGATTGTAAGAGCATCTTTGCATTGTATAAACTCAATCTCTTTTGTATTATATAATTGCATAGCACACTATGTGAGCACTATGTACTAAAGAGTTATCATTTACCGGGTAATATGTCTTGCATTGACTTGAATGTGCCCTGGCGGCTGTGAGTATGTCATGCTCACTCAAATGTTTCGCTGATGGTGGCGCGTGTGTTGGATCATTTAGCTCCCTTCAAAATGGTTGAGCTGAATGGTGCTAATCCATGCGTCATGTTCGTGAACGGGCGCCGTCAGTTGGGACTGGTCATCTCTTAGCTGCCAGAGCTTATTTTTATTTTTTTTGAATTGTTCTTTTTTATCTTTTTATTACGGACGCTTCTCATGTGCACATCTTTCTACATTGTTCTCACATGTATAATTTCAACATGAATGATGTAACCAATATTTTGTAACAATTTTTTATTTAAAAGAGTGTCCGTGGAGTTTCTTGCCCGTTCTTCTCCATAGGTACCTACTACGCTTTGGAATGGGCAACTAGCTTCATACCTATTTCTGACTGACCGATTCCTTGACAATTCAAAAGTGCCTGTAAATGGTTTAATTGAAATAAATGATTTGAGTTTTGAGTTTTTTTTTTTATATAATTCTTCTGTGAGTGTGTATGTCACTGAACTTCTCTCAAACGACTGGACCGATTTTGATGAAATTTTTTGTGTGTGTTCAAGGGGATTTGGGAATGGTTTAGATTCACAATTTTGTCCGCTGGACAATGTTTTGACAGGACAACGTCTGTCGGGTCTACTAGTATATACATATATTTGTAATCACGTTCTCGAAAACGACTAACGATTTCGATGAAAGTTGCAATATAGGGGTTTACGGGGGCGAAAAATCGATCTAGCTAGGTCTCATATCTGGGAAAATTCGATTTCTCCGTATTTTCATCCGAGCAGAGCTCGGTCGCCCAAAGTTTAGATCAAGATGGCTACCTTAGAATAATGACATGGCAGCATGGAATAAGTAAGAACCTACTATCATGGCAGCATGTAATTAGTCCGCGTCGCATCGCAACACGTCGCATCACATCGCGTCGCATCGCATCGCGAAGTACCTACTATAATGGCAGCCTGGAATTAGTGTGTACAATATATGGAATTAGTATGAACTATCCTATACCATTAAATGAGCATTCTCTATTTTCACCAGAGCAGAGCTCGGTCGCCCAGGTACTACATGTTCTGTTCTGCCTAGCCTTTTCCCAACTTTATTGGGGTCGGCTTCCAGTCTAACCGGATGCAGCCGAATACCAGTATTTTACATGGAGCGACTGCCTATCTGACCTCCACAACCCAGTAACTGGGTAATACGATACCCCTTGGTAAGACTGGTTGCCAGACTTTCGGGCTTCTGACGACCCGTAACGACTGTCAAAGATCCACGAATGACAGCCGGGACCAACGGCTTAACGTGCTTTCCGAGGCACGGAGGAGTCTCGGTATGTAGAAATGGTCACCCATCCACGGACCAACCCCGGCAAGCGTAGCTTAACCTGACAGATCGACCCGAGCGGCTGTTAGTACTTAGCCACGAGCGCCCAGGTACTACATAATAATAATTATAAGGTAAATAATAAAGTCTGAAATTGCTAACACGTTTTGTGCAAGCGTGGTGATCAGTGCTCATTCTCGTCTTCTTTGTATGAGAAGAAGAAGCCTTTGAACTGCAGTGGGACAATAATAGAGAACTATTAATATTATAAGGTCCTTAACAAGAAGCCCACGCACATAAACAGTGGACGTTTAATCTCCATACAATATCCCTTTAGAAACGTTTACCAACGCTAATAAAAAAATTAAATAAAGCCTTGTAACAATTTTAATTCTATAACATGAAAGCTTTTTTTTAATTTGCTAAATTAATATTGCTGTATAAAATCACAGGCTTGCGTTATACTTCGTGACTTACGACGCATAGTCACGTTCAAATATTGCTGTATAATTTGTTAGCAGTTTTTTATGTACAAAACTAGCGACCCTCCCCTGCTTTGCCCAGTTTTTACGACTTGACAAAGCTTGGGGATTTCCCTATTATATGTAAGTTAAATATTGATGTATTACACACAATATCTGGATGACTGGTGTTTTTTTTTTTTTGTAGTGTTCTCAATATGAAACCTAGCTAGATCGATTTATCGCCCCCGAAACCCCCTGCGTACTAAATTTCATGAAAATAGTTGGAGCCGTTTCCGAGATTCAGATTATATATCTTATATATAAAATTCTCGTGTCACAATGTTAGTTACCTTACTCCTCCGAAACGGCTTTAGTGATTTTTACCAAATTTTATATGCATATTCAGTAGGTCTGAGAATCGGCTACTATCTAATTTTCATACCCCTAAGTGATAAGGGTTGTCCACCCCAAACAAATAATTGGCAAAACAACGTTTGCCGGGGTCAGCTAGTATACGTATATACAAGAATTGCTCGTTTAAAGATATATTAGATAAAGATTCCGGAATAAATTCTCTAAATGATTTTGAAAATTGAATCAAAATCCATTGTAAAGTTTAGAAGAACAACGTGGTTACACAGACAGACACGAAACGTGACTATAATTTATAATTATGTATAGATATAGATGAGCTTAAGTATTTCTTCAAAGTTGGACAATTGATCACCAATATTAGCGCCAAGGATGGTGTTTTTAACCCCCGACGCAAAAAGAGGGATGTTATAAGTTTGACCGTTATGTGTGTGTATCTGTCTGTGGCACCGTAGCTCTTAAATGGGTGAATCGATTTCAATGCGGTTTTTTTTATTTGAAAGCAGATTTTCTAGCAATGGTTCTTAGACACGTTTTATCAAAATCGGTTCAGCCGTTTGAAGATTATCAGCTCTTTTCTAGTTGATGAATGAATGTGAGTATCTTCAGGTCATCTACAGGTCTGATCGATTTGAAATTTAGTATTCTGTTACTTCAATGATATTAGAAAAATATAGTAACCTTGAACTGATGCTGCAGCATCACCTGGAATTTGCAGGATACCCAATTCCCTTACCAACTTCAGCACAGGAATAGTCTCAATGAGAAGGTTATAGATAGATGGTGAACAAGGCCTGGTGATGGAGTAGTTTATGCGGCCTATCCAAATGTCCTTTCTTTGGTATTGTTCATCGAGTTGAGCTCCTTAAGTTCTGAGTTGAGCTCTACGATTACTGACAAATGCTAGCACTGACTGAACAGGTCCACTCAAATCTGTGTGGTTCTTTCCTCAAAAGACCATTTCAGACACTAATCTACATGGTCCTCATATGGCCTGACCAAGATTAACTTTAAAAGTGAGATTGACTTTAAAAGTGACTGCGACATCTGAGTTTGTTTCGGCCTTTCTTCTCAGAGTAGGCAGATAGGAAACGCTGAACTCATCTAGCTTATATATTTTTTTTAATATGACATGTAAAAGTGATTCCGATATCCTATTTACAGAATAAACCATTTCATTTCAGTAGGAAAGAGAAATAATAATAATCATTTTATTTCGAAATAGACATCCATAATTTGTTAGTAAACATTAACCTTAATAACTATGTTAGTAAACATGCAGGTTGGACAAATAATGGACGAGCAGGCAATCAATTTCCCCGCAATGACATTCAGGAGACTGTTCGAGCTGCCCCGGACCCTCTGCAGCAGCTACGCGGCACGCTTACGTCTGATCGCTGAAATGAGGAAATGTTTGTCGGGGGTTTTTTTTAATTTTTACTGTTAAAATGGTACTTGTACATATTAGGTGATACCTATGTAGGTAGGTGCTACCGACTATAATATCGAGGTGGCCAATGTTGAGCAGTTCATATTAACTGATGGCATAAAGGTAGGTACAGACGCCAGCACATCTTTCTACTACAATCTGTCAAATTTATTTAATAGATTTTCAACTTTATCGCTGAAGCGTAAGGTTCAAAGTTGATTGGGAAAATTTGACAGTTTCGGGTAGCTTGATGTGCTGGCGTCTGTACAGTCTCACTTTTTTTTTAATGTCTCTCGGGTATCATCGGGTTTCCGAATACAAACGAATGCTAATTTCCATATCCATTAATTATCGTGTATAATAATTTGAATTCAAAACTAAGTACTTTATTGTTGTTTTGTTTTGATTTCCGTGTGAACTATATAGAGCTATGTAAAACTATTTTCCTATTTGTCGTGCCTGCGACTTTAGCGGCTTTCCTCCTATTTTTTAATAAATTACATTAAGTTAAAAGAGTATTAACAACTCTATATTCTTCCAAGTCGATTGAGAGCGTACGGTCTGCACCAAGTGCAAAGGGCAAGTGATAAAAATCCGACGACTGACGAAACACGAAGTTTGCCGAGGGACATTAAGAACATATTTGTATTGTAATGTTTTGTTTATCTACCCCAGTTTGTCTTTATCGGTAATAGGTTCCCTGTAAAAGGGGTATGGCTTGTAGTCCTTACAGGGTTCTACTAAAAGGTTTAATAAAAAGTACCGGACACTTTGTCCTACCTAGAAATGAATGAAACGATATAACATAATATAACATCACGCCTTGTTTCCCCAAAGGGATGCGCAGAGGTGTACCTGTGGTAGGTACACCCACATTTCGCCAGTTATGTTTAAGTCCCATGTAATAGGGGGTGAGCCTATTGCCATCAACCGGGCACAAATCCAGACACCGGGCTGTTACTGAGAAATTCCAGATAGAAAAACCCAATAACACTGCCCGACCCGGGAATCGAACACAGACCGCATGCTGAGCAGTAGCGCTTGCGACCACTAGACCAACGAGGCAGTCAAACGATACAATTTAACAATGATTTGCGCATGATTAAATTGATTTTCGTAAAGGTATAAGGGGGTCATAAGGAGTCATTAGGTTGCAAATGACCTCTCCTACATCCCCTTAATAAATTGCCGATATATTACGAAAAACCTTGTTTAATATGCAACCATCTTCACACTGTAGACCAGTGAATGTTTCTGATCTTCCAAACTTCTGATAGTAACTTGTTTTTAATTTCCCCTTTAGATTACCCTCGCCGTCACCCAAAGTAATCGAGTTATTCCTTTTAATGTGGGGCATAGAACAATTTTAACTCAGGGTTGACAGTTTGCAGCTCCGTAATGTAATTTTGCATGTGTCAGCACGTCAGTGGCGTTTAGTCAGGCGCACCCCTGCCAGTCGGCACATGGGTTGACATTGCCAAGTATTCGGCATAATTGTTTCGGGATTATGCCCGTCTTCCGTTTCCATTAACTATGTTTTCTGCGAGTATTCAATTAACTGGTACGTCTTATATGCTGTTTTGGTGGTTTTATCTCATCGCAGACACATATTATTTGTGGTAAATGGCTTTTCAATTTGATGTGTATCGCGACATAGTTATTTTCATCGTGTTACTTTCTATTTTTAACCGACTTCAAAAAAAAGGAGGAGGTTCTCAATTCGTCGGGATATTTTTTTAAATTTTTATGTATGTTCCCCGATTACTCGAAGACGGCTGGACCGATTTGAAAAATTCTTTTTTTGTTTGAAAGGGTATACTTTCAAGTTGATCCCATTGTCATTTGGTCACGATCTGATGATGGAATCTTGGAGAAATCGAGGAAACTCTTCATATATTAAAGGCACATCTATAGCGATTTGAGTATTTTTGATGAACAGTTGACATAAGGCTATTTGTAACTTAGATAAATTACAAACCAACCCACTAAAAAGTGAAAAAAAAAAACTTTTTTACAAAAAACACAACCGACTTCCAAACTACAAAGTGAAAAATAACTTTAATTTCGGAAGTCGGTGTCAAAAAAACTAAAATACTGATCTGATCCAAATACACCGACTTCCGAAATTAAAGTTATTTTTCGCTTTGTAGTTTGGAAGTCGGTTGTGTTTTTTGTAAAAAAGTTTTTTTATATCTACAAATATCCCTTCTTATTCTACTGTTTAGCTCCCAACAATGACGTCACAAATACTCACATTTCACCTGCATCGAGGGACATTCGCCAAGACTCACAGTGCAGTTATTATCCCTCGTTTGTGTTAAGTGGATGCTGCAATGATCCGGCTTAGCGCTTTATAATGAGCTCCCCCGGCGAGATCGCCTTCCACCACATGTCCTTGTCTGCGCCACATAAATATAGCCTTGTATCATAATATTACTAAACAGATAGGTGCAGAAGGTCGACTACGTACAACGAGCGAAAACACGCGCAGTTAGGTACCTGTCCCACCGCCGAAGATTAATGAGAAACGAGTAGAGCTAGCAACTAATAAAAACGAATTGGTGAGCAACGACCAACGAGTGCACAACGACAACGAGTGGTTACTCACTGTTATGCGTATGTACCAAGCGTGAGTCTCTCAGCGACTGTACCCACTGCCCGTCAAGAGAGCGTCGCTGAACGAGTTGCGACAAACGAGTACTCGCCGACAGCGCAACTCTTAATATTCCACATTTTTCATGTATCTTAAGACGTGTCCACACCTGCGCACGTGCACGAACAGTCCGGCTTGCGTCCATCTTAGGAACATAGTATGGACACCTTTGGACATGTTCGCGACTCATTAGCGAATGGTTTGCGTGCAAGAGACAGTCAAAACACTCGTTCGTGAACACATCGCGTGCATGCCGTGTACCTGTGCTACCTTGAATGTGCTCAGTAGTTCGAGAACGACGAAGCACGTAGCGTGTATGGTTCATACGCGTGAGCTTCAATTGCACAGCAGTGGATCCTTGCACGCAAACCATTTGCAACATGCGCGCGCGCTTAGAATGTGACGCGGCTAAAGCCATTCGAAGCGCCTAGCATGCACGCATGCACGGTTCGTGCGCGTACTCTGGTGTGGACCCGCCTTACACGCCTACTTTGAAACAAATGCAGGTCGCAAGTGTGCTTGTACCCGCTGTACGTAAAGCGAGTCTATTTGTGCGTGCGTTTTCGCTCATCGTATGGAGCCGACCTTCTGCACCCTTTCTATTTTGTGATAATGAAGGTGCCCTGAGTTATGACCCATTTTGGAACGTTTGTGATACTATGACAACGTACACTATTAGTTACTTTAGGATTCACGTTGAGGGGTTCATGTTTTATGTGATTCAGATTACTTTGGTATTAAAATTGTTATCCTATCGGTTCCCAAATTATAATGTAAGTTACCTACCAAAGCTTCCTGCAGAATATTTGTTCTTGCATGAAAAACTGCTGGAATTGAAAATGGACCAATTAGCAGACGGATTAGTATTAATGTTTAGCACGAACATCAAGCAAAATCACATAGTGAACGTTATCGAGTCACTCTCGATTATTATACTGCCGTCATAAGGAAAAAGGGCACAACTAACATTTTTTCCGAAATTTAGTTATACAGGGTGTTTGGCAGAACGTTGAACATACGAAAATGGTGGATAGGTGGGGTCATCTGCTACTTACTCAGCCCTAATTTATTTAGCCCTGGCCCCCTGGATATTTTAAAAAATGTTTTTTGCTTTCTTCTAGTTTTACCACTTTCTTAACTTTAAAGTGTAATTTTTATTAAAAATGGGTAAAACAGGCAATTTTTTTTTTTTTTTAATCTTTAATTTTGGCAGATTCTTATAACATTATTGCTTTATTCAGATGTTAACTAGAAAAAAGTTATGAGTCCTCAAACTTACAGAAAGATGTAAAAAATACTTAAATCTTAATTTCAACTTGCATTAAAAAAAACCAGGGGGCCAGGGCCAAATAAATTAGGGCTGTGTAAGCAGCAGATGACTCCACCTATCCACCATTTTCGTATGTTCAACGTTCTGCCAAACACCCTGTATACATATTCGGAATCAGAAAAAAAAGGCCCATCTTCCAATATTTTTTGTACAATTTTAGGAACAAGATAAACAAAAATACCGTAAGCTCAACAGGCACAATTGAGCCACGTTTTAAAGACCAATAAAAAATTTAAACTCGATTTTCTCCATATTTATAAAATGTTAGATGTGCCCTTTTTCATTATGACGGCAGTATATAGGTTGGTGGTACCTACCATCACCCAAGACAAGTAGCGACTTAGTGTCGCTGTCGTGTTCTGTCTAACCTAATTAAGACAGTGTAATCATTACATGCTATCTTAGATGGACGGATTAATTGTTTGATTGCATCATAATTTACCAATTAACTAGGTACCTGAACGGTATTCACAGGCAATCAAAATCTGTATGTGCTATGAATTGAATTGAAAGCTTATCCTAAATTGAACAATACTGGCGCTTTTCACGCAAAGCGCACATCATGCGGGCATAAAAGTTTAGGTTACTGCAAAAATATACGCAAATATCGCTCGTAACATAACACAGCCTATCCCGGAAATATAACACAAAACTTAAAATCAATATAATCATAAAAATTCATAATCAAATTCAAACATTTCATACAACGCCCGCGTTCCGTCGCTCATAAAAATATATTAACTCCTATAAATTTAGCGTCATCAGCGATTTATTTGTCGCTTAAGCGATACGCTCTCGTCGCTCGTAAACAGGGCTCATTAAACCGAGCCGGATTATTGCCGACATGCACGACCGTATAACGGAAGCGCTCCTTTATAACACTGGAAAAGAAATGGCACCGCAAAAGAACTAAGAGCCACTCCAACGCACAATCTGCGCCGACGATAAATCAGTTTCCATTTAAAACGAATGTTTTTGACATGAATAATTCTAGGAGAGTCGGTCGGCTGCCGGCTTACCTCGATAACATAAAGTTACCATCCGATGTCGCCGGGTATAATCGATTAGTCGAACCAATTCGTCTCTAATAACCGATGAAACTCGAATGTAAATTTGCATTGAAAGATATTCCATTTAAAAGAAACGATGAGAAAATATCCTTGTGATGGATGGTGCCGTCATCCGGGCTTCGATTACATTTGACGAAATGTGATATACGAACCGAAATGCATTAACATTCACGCTGACTCACTGCGGGACTAGCAACACGTCGAAGATTCGAGATAAAATATGTACCGCGGGTGTTTGATTAACCATTACACACACGGAATGACGTAAGCAGTTCCTTTTCATGGGGCACCGGCTTTATGTGTTTGGAAAATAATAAAACTTGTAAGATGAATATCCCTGAAATATGGTGAAGACATTGTCTAACTCGGAAGTCTGAATTCACGATCCAACGTAAAACTTTAGAACTTGAACGAGAAGCCGGGGGACTAACGACAGTTTCTATAAAAAGAAGAAATTCTTTTAATTCAATTTTGTTCATGTTCAACTGTATTCTTCAAATTTTTTATACTTATTTGAAACAATGCAATCTTCTCAAGATTCTATTTTTAACCGACTTCCAAAAGGAGGAGGTTCTCAATTCGACTGTATGCTTTTATTTTTCTTTTTTTTTATATGGTTGTTACGCGATTACTCCGCCAATTATCAATTGATTTTGATGATTCTTTTTTTGTTTGATACATCATATACTTCAGAGGTGGTCCCACATAAATTTTATTAACTTTGCTTGGGTAGTTTTTGAGTTAGCTTCAATAATATGTATCTACTTTTTTCCACTTAATATGTGGATGATATGATAACTTCCTGTCACTGTTCCTGTGACATTCAAAACCAAACACACCGACGAAGTTATTTTTCACTTTGTAGTGTTTTTTTTTAAAGTTTTTTATTGTCTGAGTAGCTTTTTAATTCTAATGATCATCAAGGAATCATTATTTATTTTTCTTCTAATATAACATTTTAGCGTGACAGTCATCATAGCAGTAGGTCTATACCTAAATGAGATTTCTTAAGAAACAAAAATAGATAATCCTCAGACAAGTACCTACAAATTTTTACTGGGCACTAAACCAGTGCATTGTTCCAAGCTTACTATAAAACACGGTGCAAAAATAAAACTCTTAAAAAAAAAACACCCGGACTATAAAAACCCTACAAAGCAACTCCAGACACAACACTGTAACAGAATTAAATAACTCTTCGTTCCAATCATCGCAATATCGTAACACATCCGACAACTATGTCGCTTATGTTCGTCATAAACATAGATTAAACATTAATCCCAACAAGCCATTATTTTGTTACGTACCTAATAACTTACCTGACAAAGGAGAATGACAGCTTTACGTCCCCGTACCCGGCTTTACCCACTAATTGTACCAAGCTTTTCGTAATCATCTACAAGTACTCAAGTACTTACAAGAAGGGTTGAGAACCCATTATTAATTCAAGCGAATCATTTCTAATATTGTTTTGGAAGAATGTGGGTTGATCGTGTATTGTCGAGCCTCCTGAATTTCAGATAAACTCTAGCCGGAATTTCCGCTTTGAAACTTTATAATTACTTAGCAAAGATTAGTGAAACGATTGTGCGGACGTGAACTAGCTCGGACGCTGGCCGAAACAATAATGTGTATGTAGAAATTACCCTTTGTCCTAGCTGAGCTACAAATACGAACCCACGCGATGCTATCGTACATATTGAGATCAAATAAAATTCGCTCTTTACCTCAACTACTGAGCATTTGTCACTGAATTTACGACAACACTGAAAAGTAGGATGAACGCTTCGCGTTGTGTAATTGCGACAACGTATAACTGCACCAAGCATTTTATCACATTTTCACATAGCGTAGCACGTTCTCGCATTTTCCGCCCATCTAGGACGCTTGGTTGGAAAGCAAGACTCAGGCTGAGGGACGTATCTCGACATCACTCGCAACGTCTCTTATCTCTCGTGATATAAGCCACGTTGTTAGCGCACTTGCTACTCGCGTATTATTCCTACGTGTAATTGTATTATTACGAGCGGTGTACATTTTGCTGTCAGTTTCGCTCGACGGAATGATACACGTCCCGGAAGAAGTTTCAGTAAAGTCAGATGCTACTTTGTGACGTCATTGCTCGCTACGTCACTCAGAGAAGTATGGCGGAGTTTATGACGCAGACGTAATCAGGGAGCTCCACGTATTTACCTTAAATCATGCGGTATTGTCTAAAGTAATGGCAAAATAATGTGAGTGGAGGCTGATTGCCGACAGGTGCACGCTTCGCCTGAATACTAAATACGCTCCTCATATATTAATATATGCGACATTCAGTTCAAAATTCATTAGTTAGCGTTTCATTTCATCCGAACAGCTTTCCCGCAGTAAACGACGTTTTGTCCCACCATAATGTATTCAGCATTGAATCATTATGAATGTTTCTATAGAACAGGAATAGAACAAGGCTCTCGTGACTACATTCAAACGTATTGACACAATATCGGATCAGTATATTCCATTGACATTCCTAATTATTAATTAGCTTATAAGGTATTGAGGTCTATTGTGATTGTGCCTGGTTACTCATATTTCATATATGCAAGTATCCATTTACATACCTACTAGTGACCAAGTTTTTCCAATTATTTTGAGGCTCATAAAAGCTCGATACCGCACCCTATTAAGGTAACTATAATCCGAGCTGTTTATCAACATATACGTAGGGGTGAACAGTTACAAGCAAGAAACTCGAAGCACCGCGCTAGAGGTGCCCCAATTTTTGTAGAATCGTAAACCCGTAAGATTTAGTGAACGGTCAGAGTTTTAACGAGGGCCTGTGTCCTCCGTCCTCCATCGTTCTCAACCCTCCTCGCCGACAAAATATAGTTTTACGACAATCGCTAGTGAGCCATTAAACAATTTTCACCGGCGCCCGGCTACAATGTTTATGCTTTACTGCCCCGCTTTGTGTTAGAATAGTGAGATCTATATGCATTTTGGGTTCTATGATGTTTTGGATATGCTCAATAATTTTGGAAAGCAGTGTAGCAGAAAGATTTATGCAGCTATGTATATACCTCATACTTCGCGTCGTGAATCGAAGTATGTAGGTGAAATCCACCACGCGTACTTCGATTCACGACGCGAAGTATGAATCGAAGTATGAACAGACGCGCTGGCTAGATGAGCGAAGCTAAACGAACCTAGCTTAGTCACCAGTGCGGCCTGCGCTTCAGGTGTTATTTTTTAGGATTCCGTACCCGAAGGGTGCCAAACAGAACCGTCCGTCTGTCTGGCAGCGGGCTGTATCTCATGAACCGTAACAATTGGACAGGTGAAATTTTTACAGATTGTGTACTTATTTCTATTGCCGCTACAACAAGAAATAATAAAAATTAAATAAAATCTAAAGTTAAAGAGGTCCGCCCCATACAATAAACGTTTATTTTTTTATTTTTTTTAAATATTTAAAAATATATAAACATACTTTGTTATGTGTGGTGTCATAAGTGATAATGATAAGTGGAAGCGCGGAGTCTCCTAACACAAGCAATTCCTTGCTTAAAAAGTGATCTCCAATGTTATTGTGTCTAAATGCCTTTTGTAATTGAAATAAACAATTTTAATTTTTTAATTGTCTAGAGCTCATCAAATAGAGTACAAATATAATTTTTGTTTCTAGTTTATCTTCATAAATGAAGAAATAGGGGGCCGTAAAAGTTGTCAGTTTTAGACCATTTTTGTACGAGCTCTATCGCAACTACTAAATAAGTTGGGAATTTGAAACTTCTATATATCATGTACCATGTACTGTATATAATCAACAAATACTAAAAACACCGATTCATAAGATATTTTATTTAAATATGGGTGATATTCTGCAACTACAAAAAATAACTTTGTACTTCATGGTATCATTATGAAATACAAATATAACTTTACGATTTTTAAAATTTGAGGCGATAAATAATAATTTTCTTCGTTTAGTATTTTCATTTATTTGCTAAATATTGTACGGTGGTACGGAACCCTTCGGTAGCGGTTTTTTTATCAAATGGCGTTTACATGTTATTTACCCGTAATGTAGGAAAAGATAAATGAAATGAAATTGTTATATCGGCATTACTTTTACACGTCATTAAAAAAATATTTAAAAAAGCTAGTTGCAGTCGATATTTCATATCTGACTACTCCTGAGAAGAAATGGCGGATATAAATTGAGCGGTCAGTCTCTTTTAAAGTCCAGATATAATCTTGGTCAGATTATGTGAGGACTAGGTACATTAGTATCGGAAAGGGCCTTTTGAGGAAAGAACCACACAGATTTGTGTGGACCTGTCCAGTCGGTGCAAGCATTTGCCAGTAATCGTGTATCTCAACTCAGAACTTAAACAGCTCAACGACTCGACGAACAAAATATCAATCTGCTTTGCCTTTTCGCAACTATGTTCGGGTCGGCTTCCAGTCTAACCGGATGCAGTTTTATACCAGTATTTTACATGGAGCGACTGCCTATCTAAACTCCACAATCCAGTTACTAGGTAATACGACACCCCTTAGCAAGACTGGTTATCAGACTTTTGGTGTTCTGACTACCCGTAAAATGTCAATGATCTACGCATAACAGGCAGGACCGACGGCTTAACGTGCTTTCCGAGGCATGGAGGTGTCTGGATAATGAATGGTCCACCGATCCACGAACCAACCGCGGCAAGCGTAGCTTAACCTTCGATGGACCCGTGCGGCTGTTATTATTTAGTCACGAGCCCCTAACGATTGACGAACAATGCCTAAGAAAGGACATTTGGGTAGGCCGCATGAAGTACTCTAACTACAAAAGAAAATCATTAAAATTAAAGAAAAAAAAAAGTGGCACTCCAGGAGTACCGACAGACGTGAAAACTTGAACAAGGTCGCCTTGGTGGAAGAAAAATACTTGCATAGAACATTGATCCGTAAAGTAACACAAATAAAGAGCACAATCGCGTTTACAAAAATGAGGTGTTCTTACAGTGGCGCTAAATCAATGGTTTAGTCCCATCTCAAAAATGCCCAACGCGCCTTAAGAAGTTTTCACTTCAAAAACACATGTAAGATACATCCGTCCTCACATGAATACCAATTACAATATAAAAGTACCTTGTAACATACGAATCTACGAGTATATTGCTAGACCAGTTAATCTTATTCCTAGAATTCCTACAAGATACAAAATTACCATTACATATGAACCTTTCACATCTAGAACTTCATGTTTGTATGAGCTCCTGGTATATTCAACACTCACTTTGTAAAACGAAGGTTCTGGAATATGTAACTCTAATTTGTAGATACTAATTAACATTCTGGCTCGTAGTTTTGTTGGTAATAATGAATTAAGCGGCAGTATTTAAAACTGGAATATTCAAATTACTAAAAAATGTGTTACGAATTTCTTATGCATTATGCATTTTACATCAACTTCAATTTACGCGAGAGTGCAATGTTCACAAAATATTTTTCGAGCGACCTTAAATTAACTGCTGTGGAAGCATGAAGCTATTTATTTCCATGCATACGAGATGACTAGTTACATAAAAGGTCACGTCTCACGTGTCTCACACTTATTTAACACAAAAGCTTATCACTTAATGCAGCCAGCAGATGAAGACAATAACTATGAGAGTCGTCGCGACAAAACGGCACGAGATAGAAACCTCTCGTCTGTAACAATACGCTTTGTGTCACTCCAATCTCAAAAGGATATTCGAATGTATTGAACTCGGGAGAATTTCACTCACATTGAACCATTCAAGGGAATCTCACGGAAATTCCTCGCGAAATTTTCACATAATCCAACGCAGTACGAGGACAGCCCCATTGTTTAGAAAAAATGCGGATATTCAGCTGGGACCCTCCGCAAATTCTTAGAGAAAAACTGAGCCGAAACGCTGGGGTTTTGTTAAATGTTAAAAATGGAATGCGCTCAGAGAAATGGATTCTGAGATTATGATTTGAGGACGCGGTCTGATGGGGGTAAACTGCTCGTATTCTGTAAGGATAGCGCGTCTCGTGATATCCTCATCGTAACGCAGTCGATATGCCGAGTATTGCCGAGTGGCGGTGTGTTTACAAGCTGTGCGACAAACAAACGTTCCCCGGCTGAGCGTTGTTTAATTAAGATAACTTTCCTTCTCACATTAATGCGCATTAACTCGACGAATGTCGGCCACAATTAAAGTAACGTCCTGAACTTGACGCGATAAAATAAAGTTAGCGTATGAGACTTGACATTTTCCGCGTAACTGACGGCGATGCCCGGAGATTTTATTTACTTTGTCGTTAAAAAATAAGCGGTGAGAAATTTTAATTTACCAGCCATAAATTTTTAACACATGCTTTACGAGATGAACCATAAGCATAAAACTCATCGTGTTGTGCAGTAATTTCTTTAATTAGGTTTATTGGGCTCAGAACTTTGATAGCTTAACTATGTTTAACCGACTTCAAAAAAGGAGAAGGTTCTCAGTTCGCCGGATTTTTTTTATGTATGTTCCCCGATTACTCGAAGACGGCTGAAACGATTAAATTTTTTCTTTATTTGGGTGTGTATACCTAGGTGGCCCAAATAAATTTTATTAAGTTTGTTTGGGTAGTTTTTGAGTTAGCTACAGTAATACGTATTTTTCCCACTTAGTCTATGTGGATGATGTTATATTAACTTCCTGTCACAGTAATTTATATAGCAGGTAGTGGTATTCGAATTTATTTCGGGTAGGTACCATAACTAAAAAGGGAAAAATAAAAACATTAAAAAAATAACCGACTTCCAAAAAAAAACACTACAAACTGAAAAATAAGTTTAATCTCGGAAGTCGGTGGCAAAAAACGAAAATACAACTTTTCACTTTGTAGTGTTTTTTTTTGGAAGTCAGTTGTTTTTTTAACAGACGGAACCGCGTTTAAACGCGTTATCAAATAACTTATAGCAGACACCATGACGAGCTGATGAATGAAGTTCAAACAAAAAGTAATTCTGCAACAACAAACGTTCGCCCGAAGCACTTTGTCGGGAATTTCTTTGTGAGAGTCTGCCATAACAATAGCACTTCGTTCAAACATTATTTTCTCATACAGTTTTGTTGCGAGATAGTCGCCGACAATTGCTGGCTATTCACGATTCGTTACAGAACACGCTTACAAGTTTATCCAGTAAAGGACTATAGAATATGATAGCAATAACGATAATTCTACCCAAAGCCCAATTTATACGTACATCTGTTACTCGAATGATGTTTATGAACGTCCATACCCGTTACACATCGGTAGATTTATTCATTTTAGGGCTCATTTTTTTGCTCTACAATATAGGTTCAACTATGTTCTAAATGTCCCTCGGCAAACCTCGTGTTTCGTCAGTCGTCGGATTTATATGTATAGTTGCCCCTTGCACTTGGTGCAGACCGGACGCTCTCAATCGACTTGGAAGTATATGGAGTTGTTAATACTCTTTTAACTTAATGTAATTAATTTTAAAAGTAGCACGATAGATAGGAAAACGGTTTTACAGCTCTATATAGTTCACACGAAAACAAAACAAAACAACAATAAAGTACTTAGTTCTGAATTCAAATTATTAGGTAAACAAGATAAATCTAATAATTGATGGACATGGAAATTAGCATTCGTTTGTATTCGGAAATGCGATGATTCCCGAGGGACATTAAGAAAATAGAAATATAGTACAATACTATCGTTTTGAATCGTTTTTCGTAGCCAATAAAAAACGAAGACAATTATTGCGAAAATACAGTTTGAAATAAGGTTGTAATAGTTTTTCGAGTCAGGCTCTGTAATACGCTCAGATTGACCAATAGGTACTAACCAGTGATCGTAAATAGGTGAGCTAATATACCTAAACTTCAAATAACAGGAACAAAAAAGTGGAGACTTCCTTACAACTAAAATATTTTTTCGGGACTAATGTCGGGGTTTCGGGACATCACTTGTCATTCACATGAAAAAATTGTTTTTTTTTACGTTTATATACCTTGTTAGTTATATATTTATTAAAACTGGTATGTAAATTACATTAGCTTCCACTCTTACTAACATCGTTCAAACCAAAATAAGGACCTCAGGACTTTTATTTTTTGTTAAAGAATAAAAATCGTGCATACACTTTTTTTTAAACAGAGACAGGAAATAAATTCGATAGTTGTTTTACTTTATTAATTTTAGTTGTATTTAAGTAATGTTCCGAAACATTCGTGCCGAAAAAATATTTTGTCATAAGGCGTCTCCACTTTGTCTCTGTTCTTTTTCGACCTGTAGGTATATTAGCTCACCTATTTCCGATCACTAAGTCTACAACACATTTTCAAATGCAATGATTGACAAGTAAAATCATAGCCCATGGGTAAATGAATAAATCTATACTAAAATGTGAAGAAGTTTTGTGAGTTTGTATGTAGGGGGTAATCTTCAGAACTGCTTATCCGATTACGAACATTCTTTCACTAATGGGAAGCTACGTTATTGCCGAGGGTTATAGGATATATTTTATGTTAAAAAACAAGAAATTCCACGCGGACAAAGTCGCGGGCAGAAGCTAGTATTACCATAATTGAATATTATTTGCAAAAATGTGTAGGTATTGTTAGGTGCAGACGCCAGCACATCAAGCTACCCGAAACTGTCAAATATTCCCAATCAACTTTGAACTTTATCATTCAGCGATAAAGTTGAAAATCTATTAAATAAATTTGACAGATTGTAGTAGGCTGATGTGCTGGCGTCTGTACATGCAAGATTTATCAAAAAGTAATAGCGTCACGAATAAAATAAACGTAACCACAATTCAATTTATCACAAGCTTATTAAGTAGGTGCATTACATAGTCAGCAACCTCGATCAATCAAGCAAATTAAACAAAAAAATTGACAAGTTATTTTAAAAACAAATAATGACATATTTAGCAGAATCGTTTGTATTACTTCTTTTGTTATGAAATACGAGAATTTTGTGAAAAATCATGAAGTCTGCAAAATGTTGCAAAACCGCAGAGACCTGTAAACTTATGAATCGGTTGGCAAGAATAGGGTTCCGTAGTCATAATAATTATTTTACATAGAAAAATAAAATAGATAAAAAATATATTCAGTGCACACGAAATTGCAATAAAATGATAACAAATTACATGAATATATAAAAACAAGATGCCAAGAATTTAAGGAACATGAAATCAAGATATCGAAAATAAATTATTATAATTATGTAAAAGGAATCTGAAAGTTATCAATTATTGTGAAGTTAGAGAAATTGACTACCAACTTGATGATTGAACTTGAAACTATGAAATGGCTTACAACACGCCAAATTGGCGTAATGTACGTCAATTTGATAAACAATTATTTTCCTTCTGTAGGTATTTAATTAAAAAATAATTTAACGGAAAGCACACAATCGGTCGAAGTGGAGGTGCTTGGGGGACACACAGGCCATGTTCAGCAGTGGACGTCTTTCGACTGAAATGATGATGATGATAACGTGTGTTGTTGTTTCCATTTCACCTTTACAGTATTTGGGTAACATTTCTGTGAGTAACAGACGCCTGGATCTTACAAAATCAAACTCAAACGGCATTTATTCAAATTAGGCTGCAAATCACCACTTTTCGAACGTCAAAATTATATTTTGTTTGTTTAAAAAAATATAGATGACTATTTTACAAAGGAACCCTAAAAAAAACAGTGGCACTCTGGGAGTGCCGATAGAAGTGAAAACTTGAACAAGATCGCCTTGGTGGAAGAAAAATACTTGTATGAAACATTGGTCCCTAACCTTATCTAAATAAAGAGCACAATCCCGGTTACAAAAAAATAACTTCCAAAACCTTTAAAGTAAAAATACTTACATAGAACATTGATCCGTAACGTATTATAAATAAAGAGCACAATCGCGTTTACAAAAATGAGGTGTCGGTAACGGTGTCGCGAGTTCAATTGTTTTTCCCATCTCAAAAATATCCAACGCGCCTAAAGAAGTTTTCACTTTAAAAATGTACGCTTCTAATTTATAAAACAGAGTTCTCAGACATGGATTATACGAATAATTATATCTTAAATATTATGATAGCGTTAATATTAAGTATTCATTATTTACATAAATGTACTTGGAATTAAGTTTTAATTCGCAGTAAGCTATGCTAACTATCTTGCGTGACAAATAGGCTACAACGTTGAATAATTATGTCGTTGTTTACTTTGTTTTAACTAGATAGGATTTATAATTTCAATTTTTTTAGACTGGTGATTTTTTGCTACTGCAATTTTTATTAAATTTTGTATAAATCATCTTTTTACTTAACTAAAGTTGAATTAAGAACCATAATATAAATAAATAATCCATGCTTATTAATATTTATAAATGGGAAAGTAACTTCTGACTGTCTGTTACTTTTTCACGATTTTACGGCTGAACTGATTTTAATGTTTGGTACACAGGTAGACCTGGGTTAGGATTTATTTTTATTCCGGTAGTACGTTCCTGTTGGATAATTGCTGACCTCCAAGCGGGTGACGCCGCTGGCAAAAGCTAGTAGGTAGATAACACAACAATTTTATAACAGTCTTCATAGTTTATTTTATGGTAAAATACTATTCCTGGTTTTAGGGTTTTTGTACTAATTAAAAAAGCAACACAATGTAGGATACAGCCAGTCCCAAGTCGATGACATCCTTATCTCAAAGCGTACCTACGAGGAAAACTCGAAGAAAACTCGACAACGTCCCGCGGGTGAAAACTCCTCGATTTAGCTAAATAATGTCGGACGTGATAATGTCACAACAACCCCCTACTCCCTTAGTTGACTCCAGCAATTTGCAAGGCCTGATAAGCTTCACACTCTCAGCTTTTTTTCGTACGAAAATACAACTCAAATTTTCTCTTCGCAGTATTATTAAGCACTAGCTTCTGCCTGCGACTTCGTTCGCGTAAAATTTCTTGTTCCCCCAACCCACCGCGTCGCATCGCATCGCCTGCTCGCGCTATTACATCGTTTTCGCGTAACGTTCTTTCAGACTTTTTTTTTATTTGAAAACTTCTTTAGGCGCGTTGGGCATTTTTGAGATGGGAAAAAACAATTGAACTCGTGACACTGTTACCGACACCAGCTTTTGACCTTTAAAAAGACATCAACGCGCGATACAATATTTTCTTTGGGATTAATGACATTCCAAACATTGAGATATGACAACGATATGATTGACATTTCCTTTTTTATACCGACTCCAAAAAGAAAAGTATTTCCTGCACAATAAAATTGTTCAAGTTTTCATTTCTGTCGGCACTCCCGCCACTGTTTTTTTTTTTGCTCGGCTCCTAATGGCCCTAGATTGAATTTAAATAGCCTTCCTCAAAAATCGGGCTATCAAATACAATAATATTTTTTTCAAATCCGATGCGTTCAAAACAAACAAAAAAACAAACTCTTCAAATTATTATTAGTATACAGTTAAGCATTAAATATAATTCTCTTGGCGAAACAAACGACATCCCGAGAAATGATAAAATAGTAAATTATGTGGAGGGCTGAACACCTGCATAATGTCCCCGTCAATCATACAGGTGCGTGAAATTGAATCTCATGAGCGCAAATCACACAACCCTCTATTACCATACGCGATGGTGTCACTCACCTTAACAAAAACCAACAATATAAAACAAACCATATTTGTACCAACATAAAGTCTGTTTTATATTTACTGAGTGGATTTCACTGTATGATAAACGGACCGTATTCGCTCGTAATATATTTCATTTTTGTTTAGGGCCGCAATTTCGTCTTTAGGTTAATAATATACAGTATAGTCTGTGTTTAAGCTGTGGTTATTTCTTATTTACTTCACCTCATTCGTTCATTGCGTTCATTCAAATGGAATTGCCACATCACTAAAGTACGGAGTTTAATTATGAATTCACTAGCTCGCTGTACGGGTTCTGTACCTAATTGAAACTCATGAAAACCAACAAGAATAATTGTTTGGTTTGAGATGAACCTTGAACATTTTTGAATCGTTGTTTATGTCAAAAAACTTGTCTGTCAAGGATAGAAAACTTGATTGCCGATCTAAAATAGGTTAATTGTAATAAAAAATCATAATTAACTTCAGTCTAATGCTCTATTACTAATGTCACAACCTACATTCATTGGTCTTGATAATTATGAACAAACTAGCAGCAACTCGCGGTTTCACCAGCATAAGTCTCGATCCCGAGGGAATATCGGGATAAAAAGTATTATATGTGTTAATCCAGGTTATAAACTATATGTGTGCCAAATTTCATCCAAATCCGTTCAGTAGTTTTTGCGTGAAAGAGTAACAAACATCCATCCATCCTCACAAACTTTCATATTAAAAATATTAGTAGGAAGTAGAATTAAAATATTTATATAATATTCAAGGTTTTCACCTCATAAACAAAAGGGAGGTAAACCCAAAAATAAAGGGCTAGTGTGACAAATAGTTTTATTGTTTAGTTCCATACTCTGTCTACTCTCATTATCAATACCAACGTAATTGTCTTATTCGAATAATTCGGTTTTTCCCAAACCGAATCATTAAATTAAATGTTCCTACAAAATGTTCTTCATAGAAATACTATAAGAAAAAATAGATATAACATGTGTACTGTACCTAAATTATAGCAGATATTTTTTTTGAGAAATTCATAAGAAAAACCAAGTAGGTCGCCCTACATCCTCACTCACAAGCTTCTTGCAACTCGCACAAATCTCTATCTAGTGACTATGCAGATTTTAATAATAATTTTATTATGATCAGTTGACTGTCGCGAACTGACACAGTAAACACGACCTGCGCGAGTTTTATTGCACGTACTCAAAAAACAAAGAAAAATGTACATTACTAAGCGTCTAAATAAAGTAGAAACTCGTTTAATAACGTTCGGTGAACTATTCAAGTGCAGTACCGAGGTGATTGTTGTTATAACTGGGAGCCCGGGAATACCTGAGTTCTACAGAGAATTTGCGGAGCAATTGCATCGTTGTACTCAACTCCCCGTCTGTGTAGTCGGTAAGCGATTTTGATCCAAACATTATTTGTAACCTCTTATAGTTAGAAAACCAATAAGTTTCGGGCGTATTCTGGCCACTGTGTTACTGGAAAGTGCTGTCACAAATAATGCTGACGAGTAATCGAAATTCGAATCGCATCATACGAGTAATTAGGTCAAGTGATGTGCAAAATAACACATAGTATTAGTAATGTTATGATATAAATGTAGATACAAAATACTAGGCCGTTAGAATACCAGTGTTCCAATTACGTATATATATGTATATATAGGTATAAGTTTATTTACCATCTCCCATAGCCCTTCACCCACAATCTAAATAGTCTCTGTATCTCACAATGTTGAGCTTCAAGCACAAACATTCACTGTTTTGTATTGGTATTTTTCAGGACATGCTGGCCACGACATCGAAAATGAAAATGAAAAATATCCACGAAAATGGACCTTATACAACACGGAAGGTCAAATAGAACACAAATTGGATCTCATAAATAATTACTTTGATAAGAATACCAAATTGCATCTCATTGGACATTCAATTGGAGCTTGGATGCTGACGGAACTCCTGCACAAGAACGAGTACCTAACAGAAAGAATCTCTTCAGTAAACTTATTATTTCCAACACTGCAAAAGTTCTCAGCAACCAAAAATGGGAAACTCGTAAACAATTTCGTGAGATACTTGCATAGAATTATACTTTTATTTTTGTTTATTATTCAGTTAGTACCAACAATTAGAGTGCTTGCCATTAAGTTGTATTTATATTTAAATTCGTTGCCTTCGAATTATGTGAAGCGGGTGACGATATATCTTAACCCGATGCTGCAAGAAAAATCAATGCTGTTAGCTTATGAGGTTATGGACAGAATACACGAGCTCAACACCGCTGCCATTAACAAAGTAAAGCATATGACTAATGTATTATACAGCGAGGAAGACGCATGGGTACCGATGCATCATATAGAAGATTTAAAAAAGTTCGTACCACACGTTACTTTGCAACGAGTGAATGTAGAACATGCCTTTGTCTTAAAATCCTCTGCACTTGTGGCTAATGTTGTGGGCAATTTAATTAACAACGGAAATACTGTAATGCCCAGTTAAAAACTCGAATTAATTCATTGAAGCGTTTTTGTTGATAAAATGAATACTTAAATTATTTGTTTTAATTTTAAAATCATGATGTATTTAAAATTCTAAATTAAGTTTTTGTCGCTCATTTAATTTTTATAGATATTGACATAGAATTAAGTGTACAAACATGTTGTAAAAATTAAAATTCGAACGTAAAAGTTATAGTTTTTTTTATTAAATAATACCTTTTAGAGTGCATAAATGCATCATACTAGAAAATATATGAAAGTCAGAATACACATATTGCTGCAGGACATCAGTAGAGTATGGCGTCAGGTATAAATTCGAGGCACGTGCTGAACTTCTATTTGTTGAAATTTCATACTTGACACACATCACACTTTGACTGATGCAAAACTAATTGCTGCCAGCAAATTCTCATTAACTTTTGTTTTTCGTCAGAAATTGGCGTCAGATTCATTCCTTTAAAAAAAAATATATGTACAAGTTGAAGGCAGAATAATTCAACATAAGAATATACCTATTCTTATTTTGAATTATTCTGCCTTCAACTTGTACATATTTTTTTTTTTTTAAAGGAATGAATCTGACGCCAATTTACGAAAAACAAAAGTCCTTCAACTCAACCAACCAAAAAGGAAAACATAAAAGTCTTTTTTTCTCACTCACTCTTCACTCCTTGTTTTGTTTTTGACCTTCATGCAGACAGCGGCTGGTAAGCTATACTCAGTTTAGATTAACTCATAACTTAGAAAATCTTAAGGGTCGGAACGATCAATTGCAATTGTAAATTTTTTCGTGATCGATATACATTGATGCTCAAATTGATCGTCTACCAAATGCAATTGAAGCGATTGTCAATATTACTACAATTGCAATTGATCGTTTCGGGGACCCTTTATAACACGCTGAGAATTAAGTTTCAAACAACATTAGGTAAAGACAACTTTAAAAGGAATTTGATATTACATAAAGCGTAATAAAGTTGCTCAGTAAACATGGTTACTTGGAGATGAATAAAAGCGTTTGATAAAGTTGAATCGCAACAGGTCCCTTCCAAGAGAGCATATTGTCAATTTCCCATATTGTGAAGTTCCAAACAACAATTGAATCGGGGTCTCGACGTCTCGCCTTCAATCGGATCTAAAGGACTTTATCTTCGATATAAAACAGAGGTAGTTCTGTCACGTAAATCTACTATAGATGCCTATATATGTTCGAGTGGCGAATCCAATATATTTTCAGTATATAAATTGGTTACATAGATATAGCGGTAGGTGTTTCTTTTTCTTTCAACCCTTGATCAGATTGGTTATTTACTGCTTGTGTTTTGTAAGGGTAATCCAGAGCTGAACAAAATTTACTGATGTTTACGGAATCACTACTTTCCTAAAATGATGCCAGATTGTCAGATTCGATGGTTAAGAGAAGAGCGTTCATTCAAAAAGTTGGCAACGTCGCAAATAGCTGTCAAATATTTACCTGTTTTGATTAATTTGGCAATATTACTGTATGGAAATAAGAAATGTGGCTAACTTGTTCCCTAGAATATTAATAATAAAATGCAATAATTAATATCGTAATACCGAATATTTAGTTTTAGATGTAATAAACGTATTCGGAAACGTTCCAAATGCCTTTTTTAACACCTAAAATTGTTCCAACATCCAATTCAGTGTTATAATTGCAATTCATTATTAATATTCTAGGGAACTAGTTAACCACATTTCTTATTTCCATACAGTAATATTGCCAAATTAATCAAAACAGGAAAATATTTGACAGCTATTTGCGACGTTGCCAACTTTTTGGATGAACGCTCTTAATAGCGTTTATTCTGAAAGTGGGCAACGAAATATTCGGTGTTACGATATTAATTATTGCATTTCATAACCAATATTTTAGTTCACTAGTTAACTATATTTCTTTGACAGCTATTTGTGACGTTGCACACTTTCTGTATAAACGCTCTTAAAATGAGGTCACTCGTATTTTAATGTCGCCGATTTACTCATCAATATCTTGAACTTATTTCATTTTGTCTAATCAATCACTTGTTTTTTAAATATTCACTTCAACATCAGGAGTCGCAAACATTTTCCGCTATTCCCTCAGTTTCAACTACCTACATCGTCGCTCGCCACAAACAGCTGTGGAAACTAGAATCAATAATGAATACAGTATTCAATTGACCAGGATCCCGGCCAGTGTTGGCGGACGCTCGCTTACATATCGCAATGGATATGCTAATGCTGTATGTCCCTGAGCCGATTACACGCAAACCCACTTGCTGGTGCATCTTGATTGTTAGCAAGCATCCTGTGCCAGTCAACACTTGACTGTATACGTATGTAAACGGAACTTGGTAGTGATGTGCAATGATGGATATGCTTTACGATACAACATGTTTTAAAATTAAAATGGCCGTGTAAGAATAGGTTAACGTTTTTTTATATGACGTTATTTTAAGGGTAATTTGCTGTTCTTTACATCGATATTTTACCTTGTCCATGATTCTTATTGTTGTTATAAACAAAAAACATTTGAATGAGGAACGTATTTCGAATAATTTAAATTCTTATTGTTATTTCATTTCAAATATTTAAAACAAAAATGTATTTTAGTTGTAAATGTAAAATTGGAACTTGTACCGACATTCGTACTTTTCTGGAACGTTTTCTTTTTAATTTAACAACCGAAATATTTACGAAGCATAAAAGATAAGGTTTTATGAACAGTGTATTGAATATTATGGAGACTATTCGTTTTTCTCGCCGTGCATCATACCGCGATGCGACGGCGACGTCGTGTCGTGAATTTTTACGATGCATGTCGTAGATTTCTAGGACACAACATTGCATCGTGACACGACGTCGCAACGAGCCACGAGACGCGACGTCGTATCGTGTGTATGTGTTTTGGCCCTTACTTCTCATATTTTATTCTAATTTCAATCTGGATAACAACTTCAATATCAGCAAATACCTTACGTTTAAAAAAAGAATATTCAGCATATCTTTCGCTGTATCATAAGTTTCTTGCCAGTGACCGCCAACTATATAAAAAGTTTAGTCAGCAAAGAGGCGAGTGTGGTTTTCATTAGACACCGTCATTTGCATGTTATTCATTAGCTAGCAGAGGGCGTTTCGCTCGCCGACGAGAACGCCCTCTATGCTCGGAAATAGTCGGAAAAGTACAACGTTCTCTGTTTGACCAAGTCACACTGGCTTTACGGGGAATGGAGGAACAATTCTCGTAGTTAATAAAACTTTGTTGGATTATTTCGTCAATACTTTTACCAAACGTGGTGATTATAGGAAGTTCCATAACGAGTATTTATTGCGGAGGTCCATGAGAAGGATGAGGATAGTCAGGGATGGATATTTGACCAAAAACTTGCGTGCAGATTCTGATCTCTATCCCGAAAGCAACCTTCGCATGTAGCCTGCGGTGAATCACTCTTGTAAGGAGTTTCACATTCGACTGATATGATTTTTTTTTTCACCCCTACGGCGAACGATGATCAGGCCGAAGTTGGAAGCGAGCCACAGAGGAACTAGCTATCTTACCTCTAACGGCCGAAACACAACCATGCTGTATGGCGACAGACCAAATCTTCACACAGTTGCAATTTAAAAAGAAAAACATAGTAAAACAATTTGAAAAGTTCTAATTCCATATCGTCGCTCGGCATCTAATACCGCGAATGTGACATTTTTAACGAAAATCATTTTTAAATGCAGGATCACGTATTTGAACGTGTAGAATGAAAACAAAAATCTGATTTTCGTCAAAAATGTCACATTCGCGGTATTGGATGCCGAGTATTGCCGAGCGACGACGATTTACAGATTTCGCCAGCATGTAGCTCTCGGTTCTGCAGATTTTTTTTGTAAATATAATAATAATAATAATATAATAATTAGCCCGTAATGTCCCACTGCAGGGCAAAGGCCTCCCTTTCCTTTTTCCACCCAACCCGATCCTGAGCCAATATAGACCAATCCCTCCTATAAGCGTCAAGTTCGTCCCGCCATCTACGCCTGGGTCTTCCACGATGCCGCTGGACGTTTTCAGGAACCCATGTTGTAGTGGTCTTAGCCCACAATGCATCCGACATGCGGCAAACGTGTCCGGCCCAATCCCATTTGAGCTTGGCTGCTTTTTGGGTGACGTCAGCGATTTGTGTCTTAGAGCGCAGTATCGTGTTCCGTATCCGGTCGGTAAGTCGAACTCCAAGGATACTGCGCTCCATCGCTCGCTGGCAAACCTCGAGCCCGGTCCTCTGTTGAACAGTCAAAGACCAGGTTTGAGCGCCGTATGTAAGGATAGGGAGAATGCACATGTCCATTTTGTAAATAAACGCAAAAAATTCTCGAACTCCGGAATGTTCTGAAACACTTAGACGAGTGAACTAGTTGCTCAAACTCCAGTCCTAGTGGGTAACTGACGGTTAGGCATCGCAGAATGCAATAACAGCGTATACGTGGTCTGTGGCAGTAAGTTTGAGAGGCGGGCTGCTTGCAAATGACCGTCCGCGGCCTCGGCAGGCATCTCATGAAACTGTCATCGTAACAACTTGCTCTGTTTGTGAGTACCTAAGTTTTGGACTACATTTTTGCGTACACTTACCTTGGTAAGCTTATGTATGTTATGTAGGTAGGTAATAAGAGCATTTACCTCTGAACCCTGTTGTTTCAGTAAGTTTGGGGTGTGCACATCAATGATATAATGATATTAAAAGTATTATATAAGATACATTTGTACATACAAAAATGTTCATCAAATTACAAACATTATAACGTGATATTTGAATATTAATGTAACACTGAAATTGAAAAACAAATATTATAAGACGCAAAATAATAAATACCTTAATATTTCATCGTTTTCATTCGTCATCTATAACTAGATATTATTCGATGACATTGCTATTAAAACCTAATTAATTAACATTGAAATGTTTATAAAACACTCTCTAATCAAAATAAATGTCACGTAAATAACATTTAAATTAATTACTGTACAAAATAAATCAGTTTATTTTCAATTTTCAACTATTTCCAAGGTTTTGTTAACATGAAACGGTAGCTGTTTTATTTAATGATTTATTTATGTTTGGAGACCTACTATTATATTGTAATAAATTATAATTATGAATGCCTGTGACACGCGATTAAATTTAAAAGCCGAAATTAAAATAACACTTGGTTGCGGCTAGTTTTGTAAATATTAATTAGTCATGAAGTGAATTAAAATATGTATTAACATTTCAGTAAAAAAACCGGTCAAGAGCGAGTCGGACTCGCGCACCGAGGGTTCCGTACCATTACACCGCCATTATAAAATTGGTATAATTTTTATTGGTAAAAAGATATGAGCAAATTTAGATTTTCGTGAAAACTTGTAAGTAAAATTTTTTAAATTTTCTTTATTTTTCGAATTTTTCCCTTTATTTGTGCTGTAAGACCTTGCTTTTTGCTAAATTTCGTGATTCTAAGTCAACGGGAACTACCATATAGGTTTTCGACCCAAAACCTATAGGGCCTATACATCTGGTTGACCTAGAATTGTCAATTTTGGTCAAAAGCAAGGTAAAGGAAAAATTCTAAATTCTAAATTTGCCGATATCTTTTTATCATGTTGACTCAGAACCTTGATTTTTATACACCTAATAGGAACTATAGACTTCAGTATCTGGTGTAAATTTCAATTTGCTAGGTCCACCCATTCATGAGAAAATCGGCGGTGACACACGAACAGACGGACAAGAGAATGATCTTATGAGGGTTTTGTTTACCTTTTGAGGTACGGAACCTTAAAAAACGATCTCTTCGATATAACATGTTTGGAAGACACAATACCTAGGGAATATATTTCAGACTCTGAGTAATAGACCTAATCTAGATAGAATCGGACAAGCGACAAAGCCTAGAGGACACATCCCGCAGATTTTGAAAGCCCTTGAATATAATCAAGTCTCTGATAACAGATGCCCTAAAATTTGCTGTCTCATGTCGACGTTGTGGTTAATACTCGTAGAACGAATAGAAACATGAGCCAAGCAAATCACTTGACATTTTAATAAAGGAATGTTCTATAACAACCCTAAAATGCAATATCGTTTATTTAATTTACCAACGACACAGTTGCATCCATACTCGTAGCAGTCACAAAGACAGAGAACGTCGGGTCTGATGATAACCAATTCCTGGGAATTCAATTCCGACGCTATTCATAAGTACAGCGACTACAGCCCCTTAAAATATAATAGCTGATAGAAACTTCCACAAAATGGAAGAAATACTCTTTTGATTTGTAAGACTTCATTTGGAACTCGACCCTTAATTAAAATGACTGCCAAAAAGAAACTCTGAGACACTTGAAGGCTTATAGGATCTGATATTTATTTGAAGGGTTCTGGTGGAATGAGCAGCGCTTTGATTGCGTTGGCATCGTATCTGCATCACAAAGGCTACTCTTTTTAATTAGGTGACTATTTCGAAGTCGCCCCGCATACAAATGAACGAAGATTAGAGCGATTTCGAGGGCAGTTCACATTCTATTTTTCCTTTGACAGTAAATTTAAAGGTTCCGCAGTTTGTTTTTGTACATAATTGAACGGAAGGGTCGATTTGTTTTCGGATTTTCGAACTCATTAAGCTCCTCATAAATCCTCTTACAGCCTATCGGTATAGAAGCATATGTTTGTAGGTACTAGACTTACTGCATTGTTCAGCACCCGGTGCAGAACTTATCAACAATGAATCCAATCGGTTACCTACAAATTATTGTCATCGATTTTTTAACTAGTCATAAAATAGGTTAGAACGTAGCATAGATATGTAAACAAATCGACTATCTAATGATCTGTATGTGAATAATCGTACATTTCTGAATGGGGAGCATATTAACAAACACCTAAAAAGAACGTACGAAAAAAAAAATTATGACAAGATAGTTCAACTTTGCCAGTGAGTTGTGGACCAGTGGTGCCTGCAATAGGAACTAAAAAAGTAGAGACTATACCCCCAAGGTAAATGTTTTTCTAAATGCCTTCTATGAATAATATATTTAGGTAAGTACTCACATTGGTTCGCCCGAAAATCCCTTCAACAGTCAGACTTAAACACACTCACGTCGCTACATTAGGTAAGTAGTATGTTATGTACCGACTGCAAAGTTAAAACTCTCAGAAATCAGTTCACCTTTATAAATTCCATTTCCTAGTTTTCCCGTTTAACAACATAGTTGCTATTAATTTTAAAGCATCGTCCAAAAAACAGACTAACTTGTGTACTTTACAACTACATAGGTATTTATATTTTCACTAGTTATTAACAATGTTTTACTAACACCAATTTTGTTTTGGTGCATCAAAATTTGGTTATATTACAAGTGGTTTGAAACATAGTAGGTTACTAACACTGAAAATATTGTTACTGAGAACGAACTTCTTTATTAAATGATATTCTAACTTAGGTTTCACGAAATAATTTGATGTTACAAAATATAATTTGGCTAGTAATTACAGACAGTTAATGGACAATATTATTTCGGTATTCGTGTTGCTTTGGCCCGAAATTTATAAAATCTATGTACAGTATATACTTTCTCGTGTTATTTTTGCTATCGACAGAAGAAGAATATTATTTAAAAAAAAAAGTAACATTTAAAAAAAATTACCAAAGATTTTGTCTTAAAAATAACGAAACATTATTTGAATAAAATTTCATATTCTTGGCTCTTGGGATCGTGGAACGGAATGGCGAAGAATCGGGGAAGAATCAAAGATAAAACCTGTCAGTTGTGGGGCTACGGAGTGAGGAAGATTACTGTCACAAAAGAGGATTTGCCACTAGAATTCGCATTTCAAGTGTTATTTTATTTACACCGGCTTGCGACGACTCCGTACCTAACACTTGAGGATTTTTGCGGTAGATGCGTTTCACGTGATTCTGTTAGTTCCTATCATGTGACAATGTTTACCGTATCAAAACTTAGGTACCTACTACAATAGTACATACAGACTAAACTACATTTATATCCGTAATTCGTATGGTGTACTTAATAAACCATATCATTTAGGTGCATCGTCTTCACATATAATTATTTAACTAATCTAGAGGTACCATCGAAGAAACCCATACCTATACACCGTAAGGACTATTTCTGCTTGCAGCGCTCGGCCGATGTAGTAACGGTTACCTACGAAAAAAAGGGTCGTGTGCACGGGATTTTGTTTTCGATTTGCTTAGGTATGGGTTTCTTCGATGGTACAGACGCCAGCACATCAAGCTACTACAATCTGACAAATTTATTTAATAGATTTTCAACTTTATCGCTAACGTCTAAGGTTCAAAGTTGATTGGGAAAATTTGACAGTTTTGGGTAGCTTGATGTGCTGGCGTCTGTACCTATACAAAGTATTGTAAAACATTTTAAAAGAGTAACGGTGGAGTTTCTTGCCCATTCTTCTCCATGCGAAAACTACCTTTTGGAAGGGGCGATTAGAATCAAATTTATTATTTTGTAAATTTTGATTAAAAAATAAAATTGAAATAAATGATTTGACTTTGACTTTAAAGGGCTCTATTACCTAGGTATATTCTAAAATCGGATATTCTTATAAAAATACAAAATCTGAAACCAATATATAAATCACTTAGCAACTATTTTTAGACCACAACAATAAAACGTAAAGGCCAACCTATCAACATCTCCACTTCAAAAGGATCACTTTGATCGGCTACAATGTGAAAATCAATACTCACACAATATTATTGAAGCAGGTTCATATTTAAATTGGAACTTATGCAAGCCAGCACGTGCCTCGAATGGGACTGTGCGACCCAATTAGTAATGTTAATGTGAAGACAATATTGAGCCGGGAAAGTAAAACATAACTAGTGATGTGCCGGATATCCGTATCCGCGGATATCCGAGGGAGAAAAAGATCTGTATCCGTTAGTTTTTGGCGTTTCTTGAACGGATCTTTTATATTAATACATTTCGGAGATCCACGGATATCCGCGAATATCCGCGAATCATGGATATCCGGCACATCACTAAACATAACAAGCTGGACTGATGGTTATGAATGGTGCACTCATTGTTTAATTTATTCGTTTAATTTATGTGTTATACTTTAAGATGCAGATATATATGCCAGTGGCCTTGAGTAAGCTTGCGTATTCTGTGCTGAGCTCACGCAACGCGTCGTACGTCCAGCCAGTAATAGGACTCGCCCATCAAAGAGCACTGTCCCAAATTAGACGCATTATTAATTTATTATACATAAAAAAAGGAATTTTAATAAAATACGTTTACTTAAAGATAAATAATTTAAATATCTTTAAAATGGTAAAACTTTCAGAAAAATATGCTTGACATTTTTTGCGTGATTCTCAGTATTTTATCCGCGTTAGACATAACTTAACAAATTAATTACACTATGTAATTTAAACATAATCTAAAATATTCACAGGTTATGTCATTAGAAAAATGCTCTAATTTAATATATATTTTTTCCAAATCATTAACATTACTCATTTAGACGTGATCTTCAGTATAAAATCATTTAAAGTCGGTTTGTGTCGCCTTAACACGTTCAGTGCCTAAAGCCCTCCTGGAGGGTTCACATAGTCGCATATGGGATGCCGGGAGCCCTCGCGGGGGCTCATTTGAAATGTAGGTTTTTCTTAGCGAATACAGCATTTTAAACGGAGAAAATAAAATCTGATGTATGTTTTAATAAGATTTATTAGTTTATAATAATAAATCAAAGCATTTAATTTTTTCTTAATTTTTTGTTCACGGTTACAAATATTCACTAAAAATTTAAAAGGTTAGAAACTACGTATAGCGACAAGACCCCCTTTTTTTTTGGGTGGAAAATTATCAAATAACTTCTCCCGCTCTGGGTGGAGCGGGAGAGCGTGTCAGACTCTTACTGACTAAAACCCACCCGTGTTCCTTCGGTTGCCATATTGCCGGGGGGCCACGATTTCCCTATCGGCCCATATTCGCAGCCCCGGCAGGCATTGGCCCTAGCGGACCCCGTCAATTCTGCTAACATCGCTTTGAGGCGCGCGTGGAACACAACGCGCCGTCGACCCAGGCTTGGTCCTTATCGGACGGCGAGCTGCCCATTGCTCACCGTCCGCAAGCCCGCGCCTACGGTGGCCGGAAATCTGACTGTGATTCCCGACGACCAGGGCGTCTCCTCCTGCGGCGGTTAGGGGCGTGAGGGCGCTAAATTTGCCTCTCCCTCACGCGCTCTGTCTCCTCCTTTGCGAGCTCCTCCTCTCCGTTACTGCTGAAAACACAATTTTACTTCGTTTTACAGTGTTTTATAACACGGTTCTAAACCTAATGCCGTTGTCCGTCCGCGATGGTTAACTTTAGCGTAAACATAATGCCGGTGAAAGAATAGGACAGAAGGCGTATGTGTACACCTATTATTTTCTAAGCACCATACGCCTTCTTTGGAATTGACTGGAATTCACCTGGCTGAAAAAACAAATCTTGCTTTGATACGAGGCAATTTAAATACGGAACTATACTGGAAGCCGACCCCAACATATTTGGGAAAAGGCTACTCATATATATATGTCTATATGGATAATATATAAAAACTTTTTACAAAAAAAAGCAACCAACTTCCAAAAAAACACTACTAAGTAAAAAATTACTTTAATTTCGCAAGTCGGTGGCAAAAAACGAAAATTCGAAATCAAAACCACTGACTTCCGAAGTTAAAGTAATTTTTCACTTTGTAGTGTTTTTTTGGAAGTCGGTTGTTTTTTTTTTTTGTAAAAAGTTTTTTAAATCCATATGACCTATATTATTATTAATGACTTGTTTGATGAAATCTATAATTATTAATTTAATATTAATTCTGTGATTAATTCTGTGTAATTTGACATATCATTTTAATTTCAATTCTGTGACCCTATAATTTGTATTACTCATTCGTTTATTTTAATTGAAATCGACATTTTATTTTTATTTGAATTCTGTGAACTTTATAATGTGTACCTATTTTAATTGCATTGACATTATTTTTATTCTATTGGTTTTGTTATATTGTGTGTTGCAGTATAGTTAAATTTTATTTGATGTTATATGGGTTTTGCTTGAATTAAATGTTTTTTTTTTATATTATATAGATATATATCTGACTAGCCTTTTCCCAAATATGTTGGGGTTGGCTTCCAGTCTAACTGGATGCAGCTTTATATCAATATAAATGTAGAAGCTTAATTTAATACTGATTTTAAATGAAGCACCAAAACCCGGTCCCGGATATTGGCGAGCTGCTAACGATGAAAAGTAAAATACGAAAAGCAAGTACCTAGCTTCATAATCTCCGTGCAAATATAACTATTTATAAAGCAAAGTCGTACTCATTCCGGTCAGTTCTTGGAAGATCGGTATACGCTTGGAAATCCATTCCTACTTCGGATAACTATTAAGCCGCCAGTCCCAGTTCCATAAGAATACCTAAAATCGTCGTTAAAGTCAAAGGATCTAATAGTAATAACCAGTTTTTACGGAAAAAATATCAGTGAAATGATTTTTTTTTTATGTGTCTATGCTATTTAGGATATCACGCAACTACATAAAAACTTTTTACAAAAAAAAACAACCAACTTCCAAAAAAAAAACACTACGAAGTGAAAAATAACTTTAATTTCGGAAGTCGGTGGCAAAAAACGAGAATTCAAAACCAAAGACACCGACTTCCGAAATTAAAGTTATTTTTCACTTTGTAGTGTTTTTTTTTTTGAAAGTCAGTTGTTATTTTTTGTAAAAAGTTTTATTTTTCACTTTTTAGTTGTGGTACCCATCTACCCCACACAAATTCGAATACCATTACCTGCTATGTAATTATCAGTGACGGGAAATTATCATATCATCCACATATGAAGTGGGAAAAAATACGTATTATTGAAGCTAACTCAAAAACTATCCCAGCAAAGTAAATAAAATTTATATGGGACCACCTCGAAAGCATACCCTTTCAAACAAAAACAAACAATTTTCAAAATCAGTCCAGAATTGACGGAGAAATCGGTGGACATAAATAAAAAAAAAACATACATACGCCACGAGCAAATAACCTCCTCCTTTTTAGAAGTCGGTTAAAAAGTAGCGACACGTTCTTGAATAAATGACTGCACACGTTTCAAAATTCCTCACTATGGTTTCAAACAAGTTCTACCCCTTTGATACAAGTGTTTGTTGTGTACCACATCCACGCTCTCGAAAAACTCTCTATGAACACCTAAGCCCACGAGTTGCATTTTTCAAAGCCCGACCACAACCAAGAGGCTATCGCACTTCCTAAAAAGACTAGTTGGAAAACTATCCGACGCCAATATTTCGTAGCAGCGAGATTACTGCCCTCTAAGTTGTATACGTCAGTTTCAGCAAAAACTTAATTTACTACGTGTGCAAGACGGATGTGTGTTCCGCCTCTCTTGGAATAACTTTAAAAGATTAGAAAGTTTGCCTCGCATGCGGTGTTGTCCTGTTCCGTCTCTCCGCGGACGCATTACGGTGCTACCAACCTAATGTTTACACATAAAAATAAAGTCACAACATTTGTTAGATCTAGAAGTGTCCTTTCACACAGGTACGTGACTTAAAACCTTCTACATCTGTTATACGGTTCGTACCAAGCCGTATACTTACTTAGTTCGGTTAAGTTCGCTTTTATGCGGATGTTACTATAGTGGAAAAAGGTGTTTCCGTTTGACCTTCTCGAAGATCCTGCTTTTAGTTCATTGTATTTTTTTGACCGTACAATCCTACAGTGTTAACACTGGACAAAGACTACCCTGTCCTTATTCACCTAGCAAAGTGTATTCCTGCTCTACAACCTAACATACTTCTAAAAGTTTACCTATTATAAACGCAACTGCAAAATTAAATACCCCTCTACTCTATTTTACACTACAGCAAAATACCGAACTAATTTGAAGCATATTTTGTGAGGACACTTCATCTCAACCTACACAGTCTAGAAAACAATTTGCCTAAGTGAGCAGTACTCTCGCCCACGTGCCATTCCAGCAGTATTGCATCTTCGAGGAGCATGCAACCTTCATGGCACGATGCACTTGTTCATAATGTTGCAAAATAAAACTCCTTGCTCATAAATTGACGTCTTCAGAAGTCGGCGAATGGGCTTAGATTCCGTAGCTGTGATGCGTAAGAGCGATGCACTATACCATTGTACAAGAAAAGGAAAACTCCAGTTTCTATGCATTTTAAAAAGTAATTTAAAGTTTCCGTTTGGTGTTTATTTATTTAATTAATAAGTTTCATTAAAGCGGTTTTACCATTTACAATAATTCAAGACACAGTTTAAATAGTAGGTATGTAAAAAAAAAACATTACCTAAACGTAATAAAAAATCCAATTATTATTGAAATTAAAAAAGTTATTCCTATTTAAAAATCAAATTTTGAGTACCAACATTTTCAGCTGGGCTCCTAAGTTATGACTAGTAGACACCCGCTAAACGACGGCCGCCCGCGCCCCATGTAAAATTCAAGGTAAAATTCTCCATTGAAAAAAAATATTGTTATTTTTTCTTTTCGATTTTCCTGCAAATTACTACATAAATAGACCTCAGTACGATACCTAACAACACTCTCACGGATCGAACAGGTTTTTTTTTACATATTGTATACGTATAAACATACACATAATACAAGAGAAAATATAAAATCTTATTAAAGTTGAGGTTATAATGACATACATGCATGTTTCAAATTACAAACACATTCCTAATAAATATAGTTTCTAATCCTAATCCTGAACGGTGCGCGATGGCTCAATGATAATACCTAGATGAAATTAGGTAAATAACTCATTCAATAACTTCAAACAGATCAATCACAATTAATTTCACGAAGATCTTTTATGAGAGTAGGAGAGCAGATTATATTTAGAACAAACTAAATGTTGATTCGAAACTCAAAGTTTGAAAAAACACAACACTTCTGAAGTATTTTTTTCGAATGTCTTCCACTCTCCGGTTTTTATGTTTATGCTGTTCGCAGAAGGAAACGATAAGAAAGCTCTACACTGTCACTGTATACTTATTTCTGCTCGGTTTTATTTCATAAATGCCAATACAGTGGCGAAGCTTTAAACAAAGAGCGGTTCATTGCCTTTCAATACTTATTTGAATGATTTTAAAATGGCGGCTGGCTTTTTACTAGAAATAAAGGGAAGTCCTCTAACCACAAATTGTCTAGATGACTATTATTCGGAAACACTGTTGTACTTAGGTATTTGATTTTGTTAAGGTTTCGGGTGGCTATTCGTTATTAAATTGAAATAAGAACCACCCTTACTCTAAAATAACTGATTTAATTCCAAATATAATTATATAAAATGGATACTAATACCCAAATTAATCTTAAAGTCGCTACCCCAATATCATAATCTAAAACTGTTTAATATAACTACATATTCACAATATTTCAGGGATAAGGAAAATAATATGCCACACCAAGATATTTTGTCTGTCATTTATATTTCTTTGCCAACATCAAATTCAATATTCTACACCATACCATCACATCTCCTATTCCCCACATAATATCACAATTCAATCCGTATTCTAATATTTACCATGAAACTAACAGGTTACCTTAATTTACAGTAGATTTCCAACCAATACCATGCCAATCTATCTTTTTACCGACACAGCCACCAAGTACATCTTACCGTCACGAGCGCCCAACCCAGAAGGCCGTTCCCGCGCTACTCAATTGACACATCGAATCTTTGGGTGTTGCCAGTACAATATCCAACAATTACGTATTAATAAATTAAAACCTAACAAAATTATAAGTAGTCTCAAAAGAAAGCAAAAGAAATTCTAACTAAGTACTCTTTTAATATTGAAACTTTTTACCTAATACAACGTGTAACGTTAAATGCGCAAAACCTGAAAATAGTTTGATCAGAATAACGAGCAGAATCAATTGGACCACTTTTTAATATAGGTCACAATTTTCAAAAAATCTTCATTAAAAAAGTTGTCGTTTCTATTTATTAATAGGTCAAGCCATCACATGCGCAAACCCGCCAAAATAGGTAAACAAACACAAATTGTTGTCAACCAGTTTAAATTTTCTCATACGCGGGATAATAATAGCTTTTATTTCAATGCAGATACGAATCTTACGAACTAAAACAGCACATAAAACCTTTACAATTTTTTTAATGATTTTTTTTTCTTTGAAATAGGTAAATTGAATTAAAAATCAGTTGGGATGTCTGAGGTTTTGCGCATTTAACGTTACACGTTGTATATTCGCTTTATTTACTTTTTCTGTAATAAAACATGATTCAGGATTCAGTCATGTCAATCATGTCATATGTGATTTTTCAGTTGCACAAAATAAATAAACAACTTTTATCAATAACAATTCATTTATTCAATTCAGAATCGTAAATTGTCAGTCATTATTTATTTTTACCTGCACGACACATCGACTTCACATCAAAAACCGACGTCGACTATAAAACCACAATAACATCGTAAATCAAACAGTGTTCAAGGAAAATGAACTCCGGCAGCCGAACATGCATCCCTCCACGGCTCCACCGTATTGATAACAACGATCATGCTACATCTCGGGAATGGGATTCATGACAATAATGTAACTTGGGCAATAACAGCCAGGTGAGCGGATTACCGTTACGCACACATCGCCCGCGCATATATCAATATGAAAGATAAATAATTGCCTTCTTCCCCTAAAATTGTCTCCGCGGCGACGTTTATTGGTTTGTTTGCGAAGAAAGTTGGCGCCGTATTCTACCTGCGTTATTATAGTTAAGCGAGAGCTACATTTATCGACAGGCGATATTAAATTTGCCTTTTTTCATTCTCCCTTGGCTATTATTTTCTCGCTTCTTTCGTTCGCTGGAAATGACTTAACGTTGTGCGAATGCAAATAAACTACACCTTTGTGTTTTGTTATTCGGACGTGAAATAATTTCTTTCTCTCCTTCTTTGTTGTGTTTTTCGCATCTTATTTCTTACAAGACAATTGGTTCTGACTACTGAGTTTATTGTTAAAAACAGGCGAAGTGTGCGTCGGACACAATGAAGTGTTCCGTAGTTGGGATGAATATATCCAAAGAATAAATTTAAATTAACAGTTGAAAAAATGTTCTCCGATACATCCTTGCTTTTTGCCAAACATGATTCTAGGTCAATTGGAAGAACCCAACAGGTTTTGATTTATTTGGGAGTATCAAAATATGTCGCATAAATGGCCGTAGTTTTTTCTTTTTTGACTTAGAAGCTTGATTTTTTAGAGCTCCAAGGGACCGTAGCCCTACGTACCTGATATTAATTTCAACTTGGTACCTCCACGCGTTCCTGAAAAAAAGGGTCTTGACAAACTGACAGATAGACGGACAATGAAGTGATCCTATTTAAGTGTTCCGTTTTTTTCCTTTTGAGGTACGTAACCCTAATATTACGAAAAAATTGCAATGCATAACATAGCTAACTGTTATGGAAATTTACTTGTTGTATAAAGTCAAAAGGTTACATTTTCTGTTTGGTAAATAAAACCTGTTATATGAAATAATGTCATTCTTTTATTCTAACTTCGCAAGCTTTTCTCATAAAAGACTGTTATTGAGAGTTACTATTTAAATTAAAACAAAACAAACCAAAAGATTCCAAGTCAAATAACAAATCATAAACATGTCAAAAGAAAAATAAATCAGAAAATGGCCATTTAATTATGTTTATCGGAGTAAACTGAAAACTACGGGACGGAGTATAAAGAAGTTAAATAAAATAAGGTTTCCGTGGGGAGGTGAGTACAGAGTGAGACGTCCAGAAAGTTCGGCAGGTTAGCGATAAATCGGAATTTATGTGGGCGCCGCGCCGCGCCCGCGCCCCTCCGCCGCCCCGCTCACGCCCCGCCAGCGCCCCGCCGACGTCGTGCCGCGCTGCATAACAACACGCGCTAAAAGCATTGCTGCTCACCCTTCAACTTTACTTACCTACATCACAATAGTTTAGACACAACCCATTTCATTAATTGCTTTACAACATGAGCTTTGTCGTATATTTAATGAAAAGCTAGGAAAATCATTGTTAGGTTTATTGTTTTGTTTGTTTCTAATACTGAAGTTTGGGTTGTTACAAAACATGATGTTAACTATACCCTATTGCGCTGTTGCTACGCCGTAGCTATGTAAATAGACGTGGACGGCGTAGCAACAGCGCAGACTGTTCTGCCTACGCTATCGTAGTAGATACCCAGAAGTCGCTACGCGTAGTCTTCATTTCATTTTTCTAATCTTTGTTGTGTATGCAAGGTGACTTTTTTTTCCAAAAACACATATGTTTAGTTAATTTTTCATGAATTAAAATAATAATTCCTTCGAATAACAGTATGATTATCGAAAATTCGCAATTTTATTACCTATTACTTATACTCAATATTCTGGAACCCCGTTACACACGGGAATAAGTCAGGGACCAGGCCCGGGTCAACGGCGCGTTGTGTTCCACGCGCGCCTCAAAGAGATGTCAGCGGAATTGACGGGGTCCGCTAGGGCCGATGCCTGCCGGGGTTACGAAGAAGTCCGTAAGGGAGATCGTGGCCCCCGGCAACATGGCAACCGAAGGAACACGGGTGGAGTTTAGTCAGTAAGAGTCTGACTCGCCCTCAAATTATTTGATAACTTCCCAAACAAAAAAAAAAAGAGGTTACGTTTCTAATCGTAGTACGTTTGTAATAAAAACCCCCTCTGTGGTCTAGCGGTTTGACCACCTGTCTCAGACCCAGAGATCCCGGGTTCGATTCCCAGTCGGCAACATTTTTTGCTCGTTTTGATGGGTACGGCTTGTTGTAAGTCCGCCTGGCTAGCTACCACCATCTTATCTAAGTCTGTCGCCATAACAACAATGTTACCAGCATTGTTGTGTTTCGGCAGTTAGAGGTAAGATAGTCAGTTCCTCTGTGGTTGAGGATTCCGGGTGAAGCTCGCTTCCACCTTCGGCCTGATAATCACTTACTATCAGGAGAAATGCAGGCCAAGAGCAAAATCCTTGTGGTAGAAAAAACACAATGTGAGTTCAGGAACAAAGTAGTAATATCAAGATGTCGCGACGTGGAATCAATTGATCACAAAGTAGCAAGAAGCCACTGAAAACAATAAAGCCATCGCTAACGCAAATGGGTACTAACTCGCTCTGTAAATACTTACATTGTTACTATTTCAAACTACCTGGGATTCACTGTCTGTACACAATAGTTCAAGATGGATCAAGTGGAAACGCAACCATTTTTTTTTTCCTGGGGAATTATCAAATAACTTCTCCCGCTCTGGGTCGAGCGGGAGGGCGTGTCAGACTCTTACTGACTAAAACCCACCCGTGTTCCTTCAGTTGCCATGTTGCCGGGGGCCACGATTTCCCTATCGGTTTTCTTCGAACCCCCGGCAGGCATCGGCCCTAGTGGACCCCGTCAATTCTGCTGACATCTCTTTGAGGCGCGCGTGGAACACAACGCGCCGTCGACCCGGGCTTGATCCTTATCGGACGGCGAGCTACCCATTGCTCACCGTCCGAAGTGAAAACACAACCATGGGTTATGTTTCTAACACAAACGAATCCGCGAAGGAAAGTTTGTACCTACTACAGAGAATATTTGAACCGGTGATTCGATTTTAATTAAATACCAAGTCATTAAATACCGAGTAATATATTTTTCTCGGGTTTTGACAAACAAGCCAGTGTATTGTGTGCCTATGTAAATGCGTCGTCGTGATTCACACCAGTCGAGGTGATATCTAAGTTGTAACGGGGAAGGAGCCGTTGTTTTATGTATGAGGCCTTTTCAATTCATTTGGACGATATACTCTTGTACCTTTGTCCTTTCCGGGTCAGTTATTTATTGCTGGTATTTCGCACTAAATCTACCGAGTGCGTGTATTTTCATGAGAATCCTCCGGTCGTACGTCGCAACCAATACAAGCGACAATCTCGTGGCTATTGTCCGCGTTCAGATTCCTGGAGCGTGCGAATCTACATAACTAACACACGCCCTTTCGTGAAGCCAAACATAGATGATACCGAGTATACGTACTTTTACCAATCATGCGCCCGGCATCTTGTGAGATTAAAGATGTAACGGGACGAATAAATTGAACACCTTACAAGAGCCGGCATCTAACATCTGCCCTTGAATTATCCACGCGTTTGCCGCTCCATCGCACGCGCTCCGGCGCATAAGAAATTACTGAAATCGGAGATGCGAGTCGCCGTTTATTTGTACGGCACCAATAAAACGCTTCATTGTTCCAAATTGTCATTCATGGCGGCCTGCATCTAACTATAAAGCAATATAAAATATTGTGCGACATGAAACTTCATGGTAGTACATAATTTGAAATTCATAACACGTGCAATCGTGAGCGCCGTTCAGCAAAATAGGAAGTGTAATAAAATATTTCTGACTGAAATGCTATAACTGAAATAGAGTGCATGCGCCGTAAAATTCACAACACCGTGGCATCCTCACAATACTGTGATATTTTTATTGCTTTACAGCTCTTCATATTAATAGACCGTATTTTATATGGCTACGTGTACACCCAGTTTTGAAACGTGATCGAATATATTAGGGTTGCCAACCGTCCTGTTTTCCTACGACATGTCCTGCTTTTTGGGATGTTCTGGGGTGTCCTGGATAGTTTTTAAGTAACGTCCTGGGTTTTTTAAAGCATCCAGATAAAGCCTTCAACCTTACGTTTATCGGTCGGCCCCGCGCCCCACGTTTGAAGGCAATAAGAACAGTATTTTCTAATGACCTTCAAACGCGGGGCGCGGGGAATTTTAAAAATAAAGATGTAACGTGCACTCTGTTTGTTGTCTCTTTCTCACTACTATTTTCACGCACTAGAGCTCTCTCTATCTAACGGTTAGATAAAGAGCGCTCTAGTGTGCGAAAATTGAGTTTCAATGAACCTGTTTTCATTGCGTGTGCTATTAAGGGGACGATAGGTGACTTTTAACGATTTTATACTGAAGATGACGTCTAAACGAGTAGTGTTAGTGATTTGTAGAGATGGGCCGAATGTAGTTTGAACCGAATCCGAACTTCGGCCGAACATTCGGTTAAAATGAAAAGTTCGGCCGAACTTCGGTTCAATTTCGCGCGCTTTCTCGAGAGCGTCACGTCGTGACTTCTTTACGCATTTACTTCAATTATTGCTAGATGTACCCCGCTCGCACACCGCGCTTCCACCGCGTGGCCTAATAAGAATAGATTTTCAAGACTGATAAGAAGCAGGGTTGTAACGGATGTCATATAACGGATGAGGATGCGGATGAGGATATAGAGATAATCGGGTTTGAGGATGCGGATGAGGATACGGATATTGGAAAATTCCTTATTGAGGATGCGGATGTCAAACATAAAATAGCCCTTGTTTTTTATAGTATTTACATTGGTATTAGAGGTTGTAGATAATCATTTGGTAGGTTACCGTAGCGTAATTCACCTGCAAAAAACTTCACTTCTACGAGCAAACAAAAAGTAAACAATAACATGCACAACCCACCCAGTAACTCAAATTGTGACATGTGGAACCACAGTCGTGCCATCACTGCCACGTGCGGCCAATCGTCTGTCATAGGACAAGGACATTGCGAATTCAGCCAATAGTAACGCGTAACTCACTTATCGGCCCACCCATTTACCTCGGCGCGAGTTTTTAAAAATCCACTATTTGTGCGAACAAGGTAGGGTCACATCCTCATAGAAATTATGAGGATGCGGATGAGGATGCGGAGCTTTTAAAATCAAAAGTTGAGGATGCGGATGTTTTGCGGATATCAAAATGTATGCGGATGCTCCGCAGTTGCGGATGCGGATACGGATATCCGTTACAACCCTGATAAGAAGAACTGATTTGATTTAAGGTTTACATTAATAATGTTCCTAACTAAAATAAATGACCATGAGTGAGTAAAAGACATAATTTTATTTTACAGTAATGCTATTCTAATTCTATTAAATTTCAGTCAAAATAGTGCAAGTAGGTATTATTTTTCTTGTGCCGAATGTTAGGCATCTGAACCGAATTTCGGCCGAATGCCGAAGTTCGGTTCAAGCTGCCGAAATTCGGTTGAACCGAATGTGAATCGAATTTCGGCCCATCCCTAGTGATTTGGAAAAAATATATGTTAAATAAGAGCATTTTTTTAATATTTTAATATAGGCATATTTTTGATTATGTTTATATTACATAATGAAATTAATTTGTAAAGTTATGTCTAATGCGGATAAAAAACTGAGAATGACGCAAAATTCATCAAACGTATTTTTCTAAAACCTTCACCATTTTAAAGATAATTAAATTACTGATCTTTTAGTATACGTGTTTTATTAAAATACCTTTTGTTTAACGTGTAATAAATTAATAATGCGTCTAATTTGGGACAGCGCTCCTTGATGGGCGAGTTTTATTACTGGCTGGACATACGACGCGTTGCGTGAGCTCAGTATAGAACACGCAAGCTGACCATTCAAGGTCACTGTCATATATCTGCGTCACTGCTCTTATACTGCGTCCTGTTTTTAATCCGAAACGCCCTGGTATTTTCACCTTCTAATCCTGGTTTTCAAAATTTGGGGATGGCAACCCTAGAATAAATAAAGAGGATTCCGTCGGCTTCGTTTTATATTTCCGCACTTTACGTAATATGAACATGCCCGATTCAATAAATAGCGTATATAGAAGTAAGTTGAGTAATGAATAAAATCAATTAAATAACGTATAATAAAACTATTGTGCACGTCGCTCGGCAGCAGTAGTAGGTACGGTGTACGTACAGCGACACGACGTCTGCGAGTACTTTATTTGAACAGATGGAAGTGTACACGTAAGGTAAGGATTCCCTTCCCCACCAATATGTTTCAATTTAAACTAAGCCGCTTGTCGATACGAGCTCGCTCCGGAATATCTTCCGATTCGAACTGGATTCCACGATAACAAAAATAATGTTGGAAAAAACTACCAGATGACAATACCTACACAGTATTTGTAAATAAAACTGTCGTGAATAAAAGATGATTGGAGCGACTGTTGTTTGTATCACACCACCGAGCTTTTATGTTCCATGGCTTTTCGATGGACTTCGTTTCAATAAAATAAGTAGAGTACCTGAAAACTTCAAGGATGTTAAAACTGTGTGTGTGCTCAATCGAATCGTTCGGTATATAGCTTGAGATCTAAATTGCGAGGCTTTAACGGTGAACTTTGCTCGAGGAAATAAAAATTTCGTACGACAAACAAGCAATCAGCAGCATTTGCGAACTCGCGCTAAGCAAACACGGCGGCGCGGGCCCGCCCGGCAAGTGCTTGTCAAAGACTGCTCCAATTCTTCCACTGTATTTTTTTAACCAAATCGTATCGGACCATCCTTTAGAAGCTTTAAGCACCTTTCTTACTTGTGAGGAAAGAGATAAATTGTTCTAGTGGTCACGCTGGAAGCTGGATTTTAAAATCGATGTTCTACGGATCGTCAGTCGGCACTTATTCCAAACCCAATTATATTTATTTATTTATTTAACAGTTTATGTGTGTACATAAACTGTTAAATAAATGTTTATATGTGTGTACATATAAACAGACAAAAAAAAGGAACAGAAAAATATGTACAAAGGTGATGCTTATTTCTAAAGAAATCTCTTCCAGCACACCTGCGATAAGAAAGTAGTTAGAGATGTAGACAACGTGTGTAAGAGTAGAAGATAAAACAGAATACATACAATAAAAACTTAACTATTCACTAATTTAAATATAAACATACAATATGAGAATATACTTAAATACATATCACTAAAATAGATATAAATACTTAATTATAATGCAGTATAAAATAATAAATACTACTATAATGTTTTGTTCCGAAATAAATGGTAAAATAATAGCGATATTTTGCTGGTGAAATTGCTCTTTATTCTAAAACAACTTTTCAAAATTAGAACACCATGATGACATTGTTTCGAGACCCGCGCTCTTAATTCAAAACCAGGAGGTCGACAAAGTCGGTATACATAGTCAGTAGCTCACACAAAAGATTGTTCTGCTTTGACTGTTTTGAACGAAACTTTCGGACTTTATCGTACAGACTCAGTGAATCAGTCGAGTGGGGACTATTCATGCGTGAAGGTAAAAAGGATTTGGTAAACAACATTTCTACGATAAAAGTGATGGAAGATTGTATTTTTCTAAACCTTACTCGGTAGAATTTAGCGGTTACGCTTTTATAAAAAAAGAATTGGATAGAAACACATTTGCTCGGTATAAAACACAATCGGCACAATGATAGTCTAAATTAGAAGAATATAATAACATAAAACACAAATACATAATCAAGTCTCATTTACACGATGCAAGTGTCTTGCCTATGCATATAATAAAATTAAAGCAACCAATTACTTGAATCGTCTAAATACTGTTTAGATGATGCAACTGTTATTGTTGCTTCATCCTTGATGTCCTCCCTCCGGTTGACGCCCTAAGCCGAGGTTCGTACCCCACAGGGGGTGCCCTTAGCGAGCGTTCACCTAGTTTTAATTAGCATAGTTGAATAACCCCTGGCTGGAGGTTTTAAGTGTAGTAGCTTAAGGCACCCACAGGAAAGCCCGGTTAAGTAGTCATGATGTCAGAGGTCAACTACGAGATGCTCTAGGTAAAAAAGAGGTATAAGTTGCATTAAAATTAATCGTGGCAGCTGAATAACAAAATGACGCCACTAGTCCATACACGTTACTCAGACCCCGTCGAAATGGAAGATCTCTTGTCAAAGTGGCGCCAACTGGTGCTATGAATTTTCATGAAAACCCTCATTGCACCTTGTAAGAAGTAGTCTACTTAGAGCACCCGTCCGAATAGCACCGGCGACTCAGCAGCCTACTGCTGGGATGTATTTGTTTTACAGGACGTTATATTAAATGAAAGATATCGACAAAACAAATTTCGTATGTACGTAAGTAATATAAACATTATTTCTAGTGATTTTATCGATATCTTTCATTCAATAATGTAAGTAATAAGTAGACTGCTGAGTCGCAGATGCAATTCGGACGGGTGCCCTAAGTGGACTACTTCCTTGTAAAGCGTGGCTTAAGGAAGAAAAAAAAAGGATTGTGTGGTTTTATGAAACCACGGTACCTAAAAGTGAAACTTCTATAGGCGTTGCCATATTGGCCTTGGCTGCTCTGACGAGCGCCTTTCACTTTATCCTTACTCCGCGGCCGACCGTCACGCGACATGCAACACACAGACGAAAAAGTTTGAGACGATGTAATAAAAGTTTCACTTTAAAAAATAACATTGCACAATGGCATGTCCCACATGTCCATACCAAAAGGGTCACCAACCCAGAAATTTCCTTAAATATACCTTTGAAAATGTACCGTAGTATAATGTTAGGTGTTGTTTTGAATTGCTAGTTCATTAAACAGGCATCATAACTCATAATAACACATTACCCTCCATTTAGCCTCTTGGGGGTAATAAGTTTCGTTCGCCAACTCTTCCTTTAATGTTTAAACAACAGTTAGATCAGAGCCCCAATTGCTTGCCACACTTTGCCGGAAATTCCTTATCCACTGCTTCATATGTTTAAAAAATTAGTCAGCTCGACAACGTAACTAACGCAATGAATGTTGTCAAATTGTCAAAATGCACATACACATACATTGTAACAGCGAATCAATTTTCACGCCCTTAGGACCTAGACCAAGGGCGTAAAAATTGATTCACTGTACGGAGCAATAGGAAATGGAAAGCCGTCACCTCCTTCTGTGAAGCAGTAATGCTCGCGAAGGAGGAGGCGGAATGCGTGAGGGAGAGGCAAATTTCGCGCCCTCACGCCCCTAACCGCCGCAGGAGGAGACGCCCTGGGCGTCGGGAATCGCAGGCCGATTTCTAGCCACCATAAGCGCGGGCTAGCGGACGGTGAGCAATGGGTAGCTCGCCGTCCGATAAGGACCAGGCCCGGGTCGACGGCGCGTTGTCTTCCACGCACGCCTCAAAGAGATGTCAGCAGACCTGACAGGGTCCGCTAGGGCCGATGCCGGCCGAGGTTGCGAAGAAAACCGAAAGGGAGATCGTGGCCCCCGGCAACATGAAAACTGAAGGAACACGGGTGGGTTTTAGTCAGTAAGAGTCTGACACGCTCTCCCGCTCCGCCCAGAGCGGGAGAAGTTATTTGATAATTTCCCAAACAAAAAAAAGGACCTAGACCAAATATTTTTTAATAGTGGCTCATGACCTAAAGAGGTGCCATAAAGAATATGAACAAAAATAAAAAATATTTACATAAATCCGCAAAACAGGTGATCATTCTGGTAAAAGACGTTACAATTGTTAGTGTGACATTTACACCGCTGATAATAAACTTTTTTTTTTCAATAAGTTAGTGTTATAAATAGAGATGCCACAAAATAAAATTGTATCACAATAAACAATGCGTCGATACTAAATTCTTTTTGCTGTGTCATAAATATTTTTTATTTATTTATTTTATTTTTTGGAAAACTTACAGCTAAACAGACACAATAAGTAATAGTTGTGAACAAAATATGGCCAATTACAAGTTTCCACATGTAGTTTAAACATAAATTATATGAACACGACAAAAAAAATTGACAATAAGACTATACACAACAAAAACAGAAAAAAGACTATTTACGCTCGAAGAAGCCATTAGATAAAATTTTCTTTAATTTAGCAACACTAGTATTGAAAATGTCGATATCGGCTTCCTGGCAGGTTGCGTTGTACATGCGACTGGCTCTCATCATGTACGAGTTCCGTCTGTACGTAGTGGCTACCACTGGGGTGTGCAATAAATGAGGTCTACGCAAGAACACAGACGGGATATTATCGGGAACAAAGTAGGTTTTACCTTGCAAATGGGGTTTATACATTTTTGACAGTATTTTTTTACGATGATAAAAATAGTACCCAGTAGTAAGATAGGCAGTCGCTCCTTATAAAATACTGGTATTCAGCTGCATCCGGTTAAACTGGAAGCCGACCTCAACATAGTTGGGAAAAGGCTAGGCAGATTGATTGATTGAAGACATGTTGCGCGGACCCCAAATGAATTGGCATTAAGGCTGCCACAGACAGGCGCGACGCGACTCAGAACAATTTTTATAAAAACTTCACGGACATTGTTCTACGGGTGTCGCGTCGCGCCTGTCTGCGGGAGCCTTAAGGGCAGGAGAATGACTATGATGAATAATGGAACCTAGTAACTACTTACTTATCAGGCTCTCAGCCCAATATGACGTCACATGGCATCTGTAAACGCGACAGCCCAAACTTTACGAGCCTTTTATTCTGGCCCATCTTAATCTTCCCTACAGTGATTCTCATTATAGTACCGTCTGTTAGGTTTGTTATACAGTAGGTGGATCTCAGGGTATGCGTCGTATCTGTGTCAGATATTCAGTCGTATCATACTACTGAATATCTTCCTCAGAGCGAATGCAACCTGACCTCTACAACGTAACAAGTGGGGCCTATCGATATCGATGCCTAAAGTTGGTTCAGACAGGCTTCTGTATATAATACACACCTATCTCCCAGTACCCTAATTGCATAACTTATTTTCGTAAACATAATTTGTTTTATTTTGACAGTTCAACAACATTCATTGCGTTATTTACGTTGTTGAGCAGATTTTTCGTCATTACATATAGTTCCTTGCTCTTGTTTCATGTTCATAATTTTATGTATATCTATCTAATATATTTATATAGGTAATTATATGCTTTATGTATCTGTGTATTCTGTTGTATATGTAAATGGTACACCACTGACTACCTGCAGTATTGTCTCTCCTTTTCCATTTAAATCCATCCAAAGGTTGTCTGTAAAAGATCGCTTTTAGCGATAAGACCGCCCATTGTGTCACCCAATGTAAAATTTCTATATTAATGTCTGTAATTTTTATGGTGTACATAATAAAGAATATTCTATCTATCTATCTATTTTTTTTTTCCAACTTGCAATGGACAAGCAATCTGTTTCAAATCGAAACAGATTGCTAATACATCCGTATTACGCAATTAGGGTATAGGTCTCGTGTGTTTCATAAAGAAATATAATAAGGAAATTAATTATGTAAACTATGTAGCTGCGCCCCGCGGTTTCACTCGCATAAGTCTCGATCCCGTGGGAATATCGGAACAAAAAGTATTCATGTTCTAAACCAGGTCATGGTCTACCCATGTGCCAAATTTCATTCAAATCTGTTCAGCCGTTTTAGCGTGACAGCATCACAAAACAAACTCACTTTCGCATTTATAATGTTGGATAGGATTGACTACCAACTTTAAATATTCCTTAATGGAAATCACACCTTACTGTCTTTCTTTGAAAGTTGTACGAAATGGCATATTATAACACGGGAAATTGACGTAGTGTCAATTTGGTTAACAATTAAATTCTCTGACTCTATTACAAGAAGCTATAGACGCTGTTTTGAGACAATCTAAGTACCGACCTACATATTCTATCATGTTTAATTTACGACTCACACATAATTCTCCAATTCCATCAGCAACAATGAAACATAATAAAATTCTAATTCCAAACTCATAAATCCACAAAATCTAAACATACGTACAATCGTACATACCTCCACTCAGGTACGTAAAACCGAATAGATTACGGTTCCATCGGACGCGAATATTTCTGGCGGCGGAACGCGCCGGCAATGCGTCAAACGGCAATAACGTATTTTTTTCAATTACGGTGCAATTTCCATGAATCATTTTGTGCCGTTGAGCATTCTGCGCCGAACCAGCCGCGATTCGCTGACCCAGATTGGAAATGTTTGCGTACAGAACACCTAGCACAGCGCCAATGAATGTTCAGAAATGCATTTGCTGTCTTAATTAGTTATTGATGACATTACGCCGCGTCTGCAACTTTTGTGATGTCGGAATTGCTGATGCTGGAAACTAGCATTTTATTAAACTACAAGCCGTGATTTCTTATCGGGCAAAAATAACAAATCCATACTTCCATACAAACTTTCATCCCCTATTTATAGCCGTTAAGGGCACACTAGTCGGTCATTCTTCCATACAAACGTGTGATTACTCGTCTGTTTGACGATGTACGTTCAAAACTAAAAATTATATCAATTTGCTTTTTTATTATCTATCTAGCTCGGTATGGAAGCAGAATTAGAAAAAAAAACATTGGTTCGGAAGTTATGAGCGTCGAAACTTCTACATTTCAAACATTAATTTTAGTTCATCTTTGGGCGTAAATAAACAACGTATACAGTATGAAAATATCAAAATAGAAACCGTACAAGGATAGATAATTTGTTCAACATTTTAAATTATTTTATTTTGAGTAGATACATCTAGTAGTTTTTCCATAATATCTATACACCCAAAGGTCTGTTCATTAAATTTTACGCGCTCGTTTTCGTGATGAATCACCGTCTATTTCACTAAATAAATAAATTAAAAAAAACGTGTGGCACTCGGGGACTGCCGCGGTAAAGCTATTGCATGGCATTTGTAACCTCCATACTTCCTATTTGTCAACGCTACACTTGGGATGATGACGTGATGACATAAAAGAAAAATTACGTTCCCATGACAACATCACGTTGTCATGGGAACCGTCATTACATGGTAGGCGGAGTGGGGGGTGTTAGGTTTTATTTTCGTTACGTTACGGAATTTCTTGATTCGGTCGCCGCGCTCAAAGCCCGCGATAAAAGCTATGCAATAGCTTAACTAAATAAATAAATATTAAATAAATAAATAACTGTACTAAATAGAATGCATATTAGCCACGACACCAACGAGTTCGAGCCGTCGACTAGAGGAACCTTAAGGGATGAATTTTCAAAAATCTTTTCTTAGTGCTCACCTTCTTTGTGTATGAAACTCTTGTACAAATTTTAAAACTTCTATAACTATCATTTTAGGCTGTGCGTTGTCTATCAGTAAATTTAAGATTTTTAATAAGTAAATGTCGTAATTTAACAAATCCTTAACTTTAATCATAATCATATCCAATTCTAAGATTAACCTGATATCACCAAGCAAAATATGATCAATAAACCAGAGAGCTTCAATTTACACTAATAAAGCTTATCACAACCCTAAAGTAGGTTGCCGAACAGTAATATTAATATAGCATTAATTGGAAAGGCAGCCGCGCGATGGCACGTAATGCATCAATTGATATCAACAAAGTAACCGCGCTCAAAGCACCCGATCATCTCGTGTGAAGGAGCCAGCCAATATTTGACAGATATGAGCAGTATCTCCCCCACCACTTATTAAATTAATTTCTCATTTCTCAACCACTTATCTCCCGAACCCGGAAGTTATTGTAAACAATTACCCATAAATAAATTTCCACCTCGTAAGTAAGTTGGAGGTTCGAAACAAAGAAAATCGAGTTTCCCACCAACACAAGTTGAGCGCGTGTAAATGTAATTTCCCAACAAAGCTTTTTACCGAAAACAGGTAAGTGAAAAAAGGTTGTCTTTTTAACATATACTCGTACGTCAATAAGTTTTGTTGAATTGGCCTGAATTACTTACTAGAAGTTACAAAAAATATAGGAATAAGATTTTACGTGGTTCTAAGAGCTTTTTTACTTAGTAGGCATCCTTGTGAAAAGGTTTTTCCAAGACACTGCCACCACCAAACCTATTTCTGCGACCAAGCAGTGGTCATACTTGGAATATATGGGTTCTGATTAATTTACAGTTACAGGCAAAACACCATTAGGTATAGCCAAAATACCACTAGACGGGAGAACTTAGGTAGATTCGAGAAAAGTCTAACCAAATAAAATTACGACCATTCGACAAACCCCAAAGCCCGGTTTCCTACCGCTCACTATGTCAATCTTTTGCAGTGGTACACTCTCAATTAGTGTGAATAAACATAATTAAATATTATGCAAATATAAGCATTTTTCTTCTTTTATCAAACACGCGAGGTGAGACTCAAGAATGAACTATCTCGTCAAGTTTCAATCTTTTATTTCCCCAAAACTTGAAGAACTTTACTACACAATAAAAAAGCTGCATTTTTACTACCTACGGTACTTCTTGAAGCAACTACAGCTGTAACCACGTAACTTACATTTCTTCGACAACAAGGTTCTCGTGATAAATTGTAAATAATTTACATAACACAATGTCGAAGGTAACGAAGGAGCCGTGGACACAGTTATGAACAGAACACGTATATCTAGACATAACAGCACTCTGCTGGAAACTTGTTTCATTAAATTTAAATTTACCGTCTGCTTATTAATTCAAAGAAACGTTCGTCGTCTCTCGGATTCAGGACGGGGGAAAAAACTTCTTCCATTGATATGTCTTATTGTTCAATTTTGGGAATCGCGGATGATTTTTAAATAGCTCGCTAATGTATTCAGAATACTTATTCAATAAGTTCTTTCTTTTCCGACGTATTGCCAGCGTTGTTCTTCTTTTGTTATGCAGATTTTTTAAATGAAACGTTAAGAAAAGTTTCTAAATTACTGTCAGCAGTATGTTATATCCCGTCACAGTCCCATAGCAACGAGGAAGTTGAAATTCTGAAAATTCGAAAAATACGGAATTAATATTTCAGATTCACCCAATCTTATCTAGCATCAAATCTTTAATAATTATCTGCATCTACGTTGCAGATTTTCCCATCAGCACATTTTAATGTTTCTACTTATAACCAAGCTAACTCGGTTATTTAAAAGTCCCTCTTGGTTCCTCCAATTAATTTCGAGACTTAGTAAAATATATTTTTTACATCGAAAGGATCTAGATTGCCCAATTAAAAGTTTAAGCTTATTACTTCCGACGCCAGCTTTTTGAATACGTTTAATTATTTTGCCTCTTACTCTGGTCTATATTCTGCTAGCAATCGTTTTTAGAGCAGGTTCCAAATATTGTTTTTGATTTTATTCATTTTCAAATAGTTCCCGTACCGTGGAGCTGGTAAAGTTAAATTAAACCTTTGTGACGTGTAACTTATTGTTAAGCCTTTCATTAAATTCCTTCTCTGTCACAATAGGGACATTGAGACTTTCTTTAATTGACTGACCCATTACCCAAATGAACAATGATTCCTTCTTCAAAACACAGACTTTCGTTAGAAAATTTTAAATTTCGTCTCCACTGAAAACCACATTCCAAATGCACCTCTAATAATTTGTAACATGTTTTCTGGTTGCTCAAACGGCAATATTCAACAGTTTATCAGCAGGTGGGTAGTCACAAGTGTATTTCCCGGCGAGGGCATATCGAAGCTAATCGCGGCCCGCTTCCTACCGATGCAGACCGGAAATTGGCTGCCCCGACTCATCCGCTGGCGAGGACATATGACTAGCCTTGTTTCTTGCAAATTTTGCATCATACGAATTAATTTGGAACTGGTCCACGAGATATGGATGTTCATCTCCGTTGACGTGGGTTGAGAGTAAAACTTACACTTTTGGTCATTTGGCGACAAGGAGAAAGAAAGAATGTCCCCAATAGCATTTGCGCTGATCTCCATCCACTTCTATTAACCAGTGACGGTATGAAACCAGTTTCACAAGTAGTGGTGAAGAACACCTGAAAGGAACTTGGTGGAGATGGCCACCGTCATCAGCAAGTTTTGGGTCCTCGTGGCTCTTGGGGCTTATGTTCAGAAGTGGACGTAAAGACACTTCTATCCATCCGTCATCATTTATCATCATCATCGTCATCACTAAGCTGCTTTCGACGACGATGATGATACTTGCTAATGGAATGCTCACTTGTCATTCTGTTCTTGCCTCGTCACTGCTTAAAAATACGAAAATACTAAGTAATATATCTACTCGGGAAGAAGATATATCTGTTCTCTTAGCAAGATCTTTTATCTTTATATTTACAACATGTCACTTGTTATTCCATCGTTCCGTCGTTCAGGCAACATAATTACGAGCTCACCAGAGCTTCTCGAAGCCGTCGCCCGAAGAGCGAATAGTGTATTAAGTTTAAAGTCTATAATTTCACATAAGAAGTGGCAAGTTGCGAGACCGTAGCCGACATGCACTAAGCAAACCCATTTCCTTGACAACTTACAAGGAATTGCTTTCTTAGTAACTTCAAAAGCACACAAATTGTGAGGCTTATTGATTGTATAAGTTACACTTATGTTTTAAATACCTCATTCGATTAGCTGTGACGATGCTTGGGGAAGGTCTATGTCTAGCAGTGATTGCTTTTAGGCTGAATAATGATTTTTTTGACCGAAAGGGTTACCGTGGCCCCTGGTAATACAGGCAACTGAAGGAACACAGGTGGGTTTTAGTCAGTAAGAGTCTGACACGCCCTTCCGCTCCGTCCAGAGCGGGAAAAGTTATATGATAATTTCCCACCCAAAAAAAGGCTGAATAGTTATGAAGATTGGTGAAAAATGCGGTTTGGATAGTGACTCAACAAGGTTTACTAAGCAAACCCATTTTCTTGACAACTTACAAGGAGTTGCTTTCTTGGGAGTTTCAAAAGCACACAATTTGTGAAGGCATGTAGATAATAAGTCACTCTTATGTTTTAAAAATCTCATTGAACTGGCTTTAACAATGCTTGGTAGGTGTCTATGTCCAGCAATGATTGCCTTTTGGCAGAATAATAATAATGATTGGTCGAAGATGCGGCTTAGGTAGTGACTCAACATGATTCATTTAGCAAACCCATTTCCTTAGTAGCTTCGAAAGCACACAAATTGTGAGGCTTATTGATTATAGATTATAAGTCACACTTATGTTTTAATTACCTCATTCGACTGGCTGTGACAATGCTTATTGGATGCCTGTATCCAGCAGTGGTCGTATTTTGACTGAATAATAATGATGGCCATGATTTGTCGAAGATGCAGCTTAGGTAGGGACTCAACATGATAAATCTACAACAGCGGGGTAATTGCTTAACACACTGACAGTAGCAATGGCTTTCATTTCGACAGTTCAACAACATTCATTGCGTTATTTACGTTGTTGAGCGGATACATTTTTCATAACATATGAAGCAATGAATTAGCAATATCCTTTAAATCATTCAGATTGTGATTGATAGTGTGTTACACAATTAGGTTGCTGATTTTTCTGCTGAAATAGGAGTGTTTTCTCGCATACGAGTTTTTTTTTCTTATTTATATTTTTGTCTTTTCTATTTTTATTGTTAGCTATAGCCACGGCCGTTTCTTTTTTTTAAACATCATTTTTTAAACATCACACCTTGTTTCCCCGAAGGGTTGGCAGTTATGTTTAAGTCCCATGTATTAGGGGGCGAGCCTATTGCCATCAACCGGGCACAAATCCAGACTCCGGGCTACTACTGAGAAATTTCATATAGAAAAACCCAATATAACACTACCCGACCTTTTTTTTTTTTTTTTTTTTTGGGTGGGAAATTATCAAATAACTTCTCCCGCTCTGGGCGGAGCGGGAGGGCGTGTCAGACTCTTACTGACTAAAACCCACCCGTGTTCCTTCGGTTGCCCTGTTGCCGGGGGCCACGATTTCCCGATCGGTTTTCTTCGAACCCCCGGCAGGCATTGGCCCTAGTGGACCCCTTCAATTCTGCTGACATCTCTTTGAGGCGCGCGTGGAACACAACGCGCCGTCGACCCGGGCTTGGTCCTTATCGGACAGCGAGCTACCCATTGCTCACCGTCCGCAAGCCCGCGCCTACGGTGGCCGGAAATCGGCTCGCGATTCCCGCCCCGGGCGTCTCCTCCTGCGGCGGTTAGGGGCGTGTGGGCGCGAAATTTGCCTCTCCCTCACGCGTTCCGCCTCCTCCTTCGCGAGCATTACCGCTTCGCAGAAGGAGGTGACGGCCTGCCATTTCCTCTCGCTCCGTACCATGGCCTGAACCAGGGCCGGACGCGAGAGATCACCGCCGCCGATCGCCTCTACGAGAACACGGCGTTGCTCCGCCCAAGCCGGGCAGACCTCCACCGTATGCTCCACCGTGTCCTCAGGCCGATCCACACAATGGTGACACCCGGGTGTTTCCTCCCGCCTTATCCTGAACAGGAACCTCCCGAAGCAGCCGTGTCCGGTGAGGACCTGCGTCAGGCGGAAGGTGAGAACGCCGTGGCGTCTCTCCAGCCACTCCTCAAAGACGGGTCTTATCGCCGCGATTGTGGCGTGCCCAGCGCGGGGTTGCGACAATCGCACCCTCCATGACGCCATGAGATCCCGCCGGAGCTCTGTCCGCTGTGCCGCAATTTCTTGCGGCATCGGGGTTAAGCCCCGGCGTTTCGCCTCCTCGCGCCACTCCCAGACGTGCGCGAGGACCTTTGCCTCCAGATCAACACTACCCGACCTGGGAATCAAACCCAGGACCTCATGCTCAGCAGTAGCGTTTGCGCCCACTAGACCAACGAGGCAGTCTTTAGTCAAGGAGTTTGAGTCGGCTTTTTTTTTAAACCTCTGTATAGGTATACCTTTCGATGATCATAATTAAGCCTGTCACACTCTGAAAATAACATTATATTTTAATTAATAGTAAAATCATTACATAAAACTGCACCAAACCATCTGATTACGTACTCGATTTGATTTTGCGATCGTCAAATCTTCTATCGATTCGATACCCGTAATTAGTTTCAAATGCATAAACAAGTGAACGGGTTTAGTAGTCCAATTAGCGTCGATCGTGTACATACAATGATTTCATTAAACATGCAAATTTGCGTCCATAGTCACGTATGGCATCGTAATCGGGAGCCTAGCTGTGTTATTGGTGAATAAACAAGGGTTTATTTCCATTATAGGTTCCTCTTCGTATGCGCTAGAGTCCTTTGTGCTGTCGGTGTCGATTTACTGAGTCTACAGCTTCAATCAGTATGCAATGAGTTTTTGAAGTGACAACTTCTTTAGGCGCGGTGGGCATTTTTGGGATGAGACTAAACCAGCAGTCAGCAACCTTTTGGCAGGCAAGAGCCAGAAGGTGGCAAAATAAACTAAAAGCGGGCCGCACTCGTGATATTAACCCTAGAAGCCCAATATACCTACGTATAATTGGTCATATTCCATAGAAAAAATAAAAATACTATTAAAAATTGTTAAACCATACGGAATTTAATTCGTACACGTTATACTTACATTATGTTTATATGTTTGGGCTTTATAGCTAGAAAAATAACCACCGTAAATCATTCAGAAATGAAAACTACAAAGTACCTAAATAGGTAACCGATTTTATACTATTTTCAGTGTGATGTCCGAGGTTGCATTTGAGAGGCTATTTCTTGTATGTTAGCTATCAAATTTGTAGTTGCGCAATTCGTAGAATAGCTCTCAAATGCTCATCTGTGAGACGAGAAGCATATTTATTTTTTCTATAATTTACAATTGAAAATGTTTACGCGTTATTTATAACTTATTTACAAAACATTTACGGGCCGCTTGTTGCCGACCGCTGGACTAAACCATTTATTTCGCGATACTGTAACGACACCAGCTTTTGACCATTAAAAAGAAAACTGAAATATTACCGCTGAAATGAAATGAAATTCTTAAATAGGATATCGAAATCACTTTTGCACGTTCAATTAGTTAAAAGTTGTTACTTACTTATTTATATTATTTTTATTAAATGAAGACAATTCCTAAAAAAAAAATTTTTTTTTCATCTTTTACACGTCATTAAAAATAAGCTTGATGCGGTCGGCGCTTCCTATCTGACTTTCTTAAATTGAATACTTCTACAGTAGTACCGATTCCCTTGTTCACAAACTAAACTAAATTTAAGTTCAGTGCATCTTTTTCTTTCTATTTCATTAAGAAAAGGACAGAAGATAAATTTTAGTTTAGTCCTTTCAAATCTTAGCTAATATTATAAATGCGAAAGTGAGTTTGTTTGTTTGTTACGCTTTTACGTCTTAACAGCTGAACAAATTTCGATGAAAATTGGCACACAGTTAGACCTTGACCTGGTTTAGGACATGGGATAATTTTGATCCCGGTAGTTCGTTTCTGTGGGATAATTTCTGAACTCCAAGTGGGTGAATCCGCGGGCATAAGCTATAAAGTACACAAGGCTTTGTAGAAAATAAACAGAGCGCAAGGGATGGACAATACTTATCTGTACCAAATGCGGTTATTGTCTTCGATAAATTACCTAGTCGGCCAGAACAGAAGGCGTATGGTAACCAAACGTAAAATTTTCGATTATAGTCCCTTTAACCGAGGAATATCTTGACAAATACCCTAATAAAAAGGCTCGCCGCGCACCCGGGACGTTTGGAAAACCATTTACAAGGTTTATCGTCGCCATGGAAATAATAACTGGAGCCGTTATCGTCCTAAATTGATCTAATTTAAAATTATTGTTATCGCGAACCTTTTATTTTTATTAGGTTGGATCATAATATTTTACCAGAGACCACTCACAAAATCTTGTGTGTAATCTGAACGCGATACATTTATGAGTGTTTCGGTGTACTTGTACTTGTAATGTTTATTTAAAATATTTCGTTTGTAAACTGAGTGTTTGAAAATATCATCAGACTAAGTAGATAAAAACTCTAAGTATACTCTGTTACTTATCAAAACAATAATTCTTTGAAACCCCTACCTACCACGAAAAAAAACCTATTATGTAAATTGTAATATTTTTAAGTTCATAGAAATAAATACATTTGTAATGTGATTTGCTAGAAAAGCATAATTTTTAGGTTGGATTTAGGGGTCATGCCTTTTGCGCCTCACGCAGATTCGGCACTCAATTCTGAAACTACACAAAAGATCAGGGTACTTATGTAGGTACGTTTTGCTTCCAAAATTTAAAGGGACCAGCCACGAACGCATTAAATAATATTAACACAAAAATAATTTATAGTGTCTAGACTATCAAACACTTTGAGAATTTGGAGATAGAAAATATAGTTTCCCTTTAGAAAAACTCATACCCATTCATAAGATTTCAAAATCGGGTCGCAGCTATGAATTTTATCTTTGATGCTGGAGCAAAACTATTTCTATATAAATGTTAGAAATGAAACTAGCCTTTTATAATGTATCATCAGCGGAGCGCACAATTATCGAGACTCGTGGAAAATCGGGAGAGTTCGGGATCCTTCGCCATCGCTATGACAAGCTCCTGCGCGCTTCAATAGCTCCTTTGATTGACGCTGAACTTGCGAGCCACGCACCTAGTGCGAGCAATAATTGCCTTTTGAGACGAGAAAACATTGCTCCAGTGATAAAATATTATTTGTGTGTGACAGGCTTTGTAGTAGAATGTGTACCAGCCATATCTCAAAGACACCCGTTGTAATTAAGTAGACAATGAGAGTTCATATTTGGCGGTGGGCGGGAATGGAGCCGCCATTGTGCTCAGCTCGTTATCTGCAGACCAGTCTTTTTGGCTTTGCACAACAAAGTGGCTACCCCGGTTTGCGTCTGAAACTGTTTATTTAATAAGAAAGCCTAACGATTAGACAATTGACTACAGAGAACGTAAACAAGTGTATGGATGACAGGCGACAATAATGTATGTCACAAGGAAAGTAGTTAGTTTAATAATAATAATATATTTAATCAAATAACAGTGTTAACATTAATAACAGTATCGTCTGTAGGTACACTTGATTTATGCTAGTTAACAAAACAGGTAGGTGTTGCAACCAGCACGCTTACTAAGTTATAAAATAACTTGTATTAAGGGCAGTGGTACAAGCCAGTTTCACAAAATAAATTGCAGGCAGAACAAGTGTTATTTTTTTTAACTAGTTAACATAAAACCATAATTGCAGAAATAAGAAATTACAATCTATATAATTGACATTTGGATTATTTGTGTTTGTGTGTATTTGCATGTGTGTGTGTGTGTGTCTGTGGGGGTGTGTGTGTGTAATGGTAGTGTGTAGTTGTAACCATTGTCCTAGCTGCAATACGAATAAAGTCTGTAGAGACCACAATTATAATAAAACTAGCTTCTGCCCGCGACTTCGTCCGCGTGGAGTAGCTACTTTGGGCTAACGCTATCTTTAATCCGCGACTTCGTTTAAATAAAGGTGCTTTTTTTTTTTTTTAATAATGCGTACCTATGTTAAGGAGCTATTTTAGGTACCTACATCACGCTTTAATCAGTAAGCCGACGTTCGCACGGACGTAATAAAATCGCAGCGGGATTTTATCGCGCACTGTATTTTGAACTCTCGGTGTTAAGCCGAGCGTTGAGAATCCAACGCGCTGGAACGCACTCTCGTCCCTGCTCGTTGAAAAAACACACTATTAGATTTTCACTCTCGGCGCTAAGCAGAGCGCTGAAAATCAAGAGCACGAAAAAAAGAACCAGATCTCGATAGGACAACATATAGTTGCCCGTGCGAAAAACACTCTTGGCCTAAATCTATTCCTACGTGCTTAAATGTTTGCCCCTGGGCCTTATTAATTGTTACCCCAAACGATACCTTCACCGGAAATCGCGCGCAGTACTTTATCATTATTTTGCTGCGATGTTATTTTAAAACTGCGATATCTCCTAAGATATTTATTAAAATCGAATGATGTGTGGCAATTTTGTTTTAAATTAAATACTTGTGATGAATAACGTATTTATTTGGATAAGGATTAATGTCATGTTTATAAAAACACCCTCGTAAATAACGCATTACTTTTGAACAAATTTGGTTAGCATAAAAAAGGTTAGAGTGAGCCAACCTTAAAAGATAGACATATGCTGTCGCGGACTTTTTTTTAGAACTTTTAAAGGGGAACAATTCTGTCATACATGATTTTTGCGAAACTGTAACTGTTTACGCAGCGCACGCAGCGGAAGCTCTCAAAAGGAAAAAATTAATCCCGATTTTGAAACATTCCTCATTGGTGCTCCTCTCCTATTGGTCTTAGCGTGATGATATATAGCCTATAGCCTTCCTCGATAAATGGGCTATCTAACACTGAAAGATTTTTTCAAATCGGATCTGTAGTTTCTGAGATTAGCGCGTTCAAGCAAACAAACAAACAAACAAACTCTTCAGCTTTATATATTAGTATAGAAGTATAGATAAAACGAAAATTATAAAATTAAGGCGAGACCAGAAAGAATCCAGATAAGGCTTCCTTCAGCTGAGCAGCTAATTCTAAAGGAAATAAAAACTTTATTTCTTTCATAAAACAGATACAAAGGATGAGATTATCCGGATTTTAGGGCCGACATCGATTCAACGGCGCAGAAGGCAAACAATCGTCTTTTGTTGTCCGTAGCTATTGAAGTTTGGGTAATTAATTATACCGTGCCGCCGCCGTCATTTTGCAGATTCACTTCTCCTATAACGTTCTCCGCAAGATTGACTGATTAGCTACCTCACGCCACATACTGTCGACCCTTTCCGTGTTGCGGAGCTGTAAAGGTAATGCTCTACACGAGTTTTCTATACCTACCTACGTGAAATAGATTAATGGTAAGTATAGCGCATTGTGTTACAGGGAAGGAAGTAAAAGCTCTAAGACGCAGCAATTGTTCTTGAATGTGTGACCAGCATTTAGTAATGTTTTTACCGATGAATTCTCTAAATTATAAAAGCAATCGGTTATATTATCTGAATTTTTACCCTTTTTTATTGACCGTTTAAAAAAATAATATGAATGTCGCGGTCCGTTTGGTAGACACAAACTGACAACCAAGATTTAAAATATCAATTAAAAAATAAAACGAAAAGAAACCTGAATATTTTTTATGTGTTTTAAAATCTTTCCTCTCACTTTCCTGCATTCAAAATCAAAACCGAATTTAAAAAAAGTCGTATTAATCAAATCTGTGGGAGTGATTTCGTGAAAAGGGACGGAAGTTTGTACTGACAGGAAGCCGGGGAAGTGCGCGCTATTTGATTCCACCAATGAGCACGCGCGATGCTGGAGTTGGTTGGTTTGTCAGATGTCACACATTCTATGCGACTGCTGTAATGCTCGCTCATTTTTCACAAATATTATGTAATAACCAAAAATAACAAAGTAAGTTATTATGATTAAAGTGAAAACTATCTTCTTGAACTATCTGCCTTTTTTTTTTTGGGTGGGAAATTATCAAAATAACTTCTCCCGCTCTGGGCGGAGCGGGAGGGCGTGTCAGACTCTTACTGACTAAAACCCACCCGTGTTCCTTCGGTTGCCCTGTTGCCGGGGGCCACGGTTTCCCTATCGGTTTTCTTCGAACTCCCGGCAGGCATTGGCCCTAGCGGACCCCGTCAATTCTGCTGACATCTCTTTGAGGCGCGCATGGAACACAACGCGCCGTCGACCCGGGCTTGGTCCTTATCGGACGGTGAGCTATACCCATTTCTCACCGTCCGCAAGCCCGCGCCTACGGTGGCCGGAAATCGGCTCGCGATTCCCGCCCCGGGCGTCTCCTCCTGCGGCGGTTAGGGGCGAGATGGCGCGAAATTTGCCTGAACTATCTGCCTGAAGACAAAGCACGTGCTAATTTATTTACTCAATTTTTTTTTTTTTAATATTTTTATATTACATTTTATTTATTAATGTTTACACAAAAGGTCTGCATAAAATAGGTCGGTGGTCCGGACCCGGACGACGGCCCGCCATTTAATGACTCCTGGTATAAACTCTACTCACAATTCTCCCACCTCTGTCCAATATTTACTGCAAAAAATCCACACCAACTTATCAAAGCCGAATATTGAAAAATACAAACGGAAAATGCGTGCAGCGTCCGGGGCAATACCTCACTGGCGCAGATACAAAGTAATTGGTGAAGAGAAAAATTACACCAGAGAGAAAAGCGGTGTTTAAAAAATAATAGAAAAAAAGGAATTGCTTCTGTTATAGCAGCAGGGAACAAAAGGCCGGTTTCATCTATTCCCGACAATGACGTGCCCGTCCAGTCACCGCCACGAGCCGCGTCCGGCTCGTAAACGGCACGTGTACACCGACGTTTTGATCAACCTTAACGACGACACTTTTTTAGTGAACTCTTCAAATTGACTTCCGAAAAAGTGCTAACAAAAATATTCACAGATTTCTACGTTTTTAAAATAGTTCAAGCTGCTACGAATCATTTAAAATTACTCTTAGCTCAGCTGATATTCGACAAATAAAGGCAATTTCAACATGTCAAGTGTCTGCAAGATAAGATCTTTTTCTCGGAAGCTGGTCGCCGCCTGTGAGGTCGTCACCAAGTGTCTCGCTGGTTCAACTTCGCTCTACTGAACTTTGATTATAACGTAAAATAAATTCGTTAAGTAACCGTCTTGTATTCATTCTTGTGCAATGTAATGTTCGAAGCCTTGACTTGTTTTAATTTTACAATATGAAAATTGCCAATGAACTTTACAAATGGATGTAGATAGGCCAGAAAGTAAATCATTTAAAATATTTTTTTATGAAAAAGATATCAATACTTATAATAAAAATAATCATATTTCAATTCTATATACGGCAATTTAGAATCGCCACACCTGCACATTCATTAAATGACCCGAGCTTTTAAAAAAATCTTTTTCAGCGTTATTCGCTGGCTACTTACGGTTATTTTAGGGTACAATATTCCAGTTATCCAGTTTACATAGGTAGAAACTCCGTTTTATGAATTCGCTAGGCGGGGCAAACGGTTTAGTGTCGACTTCGCACTTTCAAAGTTGACGACAGCTGTTCTCACTGAACGACCATTTAAAGTCCACTCCCAAACTAAAAATAGGTACCTACCTATACTTACACAACGATTAGGCCAAACAAAGTTTTAAAAGTAATAATCTAATTGAAATCTTTTGCCTCTTCCCGATTACAAATTCAGGGAAAACTAATCTCATTTTTCATAATTGATATGGCTTCAATGATATTTATTATATTTTACTGAAGCATCATACATGTTTTTATTTTATTTCATTATCGCATTCGAGGACACTGAACGAGACACAATAGAAATTTTATTGTTATAGGCGTTTATATCCCTCAAAGTGTTAATAGCTGTAGATACTAATGTGATTTTGAGAATCTGTTTGTTTGGTTGTAATATAATGCACATATTAGAATGCTGAAATTAGGTACTTATATTAGTTTCATATTTCATTAATTATACATTCTTCTTTTGCGCACTGACTTTAAAAATCCATATAAAATACTGTTCTATAACATTTTTTACCCGACAACGCGAAGTAATAAGGAGGTTTATGATTTTGACCGGTATGTATGTTCATCTGTTCCGTCATAACTTCTAAACTACTCATCATAATTTGACAAGTGAGGTATCGTTGGAAGCGTCTTGATCGTCCGCTAAAAATAGGCTAATTATAAACACAATAGGTTACAAATTAAAAATTCATTGTTCGATTTACGTGTGACTCCGGATTTTGAATTTGTCTGTCTGTGATGTCTTATTTATACCTTTTTAGTTGGCTTTTTTGTCATAGTTGAGTTTCAGTTTTTATAACTTTTATTTTTCATTCTGTATCAAGACATTCTTTTCTAGGAGAATTTATCCATTTTTTATAGAATCACAGTAATGCCGACAAGCATTTAGTCTGAAGGTCTAAAATTAATACATTTTCTGATAATGTCTCTTGAAACAGCGTGACGTTCCTTGAAAATGATAACTCCTTAAAATCTTGAACGTGGTGAATTTTCGTCTGTCGAAAATATGAAGCCAAGGCCCACATCAAAACAGATTTGAATGGAACGCAAAATGAAGGCAGCAGCGCTGCGTCCGAGATAACGGCTCTTCAAAAAAGGGAAATGTTAAAAACAAAATTCAAAAGGGAAAGAGGAAGTAGGTACCTAAGTAAATTATAAAAGTGCGACGAGAGCCTTTTGTTTACGAGCCGCTACTGTCAGTGCTCCGCCATTTTGAGCCAGAGCGACCGCATTCACAAACAGACCTCCAAGTTATGCCTCTAATTCGTCGCTAAAAGATGGCATAGTTAGGTTTTTTTGTCAAATCTCCAGCGGCACGAACAATACTGTACGCCACTTCTTTTATCTAAAATAATAAAGAAAATATTTTCGGCGTCTCCTTCCCAGATAAGGAAGTTAAAAACTCGCTAAAACGTTACCTATTTACTTGTTGGTATAAAATATAGGTGCTTACGTGACACGGCAGTCGTAATGAAAGTTAACTTAGTCCCCAGATACTAAAAAGTTTACGACATAACGTAGGCATATAAATATACACTCACCCGCGTTTTTATAAAACTTTGTGAAAATTGTAATGAATTTGTATACGGCTGCTAAAAGTAATATTTAAATTGTATTCCTTGGGGAGTAATCGTAAATAATTATGTAAAGCGGTTTTTTTACTAAGCATATCAGGTTTACATGCTTGTGAAATTGGTCCTGAATGTTACGGTAAACGAGTAGTCGGCGCGAATTTAAAGCTTAATGCCATTGAGCTAGGCTGTAGTTTTCAGGTTCACTTGCAATGCGATCCGAAGAACCCCGAAGCATAAACGGGGTCACCGATATAGTTTTAAAATTAAGTCAACGTAGCGTGGAAGACCATCCAGTCAGGTAGACAACCACAGAGAAGCTCTGAGACAGATTGTGTGCGGTTGGTGAAAACCACCAGGGTAACCCACGAAGTAGCTCGCCGTCCGATAAGGACCAGGCCCGGGACGACGGCGCGTTGTGTTCCACGCGCGCCTCAAAGAGATGTCAGCTGAATTGACGAGGTCCGCTAGGGCCGATGCCTGCCGGGGGTGCGAAGAAAACCGATAGGGAAATCGTGGCCCCCGGCAACAGGGCAACCGAAGAAACATGGGTGGGTTTTAGTCAGTAAGAGTCTGACACGCCCTCCCGCTCCGCCCAGAGCGGGAGAAGATTTATCCAGTTTTTTTGCAATTTGCAGGTCAGTATCAGGTTGTACGAGTATGTTGATCAAAAATATGATTCGCGACCGTAACAAATATGTATTTCCAGAATAATAATCATCAATACAACTCTGTTGAGTCATGAATTTGCAGACTACCTCCAATGCCTTCCAAAATGTTGTCTGTTCGAAGACAGCTTATCTGAGGGAGTTCCTTTGCGAATCGTTCATGTAAGTTATTTTATTTTCAGCTCTCAACACAGCAGTGATAATTATGTGGATCTGATGTACCGAATACATGTTTTCTGTTGAACAAATTAATACGAAGCAAAGTCGGCTCATGATTCCTGAGTCCTAAGGGTGGCGGGGGCAGGGGGACAGCCACGGAGCGGTTTTCATTAGAGACCCCATTTGCATGTTATTCATTACCTTCCTACATCATATATATTCATAATATTTCAGGATACTAAATGTTTTTATTACCTATTTTGTACCTTTAATAATTTAAGTGCATTCTTTTTTTTACGAAGCTAGGTCTATAGGGATGAAATAACGTAGAATATAGCTATATACGAGATATTATGCGGCCCATTTACTAGGTACTGTCAATGCCTTGATCGCGTATTGATAGTCACTACTTTCTGTGACAGTCAGGGGTAGGTATTCATGTTGGCAATGGATGATGACTGGGTCAATCTTTTTTTTTTATCATATTAATAAAAAATTACTTAGATAAAACGCATTAAAGTTGGGGTTGGGGGTCGCTACGTCACAAGTAAGTATAAAATGTACATACTCGTGACGTCATGGCACAGCTGAGCACGTAGCTTTAAATACCCCGTATAATAATCAAGATGAAAATCTAAGTTCGATCCAGCCTGTCCCTTCTTGCTGTCCTCCCGCCAGCGACGCCCTTAGCCGAGGTCCGTACCCCACAGGAGGTGCCCTTAGCGAGCGTTCGTCTAGTTTTAATTTAGAATAGTTTTTGCCCCTGGCTGGAGGCTTTGAGTGTAGAAGCTTAAGGCAGCCACTGAAAAGCCCGGTTAAGCAGCCATGACCTCGTAGGTCAATTGCGAGATGCCCTAAAAAAAACGTCATGGCCCATTTTAACTCAATGTATCGCCGTAATCTGTCGATAACATAAAAAAAGAAAAAATACGTGTGCAATATTTTTTAATAATCTACTTGAAAGACAAAAAAAAATTGGCTAGACAACTTTCTGCATGGTGGTGGAGAAACAGACTAACAACCAGAATTATGATGCAGCAATTAATACGATAGTACAGGTCAATCAGTCTGCCTAGCCTTTTCCCAACTATATTGGGGTCGGCTTCCAGTCTAACCGGATACAGCTGAATACCAGTATTTTACATGGAGCGACTGCCTATCTGACCTCCACAACCCAGTAACTGGGTAATACGATACCCCTTGGCAAGACTGGTTGTCAGACTTTCGGGTTTCTGACGACCCGTAATGACTGTCAAAGATCCACGAATGACAGCCGGGACCAACGGCTTAACGTGCTTTCCGAAGCACGGAGGAGTTTCGGTATGTAGAAATGGTCACCCATCCACGGCCCAACCCCAGCAAGCGTAGCTTAACCTGACAGATCGACCCGAGCGGCTGTTAGTATTTAACCACGAGCTCCTCAATACGATAGTACAGGTAAAATAATTAATTACAATGACAATGATGGAGCAATATATCAATGTACCCAAAATGACTGACAACAACGACTGCATATTTTATATCTCTGACTGTAGTTATTAATACATCGTTTTAATCAAATAGGTATTTTAATATTCAGCTATGCAATATGCTCATGTTAAAATACCAAATACACGCAATGTAAACACAATGATCAAATACACACAGCTATCCATAATATTAATATTAATTTCAATTTGCACAAACACAAGCTCAGGATTACGTTAAGTAAGCCCGCAGTATTACCTACTACGACATTTTATCTAAATAATATAATATATTAATATGGACTGCCTACTGGGATATTTATGTAGGCGGTACAACTCACGAAAGTAAACCGCTGTATTTTGAGAAGAAAACCGGTTGAAAGAATCTTTTATGCAGAAAATAGGATGATGGATCCCGAGGCTTTTTGTATAACCTGAATAAATGGTTGTTTAGCGGGAGAAACATTGAGAATGATTTTAATATTAATGAAGCTTAATTTATTACCTATCTAATTAGTAATTGTTAGACAATTTAAATAAAGAAATAAAATGAGTTTATTGGCATAAATACTTCGATACAAATAAAAAATCTGCCTAGCCTTTTCCCAACTATGTTGGGGTCAGCTTCCCGTCTAACCGAATGCAGATGAATACCAGAATTTTACATGGGGCGACTGCCTATCTGACCTCCACAACCCAGTAACTGGGTAATATGATACCCTTGGTAAGACTGGTTGTCAGACTTTCGGGACTTTCGTCAGACCCGTAACGACTGTCAAAGATTCTCGAATTTACAGCCGGGACCAACCGAGGCACGGAGGGGTCTCGGTATGTAAAAATGGTCATGGTTAAGCTACGCTTGCCGGGGTTGGTCCATCCACGGACCAACCTCGGCAAACGTAGCTTAACCTGATGGATTGATCCGAGCGGCTGTTATTACTTAGCCACAAGCTCCACTTACTTCGGTACAAATAAAACACCATAAAAGTACCTATTAGTATTAATATGGGTGTAGGTAGGTACTATAGCTGCACGTCTGCCTAACTTTTTGGGGAAAACAGGCGAGATGTTTTGTGAAAAGTATTATTTTAAAAAAAACTTTGAGAGCATGTTATTGTAATTAAATAATAATACCTAATTATAAAGTTATTTTTCTATTTTGGTACCATTTTTGTTCTAACAATGTACCAATAGATGCTTCTTTAATTACATTTAGGCCGCGTACTTTTGATGCGTTTTCGTACGAATTTCACTCGTGCATGTACACGTACGAACACGCACGAACCTACTTAAAGGTCCGACGGCCGATAACAATCCGAACTTATTGGGACTTGTTCTATTTGACGGAAAAAAACATACCCAGTGTGCGCACTCAATTCGTACGACCATGGTCATACGTGTACGCACGAGTGAAATTCGTACGAAAATGCATCCAAAGTGCGCGCGACCTTACAGTACCTAAGTGCACATAGTAAAACTGAAAAACACATTTACCCCAACAGCTGAATACAAGTTTATATACTTCTTACTACATTCTGCTTTGCCTTTTTCTCGTAATCAAGGAACCGACGAGTTTTGCTAATTCATTACATTTTTCCATTAGCTTGAGAGTAATATTAACATTTTACACTATTGGCTTAAGTCTTCGCCGGGACTTGCTTTATTAAGTTTATTCCTCTTCAATTATACATATTTTTAAGTCTGCCTGATATAAACGTTATATGTACGTTGGCAAAATATAAATGGAGCGAGTCTTTTATTATTTTAGATTTTTGTAGATCCTGTCGCACAGATCGATTTTGTTATTAAAAATCATCACGAAACATATTGGACGAAAATGACATTTTATATTAACCAAGATCACTATGGTCGATAAATTTTCACCTATAATAACCATTGCTTAGTAAAGAGACTAGTCTTAGAAGATTCTTAGAGGATTTGACAGCTGAGAGGGCGGTGACATCACGTCGCTGCGATGACGCTGTCAGTGGAAGGGGTGACACACCATGAGCCGTGTACTCACTCGCGGCACTCGCCTCGATCACTTTGGCTGCGGAGCTCGAATGTGACGGACGCGTATTAGTGACCATATTAAATGATTCTGTTGTAACGGTTTTTCTAAAATTAAATAAATAGTTGTAGGCCGCTTCGTATTTTCTTTTTAAAAAATCAATTAGGCTTCTGATCCCTAAGACTAGATAATATGACTGTACTCCAACATACACAGGAAACACATTTTAATTGGCAAGGTATTTATTTTCACATTTGTACAACAAATATTTTATTTTATTAAGGACCTGTTTCAAAATGGCCAAATTGCACTATCTGCCACATAATTTGAAGAAATCAAGGTACCAGATAATGCAAGAAAAACTTAAGAAACAGTAAATAAATAGAGAAAAGTATAAACATTAAGAAACAGATTGATCAGTCGTCTTCAGAAGATCATTCGGAGGAAGCTTCAGTAGTGATGATGATGAGGCACGATGTGGTGGGTGCTGTGCTTCACTGTCGCGTGGAAACTGGAAAAACAACAGAATCTTAGTAACTTGTTCAGGGTGTATCAAATTGAGCTGGTTTCCAAATGGCACCAAAAGAGCAAAAGGTATACGGTAATATTGGAATATGATCGATCACCTGTATGGCAGTCCTCTGTTCAGTGTATCAAATCCTATACTATTAAACGAGCAATATTTGTATATATTTATTTGTTTGTATATAGATTTCTACTCACATTCTCGAAATCGGCTCTAACGATTTCGATGAAAGTTGCAATATAGGGGTTTACGGGGGCGAAAAATCGATCTAGCCAGGTCTCATATCTGAGAAAATTCGTTTTCTCCGTATTTTCATCCGAGCAGAGCGCGGTCGCTCAAAGTTTAGAACAAGATAATGAATAGGTAATGACATGACATTATTAACATTAGAATAATGATCATGGCAGCATGGAATTAGTAAGTACCTACTATCATGGCAGTATGGAATTAGTAATACCTACTACCATGGCAGTATGGAATTACTAATACCTACTACCATGGCAGTATGGAATTAGTAGGTACTATCTTATACTATTAAATGAGCATTCTCTATTTTCACCAGAGCATAGCTCGGGCGCCCAGGTACTACACTTAATGTAAGTAGTTAAATCATTAGTGTTGTCAACACCTGCACCTTGATAGTGAACATAGCAGACGAACTAGTCAGGGTCTTGCAGTGTGCAAGTAGAAATATCCACTAGTACAGTACCCAGTGGTGAATATAAAAAAGCGGCCAAGTGCGAGTCGTACTCGCCCATGAAGGGTTCCGTAGCAGCAAGTAACATTGAATGAAAGGTAAATTGCGGTTTACGATTTATGACGTATTAAAAAAAAACTACTTGCTAGATCTCGTTCAAACCAATTTTCGGTGGAAGTTTACATGGTAATGTACATCATATATTTTTTTTAGTTTTATCATTCTCTTATTTTAGAAGTTACAGGGGGGGGACACACATTTTACCACTTTGGAAGTGTCTCTCGCGCAAACTATTCAGTTTAGAAAAAAATGATATTAGAAACCTCAATATCATTTTTGAAGACCTATCCATAGATACCCCACACGTATGGGATCGATGAAAAAAAATTTTTTTGAGTTTCAGTTCTAAGTATGGGGAACTCCAAAATTATTTGTTTTTTTCTATTTTTGTATAAAAATCTTAATGCGGTTCACAGAATACACCTACTTACCAAGTTTCAACAGCATAGCTTTTATAGTTTCGGAAAAAAGTGGCTGTGACATACGGACGGACAGACAGACAGACATGACGAATCTATAAGGGTTCCGTTTTTTGCCATTTGGCAACGGAACCCTAAAAATGAGCTTCAGGAATGGGAATAAAAAAGGAAGGAAAGTGTCATTCATGTATCACTGACAAAGATGACAAAGCCAATTTTTACTAAAATTCTTTATAACTAAAGTCATTGGTGGATAGCCGTTTTATGCTAAAGTAAAATAAATAAATGACACATATACGGCCGGACACTATACCAACCCAGACTTCTTCATCTAATACTGTTAGTCACTAAACTCACCCGGTATGATCGTCGCCGTGGTAGTCGACATATCTGAACGAGCCGTCGGGTTCCTGCAGGGAGTAGTGTCCCTTGACGACGTCACCGTCGCGGTGCTCGTGCTGTGACTTGTGGTCACCAGTGTGAGAGTCCTTTACTTCGTACCCGAACTCGTACTTAGGGTAAGTCTGGAAAAAACTTTAATTTAAAAATTTTGCATCGAGATAATAAAAACATACCAAAAAGTAGTATTTGTAGCTGCGCGCACAGATTGCAATAATTCTGCGGCGTGTAAGTTGCCGACGGAACGAAATGTTGCCATTTTAAATATTATAATTGTATAAATATTTAAGACTAAGTATTGTATTTATTTTATTTGTTATTTCACTATATGCTGCACCGGTTGACGTCATCACGTCAGCGGCGGCTGTCGCTAAAAACCAGCGCTGGGGCTCTGTCTCGCATAGGGTCGCAGCCTTATGCTAAGCAATGGCCGTTTTGCTTGGATGTGACTCATATTTTCCCCCAACTTGTTATTTACGTGTTTTTTTATCTTTTTTTGCGTCATGTTTACCGCAAATAAACGTATTTTCTTTCTTTCTTTCTATTATCCAAGCTAGGACCAGAAGATCTACCAGTATATTTTTTCAGGATATACAGTGTGATTCTTCATAATGTGCACATATCGAAATGAGGGAATCAATGCTTAATTTTAACAACGGAAAAATATTTTAAAAAATCTAAATATTTTTTATACTTTTTATGGAATTAAAAAAAAATTGTAACAAAGCTGTGTAACTTTTAAACTGAATCAGCTATCGCGATGAAACAAACTCCATAGGTAATGATTGGAAGTAAGTAGGCGTCCACATAAAATTAAAATTGAGAAAAAACTACCCTCAATTGAAAATAAACATGTTTTTTTTGTAAAAAAATCTGTATTTTTTTCATCAATTTTTACAATAATTGTAAAATTTATAAGTAAGATGCCCAAGAGAATAAAAAAAAAATTAATACGAAAGAAAATAAAATAAAAAACAATAAAAAAAAAATTACCATTTTTTCCGTCGATAAAATTAAGCATAGATTCCGTCATTTCGATATGTGTACATTATGAAGACTCACACTCTATAAGAAGGAAAGGCAAGTTTCAGTTCCGTAAAGCGATCAATACTTACATAGTAGTCATGATGATCATGTCCATGATACACAGGCTCGTGGTGGCCATCGTGACGGTGGATGTACTGGGAGGAATGGCCGTACCCTGAAGCGACAGCAATGGCCACAGACAAAATGCATACCACCTGGAAATACGATGAGATTTAGGAAAACGGAAGGAACGTATCACGTTTGGACTAAGTCCTCTCTGCGTTCCGAATATTGAGAATGCTACCAAATGCTACGGTAAACAAATTTTCGATCATTTGTTTTTGATTAAGGAAGTCCCTTTTTTGAATCACAGTGATAATAATCTTGGTGATGGAGCGGTTATCCAAGAACAAATCTTGTATGTTGTATTCAAGATACCACATTAGAAACTTCCAATACCACTTCAAACTTTAACACTTCATTACTACAAATTAGAACTATAAATTGAAGTAGGTAACTTTCAATACCTTGAAGAACATTTTCGAGTGTTATTGTTTTAGAACTGTTGTCACTATTGCAATTCTAATACCACAAGGGAACTGATACATGCTGACAAAATCTCACGTCTTTTATACAACTTAAAATAATACATCCAAGGTGATCGATTTCTCTCTAATTATACTGACTATAAAATTACTCCCGATAGTTGTTACGTTAATTTACGCATTGACATTATTTTCGTAAAAGTTGTGACTTTTAACTGCATAACGCATGTTCTCGTGTAGTAGGTAAAGGTCATTGGTAACATTCAACTTACATTGTTTTTATATATAACTGGTGTAATTGTTAAATGATATTTTGTTACGTATGCGAATGTTTGCGAACGGTTATGATTTCCCATTGTTTGTCTTATTTGCTTTAGTAGTATTTTTATATATATTTAATTTTGTTTATATTTATATATAATTGGAAATATATCGACGGTTGAAAGGCTAATTGATCTAAGCGACATTTTGTAAAACTTGCTCCTGCAATTTTATGATTCATCCTCCTTGACGGATCATAGTTATTTTTTTTTTTTAATTCATAAAAAACAACTATTTGATAGACTTTTATTTACTTAAATCAATCAATCATAATAAGATCTTATTATGATTTAAAAAAACAACCAATCCATCCTCCTGCAAGTTTTACAAAATGTCGCTTAGATCAATTAGCCTTTCAACCGTCGTATGTTTATGTATATCTTTATATTTAAATAAATATTTATTCCTCAATTCTCGCTATTACACCTACCACTGTTTGTCTCTGCATCACCCAAAGGTTGACTGGTAGAAAATGCCTTTGGCATTAAGTCCGCCTCTGTACATTTGTGTGCTTGAAGTATTAAATAAATAAATAAATAAATGTTTTACTAGTGAAAATTGATCTTCCAGCTGAATGGCCGGTTGAATGTGTAATTGCCATAATCGATTATTTATTTCGGCAGATGATTTAAAGATAGCAGTTTTTATAAATCGGAGTGCAGAATTTTAGAACTCGAGAGGAGCTCGTGGCTAAGTAATAATAGTCACATGGGTTGATCCGACAGGTTAAGCTACGCTTGCCGGGGTTGGTCCGTAGATGGGTGACCATCTTTACATACCGAGACTCCTCCGTGCCTCGGAAAGCACGTTAAGTCGTTGGTCCCGGCTGTTATTCGTGGATCTTTGACAGTCGTTATGGGTCGTCAGAAGCTCGAAAGTCTGACAACCAGTCTTACCAACGGGTATCGTTTTACCCAGTTACTGGGTTGTGGAGGTCAGATAAGCAGTCGCTCCATGTAAAATACTGGTATTCAGCTGCATCCGGTTAGACTGGAAGCCGACCCCAAAATAGTTGGGAAAAGGCTAGGCAGATTGAGTGCAGAATTTTAGAACAATTTGTTTCGGCTTTGTAAAACGTTGTCTTTGTCAATCAAACTCAAATATAATTTCGCCCGGGCTTTGCACTTGCGCATTGTGGCTGATGTAGATGGCTCTACCTATACCAAGAACTAGATACAGAATAGGTATGTCATGTTATTCAATAACGTCATTTTGGAATTCGAATAGTATCGAGGTGCGATTCCGAGACTGATTATTAGGTACAGACCGCCAGCACATCAAGCTACCCGAAACTGTCAAATTTTCCCAATCAACTTTGAACCTTATACTTCAGCGATAAAGTTGAAAATCTATTAAATAAATTTGACAGATTGTAGTAGCCTGATGTGCTGGCGTTTGTACTTCAAAAACAAGTGAATTCACAGCACTTGAGTGAAGTTGGAAGTGAACTCTACTTATATTTTCTTCTGTCAGCTTTACAATCCGCTGGTTATTGTAGTCAATGAATGCCAAAAGGCTTAGAACTATTATTATGACGAGCAGTATGGGTATTCAAGCAGCATCATTTCACCCCGTGTGGCGTATTAATTAATTCTGCCATCCGCGAGGGAATTATAGAATTTCACATATATTCGTAAAACCAAGCTTATGTTATGATCCCTGGTGTGGTGGACAGAGTTATAATTAATGTTGAGCTTTTGCTAAAAATTCATTTGGAGTTCTTTTTTAGATATTCTAAATTAGTTTGAGATGCAATAATTAAGTATCTTGTTTAGCTATTACAGCATAATTTTTTGGTAACCATTTAATAATCTACCAAATTGTGGTGTAATTTATTTTACTTGTTACGATTTTATAACTTTAATGTTCAATAGTAATAAAAAGTATCAAAACATAAGAACAATAACTTTTATTCTAAAGACTCAATATAACAATTATATCAACAATTTAACAATTGGTAACATGTCCAATCAGTGGTGGTGGTGATGTTCAGGGACGATGTGCTTAGCGTGACCCTGGTATTTCACGTTAGCGTTGAATCTGGGAAGAGAAAACAATAATTGAACATAATTTTATAAGATTTTATACTAGTGATGTCGTTAAAAAATGTGATCCGTGGATACGGATACGGATCATAAGGGTCTAGATCCGCGAATACGGATACGGATACGAATCTCAACTTTCTTCAGGTTCAGCAGGAATTATTTATGATCCTCATCGTAACTGACTTTTGGGGGACAAAGCTGCCAAGTTACTCTTTTTGAAATACGATTTACCAATAGTCAATATTAATTACGACGTTTTTATTTTTATTTTCTTGAAAACAACATAGTTTTAATTGATGTGTTAACTCACATAATTATTTCAATTAGCTTAGCATAAATATTAGAGATTTGATCTCACTACAAAGATGGTTTAATTACTACCTTATAACTTAACTAGCGACCCGCCCCGGCTTCGCACGGGTATAAACCGGATTATTATACATATAAATCTTCCTCTTCAATCACTCTATCTATTAAAAAAACCGCATCAAAATCCGTTGCGTAGTTTTAAAGATTTAAGCATACATAGGGACAGAAAAAGCGACTTTGTTTTAAACTATGTAGTGATTTACTGGTACTTACTCTACTTGAATTAAAATAAATATGATTATTTTTTTTTTAACTTATTTGTATTGAAGTTAACAGTATTTCATTGCTACATATCTTTAAAATTTCATATACATAATGAAATGTATTAATATAAAAGATCCGTTCAAGATCCGCCAAAAAGTAACGGATACGGATACATATATACCTACATTAGGAGATATTTTATGTAAGGAAACGTTTGACGACGAACGAACGACGAACGACGTTTTAATCAACCAAATCAAATGATTTATTTGCATAATACATGTTAAAAAGGTGTTACAGGTGTAAAAAGTACATTGTATTATAACCTAATGATGTGTGCAAAATTAATAAGTATATTAGGTACTAATCGCAACATTAAATACAGTATAGATTATAAATTAAGTTACATTAAAAATATAAATTCCAAAATAAAAAAATACACAAGTCAAATCAAAATTTCAATAATCATTATATTTGTCATTATAAAATCAGTCATCTTTCATTTAAATAATCATTAATTGAGTAGTAACATTTTGCAACTAGGAATTCGTGCAAACCTAATTTGAATTGGTCCATTTTGTGTAGGTCTGTGATAGTTTTTGGCAACTTATTGTATATTTTGGGTGCCATGCCCAAATTGTTTTTATTAAATACTGCTTTTTTATGACGTCTCACGCATATTTTATTTTAGTGTCGTGTATTTCTTGGATGTGTATAAAGATATAGATTCGCTTTGACAAAGATCACCACTTCATAAATATAAAGACACGGGAATGTCAATAACTGGAACTGTTGAAAATGTGGCTTACAACTTTCTGTGCGTTGTATGCCACACATTGCCCTTATGCATTGTTTCTGGGCTTTGAACGCCATTTCTCTGTCTGGCAAGTTCCCCCAAAATATAAGTCCGTAGCGTAAAGTCGATACAACATACCCGTGATACGCCATTAATAATGTTGTCCGATGTTGTTAATGACGTCATAAAACTAGTTGTTTATGCATTAAATCAGTGATAGTTACCCAGTCTTCTTGTCAGCGTGGTACTCAACGATCCTGATGGTGCCATCAGGCTGGTGCAGGCTGTACACTCCCTTCACGACATCTCCGTCGCGGGACTCGTGCTGCGACTTCTTGTCGCCGGTGTGAGGGTCCTCCACTTTGTACGCGAACTCGTATTTAGGGTGAAACTGTCGAAGAACGTCGAAGAAATTTAAACAGGTCATGAGTTAAAAAAATACATACAATACTGAACGTCTAAATAAATTAAAATTATTATAAGAAGGCCGCAGGAATCCACTGGATGCGGAAAGAATTACAGAATAGGTCTTACAGAAGGTCGAAGTGGCGGTGCTTGGGGGAGGCCTATGTAAACAGTGGACGTCTTTTGGCTGAAATGATGATGATGATGATAAGAATGTAGTGACCACTGCAGAGCAAGACCTCCTTTCCTACTCTATTTTCACTTTTACTCTTTCTACTATTTGTCTATCTTGACCTACATATGACCAATCTTTATTAAACGAGTTCAGCTCATCCCGCCTTCTCCGTCAATAGCACATTTTTTTAATAAATACTGAGGTATTTAGTCACTCAGACTCACGAATAACCAGTACCCTAATTGCGTAATACAATACAATCACAATCTGTTTCGATTTGAAACAGATTGCTAATCCATTGCTTCATAAGTTGGAAAAAAATCTGCTCAACAACGCAATGAATGTTGTTGAGCTGTCAAAATGAAACAAATTATTTACGAAAATAAGTTACGCAATTAGGGTACTGGTTATTCAACTGTTACCAATAAGCCTCCGTGCGTCCCGTTACCCTTAATTCTTTAACAAACCAGGTTTTCGTCAGTGCCATAGTCAGTGACGCACTGCGTGTCGATAACTCTCTTAACCACTGTCACACCTAGCGTATAAACAACGCTGACAGTGGATAAGGGATTCACCACATGGGTTTCTTGAAAAAAGAACATATATTTGCTGGACATAATCATCATCATCAGCCTATAATGTTCCCACTGCTGGGACACAGGTCTCCTCTCTGTGAGAGGGAGTGGGCCGTACTCCACCACGCGAGCCCAGTGCGGGTTGATAGATGTCACATGTCTTCGAATTTTCGGTTCTAGGACATGCCGGTTTCCTGACAATGTTCACCGTTTTGAGAACAGTGCTGATGAAATAATTTACACAAAGTAAAGCGCCTGTCTAGGTACGAACCTACGACGTACAACTCGTAAGTCGCGGCCGTTACCACTGAGCCACCACTGCTCTCGCTGGAGGTCACATAGGCAAAAATATTTTTCTCAATCCATAGGACAATCCATTGAGTCCCATGTAATGGAGGCGAGCCTATTGCCACCAACCAGGCACAAATCCAGACTCCGAGCTGCTACTGAGAAATTCCAGATTTAAAAACCCAATAACACTTTGCCCGACCCGGGAATCGCACCCAGGACCTCTTGCTCAGCAGTAGCGCTTGCGACCACTAGACCAACGAGGCAGTTATATATCAGACCTTTATATACTTGTACATATTAATTATATTTTAATGTTAGGTTGTATATTATATTTAAGATTTATCAAGTATAGATACCTAATTAAATCAATCCTATTAGCAAAATCGAATAAGACGGTACATCTTTGCACGACCGTTCATTACAGCGCCCGCTATTCCTGAGTTCCGCAGTAAAGGTATGATGATAAGGACCAAATTTTATACTTACGTAGTACACAACATGGTGGTGTTTGTCATGGTGTTCCTTATGCTCCTCCTTCTTGTGTCCCTCGTGGTCATGGTGCTCGTGGTGAGCAGGCTCGTGTTTAGTCTCATGTGTCTGGTGCAAGACTATGCTCTGAGAAGACACTGCATGTCCGTGGTGGTCGTGACCGTGACCCTCTTGCGGCCGTGCGCTTGCGGCGGCCAAGATGGCGGCGAGAAGGAAGATCTGGGGAAAGTAGATTGTTTTTGTTTATGGAAATATAGTACACTGGTGCCGATTCCCTTGTTCACAAACTAAACTAAATTTAAGTTCAGTGCATCTTTTTCTTTCTATTTCATTAAGAAAAGGACAGAAGATAAATTTTAGTTTAGTCCTGTCAAATTAATCAGCGCCTGTCACTACTCCATACAAGTTTAGACGTGATTAAAAACTTGCCTACTAAAATTACGTCAAGCGCTGATTAATTTGACAGGACTAAACTAAAATTTATCCTCTGTCCTTTTCTTAATGAAATAGAAAGAAAAAGATGCACTGAACTTAAATTTAGTTTAGTTTGTGAACAAGGGAATCGGCACCATTGACGTGTAACTTATAGTTTAGAATTTAGATTGTTAATGATTTAGATGTTTAGATTGTTGTTTAGTTTTGTGTGTTTAGTGTAAATATTGTTATTATTTACTCGTATCATAGTACGTATCAAAGTCAAATGTAGGTATTCAAAAAGAACTTAAGTGGAAAAACAATCAAAAATAATAGAATCTATTGATTAATCTTGGTGACGTTGATTTAATAACCGTAACACATAAAGCTAAAAAGTTCCCTTCATAAACGCTACAGTCTGTAAATACATATTTATGTTCCTTGGGTCACAACTTGACCTACCATAACAAAGTCCAAATTAGTTTCTAAATAAATTACTTCGGAAGTAGAACAGACAAACTCATTGAAATTTTAAAATAAAGATGGATAAAGTAATTAAAAATTTAATGTAATACGGATGAGGAACCCATAAAGAATTAAAAACTTACTTTGGCAAACATTTTTCTTTTTAAATTGTTGTTTACTGTTCCAATATTAAGTGGAAACTGATAATCTGATAATGTAATATTGGTCCTTTTATACGTATTTAAAGGTATAGAATGAAAAATGTTGCAAGAGTGTAAATTAAGAGAAAGAACCTGTTCATTACGTGGATTCTGTGAGATATGAGACCTTAGTCAAGGTAAGTGTTTTTGATCTACATTTCTTCACAATCGAACTTTCGGTCGCCTAAAGGAACGGTGCAGTGAATGACTTTCAAGTTACCAACCGCTAATTAGGACCAGTTCTTGGATCGCGTACAAAGTAATAAATCAGTTACTTATTATATTTGTTTCTGGTGATTTGTCGTTAATATAGCAAATTCTATTATATAAACAACCCTTCCATATTTATATTCTGCTCGCCTTAATACTTCATTTACAATTTACCAGCTAAACATAAAGATGATTCCAACAATAAAACAAAAAAAATATTGAGATCTTGAATAAGATAGGAACCATTATAGGTACATAGGTATCCTCTAAATCCAAAGCTGTGCACCTCTATAGGTATAGATTCACTCGAATAGCATTAAGAATGCAAGAACAGCTGACTGTGCATTTGTGCAGGACCAAAATGTCCAAAAATTCCCGTATTTTTTGCCATTATTCGCACAGCACATTTACACTAAATTCTTCTATGTGACGTCACGTTAATTCAATGATGGCGGATTCACTGTCCATTGTTGTCAGAGGCTCCATTATTTTAATCGCTCGTGAAAAACCTATCTCTAATTTGCAGCCACTCAAATTTTAAAACTCGTTCTTTTCAAACTTCTTTCAGGCCTTTAAGTCTCTAAATAAGGCTTTCTGCGAAATATTTCAAGTAGGTATAAGTACTAAATCATAGTGACTTTTGTAGATAAGTATTTATAAAATTGTTGGTCTTTTCAAAGGCATATTAAATACTAAGTATTTTAATTTCGCTCGATTCGTAAATAAGGACCAATAATGTGCGGACGGTGAGCAATGGGCAGCTCGCCGTCCGATAAGGACCAAGCCCGGGTCGACGGCGCGTTGTGTTCCACGCGCGCCTCAAAGAGATGTCAGCAGAATGGACGGGGTCCGCTAGGGCCAATGCCTGCCGGGGATTCGAAGAAAACCGATAGGGACATCGTGGCCCCCAGCAATAGGGCAACCAAAGGAACACGGGTGGGTTTTAGTCAGTAAGAATCTGACACGCCCTCCCGCTCCGCCCAGAGCGGGAGAAGTTATTTGATAATTTCCCACCCAATAAAAAAAAGCACCTATAATGTGTCACTCGTAAATTAAGTGTCACGTAAGTATTAAGCAAAGTTTCAGTAAAACGAGTGATTTAAAAAAAATACTTCCACGCTACATTATTTCCGAGTACCTACAGCGAATTCCGTGTATTCCGTTTCAGTGTATTTTATATTATTGAGATAAATATTATGGCATTATTTTACAACATGTGAAACATGTTACTAAACATAGATTAGTTAAAACCTTCTCATATTTGTATGTAGTACGTAAGTGCAATTTAATGTTGTAATTTTAAGGGTGTGAGCCTGGAGATCTGTCATACAGGTCCCGAACCCAGTATAGACTCCAGCTCTCACAAAGGTTTGAATCTGCCTGTAACCTAAATACCATTGTACCTTTGTACCTTTTTGAGAGAAATAAATTACTATTAATATGTGGTTAGCCATGTAATAAATAGCTGAAAGACTGGCGATCGCTATAAGCAATATACCTAAGCTTAATAAATATAGGATTAGATAATTTCTAGGTGTTAAAACCTAAAAATTATGCTTGATTGAACTGTGATTGAATAATAATGTAGAGTTTTTTTAAATGCTGACTCTTTCTCTCATTGTTTAAGTTTTGGCTTTGAATTCTAAACAAAAATCACCCTGTGTGATAATAATCATCCCTATTAAAAAACAAATCGATTTAATATGAACGTAATATTCTTAAGTCATATTTTTAAGTCGGTAAATTGGCTTTCAATGAACTAAAATACCTATTTAACCTTTCAACTGTTATTAACGAGACACAATAGAATTTTAATTTTTATCCACCTCAATGAGGCGTCGTAACAGATGATGAGTTAAGTACTTAAACGAACGTACGTAACGAATATGCTAGTTCCAATCCATGCAAAGCGCATCTATCCTATTGGATGGAATTGATACCATATTATGTTGTAAAAGGTAATAATAATTATTACCACTTATCCAATCTGTGCGTTGGAAATTATTGATTAGCGTATTCGCCTAAATAAGTAAATATCCTATTCATTTACAACACACTCTAAGCAGACTCTCTCTCGGCTCCATATCTTAATCCTAAAGAAAGCCGAATAAGCAATTAAAGTAGACAAAGTACAGAATGAGGAGCAGCACAAATATATTGCAAGTACCTACTTATTCTTTGTTCCTAAACAACAACACAAATTAACAACGATAAATAGCTCCGCTGTACAGCATAACTATTATCAGTATAATAACTTAAACTAAATTGCCATTAGGTGCTATCCCTTGCTTAGATATTCACTAACGCGTATTACCAATTTGGCAAAGGCCGTTTATGATTATCATCAGGCATTGGGGTCGGGTGGCCAATAGTGCTTCGGGAACAAATTGGACAGGGCCGCACATCGGTGGCTTGTGGCAACAATCCGTTAGTTAATGAAATGCCACGAACACTCGTAACGTCAGGCGACGTCACGCCGCGTCGACAAATCGTCCCACAAATAGTTGTTCCTATTATATGTGTGGGATAAGTTATTACGCGGCTGGAGTGCGTTGAAATCTGTTTGGGAACAAACCCGCTGGTCCATATAACGCCGCATTATTGGTAAAATACTGGATGTTACCATCGTAAGCACTCAGCAGAATGTCGTTCCATGATTAAACGCATTTAAATCTTTGTGCTCAAAATGATTTAGTAGTAGAACGAAGGACTCGATCGGAAACCAATAAATATGAGTTGTGGAGCCTCAAGTGAGCACACTTCCGAATCTGGCGCACTTTCAGCACTGACCGAAAAGCGCCTGGAAATATCCTCGCAGTTACCTAGAATTAAGAGCGTTTATTCTAAAAGTTGGCAACGTTGCAAATAGCTGTCAAATATTTACCTGTTTTGGTTAATTTAGCAACATTATTGTATGGAAATTTGAAATATCGCTAACTAGTAAACTAGAATAACAAAAATGAATTAATAATAATAATAATAATAAATAATTTATTTCCAAAAGTAAATTACAAAGTAGCATGCGCAGCATTTACATCTTAGGACTTACAAGTGCACAGAAATTTGATCAATGACCCCCATGCTAGGTGGAACCTGTGTTACAGGGGTCATCCATCCGTCCATTATACAAAAATTACAGGTAAGTAAATAGTACTTATATTTAATGCATTTAATTGCAATGATAACACTGAATTTGATGTTGGTACAACCATTTTAGGTGTAATAAGACATTTGGAATCCAAATACTTTTTTTACATCTAAAACTAAATATTCGGTGTTACGATATTAATTATTGCATTTCATAATCAGTATTTAAGTTCACTAGTTAGCTACATTTCATATTTCCATACATTAACATTGCCAAATTAATCAAAACAGGTAAATATTTTACAGCTATTTACGATGTTGCCAACTTTTAGAATGAACGCTCTTAAAAACACAGACTATAGGCACTAGTTATCTGCTTGTTTATTGAATTAAAAACTTTACACAAAGTGTGAAAGTTTTAATTAAAACAACGATGTAGTCTTATTTCGTGAGTATTATCAAGTTGAACTTACGAGCAGATAACGATGTTTCAAACTGAGACACAGCTGAATGTGGATTGTATTTTTTGTCTGCAAGGAAAAGCTACTGTTTTCATAATCATTGTGATCAGTACCCTAATTGCGTAACTTATTTTCGTAAAAATGTTTGCCTAATTTGTTTAATTTTGACAGTTCAACAACATTCATTGCGTTATTTACGTTGTTGAGCAGATTTTTTTAGTCCAACTTATGAAGCAATGGATTAGGAATCTGTTTCAAATCGAAACAGATTGTGTTGTATTACGCAATTAGGATACTGATCTTTTCATAATCATAATGATCATTGACCATGGACTATCCATGAATGAAATTGCTGTACCCAAATTGTATAGCGATTCGGTTTAATTGACCTAAACAAGTAAAGTACTTAGTCGATCCAGCTACCAACCTTCTTTTCTAGGCGATCTTTTCACGAGGCTGAAAACACAGATTACCTTTGCCAAGAAATCCCAAGTAACTTCCCAAATCGTCATTTCGCATGCATCAAAATCGCAAATCGGCTTACTAGGAACGGTAGGTTGCACCCTGCAGGCCGGATAAGGCAGGTGCAAGGCGGTGATAACGTGTGCGATGTTTACCCGGTATAAATCACCGGTTGCCCGGGTATACGACGAACCTGCTTGCTGTCAATAACAGACTGATGCGACGAGTCGGCTAAATGCAGATTTGGGCTATGTTTGGATAGACCCACTTGCCTGAGAATTGGGTTTGCTTGTGTTTAGGTAAATGGTATTTCGGTACATGTTTTTGCGTTTTTTAAATTGGTATTTTCGGCTAAATTGGTTGATATATTGATATAGGCAATTGGTTCTACTTCTATTTAACCAAATCTGAGCTGTAGCCACCCGTCAAGCGATCGCCTACTGAAAACCATCTCCTCGTAAGCGCTCAAATTTTTTTCTGGACTATCATCGGGTATCTTTTGCCTTCTATTTATTAAAAAAACCGTAAAAAATACCCTATTTCTTATTAGTGTGAGTATTTTTCTTCAATACCTAATGTGTCACCTAAAATATGATCGTCCCAAATCAGGTCAAATATATAAGTGATTGGGAAATCTGCAACAAAAACAAAAAACTGTCCGGCAGTCCCATGAAGTCCCATCGACTATTCGGCCTCAGCAGTCACAATGAAAAGTATAAGCATAATCAGCCTATAATGTTCCCACAGCTGGGATACAGGCCTCCTCTCTGTGAGAGGGAGTGGGCTGTAATCTAGTACACGGGCCCAGTGCGGGTTGTTGGTTCTAAGACATGCCGGTTTCCTCACGATGTTGTCCTTCACCATTTTGAGAGCAGTGGTGGTGAAATTAATATACAAAGTAAAGCGCCTGTCTGGGTTCGAAACCACGACCTACAACTCATAAGTCGGGGCCGTTACCACTGGGCCATCCACCACTGATCAAAAGAAAAGCAATGATTAAAATAAATAAAAGCGACTTATCGTCAAAGGAGTCAGGAGGTCCTATAGGCTAAGATTCACATACAGGTGCGTTCCAGCGCCGTCAGCCCGTCAGCACATTACCCCCGCCGCCCACGTGACACAGTAAATCGAGGTGTTTCCAAAGAAAGTTGGCCGGAGCGGATTACGGGCGCCGAATGAAAACGGGCTGCTAATGAGCATGGCTAGTTAATTGCCGCGAGGGGGCGCACTATTCAGTTAAGCATCTTGAATGCTGATAGCAGAGCACAATGGTGAACGCAAACGTAGGTACCTAGTGCCAAATTGAAAAATGTTTTGTGCCATGTGATAGTAGTACTAATTATGTAGCTAAATGTAAATAAAAAGTTGAAAATAATTATCTATAAAAAAGGAAAAATTTATAACTTTTTTAAATAATGTTCGTTAGTTCTCAACACTCTTTTGTTAAAGTAAAAGGACCATGATGAACACATAATTAATTCTACAAACTAAAAGTCTTCAAACTTATTCATTATTAGTATATTTTAATTAATAGAGATTTTTTTTTTTCACATAAAAATAAGTGGGATCAAAAGAATCCAGTGAGGCACCTTGCCTAAATGACTGGTCGAACAAAAAGGTCGATATAACCAATGTATGTAGATACCTCCTATGTAAGTACCTATTTGAATAACACTTGAATAAGATCTTTAATATCCCAGCGCTCTGGTTCTGCTAAAGAGGCTGCACGCCTACGCACAAAAGCACTTAAATTACACCAACACCCGCTCCCCGCGACGTACGTAACGACAAAACCCCTTTTGCGGGAATTACGAGTCTGGAAAATAAGCTTAAAATGACGCCAATGAGATCTGGCAGCCACCCTTCAAGCAAATTACAATCTCCAAATTGAACAAAATTGGCACCAACTTTGGAACTCGACTATAATTTGTTGAAACCAGTGCAAAACGACCAACAAGAAACGATAATGACCGAACAAAATGTTTACGCAAGAAATTGGCATTGACTTGGCAATGTTTGGCAAATAGGAGCTGCGGCCGGCGAGCCCTGCGTGTGACAGGAAATCTAATAACCCTTGAACGAGTTTCACGTATAAATTTCTTACACAATCGCTATTTGTTGTCCCTTTTGGAGTTTCGTACTCATGTATATTGTCGGAGGACCCTACACATCAGGGGTTTACGGTAAACGCATGGATCACTTTCCACATTTTGTTAGAACAAGTCCTTTTGTCTTTTTATTAGTTCAACCTTCACGTAACATTCTGATCCCATATGCACGTAACTAAACAACTGTTTGTGTCTAGGTCAGTCCTACCGTCGCGTCGGCCCTCACTTTTTACGGAGCTAACGCAGGTTTGTGGTAGAAGCCACGTAGTTCGTACCTACCGGTACCCTAATTGCGTAATACAACAAAATCACAATCTGTTTCGATTTGAAACAGATTGCTAATCCATTGCTTCATAAGTTGGAAAAAGAAATCTGCTCAACAACGTAAATAACGCAATGAATGTTGTTGAATTGTCAAAATGAAACAAATTTGGCAAAATTGTTTACGAAAATAAGTTACGCAATTAGGATACTGGTAACAAAAAAAGAAAATTTTACAGTTTCTTGTACCGGAACGTTTGCATGAGAGCAAATCGAACACATGAGTTGCCAAAGATAGGTATATCCGTAAAACCAACGCTGCTATACGTAGCAACGTAGTTTATGGAATACGTGCGGTCTGTGTGTAGACAGATGAGTAGCAAGGCGCGTGGCGACCACCGGGACTGTTCCTCGATATACGCCTCGCCTTGTGTCAATACATTCACGTCACGATACTCACCGACAACCTAACCCCATAATTATTTTGTATACGTTTCGATCCTACGCAGCTGCTCTACGTTCCTATCAACATAAATCTATGTTGATAGAATTTCAGATCATAGCCTTAGGTATCGAATTTGTGACAACAGGAAAAAAAATGTATTATTTAAATAATGCGAGGTTTAAATTTAACAAAAATAAAACAGGGGAAATAATATTATGTTCCTAAATATTTAAAGGAAACGAAAAATAATGTAAATAACATAACATCACGCCTTGTTTCCCCGAAGGATTGGGCAGAGGTGTACCTGCAGTAGGTACACATTTCGCCAGTTATGTTTAAGTCCCATGTAATGGAGGTGAGCCTATTGCCATCAACCGGGCTCAAATCCAGACTCCGGACTGCTACTGAGAAATTCCAGATAGAAAAACCCAATAACACTTTGCCCGACCCGAGAATCAAACCCAGGACCTCATGCTCAGCAGTAGCGCTTGCGACCACTAGATCAACGAGGCAGTCAAAAATAATGTGTTTGTGAAAATTCTGCTTACCACACATGGAGTTCCATAAAGGTTCCATCCTTAATATTATGAACAATCAACAGTACCTATATACTTAAACACAAGTATACCTGCACAGTTATAAAATAACAAGGGCCTGTATCCTGAGCATATTATCCCAGCGAAACAATGTTGATAAAAGAATTTCTCAGTTCACGGAATGACGTGTCCCTTGATCGTAACTCATCCCGGCCTCCTCATATTACTTTCATATGCGGCTGTAAGGTTTATACCTACACAACTTACTGCATGTCAGTATAGATATGGGACTCAACACAAAAACCGTAAACGATGTGTCATCAGGAAAACTGACGCTTATGTATACCTATTATGCTTCTGTACGCAATTCATTTTTGGAACGATGTAAATTTTCAGAAATCGTCACGCTAAAAAGTGTTAATACTTGCGACTGTCTTCTTCTAATTCAAAGAGAAAGAACGAGAAAGAGAGAGGCCGGCAGAAAACAAAAGAAAAGAGTAAAGTGATAACAGTGTCGTGGAATAAAATTGTACACATCGGCCCGAGTACATTGCATTTGGCTGGAGAGAGAGAGAAAGTGTGAATTTGATCAAAATGAAAATCCAAGATGGCGGCTGCAAAATTTTTGTTTTTGTTTTAAATATCACGTGAGAAAGAACTTCGTTCCTGACGGGGGTCCCCGGACCACACACGTTTTTTTATCTTCACTTTCCTACTAACAAAGAACTTGGACAGTGTTTGGCGGTTCCTGAAAAAGTTAACTGTCACTTGTGGCTGTGTGAAATGAGTGAGAGCCACAAACCGTCACAATGCTAAGATCGAGCAGTCGTTTCTCTTCCTCTTTACTCACATCGTAGAGGAGTCAGCTTTCTCATTCTTTTTCTGAACTGCTATATGGAGCATAACACATACCTAGACCTACCACACTCCTACATTCATGTGATGGTATAGTTACAAAAAACAAAATAAAAGACAAATCAAACTTTTTCGCCTCACAAGGGACCGCAACTCCGCAAGTTGCAAAGCCGACTGCCAACCTTTGGGAGAAGAGGTTCAGCAGAAGAAGTTGCACAACTAGATAACATCTGAACAAAAACAATTTCATTAGGCACCATTATCGACTAGTATGCAATAAGGCTTGAGTCGGCACCCTGTATTTAGGAATAAGTAGGTACCTACCTACCTACCTACCTTTAGTAGCCTTATATCCAAATCGAACCAAATGTAAATGTTGGCATCTGTTTTACAAAAGGATTCACGAATACTGTGGTATACTTTACCATTAAGTATTTCAATTTTAGGGTCGACCCAAGGATAGATTCTTATTCTTCATACCCTCGAATTGTTCATCTCAAATTGCTGCCACAGCATTCGATGAATAAACTGTCCCTACCCTATTTGCGTAAGTAACTTATTTTCGTAAACGATTATGACAAATTAGTTTCATTTTGACAGTTCAACAACATTCATTGCGTTATTTACGTTGTTGAGCAGATTGTTTTTCCAACTTTGGAAGCAATGGATTAGCAATCTGTTTCAAATCGAAACAAATTGTGATTGACCGTGTATTACGCAATTAGGATACTGTACCCTTATTGCGTACCTAACTTATTTTCGTATACAATTTTGCCTAATTTGTTTCATTTTGACAGTTCAAGAACATTCACTGCGTTATTTACGTTGTTGAGCAGATTTTTTTCCAACTAATGAAGCAATGGATTAGCAATCTATTTCAAATTGAAACATATTGTGTTGTATTACGCAATTAGGATACCTACTGGTCTTTCATATTCCTACCATCTCATCCATCTCGAATTGCCGCCACAGCATTTGATAACTGGTCTTCTGTATAACGATGGATTGGTCTTTCCGACATGATGTTTACTTTAACAAAGCAAAAAGGTAACTTAAAACTTTATAACACGATGTGAGTTTTAAGTATTGCTGATTAGAGTTCAATTTACTGTCGCACCACATAATATGGCCGACTACTGGATTTGCAGACCCCGGCCGTGAAGGGCCAAGTATTGGAAAACCTGGTAAAAATAATATTCCCCGGCAGTCAGCCCTTAAAATAAAAAAATTTACAAAAAAAAAACTTGCTAATTAAACGTGTAGGTAACAATAATCCAGTTGTCATTTAATAAAAATCAAGAGAAATATTATTAGTGATGCAACGAATACGAATACGAATATTCGTATTCGCCGAATAGTAGACATTTACCGAATATTCGTATTCGGCGAATACTAATACGAATACTAATACGAATATTTAAAAATTAATATGTTTGTACGCAAATCTAATTACTGGCAGACTTGGAAAACGCGCGTCGTCGGCACGTAAAAATACGAAGTGTGCAAGGGCCTTAACCGCAACGACGACGCGACGGGGGACTCCCCAGCCATAGTTTATACAGTGCCGCGGCCTGGGAGTTTTCCTATCATTACGAACCATGGACTGATTGATTCATTCATTCTTTTCATTTCATTTGTCAGTCGAAAGCACAAGTCAAGCAAGAGAGTATTGTTTTATTTATTTTCTGAGGTTGCTGCGAAGTGAAAGGAGTTGAAGTTGAATAGAAAATGTCTTCTTGTAAACGAGATCAAAGTGACATATGAAAACACTTCGATAAATTACCAAATAAGTAGTTATATGGTCTGTATTTCTTTTGTATGAACAAAAGGTAGGATAGTAAGTCCTAAGTGACGTAGACGAACGTTAGTAATAGCTGCGTCTATGTAGTACTAGACTATTAGTCTTTTATTACCATGGCGAGATATTCGTATTCGTATTCGTATTCGCCGAATAGTAGGTTTGATATTCGTATTCGTATTCGTAAAAGTAGTATTCGTTGCATCACTAAATATTATATATTCTTGCAAAAATAATAGTTCCATATCAGTGGCAGTGGTTGAAAACTTGAAACAATCGTGCGTAGTTCGGCTTCCCGTGAAGCTATTATTTCGTAAATTTGCGTAATAAACAACAAGATAGGTACTTATTAAGGAATTAAGTGGTAGTAATTGTAAGGCAATATCTGTACTACCTATTTTAATAGCGAAATAAAGCTTGAAAAGGGTGACTCAGCTGATTTACCTAACCTAACTCCGTATGTTAGCCGACGACGTTCGCACGGACGTAATAAAATTGCGGCGGCATTTGATCGCGCACTGGATTTTCAACTCTCGGTCCTAAGCCGAGCGTTGAGAATCCAACGCGCTAGGACGCACTCTCGTCCCAACGCTTTGAAAAAACACACTATTGGATTTTTAACTCTCGGCGCTAAGCAGAGCGTTGAAAATCCAGTGCACGAAAAAAATCGCCACGGTTTTATTGTCCGTGCGAACGTCGTCTTAGATACCAGTTTAAATCTACATAATTATGCAACTTTGACGGGACCACTCAGTTTACAAAATAATGAACAATTGCCCTTTATCAACGATATTGTACCTACATGGTAGAAACAAGCGATAGGGCAGGTTATTTACAGCACATAGCAGCGGTCTTTAACAAGTGTATGTATAGCAATGTGCAAGTGCACTGCACCTATCACTTTCTTATGAATTTCAAGTAGGGAGCTGCAGATTGTTGTAGGTACCTACCATTTTAATATCTTTGTAAAACCTCTCTGCACTATGTGCCATCTAGCTGGTCACTAGTGTAAATAACGAACGAAACGTTTATTATCAGAATACCACTGCTGAGGTCACGTTAGAACGGCTGTAACCGTACCTCCAACCATATTCGTTCAAACAGGGAAAAACAGATGGCGCTGACATACTAACCTATCTATACGGTTTTGTAGAAAGAGATGGAACACAAATCCTCGTTACATTTCATAAGAGTAAGTGAATAAAAATATTAATAGTGAACTCGAGGAAACGAAATGCAGAATTATAGGTTCTGACGTTGGAAATCGTCAATGTGACGTCATCACAAAGCAGCTGTTTTTTTCATTGCGTTACACTCATCCATCTGTGAATATGGCAAATAATACGTATTATGGTGAAAATAGTGATGTTGCAGCTATACTTTTTGATTTGGACAATACACTAATACAAACAAGAAAGGGGGATACAAGAGCCTGCAATAAGGTATGTAATTTTTACTAAAAATATTATTGTGACATTGCCACGGTCATGGATTATGTTCGGAACGAAGTGCGCGCGCTGTCATCGTGGTGCCTATCTCGCAATCGCAAGTTTTTACGTCGTTGGTTGGTAGAAGCGTGGTAGAAGCCGCTGGTTTGCTTGTTGCACCCCGCGTGTTTAGCGTTCACGTTCCAGCGTGTGTTTAAAAATAGTGTTTCATAGTTGGAGAACGCGAGCTCGACGTCCAGATTTAGATATTTTGGAAGAGAACTCACGCTAATTATAAACGTGATGTAGATCGAGCCGCTGTCGGAGCGATTCAACTGCGGAGCCAGCGCTCGTTCAGTGGAGCGCTCACTACTGCGCTTTGTGATCGCGTCGTGTGTTTCGTAATCATGGGTGAGATATCGGAACCGATAAAGAAATGTGTACTAATACTAAAAGCCGCCAAAAGCGATACGGAGAAGTTCGCGGCGCTTTTCATGGTGACCAAACTTGTGAAGAGTAAGGACTGCCAATCGCAAGCCAAGAAAGCACTCTTCGAAGCCATCGGATTCAAGTTCCTGAAGAAGCTGCTGACAAGCAACTCTGTGCAGGATGACTGCCCACCATCTGTGTACAAGTCAGTGGCTCTCTCAGTGCTTACCACCTTCTGCAATGATCCTGAACTTGCAACACATCCTGAAATGCTTGCCAACATACCTGTGTTCCTGGAAATAGTGCAAAAATCAGAAAGTGAAGACTATGATGATGATCTCATCATTGTCAGTGAAGCATACACGTGCCTCCAGTGTATTGCTGAACATGAGGCCGGCCAGAAAGCCCTCATCGAGGTTGGTGCCATTACTAAAATGTCAGAAATTTACTCAAATCAAAGTTTCCAGACTGATGAAGCCCTTAACATTCTTGTGAAGCTAGTGAGCAGGTATGGACCTACTGCTTGGGGTGATGACCCTAAACCTTTCCATGCTCTGGTAAATAAAATAGCATTAGACTTTGCCACTGACCAATCGGAAAGAAAGTTTGAATTAGCTACCATCTTGAGTGCACTTCTCTACAGCTGCAACAAATGCACAGTTGTACCTAGCTCCACAGAAGAAACGTGGCCCCAGAGTATCTACAAAGCTCTTCATGACATACTCACCAGCAAAATTGGTAAAAACCAAAGGGATCCCTCTCTTAAACTGGCTGCCAACATTGTTGATCTTCTCGGCATTGAGTGGACATTAAATGATGAAGAGAATCCAAAGAAGTTTTTCCTGCTGCTGCAACAACTTTGTGCCATAGAAGTAAGAATGCAACTGGATGACAGGAGTTTCAAACAAGCATATGCCAATGCTGAATTAGTAACAGCGTGCTTTATTGTATTAGAATTATCTATTAATTACATGGCCACAGATCAACTGGACTTGGAACAGAAAGAGAAGCAATCTGTTTACACGGGTCTCAAGGGTGCCTTCAATGCCATAGTGTCTATGTTGACTAAAGTATTCAATGATAAGAACAAAGACAAACTACCTGACACTGAAAAAGTTTATGTTTGTGCGATGGTCAGAGTATTGGTTGCTTGGATTGCTCAAGAAACAACAGCCATGAGGGAACAAATTTACACCTTGCTGCCGTTCATGTTCTCCCTGGCAAATGACTCTTTCCATGCTCACAGATCCAGGAAGATGGCTGAAAAGAACAAGTCTGAAGGTGAAGCTATGGAAACTGACATCAATCTAATGGGGCAGATTGATCTACTCCGCTTAATGTTGCCAGCTCTATGCCACTTGGTAGTTGAAGACAAGGCCAGAGCCATAGTATTAAACCTTAAACAAGAAGATATTCTGTATGAAGCCATGTGTTTCCACTGGTCAATTGTACATTACAAGAAACCACTTGTCCCTAAATCTGAGAGGGGAAAAGTTAAAAATGTACCTGCCCGTGAACTAGACCCTCAAGTATTAGAAGATATGAAGGATTCTAGAGCTGCCATGGTCAGCCTTTGCAATATTTTCATGAACCTCACAGTGCTGGCTCCGAAAGTTGTTGAGACCAGTATGTTGTTCAACACACTACTCAAGTTCATCTTCAATGACTTACCCGAACTGAAGGACATACCTGAAAACTTAGTTCTCCATGGACATCTGGCAGTGCTGGGCTTACTCTTACTAAAACAACAAGCTAGTAAGGTGAAGAAGAATGACTTCTCTATATGCAGGTACATCCAGTCAACAATCAGATTCCTGTGGGATGCGTACAACATTGATGAGTCAAATGACCCCACTGCACTAGTTGTATCAATGAGTTATAAAGAACACTGGAATGAAATAGCTGACCTGTGGTTCTTGGGCATGCAGACTATGAGTGGAGTTCTTGAAATGGTGCCATGGATATCAGAGTTTGCCATAGAGAGTGGTTGGGCTCAGGGCATTGCTGAAATGCTGACTAAAGTCAAAGTTGGTACTCTCCCACCCAATGTGAAGTCAGCCTTTGAGGACTTCCTCTGTAGGCTAGTAGATTCCAATGAAACTGTTATCCCAGTCTTGAAGAAAGCTGGTGCACTTAAAATGTGCAGGAATCACAGATTAATGGAATTGGGCAAAAAATTGTTTGGTGATTAAATTATTATTTAAATTAATAGGTAGGTAAAATACCTACTTGTTTTTATACAATACAATACAAAATATAAACATTACATTATAATACATTTTTACAACAAAGTACTTAAAATTGTTTTTGTAATTACTGTATGATTCTTTTAATAACTAACTGTTGACAGCTTCGATTGTTTTAAGAACTTACTGTACATACATTTTTTTATAACAAGTTTCATGTCTGTAGTATAATTTTTTTCACTGGTTACTTACTACTTCTGTTTTTTTTTGGATAACAATAATATTGTTTGATACTCAATAAAGTTTTTAATGTGAACTGTAGTCTATTTTTTTAATTTAATCTTATAGAAAGTACCCAAAGGCATGTACTAAACGCAATGTTTTAGAGTTCTAAAAAAGTTTGATTATACTAAATTAAGCAGGCACCACACACACGGCTACAGTCAAAATTAGAACTTTAGATCAACTCACAATTACTCAGAACACTTTTCTTTTGAACAGCGCACCTACGTAGTACATAGAATGTCGTAGATAACATCTAATATGCGTAGATGAGGTATAACATGACAGGGTGTTTGTAGATAACTCATTAAACCGCGCGGTATCAGTTTTCACGCGCAGTGTGCCAACTGCCAAACGGCAGGTGAGTGAACCACGCCACGCTTGGAACGTTGACCCGACGCTATTCCTGGAGCAGACACTTCCTTAGATACAAATGTCATGCAACAACATGTGGAGATTTTCAACTAAATTACAGGAAATGTGAGATTGCTGAACTAAAAACTTTTTACAAAAAAAAACACTACAAAGTGAAAAATAACTTTAATTTCGAAAGTCGGTCGCTTTGGTTTTGAATTTTCGTTTTTTGTCACCGACTTCCGAAATTAAAGTTATTTTTCACTTAGTACCTAGTGTTATCGTTGCTTTTTTTTGTAAAAGTTTTTTATTTTACACTTTTTAGTTTTGGTACCTACCCCACACAAATTCGAATACTACTACCTACTATGTAAATAAAAGTACAGGAACTTATCCACATACTAAATGGGGAAAAATATTTATTATTGAAGCTAACTGAAAAACTATCCAAGTTATTAAAATTATATGGGACCATCTCGAGAGCATACCCCTTCAAACTAAAAATTTCAAAATCGGGCGACAATTGACGGAGAAATCGGTGGACATACATAAAAAAACCGGCCAAGTGCATGTCGGACCACGCACAATGAAGGGTTCCGTAGTTGGAATGAATTTATCCCAAAAACAAACTTAACTTTATAGTTGAAAAATATGTTCTCCCATACGGAATGTATGGGAAAACATGTTTTTACAACTGCAAAGTTGAAACTTGTAGAGCCTACTTAGCTGTGATAGTTTTCCTTTTAATTTCGTTATATATAAACTACTGCTGTGATTTTTTCACATATCCAAAACCAACCATTTAGCTGACAGGGGGGGGACACATTTGACCAACAAAAATTAGCGCTTTAAAGCTTAATATTACGCAAACGGATCCTTGAATCCAAAAATGGTTTTCACAAACTCACAATGTTTTTGAAGGACTTTTTCAATGATACCCCACACCATGGGTAAAAAAAAAAACACCACTACGTGTGGAGGTGTGAGGAGAGGTACCCTAAAAAAAAATGTTTTTCATAATTTTGTTTTACCACTTGTCGGCGTAATTAATATGTCGATGCCCCCGCAGAATAAACGCGTAAGTATAAAAATTGAGGTAATGTATTTTGACCTATAATTCATAACGAATATGGATTAATATCAAAACCGCCGCAATAGCACTTACGCGTTTATTCTGCGGGGGCAGCGATGTATACCTACGCCAAATTACAGCTTTCTAGTACTAAAGGTCTCGGAGCTAGACCGCGGACAGACAGACAGACGGACATGACGAAACTATAAGGGTTCCTTGTTTACTACGGAACCCTAATAAGAAAAAAACACGCTACGAACATATAACCTCCTTTACTTTTTGGAAGTCGGTTAATAAAAGCAGTGGAACAAGTAAGATGGCTATGGCTCACATCACATCTTCCCACATAGGTACCTACTTTTAATATTTTTCGTCATACTAGGTACTGACACACTGTAGGTGTTAATTAAGTGCTCATTTAACGTTGGCCTCTTGTGATGGATTATTCGACACACTTATTATGACGAAACTTTATAACTAGGTAGGTACCATATTAGGTAGAGTGTGCATGTGCACGTCTTGCACAAAGTTACGCCACGATCCTTATTTACCTAAGTAGGTACCTACTTATTTATTTTTCTCGCCTTTCCTTGTGAATAGAGTGGAACGGCTGGAGTTTTTTCCGGACTGAGGTCAAACGATACATTGTTGGGACAAAATAACAACATTAATATTTTAGATGAAACCTTGTTTATTCTCTGCCCAAGAACATTCTATAATGGGACGTTGATCTATGTCGGATTAGCAGACAGGTCACCTTCCATCTCACTAAGATATCAATGGCGGCGCAACCAGTCGCGCTACCAAAAAAATGTATACATCTTTATGGAGGGTACCGCACCTGGTGTCCGCTTGATTGCTCCACCAACCATACATTTTTGACAGCGCGACTTGGTATCCCAGTGAGATAGGTACCTATAAGCCTTAGTGTCAGGCATTATATCTGTTATATTGCACTCACGGACACACAACACTCCAAAGACACGCATAGCACATCTCTTTTTAACCGTCTTCCAAAAAGAGGAGGTTCTCAATTCGACTGTGTTGTTTTTTTTTTTTTTTGTATGTTTGTGACGCGATTACTCCGTCAATTATGAATTGATTTTGATGATTCTTTTTTTGTTTGGTAGATCATACTTCAGAGGTGGTCCCATATAAATTTTATTAACTTTGCTTGGGTAGTTTTTGAGTTAGCTTCAATAATACGTATTTTTACCTCAGTATGTGGATGATATTATGATAACTTCCTGTCACTGTTATTTACATAGCAGGTAGTGGTATTCGAATTTGTGTGGGGTAGGTATCACAACTAAAAAGTGAAAAATAAAAACTTTTTACAAAAAAAAAACCACCGATTTCAAATTCAAAACCAAAGACACCGACTTCCGAAATTAAAGTTATTTTTCACTTTGTAGTGTTTTTTTTTTAAGTCGGTTGTTTTTTTATTGTAAAAAGTTTTTTTGTTTTGTAAATTAATTTCCCTTCCTCTCAGTACCTACTTGGCGCTTTTACAATGTTGTATTACGTAAGTGCAATTTAATTGTTGTAATTTTAAGGGTGTGAGCCTGGAGATCTGTCATACAGGTCCCGAATCCAGTATAGACTCCAACTCTCACAAAGGTTTCAATCTGCCTGTAACCTAGATACCACGTACCAAATTTGTACCTTTTTGAGAGAAATAAATTACTTACTATTCTTGTTTTATGGGAAGTTTCCAGGCTAGAAAAAGCTCACAGTAAACAAACCACTCCAGAGCAAGCCAAGTACATAAAAACACATGGTTCTATAACGAACATGCTTCTCGCTTCTTATCGCAGCTTTTCACGTTGCTGCGTCACGAGCGTTTTTATCGTGAAATAACAACGGCAACTTTAAGAAAAGACCTATTTCATAACAATGTTTCGTAAATACATGTTCACCACCATTAAATATCTATCAAGGTAGATAATTTATGAGAAAATCGCTTTTGAATCCTAGGTATATTATGCTCATAACTGTACAGTAAATGTCGGAATCAAGCCCCATTACCTGCTGAATTTTATCTGTAAAGTCCTATCCCAATGGACTTAGGTAATCAATGAAGACAATGGACATGAAACATCAACATGTCCTTAAAAAAATACACGAATGGTCTTCCTCGTTAGTCTAGTGGTCGCAAGCGCTACTGCTGAGCATGAGGTCCTGGGTTCGATTCCCAGGTCGGGCATAGTGTTATTGGGTTTTCCATCTAGAATTTCTCAGTAGCAGCCCGGAGTCTGGATTTGTGCCCGGTTGGTGGCAATAGGCTCTCCACCTGTTACATGGGACTTAAACATAACGGGAAATGTGGGTGTACTAAAGGTACCTACCTAGCCTTTTGATAGTTACAGGCGTGACTTATATTATGTTTCGACTAATTAGTAATTACAGCCAGAATGATGCTGCCACCATATTTAACGTTCATTGTTTTAGGAATGACCCTTTCCAATAGTATGTTTTTAACTCTTCTATTATTTCCCAGATTATAGAGATTCTGCAGCAGCAATATGGGCTGACTCAGGAAGTGGCAGTGGAGAGCGGGACCAACTTCCTCCGCGCCTTCCGAGCCCGCCCTGATGATGACACATACGCTCTGGATGAGTGGCCGGCTCACCTATGGCGAAACTGCCTGCCAAAGAACTATAGACATATCGCCAGTTAGTATTTATCTTGCTTACCTAAAGCCTATTCAAATCCTTGTTTCCAATTGATGTTATTTCCACTTAAACGAATATCAACTTTATAGTAGTGAGAAATAAGTTGATTTTAGAATGACGAGTACTTACCATTGAAAAACTCATACAAATGTTTGAAATTGTAGCGCAAACTGAACTTTGTGTGAGGCTTTTAAAGTTGTTTATCCAAAAACATATTTGGAAACTAAATCACGAACGCAATACATATTATAACGTTGGCATAGTGGACACAAGCGCAAAAAAAATCAAAAGAAAAAAAAATCAGAAGTCTGAATTTGTTATAAACGTACCAATAGTAAAATTGTTGAAAAAGGAGCAACTGAACATTCTAAAATGTGACATGTCTACAGTCCTTTCACAGTTATCTACCTCTGACTGCAACCAATAGAATTATGATTACCAACCTTATAGCAAATATGTTAAAGATTAAAATTAAGATCACTGTGATGTAAAATCAAAGGTAAAATAACTGTGAAAGGCCGATATACCTATTATGTAAACGAAACTAAGACTAAAAACATTGCACACGCGAAAAGAGCCTTGGTCGCAGTTAGTAATTCATCCATATAACACGAAATTACCTTGAAATCTGAAATTATTACAACGCAGCAACCTACATATTAATAAGAAGGTACATTATTCGTTTGGCACAAGTAAAATCCATATTACAGAATTTGTGAAAATAACTCGCACTTGTTTATGTGCAAATAAAGTTATGTGCACCGTCATGCTCTATTCCCTTTTAGTGCCAGCAGAACTCAAGGTAATATCGCATTAATATCCCAGACGTTATGCTCATTTTGCAAATTGCAGAAATTAAATTCAAAATGCAACATTATGAGCAGTTCTTTTTACTCAGACGCTTATAATAATCTGCGCAAACAAGTTTACAACAACAACGTGCATAAAGAAACATGATTTAATTATATGAATATACATTGTGCACAATGTGGACTTATTAATACATTATCTCCTTTGTCGTATCACAGAATGATTTCCTAATAATTTAATAAGTAGGTAATTAATTTATTTCGTAACAAAATACATTCTGTTGAAAATATTACAGTGATGGATGATAAACAAAATAATAACAAATAAAGAAACATTGCATGAATATTTAAAATTCATTACGCATTTAAAATGTAATGTGATGTATGTGGGTGTGTGTGTGATGTGTGGGTGTGTGTGTGTGATGTGTGGGGGTGTGTGTGACGTGTGAGGGTGTGTGTGTTTAATTAAGCACCTGTAGGTATTTAGAGTAACAGACACCTACATTTACATTGTTCAACGTCTACATCACTATAAGTGCCAAACGGTGACAAAGAGAGTGCGCCGTCTATTACCGACATGTCCGTATACTTCGACGAAATCGTTTTTACGATTAGACTTGGCAACGAGCCTAGAATGTGAATGCACTTCTACGTCTGATACGTCCGAACGAAAGTTCAAACCTACAAGTACTTCCAATGACTGAGCACAACTGACTACACCTTCTATTAATGTAAACACCAAACACATGTATTGCGTGATGATATATTTTCATCTTCTACGTAAAATGTTACCATTTCGTTGCTAAGCGTGGGCAGTAGACAAGAGATTTATAAACGAACAGTAGCCGCAGCTATAAATAATTGTAAAAAGACACCGCATAATGAATGGAAATGACGTGACGATTGGGAACACAGAAAACTGAAAAAAACGAAGAATATGTAGTACAATTATATTGCAGAGCTTCACTGTTACAAGTACTGAAAGGTTGTTAACAGTTTTGTGTCACAAATGGTGGAGCATCGGACAGCAATACGATATCATAATGCCTCGAATTCGACGCCCGGGCGTGTGCCAAGGAGTTTTTCACCCATTTGTACACAATTTATAAACATTTCATGGCAAGGCGCACGTGTATGCGTGTAGTTTAGATAGTGCCACATTTACAGCGATGATTCTCTAGTCCTACACTTGGATATGCTGTGCGAATGCGCCATTAAAATAAATAAATAAATTAGCCCATTAGGTACACATACTACACACTATTTACTTTTGGTACATACTTGCGCCTAGTTTGTAAGTTTCTACCTTTCAAAAATAAGACAGCTATTCAAATACTTAAGATTGCACTAGTCGAATTCGTTGGTGGGCGTGGCTAATATGCATGCTATTTCACCTAACATCGTATGAGAAAGTGAAATAGACGATGGTTTATAACGAAAATGAGCACGTAAAGTTTCATGAACAGACCTTTGGGCGTATAGATAATATTAATATGAAAACACTACTGGATTGTATATATTCAAAATAAAGCTTGAATGACTTATATATCCCTGTACGGTAACAATTTTGCCATTGTCATACTCTGGGAGTTATTTATTTACACCCAAAGATGCGTTAAAATTAGTGTTGAAATATGGAAGTTTCGACGCTCATAACATAACTTTTAAAACATTTTTTTTTATTCTGTTTCTGTACAGGGCTAGATAGTGACCAGACGAGTAGATATAATTTTTAATGTACATTGTAAAATAGTGGAGTAAACTCCATACAACGTTAGTATGGAAGAATGACTGTCTAGCGTTACCTTAATGCAATATTTTTCTTTTACAGAAAATATATCAACCGAATGGGTAAAATTAAGGTTTCAGTGTTTGGCTCTAACACACGAAGTAATACACCTGTTGGAGACACTGCGGTACGTTGGTTACATTTTACTTAAATTAGTTACATGTTATGAAGAAATATTGACCAAGGGATATCACCGTACTAACAAATATTTCTCCATGATGTAATTTTATGTTATTTATTATTTGTAAATAATTTTAACTGACAATTTCTTTGATGTTTTATACTGACTTCTCTGGCCAAGTCTTATGTCAATATAAAACAAAGAAATTACTGCAATTATAGCGGAAATACACGTTGTTCTAAGATTAAGAGGAGTAAAGTTTAACTGTGATATGGAAATAATTTCACGACCTCTACTTAACCCTGTTAGGATGGCAGGTATGGCAGTTGTGTATTGAAATAAAATATTTTATAATTTTCTTTTTTTTTTATTTAAATAACGCTTGATCTCAGAACAATTCACCTGCTACCACTTAAATTGTGCATGGTGTTATGTGGTACTAAATTGTTTTGGTCATTTTTCAGAAACGTTTCATGTTTAGCATCACTCACGTCCTGCCCACTTCGCATTTTCACTAGTGTTACGAGTATTTTTAGATTATTACGTAACTATCATTGGATCGTGCATGCCACATAAGACTATGAATAATCAGCGCAATACTGATTTGTCAATATCATAACAAAGTCAGGACCAAAACATTGTGGAGGCATAATTTGACACTTGTTAACAGTAACAGCCCAAAAGCAGTGGTATTTAAAAGTAAATTTAGAAATCACGAAAAATAGATTTAGATAAACAAAGCTGTGCACAAAAAGTTGATAGATATTTCACAGATGCCTTTGCAAGTGTATTGGGCTGGCTTTGAGCGCATGTTGCTAATAAATTACTTGTTTTTCAACAGTTCAGTGTTTGCTCAACGAGTGAGTAAACTCGGGGCGCCGCGTGCGCAACACTTAGGTTTGAATTGTATTTGTAAAATATATGAGGGAGTACATCACGGCGAAGGTAATACATTACCTCAGAAAATTCAGTTAAACAATGGAGATAGTTTTAGAAATATGTCAGTACTTCCCTCTTGCATAATCCGAAGTAGTTACAAGATTGATAAACAGAGTTATTAAAAGTATCTCCATTGTCTTTTTAAACCTAAATAAATATGCTATTTTGAGATAGCTGTATAAATTACTAAAAATATCATAAACATTAATTTATTTAATATTTTCTCAACATAGCATATCCCTAGTTCCTAAGTTTTTTTATTTCCTGTGGAATTTATATTGATAGTATGAATTGCACTTGAAGTAATGTGCCAATTTCCATGATGTGTGTGTTATCTTAAATTCTCTTGCTAGACTGCAATAGTTAGCTTACATGTTTGCAACATTAGCACTTAACAATGCGTTTCATCTGTTTGAAACACGAGAGTCGTAACCTCGTTGGTGCGGCTAGAGACATCGTAACTATTATTTTAGTTTCGTTAATTGCTCGAACAATTGCAGTATGCAAGACCATTTGGCTTTGTTGTATCATGTGCTGAGTTCCAGCATGAGAGGCAGCTAGAAATAACAAAAGGCTGGTGAATAAATGTGGACAGGGAGGATTACTTACTCGGTCTGATCACGAACGGGCCGTCTCGGGCCCAGTGGCAGAAGATTGAACGGCTAGGGGTCCGCAAGTACTTCGACTGCTTGCTGGTGTCCGGCGACCTGCCGTGGGAGAAGCCCGACCAGCAAATCTTCCTGGAGGCCTGCAAGATGCTCAACGTCGAGCCTCGCATGTGCATCATGGTTGGAGACAAGCTGGAAACTGATATCAAGGTCAGTCATTGTTTTGAACTGGGCAAAATAAGTACTTAGGTACCTAATTAATATTGTGGACTTCCTCCTGTAGGTATTTGGCCTATGTGAGACCACATCCATACTACTAATAATATAAATGCAAAGGAATTCTGTCTGTCTGTTACCTTTTCACGCCTAAACAAACGTTGTCATAACGTTCGTTAATAGGCCTGTTAAAGTTTTCATCTTTAAAAAAATATATGAAATACAAAATACACGCAGACGAAGTCGCGGGAACCGCTAGTTATCTATATTAATTCAGAGTATTACGCGGTTACGCAAGACATGAAAACTAATCGGTAACTAATTGTAAACAAGGTCGTTTCCATAACAACGTCCTTCGGTCGCAGGGCGATAAGCAACATGCCTTTCATGGCAGCACCGCGACCGCGAGCTCATCGATTTACGATTTAACGTTGTTGAGTTCACGCCAACAATCATAACATTGTAATAATCATAACAGTTCTGCCTTCCAGTGATGACAGACTGTGTAAAGCTGTTGTTGACTTAAACACAACGGTTTTTATGTCTTAACAAATATTATCTCTATCCCTGCCCTCAGAAAAGAGCGCCTTTGCACGGTTATTTTTACATGTGCAAAAAGTTTTAGTAAGTACAATAAATAAATATGTAGAAAATTATCTTAAAATCAGTCTTTTTCCTTTTCAGGGAGGAATAGAAGCAGAACTAGGCGGCACGGTGTGGATTCCGCTGCAAAAAGACATGGAGTCTTCCGATCTGCCAGACTTCACGATTGATAAGGTCACAGAGTTGCCAGAAGTGTTACCAAACTCACCCAGACTGAAGCGCTCGGAGCACACATCTAACATAACCTGCTGATTGATACCTTTACTTTTCGATGGCTGTAATATTCTACCGTTGGCAATGACTTTTTAGTACACGCACTTATTGATCTGTGAACAGTATTCGAACAAAAGTACAAAATTTTGTTTACAGTACAAATAGGTAGGTTTTAGTTACGACACATATTTATATAGCATAGGTATGCTAACACGAATTTATTTTACGGTGTATAACACTATCATCTCTATGATCAAAGATTTAATGAAATTGTAAAATAGACATTTATTATGGGTATATCCCCTTAGGGAGATATTACACTATCATATTATATCCTATCTATGAAGCTCACAAATTACCCATAATATGTCTAATTTGCAATTTCATTATATCCTTGATCATAGATATGATAGTGTAATACCCCCCCTTATGCACAAGTTACCATACATCGCTTGCATAATCCGTCTTATACTATCCAAGTATTATGTTACAATGTTTAAAATATTTATTTTTCTGTCTTGTAGGTAAGAATATAAACGCCTGATTACTTTTAAGGATTTAAAGAAGCATATTTAATGCATATTTTTTATAAAGAGATTTCAAATTTTATTTTTTAAGTGTTTTGGTTGTACTCTAAGGAAACTTCTTAAGAGACTGTCTTATATGTGATACTGATAGTTGTAAAATGTTCCTTGTAAGATATCTTGCTCGGTTTGTGGTTAGGTACTGATTACAATGATCGAAAATTAAATTATTAAACATATGGGAGTTATGTCACATGGGTGCTCACAAAGTGATATGGTTCTAGGTGTTGTGGGTATATGTATTATTGTACATTGTCGTTTAGAGATAGCTTATACGTCTGTAGACTGATATGTATATGGTGTACATATTATCTTAGTTGTTCCTTGTGTAAATCTCTTAGTAAATAATTTAATCTTATGACAAACTACCTTTGGTAGCAAACTTCTTCTATGCTTAATCATTTTTTAAATGCCTATCTGTGCCATGTTTTGATTACATAATACCTTTACATAAAGGTTTTTTTAGTTAGTAAAACTTATGAACTCGACAATATTCATTGACAGTTTGCATCTACAAATTATCCCTATGTCCTAAAAGTTAGGTGAACTACACAAAGGCATGATCATTTAGATCGTTAATAAAGAAATTTTGGGTATATCTTTGTTTCATTTCAAATAAAACACTACATTTAAAACCGATTTCTTATAATTCAAACTAGTCCCTAGTAACATTCACTACCTATTGTAAGTATTAAGTATATAAATTATAAAATTAAGCTGTTCTCAACATCTTGGCTTCTCGTTTCTCTCGTAACTCCTTCTTTTGCTCTTCTACAATTTTTTTCCTCTCTTCAAGGAACTCTCCATATTCCTGGAAACAAGATTCTAATTAAATATCAGAAATAATACTTTTGGCACTGCTTACACTGGTTCAGTATTCATAGTTAATAATAATAATAATGATGTAAAGGCTTTTAGACCTTATTGATGTGAAACATCTATAGCGGCGGGTCAGACCGACCGCGTGACGACGCGCCACGCCAACAGTCGCCATATTTATTTCCTGGATGTCATAAACAATCTTTTATGCATATTCCCTGTACATAATAATTTCGATGTTTCACATCTGCCAGGCATCCCGCGACAGCTCATTTCTAAGTATACAAACACCATGGCCACTTACTGTGGGAAGGTCTTAGCAAAATTATTGCAACCCATAAATATCCAGTGTTTAGTGTGGACCAACTTGAATAGTAGTTTTTTATAACCATCATGCTTCAAACATGCATGATTGGGTATATGTTGCTGCCTCTTCTTTATTGTATTAAAATATGGTCTCATCTATTTATATCTTTGAGTGTATTTTTTTAAATAGTTATTTCTTTTAAATGTTGAAGTTTTGAGAAAACAGCATTAAAAAGAACTAGAAGATAAGAAATATATAAGAACATTGATAGGTCATAATGAAGACAAAGTATTCATACCTTTGGGTCTAAATCCTTGACTATCTCTATTCCACAAGTTCTTGCCGTGGCTATCAACATGACACAGATCTCTTTCAAAGATTTCCACTCAAGTGGTGGGTCTTGAGACTTTATTTTTGCTATTTCATAAAGATGCTTGTGTGTTATTTTTCCACTTGTTTCCCTGACTGAAAATAAGAATTTATAAGAGCACATCAATATTTATAAAATGTAAGGCCTACAATAAATGTAATCATTGACAATACTTTATTCTTAACTTTAGACCTAATTTACATAGGATTAAATATCAGTGATGGAGAGTTAGTTTTATTTAAAAAAGGATAGGTAATTAATACATATTTATTTTAAGTCTGTGTGAGATGATAGCAATAGAAATATGATGGATCTTCTCACTTTTTTGGGGAAAAATGTTTTTAGTTAAAAAAAAAAACAATCTGACTGTCATGACCTGCGACAAAAACTTTATATAGATATTACTTAGGGCAACTTACCAGGTTCCATAGCACCTCTACTAACGCCAGCAGCTTGCTTTAGGAAATACGAAGCCGGAGGTTGGTGAATAACAAGTTGATAGGAACGATCGGCATTCACTCTCACTCTCGTCGGCAAAGGTATACCAGGCTTTATGTTCGCCGTGCGCTCATTGAAGTCCTTGCAAAACGCTGCTATATTGATATTACGCTGAAGTAAATAAAGATATAGGTTATGATTACAACATTCGATAACTTATCAAATATACTTTATAACGAACAAATACGTACTTGACCAAGCATAGGACCTAAAGGAGGCCCTGCTGCAGCCATACCAGCAGGGATATTGGTTCGTAATTTAGAAGAATGGTCAATTTTATCCGCAACTTTTTTCATAGATTTTAACCGAGCAACTGACTTAGACATGGTGATTAATGGAAATTACGACACTTTCTGACCTCTGACTTTGTTATTTTTATTCAGTTCTCTTATTTAATAGGCCATAATCGAGCAGAAAATTGAAAAAACAAAATAATTATTTCTTCGACTGCACACTGATTTTGACACACCATTCAACAATTTTGACATAAATGAAATAATGATGCTAAATATTGTAAAATCTCGTTTGAAACCTGAAACGCCGCACAGCTGTTAATGGCCGCATTCCGACTTACGCTAAAAGTGATAATATCGCGAATCCAACCAAATTTAATAGTCACAAAATATAAGGGTTATTAAGTAATAATTGTGACTTTGGACTTTGGTCGGATTCGCGATATTATCACTGGCGTAACTCGGAATGCGGCCTAAGACAAGATAGGGATGCACCATTCTGAAAATTCTTGGATAATTCCGATTGAAATGCATCCACGTTAAGCTTACATAAATCTCATCATGCTAATAAATATTGGCTTGAATGGCTTGTTTTTCTTCTAATTTGCGTATTTTTAAACTGTTGTGATAGCGATTGTTTTACTTTTTTAATCTGTAAATCGTGTGTTGTCATTTGTCAGATTTGCAATTGCATTTGTCACCACTTTGTGAATAGTGGATAGAAAATAATTTTTTATTTTTATTTTGTAAATTAACACGTAATTTTAGTATCCACGACAGTATATATATATTTCTAAAGATTATGGTATTTTGCACACCACTTGTAGTGGATTGTACGGAAAGATATGTGTATAGGTCGTGAAAAATAATTATTAGTTCATAATGTGGTCGTTTTTCTCTCGGGATCCTACGAAGGACTTTCCTTACGAAATAGGAGATCCTGTGCCTGGATTAGAAGATAGAAGTGTGTGGACACTACACAAGGGCAAGAAGAGAGGCACGCAGGATGAAGTATCAATATTTTTATTCGACGTTCAGAAGCATTCTGAAACACTTTTTGACATAGCTAAGGCCTCCCTAAAGAAACTAAAGACTATGAGACACCCTAGCCTTTTACATTACTTAGATAGCTGTGAAACTGAGAAATTTTTATATGTAGCTACTGAGTATGTAGAGCCCCTAGCCACGCACTTAGAGGAACCAAAACTTGAAGGTCCACAGAAGGAGTTATTTCTTTCGTGGGGCATATTTCAAATCACTGTAAGTAACCATACTAGAGTTTATAACAAACCATTAAAAGTTAACATACCTTCTTGCTTAATTATCTAATTGCATCATCAATAAAAGTTCACATAAAAAGTATTGGTAATAAATAATAATTGATGCTTGGCTTTGATTGGCCGCTGACAATGTATGAATCATTTTACTAGCAATAATAATCTGGCATTCTTCATGTTACAGAGAGCATTATCGTTTTTAAATAATGATGGCAATATGAGGCACAATAATGTGTGCCTGTACTCCGTGTTTGTAACTTTAGCGGGAGAATGGAAACTTGGTGGCTTCGAGTTTCTCACGGCCCAGGGAACGGATACAGCCAATCCTATACCTATCAAAATATTGCCAGCACTTGAAATATATGATCCTCCTGAGAAGAAGGATCCTGCCAAATTGAAAACAGTTACCAAGTGGTTAGTATTGAAGTTGCTATTTCTTTACAATTTGCTATTGACCTATGGCTGTTCTTTATCTGTGAGTATACTAGAACAATCAACAATTTGAATTTTTATAAAAAAGGTGAGAAAGTATCTTAAAAACAACAAAAAAATATAGAAAATGAAACCTTATAAACATGCATCCTTCACTATTGAATGCTTCACTGTTATTATCTTATCTACCATCTGATAATATCCATGACAAAAGTCTGTGTAATCACTAAAGTACAATAATATGTCTTTATAACAGCTCCTCAGATATGTGGGGCTTAGGGTGCCTAATATGGGAGGCGTATGACGGGCCCCTAAAGAACCAGCCTGCACTGAAAACTACTGACAACATACCAAAGCAGCTATGCACATTATATTGTGAACTGGTCAGTGCTAACCCTGCATCTAGACCCAATCCTGCTGATATTATTACAAGGTAAGCAATAACTTGGATGTATAACTTGATCGTTGGTTTGAGGTGATGCAAAAAAAAGTACCATAAATAACTTGAAACATGTCTATGCCAAACAATGGGACTATGTAAGACAGTAGGTTACCACCAGAGAGCACTGTTTAATACAGCAAAGTATGATTGCTAATCACTCTGCCAATGTGCTTATAATCTGCCAGGGTTGCGAAGAAGTCCGAAAGGGAGATAGTGGCCCCTGGCAACATGGCAACTGAAGTAACACGGGTGGGTTTTAGTCAGTAAGAGTCTGACACGCCCTCCCACTCCGCCCAGAGCGAGAGAAGTTATTTGATAATTTCCCAACCAAAAAAAAAATGTGCTTATAATGGTAGTCTCTCCTTTGAATTGTTCATTGCCTTCTTTGTATCAACTAAATTGAATTTTACAATCTGTAAAGATGAAGCTAAAATGCATTATTGTGTTAAAACTTAATTAATATTAAAACTAATTAAGTTAAAACTAATTAAGTTAAAACTTAATACTAAGTTTTGGCTAACTTGAGCAAATAAGTCCCTAACTTATCTTCCGGTTTTTTTTTTATTTGACTGGTAGGTGATTATCAAGACTGAAATAGACCTCAAAGACCCTTAAAATTCAATTTAAACTATTTCAGGTGTAGAAAACTAGGAGGCTACTTCAAAAATGATCTGATAGATACTATGCTATTTCTTGAAGAGATACAAATTAAGGACAAAGTGGAGAAAGGCAAGTTCTTCTCCACACTGAGTTCTTACCTGGACAGCTTTCCGGAATCTGTGTGTGTCCACAAGATCTTGCCACAGCTGCTGACAGCATTCCATTATGGAGATGCTGGGTCATTCGTTTTGGCTCCCATGTTTAAGGTAAAAATAATAAACTACTGTTTTATACCATATCTATTTATGTCTAGGAAAGTAGGACACGGAGCAATAAAGATTTGGACCACTTATTAATTTGGCTTGTTTGAAGAATTTATAAGTGGAGCAATTCTGTTTTATTAGCCCATTAAAGAGTAAGTGCAAGTGTTCTCACAAATTATACTTGTGTATGTAAATATTCAAACATTGTTTCAGCTGACTAAATAATAATTGCTTCAAGAAACAAGAATCAATTGTGTATATTTTTACTTTGTAAAATAACAATTTATATATATAATTTATATATAATTGTGCTTGTTTCAGTTGGGTAAACTGCTTGACGAAGCTGACTACCAGAAGCAAATAGTGCCGTGCGTAATAAAGCTATTTGCCTCCAATGACAGGACAACACGATCCCGACTGCTGCAGCAACTTGACCAATTCATTATGCATTTGCAGAATTCCACTGTAAGTAAATATCTACATTGTTTCTTGATACTTTAAATGTATGTTTAATCGGTTGAAGGACACCAAACGACACACAATAAAAATTTAGTATCTCTCAAAGTGTTAATGCACCATCTAGACAACTCTACTACCACTACCTGGCTGTCTGGCTAATATTTTAACCATGCTGTGGGCTGTTCTCGTATAGTTTGTGCCAACTACCAACACAAGGCATGAAGAATAACTCCATATATTTAAACCTGACTAAATCAGCCAACACCTGAAGTTGATGAAACATTCAACCAGTTCCAAGAAGAGTAATCAGTCTTTTATTTAAAAAAGTCTAAGTGAAGACCTCATTTCAACATACTTGCAAAGCAGTTGGATACTTCTCGTTTTGTTGTGGTTTATCGTTCCAATTTGGTAAACAAACGCGTGTTTGTCGCGCCATATCTAATACGGATGTGTACGAAATTCCGTCATTGTTACGCAACAAGCATACATATTCGATAATATCAAACGATAGCCATAAATTTCTTTGGAGTCCTTTAAAAAAATTCATGTTAGCAATGACAAATTTTTGTTAAGTAATTTTCATCATCTAAGCCTCCAAAGGATCTTTTGGCTGGCAATGAATCGGATGAGATTGGCCAAGCAACGAGTCAAACGGCTTATATCCTGAAGGAGACAGCTGTTGACCGATGATCAGATAAAATTCATATATCAGGAACTGTACAACAAAAAATATTCACAATCACCCCACGGGAACGTGTTAACGCAATAAAAAGTATCGTATGTCCTAACCCAGACCATGGTCTACCTGTGTGACAAATTTCATCGAAATCCGTTCAGCCGTTAAGGCGCAACTAGCCGATACTTTTTCCATACAAATTTGGGGTGGGTTTTACTCCATAGTTACACATTGTACATCCAAAGTAAAACATGAAATCGTTTTGTCTTATTATTAATTTTGTCTGTACAGAAGCAGAATAGTAAAAACAAAAGCAATTAAAAAGTTATGAGCCAACAAAGATTCGTTTTTCCTGCTAATTTTAACGCAACTTTGGGAGTAAATAAGTAATTAATAAAAGAAGTATAAAATCGCCAAAACAAAACTCGTTCCGACAAAGCTCAATTGTCGAAGATTATAATAAACTTTATTCGTAATTGATTTATGCAGTAGTTTTTTCATAAAACTCCAGCTTCCAAAGGACTTTTCGTAATTTTTTACGCGCTCGTTTTACTAAAATCGTTCTGAACGGTGTTTGTGTGCGTGCGAACTAGAGTTTGTGCATGTAGACCAGCGTCTAACTGCTCATCACTGATACTATCTCTGTCGGACACGATGCCAGGTGAGATAGCGTGCTTTTTGACCAAGCCCACCAATGAGTTCGAGCCCGCGACTAGTTCAACCTTAAGGCGTGAAAAGGTCACTAACAGACAATTGGACATGGATTACAATAGGTCGACTCATTCACTTTTATGTTGCAGGTAAATGACCAGATATTTCCTCAAGTCGTGCATGGTTTCTTGGACACCAACCCCGTCATCAGGGAGCAAACAGTCAAGTCGATAGTGCACCTCTCGTCCAAACTTAACTACAATAACCTGAATGTGGAGGTTTTGCGACATTTTGCACGATTGCAAGCTAAAGATGACCAGGGTGGTATTCGGTAAGTGACTAACTACCGTTGTGGCAAATGCCAATTTTTTTAAAAGTGTAAAAAGTGTAAACTTCTTTATGCGCGTTGAGCGATTTTAGGGGTAAACTTATGAATTCGCATAGTGCTGGGCTATAGAATATAGATGGCGCTAATACCAGTTTTAACTTTTTACTTCTGTCGGCTTTTGTTTTTGTGAAAAAAGAAAGTCGCCTTTGTTCTACTGTGGGAAAACACATATTATTCAAAATAAAATTAAGACACAAACAATTCAGGATAAAAATACAAACTTTATTCGAATTTTTGGTAGAACATCCTGTATATAATAGTAGAAATAATAAAAAGCTGATTTAAAAGGATTCAATATAGTCCCTTATTTTTTTTTTGCTTGTTACCTATTTTACACCCAGTTCAGTTCTTTCCTCTTCTTTCTATCAGAATAAGGATCCCGCATTTACAAAAAATGAAACGATTATGTCACCCAAAACAATCTCTATTTTCCCAGGACCAACACGACAGTCTGCCTAGGCAAGATAGCTCAACACTTGCACCCTCAAATCCGACAGAAGGTCCTAGTATCAGCGTTTGTACGATCTACCCGGGACAACTTCCCGCCGGCGAGACAAGCAGGGGTGTTGGCACTAGCTGCCACGCAACAGTACTTCTTATTGGCTGAGGTGGCGAATAGAGTACTGCCCGCGTTATGTCCCCTCACTAATGACCCGGAGAAACAAGTATGTTGCATTTATTATTGCTTATGTTATTTTTGAGTAGCGTAAATAGTAGTAAGTACTATCGCGGGCACGCGAACACCGTAAGGACTATTCCTGCTTGCAGCGCTCGACCGCTATAGTAACGCTTACCTACCAAAAAAAAAAAGCACGTGTGCACGGGATTTTGTTTTCAAAGTGGTTACCGCGATGGTACATAAAATTGTAATTTAAATGGCTACATAAATTCTGTGACAAAAACTTTGAAAATATCGTATGCGTCTCAAAAGCGATAAAAAATAATAAGTATATTTTTAGTGTGATAAACTGATAAGTTACTAACCGATAATGATCGTTATTCCCCAATAAAATTGTAACAAATCTTATAAAGAAGAGATTAGTTAATGTAAAACTATTGTTCACAGGTTCGTGACGCAGCTTTTAGAACTATAAAAGGTTTTCTCGGTAAATTAGAGAAGGTATCCGAAGACCCCAGTTTGAAAGAAGGAATGGGTAAGATACTTTGTTCAAATATAACTCACGTGTGTTTCTCATGTCTGTTATCAACAGTATCCAGTTAAAACACAAATAAAATGTTACCACTTCATTCTGAAGTAGAAGAAGGATGCTCTATGTTTATGCTAATAGCAAACCCTACTCCAACTGGGCGTTTGCGCAAGATCATCGCAATTTTCAGCGCACGGCGCCTATGTCACGTTCGTTTAAAGTCCCCAGTACAAATTAAACAGCAAGTCACGCCAAAAGGCCAAGTATACATACGTTGGCCGAGCGACGGGCTCGCCCAACGTGTACTGGGGGCTAAACATTTCTTTTAGTACTTATACTCACCGTCATTAATTCTACAGAGGCGGACGTACACACAGCGACGCCTTCACTCAGCAACGCGGCGGCGACATGGGCGGGCTGGGCGGTGACCGCAGTGACCGCAAAGTTCTACCGCTCGCACTCCGACACCGCTCGCGTGTCGCATACCAAGTCTGTGCTTTCTAAACCTGGCTCTCTCGGTAAGCATAACATTATATCATGCCAATGGGGATAAAAACTGCCACTTGCTCACTTCAGATGGCGCAGATTTCCAGCGTCTGATAATTTGACAGCTAGCCATACATTTTTTGTAAACAAGCGACTTCTTTTACGCATAATTAATTATTGAGCCCAGTTGCGCAGCTGTTTACTGCAAAAATACGGGGATGTATTTGCCAAAGATGTTATAAGAAGAAAACTGTAGGAGAAAGCTCTCCGAAAAAAATTGGAATCCGATATTTCGTCGAGACGATGTGCTATCCTTTAAGCCTTTTAGGGAGAAAGTGGTTTATAGGTGATGCTCCCAAGAGAACTAAGTCTTTTTTCATTTCATACAGGCACTTGTGATGGGATATTATGTAAATTATAGTAAAGTATGTGTGTGTTTATATTATCATATTAGATCAGTGCTAGAAGTGCTATCTCTGAGGTTTTTCGGTCAGGAAGATCATGCCCGAGTTGATTTTCGACTCTGATCAGGTTACTTCTATCGTACGCCTCCAATTTTTAACAAAAAACAAACTTAAAGTCAACAAACACAAAATAACCTATAAATTATAAAACGTTCATAATTTATTGACATTTCTACTAAAGCTGCTTTTTACCAGTGGTAGACGCTTCCCCTGTCCTTACCTCGTCTTTTAATAGTGCTACAGTCCAAGTCTCATACATATTTACTTAGTTTTCGTATATTTTGTGATCGACACAAAAGTAAACAAACAACAATGGCGGTTTATAAAGACGTACAACTGTGCTGCCACCTGTTATGAACTTTCTGTTTTTAACCTCATTTTACTTGAAGGAGTAGGTAGAGGTGATTAGTGCATCCGCATTTCGGCATTTATTCGAGGCGAAGTCATTCGGAAGATTTACAATAAAACATTACCCTCCTTCTGGGGCAGTCGGGTGGGGGTGCTTTTCATATTTAACTAGGAATTTAGAAGTTTTGTTATTAAAAGAGGGACAAAACCTAACAATAGTCCACCCACCAGCATGACAACTGCTATCGAATTCGGTTGTTAAGGTTCGCTTAGGGGGAACACTACAAAATAGCAACTTTTATGGTATGGGAAACGCAGACTGGCAGTAACATTTTTTAATATTAATTAACGAAAATATTTGGCCTGTAACAGCAGTACTTTACGTAATGAGGACAGCAATTATATACGATTCAATTCGCTTCTTTTGCAGAGCAACCATCATCAAGCAGTATGTCAACTACAACCTCTTCAGTAACCTCGATGACGTCACTGGAACACAGCGAGTCCGCTTCCGACTACGATCCCGATCATTGGGACATGGCGGCTTGGGGCGAGATTGATTCCAGCGCAGGTATGTTAGATAATTATAATCAATCTTATGCAAAAAAAAAATATACCGTCCAATTCTAAAAAATACAGCAATGCAATTTTCTTCTATTACTCATTATTTTATTAATCACAAATACAGTATTTTTATCTGACGAAGCGACGCGCTCTTTACTTGTGGTAACCAAATATACAAACACGTTGTGAATGTGCGCGTGAGGGAGATCAACGTCAGCACATAACACACTCACGCACACACACACTTCCGACTTCGCCATTGTCTCGGACGGTACCGAGTGCTCCTACGCTTACACACACATTAACAGCGTATTTGTACACTTGACAACCAAAAGTAAAGCGCGCGTCGCTTCATGAGATAAAAATAAAAAGATTACGTTACAACACACAACTATGTTATTTACAATTTTTTATATTCTCTTAAGTAGATACTGGTATTTTTCGTGATATACAGTAAAAATATAATGCTATTATTTGATACATTTTGTACTATGTCATAAATAATAATAATACTAGATGATCTATGTTAGTATAATTATCTTATATAATATCACTTTTCTTCTTGATATTCACAGCTTTGAGATGGCACCCTGAAACCAATAAATTAATCGGTTGAAGGACACTGAACGAGACACAATATAACTTTCATTGTTATTACTATGGGCGTTTAGTGTACCTCGAAGTGTTAATTTTATGTTACTATAAAAAGTTTAAGTATGCCCAATTTCATGGTTGTTAAGTTTTCTAATGAGCTTCTTTGATGAATGTTATAAACATTATATAAACCTAACTAAAGGTCTATTCAGATATAAACGATATCGCTGTCGTGATCGGTAGCGATACTGGTCGGACCAGTATCGCTACCGATCACGACGTGTGTACCGAGTGCGACAGCGATATCGCTTATATCTGAATAGGCCTTAATATTGGCTATGGGCAACTTAATAAGTAGTTTTAAGCGAAATTCCAACCGAGCTGATAAAGTACTCGATTACGATTACATGCATAGGTTCTAGAGTTTTGCAAATGTGGTGTTTTAGTTTTTTTAGGATAAATGGTAAGTTTTTATGAATAAGGTACCGTAAAAATGGGTGAATAGGACTGCTGTAGGGTGGAAGGGCGACAAAACTGTTAAAGGGTTTCAAAATTGAATTTGTTGTGTACAAATAACCTTTGATTCCAGTTTTGTCCATATTACCCTATAGTCTTATACCCTACCCGTTTAACCGGTATAATTATCCTTTATATAACATAACGCCTTGCTTTCCCGAAGGGAAGGGCAGAGGTGTCCCTGTAGCAGGTACACCCACATTTCGACTTTTTTTCCTTTATATAATTCAAATGAAATGTGTTTTTGTTAGGTACTGGAGCAAGCGTAAAGTCGCCCCCAAGCAGCGGCAGCGCGCAAGCGACGCCTGCGCTCGCAGCTCTGTGCGAGGACGAGTGGGACAACGAGGAGTGGGGCGAGTTGCAGGAACAACCCGTGAGTATACTATAGTGTTAGTGTATATAGTCCGTTCCAAAAGTATCTGATAAAAGTGTAAACAAACCCTGTTCAGGTCAATTTCTTACGCAATCGCTCACTGAAGGTAAGTAATACCTCACTGAAGGTAAGTAATACAGTCATCTGTATTGAGTAGGTTTCAACTTTACATCTCACCACTTTTTCCAACAATTATTGTTTGAACATTATTTATTTTAATTGAAAAATCGTCGACGAAAATTGAGATTATAAAATTAATCTCAATTGTCTTTTTAGGTGATTTAAACTTAGAATTTCTGGTTTAAGTATACAAATAATGAAATAAAAAAAATTGGCATCTATAAATTTGTTTTTTTTTTCTGATCCATTTGTTTACATTTTCATTAGATACTCTAGGAACAAGGTATACCTACTGCTGCTGTGTTTAGACAATTCAAATTATTGGTCCCAAAAATTCTAAATGGTAGGTCCTAAAAATAGGAGGAGCGTTAGCGCAGCGTACACTTTCGACGAACACCTGCACTAAGATTAGCCAACTAGGCTTGCCATGTTTGATATAACATACGTCTGGGACATGAAATCGCCAACACGACTGTAAAATTGACATCTGTGTAAAGAGATGATTTCCTGAGCACCAATAAAAAAATCCAAACCAATATAAACTTAATTGTGAAATAAAAGTCCTTTTCTTCTGTATATTATAATCTAAATCGATATTTTCAATACAGTTAGCAGAATCCGAGCTAGCGAGTCCATCAGAAACATGGAACAACTCCCAATGGACGGACCCGGTGTTCAACAACGCGAACGCTACGTACGTGCGAGGCGGCCGCCTGGAACACAGGCCTACAGCTGTAACTTCGCATCAGAATAGCAACGACTCTCTCGGCGGCTGGGAGGACAGCGAGTTTGAACCCATCGAGGAGAATATTGACGGTAATTTTTATGTATAAAGTCACGCTTTTCTTATGGGGGTGGGCAGAAACTATCGTTCGAAATTTGTCAGTAATATAATATTAGGCCGGTCACGTACATACGGAATTACGTTTAGGAATTCGGAAACAAAATCGAACGGAGAAGTACTGTACGTGTGTGATAGATCCTTGATATTGTATGGATTTGCTGCCGGATGTATGTGGCCGGCCTTATCATCATAAGTATTGAAGGGTATATTCAAGTACCCTTCAGATAATAGACGTCCTCGCGTCATGTTCGTGAACGAGCACCGTCAGTTGAGGCTACCAGGGCTTATGTTATTTTGAATTGTTTTATATTGTTTCTTGTATATTGTTCTCACATATAGAAGCAACAAGAATAATATACCCAGGATTTTGTAACAAGTATCTTGATTTAAAAGAATTTCTGCTCCATAGAGATCTACTTTTTGGAAAATGGGCAACTAGACTAGACTGACCGACTTCTTGACAATTCAAAAGTGCCTTTAAATGGTTTATTTGAAATAAATTCTTTGAGTTTGAGTTCAACATCTCGGGCGCACTCTGCCCTGCTACCGTCCTACCATATGGCTAAGTGGGTGATCTTTTCGCCTTCGCATGGAGAGTTCCATGGTTTCTATGTTTCGGATTCCATTCTAACTGCTTTTCCTAGGAAGAACGCGGGTCAAGTAACAAGTAGTCAGGGCGTCACGGTGTCAACTCAAAATAGCCTAAGCAGAGTGGCTGAATATTGGTATTTAAATTGATCTCATTTGAGCTTCAGTTGATGTTAGTCGTGCATCGAGGCTGCATTTTTTGGTTTATTAATTACCTAGTTAGTTTTTCACGGCTTTTATCGCTTTTGAGGACATTTTACTTGCAAAAACTCAACCGCATTCAAATTTATTTTTGGTTACTCCTAAAAATAGTCTAAAGAATACCCAACACAAATATAATGTATGTCACACGTATTCATGATGTTGCAAAAAGAACGTGTTTTATGAACGTACTTAATTTTACAGAAAATAACGCCTCAAAAATGGACGAGATGCGAAGAAAGAGAGAAGAGAGGAAGCTTCAGAGGCAGAGAGAAATGGAAGCTCGTCGTTCGGCTCGAGGTCAAGGACCTATGAAACTGGGCGCTAAGATCACCACCGCTCCGCCGCCATTTTAGTTCACCTGCGCAAGCGACGGACACAAGACTACACGGTGAAAGAAATTCCAAAATAATCTTTTGAAATTGGGATATTTTCAAAAATACTTTTTTGAACGTCGTCTTATTAAGTGTTTAGCTGAGGAGTTGGCGTTATTCTAGACTCTAGACCAGTGACACTATGGCATTCTATTAGTGTTTATTTTTGTGGTCCTATATCTTGGAATAGAGATGGCAACACAAAAGTATGAAAGATGTCAGAACTGCAACTTTAGAGGCGAAGAAAGGTCTTGAAATAACTACAGCGGTACCTCTGTATTTGGACTCGTTAGGCTAAATCTTGCTGGTAGCATAAGTGCCAGAATAAGAGCTTTATAAATCACATTGGGTCAATGTGGTTTATTAGGCTCTTGTTCTGGCACTTGTAATATTCAAATGAAGGCCTGATGGCCCTCCTCACGCTTCGCGTAGCTCGAAAGTGGCCTTCCCTACTCCAGACATGACATTCCTAGTATACATCTCGATTCTTGGTACAATTTATACTATATTCTTTTCGGATCTTTGTTTCTAAAATGTCCAGTGAAATCAATATTGTAAATGAATTGTATCAACAGATAATGTTTAAAAAAAAAATTTACGTAATTGAGTAAAGATAGATAATTGATGCAAACTCCTTAAATTCGTCTACAGATATTATTTTCTTATAGCAATATTATAAAATAATGGATTTTGTTTAAAATATGCATTTTTCTAGAATAAGTTTTGCGTTATTTAATTTTAAATAAATTATAGTTACAATTTTACATACATTCAAATTGTATTATTCACATATCTAACAGATTACTGAATATTATGAATGCTATACTATAGTGATACTACAGATTTCTGATAAAATACCGTTTTTATTATTGTACTACATTTAGTGATAAACTGTGAATCAGGAGTTTGGCGACTGTTTTTTATAATGATACAAAAGGACTGCTTCGACAATTGAGATGTAATATATACGCCTCTTTATCACAAACATTAAACTATTCAAAATATGTGGGTATTCATATTTGTTTCGTCAAATTCACTGCAACGATTCCCTGCGATATATCTTGCTTGTGAAGGTTATCCTATCTAGTTCACTCTACACACACGCTAACGAAATATGAACTAATATTCTATTTTATTCATGAAACTCAATACTGAAGTAAAATTAACAGATGAATCAACCGCCCGTAGATCGCTAGGTGTGGGCACAGCCTTAATTAAAACAAAAGTAATTCCATTCAATCAATTGTGAGTGACGTCATCATAGTGTTCTGATTGGTCAATATTAGGGAACAAGTATTGTAAATTGATATGCACCAAATATAGAGCGCTCAAGTGAGACTAGACGCCAATAAGGCAGAAAATAATATTTTCAAATTATACTTAGCGAAACAATCGTAACGCTGAACGGAGATTTTTTACCTAAAGTGGTGATTTTTGAATTATATCGAGATATGATATTGAATTTTACAACTTTTATATAGTCACGTGATTTAATCGATAACTTATTAATTATGGGACATCCCTAGTCGTCGATATACACGTCACTATTAAAAAGTCGATGATACATAATCGATTGCCATGTTTTCCTCTAGCTTGTAACTATGCGTATGATATTCAAATAAATGTACAGATATAAATGCTTTTTTTCCTGTGGTATGGGATTTGTGCAATCGGCAAATGAGGGTGTCAATTTGATGTAAGTGCTTGTATGGTGAGTGTGCGTTGTTATTGGTTAACCCGGTACTTGAAATTGGTAACTACTCTAAATGCCTTTTCATACGTCCCGGTTGCCGGGTACCCGGCAGCTAATGTACGTTATCTTACGTGTGAAAGATAACATACCGACGCCTTAGAGTAAAAACCTCGTAAATGTAAAAGAAGTAACTTTTCAGGAGGAAGAAAAAACTGCGTGCTGTAAAGTTTTTGTACGGCGTCTTTTATGTTTTTTTAAAATTAATTAATAAAGAAATTTAACCCGCTTTTATATCCAGAACTGCGAACATAAAAGAGGCCGTACAAAAATTTACAGCACGCAGTTTTTCTTCCTCCTGAAAAGTTACTTCGTTTTCACTCTAAGGCGTCGATACATGCCCATACACTTAGCCGCCAGGTACCCGGCCACCGGGACGTACGAAAAGGCACTAAATGCCTTTTCACACGGTGAAAGTGCTGGGTACATGAAGTATCCGAGTAAATTATAGCCAGAACGTGTGACAACTAGCATACTTACTGTCTTTATAATGCTACACCCCGCCGGGTACCCGGAAATCAGAGCGTGTGAAAAGGTACTTACAGTATATGAATAACATGTTATATATAACATGTTATATATGTTATAACAGTTTATAGATACACACAATTCATTGATCACTTATCTCCCCTCTCGGAAATAGTTTGAATAATGCTAAACTTAGCATAAAATATAACGCAACAGAATGTTATCACGATTCCTTACAATTTCAAGTATACGATAATTCTGACACCGCTCGTATGGATAGGAAACGCTGTTTTATATGTATTATTAAACGTATATTATGTATGTAATATGAAGTATCAGACTGAACCGGTCTATGATTTTTATGTATTGTATTTCGCAATCTAAATTTACTTATTTATGTATTTTGTCAAGTGTAATACAATCAAGTCTTTCACCGAGTTTTACACTATCTTTCCTAATATCCCTTGTAAATCCAATCTATTCAGCATGTTTAATAATATTCAAAGAAATATACACAACACACATAAAGCGGGTGCGCAGGTCGGGCGCGGGGCAGGTCGGGCGCGGGGCAGGTCGGGCGCGGGGCGGGTCGGGAGCGGGAGTCGCGCAAACGTTGTGCTGACACTGACATCCATATAATACAAGGAATCACAATATACAGGGTGGCAGGGACATCGACGCAAAAACTGTTACCATGGATTCAGTACATGATTCTGAAAACCCCTGCGTTAAAAATTTTCGTAGGTTATTAAAAAAAATCCGCTGTTTCATAAAAAAATGCAATACCTACACGGTCAAAATGTATGGAAAAGCAGATTTTGTTTAAAATAAGCGAAAAATTTAAACGCAGGGGGTTCAGAATCATGTACGGAATCCATGGTAACAGTTTTTGCGTCGATGTCCCTGCCACCCTGTATACAAGTCCGCCGTACTGCCGCCCCGACCCGCGCCCGACACGCAGCCGCCTTGTGTGTGTTGAGTTTTATCAATGTTTTATCAAACAATCTACACAAACTATATTACTACTCGAACGGGCACCAAAACTCTATTTCGAAGTTTTCCAGATACTTTCAAAATTATAATATCCTATATTATTTTACTTGTGATGAAATGTATTTTTTTTTTAAATACAGCATCTAAAAATCAGTACCTGTCTGATACATAGTTCCAATTTTATTTCTTCTCAATCTTCATAATATTTGACGGTAAGCAGATATCTCGGTACTTACACGTAAATCTTCTACGTATTAGTTTTATAAATAAATATTATATGACAAAAAATAGAGTAGGTAATAGAATGGGAAAATTACTGAGAATTTTGAGATTTTGGGACGTATTCTTAGACCAGTTTTATTTTACTGGTTAGAGATTTGAAATATATTGAGATCACTTTGTTTCGGAAAGTGTTTGCTTCTGAGGCTACAGATTAGGTGGGGTTATAAACCAGCCTTGTACGAATACGAATTGACATCGTATTGAATGTATGGTAAACGAAACTCTTATTATATCCGCTAAATTTACACTTCTGTAAATAAAACATGTAAAATGGCTACTTTTGTTTTTATTTTCATTATTATAATCCCACTAAGACAACCTACACGATGCTTTGAAATAAAACTAAAACATAAAGCAATAATGGTTTAATGATGCAAAATTTTAACACAAATGTTAGTACCTAACAAAAATAGTAAGTAATCTCTTATAAACATATTTTTAAGTACATACTTACAAAGCAATAAAATCAATTGTGTACATATGACAACTTAGCCAGTAATTTTATAAAGTAACACTGTTAGCACAACTGACTAGGTTTTGAACTAAATTGAGCATAATCTAGCATTACAACTAATTGGCAACATAATTAAAACAAACGTTAGTATTTAGCTTTTCTATTAATACAAATAAAAAGCAAAACAATATGTTAAGCATGAAAGCTACTCCAAAAATATTACAAAAAAGGTCTTTACATGCGCGATTCGATGATATAACTATGTCTAAACATTATGTGCTAGGATATCCATAATCAATTGGTCACCCCATTAAATGGAGATATCACAACGTAAGGTGATGTCACCCTTTGATGGATAGAAGAATTGACCCTGCGACCGTAATCACACGAACGACCAAACAGAAACCACAACAAGATTCATTTACCTTCGCGCAAACCAAAAAGGAATTATAAAAGTTATTTTCATAGCTTTAAAGTACATATTAGGACGCCCGTGGACCCTTTTGACGTCTGCATTAATGTTTCTGTGCACTTTAAAAATACTATATTAGTAGCAAGATTTATTATCTGCTCTGTGCTCTTTTTTGGTCTGCGCTGAGCCTTAAATGATCAGAAAGCGTGATAAAAGTGAGAAAAAATTTAAAGTGCTTTTATAACTGCAAACAATAATATAATTAGAAAAAAAAATCGAAAATCGTATTTATAGATTCACAGCCCGTTTTCTAAAAGCCTGCACCCTAAATGTATAACACACGATCAATCACAATCTGAATCATTTTGAAGGATATTGCTAATCCATTGCTCTATATGTTAGAAAAATTTGTCTGTTCAACAACGTAAATAACGCAATGAATGTTGTTGAACTTTCAAAATGAAACAGATTGTGATTGATCGTGTGTTACGCAACTAAGGTGCTATTCTTGTCTATGAATAAATGTACTGTCAAATCTTATGACAACTGTGGTGATTTACTGTCAAAATATCAACAATCAGCCCTGCGTTTCGAAATGCGCTTAATATCGCGAATCCGACCAAATTTAATAGTCACAAAATATAAGGGCTATTGAGTAATAATTGTGAATATTAAATTTCAGAATGCAGGGCAGATAAGCTGAGATGGGATTTGACAAGAGTTAAACTAAATTGGGAGATAAGTAAATAAATTGACTTTCAGAAAACGGGGTTCAATTATTTGCGTGGACGGCGCTATATTGTATTGCATTTGCATGTCATTAAGCATTGCTAATTTGTTTAATAATGATACACCAGACTACACACATTTACTATGTCTTTAATCAAACAGCGCCGCACAGACAAATGAAAGAATCTAAACATAGTCCTCAGTAGTACATTAACAGACAATCAATGCTCAACCTTGGCTCACCGACTTTTTATTATGAACGCAAACATTATCTATCCTTCAGTTTCTGAAAGTCCATACAAATGTTCTGTTTTTGCCTCAAAATCAAGTACTTTGATTGGCTTTTATTATTTCCGCCAACCAATCACAGCTGCTAACATCAAAAGATTTGATAGGCCTTTCACTACTCGAAGGTATGCAAAGAATCAAATCGTTAGATTTTCCCGACCGCTTTGAGCGCGGTCAAATGTCTGTTTCGTTGACAATGGCATTTGAATAGTATTGTCTCGCTCACTCATACTAAAAATCGTATCTATCGTTTCATGCGGTATATGTGAGCTCTTCTCGGTGTGGCCAAGTTTTCGAGCAACCTTAGTATGGTGAGGGCACATCTAACGATTTAAATCTTTGGGTTTATGTCTCTTCAAAGACTTGGTAACGTAATTTCCGTACATAGAGATGGAATGATGGGTGCTGGCTGGAAGTGCCGTGATGTCTGCTCGGCCTCTTGTGCGTACTTACAGTTTAGAGCGCAGGTCGGATGTCCCAGCGGCTAATTGTCAAGAAGGGTCCTCGAACCTGCAAATTAAACGATAAAGTTAATTTAGAAAGAGGGTTTATTTACACCAAAAAAAACAGCCCGCCTAAAAAGAAATCGTTTATGTATTGAACGCCAAAAATCGTAGCTATCGAGGTCATAAAACGTGCGAGTAGGACGGCATTCACGGGATTTCTTAAACCTCTAAGTCTAGTGTTGTCTCGCTCCCACGTTTTACCACCCGGCGTTTAGTACAGTCGTATCAATCTCATTTGTATTCTAATCTCAATCGTACTTTACCTAACATTGAGACGTGAACTCAAAAAAAACATGCATGATATCAACCTCCACACATAAATTAATTATTTATTTAGGTATAAATATTGGTGACATACCGCATATTCATAGCGTTAGAATTTCCGGGTTCGAGCTTATAGCCCAGGGTCTCGTAGAACTTGATCAGTTTGTCTTTGCAGTCCAGAGACATTTTGTAACAGCCCAGCTCTTGGGCGAGTAGGGAAACTGTCACGACGATTCTGAAAAATAATATTAGATGTGATTTCTTTTGATTTCTTCGATAGGATGTTCAGTCTGGTTTGAGATTGATAATTTTCCCTAAAAAACATTGTTTTCTTTTTACGCCAGAACAATAATGCCAGCTGTGCCATTGACGTGAACCATTACAGGCATCAAATCGGAGATATGATTTCGGTTTGAAGAGACACTGCTTATAATTTACTATCTTCCGCCCCGCTGGCGGAATGATGTCTTTATAAATTATAGCTTATGTTACTCAGTGATAATAAAGCATTCGACTCGTGAAAGAATTTTTAAAATCGGTCCAGTAGTTTTTGAGTTTATTCATTGCAAGCAAAAATACAAATATTTTCCCTTTATAATATTATTGTAGACCAGCTGCGCCCCGCAGTTTCACCCGCATAAGTCACGATCCCGTAGGAATATCGGGATAAAAAGTATCCTATGTCCTAACCCAAGTCATGGTCTACCCATGTGCCAAATTTCATCTAAATCCGCTGAGCCGCTTCAGCGTCAAAGCGTAACAAACATACAAAAAATCTAATATTTTCTCTAACCTTTTCGGCTGGTTGAAGGCTTTTCTAAATGCCCTTTTCGTCTCATAATAATATTTTCATAAGAACTCTATTATTGAGTTAAAGGGAGATACTTACAATTTTCCCAACTGCTTGCCTCTATAAGTATCATTGACTACCACATCTTCTAAACGTCCGCGCTGAAACAAATAGGTATATTTTAAAGGTTACGATACTATGAACTTAAAACTTGTTTTTGTAAGAATATCATCAAACTCATTACAATAACTTGTTTAGGCATTATGTGACAAGTGGCAGAAGAGTCCAAATCTAGCATGAACTCCTAATATTTAGTAATTTCTATCACCTACAATCATGTCCAAAAAACATTGTAGAAGTTGTTTGTATACTTAAACGGGATTGGAAAACGTGCTCAATAATCCTTTAATATACATATTTGGGATTGGAAAACCCAGTCTATATTTACAAAACTATTTTCGTTAACCTTGACATGACATAAGACTCTGAAGACACATTATAAATGTGCAATTTCCCAGCGCATGAACGGGACTAGGCCTTAAGAGGAGGCTCCCTAAATTGTATGTTAACTTGCATTTATATTCTGAAACAGTCATGCATACAATCAAAATGAAACTTTAGTACATGATTTATTGGATCTTTTTCTTTTCATGTACAAGACAGTTACGTAATTGTAAAATTTTCGCTCGATTCATTTTTTTATCGAAAATTAAGTCGTTTTTTAAAGATTATTTAAATAACATGAAGATTACTCGGCTTTTATGTCTAAAATAAGTATGCACAGTAAGAAAATATAGTTTATTATCCAGCCACAAGATATTTTTTCCCTAGATCAATTATTACTTTAGTTATAAACGAGATAAGAAAAGAGATTTTACGCCATTTAAATAGTTCCATGCTCGAACACGATCAAAGAGAGCACGCGATATTGAACTTTATTACTGATGTGTTAGCGTTTAGCTCATAGTGGAATGGCGGGGTGCATGGGGGCGGAGCTTGCGTGGAAATTGTGTTTAGAATGCCTAGTCTTAAGTTACAAAACGTAAGAAAAGTGAAAAATTACCACAGAGCAGTTATGTATAAACTTCTGTTCTATAGTGAGGGTGGCGGCTCCGATCAGCTTCGATATACGGGTATCTTCGATGACTGTGACGTAGTATCCACCCGACTGCTTCATCTTAGTGAACCGCTCTGAAACATTCGTTCGTTGTTTAGAAATATAGTTTTTTGACAAAGTTTTAGTCTGTCTAACAAGTCATAGAACTAAGCAAGGTATGTTTTCAGACTGTCCCATGAAATTATTACAAACACGAAGTAAATATATACTTACAAGGGAGGGACTAATGTGTAAAAAACGTGGTTTTTAATATGTAGGTACCCTGGAATGAGTAGTAATGTAGAAATGGGAAAGCGTGCAGTTTTCTCTGAATAATACGTTAGTAGCTAATCGAGCATTCGAGTCTGAAGTCTTTCAGTTGCCCTACACACAACTGCATTTTCTACTCCGATGTTTTTTGGTCTGTTTCTTATTATTCTTTCCATATTATTTAGTATTTTTATTGCACCTGTTCCAATACTCTGTAACCTGTTTAATGAACCTTCGTATGACATTAACGGCCGTATTCATTTTCAATAAGTTTAAGAGCACTGATCGGCGGAAAAATAAGCCTAATCCGCCTATACAGAAGTGCTCTATTCGCTTATATTGTCAACGTTGTAAATAAAGATCAGGAACTCAAGACATATAGAAAGGTCATTATCATTACGCCGATTTCGCCAAGGTCGCATACTTAATGCCAATAAGTTTCGCATACCAATGTAACCAGTTTACTAGGACATCACAATACTGAGAACGAATTTTATTATTTTATTACAACTCTTGTGTTTGGATCCGTTGCGTAACTTACTTACAAAAAAGATTGTTATAAGATAACGTTGCTGAATAACAATAATAAAAAGTTCATTCATTCATGTGCCTTTGCGCAATTTATTTTTATTTTTATGTACGGCATCTCGTAGTTGACCTCTGAGATCATGACTACTTAACCGGACTTTCCTGTGGGTGCCTTAAGCTACACTTAAAACCTCCAGCCAGGGGCTATTCAACTATGCTAATTAAAACTAGGTGAACGCTCGCTAAGGGCACCCCCTGTGGGGTACGAAGATCGGCTTAGGGCGTCAACCGGAAGGAGGACATCAAGGATGGGACGGGCTGAATCAAAGTTTTGATCGTGATTATTAGTCGAGGAATTTAAAGCTACGTGCTCAGCTGTAACAACTGCTGCCACCTCGTTAAAGGGTCGGGGGAGTATCATTTACTCGGGGACGCGGTCGCGAACGCAAAGGACCTCGGCGGCGAGGTCGGAATGAGGCGTTTGTTTTTGTACACTGTGCTGGTTTCCCTACTGCTCTCCTGGAGGAGGGTAATGGGGTCGTCAGGGTCGGTATTTGCGCAATTTCAATGTAGTTTTGAGACCGGGCTCTAAGGGTATAATAATTATCCTATGAAATGTGTAAGCTTCAGCCTATAATGTTCCCACTGCTAGGACACAGGTCTCCTCTCGGTGAGAGGAGAGGGAGTGAGCCGTAATCCACCTCGCGGGCCCACTACCAGGTCGGTAGATGTCACATGACTTCGAATTTTTGGTTCTAGGACATGCCGGTTTCCTCACAATGTTTTCCTTCACCGCGCACCGTTTTGAGAGAAGTGATGAAATAATTTACACAAAGTAAAGTACCTGTCTGGGTTCGAACCTACGACGTACAACCCGTTAGTCGTGGCCGTACCAACTGAAATGTTTAACTACTCTAATATCGGTTAGCCTGCTAGTTTTCCGATCTTTTTAAGAAACAGGGTCAATTATATTTTAGTGAATATAAGCCCTGTTTGGTGCTAACTGTATCGCTGTAATATCTGAGAACCTGAGTGGTCAGAGTTATCCACCAAGGTTAAGGTCTGTACCCTAATTGCGTAATACAACACTTTTTGCTAATCCATTGCTTCATAAGTTGGAAAAAAAATCTGCCCAACAACGTAATTAACGCAATGAATGTAGTTGAACTGTCAAAATGAAACAAATTAGGCATAATTGTTTACGAAAATAAGTTACGCAATTAGGGTACTGGTCTTATTTCTCGGACTTTATTTTGAGGCGCTTTTCCAGAATCTGGTGTATTCTTGATCGAAGGGTTTACTGTATCATGGAGACAATTTAAAATAGCAGGCCAGTATGTGAATGTTTCATGTGTCTACCACATTGCAAATAATTACCATACACTCGGTGGCATTTAAGAGGTATTGCGTAGGTACATATTGAAACAAGTTTAGGTAACGACTTTTCAAAGACTGATTGCGTATTTTTAAATTTTTGTAACATTGGTCATGCTCAGTAATTACGTGCAACAATATTTTGATGCAGATTACGATAATTGGAGCAATGCTGTTTCTTATGATTGCCTTGTAACATATTAGTCTGCATTTTCAGGGGCGGAAATAGTTCAGTTAGAAATAATGTAGGCAAGGTGGATCCTTCTCAACATTATGACGAGTTAAAAGTAGATCATACATTATTTAAAGCATCCTAAGTAGCTGTTAGAATTTCGAGATAGTATGGCTCATCGAATCGAAGGATCTCTAGGCGCGCTTCTTTAAAAGTTATCAGTTCGCATAATGATGACTTTTGGTATGGTATGATAAGTTATACCGGGCTGGTGTTCGCAACTCCACCTCTAAGCGCGTATTTTGCTTACGGTGATAACTCTTGCCTAATTATCATCACTTACCATCAAACTGCTTCCGCGTAACATTGCCCACGCTGGTCAGTTGTCCTAGCAGCTGTAGAAAGCCCTTATCGTAATCGGATCGCTGCAGCGGCCTAACGACCATCCAGTCTTCGCCAGGACTGGATGCGCTGATCTTAGGCTTGAACGTGGCCGGGCTTTTGTCGAAGTCCAGGCGCTTCAGTATCTCTGGGGGGAAGAGGTACTCGGACGGCTTGCCATCCTAGAAAAATAAATTTTGATGAAGGGCCCTTAAACTGGGCTATGCATTCAGGGAAGGATTTTGTGTGGAAGAACCGCAAATTCGCTTTTTATGCATGTTTTGTTGGAGAAGTTGAATTAAAAATGAAAAGTCATTTATTCAAATCAGCAGTTTTTTAATGTCAATATTACATAAGACAGTCCCCCAAAACGCTCGTCTTTCACCACTTCCTAGTGCTTTAGCTGGGAAGAAGAAGTGGCGCAACAAACTCCCCAGCACTTTACTAAGAGCAAGTAGCATGCTAAACAATGATAGATTTAACTTCATCTTCACTTCCTAGTTTGGTAAAATAGTTTTTTGATACACCGTGATGTTATTCAATGGCAAAGTTGCGAAATTTAATACAGAGTGGGACAATAACAAGCTGATAAGGTGTATGGTTACAGATTGAACTATAAATAGAGCACAGAATAAAGAACAGGAAACAGAAATAATGGTATTTATTTAAACAAGTTTTATGTAAGCAAGGTTAAGTTCTTTTAGTCTCTGAAGTTAATGAGTTAGTTTCTATAACTTCAGCATAAGGACTTAAAATATTATAAAATATTTTACAGGTTCTACAGAAAACATTTTTAATAACAAGTTTTCTATTATGATTGCTTATCTATAGAATATATTAAAATTATCAGTTAAGTGATCTATGATAGTGGATATTGTTACTGATCTGATAGATAAAATAATACTTAAATTATATAATTATTACCAAGAAAATCAAATGAATGTAGAGATTGTTTTTATCTTATCTACACATTTTTTCTAATCATAATGGGGAATTAAAATGCTTTACTACTAGGACTTATTAGATAATGCAAATGATTATAAAAGAGGATATCCCTTCTTATCCCAAACAAAATAACATGATTGAATAGATTTACATAACTTCTAAATAAGTTCCAAGAGAAATAATATCTATTCAACAGGTCAATAATTATCAACGGGTAATAACTTGAAAAAGCTATAATTATTTGTAGCCCTCAAATATTAATAAGGCAGAGGAATACTTTTAAATGGCAATTCAACCGTTTCATTTCTGTACAACACTGCTACACATTTGACGTCCGCTGTGTTAGAACTTAAGTGTCTAATTGTAAACACTGACTGTCCATAATTACCTAAGTATATAGATATTAGACTGTAAGCTTTCTGAAGAAGAATAAATAAATATTGTTGGTATTGATATCTAGCCAGCAACAGATACCACACCTACACCGCTAGTAGTTAATCAATGTAATCATTTTGTGAATAAGCTGTATCATTACTTCTCTAAACTTACTGTAACATTAAGCTATATTAACTTTTAGTAGGTAAACCAGAACTTTACAAATAAATAGATTTCTAAAAAAAATTTATTTAATATATTAACAGAAACTTACCACATTATTAGATTTCTCCATACCCATTTTCACTATATTTTAGGACTCTAATTTGTACAAAAATTTATATCAGCACATGCTTAAGGCGAGAAATTCTCGCTGTTTACGTAAAACAAGTCTATTTGTGTACGTGGCTCTTTGTTAATGGAATGCGCACTTCTATTTCGTCAGAAATTAAATAAATACCATGCCACGACAGGCGAACAACGTTACGAGAACGACGTCCCTGAAAATTCTAAAGAATTTATAAAGTGAAAGTATTTTATTATCTCGCCAATCGCCGATCACAGCAAACAAGTCAGCCGCACACAGCCGGGCGCTGATTTGACATTGACAACTAGACAGTTGAGTTGTCAAACTGTCAATGTCATCAACTACTTGAAATCGCTTTGTTTCCAGTTTTGTCAGATTAATTTACTTCTTTTCTGTGTAGTCGATTTTCTTAAATGAAAACTGCTATCATCGTCTTGAAAAATATTTTTTAAATCAACGTTCAACGCCTACTTTGTATAAATTTTTATTAGAATGAAGATGTTCATCGCTGCCGTAGTTCCAAGTTCCGACTGATCTTCTGAAGTTCTCTTCAACTGAGATTTTCTGATCTTGAAAACAAGTCAATTATGAGCTTATCTAATAAATGAATCAGTCTTTTTCGAGTCATCTATTTAGTTTAGTCGATTTCTTTACGTTGTTGTCCTCACTATAGCATATGCCATTGCCATGCCATTACTGTCAAACAGCCGCAAACAGCTGATGAACCTGCAAATATTTTGATGAAAATAATTTTATTAAAGGTTATACAAGAAAGTCAAAGTAAATAAATGTTTATTTCGTAACTTAGTTATGTGATAATATACTGGAAGTGACAGTGTACGTAAAGTTTTACAGTATGGCATTGTGTAAAATCAACACTTTCATAAATCTAATAAGAAATAATAGCCAGTACTCTGCCATCAGCAGAACTTTAATCAAAACAAATAATTTTAACTATTCCAAACCTATTCTAATTGGGTCACAACGCTGGCTGTTTCATGAAAGTCACAGAAAAGGCGGGTACGATACAGAACATAAGGCATCCAATTTAGAACACTTGAAAAAGGGTTTCAAGGAACTGAAGCATGAGTTGAAACTGTTTGGACAGGAGATGAAAGATTTAATTGAAACAGATCCTCTGCTTATTGCTAGACCAGGTAAGTTGTTATATATTTTTTAAATTAAACATGTTATTTTTCTTTACTTTAGGCAACATTCATAAATAAACCCCTTTATTAATATCCAGTAGTCCCTTGTAGATTACCTGGGTGGATCAATACAAGATTATAATATATAAAAATAAATAAGAATTAATGAGAAAAAAATGCTATTTTATAGAAGATTGTCACAATAGTGTCACACCCTGATTAATCACTATAAAAGTACCAGGTACTTTTGAGATCCTCATCTCCCAGAACAGTGAAGTACGTCATAGGCTCGTTTCGTCATACGCAACAATGGGAGGCAATTTGAGCAGGATTTGTTTTTTTTTTTGTAGGTACTTTTGTTGGTGTTTATTTGGTAATGAACTGTAACATAGTAACATTGCATTGTTACCATCATTAAATGATGCCTCATCCTTGAATCCAAGAAACTCCTTTGTAAAATAATCCAAAATATGATACCATATTTATGATACATATACTTTATATGAATACCACATCCATTTTCCACAATAATTAGAATTAGAGACCACATTTGGTGGCATTACGTTCACAAATCCTTGTAAAAATATAACTTAGTGGTATAAGGAACAGGGTGTAAAGTTCACTCATCCACCATAGAAAAGGGAGGTTCTTCCGACCAGACGGGTGTCTGGCGGGCAACTGCCCAATGGTTGACGTTGGATAGTCTTATACAGGGTAATATTCAAGGCAATGGCACGTAAAATTTTATCAGAGAGGCAACCGGATGGCGAATGGTAATCTGGGTCTTGAAGTGATACCGAAGCCCCCCATACCGTCAGAATGGACACCAAATGGACGGGGGCGGAGATATGGGGGATGGGGGCCTAACATTTTTTTTTTTTTTGACATGGCATTCAAAATTTAAGCTCTATTATGTGCAAGGAATTCGTGTGTATCAATGCCCACTGATTATGGTAAAATTAACCCTAATTTTCGATGATAAATCATCGGTAAAGAGTTTCTAGAATTTTATACATTACTAGCTGACCCCGGCAAACATTGTTTTGCCAATTATTTGTTTGGGGTGGACAACCCTTATCACTTAGGGGTATGAAAAATAGATAGTAGCCGATTCTCATACCTACTGAATATGCATATAAAATTTGGTAAAAATCAGTAGAGCTATTTCGGAGGAGTAAGGTAACTAACATTGTGACACGAGAATTTTATATTTTATACATTATTTCAATTATAACGATGTTGGGGGGTGGCAACCGGATGGCAGTGATACTCATAAATTCCTTGCATATAATAGAGCCAAAAAAAAACGACAAATGAATGACATGTCAAAAAAAAATGTTAGGCCCCCATCCCCCCATCTCCGCTCCCGTCCATTTGGGGTCCATTCGAACGGTACGGGGGTTTCGGTATAAGTTCAATACAAAGATTACCGCTCGCCATCCGGTTGCCTCTCTGATAAAATTTTACGTGCCATTGCTTTAACTACCTATAAGTTTTTAACAAGTGCGCAAACTTTAACACGTGACCATCGACCAAACCTGAAATCGCGAAAAAAACCGGCCAAGTGCATGTCGGACCACGCACAATGAAGGGTTCCGTAGTAGGGATGAATTTATCCCAAAAACAAACTTAACTTTGTAGTTGAAAAATTTGTTCTCACATACGGAATGTATGGGAAAACATGTTTTTGCAACTGCAAAGTTAAGTTGGTCGATTATTACTCGATAACTTGTAGAGCCTACTTAGCTGTGATAGTTTTCCTTTTAATTTTGTTATATAAACTACTGCTGTGATTTTTTTCATACATCCAAAACCAACGATTTAGCTGGCAGGGGCCCCCCCCCTGCCAGCTAAATCGTTGGTTTCCACAAACTCACAATGTTTTTGAAGGACCTTTCCAATGATACCCCACACAATGGGTTAAAAAAAAACACTACGTGTAGGAGAGGTACCCTAAAAAAAAATGCTTTTCATAATTTTGTTTTACCGCTTTGTCGGCGTAATTAATATGTATACCTATGCCAAATTACAGCTTTCTAGTACTAAGGGTCTCGGAGCTAGACCGCGGACAGACAGACAGACAGACAGACGGACATGACGAAACTATAAGGTTTCCTTGTTTACTACGGAACCCTAAAAAATCAACTGTTCCCTACATTTTGACGAGTTATGCGAACATAAATGTAGGGAACCGCAGTTTTTTTTTTCCGCTATTTTGATGTGAATGTTGAAAAATGTGTAGTTTTAAGTTTACTATTTAGTTACTCTAGGACTGTTTCGAAACAATATTTCGTAACAACATATTCGTTTCGTACAGACGCCAGCACATCAAGCTACTACAATCTGTCAAAATTTAATAGATTTTCAACTTTATCACTGAATTTTAAGGTTCAAAGTTGATTGGGAAAATTTGACAGTTTCGGGTAGCTTGATGTGCTGGCGTCTGTACATTTATTTTGAGAAATACTCATTCACAATTATAATTTCCTGCTCAATTAAAAGAATCTGACGTGGTGATAAATGAAACTAAATATTTCACTCATTGCAGACCTGTGATGATGGCACTACTTTGCACTACTTTGCCGATAGGTTTTGATTTGAGTCACCCACAAGCAGCGTTTTTTATTACACATAAATATCGCAGTGATCTAAGTGCGATAGTGGCGCCCTCATTTTTTCCAAACTTTTTGCCAAGCTATACCGTGTTTTCTTCTCGGGCAGCACCCGGTAAGCACACTTGTGTTACCCGACGATTGGCGTCGGGTGACACAAGTGTGCATCTGAAACGGCAAAATTTAAAATGCTGTTTTTAAATCTAAAGTGGGTGATAGATGTGCGAACTTAAAGTACACAGTTTTTAAGTTCGCGTTCGCTTACTTGGCTTGCCGTAGCGTCGGTGACACACGTGAAGCCTGCTCACAGTATCGCGATGTTGTCGAATTTTCTAAACCAAACTAAACAGATTTACACAAATTCAAAACAAAATGGCGGTTCGCGACTCGCGGCGATGACAGACGTACGAAACTACGAACCGAGGTGGGCTACGAGCAAAATTTCAAACCTGTTGGATCGCCGACGAACTTATTCAGCGGTTTTAAAGTACGCGTACTTAGTATGACACACGGGCGAGTAAGGTCGCCGAGCCATAAGTACGCGTACTTGCTCGCCCGTCTATTACCCCTTTAAGGTCTATGTCCTACGATGAATGCGTTGTTCAGATAGACGTGGCTTGTGCTGTACATTACAACTATCTGCTACCGCCTTTATTCGACCACGCATGTTTTTTTTTTTTCTTATCTGTAAGTAGGATCTGAGCGCACAGTAACGTACACGCAAAATATGGTAGCGCAAAATAGAAACTACTAAAATTCCGTAATGATCTTGGTTTAAATATAGACATACAAATAGCATTAGTCGATTTTTCCGTATGGTTTGCAATGCTGTGACATAATAAAATGTTGTCTGTGGCAAGTACATTCAAAACTTAAATAACCGTTGAAGTCGTTGAGCCAAGAATAATTTGCGTCTTTCTATTTTGTTTTTGTTGATCCATCCATAAGTTTTATTATTAGTACTCAAGGCCCAATCTGTAAATATCGGACGCTGTTTAATTTATATATATCGGTTACCTAGATCAGAAAGGGCGAATGTTTTCAAACATAATTTTGAGCGATTCTTCTTTTGTATCTCCTGATAGAGGCATAAAAACCATTTACAAGAAATTCCAAAACTTTCTGGGTCGTGGAGTAGAAGATAACAGTGTTAAATTTAATGACGATATGTTGTCTGCTGGAGCAAGCACAACAGCATCTGAAGACAGTTTCATAACATCAACTTCATCAGTGGATGACCTTATGGCTATGTCACCAAAGCGATATATTGATGTGTCAGAACAGAGGAGCGAGACCAGTGATCTTCTCACCGGATCAGACTTTGATAGCATCTGTGATGTAACTATGAAAGAGGTACCAATGTCAGACGATATGTTTATTGATGCCACGAGTTTAGATTACCTCGTCAAATGTGCCGAATCGAACCGCCATCATAACCACATAGATCGAGGCAAGGAAAGTTTATTTGTGAAATTTGATCCACTGTATGCACTTCAAAAGCTAGAAGATGTAAGCTCTATTCATACTGATTCAGAAGTTGACTCCTCTGAGTGTGATGTGGGTTATGAAACAGGCAGCACAGTATCGGCTTTTACGGAGCATAATGTAGTTGCACCAAAACACTCACAGTCTACAGGAGCTGTGGCTTTAATTAGCAAAGATAAACCCATGCAGGTAGTACCACCTGTAGTGAACAGTGGAAATCCAAAATCAGCTGTGTGCCATACTAGATCTACACCGGGCCTAATGCGCAGTGTCTCTGCTATTCTGACTCCCTCTAGGGGGGTAGCCACTGAGAGACTCATCAGCATATCAGGCAGTACTCCACCAACTGCAGCGCCAAGAAGTCCTCGTTACCACCACAATTTCACTTCACAAGATGTGGATCACCTTCACACCTTAAGAGTTATTCTTCAGAAGCAAGAACAGGAGGTATTGCAGCTTAGGCAACAAAACAGAGAGCTAAAGAGTACACTACAAGATATGGAACACAAATACAATAGGGTAACTGAAGATTTGGAGTCGAAAGTTAAGAAATTGACTGATGAACGAAATAACTCTCTTGAGAAAGAAAATAAATTACTACAGCAAGTCAACGATAAGATTATGAGCAATAAACAAATGAGCATTGTTATGGAAGAGTATGAGAAGACTATATCTTCATTAATAGAGGAGCAGCAACATGACAGGATAGTGAACCAGGAGACTTTGGAGAAGGTCACTTCTGAAAGAGATCAAGCTTTGAACCATCTCAGTAATATGGAGAGTTCTTTTAATGATCTCCTCACCAAGTATGAAAAATGCAAGAGTGTAATATTGGAAACAAAAGATAGAGAGAAAGTTTATGAACAGAAACTGGCTGAGTATGAGGCCGCTGTCAAGAAGTACGAAGAGTTATATGGGAGTCTAAAACAAGTTACTTCAGATACACTTTCTAAAGCTAATGAAACTCTGGAGAACCTCAAGAAGAACTATACTATTGAAGTAACCAAGTTAAATGCTACTGTTAAGAAGCATGAAATTACTATAGCTTCGCTACAAGAATCATTGGTACAAAAAACCAGAGACAATGAGGAACTAATGAGGTTATATGATCAGCTCATTACTGAAGTACATTGATAATATTATTGGAACTATAATCTTTATCTTCATTTGGTGCTTTCACTCATTTCCATGCTTTTAAATGTTAAAGGGCTGCTTTTCTTAGGTGACTTCTCACTGTGATGAATCTCAACTTTTTTATGATAAATTGTTAGTTTGAATAGTATTATTTATTAGTATTTAGTTTTAACTTTTTGTGACATTTGTATGTTTAAAATTTGTGATTATGTTTCTTTTATTACACATTTTTATGACAACAGTATTAGTTTCTGACTTTTAAACTTGATAAATACATTGAATATTGTACTTTATTTTTTGACACAATGCTAGTAAGTTAGACTATAAATTTCAAGTTTACTGACTGTACCACCTCGTACAATATAATATACAGGGTGTTTGGAAGCGTAGTGCAAAGCCTTAAAGGGGTGATAGTTGACAACATTGAGAGCATCTTGAGCCCTACATGTTTTAGATTAAGGTTTTTTTGGTATGAACCACAAACTTTTTTTTTTTTAAATAACCAATTGTCGGTTTTTCAAGTTTTTTCAAATTTTAAAAGGTTTCTGCAACCTCCCAAAGTGTCCAGATTTTTTTTTCAATAACACATGCTTTGATCTTGGTTTTTTAGATTAAGTACACATCAGTCAAACAGCAAAAATTAAAAACTAACAGGAAATGGGTTATTTAAAAAAAAACAATAAAAAAATAGCAGCTAATCAATTTTGTATTTGTATCCTTCGAAATTTTAACACTATTATTTATAATATTATTGGTTTTCCTTGTATTATTATTTAATAAAATTGTTACACTCCTAAATTAATATATAAAATACTCCCAATGTGATATAATTGTCTTTTATAGCAGCTGTTAGTAGCAAAACAATGTCATACATATTATGTGCAGGTAAGACTTATTAGTTACTTCAAGTACCTAATGTAAAAGGCACAAGAAAACCATAAAAAGAGGAAAGGAGCAAAATATAAAATCATGTTGAATATAATTGATAGAAATGCCTTTCCAGCCCTCTTAATAACATAATATTGTGCCGTTAAAAAAAAAACTTTTTGTATAAAATAAGGTAACATATTTAATTTACTAACCAATAAGACATTCATATTAGTTACTTACATGTATTACTAGACATTTATTACAATAATTAAGGATTTTTTATTTATCATTGACATTGAATTTATAAGTAAATGAGTAAACATAGCATGTTGTAATAAAATTTTGCAATACTATTATCGAACAAAAATGGCGGGATACGACGTGAATTCGAATAACCTATTAAGTTTTTTTTTTAATTACGGCGCTGTGGTAGTGAAACGCGCGTGCATGACAAGTTTTTTTTTTAATTCGAGTTGCGTAATTAAATTGAGTACAAACGCCAGCACATCAAGCTACCCGAAACTGTCAAATTTTCCCCAATCAACTTTGAACCTTAGACATCAGCGATAAAGTTGAAAATCTATTAAATAAATTTGACAGATTGTAGTAGCTTGATGTGCTGGCGTCTGTAAACATTATAACACTCATTTGGATGATATTATGGTTACTATGACACTGGCTGTTTTAATGTTGGCAATAAGCTGTTTCAGAAAATTTTATAGAGGTTTTATAGCATGGTTGTAGATAAAGCATATTTCTGGATGACCCTATCTAGGCATGTATCACGCAAAAGACATACCTACACTTTTCCCTTGGTACCTACCTGCTCTGCCTCTGTGCTTATAGTCTTACAAATAAATTAGACGTAATATAGGTACGTCCGATTGTATTCAAGATAGTATTTAGATTTGTTACTCTAATTCTAAGGGTGTTGGTAAAAGCCCATACATTTCATTGTATTAAATACTTGTGCAGTAAAGAATAAGTCGTATTTTTTATTCTTTACTTTTGTGTTCTCTTTCAGTCCAAGATGTGCATTTGTACTTAGATATTTAATAAAACGTTTGTATACTATATCTTTAGTTTTAATAAATTCCTAGTAGTAATTTGTCGAAATAGTATAAACTGAAATTCGGGCTCTCCTGTTTCCCTTCTTTAACACCAACAAACACAAAAAAAAACTACTTTGATAGCTCTAAAAATCAACTTAATAACCCTAGAACAACAACAGCTGTTAAATAATTTCTACAGCAATTTCTTCATCTATTTCCAGGTGAAACCGACATAATCTGGTGTTTCAACGAGCCCAGTACCCTGGACAAGTTCGTGACGACTGCCGACAGTGACCACAACGAAGGGTTCAGCAAATGCAGCCTAGAGATGAGCAGCGCAGGCCGAGCGCGCTTCCACGGCTACCTTGACGTCAGAGTACCGAAAGATGGACGCATCAAAAAGGCAGGCTATTGTGGCATGAGGTCTAAGAGGATAAGAGTGAGTAATATGCCTTTTTATCAAATAAGTTCTCCCGCTCTGAGCTGGGCGGAGCGGGAGGGCGTGTCAGATTCTTACTGACTAAAACCCACCCGTTTTCCTTCAGTGGCCATGATGCCGGGGCCACGATCTCCCTTTCGAACTTCTTCGCAACTCCGGCAGGCATCGGCCTTAGCGACCCCGACATCTCTTTGAAGCGCGCGTGGAACACAACGCGCCGTCGACCCGGGCCTGGTCCTTATCAGACGGTGAGCTACCCACTGCTCACCGTCCGCAAGTCCGCGCCTACGGTAGCCGGAAATCGGCCTGCGATTCCCGACGCCCAGGGCGTCTCCTCCTGCGGCGGTTAGGGGCGCGAGGGCGCGAAATCTCCCTCACGCGTTCCGCCTCCCATTTCCTCTCGCTCCGTACCATGGCCTGAACCAGTGCCAGACGCGAGAGATCACCGCCGCATGTGAGTAATATGCCTGAATATAGGTTTAAAAAACTTTTCACTTTTTAGTTGTGGTACCTACCCCACACACATTCGAATACCACTACCTGCTACCAGTGACAGGAACTTATCATCTACATACTAAGTGGGAAAAAAATATGTATTTTGTAGCTAACTCAAAAACTACCCAAGCTAAATTAATAAAATTTATATGGGACCAATTTGACAGCATACCCTTTCAAACAAAAAAAAGAATTTTTAAAATTGGTCCTTAAATGACGGAGAAATTGGTGGACATACATAAATAAAAAAACACGCTACAAACATATAACCTCTTCCTTTTGGAAGTCGGTTAAAAAAACAATAAATCAAAATCTTAAAAACCTAAAAGCGTGCAGTACTACACCCACATTTCTCCAGTGGTCGTTCAATGCGAGTGTAGTGTACACCTCTGCTTAATACTTCGGGGAATAAAAGCGTTATATTACGTATGTTTGTTGTAAAAGCCTAATTATCGTGTACCATATCGGCGCTTTATATCAGGTGGGGTTAGGGCTGCCAGATGTCTGGCTTTTTACAATCGCATCAGGTCAAATATACACGGCTTTTGTTAGGCTTTTGGTCAACCACGCCCCGCCAGAAGATGCCTGATTATTGATTGTTTTAATTACTTTCAATGTAAAAAGTTACAAATTACTTTAGTAAGGAAGAACAAAATGTGATTGATTGAGTTTGAGTTAAAATACTGGTATTCAGCTGCATCCGGTTAGACTGAAAGCCGACCCTAACATAGTTGAGGAAAGGCAGACAGATTGACTGATGATAGCTACCTCTTCCTAGTTTGAAGTTTTGGGTTTGATTCCCAGTTAAAACTAATACGCCTTCTTTACGACGAGACTAAAAAATTTCAAAGGCGATGTACTGATAGATATTCATATAGGATACTATGCTATGCGCCAAGTATTTAGGCGTATCACAGGCGAGGCGTGGTGTGCATAATAATCTTAATAACCGTATCTGTATCCTATAACATCTCATTTTAATTTTACAGAAATCATTCAAGCGCCCCACAACATTTGACTGGCATCTGTACAACACTCTGGTACTCAAAGTCAGGGGTGATGGCAGATCCTATCTCCTGAACGTATCTTGTGAAGGGTACTACGATATCACGTGGAACGATATATACCACTATGTGCTATATACAAGAGGTGGACCCTACTGGCAGGTTGCCAAGGTGTGTATATTTAAGTAACAACTTGCCATTTGTCGTGAATGCATTAGTAATGGAATAATTATATTAATGAGTACTTACATAGTCGCTCCCAAGGCCTAACCTACGCTAGAATGCCGTAAAATGATATTCAAAACTGTTTTTCTTGAAAGCTGGGGCTAGAAATGAATTACATTAGAACCCGCTTAACACGATCACGCTTAAACGATTTCTCGCATAATACGTCATTTTACGTTAGTCCCTACAACTTAAGACATGTTCTCATACATTTCTTAACGCTTAATACGATTCGTCATCCCGTTTAATACGCCTACATGCGCACGAGTATTGTCTCTCGCGGGCAGCGGCGAGCGCCTGTCTTAGCGGTGTTGATCTTTTTTTTGATACAAAATGTCTACATTTAAGCAAAAGGCATTGTCACTTCAAGAAAAAATTAACATATTGAAAGTTTTTGATGAAAAATCACAAACCAAAAATCAAACACAGTTAATATACGAAATTAGATCAAACTATGTACTTATGTGTATTACGTTTTATTTTTCACTATCCCCTCACCTCCTATCCCGTATAAGACGCTTTCTCGCTTAAGGCGCAGATATACGACTTCTAATGATTTTAAATTGGACACCACATCTAAACGACTAGTCTTACTTCTTTGAAAAAAATATATGTTGTACTAGACAGTTTTTTTCGTAATTTGATATACGAATAATTCAAATTATATTTTTATAACATAGTGTAATTAATTTGTAAAGTAATGTCTAACGCGGACAAAAAAACGATAATAACGCAAAAGCTATCAGGTGTATTTTCATGAAACTTTCACCATCTAAAAGGCAATTTAATTACACAAATTACAGTATACAGTTTTTATTTGTATTGTGTTTGATAAATCAATGTGGGTTGTTTTTCGAATAAACTTGTTGCGCGTTAAAACCGGGGCTCTTGCGGGCGACGGGCGGCAGTGCATCGCTGACCACTGTCACGGGTAGACGCTAACGCTCGGAGCAATTTTATTCGCTTTTAAATTTCATGCTATAAATGTCTGGTAAATCCAAATTATTAAAAAAGAAATGCAAAAAATAGATTACAGAAGTAAGTAACGTACCTATTTTAATCGAAATAAAATTATCATTAATCTCTATCGAAAGTTTGAATTATTTTGAATTGTAGTAACCACACTTTTATTTAATTTAAATAATTGTTTATTTTTGTTTTAGGACAACACCAAATAAAAATTCTCTAGTCGTAAATTCAGAGACGAGGTTTTTTTGTAATTTTTTTGTAACCATACTACGTCGTTGTAGGGACAGTCCGGATTAGAGTTTCAAAAAATATTTGAATGCTATTATTGACGTACAAGTTGTGGGGGTGTTCTTGGTTCGTAAGTAGTATGACCTTGACTGCGGAGATGTAATTACTAGACTGTCCCAGAAGGAGGGTAATGTTTTTCGAGAGTATGTATGTATGTATGTTTGTATGTATGTACTTATGTCTATTTCTTTGGCACGCTCTGTAGCCTAAACGGCTTGATGGATTTTAACATATGAGGTGTCGTTAGGTTCGTCTTAATAGTGGAAGATACATAGGCTATTTAATATTTATATATTGCATCTGCAAATACAAAAAAAAGAGGGGTAGGTTTAAAAAAATAACAACAAATAAAAGTTAGTAATGAGTCAATTCCAAATATACATATATCCATATTAATAAAACTAACACATAACATAAAACATAACATCACGCCTGTAATCCCCGAAGGGTTAGGCAGAGGTGTACCTATAGGACACCCACATTTCGCCAGTAAAATAAAACTAAAAAGTTTGAAATAAAACAAATTATAAAAAAAAAAACAAAAAACCCGACTGCAAAAACTCATAACTGAAAAGAGAAAAACAAGCATTATAATCTATAGGATTTTGGTATCGCAGGCATTTGGACAAACAAAAGTTTCACCAAAATTTCAGGTTGGTTTTTGGTTTGCGCCTGCAATACCAAAATCCTATAGATTATAATATTTATAATGCTTGTTGTTCTCTTTTCAGTTATGAGTTTTTGCAGTCGGGATTTTTGTTCTTTTTTTATTTTATTTTTTTGTGTCCGTTTTGCGAACTTAGCCGACGTTCACACGGACGTAATAAAATCACGGCGGGATTTTATCGCGCACTGGATTTTCAACTCTCGGTGTTAAGCCGAGCGTTGACAATCCAACGCGGTGGGACTCTCGTGTGGGCACGTGCACGAAAAAAAAAGCGCCGCGATTTTATTACGTCCGTGCGAACGTCGGCTTAAGTACATTGTGCACAACTATTTTCCTACTTTCGCCCATGCCTTTACTTTCATGGCGGTGCCTATATTTAGATACATGTCGCAGAGTGATACCGCCTAGTTAGGAAGAAAAAAGTTTGATAGTTCCATAATTTACAACAAAAGGATTCCTCTTCAGTAAATGTTGTTTCAATCACTTCAGAAATGAAAAATAATTGAAATTTGTGAATTGTTTTTTTTTTTTCTTCTTTGATTTTTTTTTGTTCTCTCTTCTATGGTTACACAGGTTGTCTACATCTCTTTTTATATACTTTCCTGTCGCAGGTATGCTGGAAGAGATTTCTTTAGAAAAAGCCACTGCTTTTTAAAGGATTATTATTACGTTAATATACAGGGTGTCCAAGAACCTGGCGTCCAACTGGATTCCCACGATGCCCCAAGTTCTAACAGTACTCAGAAAAATATTTTAAAAAATCCACCCCATGTACTTACAGAATTATACTGATTTCAAAAAAAAAGGGGAAATGAGCACCCTGTGACATACTTTTGAATGCTGTGACTGCTAATGCTGATAATTTCGATATTTCTTGGAGGTTTTGTAATCTAGGGTATTGCTGTGTCTAAATAGAATGTAAAAATAATGTACTTATTGTACCATTTTAAAATAAAATATTATTTTAACTAAAGGTGATATGGAAAACTATTGAATTTCGCAACTTTGACCGACTGTAGTGTAAAAAAAATGTACCAAAATAGTATGGCAAGTGACGTCAAATTTTGACGCGTTTATTCCTCTTTTTAAAAAGGTATAATACTTACACATTAATTTGAAAAAAAAAATTTTGATAATATTTTTACTCAACAACCCAATTTTTACGAAGTGCCTACCTACTAACGGTAACTGTCGGACCCTTTCTTATCTTAGAAACTGTTATGTTACTACTATTATTTACTTCGGTTCCAAGAGTGAGCAAGAAGGAAATACACACAGGTAGATGGGTTCCCAGTAGAATAAAAGCAAAGAATGTTAGTTTAAAGATATTTTATTACAATAAATGTTCAAAATGTTGACCACCCGCGGCAATACAAGCTCTCACTCTCCTTAAAAAGGACCGCTTTATGTTTCGCGAGTAACTTTTTTGACGTATCACCTGCACTGCTTGTGTTATCTTCTCACGAAGGTCAGCGATGTCATTAATGGGCTTCGCATAAACGAGCTCCTTCATAGTTCCCCAGAAAAAAAAATCCAGCGGATTTAAGTCAGGTGAGCGGGCTGGCCACGGGATTGTTCCTGATCGCCCAATCCACCTGTTCGGGTATTGCTCGTCCAAAAACTCTCTAACGGATACGCGAAAATGTGCTGGACAGCCGTCGTGTTGGAACCACATATCTGGTGGGGTCTCTTCTAGTAAGTTTGGCAAATCATTTTGAAGAAAATTTAAATATGATTCGCCAGTCAAATTCTCGGGCATCTCAAATGGACCAATAATATTCCCACAGAGAATACCGGTCCACATGTTCACTTTGAACCGGTACTGGGATCTATCTTCTCGCATCAAGTGCGGATTTTCCACATGCCACTCGTGCAAGTTGTGTAGGTTCATGTAGCCATCCTTCTTAAATGTTGATTCATCTGACCACAAAATTTTGTCGATAAAGTTTTCGTCTTCTCGATGTTTTTGCAGGATTGTTTCACAAAACGCGACTCGGCTCGGATAGTCTCGAGGTAAAAGACTTTGCACTCGCTGTACGTGGTACGGATGATATTCTTCTTTTTGGAGAATACTGTGTGCTGTGCTCTTCGGTATCCCCGTATCAGCTTCTATTCCTCGCACAGAGATGCTTGGATTTGCCGACACCGCCTCTAAAACTTCATCGCGTATGAAGTCATTTACGGGTCGTCCTTCACCAGCTACTTGATTGGGGAACCGCCCGTCACATAGTGATCTGTGCACATTAATGAAAACTCGATGGTCGGGATATCGCGTAGCCCTCGGATACCTTTCTCTGTAAAGTCTCGCTGCAGCTCGTCCATTACCTCTACATTCTCCATAAATGTAGTGCATATTTGCGTATTCTTGCGGAGTGTAGGTCGCCATGGTAGCACACACAAAACACAAACTGTCCAAACACAGGCAAAGGTCGTCGTAAAGAGTTCGTTTCAAAGTCCAGAGCACAAAGAGTAATCGAGTCCAATAAACAAAGCTTTAAATCGTAGTACGTGATCAATGGTAACAATAAGAGAGAGGTGCGTAGTAACGGCAGGAGGCAGTGACGCGTACTGACCGTACTGTTATCCTAAATAGCACGATCCCAGATAGCGTCACTATCTATCTCACTCGCACCTCTAACCTTTTTCTCCCTCACTCTTACCTGAATAATGGGGTACCATAAAGAAGAACCAGCAAATCGCAAAGATAGTTTCTGTCTTGCTCCCTCCTGTTGTAATAACGAATCACTATGGTGAGATGCATGCACATACCGTCCCTTACGGTCTAACCTGTTTTTTGAGAGGCCTGTTGTTATTTTTATGAGCATACAATAGTAATTCTTTAGAGGTTAGATTCAATTCGTCGTAAATTTTTCTTTCTAAGAATTCTGTAAGACATCGTAAAAATTGGGTTGTTGAGTAAAAATATTATCAAAAATTTTTTTTTTCAAATTAATGTGTAAGTATTATACCTTTTTAAAAAGAGGAATAAACGCGTCAAAATTTGACGTCACTTGCCATACTATTTTGGTACATTTTTTTTACACTACAGTCGGTCAAAGTTGCGAAATTCAATAGTTTTCCATATCACCTTTAGTTAAAATAATATTTTATTTTAAAATGGTACAATAAGTACATTATTTTTACATTCTATTTAGACACAGCAATACCCTAGATTACAAAACCTCCAAGAAATATCGAAATTATCAGCATTAGCAGTCACAGCATTCAAAAGTATGTCACAGGGTGCTCATTTCCCCTTTTTTTTTGAAATCAGTATAATTCTGTAAGTACATGGGGTGGATTTTTTAAAATATTTTTCTGAGTACTGTTAGAAGTTGGGGCATCGTGGGAATCCAGTTGGACGCCAGGTTCTTGGACACCCTGTATTGTAAATTATGAAACCATTAAACTTTTTTGACCAATATTATATTAATCCATACCTAATAAAATATGTTATTTAAATTGGGCATTTAATTTAGATTAAAATACGCCTGACATCATATCATTTAAATGAATGGTTTAAAAGATATCACAGATTCAAAATTACGCGTTACTACATAAATAAGGTTGACGGCAACGCGGGCGCAGCGGTATTAGTCAATGACCTTTCCTCGGCTATTAGGTATGTAATCTCAGTAGTACGATCCCGTGGGATATTTTTCGACATCCGCGCGGGCGAAGCCGCGGGCTAAAGCTAGTAAGGCTATAATTTATATATATATATCACGCGGGCGAAGCCGCTGGCGGAAGCTAGTGAAAAATAATTTAAGTAACCTTTCGATGGATATTGGTGCCGATTCTCTTGTCACAAATGCCTCTAAACTGGACTAAAAATCACCAAAATTTAGTTTATTCCTGTCAAACGACGATTTCCCATTTTGAAATAGACTAAAGTGACACATCTTAAGTATATATTAGTTTGACAGCACTAAGATGGTACTGAGATATTAATTTAGTGAAAATGGCAATTTTGCTATTCTGAATTTGACGTTATTCATCTAAAATTTAGATTTTCTAACTAAATCTGACTATTTTTAATCGCGACTAAAAACGTGGGGAATAAAATTGGTAGTCATGAACTTTAAATTAACACCAACACCTCGACTTCAGATGCAAAAACAGTACTGATTTTATTTTTCTTTTGCTTATATCTCGAAAACGTTGTGTCCAATCGCAAAAATAATAATAATTTCGACCCCCTTTATAAAACTCTTAAACCCATAACACTCTACATGTAGGTAATTTTTTTTTCCATACAAAAAGTGAAAAATTCCATATAAAACACGTCAAGGCTTGCCCTGCGTGCCTCCGGCTCTAAACAGATTCACATGGTTAGGTATCACGTGTGGAGTCGCGATTGTCAAATTCGATTTAGATGTGTCAAAATTATTTTTTAATTTAGAGAATTTATTTTGCAGAATAGCTTTGAGATTCTCATAGTCAAAAGTAAGGAATTTTAGTGATAGTTTAGTTCGGTGTACAAGAGAATCGGCACCACTATTGATAATATTAGTTCAATTAAAATAGGTACGTTACTTACTCTGTAATCTATTTTTTGCTAGGCGTTTCTTTTTCAATGATTTCGATTTACCACCAATTTTTAGCACAAAACTTAAAAGCAAATAAAATTGCTCCGAGTGTTAGCGATGCACTGCCGCTCGTGCCCACAAGAGGCCCGGCTTCAACGCGCACCAAGTTTATTAGAAAAACAACCCACCTTGATTTATCAAACACAATACAAATAAAAGCCGTTTAATAAAATTTGTATAGTTAAATTGTCTTCTAGATGGTGAAAGTTTCATGAAAATACATGAAGATAATAATTTCGAGAAATTTTCAACTGTCTACCTATTACAGTTCATGAGATTTAGCTCGCTGACAGACAGACGGACATTGGAGGCTTAGTAATAGGGTTCCGTTTGGCACTCTTCCGGTACGGAACCCTAAAAATTTACTTTACAAACTTGTAAGAGGTGCTTTAGACCATTGAACTGAATAACTTGCTATGACAGCAACTTTGAAATCGCATTAAAAAAACAGCTGTCCCATACAGTTTAGAACACCTTATAAATATATATATAATTCACATGTTTTATTTGATCATGTTAAATCTTTGTAGATAAACAAATCCATTCTCCATTCCATGCTCCATTCGTTTCCCATGGACGCCAACTGCTACGATCTTTATATAGTTACCTATTCTATTTACTTCGTTTACGTTCATATTATCTGCTATCTAATTGCGTAACACCTTTTCGTAAATGATTAAGACTATTCTGTCTCATTTTGCAGTTCAACAACATTAATTGCGTTATTTACGTTGTTGAGCAGGTTTTTTTTCGAACTTATGAAGCAATGGATTGGCAATCTGTTTAAATGATTCAGATTGTGATTGATCGTTTATTATGCAATTAGGGTGCTGGTCATACACGCAGACAAACCACACATCTTTCTTTTATATTTTTTGTCATCTTCTGTTATTATTTTAAGTAGTTATGTCCTATTCATGTATGGACACATTTATTATTTACGTAAATATAATAAACCAACTTATTCAATGCAAACTATTAAAATAATATGATAACAATCTTAAATTATTATCAGAATATTAGCTTACTTATTAACAATATATTGAAAAAAAAAATTGGTTGGTGATCTAAAATCAGACAGGATAGTCCTCACTATCTGAAACGTATGGTTACCCTACGAAATTACGTGCGTGCAGTTGCGGGGTCGCGGGGAGGTGACGCGTGGCTCCGCCCACTCGCTCGAGGTCGCTGTCACTTATTGTCGTCTTAAGACGCGTTTTTAGTTGGGTCCCTGTGAAATCGTCTTAAACGGGTTCTACTGTAGATATTTTATAAAATCCCTCTGGCTAATTTAAATTTGTTTCAATGTTTTCAGATACCATTCTCCAAATTCGTACTAGGATCAAAAGGACGTCTTCAAGACAAACAAAATAGGATGAGATTTGACAAAGTAACGCACTTCGGTATATCGTGCGGAGATAAGATCAATGGTATATTCGATTTAGAAATCGAATACGTAGGTAAGAATGCATTTTCTACCCAACTATTACGAAATTTTTAAGGTTGGTACCTAGTTAGACCTCAGCCATAGGAGTAATTCGTTGCCTAATCAGACGATTGGTTATCAACAGCAATAATCAGACCATTGGTTAACTGCAGCAGTGGGATACAATCCCGATAGATTGTGCTAACCCATTTACTGCAAACGTTATTAGGGGGGTATTACCCTATCATATATATAGGATCCTACTTATATGACCCCTAGGATCATATCTGTGTATTACATTATCATATATCTAGGATCCTATTTTTTGACATGTGGTTGCAATCGTCTATTAAAACCAAATTCTGAAGCCTTTCGGCACACAATATAGCAAAATAGAACTCTAAAGAACACCAATGAAGCCAAAAGAATGCGTCCCGGCCGCCCGGCAGCAGTTTGCTTTTTTTAGTACAGCAGTGTTGCCAACAATCATTTTAGAATTCCACTAAGCATAATATTGTGAATGTTCGCCAAAATTCCATTGTACTTTTTATCCATCAATAAAACCGTCAATTTAGAATATGGCAGTAGCAAAAGTGAAAAGGCAAAATCACATAATTTTATGGACGCATTTTGTATCAGGAAATGATGAAAATAAATGAGATAATTCAATATATAATATTCAATATGGCAAGACCTGTTTCTATGATCCTATCTAACAACAAATGTCAAAAATCTGTGATCAAAGACGATTTGAGTCATAATGTTTGTATTACATTATCATAATAAATATGACTCGGAGATCTATGATCCTAAAATAGATATGTTATAATGTAATACCCACCTTAGGTAGTTTGGGCGATTTGCGACACTATTTTACGCAGACTGACGTACTCAAAGTCAAATAATCTATTTCAATTAGGCACATATAAGGTATTTTTGAACGCGCCGCATATGATACCTACAGTAATTAAAATATGCCAATAGGCGTTTTCTGCTATAAACGGGTTAGTTGAATACTAGGGCCATTTATAGCGGAAAACGCCTATCGGCTTTTTTATTTCGGTGGAATACCCATTCAATGGATTCTACATAGCTAATACATATCCTAAGATTATATAAGTTTGTTTTTTTACAGGTTTGGAGTTTGATCCAACTCATAATGAAGAATTTGCCTACGAAATGTACAAAACAGATAAATACATTGTTGGAGTTTAATATTTTAATTAAGACTAGTCAGTTAATAAATACTTGTTACAATAATTGGAGATATTTTTATTTAAATATTGATTGTAAGTAAATTGGAATATTTTACAACAGCAGATGTTACAAGGATACTTTAAAAGCGACTGTACCTTGAACATACCTACCTGAGCATTGCCCTTCGAGAATACCTACATGAAAAACTTGAATACTGAATGAATTCACATATCCGAAGCCTATGTCCAAGCTTGCATGTACTCTTTCTCCACAAGTTGGATTTTGTATGTACCTAATAACAGTAACTTCAGCGAGAACAAATTGGTGTCAAAATCGCACCTTATTGCTTATTATACTATCATACCTATGTTATTAGTTACATGCTTTGTGCCTATGGTCATAGATCTATGAGTCATAGATACAATGAAATTGTAAAATAGACATACTTTATAAATCTCTACCTACACCAGTGCCGGATCTTGAATTTTTTCGAGGCGGGGCAAAAACTGAAAAATGCTGCGGGGACCCGCCAATATTTTTACCGTTATCATCATTATCATTACCGCCATAAGACGCCCAATGATAGACACAGGCAAAAAACGCCCCAACGGCCGGTTAAGCGCTTCTTTTTCTCAGTTAAGCCTATTTTTTTTATTTGATTCGGTAGCTGAGTTCTTTCATTAGTGTTATGAATGTTTCCATAGTTTTTTATCAAATATGGAAACTTTTTCTTCCGTGGTTAGTTTTCTGCGTGGCCAAGTTGGTTCGATTTCATTATTCGTTGCCCGTGCGTACGATGTGCTCTTTTGAATCATGGATCTGCGTACTGGAGATCTCGATCTTCTATTTGTTTCCTGTTGTGGTGTTGGTTTAGTTGCAGATGGGACATTTGTGTTCCTTTTCTACTTGCTCAGCCCTTTTCTTTTGTCTCTCTATTGCCTTTTTGAACAGTGGGCACTTTCTCTGTGTTGCGCTGTGTTGCTCTGGCTGTACATCCTTACAGTTTAGGCAGACTCTCACCGATTCACTCTGATTGTTTTTGATCGATATGATAGGTTCTCTTTTTGGTGCATAGCATGCACTCGTTGCATGGTTGAATTTAAAACAGTTTTTGCATTGTAGCACTCTAACCGAGCCTGCTTTGTATTTTTCACACGCTAACCGCTGTCAAATGTGAGTGCGTTTCATTTGCACACTGCTACGCCACGGCATCGACCAGCCTAGCCGGGCAAGCTACGGGCGAACGCGATTATTGTCCTATCTATGCATACGCGCCCTGCGGAGAAATACCTATAAAATAAACTACTATACTGCACGTTCAGTCATCGCAAAGTTGCGATAATGCTGAGTTGTGTATTGATCTGCTAAACTTGAATTTGCGGTCCTCTGAATTTGCTGCCCGGGGCACGGGCCCCGGCTTGCCCCCCCTAGATCTGGCACTGACCTACACTATCATATTTCTAGGATCATATATTGGATGATTTTAGTTAGTCTCCAAATTTTTACAGGGTGTTCTACCCATGAATAAAAACAACTTTCATTATGGAAGCAACTCAGAAATCACGAAAAAAAAAACTGTTTATACAAAAGTTCAATACCTACTTGACCAAAATGTAAAAAAACAGCAGATTTTTTTTTCGTGATCTCAGAGTTGCTACCGTAGTGAAAGTTGTTTATATTCATGGGTAGAACACCCTGTAAAAATTTGGACACTAAAAAAAATCATTCAGTATATCATGTACTCAGCAATGAAGCTCACAAATTACATGTCATTGTAATTTAAAAGGAGATGTTTCATTTTCGGCCATAAAGTGTTAATGAAAAAAAAGGAAAAAATTCCACGAATTGAGGAAAAATATTCTTTCCTGTTTATTCCTCTGATTACTTCAGCACAAAAAATAATAGTTTAACAAATTATTGCCAAATTTTATTCATCATGGCGTCGTTTTACTTGCATACTGCTTTCGTCCAGAAATCATGTTACATGTTAACAAAATAATATCATGTAGACGTTATTCAAATAAATATGAAAGGCGTGTATTTCTGTACTACAATAAGATAGCTATCTTAGACAACTTTTTTGATTAATTAGAAAGTATGATACATCATAAAAATAAAAAACTGCTTTTGTGGATTGTAGATTTGTAGGTACTTCTGGACGAAAATGGCTAGCTGTCGATAATCGTATTTCTCCTGACAAACGTCAAACATTTTCGGTTTTTATTTTGTGCCCAAAAAGTATTAGATATTATGGAAAAAAAACAGTCTTCATTGTATTTAGGAGTTTGTTTCCCAGGTTTTCTGAAGTGTACATGTTATGGCCGGAGTCCCATACAAAAATGAAACGTCTCCTTTCATCATGTCTATGACTCATAAATTATGATCACAGGATAGTGTAATATCCTTTTAGGGATTCAGTTGATTCATCTCACACGAGGAAATCATATTGTAAAGAGACTGACATCATAATTTCACAAAAAACCGTAAACGTAAATCACGATATAAACTTTATAGAATTATTTTTGTACATCCCTAATCAAATGTCAAAAAAGTGAAAAAAAGTTAATGCATTTTCGTTATTGTCTCGCTCGTTCTCACTAAAATATTAGTATGCTATCCTGTTGTCATTCATTTCATTACGAAGAACCAAGAACAGTGATTTCATAGACAAAAAGGGGATAACGCATCTGTGCCATCTGTGATGTTCTGCTGTGCGTAAATGACTGATGTCATCGCTGTGATCATCGTTCATCGTTATTTTCCTGTATTGTGAAGTGATGTTTATTTAATTAATAAAGTCTATTTCTTTACTAAATTCTCGTAAATTGTGTATAAACTTTTCCTGCAATTGTTATAATTTTAGTGCTTTACGGCTCAAGGATATTGCGGTAGGTTATCATAAGCAACCAACGCTAATTTATTGTAACTTTATTGTTCCTATTCATTGCACCTTGCGTGGGATGTTGACCATTTCACATATTTTAACATTCTCGTGTATATTTTAAAGTCTAGCGAATTAGGTGTAATCGTATTAACGAGATTTTGTTTTATTAATCTAATTAAGATATGATATTGCGCAAACCAGTTTATCTTGAACGGTGGCTTTTATGGTGCTAAATGATATTGCAATCTGTCATACTAATGTTTACGTACTTTCAGGTGAGACCATGTGAACATTATAAACTAAAAGGAAACTAGTTCGGGAATAGTGAAATCAGTGTAGTACCATGTCAGGTACAGAGCAGAATATAGTGAACTCAATGCAGCAATTATCCGTGCAACCAAACATAAGTGGTCCCACTGAAAAACCTACGCAAGTTGTTACACCTGCTGTCAACAGAAGTCAGCAGGCATCAGCAGCAAAGGTAACCCCTGTGAAAGCAAATACTGTCTCCCCAGCAATAGCCACTATAGACCGGTTATTGAGTCTGGGAGCCAACATCCCTCCACCCCCACCAGTGATCACACGGTCGTCAGACATGGACCCCCACACCATGGAACAGTTGCGCGCTGTCAAAGAGCTACTCACAGCTCAGGAAGAAGAAGCACAGAACCTTAGAGACATCAACCATGAGTTACGAGAAAGATTAGAAGAGTGTGAAACAAAAATCAAAAAGTTATCTGACCAAAATGAGGAGTATGCAGACAAGGAAAAAGCTCTCTCTCAGCGTGTTGCTGAAAAAGTAAGAAATAATAAACAAATGAGTGTTGTCATGGAGGAATATGAACGCACTATATCTTCACTTATTGGAGAACGGGAGGCAGAAAGCAAAAGATGGACTGACGAGAGATCCACGCTTGTCAGAGAACGTGATGAAGCTGCAGCTCATCTTGCATCTATGGAACATGCATTCAATGATGTACACACCAAATATGAGAGATGTAAACTTATCATTCAAGGATACAAAAGCAATGAGGAAATGTTAAAGACAACAGTTGAAGATAATAATGATGCTATTCAGAAATTAGAAGCGAGGTATGAAACTTTGCGACAGCATGCCATGCAGCAGCTTAACAAGGCTAATGCAGAACTGGATTCTGTGAAGAAAACACATCAACATGAGATTCTTAAATTAAATGCCATGCTTAAGAAGAGTGAGGTGCATGCGTCCTCCTTGCAGGAATCATTGGCACAGAAGATTAAAGATAATGAGGAACTCACAGCTATCTGTGACGAGTTGATCAATAAGGTTGGTTAATAGTATTCTAATCATGAGACCTATACTCATTCAACTTTCATTTACATAACTAACATGCATTTTGTATTTATATGCAGTCGACTATACATAATAATATATTAGTGTAATACCATTATTACACAAAACATTGTGAACTTACTTAATGAAGCTAGTACTGTTACCAATATCAGAAATTAATTATTATTTTTTTATATAACAGTATGTAGTGTTATAATAGTTTAATTGTACTGTGCAATCACTTTATCTGTTTTATTTGTACAATTTTTATATTATAAGTGTAAGATTTTAATACCTTGTGACATTGAACAGTGAATTTGTTTTCTTTTTCAATTTCGTTTTTATTTGGTGCCTGACTTAATTATGTTTTGTGCATGTTATGTGCTCATATAATTGTCCTAAAAGTAATGAACTCCACTATGTAAAGCCTATAAGTATTGGACCATGCTTTTATACCATTTATAATGAATTTCTGAGAACATATTTTCATAAGATTCATACATTGTAAACTTATTCAAAGATATGGTTACAGTCTGGTGTGTCTCTGAATACTGTCACAGAAGACTAAGGTCAGGACATCATTATTTTATGGTTACTACTTTGTTAGTTTCCTCTGACTAAACCCTAGCTGCCATATTTAATTTTGAAATTTTCTTTATGTATAAAAACGTAGGTATTTAAAGCTATAAGCGTGCTTAAAATATAATTTAAACAAGTAACTCGATATTATAGTTTATGATTAGTATTAGCTGTTAAAACTATCAGAATTTGCAGGACTATTAGTTAATGTTCCTCTAGTCTTTGATCTTTTGAAATTGGTTACAGTTACTTTAGTATGTTTATTTAAACTTTGTACATGCAAGTAGATCAATAAAGTTACTAATACTGCAATAATTTTATAAGTAATAGAGTCCCATATCAATCGAAGCTTATTTTCGCTGACAATCATAAAATAGAAACAAACAATTATTGCTTTTCAGCTTGTTATTAGTTCGTATTCTTTTCGTGTGGTTAGTGACTAACCTGGTGTCAGAGTTTTAAAGCCGCCCATGGGCCTCTGACTTGGTTTCACATGCCGTCGAGAAATATCTCTCAGGTAAACCGGTTTCCTCACGATGTTTTCCTTCACCATTTTTGAAGCAAGTGATAATTTATACAATACACACATGAATCTGAAAAGTCAGAGGTACGTGCTTTGGATTCGGACTCGAGACCTATGACTTGGCAGTCTGACGGTCACACCAGTAGGCTGATTAGGTAGTTCCATGAAACGCAAATACCAAAAAATGAGTCATTAAAATATAATATTATTGCAACAATTGGACTTACAATTAGGTTTATTTATTTCATGTAAGTACATGAGTATTTGAAACTTAGACATTAGTATGTGCCTTTTGAAATTAAATATTCACCATCCATATCCATTCAGTCCATGATTTGAAATTCATAAAAAACTAGACATCTACAAACTAGAATAATTTCTATCTCAAAGCCTAGGCTAGCCTAATGCTGCTGAATAGTTATCGAATTTTATCATTATGTTTTGGCCTGATGAAAGTATTATTTAGTGGATGAGGTAAAATAAATTAACCCTACTTAAAACTCGATACATTATCCAAACATACAACATTCCACAACATTATTTTTGTAGATCTTTAATCCTAACAAAGTAAGATACTGAAAACCAATTCAAGTGTGAAATAAAGATCATGTCATCAACATCTTCACAACTATGCATCTCATACATAAGAATCCCATTTAGCCTGAATTCTACATTACAATTTGTTTCGTTTTAGAATAAGCATAATTAGTTAATAATTATTTTACTACTACATATTTTTTTATATCTTTGAGTTTCGCATAAAATTAACTGCAATTTATTCGTATGAATAGAATGAAAAAATAAATTGTTTCCTTTTGTAACTGGCTGCTATTTATTTCCACGTGTTTTTAAATACATATCCCTAAATATCCATATCCTCCCAACATAGTGTATTAAATTTCTAAGGGCAGATAATTAAAAATAGGTTTTAATAATAATAATTTATTTACAGTTTTCAAATATCATTAGTTAACACTTAGCTACATAACTAAAATTTTATGGAAGACTATACAGATACAAAAATGATTGTAGAAAAATCAAATACAATGTTTACATCAAAATTAACATTAAGATGTTTCAGGACTTGTTCTTTAAAAATTTATATGTGTCCTTACTAACTAAATAACTGATAGCTGAGACTATTGTTGTGGCGGCTGTCACACCACACAGAGCTTGAAGTGCTGGGTGGTCCACATAGCCAAACACGGGAGACGCTAGTGTTGTGCCCACCTGTGAATTATGATACAATACTATTTATTATACAAACATTCTTCACATGCTGTTCATTCTAAGGGCCTGTTTCAGTGTCCAGATAATCACTGTTTACCATGTAAAGTAAAAATGGAGGTGGTGAAACAGACCTTAAGTACTACTTAACAAAAAAACATTCAGACATCTAAATATTATGATTCTATTCTTCTGAAAATGTTGTTTTATTATGAGAAGTAGAGACTCACAAGTAAGAGCTGCACAGCAGTGTTGACTTTACTGATGAATGTGGGAGCTAGCTGAGCAGTAGCGTGAGTCACGTCGAAGTACCGGCTTAGTGTTCTCTGTAAATTAACAAGACAAGATAGTTTAGAAACACACTAGTCTCTTAGAAATACATTGAGAAGAAAGCATTAAAAAATAATTGAATTAAATAAGGCTTTTTTTAAGTTACATAGATCTATGAATGAAAATGAAAGAAGACCTTGTAAAGTCCTAATTTGATTATATGTAATCAAGTTATGGCTAAAGGCCATCTCGAAAGACAGATTTCCTGTATTCCAGTATCTTTAAAAAACAAGGACCTAGAATAAGTATATTATAAAAATAAAATACTCACAGGGGGTGGTAAACTCATATATCTGATGACAAAGCCAGCTACAACCAATGCAACATCTCGGCTGATTATGAGCAGAGTGAGCGACAGCGGTATCAAGTTCTGATATGTCAGAGATATGAAGAGAGTGCCTACAAGGACTTTGTCTGCCATCGGGTCTAAGAAGGAGCCCATTTTTGTTGACTGACCCTTCCAGTTTCTAGCAATCCATCCATCAAGCTGGAAAAGATAAGAAAAAAGATTGATTAAAGAGAAGATTTCTTATAGTAAGTCTGTTTAGACTGGTTTATAGCGGATTTGAAAATCACTGGTCCATATTACCAGCAGTGAGATTGAAAGAGATTTTAGTCCTGCAGTGGGAGAATTCAGGTTTGTTTAATTTTTTTTAGGTTCACTGCTACATATCAAGTTATACATTTGTACGTAAATCCTATACAGTGCAAGATCAGTATGATAAAAAAAAAAGTGAAAAAGTGTTCATTTGCAGAAATAATTATTTTTACACGATATATTACCTCTGCTAAACTGCACAGCAGCATGCAAATGCACGACAATGTAATGCTTGATATTTTGCTGTGGGATGTGGATACCTACATCCACATCATTGTCGTGCATTTGCATGCTGCTGTGCAGTTTGGCAGAGGTAATATATCGTGTAAAAATAATTATTTCTGCAAATGAACACTTTTTCACTTTTTTAGTAGTACTGAATAATAAAGGAAATCTTACCAGATCTGTAACACCAGCAAACACCAATAAACCAAGTGCAACATTATAGTTCCCTTGAATTATAGTGTATCCCAAATAAGGAGACATTCCAATCCTTGTGAAACATAAGATATTAGGTATGGTGAAAACTTTCTCTTTCTGTAAATAAATAGATGTTGTTTGATTATACATTTCAAAGATAAAATAAGTTCAAAGTAGGACCAAAGTTTCAGCAATTTTCTCTAAACAAGGTGGGTGATTTGAAAGATTTGTTTAATAATAAAAATATGTGGGTATAGCATATCTGTCAATGTAGTCATAAATCCTGGGCTTTCCTTTTTCCTTATCATAGAGTAAAAAGTTACTAACCCAGATTTTAGTCATTTAGAGACCCTAGTGTTCAAATTTTACAGAATTAAGATCAAAGTAAGCTAGATGTTCTTATTATTTTATTTATACAAAAAATATTTCCTTATCTTTATTATCTCAAACAAAGACAGCTTGAGATAATAAAAACTAAAATAACTAACCAATAACCATAAACAGAATAACAGGTTAAAGAATGTTGTCTAAAACAAACTAACAATTAATCAATCAAAACTTTTGGTCTTATCACAGGTGTGACAGGGATACATATCCACATAACTTGAAATGGGAAATATGTACCTCTACAACTTCTTCGATCCTTTCTTTTACTTTTGCTTTGGTTTCAAGTATATCTTTTATGATATACTCTTTCTTCACTCTCAGTTTTTGTCCAGTTACATCCTTTTGATGCTTTATATCCCTTACAATCTCTTCACTTCTTTGCCTAATCCGGTGTTCTGTGTCTTTTAATTGTTCTTTTTTGTGCTCAAATGCATCCTTCAATGCGTGGGTCTTTTTCTCAAAGGTTAGGAACGGTTTCTTGTCGCCAGAATAGTACAAAGATGACACAGAAGTAAGTGTTAAAGGATGTCTTATCCTTCGCCTTGTATTAGAGAGAACGGTAACATATTTTCGGATCGAGACAGCGTAGTCATGTTTGATATTGGGCCGGTATAAAAATGAGACATGTTTTAAAAAAATGCATCGTGACAATAGTTTCATAATAGCTGTAATGTACACCGCTAACTAAAAATAAAAATGATTTTAAGTCAATAATTCTTCATTCACTGCAAACTCAAAACGGAAATCGTCAATTTATAAATTTGAAACAGAAACAAAATAATCGGCGATATTCGCCAAAACCTGTCTGCCACTGTCTGTCAGTGATTCGTGATCTGTCACTGTCAGTGTCTAGTGAATGGTCACCTGTCAACACATCTCAATGGCCGCATTCCGATTTACGCCACAGCGCTCACATCGATACTTTGCGTTCCGATTTAGATATCATGACTATAGATGTAAAACAACCGATTAAAATAAAAATCCTAGTCTATTCTATATATTTTTTTACAAGACATCGAAGGAGGACCCTAGATGATCAATCTGTCATCAGCTCAATTCCATTTATTTTTTTTGGCATCCTCAGCGCTGAAAGTAGCGCGTTCAGCGCTCGGTGTGGCAACACGCCGTGTTCGGGTTCGCGATAAGTCAATCGTCATCCTGAGGATGCCTCGTTAAGAGGTGAAATACATGTCGATTTCTTTCAGGGTTTTTTAAGGCTCTTTGAAATAATAATAGCTAAGCGAAACAGGTTACTAATTATATCCACATCTATTGTATTTTCGTAGGCTAGGTACTTAATTCACGTAATTTCATGACGCGCCGATCATGTTGCAGCGTTGTGGTGCAGTAATGTTCAAGTTTGAGTGCTAAACCGTATAATTGTAATGTTTGAACTGCGCGTACTAGTAGCTGTAGAATGTGCTCATAATGTGCTCGCGTGACGCGAACTTGATGCGAGCGTATATGACACCGTTGAGAAAACGACAAGCGTTGTATTGATCGAAACTTAATATTTTTAGTTATGTGAATTAGCCTACAGCTCATTCCGTTTATTTTATGCCAAGATGTAAATCAATTTCTGTTTCAGTCCCTACTTTAGTTAGTCTCTTTTGCGTTGGTTATTTTGTTGTAATCTTTAATTTTGAAATCTGGACAATCCTCAAAATAAATACTCGACTAAAAGTCAATGATAGTTGCCGATTTCTAGCTACGTGAGAAACAATGGGAAATGTCAACGTGATGTCAACCAACTGACTTCTGTCGGAGTTCTACTTCTTGGTTGGTCTGTGGACTTTTGTAATCTGCGCTTTGTGTTTTTAATAAGTCCATGGTTATTTTCAGAGATAATAACTTCGAATGTTATGAGTTTTTTCTAAAAACAAACAATATTCTAGTAACTACTTCGGTAAAGATTTGTTTTTATAATGGTTTTACCAGGATAACCGTACGTGATTGTTTACAAAGGTAAGTTTTATTGTTATTGTTATCTACCACTATTGTTTATGTTTATTTACATAACGCTAAGACCTCAAAAGCTATTTCTATTTTATCGTTCGATTAAAGTAGGACTGCATAATAATGACTAAACATTTGATAGACAGAATATAGTGTCTGGTATGTTAGTTTATGATAATAATTATTGAAACCTCATCTTTTAATCTTTGATTTTGTTTTATTATACAATCACAGACCTTTGTCTACTGCTTTTATATGAAATAACCTAATTAAATGTTTTTGTAGTACCTCTAAAACTGTTATAACTTAACAACAAGATTATTTTATTGTAAGCTCTTTAATTTTTAAACTTCTAAATATAGAAGGCAGTATTAAGTGCTATAATGTAACACATTGTTAGCTCCCATTGATATAGTAAGTAAAAAATATTTGAGCATAGTAAAATTCTGTCATAGTAACAGTCAAAATAATCAAGTCATTGACTTGTGACCGGTAGTTCAGAGGCACAGATAACACGACATAATTATTTGTTTACTTTTAACAAGGTAGTTCATGCTATTTATCAGTCATTATATAAGCAACTATTTATTTAAGTAAGTACTGCATTGGTTGTTTATCAGAAGTACCTAAAGATTTTCTCTTCCTGTGTAAAATGCAGTTTTTAGTGATATAAATTTGGTTGAACTTTGTCGTGCTATTGCTTTTGAAATACCTAGTTAGTTATGGCTTGTACAGAATGAAAAAGTAAACAAAACAATTGCTAGTTAGCTAGGTATGGTATAGAAAATTAAGAATTGTTTTGAATTCAAACAAAGCTGGGGTTCATAAGCATAATCAGCCGTGTTCTCACTGTTGGGACACCGGCCTACTCTCTGTAAAAAGATGGGATGCCTCCACCATAACTAAGTTGACAATACTAATGTTTGTTTCAGAAAAAAAAAACTCCCAAGATGAAGGAAGAAGAACTTATGTACATATTAAAGCTCCTAGACCAACTTTCTCCAGAAGTATATGACGTAAGTTTTAATCATAATTATATAAACTTATTTCATGTTACATTCAATATAATATACTCTCATGTGTATATTATATATTAATAACTTATAAGTTTCTTTTCTCAGGAAATCATACAACTCTATTATGACATAGAAGAATCAAAACCATGTAAAGAATTTAGCAATGAAACAATAGAATTTATAAAAGTTAATCTAAAGAATAATCCTGTGACAACAGTTACAATTCTGTCCTACATACAACAAAATGCTCTCAAAGATGACCCTAATCTTAACAAAATACAAATTCTTTACTTGGACATTTTAAAATATGAGCTGACTGAGAATAATTCAATAGATAGACTAATTACATTAATATCATTAGTAAGATGGAATGACACTTACTTGCCACAGTTTGTGAATCAAATACTGCAGCATATTTCTGAAGAAAATTTCAGACAATACAGAAAGCAAATCTTGCTGAGCCTCATTACACATGAAAAACCAGAGCTTTTGTATGTAACTTCAGATCTGATGCAAAAGAATGAGCCACAGAAAGAGTTCAAACTGACTCCAGAATATATGCTTGAACTGTGTTACCAAGACAGAACACACTGGCTGCTGAAAGCAGCCCAGGTGTACAGGCAACACGTGCATGATATGAAGAATGTGACATTCAAAATCAATAATTTCACTAAACAAATTCTCATCATGGTGCTCATAGATCTTACCAACAGTGCTGAAACATTTGATTTAACGTCTCTGGTTCATCAGCTCACTAATATATTTTCTATTTTGGATACATACACTACTCCTGATGACCAACTGCAATTTTATATAACGGAAGTAAAAAGAGAATTGACTATTATAAAATTTTGTTTGGAAAACAATTGTAAAATAATGACCACTTCTATATTTAGTCAAGTGTTGGCACAGAGTGCTCTAGCCGTGATATCTCAAGTATGTAGACTTTCGAAAGTAGATAGGTATAAGGTTTCAAGACTTTTGAATACAAACAATGACTTTCTAGCAGAGTTGAAAACTTTGAAGAATAAGATTAATAACAAAGGTCAAGAAAAATGTGGCTCCAACTGGGATGTAATGACTTATAACAGCTATTGTGCAATAACAAAAATAATTGACACAATAGTGAACTCATCTGAGGGTGTAGAAGACTCTCAAGGCACTGTATCTTCCTTGGATGAACTAAAACGTCTTGTTTTGTCAATTCAACCACTACAGAGCTGTATAGAAGTCATCGAAAACATTTTCTCATGTCTGTTCTTAAGATATGACTACTTTTCCTGTCATGAGCACAGCCAAGACTACCCTTGTGGAGCCCATTCTGATTGTTCCTACTTTTATGCAAAGAAACAAACAACAAATTCTAAGAATGGTGGCAACAGTAATGCAGGATTTATGTGCAACTCATACACCACCCAGCTTGTACTGAATACTTTGAAATTATGTTTGGAGAAATTGGAGGAAAATGTAGAAGTTGACAATGAGCAGGAGATTTCGATGAGGTTGAAGAAGTTGGTGAAAGTGGTGAACCACTCTATATGGAAGCTGCAGCTGGTGTCAACACTGTCCCCTGACACCAGCCCATTGCCGCTAAAGCTCTGTTTAGACTATGTAGAAGTAGACGAGAGCAGCGAGGACGAAGCTCGGGAGTTGGATTTGAAAGTGTTCAGGAAGAAACCCAAAACTAGACGGAAGAACGCAAACCATGCTAAACATGAAGTGGAACAAGTTATGTTTGCATCAACTGTGTCAGACGAAAGTGAGTTTTGTTTTGCTTCACATTACAGTCCAAAGTTCCAAACTAACATTCGTCCAAATAGTCAATAATGATATTTAATATGATTAAATTCCAGCATATCCATCGAAGAAAGGCAATGGTATCGACTTCATATCAATAATGTTGGCGAAACCGACCAGCCTCGTCGCGCTCGCGCTTTACCATAATGATTTTTCCAAAGCTAATCAGATTTTAGAGGTAAGTGTGTCATTCTATTACCTTATCATCCCTGGCTCTGCTGGGGTGCAGATTTTTTTCCGAGACGAAAATTAAGAATATATCAACATTATAATTGGTCAACAGTTAGCTCTAAAGATGCAACAATAGTAGATTGTTTGCCAAGGGAGCAAACAATTCTTTTTAAGGCGAGACTGTTTCTTTGAATCCAGAGCAAAGCGAAGGATTCTAGAGAATCCTGAGCGCAGCGAGGGACTCAAAGTACGTCACTCGAGCTTAAAATAGTGTTGCTCCCGAGGTGAACACTCTACTTTTTATCACCCTTGAAAAAAACAAACTTGTGTGATCCGACCTCCCTCAGGAACGAAGTTCCTTCTCATGTATAACTTAAAAAAACAAAATTTTCGCAGCCACCATCTTGGATTTACATTTTGACCTCACTTGTCTTTAGCACTCTCGAAAACTATAAAAACGACGCCCATGAAGAAAAATTTTAAAATTTCCGCAGCCACCATCTTGGATTTATATTTCGACCTCATTATCGGCTTTAGCACCCTTGAAAACTATGAAAACGATACCCAGGATGATACTTTTGAAAATTTTTGTCGCCGCCATCTTGGATTTTCATTTTGACCAAATTCACACTTTCTCTCTCTCTCTTGCCAGCCTGTTACTTGTTCATACAAGGTTCGTGTTTGATCTCTTTGGTGATTGGAACTTTTACTAATAATATCCACATTCCAAATTCAAATCACTTTTAATCCCTAGGGAGTAAAAAGCTATTTTAGTCCCTGTTTACGAAGAATAAATTAGCTCTTTTTGAATATATGTGATAAAAACTATTTTTAAATGTCTATGAAACAATTTCATCGACTGCTTCGTTCGTCAATAATGGTCACAAGGTTCCAGGGTCTCATCTCAGGTATAATAACTTATAACATAACTAGAGAAATTTAGATGGCATAGTGAACTTCGTAATTACTCTACCACCTTAAGGTTGAATGTCGCTTACACGTCATAAAACGACAAGGGCTATATTGCATTCAAGACTGAAAGAATGAGGCAGTTAGTTTTAGCGATTTCAGTTGATCAACTGCTAAGTCGAACCGTCTGAACAGACTTTCAACCAAATTGAATTTTAAATGCAAAGTATTTTTTGTCGAAAAACAAAAGTTGTTCAACTAAAATGGAACCGTGCGAATCTGGTATTAGTGAAGTTTCAAGTTGCTGGAAATCGTCGTCAAAAGTGGTAAATTACGAGGTCGATTATACTATTCCTCGATTTTACCTATACAGATTAGACCCACATAACTAAAGTAAAGCTAGAGGCTTAAATAAAACAACCTTTTTTTAAAAATCTAATGTAACACTACAAAGTTTTAATGAAATGCTCAAATTCCTCGTAGCATTGTTTCTCTCGTTCACTAGGCTCGTATCGTATTTCTTCGCTCTTGTTTGTGAATACACCTGGCGGGTATGCAACCAAATATTTCTTAGCCTCTTCTATAGTTTTTCGAGGTTTGAAAAACCTACAACAAAGACAGCAACAACACCAACCTAGAAATGGAAAAATTGTTTAGTTAATCTGCCAATGGAGTGGCCTTGTGTTCTTGCAATCTGCAGGTCCGCCCCCTATACTACACCGTGATGATGCATACTAACACAAGTAGGTATCTATCACATTCTAACTTTTGATAATTCATAATCTCGGATACTTTTGAATAAATCTTCTTATATATGTATATGTATATAATTCTTCTGTGAGTGTGTATGTCACTGAACTTCTCTCAAACGACTGGACCGATTTTGATGAAATTTTTTGTGTGTGTTCAAGGGGATCTGGGAATGGTTTAGATTCACAATTTTGTCCGCTGGACAATGTTTTGACAGGACAACGTCTGTCGGGTCCGCTAGTATATGTATAAAATTCTCGTGTCACAATGTTAGTTACCTTACTCCTCCGAAACGGCTTTACTGATTTTTACAAAATTTTATATGCATATTCAGTAGGTCTGAGAATCGGTTACTATCTATTTTTCATACCCCTAAGTGATAAGGGTTGTCCACCCCAAACAAATAATTGGCAAAACAACGTTTGCTGGGGTCAGCTAGTAAACTATAGAAATTATAGTACAACAAACTCAACAGTCAAAGTTACAAAGTTCAAATTCTATATCTATTGCAATCTTTTATTTAGAACAAAAATGTCCTAAATAAATGACAGACAGACGGAAATCGTGGACCTGCGGGATCGGGGCCCTCAACCAACCACAAACACATTTCAGGCTTAGACGAGCTCTGATTGCCTAGACTACGCTAGACGTAGGTACTTATGTTATGTATCGATGTAACCGAATATCGATCGATCCATTCATTTTTCAACATACCTATGTAATATTAATTTCCTCATTGTTTCCTTATCGCCACTGAGTAATCGAAGCAAATCCTTGACTTTAAAAATAATGTTTACCTACTTCAGTTGTTTATTTAGGAGAAGTACTACTCTGACCTTGCCACGCGCTACCGTAGGTAGGTCTAGGTATGTTCTACATATAGGTATTATATTCATGTAGATATCTACCTATTATTATGTTTTTATTGTGATTGGTCTTGATATATCCAGAACTCTGTTTGGGCCATACGGTAGGTAGGTGTATTCCGTTATCAGTGGGTCAATGTCCCGTTGTAGGTAGGCTAATACATTTTTTTTACTGTAGTAGAGGAGGAAAATATACAATACAATAATTTAATTAATGCATACAGGGTGGCGGGGACATCGACGCGAAAACTGTTACCATGAATGGATTCAATACATGATTCTGAACCTCCCTGCGTTGAAAATTTTCGTCGGTTACTTAAAAAAATCAGCTGTCCATACATTTTGACCGCGTAGGTATTGCACTTTTCTATGAAACATCAGATTTATAAAAAATCGACGAGTAATTTCAACGCAAGACCAAGCCCGGGTCGACGGCGCGTTGTGTTCCACGCGCGCCTCAAAGAGATGTCAGCAGAATTGACGGGGTCCACTAGGGCCGATGCCTGCCGGGGTTGCAAAGAAGTCCGAAAGAGAGATAGTGGGCTCCTGGCAACATGGCAACCGAAGGAGCTCGGGTGGGTTTTAGTCAGTAAGAGTCTGACACGCCCTGCCGCTCCGCCCAGAGCGGGCGAAGTTATTTGATAATTTCCCATCCAAAAAAAAGGGGGTTCAGAATCATGTACTGAATCCATGGTAACAGTTTTCGCGTCGATGTCCCTGCCACCCTGTATATATTCAAATATTGTTAATATCAAAATTATGTTGGTTTAGAACCGGTTAACCACAAATAATATAGGTACCTAGAGTCTAACACTGTGGTACTCATTACATCTCCCGTTTACGCAATGTCTGTAACTCTGCAGCCCATTAGCGTAATCAATTAATTAATTATACACTGTGTGCACTGTGTGCGAACAGTTATCGGTTGTTTACGTTACAGTAGATATTTCTCCCTCAGAGTAGGTAAAAGTACCTAGTTCACAAATTATTTCTGTTCCGCCTACTTATTTGTCTAGATATAAACGCACTTTAAACCAGATAAAAAAAAACTGGCTACGGTCAACTATGGCATCTTTACTTTTCATGAACAACTTTACCCATGACTACTGTACTTAAATATCTCTCGATTTCTAAAAAATCTGATGCCGCCATTTAATATTGAAGAGGTAGAAAAATCGACTATATGTAGCAGATTTTTAGATGGAAAGTAAAGATGCCATAAATTTCTCGAGAAACAACACTTTTACTAATCTGCCAAGTCTTGCAGAACTCCAGAGAGATAGTAAAGCACCTTTACTATCATCTAGCTCACTATACTAGGGCCATTACAAACGGAAAGTTACGAGTCATAAATCATTATGCCAATAACAACGCAGTCACGCACATAACGGGCACCACTAGCACTGCTCCATAATACCGGGTTCACACGGTTCGATTTTAGTTGAACAACTTAGATTGTTTAACAAAAAATACTTTGAATTTGAAATCCAATTGGATTGTAAGTCTGTTCAGATGGTACAAATCGCTTTAGACTTAAAATTGAACCATGCATCAGGTTTGTGAACGGGCGCCCCGTCAGTAGGGGCTTGTCATCTCTTAGCTGCCACGGCTTATTAAAGTGATACTTTTATTACATCGTCTCAAACTTTTTCGTCTGTGTTGCATGTCGCGTGACGGTCGGTCGCGGAGTAGGGATAAAGTGAAAGGCGCTCGTCAGAGCAGCCAAGGCCAATTAACGGCGCCTATAGTTCGCTTAAAATTTTCACTTTTACCGTGGTTTCATAAAACAACACAATCCTTTTTTTTTATTTTTTTTTACTTTTTTATTACGGACGCCTATAACGTTCTGCATCGTTCTCACATGTATAATTTGAAATAATTTCAACATGAATGATGTAACCTATATTTTGATGAGTGAAAAGTCTCCGTGGAGTTTCTTGCCCGTTCTTCTACATCCATAGGTACCTCTACTACGCTTTGGAATGGGGCAAATAGCTTCATCTTTTTGACTGACCGACCCCTTGATAATTCAAAATTTATAATATTAGCATGGATATGGACTTACCTCTTGTACACCACAAAGGTATAGCAACACCTAAGTAAACAAGGAACCATATTTGGAAGATCGTCCAGAGTCGAACTATCAGCTCTCTAATCGACTGACGCTGTCCGTAGTAGTCGTCTACCAAACACTTCACAGCTAGCAATCCTATGCCGTTCACCTCGGAGCAATTAGCAATACCACTTGTCAGCGTAAATATCTTCTTTAACGAACTTATGGCACCATAATCCTTTATATTAATCACTGAAAAAAATAGACAGTTTTAACTTTAAAAAAAACCGCCCATGTGCGTGTCGGACCACGCACTGTGAAAGGTTCCGTAGTTGGGGTGAATATTTACGCATGCACAGTGCTGATTTTATCGGCCGCATACATTAGTTTATATTTCTCGAAAAAACTATGAAAAACAAAGTTATTTCTGTAGTTGTAACCGAAAATATCTTATAATAGCAAAATCGCTTAGAAAAATCAATCTTTTTAATTATGAGATCTAACATTAGGTACCCCACATGCTTACGTGCATTGAAATTTTTGTTCATCCCTCGTTTACATGTATGGCGACTCTAGCGAGTGCCACTCCTATATATTTTTTGTAATTTCACTGCACCATTGTTTCGTGGTGCAGAGAATACGGCACGGTTGGCGCAGTGGTTAAACGATTGACTGCTGCGCTGCGTGTCGCGGATTCGATTCCCGCACGGAACAAATATTTGTATGACCTACAAGTAGTTGTTCCGGGTCTGGCTGTTTGTGTATGTGAGTTTAAATGTTTGTAAACGCACCCACGATACAGGAGAAATTCCTAGTGTGGGGTAACGTTTATTTAAAAAAAAAAAAAAAAATACACCTTTCCAAATTTCATCGATATAGTGCAATGTCTCCAAGTAAAATAACTGTGTGACATTCGGACGAACGGACAGACAGACATGACGAAATTACCTACTTATAAGGGTTCCATTTAGCAACGGAACCCTAAAAAACGCATTATCAACACTATGCGTGACTTTAACGTGGACCACATGTTCATATACATGAATCATGACTTTATTAATTTCTTTCACAATTATCAATCGCCAGTGCGTCAGTTAGCAGTTAGCAAACACACACACAACACACATACACATTATACAAAGAGAGCGTGCAATTTACCTGATTTACCTATGTGATACGCATTCTCGGACCGAGATTCGTTGTTCGCCTCATCATAATACTCGTTCACTAAACTGTCGTAATCGTATGCAGTTTCGTTTTCTTCTTTGACAGCTCTTTTATTGTTGCTAATAGTAGTAGGGAGCTGGAATTCAGACAAAAAAATATACCTTTTTTCCTACATTTACCTAGAGGTCCGCTCAGATAAATCAATCATGTATACTTGTTGTCACTCCTTACTAGGTAACTAGTGCGTGCACTCCAGCATAACATATACAGGGTCAAATTAAAATAACTAGCAAAATCCACAGACGTTATGGGTCAAACCACCAATCGACGTTTTTCTTTTCTAGTTACGACCGCAGCACGCGTAGCATGACCACCGTAGAAACGGGTTTTGTCGACGGAAGAATAGACAAAATGACAGATTGTGATTATTTATCTGCCATTTTGTCTATTCTTCCGTCGACAAAACTTCTTTCTACGGTGGTCATGCTACGCGTGCTGGTGTTGTACTTACGGAGACTAGCAATTTTTTATTTTTGAAAATTCCTCATTCGTGATGGTATTAATATCTAAACACGATAAAACTAAAAAAACAACATTTTCTAAATGCATTGCATACTGCAAGTAACGACACTATGTGCGCGCGTTGACGTTGACCCCAAAAAAACTCAAGTCAATTTTTTTTTTCGTGATTTCGATACAAATCACGTTTGCGGAGTTTTACTAGCTAATTTTTAGAAAGAAAGAGAAAGAAAATACGTTTATTTGCGGTAAACATGACGCAAAGAAAGAACAAAAACACGTAAATAACAAATTGGGGGAAAATATGCGTCACATCCACGCAAAACGGCGATCGCTCAGCATAATGCTGCAACCCCATGCGAGACAGAGCCACAGCGCTGGCTTTTGACCCTGTATACGATTAAAATAAGAGTAAGAAAAGATTGTACGAGTGTGCTTTCAAACTGTCTCATCTATGAACTCCAGGCAACTTGTTTGTTATAGCAACATGTTAATAGGGATGATGCCTGGGTCAAAAAAAAAATCTATTACGTCCGTCAGTCAGACAAAAAAAAAAATTTGACTCGTATTTTTTGTTTTATCATAATAATAAAAAAATACTTAGATAGAACGCATTAAAGTTGGGGAGTGGGGGTCGCTACGTCACAAGTAAGTAGGTATAAAATCTATATACTCGTGACGTCATGGCACATTTTAACTCAATGTATCCCCGTAATCTGTTGAAAACGTAAAAAAAGAAAAAATACGTGTGCAATATTTTTATAATCTAAAAAGAAAATTGTTGTCATCATTCCTATTGTATAAATATAAACTGTGCTATAACATATTTCTTTGTGAAAGAGAACGCCTAGTTCTGCGCATACTTGCCACATGCGGTCATGCGGTCATTGATGCCAAGCTAACACCTGAACTGACAAGATACAAAGACTGAATCATATCTTGTTTAAAAACATCATTTATGAGCAGTCGATTGTTGAACTATAATAATATAATATTATAAATGCGAAAGTGAGTTTGTTTGTTACGCTTTCACGCTAAAACGACTGAACAAATTAGGATGCAGTTTGGCACAACGGTAGACCATGCCCTAGGTTAGGTTGGGTTAGGACATAAGATACTCTTTATCACGATATTCCCACGGGATCGAGACTTATGCGGGTGAAACCGCGGGACGCAGCTAGTAATTAAAAGAATCTGTTGATACATGAGAAAAAGACATACATATACCTCGGTTGGACCTTACATTATTATCCTTTAAAACACATTCGAGTCCACCCACCTTTCATAGAGCGACTAATTCAAAAAAAAAAATCGACGACTAATTTCAACGCAGGACCAAGCCCGGGTCGACGGCGCGTTGTGTTCCACGCGCGCCTCAAAGAGATGTCAGCAGAATTGACGGGGTCCGCTAGGGCCAATGCCTGCCGGGGGTTCGAAGAAAACCGATAGGGACATCGTGGCCCCCGGCAACAGGGCAACCGAAGGAACACGGGTGGGTTTTAGTCAGTAAGAGTCTGACACGTCCTCCCGCTCCACCCAGAGCGGGAGAAGTTATTTGATAATTTCCCACCCAAAAAAAAAAGGCCGTCATACATATATGCGTTATATAATATAGTGGACCCTCCAGGGGGGTCACCGGCATTACGTTTGCGCTAAAGTGAACCCTCCAGGAGAGCTCGAATCGTTATTTTTTAGAATCCCTATTTGTGTGTAATAAAATAACAGAATATAGTGCTCACCGATCCAATATACGTGGTTATTACAGTGTTAGCTTGGTTGTTCACTACTATCATAGGCAGAAATTCGGACGGCTGCGACACATATTTCGGCAAAATTGTTGGTACTCGAGAATTTGCTTTTCTCGCCATACTAAAAATACAAATTTTAAAATGTGAATTCTATAAAGGCCCTAAATGTATGTTTTCAAAACCTTGGGACTTGGAAGTGACACATTATGGACCATATAATCTGCGTTCGTAATTTATTTTCCAAAAATGTAAACAAACACGAGTTTTAGGAAATACTACTCTAATGCTTACACATAAAGATCAGTTTGCGGTACAACTTCATATTTTTTATGACTTTTTCAACAGTACTAATCAGTCAAAAATTAACTTTATTTACACTTACATAAAGTTGATGTTTGTTTAAATAGAAATAACATCAATTGGAAACAAGGTTAGAAATTGATTTTAGGTACCTACAAAGGCATCATAGTCAAAGTCAAAAGTCAAATAATTTATTTCAATTAGGCACAAAAAGGAACTTTTGAACGTCAAAAACAAAAAATAGAATTGATTCTAGTCGCCCCTTCCAAAAGGTAGTTTTCGTATGGAGAAGAATGGGCAAGAAACTCCACCGTTACTCTTTTAAAATGTTTTACAATATTTTGTATACATTAATTATATAATTATATGTGAAGACGATGCACCTGGAATAAGATTACTATACCGCAATAGGTAAAAATAATTAAAAATGAAGCAATGACAGAAAAAATAATTATGTAATGGATACATGGTGTTCACATATTTACAAGCATTGTAAAAGTAGGTACCTATACGATATTCCTAAAAAAATTACAAGTGATACTAATTAGTCAGTGTGTGAGTTCAAGTAATCACAGAATGTAAAAAAAAATGTTATAATATTTAATTACACAATTAAATTAGCAACCAGTTTGATTTTGTCTAGACTCTAAATTGTTCTATGGAGCTAAACCAGCATGCTTCCAAGCATTCTTATCTAGAATATAATCCTCTAATTTGTATTATGCTTGTTTACAAAGAGTACTTTTATTATGAGTTTTAAATTTTCTTTCAGTTAACTGTAATAATATCACAAGGTATTTTGTTGTAACATTTAACACAGTACCCCATAAAAGATGTTTGTACTTTGGATAAAAGATGTTTGTACATAGGAGAAAAAATCCACCAGAGAATGGCATTGAACCTTCGCCCTTACTTGATACATGACATGCGCGATGATTGGATCCAATGGAACCACAACAGACTTTTTGCTACCGATACATACAAATGTTGACCCAGTTTCGATATTGCTACATCCAAACACAAGTCTTATCAGCTAAGAGGTAATTCACAAAGTCAATGTGTTTGAATAAATTAAATTGTTCTATTTAAAAATAGCCTCTATGAGTGGTGATACCCTGGACAGTGAGTCCCTCTCCACTTTGCTGACTGACTAATGTGTTTACAAAGACATTTATTTATTTATATAATCACTTACAGCTATTTTTACAGGCAAAACCCAATGCAATAGTGAAGCAAACTTAATAATAACAATTTATTTTCTAAAACTTATTACAAACAATGTTATCTTTGTGAATTCACTCCATGTACAAGCAAAGATATCTAATTTCTCTGCTACAAGGTTAAGGGTGCGAATTCACAGTCACATGAATCACGTTTAGTGCAAATAAATCTATTTTTTACTGCTGAGCATGGTCCTGAGTTCGATTCCCAGGTCGAGTAAGTGTTATTGGGTTTTTCTGTCAGGAATTTCTCAGTAGCAGCTCGGAGTCTGGATTAATTGTGTGTTGATGGCAATAGGCTCGCATATTACATGGGACTTAAACATAACTGGTGAATTTTGTGGGATTCGTTAGGAATATGGATAAAATTAATATTTTGTTCAGAACCGATTCCAGTACGAAATGATCCCTGCTGTGAAACGATAAATGGAAATGAAAATTAAGAGTACAGAATATCAACATACATGGTAAAGTAAATGGGAATAAAATATAGAAAATGAGGCCACATGATGCGTTGCTGATGCCTTCCGACGCCTCATGGACCTCGAGATCATATTTTCGTATTGGGATCGTTTCGAAACAAAATATTAATTTTATGCACATTCCTAACGAATCTCACAAAGTGGGATTGGATTGTGGGATTCGATCGGAATAAGCCTTTAGCTCGTCCCGAAACGAGGGAAGAATCCCAACTCCAGTCCGCTGCTAGAAGGCCTCTTCCAAATTGCGGCACAACACCCGGACTCCGCCTTACTCATCTAGTCCCATAATGTTTGGCTTTTTTACATCGTCAGTCGATCAGGCTGGGGTAAGAGACGAAAGAATATAAACAAAATCCTCATACTCATTCAGTTCTCTAAACTTCTCTTTCTCAATCTCTATCTTAAATTCTTTCAACTCCTTTTGTTCGATCATCTCATAGTCCTCATCATTTATGATGAGGTCCACCTTATAATCAGCGTCATATTTCAACAGGACGTTGAACGTGTCTTGGATGACGAAACCATTTGCATTTATTATTTTACATAAACATATAGTTATGAACCAATACATTTACTTATTAATAAAGAGTATGTTTTTTGTAAGTTCTTGACATATGACATCTGCTTTGTTTATCATGGCAACTATATATTTTTAAATCGGTGTTTATGATCCTCGAGTAAAAAGGTTGTCTATGCTGCCATAATATTAAGTTACTGTGTATCAGTATGGGGAGCAGCAAACAAAACCAATCTGCTTGCGCTGGAACGAGCTCAACGAGCTATTCTAAAAATAGCCTACAACAAACCTTGGAGATATTCTACTGACACCCTGTACTCAGAATGTAGCCTCCTTCGTGTGAGACAGTTGTTTATTGTTTCGGCTCTGCTACGATTTCATAGGCATGCTAAAGAACTGGCCCGTCATTCATCCAGAACGTTAAAGTGGTATCGGCCAAGAGTACACTCTTCTTTTGCGCGCAGATCTTTTGCATTTCTTGGGTCATATCTCTACTCAAAATTCTACTCCCACAATAGAACTATACTCAACTTAACGTACACCAGCTGTAAAAATACTATATTTAACTGGTTGCATCCCAAAAATTATGACCAAACAGAAGATCTTTTGAACATACAGTCGTAACATCTGATATGTCACGCAATCCACTTTCACCACTTACAATCCCACACACCCCACACACATCCCACACTTCACACTCACTAACACCCGACAGCACCTGAACGTTTTTGTAATCCATTTCTTTTTTTTTTTTTTCTTTTAGCTATTGTTTCTTTTATTTTTTAATTTAATTTAATTTTTGTTTTTTTTCCAAATTAATTCTCTAGTTCAAACAAATAAATAATTGTTTGCCTTACTTGGGAAGAGACTGGACCCCACGACACAGGGAATCCTAGTGTGGGGTCCAGGGAATTTGTAAAAAACTAGCACCTAAGGCTCCTATGTAATTTGTTACTCGTTTTTATTTTTATTGTACCGTGTTTTTGTGAACTGAATAAAGCTTTTTCACTTTTTTTTTACTGCCATAAACATATTTTACGTAATGTTTATTTCCACCAAGTAAACAATAATTTTAATAATTATCCTGTTTAACGATTTATTTTCCTGTTTATTCTTAAGTATTTCGTGTTTCCATTATTTCAGATGTTCGACTTAGCGGACTCCGAAATAGCTACGGAAGTAACATTTACGGAGCAACTTCGAAACTTAATAGCTAAGATTAAAAACATTATTTACTATAGAGATGACACTCGCTACCCAACCAAAGAACTATCAGCTTTATCGGTCGTATCGACGGAGGTTATGGGCCTCGTTGAAGGCTTCCTGGCCTCAAATAGGGCCCCAAATTCCTTCGACATTATAGAACTCGGTGCTCGGCATCCACACTTGCAACTGTATAATCATCAAAACGCCCCTTTCATCAATGCTGTTGACATATTACTAAGCAGTGGCCTTAATAGAGAAATCACGTATGGCCTAATAAATGTAGTAGAGAGAAAACTAGCTGAAGTGCGAAGCTGCACTGATATAGCGGCGGTCAAGAAAACGAACTACATACGCTTCGTAGAAGACATTGCAAGCGTTACATTCGAAATTTTTGGGAACACTGAAAAGTCCTTTAATTTCATCGACAATATTTGTGGATTGATAACAGATTGTCGAATACCTATAAAGCATAAAGAGTTCTGTAAACTAAACCAGTTATCCAAAGAATTAAGACAGTCTTGTGAAGATTTGATTGATGTAGTGACTCCAAATGAGTCCTTCGAGCTAGATTCAAACTTGTTACAAAAATACCATCAGATTTATATGAATGTTGTCGCCGCATCTGATAAAGACTTGTGCAACATCTGCGAGGTGTCTCGCCAAGGGAGCAAGAAAGCAAGAATACCGTATCTGCGAATGTGTTACATGTATTGTAAGACCGTATCTCAATTAGAACAAGAAGATAACCGGTCCGTGGACAGTGGCTCCGACCAGCCTTACTTCTCGGTGCTCGAGCGCCAGCTCCATGACATATTCGGCAATATGATAAACAATAAAGAGATTCCCGTAACTAATTTGGAGCCTATATGTAAAAAGCTAAATGTAAATCTTATACCAAAACTCATCCTGAACTTTTGTCCGTCGATCACATTAGCTGGACCGCCAAAAGAGGCAAGTGAAGTTAACTTCAATAACCTGCTTCATGTGGTCTATGACTTTAAAAACCCAGAAGAAAATTTGTTTCTGGACCCCGTTACCAACTTCGCTCCTTTACCACGCTCACCAGACCCGCAGTGCCTTACATACATAGTTCTACACAACTGGGTCTTAGCGCACATTATAAAGAAAATCCACACGTCACCGAACGAAAACAGCTTACAACAAAGTATGGACGCTCGTACGAAATGCTTGAATAACTATATGGAGTTGGATCGATTCAACTGCACGAAACATTTGTTTGGTAACAACAAGTATTTGGCGTCCCTCCACACGACTGTTGACTTGGACAAGCTGTTCTTGTTCATGCCACAACTGATTGAATCAGGAAAGATTCTGAAATGTTTGAACATTATAGACTCCTTGTCAGAACGACAATTAATGTGCAGTGCTAATTTGTCGAATTTGAGGGACTTGATCCTGTTTAAACTGGCAACAAATCCGAAAATTCCCAGTAACTGGAAGTATTGCCAGTATCTGAAATGCCCTGAGTTGAAAGTGGACCTCATTTTGAACAACTTGAGCATTTGGCCCGCGGACGGTGCTTTAGAAGTCTTAGATTATCTCCGTTTTCTGCTGAACCAAGATCTTTTAGATGACGGATTATATGAGCGATGTTCTGATTGGATAGTCAAAATACCTTTGTATGATCAGGTATGGTATCTGGCCTAATTTATTTCCACATCTTTGTGTATATGTATGTCCTACTTTTGAGGTTATCATTTTCATTTTCAGATATCTGCAATTATGGGAACAAATCACTGGTACACCATATATGAACGATCCATCGAAAACCCTGAGAGTGTCATCGAAGTTCTCATGGACAGTCAACAGGTAAAAAAACACTATAACAAGTCATAACCTTTTATAAATGTGTCTCTCTTGCTATATAAAATATTCTCTTTTAGTTTAAGTTATGTTTGGAGTGGGCAGACGCACATGAGGTGTCCGAAAACATGAAGAATTTGATTGTAATGAACCTTTTAAGACAAATGTTCGAATATACGAATCAAGCGACACCCGAACTAGTCCATCATCTTCTGCTGAGGCTCCCAACATCGCAGGCCATGGACCTAATACAAGATGAGATGTCCAAAGCACGGAACGTAGAAATTCTCCAAGTTTGCGTCGACTTCATAACAGAAAATTCTTTCGACTGGAAGTCTTTCGAAAACATCAAAATAGGGTTACAAATAATGCTCGAAATAGATCCGAACTGGCGTCATCTGTTTTGGGATCTGATTGAAAGTCCTTTGATTATGATCGAGCAGTTCCTAATGAACGCGAAATTGGATGTCCTCGCAAATATCATAAATAAGATCTCACCGAGTCTGAAAAAAGATCCGAGCGGCGACAATCTCTATTACAATATAAAGTCGATCGAAAGCTTAGTCATATCTCGAAATGCTGTAGATGCCTTACTGAGATTTTATGCCGAAAAGGCTTTAGATATGAAGAATCCCCGCAACGTGTGCCCAGCGCCACCAAAACCTTCAGACGACTCGCTACTGCAATCTATAGACTCTATAAACATTGAGGCTGCTAACATGCCATTCGTAATGCCTGAGCAGGTTCCGAACAAAGAGCAGTGGGTCGAAGACTACTCAACAGACCGATGTATGCTGTGTCATACTTCTATGTTCTCTATGATCATTCGCAGACATCACTGCCGACGGTGCGGTCGTCTCGTCTGCCACGCCTGTTCCCGACATAGAATGCATGTTCCCACATATCCTAGCGGTGTCAAATTCAGAGTATGTGACGACTGCTACACACAAACGATGAATAAAAAAGCCCATTCTGAGCACGATATGATGATGAGCAGTAACTCTGATTCAGCTGGCAGTGGGGTGACATGTATGGACTGGTGTTTGTCGACCAATGCTAATAGAAACGATGCGGTCAGGACGGAGTTTAGTTACGAGTTCACGCCCAATGTGACGCTGTGTCTATCTGTTATGAAGATGCATTCAATTAATTTGGATTATCCGAGGTGAGTTGCTGTATCAACTAGGGATTATGATAGTTTTAACTCATCCTCTCAGTAGCGGATTTTCCCCAAGGTCAAAGAGGCCCGGGCCTAGGGCGGCCAGATATAAGGAGCGCCCAACCTGCGCCTGCGGCTGGCAATATCTCAGCTCAGTAAATAATAGAGCTATAACGGCTAAGGGCAGGCGCGCACAAGGCAGCCTGGCAGGGGCAGCCAGGCTGCCTTGTAGCCAATAGCCAACATCATGTCATGTCATCATTTTCATGTAGGATATCGAGTTTGAGTTCCTAGTCTGTACAAATAAACAAAGAATAGCTTATACCAAATATAAAGTTGACATTTCTCGTCGTACAACCAATACATTTTGCTTATTCTTAGTTAATTCTCGAGTACAACTGATATACCACGTTTATTAGTAAGGCTGTTAGATTTTAAGCAACAGCTTAAACATGTATCTTTTTCACAGGTTCCTCTTAGATCGTAGTGACGAGGTAGCCCGCGAGTTATCGCACGGTGGTGACGCGCGTCTCCTAGTTCGCGCTCGACGTTCGCTACTGCTCGCCGCTGCAGAGCTATACTCTAGGACCCCACAAGATTCTGCGTAAGTATATTTACAGTCAAAAACAATTAACTTTCTACTTATTTTAATACTGATTGTTCCTTTCTAGTCGTATTTGGGATGCCGGGAGCCCTCGTGGAGGGCTCATTTTAAATTTAGTTTTTTCTTGGCAAATACAACGTTATAAAACTTGAAAATAAAATTAGTTGAATATTAAGATTTATTAGTATACGCGTTGTTTTTAAAGTTCAAGCATTTTTTAACGTACTAGTAGGTATTAACCCTATGTGTTAGATTATTCAGGTAACCAATGTATTAATTCCGTCATACATTGTTTTCATAATATAACTATTGGGTTACGCGGCGCACGCTAGTAAAGCTCTCAGTTGGCATGATTTTTTCCATCTTCAACAATCATCGTCATATTTCAGCTAATTTACACAAAGTTTAATGAATTGTACACCTAACACTTCATCAAGAATAACTCCGTCCATTGGTGAAAACTGTATGAAAATACGTTCGGTAGTTTTTGAGTTTATCACGTTCAGACAGACAGACGCGACGGGGAGACTTTTGTTTTATAATATGTAGTGATAAAGTTTCAACCTTTGACCGGGGTATAACACGGTTTCATACCTTATCACTTTACTGAAAATGTAATGCCGGTGACCCTCCTGGAGGGTCCACTAGCAATATGGATGGCGGCATGGCATATGAGCTCTATGGAAAGTGGGTGCGATGTCAACAAGACATTATTTTTTATTCTTTTGAACTTTTTCCACTTGATGAACATTTACCACGTTTGTGATGTACTGGCATAGAGCCAAAAACTCACTGCACTTTTGAAATATATTCTTCATGTTGTGATATTTGAAGCTATTTTTCTGTCGTATTTTTACAGCAACGCAGGTGGTCGCGTGGTGGTAGCAGAGACGGGCGCGCTGCACGCGGCGCGCTGCCTGGCGCACGCGGACGCGATGGCCACGCTCGTCACGCACCAGGCGCAGCACCTCGTGCCGCACCACGGCGCGCACCCCAGTCAGTATACACGCGATGCATAAACGATACAGTTCGTGGTCTTAGCCAAGTCCAATCTCAAAAGTTCATCCTGTTTAGTAACGTGGCCGTGGCGGAATCAATGCAACAAAAACTTTTTATAAAGAAAAAACAACCGACTTCAAAAAAAACACTACAAAGTGAAAAATAATTTTAATTTCGGAAGTCGGTGTCTTTGGTTTTCAATTTTCGTTCTTTGTCACCGACTTCCGAAATTAAAGTTTTTTTGAAGTCGGTTGTTTTTTTTTTTGTAAAATGTTTTTATTTTTCACTTTTTAGTTGTGGTACCTACCCCACACAAATTCAAATACCACTACCTGCTATGTAAATAACAGTGATAGGAAGTTGTTATATCATCCACATACTATGTGGGAAAAAATACGTATTATTGAAGCTAACTCAAAAACCACCCAAGCAAAGTTAATAAAATTTATATGGGATCACCTCTGAAGTATGATCTACCAAACAAAAAAAAATCATCAAAATCAATTCATAATTGGCGGAGTAATCGCGTAACAAACAAAAAAAAAACACACAGTCGAATTGAACCTCCTCCTTTTGGAAGTCGGTAAAAAAAAAAAACTAACATTTTAATTAAACCAGTTAAAAAAAAAAACATTATTTGCAATTTTTTTGTCATAATCCAGGTATTTCATTAAAATCTTGGTTCTTAGAATTATTATGAAATAAAGTCTTCATTTAGCCGTAATCTTCGGATTCTGATAAAATCCTGTTTCCATCGATATTGCGGCAAGAGAGACATCATTTTTATCATTTTGTACTACAAAATGATAAAAATGATGTCTCTCTTGCGCCCGATGTAAGAGATGATGATGAACCTCATTTACTGCATAGCAGAGCCCATAAATGAACCAATATTCATTCTTTCGGCAGGTCAAATAGTAAGATCACTCCTAGAAGCTGAAAAATGGGAACTAGCACTAGAAATAGCCACAAAATCAGGACTCCCTAGAAACAGCGTACTAGCCGCTTGGGGCAAAGCGTGTCTAAAGGCTGGGTGTTTCAAACAAGCAAGAGAAAAGTTCGCACACTGCTTCAAAAACGCTTTAAATGTATGTGCCGAAGTCACAGAAGATTGTGAATTCGGTAAAGAGGCTTCGGAATCTCAGTTTATCAATAGAAGACTGCATAGTATGAGGTACTCGGAACGGACGAGTTCTATGTCGAGCGTGCAGTCGGATGGCCGGCCGCGAAGCAACCCACCGCTGCTAAACGAAATTATTAGCATGCTTGAAGACATGAACTATCCTGTTAATCAACAGCTGCTGAATAAAGCTGAAACTATCAAGGTTAGTTTTCTTAGTAGCTGTAAAAGATATAAAAATATCCTCAAGAAATTCTATGGTCCCCTATTTATATTGAATGAAGTGACTGCCTACAACTGTTTGTGTATGCTTACTGCGATGTTTTACTGAATATCGTTGAATACAAGATGCGACTTTTATCATGAACTATTTAGTTACCTTCTTCCTCGCGCCATTTTGCTCATTTCAAATTTCTGCAAGTTATCTAATAGTTTAATCTCTTGTCAGGTGATTTGATTGACAGTTCTTGTAAAAATCCGGACATTAGATTTAGGGTGAACGCACACTTATTTTCACGAAACGAATTTTAGAATTCTTTATATGAAATTCTATGAAACCTCGCACACCTGCCCGCGTCGAATCGTCCAAATCTGGAACACCGTTCCTCGCGTTCTCGTTAACTTCGATTCGATCGACGCGTTCGGCTCGGATTAGTATGCGATCACCTTTACTGACTTGATCAGCCTTAAAAAACCGGAGTGTAGTATTGGTGCTCTGTTTTACCGAACATTGCTGACCTGTACCCTAATTGCGTAACTTATTTTCGTAAACAATTATGCCTAATTTGTTTCATTTTGACAGTTCAACAACATTCATTGCGTTATTTACGTTGTTGAACAGATTTTTTTTCCAACTTATGAAGCAATGGATTAGCAATCTGTTTCAAATCGAAACAGATTGTGGTTGTGTTACATTACGCAATTAGGGTACTGATTTACAGCAAAAAATCTTCTTTTTACCGTATGAAATAACAGACACATTACCAAAACGTTATAACTTAATTTTCAGTCAACAAACGAGAAACTAACAACAATGAACACCAACAAAAAGAAGATACAACTCAGCGAGCCAGCTTTAAACATAATGCACACCCTAGCCAGCGTAAAAAAGATCAAACAAGGAGACTACAGCGACTTCCAGACCGCCACAGTACAGCCTAAGAAGAGCTTAGCGCAAGGTCTTTTACGAAGAAACAATAACCACACAGAACCAAAGATAGACCACCAGCATAAAAGATTAGACCCCTTCTTTTACAAAGAATGCGTGTACTATCTCACGAACTATGGGTCTCACACTGCAAACATAGCATTTTTCATGAAACACAGTAACTTGAGTGAAGTTATCAGGTACTGTTATGATAACCTGGTCGATAAGGAGACGTTCACGGATTCTGTGTATATGGAATGTTTGAAGAAGGAGAAGGTGAATGATTTGCTGAAGGCCATGACTGATATTGATAGTACGCTGGATATGTGGGCGGTAAGTTGGTTTGACTATGTATTATTCTTAAATCTATACCTGTGGTTAATTTGACTACATTTTTGGTACAATAGACGTTGTTATATTTAGTAAGTTGTTCTGCTTAACTATTCCTAAAGAGCCATAAAAAACCCTCTTAAAAATTGACACGTGTTTTACCTCTCAACGAGGCATCCTCAGGATGACGATTGACTTGTCGCGAACCCGAACACGGCATATTTCCACACCGAGCGCTGAATGCGCTGCTTTCAGCGTTGAAGATGGATTTCCACAAGGTCACGCCTGAATAAACTAACTACATTTTTGGTGTCAGCACCTTCTAAATTCCCATGCAAATGGCGCCGATGTCGATAAATGCCATTTTACTCTACGCTATCTTGGATTAAAATTTTATATCGGATCTGCAGTTCAGTACCCCTTGAAAATTACTTACAATTCCGCCATCTTTAATTGGATACCAACCTTTGTCGTAAACCTGTCTATAAAACAACATAACATCACGCCTTATTTCCCCGAAGGGTTGGGCTGAGGTTTACCAATAATACCTACACCCACATTTCGCCAGGTATGTTGTCTCATATAATAGTGGGCGAGCCTATTGCCATCGACCGGGCACAAACCTGTCAATAATACTTCTAAAATGTCCCAAGCTGTCATACAACTTCGTCCACTACCTTCTCTTCCGCACGATTTCTCTAAAACGCTCGCAATGATCAACTATAAAGTAGCTTGACTGTGTTGTTAGTCTGATTTGCTGCTACCTATGACTATGGCATACCATCAACACTGCTGCATAGTTAGACTGACAAAATGTCAAAACGCGGTCGCGATCAGTTCACTTCTCCTCTCTTAACACATGGTAAAACTGTGTAGGGGTGGATGATGGGGTACATGATGATGAAATTATGTTCAGCAGATCCTTTATGACACTTTTACACGTAAATTTTTCGGTAACTATTTTAAAATTAGATGGCGTAGGCATTTCCTACTAGGTCCTCTAAAAGAAATGCCGAAACAAACTCAGAGGTCATGGTTTTGTCGCACAATTTAAATATTTTCTGTTCAGGAATACATAATGCACATCTGCCGCACGCTAGAGATGTCGAAGCGCCTGGAAGCGCTATACGCGGTACAGTGCGGGAGCGGGCAGCACGCGCGTGCGGCGGCCACGTGCGCGCTGCTGTACGCGCGCCCGGCGCCGCTCGGCGCGCGGCCGCACGCCGTGCTGCACGCGCGCCAGCACCACCTGTCCGCCGCGCTGCACCATCTAGCGCACTGCGTGCCTGTGCCCATCAGTAACTATGCAATCTTCTTCTTTTCGTGTCAATCGAATTTTGCTTTTATATTGTTGGAGCCCAATAGGTGGCTACGTTGGTTGCGGCATCCGCTGCATTCTTTAGATTAGCAAAGGTTAAAGTGAACAAAGAAGACACTCCAGTGAAGTGGGATATGGTCTGATCATCATTTCAGCCGAAAGACGTCCACTGCTGGATATAGGCCTCCCCCAAGCACCTCCACTTCGACCGGTTCTGTGGTTCCCGCATCCAACGGATTCCTGCGGCCTTCACAAGGTCATCGCTCAATTTCTTTCACTGCATTTAGTGAATGGAGCAATTATCACCCCATCTCACAATATTATACAGTTCCTCTAAAACTCCATTTATTTGGAAAGCAATTACAAGTTAATTTTTATTTCCAGAAACAAGTGACGCGCGCTCCTTCCAGTTCAACTTGGACAAAGTGACCATAGATAATCTCATGACTTCAATAACTCGACAAATTGAGCTCGCTAAGTTTCTATCATCGTGTGAAGCAAGTGGGAGGCTCACAGAGAGGGTCCTCAATGAGGCGATACCTATACAGAGTGGTCGGAAGGAGTCTGAGAATACGGATATAAGACCTCTAACGCTATTTGGATCTAATACGGATAAAATAAGACTTGTAGCTGTCGTACTGGCTAGTGGACCTACTATTGAAGTGGGGTTCGAATTAGCTATCAAGTAAGTAAATTATTTACTTATGATCTGTTCAAAAAGTATCTGATGAAAATGTAAACAAATGGATCAGGGAACGTTCCTGTAGATGCCAATTTGTGGTGCCACTTACAAATTGAAAGCTTTGATAATATTATTTGAAAAATTAAACCCAATATTCTAATTTTAAATCACTTTAAAGATGTTTTTAACCGACTTCAAAAAAAGGAGGAGGTTCTCAATTCCACTGTATTTTTTTAAATGTTTGTTACCTCAAAACTTTCTACTGGGTGAACCGATTTTGATGATTCTTTTTTTATTTGAAAGCTAGTGCATCCCGTGTGGTTCCATATAAATTTTATTAACTTTGCTTGGATGGTTTTTGAGTTAGCTTCAATAATACGTATTTTTTTCCCCACTTAGTATGTGGATGACATGTTAAGTTCCTCTCACTGTTATTTACATAGCAGGTAGTGGTATTTGAATTTGTGTGGGGGTAAATACCACCACTAAAAAGTGAAAACTAAAACTTTTTGCAAAAAAAAACAACCGACTTCCAAAAAAAAACACTACAAAGTGAAAAATAACTTAATTTCGGAAGTCGGTGACAAAAAACGAAAATTCAAAACCAAAGACACCGACTTCCGAAATTAAGTTATTTTTCACTTTGTAGTGTTTTTTTTTGGAAGTCGTTTGTTTTTTTTTTTTGCAAAAAGTTTTTTCATTTGACAATTAATGATTTTTCAATTATAATTTAATAATATTATTCAAACGTTGTTGGAAAAAGTGGTGAGATCTAATGTTAAACCTTCGAAATACAGATGACTGTGTAACTAATTATCTTTACTGAGTGATTGCGTAAGAATTTAACCTGAACCACAGATGAATACAGATGGGACACTCCGCAGTTTAGGTATGAAGCGACGGGCCTGTCTTTCTGGGCCAATTCAGTGAGTGTAACGTAGTCAGAAGATCTAAGAGTCACGCGATAGAAAAAGAGGCAACTTCTAGGTGAATATAACTGTAGGTGATTAGTGCTGTGCGACCTGAATTGCACTTTATTGTGTCGTAGCAAAAGTCGCTTTATATTTAAATGATTTTGCGGAGTATCCCATCTGTATTAATCTGTGCCTGAACATGGTTTGTTTACACTTCCATTAGATACTTTTAGAACAGGCTATACACTCTTATCCTTTCAACTGTCATTAACGAGACACAATAGAATTTTAATTGTTATCCACCTCAATGAGGCATCGTAACAGATAATGAGTTATCGTAAGGCTGCCTGTCCATTGGAGCAGAGCAAGGCAGCGGAGCGGAGAAATGTGCCAAATTAACCAATAGAATCTAGACTCTGCTTCAGAGCTCCGCTCCTATTGGTTAATATTGGCACACTTCACTCCGCTGCCTCGCTCCGCTCCGGTGAACAGGCAGCCTAATACCGTATGCAAAATACACGCTTTGACGTGGAATTGCGGATAGCAGCCTGAATTACCTTATCGTAATATTATGAATTGAACAAGTCACAATGTTGGACCTTTACACCTACGAACTTTTGAATTCGCGTCTTCGTCATATTTGTGTGGGATTGTGTGGTGAAATGAAATAGTTGTTGGATCGAAAACCTCTTTATTTTGAAGAAAATAAAATAAAACTTGAAAAAAAACAAAATTAAACGTCGTACAGCGTTTCCGTCCTTGTAGTCGTCGCCATATTAATTTTTCTGTCTCTTTCCCTTTTACTCCTATACATCTTTCACTCGCACCTCTGCATACGTTTCCTTCTATTCAAAACTCATTCCACATTCGTAACTACTTTCTAATCATTTCCAGGATCATAACCGAACATAAGCTGGACTCCATGAACATTTACATCCACGTAGCGAGGTTTCTGGTGCATTCCGACAGATTTATGGAGGTCAAGACGTTGGCCAAATGTATACGAGCGTCCAAAGAAACTGCAGCTAGGTAACAAAACTAATGTTTTTTTTTTTGTATTAACTTCTCCAGTAGTCATTATAAATGTCAGTCATCTCTTAAGTTTTATAGAAATATGACGGATGACCTGGGTCCATGAAGGGTAAGATTGACCCTATTGATTGGTGCCATAAAAATATGATGGATGACAGTTTTTCTCACTTGGTTCGATTATCAGTTAATGCGAACGATTTCACGTATTTTATTATGCATTTTTTATGTTTTAAAAATAAAGGAATTACTAACTTCAAAAAACTGGTATCCCCGGAGTGCCGACAAAAGTGAAAACTTGAAAAAAAAAACGGCACCGCGGTAATCAACGCGTTGATGTCTTTTTAATGGTCAAAAGTTGGTGTCGTAACAGTGTCGCGAAATGAATGGTTTAGTCCCATCTCAAAAATGGCCAAGGCGCCTAAAGACTATTACTTCTTCGCTAATTACTTGCTTTATGATGTTCTAGTTTAATGAGTGATCAAGTGTTGGAGTCTGGTGTAAGCGCAGTTGTGGCTCGCTGCGAGTCTCGAGGGCAGCTGTATGATGAGCAGGCAGAGATCCTTATTGGAGACATACACAGCGTTACTATAAAGGTTAGCTATCAACGTGGACTATGACCCTTAACTGATAAGCAGTTCAACAGACTGTTTAGTAATAAATTAAGTATTGATACTGGCTTAATTAGTGGGTCACCTGCTTCAAATGAGGCTACCCCTATTTTACTGCAAAGGGTAACAGTTGATGGCAATAGGCTCGCCCTATTGCATGGGATTCTTCTTTCGTGTGGTTAGTGGCTAACCTGGTGTCAGAGTTTTAAAGCCGCCCATGGGCCTCTGACTTGTCTTCACATGCCGTCGAGAAATATCTCTCAGGCATACCGGTTTCCTCACGATGTTTTCCTACACCGTTTTTGAAGCAAGTGATAATTATACAACGCACATTAATCTGAAAAGTCAGAGTTGCGTGCCTTGGGTTCGAACTCGAGACCTATGATTGCAGTCTGACGGTCACACCACTAGGCTATCACACAACGACACGAAATATGGGTGAACTATAGGTTCACTTCTGCCTAACTGTGGGGAATGCAGGCGTGATGATGTTATTTGGTGTTGTATGTACCATCGCGGTAACGTATATCTAACCAATTTGAAAACAAAATCCCGTGCACTCGACCCTTTTTTTTTCGTAGGTAAGCGATACTATAGCGACCGAGTGCTGCAAGCTAAAATAGTCCTTACAGTGTACAGATATGCGTGTCTTCGACCTACCTAAGTCGGATTTTCAGACTGCCTTTTTGTAACGTATTCTGAAAGAGGTTGTAAAAACCTAAAATAAATCATAACGTAACATTACGCCTGTATTCACCGAATGGTTGGGCAGAGGTGTAACGCATCGAAAAAAACGCATATCTAGACACCGTAAGGACTATTTCTGCTTGCAGCGCTCAGCTGATATAGTAACGCTTACCTACGAAAAAAAAGGGTCGTGTGCACGGGATTTTGTTTTCAAACTGCTTAGATATGCGTTTCTTTGATAGTACCTACAGTACACACGGCTACACATCAAGCTATACATTTCCAGTTTATGCTGATCTCGCATTGTATTGGATTTCCGTGCAATGCGAGGTCAGCTTATACTGGAAATTATAGCTTGATGTGTAGCTGTGTGTACACCCACATTTCGCGAGTTATGTTTAAAGTCCCATGTAATAGGGGGCGAGCCTATTGCCATCAACCGAACACAAATCCAGGCTCTGGGCTGCTACTGAGAAATTCCAGATGGAAAAACCCAATAACACTGCTCGACCCGGGAATCGAACCCAGGACCTCATGCTTAGCAGTAGTGCTTGCGACCAAGAGGCAGGCCACAAATTAAAATTAATCATCTTTTCCCAGATATCCTGCTACCTGCTATGTCGCAACGTAAGTAGCGCTTACATTCTCGCCGCGCGCAACGACCGAACGAACGACCTCCGTCGAGTGTTACAAGAGGCCGAGCGACTAGGCAACGACCAAGTCAGGAACGCCTGCCTCAAACGACTCACTTCGAAAAACGTACTATAAAGGCTAGATTGGACCGAGCCGCGCCGCAATGCAGCGCGTTGCTGAAATCCTTACATCACTTTCGTACATTTTTAATGAACCAACGCACACTACGGGCGGGCTGCACCGCACTTTTTTGTATGAAAATTCGTTGCGTTGCGGCTCGTTATGACTGCGCTAGGCTTAAAAAGGAACTGTTTATCATAAAATTGGGTAAATATGGATACATGGATAAATGGGGCCAAATATGTAAGGGGACTCTTGAGAGTTGTTGGCAACAAACTTTATTAACTAGTACTGAAATCCCTTTCCTATTCAGGGGTGTTCATCCTTAAATTCATTCACCCCATTTTATTAGTCTTTTATAATGTGGAAAGAAGAATTGAAATGTAAATATAATTGGATATTCAATTTGGGTGCTTATATAAATAAGAAGCCATATATAATGTAGCATATGGGAATTAAATTAACTGGCCTAAGGTCTCGATGCAATTTGGCAAAAAAAATAAAAATATTAATATTGCAGCTGAACTAGATTATATTCGTGTCTTTTTTACATTTAAAACATGGCATATGAAAATCTGTAAAAAATGCTTAAACCCTATTTTAGTCATTTATATACTCAGTCATAACTTGGTGCAATAATGCCCTTGCATTTTCGAATGTGATACTACGACAATTTGTATAAAATTAATAATGTTTTGTTTTTAATCATGACTACCAACATTTATAATTCGTAACCAGTATTATTTCTGATGGGGTTTTCATTAAATTGAATAAATTATGGTTTAATAAACTCATTATATAATAAAAATTGTAATATATTTTGATATAAAGTGATATGACTATAAGTAATCATCACGTTTAAAAAATTCAGATATTAAATCGATTGTATTAATTACAAATGTATTGGTCTCATATTGTGATATCATTGTAATTGTTAACTCATAATCTTGAACTCATGTTATTCTATATAAATAAAGTTTTCTATGATTATTGTTTGAATTTTCAATATTTTTCCTTCTTCCCATGGGAGTAAGCAGAAACTACAGAACAAAACCTGCTAGGATCCTTTCATATTCCTTTTGCCTCGATTACATTCATACATCAAAAGGACAATTCCCGTATTTTTAAGTACGAGAATTGGCCTTCTGATCACACACGCACACCGGTTGCAAGCACTATGCATCTGAACTTTCTAAAGAACAGCACCAATAAGGTAACATATCCTCCAAGGGAGTCCCCTCCTGGTGTTTCCACTCACATCTGCCTAGTAAATACCTTTTATTAGTCTCCTTTCGTTCATCATCTCAACATGACCAAACCATCTAAGCATACTGTTTCATAATTTAATCTTATTGCTCACCAATGATTAAATAATACAAAAATACTTCTGATAAAACTTTATTGGGAGAATATAACATAAAGTATGAATGATATAAAAATCAGGTGCATTGGACAGATGGTCAATGACTGCGTCTGCATCACTAGCAACTGCAGGCAAGACTCCAACTCTTCAGATCTCACAGAGAGAGAAGAGCACACTTCAATGGACATCATCCTTCCAGCTAGGATATCACGGTGGTGTATTAAATAGCAAAGTTCACATTTTGTTCATAACACTATATTGCGCACTTAATTTTCAGTCTTGACACATTGTCTGCTTCAAAGCATGATTACTGTGTAGCCATCGCTTTTTTCTTCGGCTTTTTCAAACGTTTTAATCCATTTACGCTTGTTTTTAGTAAATTGGAATATGCAGTACTGAATGTCTCCACGTCCCGTTGCTCTACAACTGTTGATATTTTTTTACTCTTTGATTGTGCCCGTACCAAACATTTGTATTCTGGATTTTTCACTACTGGCTTTCCATTACGAGGTTCCGGTTTGGTACGACCATCATCTGGGAAAAAAATAAAGTATGTTAATAGATATTACAGTATTACAAGTAATACAAAATTTAATGTTCTCATAATTAAACTTACATCTTTTCATAGTCATAGTAATTGATCCCGCTGTACGTGCTTTTTGAAATAACTTTGTCAGCTCTACGAGAAACTGAAAACAAGAATTGCTTTAAAAATTATAGAAATAGGGAAGAAAATTTTTAGTTGTACCTAATAAGTGTTGCTTACCTCATCATTACCCAGTAAAACCATGTTTTTAGTTGATATTTAATATTTGTATATGTTACGTTAATTACTTTTATAATTATTGTGCACTATTATCTTCGGTACAAGTTGCACATTTTACGAATAAATTATTTGAACCATTCCATTCGCACAATACCACTATGAACGGTACGGGACACGTTGACAAGACAGTAATGACATTTCAGTTTTAATGTTGCCACATTGCAATACCAAAGATTTTTTTCCTTATTGCCAAACCATTGACATTATTCGACTAATTGACTATTGCGGAATTTCTAGATGAAATCACGCACGAAACATAATAACTAATGATAAAGAATCATCAAAACATGGGATAGGGCATAGGCTATACCCCGATCCCTCAAGTTAGGTACTTTCAATGCCAACGGCATTCAAGGTCAACAAGATGAAATCTCGGAATTCCTCCGAGATCATAAATTGACATCCTCCTCATACAGTAAACATTCCATAAGCCCAATAAACGAAACCTTTCCGTAGCCAACTATCGTATCATTCGGAACGATAGAACGCGTTGTCACAAGGGTGGCACTCATAACTATTACAAAAAGGATCTGTACTGCATTCCTATGGACCCTCCCCCCTATCCCGTTAAGAAGTGTCAGTCTACATCCCTCCCTGCGTAGGTTCGGAAAATTTCCAATTAATCTCTGATGATTTCGCGATTCTTTTCGGCATGAGTAGCTCTGTTATCATAGCGGGTGACCTCAATGCCAAACATCCCTCATGGAATAGCTCCACTACTAACAGTAGAGGCCGACGCTTGTTCGACCTCTCCTCCTCCCTGAACTTTGATGTCATCGTTCCGGAACATTAACCTACGAATAGACGCTATAGAAACTGTACACGAGCTTACCTCTGACCACCGTCCAGTGCGTCCAGTTGTATTAGAACTAGCCTCCCGCATAGGTCACTCTAACCCAAATATTCCCCTGGCCCTCGCCACTAAAAGGGTGACGGACTGGAGGAAAGTAAGCGCTCAGCTGAAACCTAACACGTCCCCCCTACTAGACTCCATCCCTGACCAGTTTAGCTCCATCGCCGACACGACGGCGGCGATCGACTTTTCTCATAGAGCACGTCCAAACCGTCCTGAACGATTGTTCAAGGGAGGTTCCAGCAACGGATCCCCGTTACTTGAAACTCCCAGACGATGTGCGTGCTCAAAAATCTGCATCTTTTTAAGAAAATAAGTGATAGACATAATTTTAATACTAGAAATAAAGATAAAATAGATCAACCATTTTTCAGATTATCCAAAGTACAGACGCCAGCACATCAAGCTACCCGAAACTGTCAAATTTTCCCAATCAACTTTGAACCTTATTTTTCTGCGATAAAGTTGAAAATCTATTAAATAAATTTGACAGATTGTAGTAGCTTGATGTGCTGGCGTCTGTACAAACATCTTTTATGGGGTACTGCGTTAAATGTTACAACAAAATACCTTGTGATAAATAGGTCTTTACCTATGAAATTGCCGTTCTGCTGTACTGGCTATTTCAAGTCCATTTTTTTTCTTTTTTCGCAAGAATTCAAGTGTAAATTATTTTTATTTTTAAAATATGGAATTCTTTTTTGAAAATTAGTAATTTGTTTAATGGTTAGCGTTCTGTTTTCATCGCATTTGTACGTTTTTCGTCATCATGGATACGTTAAAAATTCGAGTGATTATGGAGTATGAGTACCGTCGTGGCAGCAAAGCGGCAGAAGCGGAACGCAACATCAACGACGTATACGGAGCGAACACTACTAACGATCGCACCACCCGTTATTGATTTGCCCGCTTCCGTTCTGGAAATTTCGACCTAAGAAATGAACCCCGTGGTCGACCGAAAACTTTAGTCGACAATGACGAATTAAAGGCGATTGTGGAAGCTGATGATTCTCAATCTACAGCTGAATTAGCAGCAGCTTTCGATGTTAGCATCAAAACAATATTGGTCCATTTGCGTCGAATTGGCAAGGTGAAAAAGCTTGACAAATGGGTGCCCCACGAATTGAATGATCGCCAGCGCGAAGCACGCGTCGAGTTGAGCCTTGCATTGCTCAACAGGCACACAAACGAAGGCATATTGAATCGCATTGTTACTTGCGACGAAAAATGGATTCTCTTCGACAATCGCAAGCGCTCAGCAAGTTGGTTAGATGCTGGTTCAGCACCTAAACAATGCCCCAAACGAAAACTGACCCCTAAAAAATTGATGGTCACTGTTTGGTGGTCTAGCGCCGGTGTCATTCATCACAGCTTCTTACCAAACGGGATGAGCATTACTGCAGATGTGTACTGTGAAGAACTGAACATAATGATGGAGAAGCTCGCACATCTCCAACCAGCTTTGATCAATCGTTCGGCTCCGCGACCTCACACTGCACAGGAGACGGTCTCCAAGTTATAAGAGCTGCACGCGTAGCATGACCACCGTAGAATCGAGTTTTGTCGACGGAAGAGTAGACAAAATGACTGATAAACAATCACAATCTCTAATTTTGTCTATTCTTCCGTCGACAAAACTGTTTGACGAATTTGTTTTTATCGAATTTGTTTTTATCGACTTTGTTTTTATCGACTTTGTTTTTATCGACTTTGTTTTAATCGACTTTGTTTTTATCGACTTTGTTTTTATAGTAGATAAAAACAAAGTCGATAAAAACAAAGTCGATAAAAACAAAGTCGATAAAAAAAAATTGTTTTTATCGAATTTGTTTTTATCGACTTTGTTTTAATCGACTTTGTTTTTATCGACTTTGTTTTTATCGACATTGTTTTTAAAGTCGATAAAAACAAAGTTGATAAAAACAAATTCGACAACAATAATTTTTTTTTATCGACTTTGTTTTTATCGAATTTGTTTTTCCGACTTTGTTTTTATCGACTTTGTTTTTATCGACTTTAAATCAAATTCGGAAAAACAAATTCGATAAAAACAAAGTCGATAAAAACAAAGTCGATAAAAAAAAATTTTTGTTATCAAATTTGTTTTTATCAACTTTGTTTTTATCGACTTTGTTTTCATCGAATTTGTTTTTGGGATATTATAAATTGCATATCAAATAAATAATCGCCTATCAATACATACTCATCATTTATATTCTTATTTACATCTAATAACTTACTTCACTACAAATAAACTAAATGTTTAACAAAACTCAAACTGCAGATAAAACGAAATTAACATTACTTTTTTCCTCATAATGCAATACTGTTAAATTTATTTTTGTACAAAAATACTACATACATAGCATAAATACTGACTGCACAGCAAATTTTCCATATTTCATAGCAAAATAACTACCCCAGTCGCATATTAACCAGTAAGTACAACAAAACCTGTTCATCATATTTGTCTTAATTTTCAAGAAGCCATGCTCGGCAAATTTAATGATTATTATAACAAAAAAATCCTTTTACATTGCATTATTTCTAAAAGCAGAACAAATTAACTGAATAAAAGGTTGGCGGCTTCGCGCGCTTTTTCGTCACTGGAGTGCAGAGTGGCGCGAGCGAGTAAGATAGAGATAGCGCTAGGTCGTGTCGTCGGGAGTGTGACATGACATTTACTCAAGATTGGGACACTTTTGATGGTTACAAAAAAAACGCTTTCGCATATTGGAGAGTTGCTTTGCCCACCCAACAAACCGCCTGGGTCAACGGAAAATGCACCTGCCCCATTTTTTTTAAGAACTATATGTGCAAGCATATCATCGGACTTGCGATCCGACTCAAGTACGTGGCGCCACCTGCAGAAGCTAAAAATGTGCCTATTGGGCAAAAAAGGAAGCATGGACGCCCCGCGAAAGCAAGACCCGCTTTAATAATTCAATAAATTACAATTTTGTATCTAATTTTACATTTTTTTTGCTGATCTCATTATGTGGTAATTAATAAATAATAAGACGACTGTGACTAATACAATGCTGTTTTATTTAGAAAAACTGCTGTACATAATATAAAATAGAAGCTATATAAAGAAAAAGAGTTAACATGTATAATGTGCATTAAGATTATTAGCTGTGCATTGATGAAAAAGCTTTTGCTTTAGGAAAAATCGCTGTACGCTGCGAAAATAAATTGTAGTGTGTTTAGTGATATTTTGAGTTGAATATTTTGCTGTGCAATCAGTAATTTTGATGGGAATTCGGAATCTTATTGCGTAGAAAAAGGATATTTTTTGATTTGCGTTTAAATACTACCCATTTTTTTTTTTCAGCTAGGGCATCTCGCAGTTTTGACCACTAAGGTCTTGGCTGCTTAGCCGAACTTTCCTGTGGCTGCCTTAAGCTTCTACGCTTAAAGCCTCCAGCCAGGGGCATAAACTATTCTAAATGAAAACGGGTAGTATTTAAACGCAAATCAAAAAATATCCTTTTTCTACGCAATAAGATTCCGAATTCCCATCAAAATTACTGATTGCACAGCAAAATATTCAACTCAAAATATCACTAAACACTACAATTTATTTTCGCAGCGTACAGCGATTTTTCCTAAAGCAAAAGCTTTTTCATCAATGCACAGCTAATAATCTTAATGCACATTATACATGTTAACTCTTTTTCTTTTAAATATAGCTTCTATTTTTATATTATGTACAGCAGTTTTTCTAAATAAAACAGCATTTTATTAGTCACAGTCGTCTTATTATTTATTAATTACCACATAATGAGATCAGCAAAAAAAATATAAAATTAGATACAAAATTGTAATTTATTGAATTATTAAAGCGGCACCCTAATTGCGTAATACAACACAATCACATTTTGTTTCGATTTGAAACAGATTTCTAATCCATTGCTTCATAAGTTGGAAAAAAAATCTGTTCAACAACGTAAATAACGCAATGAATGTGTTGAAATGTCAAAATGAAACAAATTTCGCGAAATTGTTTTCAAAAATGAGTTACGCAATTAGGGCACGTACGGGTCTTGCTTTCGCGGGGCGTCCACGCTTCCTTTTTTGCCCAATAGGCACATTTTTAGCTTCTGCAGGTGGCGCCACGTACTTGAGTCGGATCGCAAGTCCGATGATATGCTTGCACATATAGTTCTTAAAAAAAATGGGGCAGGTGCATTTTCCGTTGACCCAGGCGGTTTGTTGGGTGGGCAAAGCAACTCTCCAATATGCGAAAGCGTTTTTTTTGTAACCATCAAAAGTGTCCCAATCTTGAGTAAATGTCATGTCACACTCCCGACGACACGACCTAGCGCTATCTCTATCTTACTCGCTCGCGCCACTCTGCACTCCAGTGACGAAAAAGCGCGCGAAGCCGCCAACCTTTTATTCAGTTAATTTGTTCTGCTTTTAGAAATAATGCAATGTAAAAGGATTTTTTTGTTATAATAATCATTAAATTTGCCGAGCATGGCTTCTTGAAAATTAAGACAAATATGATGAACAGGTTTTGTTGTACTTACTGGTTAATATGCGACTGGGGTAGTTATTTTGCTATGAAATATGGAAAATTTGCTGTGCAGTCAGTATTTATGCTATGTATGTAGTATTTTTGTACAAAAATAAATTTAACAGTATTGCATTATGAGGAAAAAAGTAATGTTATATTGATGTATAATTTCGTTTTATCTGCAGTTTTAGTTTTGTTAAACATTTAGTTTATTTGTAGTGAAGTAAGTTATTAGATGTAAATAAGAATATAAATGATGAGTATGTATTGATAGGCGATTATTTATTTGATATGCAATTTATAATATCCCAAAAAAAATGGGATAGGCAGTGAGGAAGTTAGGTGGACCTGGCTGTTGAAACCTGTCAGACGAAAGATGGAGAAACATGATGTATGCGCCCAAAGTGATCCCAGAGACCAATGCCAGAACCAAAACACACATGCGTTGTGCCATGAATTAATACATGCGTTGTGGCAACTAGCATGCGTTAGTATGCTCTAAGGCAGTGTTTTTCAACCTTTTTCATGACCATCGACGTGAATACTTTTACCATGGATTCCGTACATGATTCTGAACACCGGGCGTTGAAATTTTTCGTCGGTTATTTTAAAAATCTGTTGTTTCTTAGAAAAGTGCAATACGGTACACTACGCGGTCAAAATGTATGGAACAGCTGATTTTTTTTAAGGGTCCGTACCACCCTGTATAAAAATATTACATACCTACATAATATGATTAGTAATTATTTAAACTAAGCATAGCAAAATCAACAACATACGTTACTAGAATATAATATAGGTAAACTTTGTTTATTCATTCCAAATGTGTATACCTATCTATTTGTGACCATACAAACAAGTCGAAAATATAAAATTAGGGCCGCATTCCGAGTTACGCTAAAAGTGATTATATCGCGTATCCGACCAAATTTAATAGTCACAAAATATAAGGTTTATTGAGTAATAATTGTGACTTTGGACTTTGGTCGGATTCGCGATATTATCACTTTTATCGTAACACGGAATGCGGCCTAGAACTAAACATAGCAAATATTACTTAAATAAATTCGGCACACTAGAACTTTTTACTCTGCCTGTACTTTTACGTGTGCTCAGTGCTCAGGTACGTAATATCTACAAACATAATCAATGTACTTATATGTAGCATTGCCATACGGGAACGTTGTCATACCCAGGTAACCCAGGTATTCTTCTGAAATAAATCGCCAAAATATAATGAACACATTTGCTATAGGTAGCTAAGCTAAGACGCAGCAAAAGAATACAATGGTGCCGATTCCCTTGTTCACAAACTAAACTAAATTTAAGTTCAGTGCATCTTTTTCTTTCTATTTCATTAAGAAAAGGACAGAAGATAAATTTTAGTTTAGTCCTGTCAAGTTAATCAGCACCTGTCACTACTCCATACAAGGCCGCATTCCGAGTTACGCTAAAAGTTATTTTATCGCGAATCCGACCAAATTTAATAGTCACAAAATATAAGGGTTATTGAGTAATAATTGTAACTTTGGACTTTGGTCGGATTCGCGATATTAACACTTTTAACGTAACTCGGAATGCGGCCCAAGTTTAGACGTGATTAAAAACTTGCCTACTAAAATTACGTCAATTTACGTCAAGCGCTGATTAATTTGACAGGACTAAACTAAAATTTATCTTCTGTCCTTTTTAATGAAATAGAAAGAAAAAGATGAACTGAACTTAAGTTTAGTTTGTGAACAAGGGAATCGGCACCAATATTTCATAGGTGATCGTATCGTATTTTATACATAACAGCGAGAGCCGCAGACGACACTTTTGACACTACAGACTACACACACAATACCATATTTTTTATACTTACATACAAGTTATTCACGCTAATCTAGTATTATTGCAGCGCGCGGCCTCGATAGTTGACGCGACGGCATTCTGTCCTTCAGTCAGTTAAACTTTACGTGTCAACCGGAATCTCGTATTTTCGTTACTTTTGCTCCTCAAAAATGTCCAATCACGGTAAGAAATTAGAATTTTTGCAATTTTTTTGTCATTTTAGTGCATTATAAATTTATAAAACTGCGTTGATTTAGGTATATTCATTTTTTAGCGAACTTCTTTCAATAAATTGAATACCTACCATAACCATAATTCAATCAAGATAATAACATCTCCAAAAATAACAAGTTAGGTATTTTCAGAATCGACCATTACAACGTAGTCGGTTAACGTGCCCCAGGGTCGAAATTGTTCGTCATATCAACCGGTCTAAATGTAAATAATTATGCAATGTAGAAGCACTCGTAAACATATGAAATAAAATGTATGTACTTAAGTACCTACTACAACATTACTTACTTTGTAAAACTTGTAAGTACCTCGACAAAAAGATGCATAAAAAAAGAAAATAAAAGGTTTTTATAAATACACTCCATAAAATGTCTAAAAATAAACTTCAGAGGCTTTCTATTGAAATATCTTGATATCTACTGTTGACACTTTTATTTAAGATCGTGCCTACCTACTCTTATTATAATTCTCACCTTGTTATAAGTTGTGTGACTGTGCATTTGCACTGGCGAAACATTCACGACAAAACATGTTGAAATCTTTACTTTCTGTCAATGTTCCATACAATTTTTGACAGGAACTAGAGATTTCAACATGTTTTGTTTGAATGTTTCGCCAGGGCAAACGCAGTGAGTGAGACAGACATGAGCGTACGTGCAATGTGTGAGCTACGGGTTATGATATAATTATCAGGGTTAATAAAAACTTTGAATAACTTTCTATATAGATACTTATCTGTGTAGTTTACCAATAATACCTCATCACTCCCCTGCTCTTATTCCAATTTAGATATTATTGGTAAACTTCGCAGTTACGTAATTTATTGAAACCGATTTTAAAGAACCATTCACTAGAGGGCACTGAGGGACACACTGTGAATTGGTTGGTGATAGCAATTGAGGCGAGCGGGACTAGTTTCTTTATCAAATGATATAGTATGTTTATTATTGACCTCGTTTTATTTTAGAGCATGCATGAGGATGAGGATGGATGTAAGAGTAGGTAAGGGGAGACCAAAGGAAAGATCATGAAAGCGTGAAAGATGACTTGAAGAGGTTGAATATGGAAGTAACAGCTGATAGATATGAGTGGAAGAACAAGACTGAGCTGACCTGAAATAAATTGGAATGTGGGCAGCTTGATAATTATTTCCTGCTGTCATTGATCCATTTTGTAGCGTTCTCTATAATGCGACTTCCTAAGCCCAATGGTATTGTTGGTCGGGTTGGTCCACTTTTTCGTCTCTCGTATCAGTAGGTACGAACGCCATCAGCTCTGTCGTCGATGCCTCTTGGCTCAGGATCGTACTAATGACGATACGTTTAGACTCTGCTTGCTTCCATCTGTTGCGGCACCGCAGACCGCAGGTATGACAGAAATCAGCAGCACCACCCATCTATTTCATCCAGTCCGAACATTTAGCTGCGGGATGCCCAGACAGGCTGCTAATTAATACCTTCTATATCGTTTGTTCCAGTTCCATATTACGTGACGGCCTCAGTAACTGCTGCCGGTGTTCTCGGCGGTGCTTACTTAGCGTATCGTCTGTCTCAAGACAAGCCGACGAAACTACCAGAAACATGGGAAAAAGTCGGGGTTCTAAAAACGATCAGTGTGTACCCAATTAAGTCATGCGCACCTGTTTTACTGAACACAGTTGAATGTACTCATATGGGATTAAGAGATGGATGGCTCCGAGACAGGTTTGTATGGATAAATATACATGTACCTACGGTGCTATTTATTTATGTGCCCCTCACTTGACATTTTTGATTTATTATCCACAAGTTCCACAATAGATACCAGCTCCGGATCTAGAATTTTTTGAGGCGGGGCAAAAACTGCCGTCAGCCGCCCCCCGCCAATCTTTTATGGGGATGCGCTAAGTTAGCCCCCGCGAAATTAAAATTTTCTCAAAATTAATATTTTGGCAGCAAGATATTAATCAAATTGTATCGATCGATAATGCGCCAATTACACAGGGGCGCCAAAACTGTTAAAAAGAAAAAAATATAAAGGTTATCAAATAAATGTGCTGCACGTCTCATTTATTGCAAAGTTGGTGTGTGCTGGGTGGTACACTTGTCTGCTACGCTTGAATTTGTCACCCCCTGAAGTTGGCGCCCGGGGCACGAGCCCCGGCTTGCCCCTCCCTAGATCCGGGGCTGACAGATGCATAAAGTCAACTATGCCTGAGCAATCGGTCCTAAAGGTAGCACTTTCTACATCCAGTTTATTTTGGTTTCCTATAGTTACAAGTTATTTTTCTGCTTTACAGAGTCTTGATGGTTATCGATGATAAGAATAACTTCATAACTGCGAGAGGTTACCCTGAACTTCTACAAGTATTTCCTACTATTAGAAATTCTGTTCTTACTTTGAAACATGCAAACATGGAAACAATGCACGTCAACCTGGCCGAGGTATGGTATCTAATTATTTTAAGGATAATAATAAAGATGCCAAAAAAAGAAATTACTTCCGAAAATCGGTGGTTGACTGTAATACTAAATTTCCAAAAAAAATACTAAGTTTCCGAAAAGTCAATATGTTGTGCTACAAAAGTTAGTGTCAGAAACGAATCGCTGCAAAACCGACTCCACGTAGTTTTGTCTGCTCTACCCCTAGATTGTAATTTAAGCCCGCGTAGGCGCGGAGGAGCGAGGCGGCCCGCTAGCTGAGGAGCAGGTGGTTTTATAACGCTCGCCGCCCGCGGCTGAGGGCTTGTTGCCAAGCCAAAGCTGCGGTGGTGAGCGTTAAAACCATCTGCGACGATAAGCTCGCGTGGGACCGGCGGAGCCTCGCAGCGCCGGAGCCGTGACAGAAACCATGCCTGCTGCATATTACATGCATGGTGTATGCTTGTTTGAAAAATATTACGTCAGCAAATTCTGTATTGATTTGTCGGAATTTTCAGTATTTTATTTGGTCGTTTCTTTATTTGTATTCGCATATAAGCTGTCGGAAAAATTGTATTTATAGCAGTTAATTTCATATTTTGAGTATGCATATATTAAAAAAAAATCCGGGGCGTTTATTACTACCCTTATTAACATTATAATGAAGGAGAATCGTTTGTTTGTGAGGCTTGTATTGAACCGATTACAAAAATTCGAATGCCTTAGGATAATAAGTTTTTCGCGGTTTTCGTATGTTATCTATCTATATAAATAAAAATTAAATACTGTTCGTTGGTAAGCGCATTACTTTAGAAAGGCTGGACCGATTTGGCTAGTTTTTGTTTTAAAATATTCGTAAGTTTGGTTTATATGGGCAGAACAACTGAAAAACATTAAATTTGGGAAAAACTGATCGTCCTGTTTACTATGGAATTTTTGTATGAACTATTGAAATTTGGACAGGACAAAGTCTGGCGGGTCAGCTAGTCTTTTATTTGGTATTTTGTTTTAGTATCTTTAGTTCGTGAATTTTATATCGTATTTATAAATACGATTAGAATTATCAATAAGATATAAGTACCTACAATGCTATTTAAGGATTGTCATACGTTGGATAATAGATAAGGGGCCGTTCAAGTATTACGTAAGTAGATTTATTACAATTATTTACCCCCGCCTCCCCCTTGTCAGCAAAAGTAAGCAAAGCTCTTACCCCCCCTCCCATGTTTACGTAAACATTGGTATATGCATTTTTCTTTAATGTAAGTATTCTGGTTTTTTTATTGATTCATGAGCAGCAGTTATAATTCTAACAAGTGTAAATTTAGATAAGTGAATAGCACGCGGTAATTCCGCTACTCGGTTCTGAGCGAGTACCTAAACGTAATCATTATTTGTGGGAATCCCCGAATATGCGTTTCGTTTTCAAGCATAGACATAGACAATATGTGGGTTGCCATTTGTGTAAAAAATAAATAATTGCTGACGTAATCACCATCTGGACCCCTCCACCCTCCATATCATCAAAAATAAGCAAAGCATAGACCCCCCCGCCCCCCTATAGTGCTTACGTAATACTTGAACGGTCCCTAATAGGTAAATGTTTTTATTTTATTTTAGGTTGTAGCTTTACAAAAACCTAAAACGGCGACTGTATGGGGTGATCCAGTAAATGTGTATGATTGCGGCTGGGAGGCAAGCGAATGGTTCTCGAGGTAAACAGTTCTATTTTATGTTTTATCACAACGTTATAACGTTGTTTATTTTTGTGTAGGTACCTACATTATTGTCTGCGTTATCAACCTCGTGTACCTATATAGCACACAGTTGATAAAGTTTATCAACATGACTTTTTCCATACTGTAAATATGTATTGTTATTATGTAACAAGTTAATCTGAAAATATACATATGCATTCTACGTAGGTAGAAACTATTGGGATAACGCATATCTAAGCATTTTGAAAACAAAATCACACGACCCTTTTTTTTCGTAGGTAAGCGATTCTATAGCGGCCGCGCCGCGCTGCAAGCAAGAATAGTCCTTACAGTGTACATAAAGATATGCGTTTCTTCGATAGTACCTACTTATTTTTTTTTAGGTTGGCTAGGCTAGTGGTCTAACCGCTCTTAGAGCGGTTTTGCACTGCACCCCATCCGAATCCGAATTCAAGATCGGAGTTCAATTCGAATTGAGAATGTTCTAAATTTTATTCGGATGGGCAGAGTTCGGAACTAGAGCACAACCCCTCATACAAATAGTAGATACTACGACTACTTTAGACTGACATTTCTCTGATTCGGATCGGATGCAGTGCAGAGTATGTAATCTAATAAAATGTGTTACAGATTGATTGATCGCTCGACCGTTAACTACCGCTTGGTTTATTATGCAGCGGAAAATTGCCGTAAAGTGCGTAGTAGCGCTAATAAGATATACAAATTCACGAAGAACGATACGGTAAGTCACACACGCACAATTAACAGGCACAGGTCGTCATGTTGTTGTTTCTCCTTTTTAGGATTCCGTACCCGAAGGGTGCCAAACGGAACCCTATTACTAAGCCTCCGCTGTCCGTCCGTCCGTCTGTCTGTCAGCGGGCGATCTCATGAGCCGCAATAGGTAGACAGTTGAAATTTTCAGATTGTGTATTTCTATTGCCGTTTATTTAACAACTCCGACTCGCACTTGGTCGGTTTTTTGGGGTTCCGTACCTCCGTACGTAAAAGAAAAAAACGGACGCCCCTGGCCCCTTAGTCCGCCAGTGGGTAAGAAAGTAGTACGTAAAAAAAAAACCGGCCAAGTGCGAGTCGGATTCGCGCATGAATGGTTCCGTACCATTATCTATAAAAAAAAAAACGGCAAAAAAATCATGTCTGTTATATGGGAGCCCCTTAAACATTTATTATATTCTGTTTTTTTAGTATTTGTTGTTATAGCTGCAACAGAAATACATCATCAGTGAAAATTTCAACTGTCTAACTATCACGGTTCATGAGATACAGCCTGGTGACAGACGGACGGACGGACAGCGGAGTCTTAGTAATAGGGTCCCGTTTTACCCTTTGGGTACGGAACCCTAAAAATGCAGCGGAAATAAATAAAGACTTGCATAAAACCAGCTTGTTGTCGAAAGAAAATGTCTTACTGTCTAATGGCCTTAACATTCGGGGTCGCACACTGATAAGTTGAACGGGTTTTATGCTATCAAAAAGCCTGTAAAGCAAGAGTTGATAACAAAATTATTCTGATGTGGTGAGAAAGAATATACAGTTACAGTACACTTAGTACATGTTAAAGTCAGTCGTAGCCTTTCTAACATGTTGCTAATTTATAGATAGTGCCAAGAAATGCATTAGGTATAGAAATGTAAAAGTGTCGAGTTCCTTTTTAACAGACTTCAAAAAAGGAGGTTATGCATTCGGCGGTATTGTCATGTGGTGTCTGTCTACACCGATTTTTCCGTGATTATTTGGCCGCTTTACGTGATTATTTTTTCATTTGGTAGAGGAAGCTCGCACGGTGGTCCCCAGATTTTATTAACTTTGCTTGGGTAGTTTTTGAGTTAGCTTCAACAATAGTGAATGTTGATATTGATATAAAACCTTCCTGTCAAGTAGTTGTGTACGAATTTGTGGGGTAGTACCATAATTATGAAGCATATCAGATTATACAGTTGAAAGTAAAAAATATTTTACAAAAAATACACTACAACGTGAAAAATAACTAATTTCGGAACTTCGGAAGTCAGTGGCAAAAATCGAAAAAACTTAAAAAAAACCGCCTTTCAAAAAAACACTACAAAGTGAAAAATAAATTTCGGAGGTCTGTGTCTTTGGTTTTGTATTTTCTCTTTTTGTCACCGACTTTCGAAATTAAAATATTGAATAGCTAGTTTTACGTGTGAAAAACAACCTCTCACACTAAACGCATACACTTCCGTTCCGTCGTGGGTAAAAATACCGAGGCGATTGTGTAATTTAATTAGATCAATAAGAAACGCATTAATTTGTGTTTATTTTCTTTTCAGGGTGCTTTCCCCGATGAAACGTCTTTCAACCTCGTCAACGAGGCTTCAGTCGAGGACTTGAACACTCGTCTTTCATCGGACAGTCAGGTTACAGAGCGTAATTTCAGACCCAATTTCCTGTTATCTGGAGCTAAGGCTTACGACGAAGACAAATGGAAGTTCCTCAAAATCGGCGAAAATATTTTTGAAATCATTAAACCGTGCTTTAGGTAAGGGTTTTTCTTTAATCAAAAGTGTTTGCCCTTAATTTTTAATACCTATATGCTTTATTGTTTTTGTGCTACTTTCAGATGCGTGTTGACGACCATCGATCAAGAGACAGGAGTTCGGAGTTCCAAAAATGAACCATTGACGGAATTGAAAAAGTAAATATGACCCAATCAGCATTTATCGCATAGCATTCCTATTCAATCTACGCCCGATTATTCGAAATAACACGGTTTTTTTCTAGGTACCGTCAAGCCGTGACCGATGAAGAACGCAAAACGTGTGGAAACTCACCACGCATGGGCCTACAGATGGCGCTTCGCAGTGGGCCAGGCGGCAAGATCTCGGTCAACGACCCTATTTACGCAGCATAAAACATTTTTGTTTAATTTGTTTTATCAACGAACTTTGGATGTTCCAATCAGGTTCAGATCAATTTTATAACTTTTTGAGAAAGCATTTATAAATTTAAGAAATAAAAGAGGGAATTGGTTGTAAATTACTTTAGTTACTAATAATTATTGTTAAATGCGTACAATTTGAGCCGCGATTCTTTTATCGTCGTTGTCACTGGCTATCTGTAGGCGGGCGAAGGTTCCTCCGCCCGTACCTTTGGTAAGGTGCTCCGGATTCACCACGACGCAACCATTTACTTCCTGAAAGACAACGATAATATTATAAGTTTTTGCAGCTTTTATTCTAGTTTTAATCTCTATTGTTTTTTTTAAATAAAACTTTCATAATTGTATTAGTTTTTTTTTTTTTTAATAATATTGAAGACATCACTTGATGGAACGTGATTCCTTCAATTCAAAAAGATGGGTGGATTGTGTAATGTGCAAAAGGCAATTTGGGGTGACCCATGTGAAAACATTCCAGAAAACATTTTGCGCCGATCTCAAGAAACATTTGACAAAGGCAAGCAGAAGATCACTTAATGATCAAAACATCTTTACTATACAAACCTTGACAAAGTATCTGAAATTAGAGGGCAGAACTAGGACGTGCGGTATGCAGGACATCTGCGCATGGGCAGCCCATAGTGCGGCGTCGACGGCTAGGCCTTGTGCCGGCGGCCACAGTGGGTAGTATGTCTGTTGCATCAGGATGTGGCTGGCTAGCCGTGAGAGCTTGTCACCGCCCATGCCTCTGCAATAATTATAATTAATGTTTACAAAATATTTTATAAGAGTAAGCCGACGTTCGCGACGTAATAAAAACGCGGCGGGATTTTATCGCGCACTGGATTTTCAACTCTCGGTGTTAAGCCGACCGTTGAGAATCCAACGCGCTGGGACGCACTCTCGTCCCAGAGCAGTGAAAAACACACTGTTGGATTTTCAACTCTCGGCGCTAAGCAAAGCGTTGAAAATCCAAAGCACAAAAAAAATCGCCACGATTTTATTACGTCCGTGCGAACGTCGGCTAACTATGGAGTTTCTTGCCCATTCTTTTTCATACGAAACTACCTTTTGGTTACTACTTAATCAAATCTATTTTATTCATATAAATGATTAGACTTTGACTACAACTATTATATTATTCTTATATAAAATATAATTTATTGGATATTATTCTTAATTATAAGGATAATAAATTTGACTTTGAAAAAGATTTTGCCTTTGGCCGCACGCACTTTGGATGCGTTTTCGTACGAATTTCACTCGTGCGTACACGTACGATCCCGGCCTTCCAAGTACAAAGGGAACGCTGAGACTGGGTGCGACTTAGTTGGGTCGTACGTATACGTACGTATAGTTCCGACGTCCGAAAACAATCCGAACTTGTTGGGATTTGTTCTATTTGACGGAGAAAAACGTAACCAGTGTGCGCACTCAATTCGTACGACCATGGTCGTAAAGCAAGAACAGAAAATAGGGTCTCGTGATATGATCGTTACAGGTAGTATAGAAAAACAAAGTGCACGTGTATTCCCTGACGATTGCATCCCTTTTTATTACTAGTGGGACTACCAGCATGTGTTATACATACGACAGAACTGAGTTCTAAAGTTCCAGAATATTAAAAAGTTATATATTTACAAGGATATCTCTTCTTGGCTGACGTGCATGAGTATGTCTGTGCTGGTAACGCCAATGACTATGCCACTGATGTTGAGCGTGCACGGGTCGGGCACGAAGTGAATGTTCGTGTGTTTCCGCCTGCTAGGGTACGCCGGCGTCGGGTAGATGTTCACGTGGAAGGCGTCCTTATTACTAGAAACTATGTATATCTTAGTGTATGGGCTGCAAAGAAATATATACCACTATTATTTTCCTAAAATAATTACGAATAGAATCATTTACTTGGCTCGTTTCTGCTTACCTTGTAGTACTTAATTCACCTAAATTATCAATTAATTTGTCGAAAAATGACTTGAAAGTCTCTGCCATGGTATTGTCTTTAACTTTGGTATGTTCACTATCCAAAAATGGTCCCGTCATTATAACTACATGAGGTCTGTGTGTCGTTATGTATGCTACTAGGTCTTTCAAAGGCTCATAGGCCATGTTGTCCGATGTTGTGTATGGTCCTGATGCTATCACCATTGACATTTTACCTAAAACATTATTATTGCAAATTGAAAAATCAATTGAATGTTGTTTATGCCGCACCCGGCGTGTTCATGCTCGGAACAGTTCCAAATTGTGTTTCTCATCACGACATACCATTTAAAACATTCATCATATCAGCCTTATGATCCGCAACAGGAGGCGAGGCGTCGCAGAACACTTCGTTCGCTACAAACTTGTCACCACGCGTGTTTACTCCTCGCATCACAACAGTCTGACCAGGATATAAAGAATACTGCTTCACACTGTCACAGAAATAATAAGCCTAATGAGTGTGAAAGCTTAAGTAACAAAAATATAAGGTGTTTATTTAGGTCCGAGCAAGTTTGAACAAGGAGAGCGAGAAAGTATTAAACATTCAGTACATCCAAAACCGAGAATTCACGAAATATATCAAGCAACTTCATCAAACATCATACACCAAGTTGCAGCTAACTCCTAGCAGGTATGCCCTCGTCCACCAACAGATGGCGTTTTAACAAAATTGTCGGCTACTCCAGGCTGATGGACAGCTGTTGAATCAGAGAAATAGCTGCACTGCACAGGCAAGGTGTTCCATATCCACCGCATATTAACTAAGATGGCAATAATTTTAATAGAACGCTGGTTAGACGACTTGATGTTAGACTTAAACTAAATTAAGGTATATTATGACAACATTTAAGAAGTCCGCGCGCCTACCCTCGTAACTTTAAAAGATCTCTCTTGCTTATTTTCAAATATACACATTTATCAATTGAATATTGATACAGACTTGTCCAGATCCACCGGTACTGTTTGACTGAGTGATTGATCCCATGTTCCTTGGAGGATGACACTCTTTGGGTTGAGCCTGGCATCTGCGTCACATTCTATTCGGCCCACTACCGATACTTCAGTCTGTAATTTAATTGTTTTTTAAGTGAAAAATTCTTTAGGCGCGTTGAGCGATTTTTGGTAGGGGATAAACCTATGGATTCGCGTCACCGACATGCTCGCGCCGTAGTGCTGTACTATAGAAGCTAGATGGCGCTAATACCAGTTTTAAGTTTTCAATTCTGTCGGTAGTCCCCATGAGTGCCTATTTTGATTAGTTTTGGCTATTGGGCTGGGTTTCCACCAGAGCAATGTGAAGAAAGAATCCACCAAATGAATTGCTCCATTAATTTGAAAATGAGGTTTTCCATTAATTTGACAATTCTATTGGTGGATTTTTTTCTTAGCTCACTGCTAGCTGTATGAGAATACAGCTCTGGTAGAAAGCCAGCTTCAATTAGAAGATTTTTTTGTATGAGCTACCTGTGTTTTACACCTAACTGATGTTACATCTGAGATTCCACATTTCTTCATGATACATTGTGATATGTAGCGAATGTTGTTGTCAAACATACTAGCTTTTTCGTGAAGGAGTTCAAAACCAAACCTAGAATGAAAATGAGAAATATTATATTTAAATGGATAGGTTTCAGGGTAGGTGACAGGTATTTTTATTTTGATAAATTATTGTCAAATTAATTTTATTACTAAGACTGTGTGATGACATGGTCAAATTGAATTCCCTAGTAGGCATTTGAGTGTGAACTCAAATGATAGGAGACTGTTGCAAATTATTTTTGTTTGGGTGGTATCTAGTATACATTGTAACAGCAAATCTATTTTCACACCTGCACGCGTAGCATGACCACCATAGAAAGAGGTTTTGTCGATGGAAGAATAGACAAAATGACAGATAAACAATCACAATCTGTCATTTTGTCTATTCTTCCGTCAACAAAACCGTTTCTATGGTGGTCATGCTATGCGTGCTGGGGGAGGTGTAAGTGTTAAGACCTAAGCCAATTTTTTTTTTATATTCTTACAATAATACTTACATAGCCTTGGTGTATGTATCACCATCATCATTAGATACTTGTGTAATTTTCAGATTTAAAATGTCATTAGGGCCACAGGGATCAGCAATATTCTGTAATAATTTCTCATCACCATATGAGTGTACTACAGCGCCTGTATTTGTTCTTGATGCATACTTAGCAGATCCACTGAAAATAAATGAATGGGCCTTTCATTTGTCAGAACTAGAAGAATAGGAAAGCTACCCTAGTAAAAAAATCTGTATACCTTAACTTTGTTGCCTACAAATGAGCAGCGAAAGTCTATGGAAGAATGCTTGATTTGACTATAGGTTTTGGGATGGTGCTAAAAGTTGCTCATTGTCATGACCTACCCAATTGATTTGACTCAGACAGCCAACATCACAATTTGATCAAGACTGTCAGAATTGCAGTGTATGCAACTCTTGCTATGCCAGTGTATGTGTAACCCAACGGGGAGTCATCATAACATCAGGAGTGATACTCCCATCCAATCCAATTTTGTGAGTGAGAGATAGATGCTTTTAATAAAAAGAGGTTAAAGTAAGAGCAGTGGGAAGGACACTTCCTTTTGAACAATCTTTAAAAAGAGATGGCAATTCGGTTGTATGTTGCTGTTGACAAATAAAAATAGCTCAAGACAGTAAAAAAAGTTGTAAATCCAATAAAAAATAAATTGTAATCAAAGGGATTGGTTACCCAGGAGGTGGCGAGGGCTCTTCTAGTGCACCACAGACAACTGAAGTTTAGGTCCACACATGTCTAGCTTGGATGTAAAGTTCCATTTAAAAAAAAAAAGAATTTTGCCAAACTTACATAGTTGGTGAATAAGTAGCTGGACATAAATCATTTGGCTGGTTTGGTGCAGATTCAATTTCAATTTTAACTCTCTGAAAACCATTAAAATGGCATATTTCACATAATTTCATTCAATTACATTATAATCTATCTATATAAAACTGCTTCAAATAAATAATCATTAACTAGCCTAACTTTATTGATATGAAAAGTTACCATGGACCATATGGACATGTTACAAAAGTACAATAGTTATGAAAATGCAGATTAAGTTGATGGCTGCAGACGAGTATGGATCTAGTCATGATTTGTAGTGAACATGAACCAGAAGCAAACTCGCCCACAAATATCATCAAGTCAAAAGGTACGCCCCCTAATACTCATGTCCCAAGGTTCAATCAAAAATATTTTAGTAAAAAACTAGCTACTAAGGTGAAGAAAACAATAGAAATTAAAAACAATATTGTAAATATCTTGCAGCAACTCTGTAAACGTCTGTTGCTGTAAATGGAGCTCTGTCCGTTATCGCCGCTGATGGAAGTCCTACAAGCGCTCAATGAGTGTAGATCTAGTCACAGAAATTATGCACTGAGATACTAGACATACACCCATTAGGTGCAAGTAGGTGGCTCCAGACTTCTTTCTTCAATGAGGTGATCTAATAAGGTTGTGTATGCTTGCAACGTGCAACCTATAATAAACATAGAGAAGTATCATGTGGATAAAAAAAGGTTTTGTTGTGTCATGTGTGTCAATATGTGAAAAACAACTAATCTTGTGAATTATAACATACTAATGATAACAATAGTCATGCCGTATCATGACCAACATTCAATGATACCTGTAGAAACACAAGAACATTAAAATCCCACTATGCGGCTGAAAACATTTGCTATGAAACTGAAGTTTAATTATAGGGTTTAGTTAAATGTTTAGTATCTAGTTAATAAAGTAAATGTTTTGGTATAAACATGTAATTAATAATGTGCTTAGGTTATAATCTACTGAACATTTTTTTAAATTGTTAATACAAACAGCATAGTTTTAAGTATGGTGGCATACCTTTGGTGTTGTGGCCATATAATTTGATAGAACTTCATTGTCTGATCTGTATCAACGCTAAGGATTGTTGTTGAAATACAACTCATTAACCAACCTTACACTAAAAAAACAAACAATCGACAATAAACCGTTAATTAGACGGGCGGCTACTAAAACGACAAGAAACAAAATACAAGTTACAAATACTTTGGTAAATAATGAACACGTGGAGCATGCGCATTAAAAAGGATACTGAACAGAAGCGGGTGCCCCGTAAACCGTCAAACTAGTGCCGGTACCCACTTGTCCGTTTTCTTTAGCGGTTGCGTTGGAACGATGCGCCGCCCGCTTGGAAAATTCCTTTCTCACAAATGAATCCAAGTTGTCCAAATTCGGCGATGCACCGTTTAAATGGTTTAAACTGAAGGCCATCCATTGTTCAATGAAAGATTCAGCGTCGATGTTGTATTCTTCGCATAAACTTACGCCTTAGAAAAAGAAGTGAATAATGGAACAACCTTGAACATTCATTTTGAAGCGGTACAAAGATATTCTCAAAACTTTTGGTAAAGTTGATGAACAGATAGTTGCACAAGTTTATTACTTATCGCGAATTATTTGGGTACTCACATTTACTTATGACTTCTTTAGGCACATCTAAACCGAAAAATTGAAATTGCTCAGTCACCAATTCTTCGGAAGCCATTTTCTGTAAATTGAAAGAGCGAATGAAAGGAAAGGAAGTAAAAGAGCGCCAACGCCAATCAAAAAGTTTGCGTGCGTTTCGTCAAAGTTTTGACCACAGATTAGGTGGCTTGTTTTTTTTTTCCGAGCATGGCAACACTTTCATTTTGGCGTGGTGCTGAACTTCCAACCCTTTTATTGGATCAAATTATTCCAAACCCATTTTTTATATGTAGTTTACAGGGTCAAATAAATTAGTTAGCAAAACTCAGTAGACGTGATGGATATCGTTATCTAAATACGACGAAATAAAAATAAAAAAAGAATTGAAATATTGAAGATTTTTTTGGGGGTCAACGACCTCTGGTAGTCTTACTACGGATAATTTTCTAGAAGAGCGGTGGCCGCATTTAACGGCCGCAGCAATGACTGTCATAAATTAACGACAGCAGCAAAGATTTATATCGTTAGATTCACACTACCGCGTCAAAAGATTATCGCGTTTCCGTTTCGTTTTGTTTGACACCTCTACACACACAATAACAATAATAATAACGCCACCACCGTATCTATACCTTGACGTCGTGGTGGGGCTTGCGTATTCCAAACTCTAGATCTGTGCTGGTAGTTTGCTTTGCCGGAACAGGTCTGGGATGAGGAGCCCGACCAAGAAAGATACAGAAACCCGCAGGGCAGCATGTGGCGAGCTGATGGGCAGTAGCGACCCCACGGACCCTATCTCTTGGGAGAAGTCTTGTTCCTCGGGCCCTATCAGAATACCAGCGCTGCGGTATTTATTTATTTTTAAATATCGCAGCATCATGCTGAGATAGGAGCCTTTTTGGCCTCGCACAGGTGTTATTAATTTTGTTTGTTAGTTTTAAAATGCTCCTTTTTTATATTTTTTTTATTTTTTATTACTGTTTTGTATTTCCTATGCGTGTCCCAAATAAAATATTTTTCTTTCTTCTTTCTTTCTTTTAGTTAGGCCTTGTGGAGTTATGGGCTTAACTCTACATTAGATAACTTTTAACACTGCAAGCAAAGCATTATCCTTTCAACTGTCATTAACGAGACACAATAGAATTTTAATTGTTATCCACCTCAATGAGGCGTCGTAACAGATAATGAGTTATGTACATCTTGGCGCTACTTTACATTAAATGTTTTTGGTGGTTCATATTTTCATTCATTTCTCATTTTCATATTTCCTATAGCTACTAACGCAAATCGGTCAAAAAATTAGTGCGCATAACATTGGAGTGTTAACGTGTAGGCATGAGAACTCATCACCAAAACTAAATTGCATCCCTGGTTGGTACAGGACTATTGCTTTTTCATATTTGTTATTTTTTTTATTACTGTATTGTATTTCCTGTGCGTGTCCCAATTAAAATATTTTTCTTTCTTTCTTTCTCACCTCTGGCTTGCCTTTATTAGTTGGCTTGAGTGGAGATTCGCAAGAGCAAACGTGCTCGGAGGAAGGAAGTATTCCAGTAAGATGCTGGTAGGGATCTTGCTCATACTTCCGGAATTGTCCTGTTATACGTGGAATACCTCTCCACTCCTCATAAGCACCTCAGGACATGTTGCCCCCTTGTGGCTACGACACTTTGTGCCAGTGACTTTTTTCGGGGGCCCATTATTGAGTGTACAAGACGTCACCCCCTGCCATTTTCCTGTGTATTTTATATAAAATATTGGTCAGGCAGGGGCCGTAGTCTTCCCGCAGTTCTAGATAACCAGTTCACTTAGCCACCCAAACCCGTAATCCAATATCTCTGTTTCCATATCCTGCAATAGTCCTGTACCAACCGGGGGTTGATCTTCTTTTAAGCAACCTTTACAGTTAAAGTTAAATATAAAACTAACAACACACACTCACATTCATACACAAACACTAATATACAACACACACATACACACCTCAATCACACATTAACGTAACCATACCTTCACTTTTATACCCTTCATTTTATTTTTTGCGATGTTTAACTGTAAAATTTCTGGCCTGTAACATCGTTGCGGAGGGACACATCTTCTAAGATACAGGTACTAACCTAGTTTAGAGGTCAGGGTTTCAATGTATTACTACCTAGCATAAACCGATCAATGTATGTACCTACTATACCATTATAATAGTTATTTTAGGCATAGTTCAATAAAGATGTATTTATTTGGGTGCACTAGCATAGTGCGAACAGGGATAATCGTCAGTTGGTGCCTCATTTAATTAAAATGGTCTAACGGGCCTCTGCGAGTTGGCTTCGGCCCCTCGTACGCTTTTCAAAGGTCCGGACTAGGGTCCGGACCTTTGAATTTCTCGTCATGCGTGTCGTTTTCATAGTTTTCGGTGGTGCTAAAGCCGATAGTTAGGTCAAAATGAAAATCCAAGATGGCGCCTATGAAAATTTTCAAATTTTTCGTCATGAGTGTCGTTTTCATAGTTTTCGAGGATGCTAAAGCCGATAGGTGAGGTCAAAATGTAAATCCAAGATGGCGGCTCGGCTCAGAAAATTTTCAAATTTTTCATTATGGGATTCTTTTTCATTGTTTTCAAGGGTGCTACAGCCGATAGTGAGGTCAAAATGAAAATCCAAGATGGCGGCTGCGGAAATTTTCAAATTTTTCGTCATGATTGTCGTTTCCATAGTTTTCGAGGGTGCTAAAGCTGATAGTGAGGTCAAAATGTAAGTCCAATGGTAGCGATTTTTGTTTTAAATCATACGTAAGAAGAAACTTCGTTCCTGACGGGGGTTGGACCGCACACGTTTTTTTTTCTCATAGAGGGTGATAAAAAGTAGTGTTCACCTCGGGAGCAACACTATTTTAAGCTCGAGTGAAGTACCTACTTTGAATCCTTCGCTCCGCTCTGGATTCAAAAATCACTCTCGTTTAAAAATAATTTGCTCCCTTGGTAAACAATCTACTATTTTTTAAACTGATATTTCAGATATGCGGCAGATAACCGAAAACAGTATTAGTGGAGGGAACACGACTGTTCAATGATTTGCCGGAAAATATAAAGAGATGTGATAGTATTAGTATATTTAAGAGGAAACTAAAAAAACATGTATGTACCCTATAACGTCACCAACGCCCCAGAGGCAAATATTATTTAAACGTAACTCTGTATCTCATTATAAGTGAACTGTTATTTAGTTCTTATGGGAAATAAATATCTTTAAACCTAAAAAACATTAAATAATTCATTTTTTTGCTCTATCATTTTTAGATATTGATACCTACCTATCACGTCTGCGGAGTTTCCCTAGCGAATTTGTTTTGAGCCTGTTTAAATTAATGTAAATCTATTCAAATATGAAGTGCAGCATTACTTGAGTCTTCAATCCACTTTGCTGCCCCCTATCCTAGCCCAGAGCGATTACTCTTTTAAATTAACACAAATAGAAATAAAAATCGACAGGAAACTCATCCAATAAGTACAGCAATTTTTATATTCTGAGTATGAAAATTGTTGTAAAGGGAAATGAATGCTTGGGTATAAAATTATGTTGGGTAGTATGAAAAACAAGTGATTATTTTTACTTAAAAAAAGAACAAAGTAACTTTAAAAGAATACCTACATAATTTTATTTAGATTTTTCATGTTTTTCATGCCAGTGATAACAATCAATGTGGTGAAAAGACAGTCATTTATATGCAAAAAAAAAAACAATGTAGATTTTATATAAAAATCATGTAACTAAATGTAACAAATATGGGTAGTTACAACAATTTTTTATCAATGAACATCCAATATTACGTTCGGGAAATATTCAGACTTTCATACCAAATTAAATTGATGTAACATTGGCTTACATAAAATAATCATTTTTTATATATTTATATTTCAACAAGATTTTTAACATTATTATGTTCTTTGAACATGTATATGAAATTTACAAGATGGCATGGATTGAACTTCTGCTGTGACTACACTGTTTATGCATAAGTTGGCCAAACCTCCTCGGATCAACCCACAAGTGTAAGCAACATACTGAAACAGAAAAACAATTATAAGACAAACAGTAAATTTTTTTTTTATAAAGCTGATTTGAGAAGTTTCAGGCAGTTTACAATGGCAAGGGTTGATTATAAGGTTTGTATCCTATTAAAAAGCAGTACTTACTCTTGGTGCTGATTCCAGGTACTGGTGGCCATTAGAAAAGTTTGTGAGGAATCTGAATGCATTATCTTGTAGGACATAAACGCCTTGGTGATTAGTCCTCAAGTTGTCTATTTGTTTTTTATAGATACACGTCCAAAAGTCTGTACAGATGAACTTCATGGTGTCCAGTTCATCTTTAAACCTGGGCCATTCTCTAGTTAGTCTTTCCATTATCTTATAGCCAGTAGCAAATCCAATATATTCTACGACAGACAGATCCACCTCCTGAAACAACATAATAATTCCTGTTTATTTTGATGCGATTAGATACAATTATTTTAAAACTAATAATATATGAAAATGTTAAAACCTTCTTATCTTTCAGGGTTTCCTTAGATTGGTCTATAGCATAGTTAATTATTTCGGAATGTAATAATTCAAACACAATATCGTCAGCCATTGGTAATCCCTGAAGTTCTCCCATAGGCAGACTTACGCCAAAATTTTTGTTCTATAATCTATTCAGAATAATTTCTTAGAAATACAATTATTTACAACCCTAACGTTCTAAAGCGACAAAAATCGAAATATGTTCGTTTTGGGATTCACAGTAATTCACACACAAAACAATTTTTATTTTTATTACGACTGACATGAGACATGACAGATTGACTTGACAGTAGTGTTGTCAACTTCAAAATATCAAATTTTCGAGATCCCACGTCGAAATTATCGTTTTTTGGGCAAAATGATCGTACAAAAGAAAAATCCAAATGAAAAAAAAAACGTAAGACGTTAATTCAAATTACTATAAAAAAAACAATGAATAATTTTATACTTGAGTCAAAGGGGAAGTATATGCCAAGTTTCACCACTAATGGCGCTAGCAGCACCAACCGTAAACATCTCTGTCATCGTTTTTAGTTGATATTTTTCTGTTTTCACTGTAAAATTAAATACAAAACTATAGAGGGAAAAAGATAGAGATTGAGATACTTGTTGATGTTGACATAATGACACTGACATTTTTTTGTTTTTTACCTCGTTTAATTTTGTCTGACAAATACGTTTTGTTAATGGAACTCGTTTTTTCAACAAATCGTAAAAGTATCGTATATTAGACATACATTATCGTACATCATACTATTGGCTAAATTATCATACGCCCCCATAATTATCGTATGGATTGGCAACACTGCTTGACAGTCAATTGACACATGACCTGAACCAATGAAAATGAATGTGACAGACAGTGTTGCCAGCCCTACTAAACTAACAACAAATCAACAATAAAAAAACAGTAGAAAATAGCAAAATTGATAAGTACAGACGCCAGCACATCAAGCTATCCGAAACTGTCAAATTTTCCCAATCAACTTTGAACCTTATGGTTCAGCAATAAAGTTGAAAATCTATTAAATAAATTTGACAGATTGTAGTAGCTTGATGTGCTGGCGTCTGTACATTTCAGAACAGTAAATAAAATAAAATAAAATTTGAAAATCCGCAAATGCTAACCTTTAGCACTTTCTTTTTATTGTACTGTCTTTATAGAATGTATAAAAAAGTTTTTTTTTAAGATTTTATAGAATGTACGGATAAAGTACCTAAGTGCTGTAAATAGTAATAAAGTTTTTTTTTTTTTAATTTTGGTATATGATGGATTCGCGATCTTGCAAAACCTCATATTTCCGAGGGGGGGGGGGGGGTGCTAAATTCGAACTCGCTTCGTTTGCTTTTGCATCCTACTTCTTAAACTTTACTGCATTACTGAGCGTTTGCCACTGGCGAAACATTCACAACAAAACTTCTTGAAATCTCTATAATCTGTCAATTTTCCACAATTTTTACAGGAATTAAAAAATTGTATAGAAATTTCAACATGTTTTATTTGTGAATATTTCGCCAGTGCAAACTGCAAACGCACAGTTAGATATAGCGGCTGGTGTTAGCTATGAGCCTATGACATAATCTTTCTTGTAAATAAATTAACTCTATGAACAAATAACTGATATCAGATTTATCTATTCTGTTATAGTCTCTAGATATATTGACTAAAAGATATCATTAGAAATTGATTTCACCCATTCAGGGAGTTACGCAATCACAGTCTCTATAAAATTCATTCTAGGCAACCCCGTCTACGTCAGTTATGTAGGAGTAGAAAAAAATGTAACAATAAATAAATAAATAAAGATGGCGGACTGCGTCTTCAGTGCAGTGCTCCGTGGTACAATATCTTTTATCGAAGATTTTAAATAGTCTTGAGTGGTGAAAAAATTGTAATATCAGTGCAATTGTTAATTATTATCTATAAAAATTTAAGTTTTTTCAAAGTAAGTGATTTTTTTTTACCACAAATGGACGGAAATAACATTATCGCTTTTAAAGATGGCGATCCGACGCGACCTGCTGAAGTCGAAGCGCCATCTGCTGTAGATGTGCCTAAACAACAATTTGAAGGACTTGTCAGAAAAAAAAGGAGGCGCGGGAAATCTAAACGCAAGATATTGAAACCATTTTCAAAAATTCCATGGCAGGATCGAAGGAAGAATGAAAAATCTAAAAGAAATAACAGATTTAGGAAGATTGTGTTGGCAAAAACACATGCCCCATTTAATAATAACCAGTTTTTGATGGAAATACATAAACCAGAGCCAGAAAATTCATTTATACTACGAACACCATCAGCACGTACTCGTGATTCAAGTTTCAGTGTAGATTCAGAAGAAAATTACTTTTTTTCGCTGCCTGAAGACGAAGAGGAGTACTTGACAAAAGAATTTTCAAGTGTTTATGAAGATGCTCAAAGTGAACGTTTGTCAAATATGTCAAAAGATGACCTCATCCAGGAATATCTTCTATTAGAAGCCAAATATGAGAATCTCGTTAAAAGGACGGAACGATCTAAAGCAAAGTGTTTAGAAGAAGATAAAGATGTCACAGTCAGAGATGCTTCTGTTACTGATAGGGACAGTATGTTAACAGACAGAGACACTTCAGGCACTTCCATTGGGTCTAGTGCTGTGGATGAGCAATCCTTTAGTGAGTTTATGCAGCGTATGAAGGAACAAGAAGAACAGATACACTCTTTACAGTTGGACAATGAAAAGTTGAGACTCGAAAATGAACATTTACGTCAGCATTCGCACGACTCATCAAGTGCAGACTCTGAGAGTGATAGTTCATCCTCATCAAATAGTGACAGCAGCTCCAGCAGATGTGCTAGTCCTGTAGCTGAGCCTGTAGCTGAAGATTACTTGGTTGAAGACAACTTGACTAATGAAAATCATGTTCATTTAAATGGCCAAAATGAAGAGACTGAATGTTCGGGAACCACATACCCAATGGTTAATGGCTGTCATGATTCAAACGATTAAAAAAAGTTTTAATACTTTTAATATATCGCACCTTCGGTGCAACAAAGTCACAACAGCTCATTTTTAATTTTACATTTCCTTATTTCTGGATTACTATTTATAGTAAGTTTTGAAATCTTTACAAAATTAATTGTTTACTTTGTTTGCTATAGTTTTACGTTAAAAATCTTATATTGAATTATCAAAAAAATCCTAATAAAGATAACAAAAAAAGTGACCTGAATTTATTGTGACTTTGTTGCACCGAAGGTGCGATATAATTATTTAAGTAGGTCATAGGTTACTTGTTAAGTTCTGTAAAAATTGTTGGACAGTATTTAAGTATCTTTATTCTGCTTATTCCATAGTTACAGTGGATAATTACATTTTCTGGTAAGAATGTGTGGATTTTATATGACATGCATTTAGTGATTTGCTTATTAAACTTAGCACCCTACTGTACAAATGCCCTCAAACATTCTTTCCTGTAAACACTGGGAATATAAATGTGAGATCTCATTTTAGATTAGTGAAATTATTCTGTGATATCCTTGTGGATATTTTATCAGTAGTGATTAATGTAATAAAATGTTTTTATTTCCAAATAGATCTCACTTTTATGTTTATACAGTGGGACATAATAATAATCTAGATATAAGGTAAAAATGTTGTAGCAAGTAATCATTTATTTTGTATAATTATATTCTTATTATATTTTATGGTTGCTGTTGGACTTGTTATGAATGGGTGTTTTTTTCTATTTTAAACCAAATTGAATGTGTCAAGTAATTTGTAGAGATAGTTTGTAATTTATAAAGCCTATACTTATATTGTAACAGGGATTGTAATAATTTTCTGCTGCGCCATTAAAATACAGTACCTAATTATGTCAGAAGTTTGTGATGTTATTTACCTACTCATCATAATTACCAACGCAGGCAAAAAAAAAAAATCATGGACATAGTTTTTTTTTTGGAATATTAAGTTTCGGAATTAGATAGGTTTATTTATTAAAAAGATGACCTTTCAGGGAAAATAGTATTTATTCACTTATAAAAATTAAACATAACAGATAAAGATGCATAAAACAAAATTATCATGACAACAAAAGTTTAGAAAACCTGAATACACAAGTGTTTAAAAAAAAAATAAGAGGGTGTTTCAGCTTAATTCTATGTCAAATGTAATGTAGGTATGTTCTTAAAATCTCGACCCCTGTCATACAGGTGTCCATTGATGTAATGTGTACTGAAGTTTTGGAAATAAATTACTATTACTAAAATAGATTTATTGTTCCAATGTATGCAAAAACGAATCCAGCTTGTGGACGTAGGTACTTTTTTGTCTTATCAGTAGGTTCACGAGGGTATGTTTCTGTTAGTCTTAAGTGTTGAAATCAAAATGTACCTGCTGTATCAAGAAATCGGACTAGGTGTGTGGATTTCAGTTTCAGTCGAAATAACATACCCTTGTGGACAAAAAGTAGATCCACGAGAAAACACCCAGTTAACTCACGACCTTACATTATAAAATCTAGTCTTGGCTCATGAGTACTCATGACATCATAATTTTGCAATTCTGTTATTTACCTAATTAATGCTATCTTTTCATAAAAAAGACGGTAACATTTTATTGTGTCTCAGTCAATTAGCAAATTAATGGAACACTCGCTTGTTTATCTGCTTGCATTCTTACTTTACCGCACGCCATGGCGACGTCGCGCGTCGGCGGCAGCGGCGCGTTCAAATGCATAGATTTACATGTAATTGGCTTCGAAGGCAGCGGCGCGGGGAGCGAGCGGTTCCATATAAAACTATGCGTTGCCGCACCGTCGCCTCGCCTGCCCGCTGGCTTCGAGACCGAGGCCGCAGCGCAGATAGAGAACAAGATGCTAGAGCATTTTTATTGATGAATTAATAATGAACTATTATTATAAAATAGGTACTAAAGAAATAGAGTGAGACCTCATAAGTGAACTGTTACTGTTACCATGGATTCAGTAGGTACATGATTCTGAATCCCCTGCGTTGAAATATTTCGTTGGTTATTTAAAAAATGTTAAAAGCAATTTCCTTACTGTTTAGCATTTTGAACGTATAAAACATGAAACGTCCCAGAACAGAAGAGGTTGTTTTCTTCTGTTCTGGGACTTCTGGGGGATTCCCAACAAAATATGCCGCAAACTGCGTCACTGATAGAATGTTGCTAGCGGCACTCTGTACACTTCCAAACAACATTACGTCTCTCCCTCTTCTCTGTAGGAATGGAAAGAGAGAGCAACTTCATTCATTAGGTATTTATATATAACAAATGAAAGTGGAATCTTATGAGCTGTGCGATCTTACGAAATTCGTGTTTTTTGGCTGTAGAGTTGATGTATATACCTCAACATGCCATCTTTGTACTCAAGAAGACTCTCAGCTCACAATCTTCCACATCTAGAGCTGCTGTTGATGAAGATCAAGATATCGACTGTTTATTGCAAAACTTAGAGTAATCCTATTTACAGCCAATTTGTATATATATATATTTAGGCATTTTTTTAACAGCAGTTTAGCATATTTCGTATTAGCCTATACTCCATTTGAAATAAGATTAGACATTAAAATAAACTTTTTTTACAGTCCGTTCAACCGATTTTGACATCTATTGCGTTGGTGGTATGACAAATGGCAGCTGCAGTAAACAGTTGGTATTGTAACCACTTTTTTGCTTTTAATGCCATCCTTATGCCTTCGGTATAGAAGTCAAAATCGGTTGAACGGACTGTAAAAAAGGTTTGTTTAAATGTCTAATCTTATTTCAAATGGAGTATAGGTGGCAACACTGGATCCGTTATTCCGTTACGACTACGCAACGCAACGCACTAATGAGGCCTCACTGTAAGCCCACGTTCACACGGACGTAAAAATACAGCGGTGGGATTTTTTCGCACACTGGATTTTCAACGCTCTGCTTAGGCGCAGAGAGTTTAAAATCCAACAGTTTGTTTTTTCGACTCGGTGGGTTCGACTGCTGAATTCTCAACGCTCGGCCTTATACCGAGAGTTGAAAATCCAATGCGCGATTAAATCCCGCCACGATATTTTTACGTTCGTGCGGTATGCGCGCGCGTATTTTTCTCGCAGCCACGCTGGCCGTCGTGAGCACGGTCGTGAATGCTCGAGCGTGCGCGCGTCGACGCGGCGACGCTTTCGAATAGTCCTAGAGAGACAAAGCTTCTAAGGAAGGTATTCATAATGAGTATTCTCTACTTTATGTTATTAGTAGAGTGCGCACCGTCACCTTGGGAGGTGACGATGCGCGCGGTTTCTCGAACATCCACAGTGCCCGCTGAGTCTACGCGGTGGATTCAACATGCTCGAACAGTTGCCGCTCTGTCTGCGCTGACCCTTAGTTTAAATAGGAGTGGAAGTACTCTAGATATTGATGTGACCAAGTTTTGCTTAAAGGAAACGTTCGACCCTTTCGAATCATATCTTTATATATATAATTCTTCTGTGAGTGTGTATGTCACTGAACTTCTCTCAAACGACTGGACCGATTTTGATGAAATTTTTTGTGTGTGTTCAAGGGGATCTGGGAATGGTTTAGATTCACAATTTTATCCGCTGGACAATGTTTTTTTTATATATTTTTAATCATAACATTTGAATAATAATTTTCATCAAAATGGTCCAGAATGTTTTAGCTTATTAAAAAAAGTTTGAAATTTTCAAATTAAAGACGTGTAGACAGGACAACGTCTGTCGGGTCCGCTAGTAATATTATAAATGTGAAAGACTCAATCACGCAAATACGGCTGAACGGATTTGGATTTAATTTGGCACACCGATAGTTTATAACCGGGATTAACACATAGGTTACTTTTTTTAATTCCGGCAATACGTTCCCGTGGTATAATTTTCGACATCCACGCGGGCGAACCCACGGGCAAAAGCTAGTGTTGTCATAAAAATACAGGTGTTCCTTTTCGCATTTTTGTTGGTGCAAAACCCGGTTCCGACAATTTATATTTTAAAAAACTTATCTTTTCTTTGAGCAAAGATTGGTTACGTCAATTTTTCGGGTACTTCCCCTCGAGGGCCCGCTTCAACTTTCCACCCTGTATACTACTTATTCTAAATACCTACAACACAACTTTGCACCTATCAAACATTATACTTTTTCTTTTTTTGTCTTTGATTCTGGTGCATTGGGATTGGCACCTTTATAAAATTGTTTGAGTAAAGCCATTGCCTCAGTTGCCATTAAATTTCCAATCAAATTATAATTACATTCATAAAAGTTACTTATATCTAATACAGTTTTGCCACCAAATCTGTCATTGGCACAACCATAAACCACTTCTTTTATATTTAAGTTGCTGAGTGCTGCTGCACACATTATACAAGGCTCAACTGTTACATAAATTGTAATATTTTTACAGTACAATCTGTAATCAATATTATTGGCTTTACAGTAATCTATGACTTGATCTATACAATTAATTTCAGCATGTCTTGTTGGATTGTGTGTAGCATTAACACTGTTCCTAGACTCAGCAATGATATCTGAGTTTATGACAAAAACACAGCCCACTGGTACTTCTTGAGCTGATAAAGCTTCTGATGCTAACTCAAGAGCTCTTTTCATGAACTCAACCATTTTTATAAAATAATTAATATCTTGTATTTATGTTTACACTACGGGAACTTGACCTCAATAATCACAGAGTATCACAATCTAGTTCTTCAAGTGGCAGGTACAGCTTTGTTTATTAAGAGTCTTGTTGGTAGTATTGAAGCAAATTATAATTTTTAAGACACTCGATGGCTGTCTCTGGCCATTTGTTATTATTCACTGCTCTGGGGCTTGGATGTGGCAAGTATAGAATCTGAAATAGGAAAACACAATTAATAAAATTGACTAATGAAATGAAATTGTTTATTCTGTAAATAGGATATCGGAATCACTTTTACACGTCATATAGAAAAAATAAGCTAGATGAGTTCGGCGTTTCCTATCTGAATACTCTAAGAAGAAAGGTCGGAACAAACTCAGAGGTCGCAGTCTCTTTTAAAGTCCAGACATAATCTTGGTCAGGCCATATGATGACCATGTAGATTAGTGTCTGAAAAGGTCTTTTGAGGAAAGAACCACACAGATTTGAGTGGACCTGTCCAGTCAATGCAAGCATTTGTCAGTAATCGTGGAGCTCAACTCAGAACTTAGGAGCTCAACTCGACGAACAATACCAAAGAAAAGACATTTGGGTAGGCTGCATATTATGAATTATCCATGGATGCAAAACATTGTGAATTTTTATGATTCATATGTTCAACTACATACCTGGATAGATCTTGAAGATGGGTATCTTTTTAATGTTTCTTTTGCTCGCGTTTCACAAAACTTTCCAATTGCAACTATTTTTTCAACTTCATACAGTTCTAGAATTTTGCTGAATACCGGATCACAGATGTTGTATAATTCTTGTACTTCACCTCTCTGGGAATTATTTATAAACATAAATTAGCTTAGTGCGTAGTACTCGCAACCGGCGTGCGTGTATGACCAGATGTATGAACGTAAACAAGGCAAATGGACTATGTAAGGATCGTAGCAGGTGGCATTCTGTAGTTTCTGCCTACCCCCATGGGAAGCAGGCGTGAGTTTATGCATGTATGTAAATTAGCTTATAATGATGGGGATCTATTATTTATTTATTTAAACTTTATGAGTAAAAAATACTGTACAAAGGCGGACTTAATGGCTGAGGCATGAAAATAACTACAAAATACAAGAATAAATACTAATACATAGATACATACATATAAAGAAAATAAACTTTGTCTTGAAATAATTATTGGTAGAGGAGAAAACGAAACCAGCAAATCAGCACTGGGATATTTCTACCAACATCTTCGAATAAGTTCATGTGCCTTCAATTTCACTTCAAAGTATTATTGTATGGAACAATTTGAGGGTTGACTATGATTTCAGTATGTACTTAGTAACTTGCGGGCAAGCTCTATGCTCATCCTGGTCCTGGAATATGTTAAATATACAAATTAGATAATATAACACTTCTTTAAAGAAATAAAGACCTCTTACTTTGAAATCACCAGGAGTGAGATTGCAGCCTGAGGCTGTCATCCACTGCTGAGGCAAATAGTTATACACAAAACTGGTTTTGAAGAAATTTTCTGGTGTTCCACATAAAGTTTGAAGCAGACCCCAAAATCTTTTGCCGCTGACCTGGAAAATTAATGGAAAACCAATAAGTCAGATGGATAAAGTTGTAAATGTGCCAATATAATTATGTATTATCTTTCTTTGGCAATGCTGGAGCTTATAAATCTTTCAAGCTGAGGCCATAGTACAAATATATGCTAGTCAGCAAAGTATGAGGGTATGTTACGTATGAGACGTGCACAATCTGAGAAAAATTCCAGCTACAAATTTGAACTTACTTCAGTTCTGCTACAATCAAAGCCCAACACAGGACGAGTTTTAATCTCAGTAGGTGGTTTCTGCACTGGCCCACTGATGCCCAACCAATCTCGAACTGAACTTATTTCACCAAACGGCACCTGTTGATTTCATCATCATCATCAGTTTTTAATAAGTGAAGTTTACTGAACTGTTGATTGAAAACTAGTTTTACACTTGCTTAGGCAAGTGGCTTGTTAGGCAAGTGAGGCCTAAGCAAGTATTTTTATTTTAAAGTAAAGGAAGTCATGATTCATAATTTGTTTCATGCTATGTAATAATGATAAAGATCTTTTATACATCTTAGAGTATATGAGGTAGTCCTTACTCCAGTCTGAGACATTCCCCAAGGTCCAGGATTCATGCCAAAGTACATAATAGGTTTTGTAGTACTGCAATATTTTCGCACATACATTTCAAATGTATGCCTTGCATAGATGGTTGGATTATAAACAGCTTCTACTTTTTTGGGCATTTGAAACTGTTCAAGAGATAGATTCAATTCGTCTATTAAATTCAGAACGTCTTCGCTGATATCCTGAGAACTAGAATCTCCTAAACTACTTGAGAAAAACGAGGATACAACTTCTGGTTTCATTGTATTTTACAGGGAATAATATCACTTTTAAACACTATTAAGCACATATAGTGTTTATCACTTACTATACGAATGTATCGATGCAATCTTGATGTTGTGCTGGTAAGCATTATCCGGTAAAAAGGCATGAAACGCATACAAAATCAAAACAAACATGGACAGAACACACATACAAAAACTGACAAGATGACAATGTTGACATTGACAGCATTCAGCGCACAGTCAGAATGGAATCCTGCCATGCTGTTAGTGATGCTGCCCTACAAATAATGATACAGGATGGGTTAGTCGATAAATTTTTAGAACTTTTTGATCAATTGTGCTCTCAAATGAAAATAGCCGTCAACCAGAGGTTATCTGCGGTTTTTTGAGGTAATCATAGAACATATAATTGTCGGAGAAGGGTATGTGACTTTCGTTATTATCAGCGATATTTTAACTACTGTGGGCGTAGTGTGGGTAGTGTTGGTTAATGCGCAATAGAAAAACGGTTTGCAGTTCAGATCACATTATAATTTACTATCAAATGAATCACACTAGCTAAATTACACACACTGGGTGCGACGGCGTTTATTAAAATCACCAATTAACACAATGATCACAAATTACAACTATCACAATAACCGAGCACCACGAATCGAGAACAGTTTCGCGACGTCTTGACTCCAATGCGACCAAAGGTTGACTGTCCTCCTCGCCTTGGCCATCAAACATCACGACTCTGTAGAAGCGCGCCTTTTTTAGTGTCGGTAAATCACTCTTGATGTCGCCAGTGGCGCGCTTGCGATTCGTTTTGTGTCCGTACTAATAACCGGACCCGACACGGCCATCCTGCTATGCACACGTCCTCGTGTGTTTACCTGCAACCAAAACTCAACAACAGTGCCTGTTCGACTCGGCCAATTCTGACCATTTACGGGTTCCAACTTTTGAGATAAGGAAACTTTAATCCTCAACACTTTACAAAACAATACTCCTACTTCTCAATGAACTCACAAACTTTCGACTAATTATGGCAAAAATCATCAACCAGAGCCAGGTACCATCGTTTTCCACATTAACAATCGTCTTTTCACTAAGAGCCTTAGAAATCCACACACGAGTAAACCACTTTAACGCCATGGCTCTCCAGCCGACTAGCAATCGCATTGCTCTCACACATCCAGCGCATGGATCAAAACTTCTGCATATCCATCAAGTGGATCGCCCGTGTGCATCACCCACTGACTACACACTATGGTCTTTCCAGACCCCGACCTCCGCCAGAGAAACACGCCCATCGCGCACCCACGGACTACTTGAGTTGCCTCAAGAGACACCGATTTCTACCGGGCTACGACTACGTAGTAACTACTGGTACGGTCGAACACAGCAATTGCATTGCTCTCACACATCCAGCGAATGGATCAAAACTACGGTCTTTCCAGACCCCGACCTCCACCAGAGATACACGCCCATCGCGCACCCTGGTACGGTCGAACACAATACGGCCGTTAGAGAACCCTACTCGCGTGGTACCCATAACTTAGGTTTGCTCATCACCACAGTGATCACATCTACTTCGACTGGTACATGACCTACTGGCATCTTTCTTCACCTAACGTAAACGTGAGCTTCTGTAAAGTTTGTTTATTTAACTAACATCACATTTCTAACATCATTCTACTAACTTCAAAAAGTCAAATTGTAGGCAGGGATAACAATTAAATAAGCAACATGACAATCAATCAGAGTCCAGGTACTATTGAGGATTATGTAAACTGTTAATTTAAGAATTGACCCAAAGTCATTAACCAATTAACAAAGCCCCGGGTATCTCATTCGCGGTCAACAATCACATGCGCACTTCCCAAAGGAATGCCGAGTCGTCCTTGACTCTACGATCTTGGCTACAAGGCTAGATCCGACCATACCAGCCAGAGCTATCGCGTACCCCGTACACGATACTCTGGTACGGTCTCCTATACGGTCTTCGCTACCAGGCTAGACCCGACCATACCAGCCAGAGCTATCGCCCACCAAATTCCCACGGTCTAGCAAGTAGATGCCGATTTCTAACGGGCTATGACTACGATACTCTGGTACGGTCTCCGACCCAACGAATCGAGAACCCGTGCATCTCACACGAACAATTCAATTTGACTCTACTTTCACTATCACGTTTTCTTCAAAATCCTCAATAGGCCCTCGGCCATTTGCCCTTGGCCCCTAGCCATTGGCCCTTTGCTCTCGGCCCCTGGCCCTCGGCCCTTGGCCCTCGGCCCTTTACTTCACGTCAAGCTTAATTTAACTACGCTCTTCGTTTTCCAATAACACGAAACCCCAAACTAAATTTTTGTTATATCTGCCTTTTTCTAATATTTTCTAACGCAATCTCACGGACTTCATCAACGTCTTATCGTAATAATTTAATTACTTTGCAAGTTAGTGTCGGGAAGCACATCCCAAAATCAAAACAATTAAAACACAAAAACCTCAAGTTGGTGTTCGCTAATCGTTACGCTACATAACCTTTCAACTGTCGCTAACGAGACAATAGAATTTTAATTGTTATCCACCTTAATGAGGCGTCGTAACAGATGATGAGATAAGATTGGTTCTGAGCTGAATACACGTGTTTGACCAATACCAGTCAACGCAACAACGTTATTAACTCGTTTGCCACTTAATTTGGCTACACAACTCTCCTTTACTAACGAGCATTCAACACCAGAATCATTAACAAAACTATACAGCTCACCTTTTTATTTAACGTGCCTGAGGGTAGTTGTGCAACGACTTCCACTCGCCGTTCACTGCTGCATCCGACTGGGTACCACTGTTCGTGCACTGGCATCCAGCTGCACCAGCGTCCAGCTGCATCGGCGTCCAGCTGCACCGACGTCTGGCTGCACCAGCGTCCGACTTCACCGGCGTCCAGCCGCACCGGCGCACAGCCGCACCGGCGCACAGGCGCACCAGCGCACCGGGGCATCGGCGCACAGGCGCACCGGCGCACAGGCGTACAGGCGCATCGGCGCACAGGCGCACAGCCGCACAGCCACTAGGCGCACAGCCGCACCGGCACCCTGCGCATCGGCGCACAGGCGCACCGGCGCACAGGCGTACAGGCGCATCGGCGCACAGGCGCACAGCCACTAGGCGCACAGCCGCACCGGCACCCTGCGCATCGGCGCACAGGCGCACCGGCGCACAGGCGCACAGCCACTAGGCGCACAGCCGCACCGGCGCACAGCCGCACAGCCACACCGGCGCACAGCCGCACCAGCGCACAGGCGCACCGGCGCACAGGCGCACAGCCACACCGGCGCACAGCCACACCGGCGCACCGGCGCACAGGCGCACCAGCGCAAAGGCGCACCGGCGCACAGCCGTACCGGCTCTCAGCCGCACTGGAGCACAGCCGCACCGGAGCACAGCCGCACCGGCGCTCAGCCGCACCGGAGCACAGCCGCACCGGCGCACAGCCGCACCGGAGCACAGCCGCACCGGCGCACAGCCGAACCGGAGCACAGCCGCACCGGAACACAACCGCACCTCACCGCAAATCTCGTGCCAGGGTCGCCAGCCGGCGCCCCGTGAAGACGCTTCACCATCGCGAAACACCACCTGAAAATGAAGCAAGAAGCACGAATGGTTTTGCCGACGGCTGCGGGGCTGCTTGGCTCGATACTGAAGACGTCATAGATCTTCCTCTGCTGTCAATCGGCTTGGCTTGCCTGTCGCGCACCATAATCACGCATAAACGCTTGCATGTTTTTATTTTAATGTTCAAAAACGATACGCCAACGGTAATTTTCAACGTTTTTATTTTGCGCCTGAACCAACACGAATCCCACTTCTGATGTCGGAGAAGGGTATGTGACTTTCGTTATTATCAGCGATATTTTAACTACTGTGGGCGTAGTGTGGGTAGTGTTGGTTAATGCGCAATAGAAAAACGGTTTGCAGTTCAGATCACATTATAATTTACTATCAAATGAATCACACTAGCTAAATTACACACACTGGGTGCGACGGCGTTTATTAAAATCACCAATTAACACAATGATCACAAATTACAACTATCACAATAACCGAGCACCACGAATCGAGAACAGTTTCGCGACGTCTTGACTCCAATGCGACCAAAGGTTGACTGTCCTCCTCGCCTTGGCCATCAAACATCACGACTCTGTAGAAGCGCGCCTTTTTTAGTGTCGGTAAATCACTCTTGATGTCGCCAGTGGCGCGCTTGCGATTCGTTTTGTGTCCGTACTAATAACCGGACCCGACATAATAATCTACGTTACGAGGTGGTAGCCGCAAAACCGTAGTACACGCACCACTGTTTAAAAATCAGTCGCGGTAAAACTGCTTTCTTCATGTCCCAATAACTTGCAGGTAAAATCAAAAAACCGTGCGTGGAAGACCCACAGGCACAACCGAAGTGTGGCCTGTATTTGTCAGTTTACTGTGGTTTGATTTCTCTGAAGTTCGAAGTAATGCCAGATTGGTCGTCTAAGGTCTTCCTTGATAGATTTTGAATGAATTACGTTTTGATTTTTCTCGTCTTGTTTGTCAATGTCAAAAGTTGTCAATTTATTTTAGTCAGCCGGTGTTTCTTCTCATTTGTTGTCGTATCAATTTGCCTTTGTTTATTTATTATTTTTAACTACATATTATACGTTTAAATGTCTGTACTGAGCGAAGATATCGTTCGCAATCTTATAGCGAATTCCAGTGTTCCATTGGTCTTCCGGGGCTTTGTAGGACACTGGTCAATATGCCAGTGGAGTGTAGAAAAATGGTGTTCAGTTTTTGGAGAAAAAGAAATACCATTTAGATGTTTAAAAAAGGATTTTCTATCGGACGAACCTTGTTGGGAGAGAAGGTGCTCTGTAAAATCGATGACTTTTAAAAAATTCGTAGATTCGTTGGCTTCAAGCGAGGAGTGGATGTATTTTGATTATAAATATCTTTATCAGTGGTTCAACGGAGACGATGAATTGTATAAGGTAAATATTTACTCGAGCTCACAGTTAAAAATTGACAGAGTCCTTGTTATAATCATTAAGGCTAGTTATTGTTTTTTAGGGTATTTCATGGGAACAGTTTGGATATTCTGAAAAAGGCGCCTCAGATGCGACGCTGTGGGTAGGCAGCAGTGGTGCGCACACGCCGGCACATAAAGACACGTATGGAGTTAACATTGTGACTCAATTACATGGAAAGTAAGTATGACTTACTTTTTCCTCTCCCTTTTCTTTGGGCCAAGCAATTTGCTACTTATAATTTAAATCCTGTAAAGTAACATTATGTTGCTAATAAAAGGAAATTGCCTTTTTTCAGAAAACGCTGGATATTGTTTCCTCCAGAAACTGGTGGATTGAAGCCCACCAGAGTGCCTTATGAAGAATCAAGTGTGTACAGTGAACTGAACTTCTACTGCCCCAACAATTTAGATCTCTTTAATGGTGAGATATTCTTCCTTTTTATTACAAGCTTTATTTCTTGTTTTCTGTAGAGCTACTATAAATTAAAAAAAAAAGGAATATGTTTATTTTAAACTTGATTAGTCACAATAATCACTCATAATGTGGAAATTAGTGATGCATAAAAAAGTTATAATCTAGCAAATTAAACACAAGTTTTAAATTGACTTTTGTCAACATGGTTGTTAAAGCATATCATAGAATCATTGCTAATTGATTTGCCACATAAAAATATAGTAAAGATTAAAATTCTGTTGTTTCAGGATTGACAGGAGGTCACATGGTGGAACTGTCAGCTGGTGATGCTTTGCTGGTACCGCAGGGATGGTGGCATTATGTGCAAAATGTGGACCCATTGAATATTGCCCTCAACATCTGGCTGCCCCATGTATGTTCAGTTCAATTAAATACAAGTTATAATGTCAATAAAAAGATCAACAATAAAGTAAAACAATTTTTATGATAGGTAACATCTTAGTTAATTGATTCAGGCGTGACCTTGCGGAAATCCACTATAAAATACAATAAACGTGGATTCTAAAGAGCCATAAAAACCCTGAATAAAATCGACACATGTTTCACCTCTCAACGAGGCATCCTCAGGTTGACGACTGACTTGTCGCGAACTCGAACACGGCGTGTTGAGTCTTATGTGGCAAGTTAAGGTAAAATGTATTAATAAACTCTTCTCAATGTTTATTTTTTGTTTACAGGAAAAAGATGGTTCAACCAGAGTGTCTGAGGCCCTTATTAAAATATTTGTAGCTCAAATATGTAAGGACTTGCCACATGAAACAGCTAAACTGATTGTCAATCCAAATGAAGTAAGTCAAATTATTTTATTATGCATGATTAGAATCTATTTGTTTCTCTGAAAACGGCTTGTGACTAAATAATAACAGACCACGGATCGATCGAAGGTTAAGCGACGCTTGCCGTGGTCGGTCTGTGGATGGGTGGCCATTCATAACATATCGAGAACCCTTCGTGTCTAGGAAAGCTCTTTAAGCTCTTGGTCCCGGCTGTCATTCGTAGATCTTTGACAGTCATTACGGGTAGTTAGAAGCCCGATAGTCTGACAACCAGTGTTATCCAAATGGTATTGTGTGTTACCCAGTAACTGAGTTGTGGAGGTCAGACAGGCTTCAGGTGAAATGCTGGTATTCAGCTGCATCTGGTTAGACTGGAAGGTGACCCTAACACAGTTGGGAAAAGGCTAGGCAGATTGATTTCTTTGTATAATGAAGGTAACTCAATAAAGAGATTTTATCAGCAATTACTGCGAAATAGGTCAATGTTGTTATTAAATTATACTATAAACTTTTGTTTACATTCATGTAACTTCACTTAAGATGTTTGGGTGCTCGCCAGAGAATTCACACAAAACACAGTAAACATAATATAATGCTTGTGTTAAACTATATGACCTTTATCCAAACATGTATTAATAATATAATAATATCTAATATTAGCTGCATGCTCATCAGTGAGTCAGTAAGCCACTGCAACAATGACATCATGTAGCTAAGAGGCATTTGTTTAATGGCTTCTTAAATGAATGGGAGGATATCTTAAGGCCTTGACATTGATGGAGTGAGTTAGGCCGTGTCCTAACCGAAGGCCATGGTCGCGCGATTTCGCGATCGTCACTCTCGTTTATATGAGACTAGCTTCTACCCGTGACTATGTCCGCATGAAGTTGCTTGTTTTAAAGGCTCCCGCAGATAGGCGCGACGCGACTCTGGTGGCAAATTCTATGAAAACTTCTCGAAAATTGTTCTATCGGTGTCGCGTCGTTCAGTCGCACCTGTTTGTGGGAGCCTTAACACAAAACATATTCTATGGCACTCTGCAATAGTCTTGCTTTCTATCAGTGAAAGAATTTTTGGAATCGGTTCAGTAGTTGCGAAGATTACCCCTTACACACTTTCATAAATTTTACGTCTTTACAATTTTACCTTTTTAGGGTTCCGTAGTAAACAAGGAACCCTTATAGTTTCGTCATGTCCGTCTGTCTGTCTGTCTGTCTGTCTGTCCGCGGTCTAGCTCCGAGACCCTTAGTACTAGAAAACTGTAATTTGGCATAGGTATATATTTTAATTACGCCGACAAAGTGGTAAAATAAAATTATGAAAAACATTTTTTTTTAGGGTACCTCTCATACACGTAAAGTAGTGATGTTATTTTTTTTCTTTTTTTAACCCACAGTGAGGGGTATCATTGGAAAGGTCCTTTAAAAATATTGTGAGTTTGTGAAAACCATTTTTGGATTCAGGGATCCGTTTGCGAAATATTAAGCTTTAAAGTGCTAATTTTTGTTAGAGTCAAGTGTCCCCCCCCCCCTGCCGACTAAATGGTTGGTTTTGGGTGTGTGAAAAAAATCACAACAGTAGTTTATATAACGAAACTATTATAGCTAAGTAGGCTCTACAAGTTAACGAGTAATAATCGACCAACTTAACTTTGCAGTTGCAAAAACATGTTTTCCCATACATTCCGTATGGGAGAACATATTTTTCAACTACAAAGTTAAGTTTGTTTTTGGGATTAATTCATCCCAACTACGGAACCCTTCATTGTGCGTGGTCCGACACGCACTTGGCCGGTTTTTTTTATAATTATTATTGTATTAGTCTATACGTACTCGCGCAACCAATCAAGTCGCGTCTGTACGTCATAATTCATGGAAACGATCGCGTCTAATCCGATTGCGTATTCGCGCGATGGAATGGTCGCTTTCAGTTAGGACGTGGTGTTATGCTCTCTACACTTATTGTTGCGCATGGGATTAGTGTAGTACAGCATGCTGCAGCATCATTGAGTCAATTGCATTTTTATATAATTGTAAGGCCGTGTTTATTTGTTTTCGCGACATCTGGTATTTCTTATCATGATTTCTGGGCCAAGATTTTAATTAGCTGTTAAGGGTTTGACTGCCCATGCCATCTTAAGTATCGTTTAATTAGAAACTGCATGTCACATGATAAATGATGATAAATATTCATTCTGATGTTGCATGCAAAAATAATTAACAACATTAATCGACATTGAATGGCAACTAGAGTGAAATCTTGTGCGTTCGTGCATTTAAGATCACAAGGCTGATTCGCACATGACCAAATTATTTATTACTTATTTAGTATATTATATTTAAAAGGCACGTAGATCGTTTCATGTTTATGACGATCTAATTGGGTGCGAACGTGGCTCCGGCATTTAGTTTCGTTTCGATTGAATACCCTATCTGCTTATCTACGTACACACGGCAATACATTAAGCTATAATTTTTCCAGCTTATGCTGATCTCGCATTGTATAGGATTTCCGTACAAGGCAAGGTCAGTTTATACTGGAAATGTATAGCTTGATGTCTGGCTATATGTACCTACCTACCTACATGATAAATTGTGTTACGTGCGAAACTATGCCCAGAAGTTATGTGCGAAGGAATCTGTCTGGGCAGTGCCAACATCACACCCCCTGCGGACTTCACCTAAACATTTCAAGCAAGTCATCTAAATAAATTGACAAAAAAATATCTAAACCCTCACATTTACTTTAATGAGATACTCTTATTTACAAAAATAATATATTTTCAGGATGACATAGCAGATACGCCGTTGTCTGTGCTATTTTTACAACTAGACACAGTAGCAAAAGCGTATCTTGACAACCGACGTAAACTTCGTCGCGCGAAACGACAGCGAACGTGTGAGGACGAGCCGGCGAACACCGCCGTCGGAGACTACGACTTTCATGCTTTAATAGACAATAAAGCTAACAATTTGGAGATACCGCCAAGTCTGAGTAGCGAGGAACTGATCAAGTTGATCAAACAGAATCTGATCGAGTACGCGAATAAGGACCGGCCGTTATGTGACGATGAAATAGACGGCTCCACAACAGCACTGTGTCTTACTAAAGCGGTCATCGATTCGTACAGTGAAGCCAGTGTTATCGATCTAGTGAAGCAGAATTTATTTGCTCGTCTGAGCAACCAGGTTAAGTAAAAGTATTCAATACTGGTGCCGATTCTCTTGTCACAAATGCCTCTAAACTAGACTAAAAATCACCAAAATTTAGTTTATTCCTGTCAAACGACGATTTCCCATTCTGAAATAGACTAAAGTGACACAACTTAACTATATTTTAGTTTGACAGTACTAAGATGGTACTGAGATATTAATGTAGTGAAAATGGCAATTTTGCTATTCTGAATTTGACGTTTTTCACCTAAAATTTAGATTTTCTAACTAAATCTGACTATTTTTAATCGCGACTAAAAACGTGTGGAATAAAATTAGTTGTCATCATCATCATCATCAGCCTATAAATGTTCCCACTGCTGGGACACAGGCCTCCTCTCTGTGAGGAGTGGGCCGTAATTCACCACGCGGGCCCAGTGCGGGTTGGTAGATGTCACATGTCTTCGAATTTTCGGTTCTAGGACATGCCGGTTTCCTAACGATGTTTTCCTTCACCGTTTTGAGAGCAGTGGTGATGAAATAATTTTCACAAAGTAATGCGCCTGTCTGTGTTCGAACCTGCGACCTACAACTCGTAAGTCGCGGCCGTTACCACTAGGCCACCACTACTCTCCCAAATTGGTTGCCATGAACTTTAAATTCACACCAACACCTCAACTTCAGATGCAAAAACAGTACTGAATCTTTTCTTTTAATTTTGCTCATAATTATACCGAAAACGGTGTGTCCAATCGCAAAAACAATGAAAATTTCGACCCCCTTTTTATAGAACCCTTAAACCCCTAACACTCTACATGCAGGTAATATTTTATCTTATTTTTCATTAAAAAAGTGAAAAATTCCATACAAAACACGTCGAGGCTGCCCCACCTGCGCGCTTGCGGCTCTAAAGAGATTCACGTGGTTAAGTATCACGTGTGAAGTCGAGATTGTCAAATTCGATTTAGATGTAACAAAATTATTTTTAAATTTAGAGAATTAATTTTGTAGAATAGCTTGGAGATTCTCATAATCAAAAGTAAGGAATTTTAGTTATAGTTTAGTTAGTTTAGTTCGGTGTACTAGAGAATCGGCACCAATGACTGACATTAAAATGGGTCTGGTAGACATGTTCTAGTCTTAAGCAAAAGTTTAACTTTTCGTCTCTTCTCATTTAGGAAAATCCCTAAAAATGTATCTAACAAAATTATTATATTTAAAATTTTAGTTTACAGAGGATTATTGACTGTATTTATTGGAACAGGCAGTGTATGGGTGCAAGAATCATACTTAAGTAGGGAATATTGAAAAAGTCCCACTTTCATCGACTAATTAATATGAAGGAGACTCATGAACGGTATAACAATGGAGATAATAATATAAATAACAATAATAATAAATAATTTGTACTATAATACACGTTTGACTGGGTAGGCAAAGTACCATAGGCATAATGTTATGAAAGGAAAAGTCTATATCGTGGAAAGTTTGTATAGGCACAGCAATATACCAATCAACGCTATGCTATTTTAGATAGGCTTGTACCTTATAAACGCGCAGGCGCACTCAAAACTACACGAATTGATTGGATACAGATGTTGTAGCGACCGATAACGACTAAGTTACCAGTGCATGAAGAATTAGCGTGCAGTTCTAAAACATCAGAAATATCAAGGTTTTTGTTGTCGTTTTTAGGGTTCCGTAGCCAAATGGCAAAAACAGAATCCTTATAATTTCGTCCTATCAATTTGTCCTTCTTTCAGAGTCAAAATGTGGTGAGATATGCGCATCTAAAGTGTCAAAAAATGTATTGGGCCTTCAAATTTTTCAACTATTCAAATTCAGAAAAAAAAATGTTGGCAGATTTAAAAAAATACATAAAATAATATATTAATAAGAAACGTGTACTTAGTTTTTGAGATGGGATATTTTCGTTTCAGCCGCAGAAATAAATTTGTTTTTCACATTTTCTTAAATACAAATTAATTTTACGACCGATATAATCAATACTGTGCATGTGTAAATATTCATGCCGACTACGGAACGTTTCATCGTGCGTGGTCCGACACGCACTTAACTGGTTTTTAAAGATTTATGCGACGACATCCAAGGGCTGGCGCATATCTGGCGAGGCGCAGCGCAGCGCGGTTGTCACTGCCAAACAAATATTAACATTGCGTACCTTAAAATAAATTCGAAAATAAATAATCTGAGAAGCGCACCTTTTTCCGCTTAGATACGCTCTCGAGCTAATGGAAGTTTATTTATTCTCAACTTTATTTGAACTGTTGAATGGTCGATATTTGTTTGGCAGTGACAACCGCGCTGCGCTGCGCCTCGCCAGGTGATCGCCGGCCCTTAGATATACTTTTAGGAGTATTATAATAAATGGCTGACTGTATTATACACTGTCGAGCAATATAAAAAGCCACTAACTTATCATGATATATTTTCGAAACCACGCAAGATAGCTTCTTGAATTAAAAAGCATACAAGTGTATTTATTAGTGCATACAAAACGGTATAAAACAGTTTTTAAGATTTATTTTACTTCATGTAGCTAACTTGTGTGGTTTAGGAGATATTTAGATTTTTGTGGCAATTTGCAAGTTGTTTTTTGTATTGCTCATCAGTGTATTTTCTTAAGCATCCTTCGCATAACTACAGACACAAGTTGCCACATACCTGCATACTTTAGGTAGGTACCTACTTCGCTGTGTGTGCCGTACACATGTTTCCGAATCAATTTTACAAGGTGCATATTACATCGAAGTGCTTAAAAGTACTATAATGGTAGAAATGGTAAAATGGAAGAAATTTTCGCAAATTTCTAGGCTTGAGTGATTTTCAATTTTCGATGCCAAGCTTGTGCAAATTTGCGCAAACTCAAATGCTGTCAAGTTTCAGTAGAATTTTTGTATAAACAATGAAAGTACTCACAACACAACTGGGGCCCAAGTCTGCTATTTTTATAAATTCGTCATTCTAACACGATCCCATTATCATTTTGCTAAAAGTTCGTAATCTGCTAAAGTCAAGCAAATTTGCGCATGCAATTCGTTACGTGTGTGGCTACCTACCATTAGGCATGAACCAATTCACAAAACATGTACCTATCACAACATGTGTCGGTCGTCGCAGTGGTAGACAATAGTTTTTGGATGTTAACGTGTATTATGGAACTGTAATCTAATTATGTTTTTTTTTTTTAACTGTATTGATTGTGATATTAGAAATGGAATTGTCGGATTAGATTGTAAGAGATATTTCATGGAAATATAAATGTTTATTTTAAATAGAATATTGTGTTTATATGAACTTCTGAATCCCTCTATAACAAATTAGTACAGATGGGACACTCCGCAAAATCATTTATAGTACATTACTGCCGCGGTCTATAATGACTACTTTGCTGGTCGCGCTGATGATGGCCGACAGCGCAGCGTAGCGCAGCTCCAGGCCGACACAGCGCGGTCAGCGTGCAGCACTTGATGGACGAGCTGAGATAAAGGCCGAGGCCGTAGGTCGAGGCCTTTACAGCGAGGACAGCAAGGGCTGCAATGATGGCCAAGCTGGAAGGCCTAGAGCGTAGCTAGGCTAGCTCGAGGCAATCATAGCGTGACCAGCGAAGCAGTCATAGTGGGCCAAGGCTTGTATAGTGCTTTACTCAAAAATGCAAGTACCTAATTTAATAAAACCAGCAAGTAAAGATTTAGATTTCCTACTGATTTTCCACTGCACAAATTTTTCATATGCAAGCTTATATTTTTCCTTTGAGTTTCGCGGTATTAAATTTTCAACCACTAATTTAGCTTCAACTTTAATGTCTGGCGGTGTTAAACACATTGAATCGGAAGAATTTTCGCTTTAAGAGCTCATTTTTAGCAAAAAAGTCACTAAATAAAAATAAAATTTTCGTTGAGCCGCGCTTTTGTTACTTCTTTGTTTTTTTTTTTAACAATGGTAGTTGGAACTATACAGCCAAATATGGAATAAAATCTTTTTGTACCTATCTCTATAAATACAAACAGCTGTGTTTTAAATAAAATCTTTTTGCATTTGATTTTTTAAAACGTTGAAACGTCAAAATAGCGGCCGGCAATGTTTTGCCGGCCTGTTAGAGCGACCAGCAAAATTTTGCCGGCCGTTCCTTGAAACAGAACGGCAAGGTCGACTTTGCTCAAACAAGGTTGTCAAAATAATGACCACATTACATGCATTTTTGAGTAAAATAAAAAGCGACTCTTGGCACGACACAATAAAGTGCAATTCAGGTCGCGCAGCGGTAACCCACAGTTATATTCACCTAGAAGTTGCCTCTCTTTCTATCGCGTAACTCCTATAATCTCTGACTACGTAACGCCCACTGAATTCGACAGGTCGAATCCGCCGCGTACCTACTTGTAGCTTTAAGCCTCGTGCAGGCTGGCACGACGCGACTCTAACAAAACAATTTCTTAGAAAACTTCACGGTAGAACAAATACCGGTGCCGCGTCGCGCGCCAAGTCGCGCTAGTTTTGCACGAGCCTTTATACCTAAAATGCGGAGTGTCCCATCTATATTCATCTGTGCTAGTATGAAGTAATTAGCAAAGGTATGTGCTACTTTCAAGTCCACGTCATTTGTGTACAATGTGAACGCAGCTGGCTGGTGCAATCTCCCTTTCAACCGCATAATCGCATAATTATAGTCATTGTTAGATGCGGGAAAATAGTCGTGTTGCATCGTGGTTCACAGGTCAATCAATCTGCCTAGCCTTTTCCCAACTATTTTGGGGCCGGCTTCCAGTCTAACCGGATGCAGCTGAATACCAGTATTTTACATGGAGCGACTGCCTATCTGACCTCCACAACCCAGTAACTGGGTAATACAATACCCTTGTTGGTAAGACTGGTTGTCAGACTTTCGGGCTTCTGACGACCCGTAACTACTGTCAATGATCCACGAATGGCAGCCGGGACCAACGGCTTAACGTGTTTTCCAAGGCACGGAGGAGTCTTGGTATGTAAAGATGGTCACCCATCCACGGACCAACCCCGGCAAGCGTAGCTTAACTTATTAGAACGGCCCGTGCGGCTGTTACTACTTAGCCACGAGCTCCTCATCGTGGTTCACAGGTAGCAACATAATATACCTGTCATCGACTTTGGACAACTAGGCTTTAATAAAAAGGTAGAGAAGTTGTATTTATTGTGGATGCTATGTGCTTATACCTATAAGTACTAGTACATACAAACTAGAATTACTTGTCCCGGAAAATGCTCATACGGGATGGCGATTTAGTCACCTGCATGACCTGCATCCGTCAAGGGGGTGATTCTACCCGCCATTCTAAACAACTTTCGCATAACCGATTTGTGAAAAAAAAAAGCGGCCAAGTGCGAGTCGTACTCGCCCATGAAGGGTTCCGTAGCAGCAAGTAACATTGAATGAAAGGTAAATTGCGGTTTACGATTTATGACGTATTAAAAAAAAAACTACTTGCTAGATCTCGTTCAAACCAATTTTCGGTGGAAGTTTACATGGTAATGTACATTATATATTTTTTTTAGTTTTATCATTCTATTATTTTAGAAGTTACAGGGGGACACACACTTATTTTACCACTTTGGAAGTGTCTCTCGCGCAAACTATTCAGTTTAGAAAAAAATGATATTAGAAACCTCAATATCATTTTTGAAGACCTATCCATAGATACCCCACACGTATGGGATTGATGAAAAATTTTTTTTTTAGTTTCAGTTCTAAGTATGGGGAACTCCAAAATTATTTGTTTTTTTTCCATTTTTGTGTAAAAATCTTAATGCGGTTCACAGAATACATCTACTTACCAAGTTTCAACAGCATAGCTCTTATAGTTTCGGAAAAAAGTGGCTGTGACATACGGACGGACAGACAGACAGACAGACATGACGAATCTATAAGGGTCCCGTTTTTTGCCATTTGGCAACGGAACCCTAAAAACATATTCCTATAGCTACAACAGTAGACAATTTCGATGTATGTATGAAAAGTTTGTTTTTAACTCCTGAATCAGCACCCTGTATCTATAAGTAAATACTTGGTCATTCAAATTTTTTTTTGTCCCGTGCGAGTCTGTGAGAGGATCGAAACTATTAGCGCAGCCGCAGCAGCAATTTAGACACTGCACTGCATACAATAAAACTAGATCAACAACTTAAAAAAATGTTTAATTAAATTATTAAACGTTACGATTTCTTGGTCTTGATATATGAGCGGTAGTAGAAGTCTGAGAACAGTATGACCATGAACAGGTTCTGCGGGATCAGCAGGTAGGCGGGCTCGCGCGGGAAGTTGCACTCGGACGATGTCGCCAGCGCGATGAAGTGCATCAGCAGCAGTGTGAATTGGAGCTGGAATATTATTTAATAATCAGGCCAACGATGTTTTATGATAGGTATAGTCAGCTGCGAAAGTCTGTATTAACTCAGCAGTATTTTAAATCACAACCATGACTGAAAACTTTATTAAGAAAACTGCAATGATTTAGGTAGTTATATTAAAATAACATCAGTGTTGCCCGCATGCATCGTGAGGACAATGTGCACTCAAAGGTGCTCATGACCTTTTATATTTTATACCTATTTTTCGTTAAAATACTCGGAAACGGGTGTTGTTTACGAATCGTAATTCAAATTAATGCAAATCCACAAGTACTTAACTACCTAAATCCGGGTGTAAAATATTCACGAATCACTGAAAACGTAACAATTAAGTACTTAGTTACGTAGACAATAGGAAGTCGTGCTTACCTTTAAGTGATTTACCTATAGGTACTTACTACTCATTTATGAAATGGCATGGATAAATAACGGGTGTAAAATGTAGCCGAGAGTCACTTGTTCTTCTCGTCATTATCAAGGTCGTATCCATTTTTGGGGTTCCATAGTAAACAAGGAACCCTTATAGTTTCGTCATGTCCGTCTGTCTGTCTGTCTGTCTGTCCGCGGTCTAGCTCCGAGACCCTTCGTACTAGAAAGCTGTAATTTGGCATAGGTATACATATTTATTACGCCGATAAAGTGGTAAAACAAAATTATGAAAAAAAATTTTTTTAGGGTACCTCTCATACACGTAAAGTGGTGATGTTTTTTTTTTTTGTTTTTTTTTACCCATGGTGAGGGCTATCATTGGAAAGGTCCTTCAAAAACATTGTGAGTTTGTGAAAACCATTTTTGGATTCAGGGATCCGTTTGCGAAATATTAAGCTTTAAAGTGCTAATTTTTGTTAGAGTCAAGTGTCCCCCCCCCCCTATCGGCTTAATGGTTAGTTTTGGGTGTGTGAAAAAAATCATATAAGATAGTTTATATAACGAAATTAAAAGAAAAACTATCACTAAGTAGGCTCTACAAGTTAACGAGTAATAATCGACCAACTTAACTTTGCAGTTGCAAAAACATGTTTTACCATACATTCCGTATGGGGAAACATATTTTTCAACTACAAAGTTAAGTTTGTTTTTGGGATAAATTCATCCCAACTACGGAACCCTTCATTGTGCGTGGTCCGACACGCACTTGGCCGGTTTTTTTCATACCAGCGTCACCTTTTGGTTACTGAGATATTGGTAAAAGTTCTAACATTTTTTCATGTTTTTTTACGAAAGCAAGTTTTAAATGCTGGATGCAACTTAGGTAACTTTAAGCAGGCTCCCATAATCTCTGCACCGTTGTAGGCACCTAGATATGCAGAATGCTTTGTGTGCGTTACATTGCGCTTATACCTACTCCACAGATAATATAATCCTACTCGTACAGCGAATATTTACACCAAAAATAAAAGTCGTTTCCCAGCAATTATTTTTGCACAAGTTATTTAGTTGGATGTACAGAAATCCAGAAATTACAGAATGTGTAGATGACGGTTTCGTGTTGGGTCTTTTAAATTTTTTACACCCTGTAGGTACACTTACGATTTGCACTTGAGTGACATGTTTCTTCCACCAGATGGACTGTTTGTAGGAGTCATCCCACGTGGTCAGCAGGTAGTAGCCGTACATGATAATGTGGACGATCGAGTTCAAAGTCACAAGCATCGTCACATGGCCACCTGTGATGAGAAAGTTCTTCATTAATCTTTCAAAGGTTCATAATCCACAATTATGTAACATACTGTTGTTGGATCCCATAATTGAAAAACAAAAAAAAACGACATCCCAAAAAAAAAAACAATTAAAAGTGAAAAAAAAGTGGTGGCACTCCTGGAGTGCCGACAGAAGTGAAAACTTGATCAAGATCGCCTTGGTGGAAGAAAAATACTTAAGAGCACAATCGTGTTTACAAAGAATAATACTTCCGAAACCTTTAAAGTAAAAATACTTGAATAGAACATTGATCCGTAACGTAATATAAATAAAGAGCACAATCGCGTTTACAAAACCTTTAAAGTAAAAAATACTTGCATAGAACATTGATCCGTAACGTAATATAAAAAATAAAGAGCACAATCGCGTTTACAAAAATGTTTTCACTTCAATAAATTTAATTTCGGAAGTCGGTGGTTAAAAACGAAAATACAATACCAAAGACATCGACTTGGCCGGGTTTTTTTTTTTTAAGTTAGAGGCTTCACCACGCTAACGTTTAGGCTACCGTTGGATTGGAGCTCTTGTCTCGTAAATAGATGGAATGACTATCCTGTTTTAGAAAGAAAGACTACTAAGCTAGGTGAAATAAAAACTCACCTGGTACCCATTTAACGATGCCCCAAGAAACGGCCACCATCCCAAAGTGGTGGTACACATGCAGGAATGTCACTTGGTTTTGCTTTTTTCTTAGAACGAAGAATATCTATAATATTTAATCTGTAGGTAAAATCTGTTAAACACGTGTATATACCTATTGCTAGGTTTTTAAATTGGATCACATAAATAACACTTTAGGCCCCTCGCCCACGCGACTTTTTGTAGCGATGGTGTCGCGCGTCCGAATCGATACAGTCGCGAAGCGGTCGCTAGCTGTGTGCTCTCGCCCACGAGCCCGGATTCAGTCGCGATGCAAACGCGATACTGTCGCGCTTCTGTCGCGATGCAAACGCGATACTGTCGCGCTTCTGTCGCGATGCAAACGCGATACTGTCGCGCTTCTGTCGCGATGCAAACGCACTCACACAGCACTCTCGACCTGTCTGTGTTGCACTGATGCTCGGTTCTCCACTCACGTGCCACCCTCTCTCCGTTCTCTCCCCGATGTCGTCCGACACGGTCGCGCATTTGCATCGATACAGTCGCGATGCTGTAGCGCGTTAGTAGCGCTTTGGCATCGCTTCTGTAGCGCGTTGCAAATGCGACTAACATGCGTTAATAGCGATGCTGTCAAGGGCGGATCCAGCCTTCGAGTCAGGGGGGGGTCACATAGTCGGGGTCAGTCAGGACAGGTTCTAATCAGTGGCGGACTAAGCCTGTCGGGGGCCCAGGGGAGCAAAACAAAATAAGGCCGGCGGCGGTCTTCTCAGTTTATGTAGGTATTTCTGGAACACTTCGCAAAAAAATTATCATGACAGAAAAAAAAAACAAGTATAACGTGTCTAATTATAATCTAACTACACCATGGCCCTCGCAACAGGCAGGAGATTTTTTTTTAGGGAGGTGCAAATGTAGGGGAGCGCGAGCAAGGCGAACTCAAATTTTTTTGCACGTCGTCTCGGAATTCTCGGTTAGGTTTCTATTGAACATCCTTACGGAAATAGGAGTTGCTTTGTCAACTTATGCAGAAAAGTTTGAGAGTTAGAAAAATATAGAATTCAAGAGCGAGCGGAGCGAGCTCGTAAATTTTTCCACACCGCCTGGTGTAGGAGATAAGGTTTTTTTTAAGTCATACATAAATCCTTTGTTCCTTTGTCGACTTATGCAGAAAGTCTGAGAATGTAGATTGTAGCGAGCGGAGCGAGCTCGAAAATTTTCATCCTCAGCCTCCAACTCTAAACTGCTTCTTACTGAATATTGTTGACCGTGTTTTGGAATATCATTAAAAAGTACTTGTTAAGATTTAGGGGGCCACCAGGACCGGGACCGGGACGGTTTGTCTTGACACTATTCTGGGGTATTTAATTTCTACGTCTAGTTGCTAGCTTCAGATAAACCTACATGGACACTTATGAAACGTCAGAAGCTAGGAATCGTTTCACTTGGTCGTTTTCTATGGAAAAGAGCCGGCAGAAAACTCCACGGTCAATCATCATAATTATAATAACAGCACATAGTCTTATTTTGCATGTCGTTCGCATGTGTGGCAATGAAATGAAATGAAATTGTTTATTCTGTAAATAGGATATCGGAATCACTTTTACACGTCATATAAAAAAATATTAAAAATAAGCTAGATGAGTTCGGCTTTTCCTATCTGACTACTCTGAGAAGAAAGGCCGAAACAAACTCAGAGGTCGCAGTCTCTTTTAAAGTCCAGACATAATCTTGGTCAGGCCATATGAGGACCATGTAGATTAGTGTCTGAAAAGGTCTTTTGAGGAAAGAACCACACAGATTTGAGTGGACCTGTCCAGTCAGTGCAAGCATTTGTCAGTAATCGTGGAGCTCAACTTAGAACTTAAGGAGCTCAACTCGACGAGCAATACCAAAGAAAGGACATTTGGGTAGGCCGCAAAAACTACTCAAACTGCCAGACCATCACTAAAACTAGAAGAGAAATAAAAATAATATCAAACATCCTACGTGGCAACATCATACAAAGTATTTATTTGATTAAATTTATCAACGTGATTAAAAAAAATACCAGTGGTCGACCTAAACGCAGCCCAGGGGGGGGTCATGATCCCCATGACCCCCCCCCTGGATCCGCCCTTGGATGCTGTTGCGCGTTTACGAAACGCGCGACAGCATCGCTACAAAAAGTCGCCGTGGGCGAGGGGCCTTAGAAGGGAAGTAAATATTATCGCTGGTTCGTACGTACCGTATCCAGGAGATCAACAAGTTTCATGACAAAGTATCCGTAGCACACGCTCCACGCATATTCTAGGCTATAAGGTGCATCGTCTGTTCCTTGGCATACTAGCGAATAATGATTAAGCCATCCTAGGGTTAGACTCTGTAAAAAAGTATTTATTATAGTTTATTCACCATGTAGCCTATTTGTAATTTTTAACCGACTTCCAAACGGAGGAGGTTCTCAGTTCAACTGTATGTTTTTTTTTGTATGTTTGTTACGCGATAACTCTGCCAATTATAAATTGATTTTAATGATTCTTTTTGTTTGGTAGGTAATACTTCAGAGGTGGTCCCATATAAATTTTAATAACTTTGCTTGGCTAGTTTTTGAGTTAGCTTCAATAATACGTGTTTTTTCCCACTTAGTATGTGGATGATATGGTAAGTTCCTCACACTGTTATTTACATAGCAAGTAGTGGTATTCGAATTTGTGTGGGGTAAATACCACAACTATTAAGTGAAAAATAAAAACTTTTTACAAAAAAAAAACAAACGACTTCCAAAAAAACACTACAAAGTGAAAAATAACTTTAAAAGTTTTTTCTTATTCCCCTTTATTGAATCAATCAACTCAGCCAATTGCAGTTCATTGGCTGGACATGGGCCTCTCCTAAGTTGCTCCACATCTCTCGATTCGTCGCTCTTTTCCTCATCCTGTTTGTCCCAGTCGCTTTTTTAAGGTCATCGATCCATCTAGCAGGATTCGTCTGCTCTAACGGCTATTGGTCCTGTCCATCGTCAGACATGGCTGGTCCACTACCACTTCAGCACCACTTCTCTCTTTCTTCCTAACTGTTAATCCTTCGTGTGGGTAGTGTCAGACTTCCTTGTCTTTCTTCTCACTTCGCTCAGTCTTTGGCGTTAGTGTCGTGTGCTTGTGCTAGAATAGAAGTGAGACATGGATCTTGTACTTCATCAGCGGGTTTCTCCTCGCACCTCTTGTTAGCCAGATCGCGTCTTAAAGTTGAGTGATTTTGTGGAAGACAGACTGTACTGATCAGCAACCGTAACACAGAGGAATTTGTTATAAACCTTTATGCAGGAGACCGCTAAGGACAGAGTTGACGTAGGCTGATGATTTTAAAGAGGTTGTATATTTTTGAGAAGTGTAGGGAATACTTACTTTGTAAGCGATATATGCGCAGCCCACTATTTGAATAGCATTATAAGCTGCAATAGTTCTTCTAAGATCGTAAGCAGGTCTCTTGCTCATGAAGTCAGGCAGCCACTTGAACACAGTCGCTAAGTATAGTGTCATGATGGCCAGTCCCGGCCATGGCGTCTTGATCAGGAACCATTCTTGCGTCCTGGGGTCTTGGCGGAATAAAAAGCTATTACGTAACGCCTATTTACTTAAGGGGACGATAACCGACTTTTAATGATTTTATACTGAAGATGACATCTAAACGAGTAGTGTCACTAACACTACTCGTTTCGAAAAAATATATGTTAAATTAGAGCATTTTCCTAATATTTTAATATAGGCATATTTTTGATTATGTTTATATTACATAGTGAAATTAATTTGTAAAGTTATGTTTGTGTTTGTGTTGTGTTTCTAATTTGTGTTGATGTTGTGTTCATATTGTATTTATTCGTTTGTTTAGTAGTGTAGTGTGAGCTTGGAGACGCAAATGTAAAGAAGGTTTCAGTATGGGTTATGTGGTACCTGAAATAAATGAATTTTATTTTTTTTATTTTTATGTCTAACGCGGATAAAAAACAGAGAATGACGTAAAATCTATCGAGTGTATTTTTCTGAAAACTTCACCATTTTAAAGATAATTAAATTATTAATCTTTTAGTATACTTGCTTTATTAAAATACATTTTGTTTTACGTGTAATAAATTAAAAATACGTATAATTTGGGACAGCGCTCCATGATGGGCGAGTCCTATTACTGGCTGGACGTACGACGCGTTGCGTGAGCTCAGTACAGAACACGCAAGCTAACCATTCAAGGTCACTGTCATATATCTGCGTCTTAATTTAATCCGCATAAATTAATTAATTAAGTTAGTAGGTACCTGCAATATCTTCATTTAAATAGTAATATAATTTCACTGCACCCCTTAATATGACCGACATAATTTCAAAGTTATTACGACACTAATTTCAGAAGCTCGGCAGCACAGCCCTCCAGCTAACAACGGCACATAGTACCTACTACACCGTGACATGTAACTTTACAACGGAGCGAGAATGCGCTAACAACAACAATGCTTGCATTAATTTCAATATCAATCACTACATGTTATAAAAACAGTCCCGCGTCTGTCTGTCTGTCTGAATGCGATAAACTATCGAACTCATTTTCATACGGTTCTCTCCAATGGACGGAGTGATTCATGAGGCAGGTTAATTAGGTGTATAATTGCTATTGGCTGGTATGTCGATGATGGTTGAAGATGTCGGAAAAAATCATGCTGACTGGGAGCTTTAGGCTGGCGTGCGCCGTGTAAACCATTAGAATAGAGTTATGTGAATTCAAACAATGTAGGTATTACGGAGTAAATACATTGTAAAACACACAACACGGGCGAAGCCGCGGGTAAAAGCTAGTGTATTATAAAACTGTGTTTGCATTTTGATACCTATAGTCGCCGATTGCATGCACACCCGGCTGCGGTCGTACGTACTTAAGTATTTCTTTTTAGGGACTGAAAAACACGCATTTCCTTTATTTTAGTTTAGTATGGTTTATTGTAGTCTTCGTAGCGTTGGATTGCAAGGTCCCCCACAAGATGGACAGTCCACCTTGTAGGAGACCTTGCAATCTAACCCACCCGCCTTTTCCTTTCCTGCGGCCTTTACCCAGGTCCGATGACCTGGGTGAAGGCGGCAGGAAAGGAATCCGCTGCGAGAAGCGCAGAAATGGCGGTGCTTGGGGGAGGCCTATATCCAGCAGAGGACGTCTTTCGGTTGAAAGATGATTAAGGTCTTTAAACGCTCTCTGAAACAGGTAAACCCAAGGGCGGATCCAGGGGGGGGTCATGGGGGTCATGACCGCCCTGGGCTGCGTTTAGGTCGACTACTAGTATTTTTTCTAATTTCATTGATAAATTTAATCAAATAAATACTTCGTACGATGTTGCCACGTAGGATGTTAAAATAAGACTATGTGCTGTTATTATAATTATGATGATTGACCGTGGAGTTTTCTGCCGGCTCTTCTCCATAGAAAACGACCAAGTGAAACGATTCCTAGCTTCTGACGTTTCATAAGTGTCCATGTAGGTTTATCTGAAGCTAGCAATTAGACGTAGAAACTAAATACCCCAGAATAGTGTCTAGACAAACCGCCCCGGCCCCGGTCCTGGCGACCCCCTAAATCTTAAGAAGTACTTTTTAATGATATCCAAAATACGGTCAACATAAATATTCAGTAAGAAGCAGTTAAGAGTTGGGAGGCTGAGGATGAAAATTTTCGAGCTCGCTCCGCTCGCTACAATCTACATTCTGAAACTTTCTGCATAAGTCGACAAAGGAACTCGAAAAAATAAACCTTATTTTCTACACAAGGCGGTGGGCTGAAATTTTCGAGCTCGCTTCGCTCGCTCTTGAATTCTATTTTTTTCTAACTCTCAAATTTATCTGCATAAGTCGACAAAGCAACTAATATTTTAAGGATGTTTAATAGAAACCTAACCGAGAATTCCGAGACAAGGTGCAAAAAAATTCGAGCTCGCCTTGCTCGCGCTCCCCTACATTTTTGCTTTTCGTATCCTATTGATGCGGAGACGAAAATGCACCTCCCTGAAAAAAATTCTCCTGCCTGTTGCGAGGTCCATGGTGTAGTTAGATTATAATTAGACACGTTATACTTGTTTTTTTTTTGCTGTCATTATAATTTTTTTGCGAAGTGTTACTAGAAATACCTACATAAACTGAGAACACCGCCGCCGGCTTTATTTTGTTTTGCTCTCCTGGGCCCCCTCGACAGGCTTAGTCCGTCACTGATTGGAACCTGTCCTGACTGACCCCGACTATGTGACCCCCCCCTGACTCGAAGGCTGGATCCGCCCTTGGGTAAACCAGATTAGTACCTACGCAAAAAGGGAAGGTTGGATAGAATTTTAAAGAAACGGCCAAGAATTTAACTACTTACTAATTTAATGTTGGTGCAAAGTATTATTATTAGGATTATATAGGCACGAGATAAAGAGAAAACAGAAAAACGTTAATTCCTTAGTAGTGTTGAATAAAACGTCAAAAACTATTAGCCGACGTTCGCACGGACGTAATAGAATCGCGGCGGGATTTTATCGCGCACTGGGTTTTCAACTCTTGGTGTTAAGCCGAGTGTTGAGAATCAAGTATACGAAAAAAAATCGCTGCGATTTTATTACGTCGGCTTAAAGGCCTGAAAGACCAACGCGGACTCAACCGTTTATATTCCGTAAAAAGTATTAGTAATCTACAGGCCCCAAACAATCAAATACAAGGGTTAAGTCGCTGTACCTTCTACCTGTAGAGTCGTTATGTAAATAAGAGACCATAGGTCACTCACGGAGCTCTACGTCACAGTTTAGAATATTACGAAACTATCGTGTTTGTGACGAAGACGAGATAGGTTATAATATAGTGCCAAAGCAAACATACTAAGTACTAGGTATACTCTTACTTCTCTAATTTTCTTCTCTTGTACTCTCGATACCTACTTCTCTTCTCTTCTCTTTTAGATGCTGGCTGGCATCACTGCCTGATCTACAATATATCGCACGCACCTGAAAACACACGTATCCGCAATCTATCAACTCACACACACACACACACTTAAACATTCTCACACTACACTCACTCTTCCTTACACTACATTCACCTCTCCGCACACACACATATATATTAAATAGGTAGGTACTATACATTTAATACATTATAGTTACGTTTTTTTTTTTAAATTTGTTTTTATTTTTGTTGTTTTTCCTTAAATACAATAAGTTACGCTCCACAATGTGTCTGGCAGGAAGGAACGCTGACACCTGAGATACAGGACATGTCCTAGTTTGGGTGTCAGGAGTTTCACAAATTCGTGCTTGTACTTAGTCTAATTACTATAAGTCCAAGTTACTTAAGAAATTCATTGTTAACCCTTTTCTCTCCTTATGTATTAGGCTTATGAAATAAAAATTTAATTTAATTTAGATGAATTTGGAAATGAAGAGGTAATTGTCACAGGGTTAATTGCAGAAGATTACACAGTTTTACGTGGTCTGGGTCCAGCACCCTAATTGTGTAATACCTACAACACAATTTCAATTTGTTTCGATTTGAAACAGATTTCTAATCCATTGCTTCATAAGTGGGAAAAAAAATCTGTTCACCACCGTAAATAACGCAATGAATGTTGTTGAAATGTCAAAATGAAACAAATTTCGCGAAATTGTTTACGAAAATGAGTTACGCAATTAGGGTACCGGTCCAACCATAGGGTCCAACAAAATCCTAACTAATATTATATATGCGAAAGTGAGTTTGTTTGTTTATTACGCTTTCACGCTAAAACGGCTGAACGGATTTGTATGAAATTAGGCACATGGAGAAGACCATGACCTGGGTTAGAACAAAGGATATTCTGTCCCGATATTCCCACGGGATCGAGATTGCTTCGAACTTCAGTTGCAATATGTGTGGAATAAGTCACTTCAGTCCTTTCACAGTTACTTTACGTTTCTGTCAAATTCACAATGATCTTTATTCTCATTTAAATAAGGTTGCTCGCATATAGGGCTACCTACTATTTAGAAATTTTAAAAGTCCTTACAAAACGCCTGACATTTCAATAAAAGTCCGGACATTTTAGTCACAAAATCCAATTATTGTTTGATCTCGTTATGTTGATTGTTAATAAAAAAAGATTTATGTTTTGTTTTTAGATGAATGAGAAGTTAATAATTACTAGATACTAAAGACTTATTTAGTATTACTTAAATAAGTTTTATTACTCGTATTCCATCTAAGCCAAAAAATCTGGACTAATTAAAGAGCCGGACAAAGTCCGGACAAGTCTAGAAGTCCGGACAAATCCGGACGTGTGGTGTAGAAGGGTTCCATACCGTATTTAAGATCGAGTAAAAATATTTATTTGTAGTGTATACCTACTTAATTATATATTTGTAGTGTTAAATTTATTTATTTGCTATGTATTTTCTAAAATTTTAAAAAAATGGTTTTTTGTATGGGAACCTCTTTAATTATTAACTTTATTTAATGTTTATTTGTTGTTGTAGCGGTAATAGAAATACACAATATGTGAAAATTTCTACTGTCTACCTATTACGGTTCATGAGATACAGCCCGCTGACAGACAGACGGACGGACGGACAGCGGAGACTTAGTTAATGGGTTTCGTTTGGCACCCTTCGGGGACGGAAACCTAAAAAGCAAGAAAAGTCTTGTATGGTTTGTTATTATTCAATTTTTTTACAAATTAAATATTAAGGTCTATTTCTTGAAAGGAAACTCGGGATGCTTGTCGATTCCGGGGAAGAATGCGAAGTCGCAGATACGTCCATCCTCTCCCCGGTCCAGTGAGGCAAGCTCGCTCATGTCTGTTTCATTTAACTCGAAGTCCCACAGTGAGATGTTCTGACGAAGAAATAATATTTGATTAGGTATAGTTCGTTTTTTAATTCCAGAGACTAATTTGACATTTCAAGTGATTGTTGTTTGTTTTTCAATTTTTAGTTTGACATTTGCAACTGTCAAATTAGTCTCTGGGACTAACAAACCAACTTTAATAAATGAATTTTCGAATGTCGATGTCGTGATGGCCCAGTCAGGGATTAAAGCCTCGCCTCTTATGCATCAAAGCCAAATGTACCAAAGTGGCTTTTTTAATTCATTGTTTCTGATTTATCTTGGACGGTACTGACTATAAGGTATCCTCACGATTTTTTTCCTGCACCGATGTGCAGGAAAAAAACCTGGAAATCTATATCTACTAATATTATAAAGAGGTAAATTTTGTGAGTTTGTATGTAGGAGGTAGGTAATCTTCGGAACTACTGATCCGATTCCAAAAATTTATGGTATTGCCGTGTCAGGATGTATTTTATGTTAAAACAAGAAATTTCATGCGGCCAAAGTCGCGGGCCGAAGCTAGTAATTAATATAAATCTGAAATAGCCAACACGCTTGCTCAAAAGCGTGGTAATCAATGCTCGAGCCTTCTCTGTATGAGAAGAGGCCTTTGCCCAGCAGTGGGACAACAATAAGCGGGTATAAAAAATATCTTCTTCTTTTCGTGTGGTTCGCGATTAACTGTCTGCTGTCAGAGTTTTAAAGCCGCCCATGGGCCTCTGAGTTGGCTTCACATGCCATCGAGAAATATCTCTCAGGTATGCCGGTTTCCTCATGATGTTTTCCTTCACCGTTTTTGAAGCAAATGAAAATATTATACAATACGCACATGAATCCGAAAAGTCAGAGGTGCGTGCCTTTTTTTTTTTTTGGGTGGAAAATTATCGAATAACTTCTCCCGCTCTGGGTGGAGCGGGAGGGCGTGTCAGACTCTTACTGACTAAAACCCACCCGTGTTCCATCGGTTGCCCTGTTGCCGGGGGCCACGATTTCCCTATCGGTTTTCTTCGAACCCCCGGCAGGCACTGGCCCTAGCGGACCCCGTCAATTCTGCTGACATCTCTTTGAGGCGCGCGTGGAACACAACGCGCCGTCGACCCGGGCTTGGTCCTTATCGGATGGCGAACTACCCATTGCTCACCGTCCGCAAGCCCGCGCCTACGGTGGCCGGAAATCGGCTCGCGATTCCCGCCCCGGGCGTCTCCTCCTATTGCGGCGGTTAGGGGCGTGAGGGCGCGAAATTTGCCTCTCCCTCACGCGTTCCGCCTCCTCCTTCGCGAGCATTACCGCTTCGCAGAAGGTGAGGTGACGGCCTGCCATTTCCTCTCGCTCCGTACCATGGCCTGAACCAGGGCCGGACGCGAGAGATCACCGCCGCCGATCGCCTCTACGAGGACACGGCGTTGCTCTGCCCAAGCCGGGCAGACCTCCACCGTATGCTCCACCGTGTCCTCAGGCCGATCCACACAATGGTGACACCCGGGTGTTTCCTCCCGCCTTATCCTGAACAGGAACCTCCCGAAGCAGCCGTGTCCGGTGAGGACCTGCGTCAGGCGGAAGGTGAGGACGCCGTGGCGTCTCTCAAGCCACTCCTCAAAGAGGGGTCTTATCGCCGCAATTGTGGCGTGCCCAGCGCGGGGTTGCGACAATCGCACTCTCCATGACGCCATGAGATCCCACCGGAGCTCTGTTTGCTGTGCCGCAATTTCTTGCGGCATCGGAGCTAAGCCCCGGCGTTTCTCCTCCTCGCGCCACTCCCAGATGTGCGCGAGGACCTTTGCCTCCAGATCCCATGGCGGTAATCCGGCAAGGAGGCTCGCCGCCTCGCAGGAGACCGTGCTTTATCCTCGGGCCAGCCGGATGGCCATGACCCTCTGGGACGCGTTCAACCGGCGGGCTGGCCGCAGCCTCAATGAACGCGCCCACACCAGTGTCCCGTAAAGGGCCATGGACCGCACGATCCCCGCATAGAGCCTCCGGCAGGAGGCGTTTGGATCCCCTAGAGGTGCGTGCCTTGGGTTCGAATTCGAGACCGACGGTCACATCACTAGACTATCACTGCTTATACATAAAAATTATAAAAAACAAACATACAGTTTATGTTAGGGGTATACAAATTGTAGATTTTTAGTGTCAATAAGTCGTACTTCAGGTACCATCGGGGTAACGCATATCTAGCATTTTGAAAACAAAATCCCGTGCACATGACCCTTATTTTTTAACCGACTTTAAAAAAAAGGAGGAGGTTCTCAATTCGTCGGGATATTTTTTTTTTTATGTATGTTCCCCGATTACTCGAAGACGGCTGGACCGATTTGAAAAATTCTTTTTTTGTTTGAAAGGGTATACTTTCAAGTTGGTCCCATTGTCATTTGGTCACGATCTGATGATGGGATCTTGGAGAAATCGAGGGAACTCTTCAAATATTAAAGGCACATCTATAGCGATTTGGGTATTTTTGATGAACAGTTGACATAAGGCTATTGTAACTTAGATAAATTACAAACCAACCCACTAAAAAGTGAAAAAAAAAAACTTTTTACAAAAAACACAACCGACTTCTAAACTACAAAGTGAAAAATAACTTAATTTCGGAAGTCGGTGTCAAAAAATTAAAATAATGATCTGATCCAAAGACACCGACTTCCGAAATTAAGTTATTTTTCACTTTGTAGTTTAGAAGTCGGTTGTGTTTTTTGTAAAAAAGTTTTTTTTTATAGGTAAGCGATACTATAGCAGCCGAGCGCTGCAATCAAGAATAGTCCTTACAGCCCCGGATCTAGGGGGCAAGCCGGGGCCCGTGCCCCAGGCGCCAACTTACGGGGGCGACAAATTAGTAGACAAGTGCATCACCCAGCACACAGCAACTTCGCAATAAATGAGATACGAAGCACATTTAAAATCTTTCTATTTTTTTTCTTTTTAACACATTTTTGGCGCCCCTGTTGAATTGGCGTATTATCGATCGATACAATTTGATTAATATGTTGCTGCCAAAATATCCATTTTGAGAAAATTTTAATTTCGCGGGGGCTAACTTAGCGCATCCTCATAAAAGATTGGCGGGGGGCGGCAGACGGCAGTTTTTTCCCCGCCTCAAAAAAATTCTAGATCCGGAGCTGGTCCTTACAGTGTACAGATAGATATACGTTTCTTAGATAGTACCTAAACACTTAATTAATGTGTGTCATCTCATTATGGTCGATAATGGAAGTCTGTTGGCAATGATATTTGTGAACTAATTGGTACTACATTTAGATATATTGATGGACAAAAAATATGTGGTGGATTAATATCAGTAGTCTGCGTAAGGCATTTCCCACGGACCACCACTTTTTATGACGGAAAGAGATAGAGCTATACGAGACCTACAGCTCCATCTCTTTCCACTGATTTCTGAGTTGCTATTGAGTTGGTGGTAGGCCCCGAGCTCATATTAATCAAGCTAGCGTCCTGATAAGCTGAGTGACACTGGTGTAGTGTTGACAAAGATGTTGCATGAATAGGTAAATATGTGGGCATCGATATGTCTCCAATCTCTAAGCAAGCGAACTATGGGAAAATTCCCAGTAATGTGGTTGATGTTTGATGCAATATTGTAATGATGTTTATTTCTTTATGCGTATGTCGCAGTCGGATTGTATAATCTGCCGTATTACATTACGGCTAGCTGTTATCAAAAACAGGGCCGTTTTGAAATGCGGCGGTTCAACGATTAGCCAGATGGAATGTGGCTGAATAAAAAACATGTATTCGGCGCCATACGTTATTCAACACGGCTAGCCATAATGTAATACAGCGAGACATTAGCCGCCTCTTTGACAGTTTTTAGTTCCGATTCTTAACACTCGTGGCGCTGCCTGACATAACAACAACAATGGCGTCGGATACAGAAAGTGTGTTGCTAAATTGCGAAGTTATAAGTGAATTAAACAAAGAAAATGTACTAAGTATGTCCGTGAACAGTAACTTTAAGAACAATTTTCAGGTACAATTAAAGGATTTCTATTAATTTTAAACATTGTTTTATTTTGTAAGTATGGTCACCCTACAATCTAAGTAGTAGTACGATGCGGCTAAACGTGGGCCGCCTTATTGAAGAACGTATCGCAATGACAATCTGGCTAATCGTTGAACCGTCGCATTTCAAAACGGCCATGTTTTTGATAACAGCTAGCCATAATGTAATACGGCGGATTATACAATCCGACTGCGACACATACATATGATACATATTTTAAGACATTATTACAAGTAAATTTTTTGTTTGTTTGCCGAATATAATATTGACCTGTTTAATCCTAGTAGGATTAGTGCTTTTAGGGATGGCGGCTAACCCTCGCTGCAGCGTGTATCGCAGCAACACCTGCGCCGGAGTGCGGCCGTGCGCCTGCGCAATGCGCGTCACCACCGGCAGCTGCAGAAGGTCTGGGTACTCGCGTCTGTGAACAGAACATTCAAGGGTTTCTTGTAACTTCGACTTTATTGATAATGAGGGCGGGCGCAAAGGCTCGACCGAGATCTCGGTCTCGGCGTTCTCGGCAACATATCCGATCCTGCTGGGCAGTTTCTGAGAAACAACACTTCAAAGTTTTATTTCGAATTTTTTAACAATAATAAAAAAAAACCTGTGGCACTCGGGGACTGCAGCGGTAAAGCTATTGCATAGCATTTGTAGCCTCCATACTTCCTATTTGTCAACGCTACACTTGGGATTATGACGTGATGACATAAAACAAAAATTACGTTCCCATGACATCACGTTTCCCATGACAACATCACGTTGTCATGGGAACCGTCATTACATGGTAGGCGGAGTGGGGGGTGTTAGGTTTTATTTTCGTTACGGAATTTCTTGATTCGGTCGCCGCGCTCAAAGCACAAGAATAAAAAACGAGCAGAAGGCAAGCTTCCTAACAGAGTTCAAAATTCTTACCTACTTTCATAGGGCTGTCACTTGGTTATTACAGATTAAAAAACCGGGTAAGTGCGAGTCGAGATTCGGCGATGAGCACAGACGGACGGACGGATGGATGGACGGATGGACAGCTGGACAGCTGGACAGCCGGACAGCTGGACAGCCGGACAGACGGACAGACGAACGGACACGCACTGTGACTGAGGTGATCCCGTGAGTTTTCCGTTTTCCAATTACGGTACCGAACCGGTAATTATTTTAACAGTTTGTTTAAAATTAAGTAATACCTATTTAATTAATCATACTGTGAAATAATTATACACACAATGCGTGCATCGTTGTTGAATTGAGACCCTCCCATTTTTGAAGTCGGGTAATAAAATGAGCAGTGGTGGCCCAGTGGTAACGGTCACGACTTACGAGTCTAGGGTTCGAACCCAAGCAGGCACTTTATATAAATTATTTAATTACCACTGCACTCAAAACGGTAAAGAAAAACATCGTGAGGAAACCGGCATGTCCTAGAACCAATAATTCGAAAACATATGACATCCACCACCAACCCGCACTGAGCCCGCTTGGTGGATTACGGCTCACTCGCTCTCACAGAAAGAGGAGGGCTATTTCCCAACAGTAGGAACATTATACCTAGGCTGATTAAGCTTATATGCTAATAAAACACGATAGTAAAGTATGTAAGTAATTATTTATACTGTCAAATAGTTATACATACATAGATGCATACGTTGCTTGCTTTTTTTGAAGTTGGTTACTTATTAAAATACCGTGACTTATAGACGGACGGACAGACGGACATGGCGAAACTATAAAGTTTCCTTTCTGGTTTTACTATTTCACGAACGTAAGTGGTACCTACAAACCTACTAAAACAAAAATACGAAACAAATAGGAGACAAACAATAACTCGCTAATATAGGCGGTAAACCATAAGATTAATAAATAATAATTCTTATGGGAAAACTTTATGGCCATCTTTATTTAGGATACTACCTATCTCGTAACTAAATAATTCTGCAATAAGCATTAAAAATGAGTAGGTATGGGTAGATATAGATAATAACCTGACAAAATCCTTTGGATAAAAAAAATAAACCTTGCTTTTCCTACTATTATTGATACACACAGTACTTACAACAATTTGCCATTTTTATTAACCTAAATGTCCGCGTCACTCGTACCGCTCTGGCACACGGCGCGCGGCGTACCCCTGAACGTTGGCTTCCGAATGAGCCGGCTCAAACCAGTTTGCCTCTAGCGGGCGCCGGTGCACCCCCCGCGCGCCTTGTCTGTGACACTGCACGCACACAAAGCTGTGCGTGTAGTAGTGATCTCGCGCAAAGCGTTAGTATGAAGCTTGCAGTCTGTTCCTTTTTTAGTCTTGTGCTCAAAGCCCGCGATAAAAGCTATGCAATAGCTTAAAAAAAAATCGGTTGGCATTGGAAATTTAAAATGCAAGGAATTGTGTTCAATGCCATCCGGTTTTGATAATATTCACCCCTTAGATGAATGATTGGTCTCGCTGGTCGAGCGCAGCGAGACCAATCATTAATCTAAGATTCACCCTCATTTTTGCCACCCCCTAACATCGTTTTTAGGGTTCTGTAGTAAACAAGGAACCCTTATAGTTTCGTCATGTCCGTTTGTCTGTCTGTCTGTCTGTCCGCGGTCTAGCTCTGAGACCCTTCGTACTAGAAAGCTGTAATTTGGCATAGGTATACATATTAATTACGCCGACAAAGTGGTAAAACAAAATAATTTTTAAAAAACATTTTTTTAAGGTTCCTCTCATACACGTAAAGTGGTGATGTTTTTTTTTTTTCTTTTTTTTTACCTATAGTGAGGGGTATCATTGGAAAGGTCCTTCAAAAACATTGTGAGTTTGTGAAAACCATTTTTGGATTCAGGGATCCGTTTGCGAAATATTAAGCTTTAAAGTGCTAATTTTTGTTAGAGTCAAGTGCCCCCCCTTCCGGCTTAATTGTTGGTTTTAAGTGTGTGAAAAATATCACAACAGTAGTTTATATAACGAAATTAAAAGGAAAACTATCACAACTAAGTAGGCTCTACAGCCTTTTTTTTTTTTTTTTTTTTGGGTGGGAAATCATCAAATAACTTCTCCCGCTCTGGGCGGAGCGGGAGGGCGTGTCAGACTCTTACTGACTAAAACCCACCCGTGTTCCTTCAGTTGCCGTGTTGCCAGGGGGCCACGATTTCCCTATCGGTTTTCTTCGAACCCCCGGCAGGCATTGGCCCTAGCGGACCCCGTCAATTCTGCTGACATCTCTTTGAGGCGCGCGTGGAACACAACGCGCCGTCGACCCGGGCTTGGTCCTTATCGGACGGCGAGCTACCCATTGCTCACCGTCCGCAAGCCCGCGCCTACGGTGGCCGGAAATCCTCTCGTGACTCCCGACGCCCAGGGCGTCTCCTGCTGCGGCGGTTAGGGGCGCGAGGGCGCGAAATTTAGGCTCTACAGCCTGCCGGGGGTTCGAAGAAAACCGATAGGGACATCGTGGCCCCCTGGCAACACGGCAACTGAAGGAACACGGGTGGGTTTTAGTCAGTAAGAGTCTGACACGCCCTCCCGCTCCGCCCAGAGCGGGAGAAGTTATTTGATGATTTCCCACCCAAAAAAAAAAAAAAAAGTAGACTACAAGTTAACGAGTAATAATCGACCAACTTAACTTTGCAGTTGCAAAAACATGTTTTACCATACATTCCGTATGGGAGAACATATTTTTCAACTACAAAGTTAAGTTTGTTTTTTGGATAAATTCATCCCAACCACGGAACCCTTCATTGTGCGTGGTCCGACACGCACTTGGCCGGTTTTTGTTTTCTCTTCTTTGGCAACTGAGCCGATGTCGACTATTCTGCCAGCGTCATGTGGTGACGGCAATGAAGCAAGGTGAGCCGTCGAACTTTGTACTTTATGGTAGTTATGTTAGTAGCTGAAACGACAGAACAATTTTTGTTAGTAAATCTAGCTAAATAAATAAAATAAAAAAATAAAGTTTAATAAAAAACTGTAACCCGACTACGGGAAAATAAAAATGATCTAAAAAGTACGAAACAAGCAAATATTTCAGACAGAAATCAAGACATAGGTACAAAAATGGTCAAGGTAAAGCCGTGGTCGCATGCCTGTATCATGTTGGTGCCAGGAACACCTACAAAATTATAATGGCATGCGACGACGGCTTTACCTTGACCATTTTTGTACCTATGTCTTGATTCCTGTCTGAAATATTTGCTTGTTTCGTACTTCTTAGATCATTTTTATTTTCCCGTAGTCGGGTTACAGTTTTTATTAAACTTTATTTTTTTATTTTATTCTTTTTCGTTTTTACACTTGATAAACGTAAATAAGAGTAGAGTAATACAATAGTTCAGTAATTAACCTATTTTAAATTCCAATAGCAGTGCATAGTGCTTTGGACGAAACCATAGAGCGATTTATTTCGACGCCAACACCATATATCGATATCGAGCTTCGAAGAAATCCAAAATATAAATATTTCGTTGTACTTGTTTTTCTTCTTAAGACTGGAATTACAAATCGGTACTACTTATTAAGATTTGATTAACTGCACGTTGGTAACATCTCGCGATACTACGTAGCGCAGTCTCACTGTTGCTTGTTTTTAACGATTTAAACATATTTGTTTACTTTGAAAATATAATATTATATACATATTTGTAATGTGCTCGTCAAGACCTTTCTTTTGATACCAAACATGTCATGATCATCCCATTTTAATTTTTTTCGAGGTTAGAAATTTACGTGTAAAGTCCACCAAATTAAATTTAGGGAAAAATTATATAGCCTATGTCACCCGGACTATTATTACGAATCTATTGATACCTCATTCATCAAAATCGGATTAGTAGTTTAGGCGCTACGGTGGAACACACGTAAAAACAAACATACATACATACATACAAACATACATACATACAAACATACATACATAGACTGCTAAAATCATAACCCTTCCTTTTGGCTTTGCCGTAGTCGGGTATTAAGTATAAAACACTACAATTCGACATAATATCATATTTACAAAAAGTTATTATATCTACACACCAGACTACATTTTGATATCATTTACATTTAAAAAAATTAATAGGACTTGGATTAGCTTAGGAGAAAAGTTAGTCAAGAGGGAATGGAAGTTACTAGGAAGAGGAATTTTAATTTTGGAAAGCTACAAGTCAAAGGATTGGGAATTCAAAGGACATGAGAGGAATAGTCCAGAGTACCATCATCGAGACCGCATTCGCACAAGGAACTGTCACGAACCCGAATCTTGTTCAGGAATACTGGAATGCAGCACTGACCAAGTCTCGTTTGCACAAGGATGTAACAGTTCTTTTAGACAGTTTGGGGCATTTAAAAAACCAAGGTTTCCGTTGGATGTCAGGTTGAACACTGCGTTAAATTGGGGGACGAAATTATTTTTATCTAGAATGGGACTGATAAAAAAACTCTTAGCATCTTCAAACCCGGTTTCTTCCTAAGCGCTTCACACTGCCTAGGAGTATGTTGCTAAAATTGTTTTGTGTCAAGAACATGTTAAATTTCACAGGGTGCAGAACAGTACCTGGGGTTTGATCGTCTTTTAAAGATGCGTGTAAGTACTATAAACGGAGGGTAATCTCTCATCGTATATATCTGTCCTCCAATTGTGTTTTGAGCTGGGGAAGCGGCCGATCTTTTCCTGTTATTTATTTAAGGATTACCAACGAGTTACATTACAAATTATCTTTTACAATAGTAAAACTTAGTTTTATTACATTATCCTGTAACGCACACTCAATTACAGGTAACCACAGCTTACACATTATCGAGTACTTAGTGCTCTGAATACATAATTTAAATTAAATTAAGAATTTAAAAAAAAGAAACAATATACATGCCATTATAAAAGTTTAAACTTACACGAATACAATACAGTAAAACCAAGCATTAACTTGATTATCAATATTATGTCATAATGAATTAAAATTAATAGAAATATAATATTATTTTAAAAATTATAAATAAAAAGTAGAATTATAAATTAAATTAAATTAAATTTGATATAAATTAAATTAAAAGTATACATTATTTAATGATTGGAATGATAAGTCAAATGTCCTCTAACCGAAAGTGCTTATATAATTTGTTTTTAAAAGTGTTGAGACTGTCATGATTGATTTCGATTTCAGCTTTGCGGCATAAAGCATTATACAATTTGGTAGCTCTCGTAAGGGGTGAGTTGTCACCTAAATTGGTTTTGTGAAAAGATTGTAGGTATGTGACCGTGGTAACCTACTAGGAACATTAATACATATTTTAGATAGTAGGTCAGTATTTAGTTTAGATGTCAGTAATTTGTTTGCGGATTCGGAGTCCATTGCATAATCTCTAATTGCACATTGTCGTCGGGGAGGGTAACTGTTAAAACCGGAGTGAGGTCTAACGGATTAGGCGGGTCAGGGGTTTTTTGAAATCCATAGTGTATGCCAGGTAAAATCTTTATAAGTAAAGTAAATTTATGTTAAAACGAACCTTACGCTAAAACACAAGCAATAATCTCGATTGAAGGTCACGGTATTAAAAACCACCAAATCGAAAAAAAAAACGATATTACTTCAAGACCCAGATTGTGCCTAGATTACCACTCGCCATCCCGTTGCCTCTCCGACTAAATTTTACGTGCCATATTGCCTTGAATAATGGTAAAAGATTTCTCGTCGATGTCCCTGCCACCCCTGCATAGTTTTAAGAAAGCTGTTCATAACTGTCGGAGTGCCTATTTTTTATACAGCGAGTAACAGCGACCAATTCTGACGTAGCGCTCAGCTGCGCCCGCGGCACCGCTTTCTACGCTCGCTCGACTCGCGCGTAGGTGGTCACAGTTCTAACCTGACGTGCTACATAATTATTTGGTCGGAGTGCCATATCAGTTATATTACTAGATCGTGCTCGTATCATAGTTATATTCCTAGTAAGACAGTTAAGAACCGCTTTTAAATAACCATATTACGGTATAAAGCTGTATCCCTTGGGATATAACTATATCACGGCTATAAAAACTATCTTACTGCGATATAGACATACCTTTTTTTTTTTTTTGGGTGGGAAATTATCAAATAACTTCTCCCGCTCTGGGCAGAGTGGGAGGGCGTGTCAAACTCTTACTGACTAAAACCCACCCGTGTTCCTTCAGTTGCCTTGTTGCCGGGGGGCCACGATGTCCCTATCGGTTTTCTTCGAATCCCCGGCAGGCATATAGACATACCTAGGTATTATAATAAAGTCGTAGCGACGTCAAAACTGTACATTGAATATTAAATAAAATAATTGCTACGAAGTCGGGGAACGATTCTAACGCTGAAAATATTCAGGGTGAAATTGAATTCATGGGCATTCTCATATGGGGTCATTGTACTCATCATTATTAACAACTTTCACTATGGGGCCAAGCCTGAAATCACGAAAAAAAAAATCTGCTGATCGTTACATTTATGTTCGCACAGCTCGTCCAAATATAGGGAACAGATGATTTTTTTTGATGAATTAATTTTCATGATTCTAATTAATTTAATGATTCTGTTAAAAAATTTCATAATATATTGTATGAACAATGTGTGCTGCGGGCCCTGCGGCCTACCATGACATATGGGGCCGAAACAAGGACGCTCACTAAAGAGACTGTGCACAAAGTCCAACTTGCACAAAGGGCTATAGAGCGCGCCATGTTAATCCTATCGTTGAAAGTCCGAGTCCGTAGCTCAGAGATACGACGTAGGACTAAGGTTCAAGACGTCGACTAGGGATAGCGGCTAGGGACAAATGGAAGTGGGCAGGACACTTGGCTTGACCTGCTGATGGCAGGTGGAGCTGAGCTCTAACGAAATTGTTGCCGAGAGACGGTAGAAGGAAGGAGTGTTGGCAGACCAACGGCCAGGTGGGCGGACTACCTAGAGAAGATCGTGCGGAAGACCTGGCACAAAAGGGAGGAGACTTATACTCAGCAGTGCGTGGAACAAGGCTGCCAACGATGATGATGATTCCCTAAAAGTCTGGTCAGTCTGTAGGCCCTTCTTCTCTTCGTGTCGATGGTACTTTTATTCTTTGTTTTATTTTTTTATTTATTAATTTATAATGTACTAGCGACCCGCCCCGGCTTCGCACGGGTATAAACCGGGTTATTATACATATAAACCTTCCTCTTCAATCACTCTATCTATTTAAAAAAAACCGCATCAAAATCCGTTGCGTAGTTTTAAAGATTTAAGCATACATAGGGATATAGGGACAGAAAAAGCGACTTTGTTTTATACTATGTATTGATGAGTCAGTGTCTGTAAGCTATAAATTTCACGCTATATGCTATGAGGTTACCGGTTACAATTTACCGGTTCGGCGACTGCTTTGTAAACCTGCACCCTAATTGCGTAATACAACACAATCACAATTTGTTTCAATTTGAAACAGATTTCTAATCCATTGCTTCATAAGTTGGAAAAAAATCTGTTCAACAACGTAAAAAACGCAATGAATGTTGTTGAAATGTCAAAATGAAACAAATTTCGCGAAATTGGTTACGAAAATGAGTTACGCAATTAGGGTACGGTAGATGTAATGCTGGTTTCACACGAGGGCAGAACAATGAGGCAGAACTGTATGACAGAACAGTTTGGAAGGACAGTGGCGTTCAAATTTATAGCCAAATAATAGGACATGCAGTCCGCGAGTGATAGCGATGGAGCGTCGACGACGACAACGGCAACATTTACGTTACTTACTTAAAATTGCAGCACAAATAGCTCTGGATGAGCTAATTGAAATTCAAATTGAAAATCAAATTCAAATAATTTATTTCGGAAAAACATCCATATTGTGTTAGTATAAGAATTTACAAAAATATGTTAATAGAAATTGTAAAGAGTGAAATAAATAGAAAAGAAAAACTTTGGATCAGACCCTGGGTAACAAGAAGACCCTAGATTGCACGCCACATGCAAAACAAATCGGAACTGCGCGCACACTGTCCTGCTCTTTGCACTACATTGCCCTCGCGTTCACACGAGTCCAACCACAAGACAGACGAGCGAGAACGGTGGCGGAGGGAGCAAACCGCTCCCAAAAAATAGACTGGCGAGCGAGAACTGTTCTGCCTTGGTTACTGTCAAGACAGTACTGTTCTGTCTCGGCGTGTGCGTTCAAACAGTACAGTAGCAGTAAGTACTGCGCTGTCTACTGCTCTGTTCTACACTCGTGTGAAACCAGCATATGCTTGATTGAATCTATTTTTTACCCGACTACGGCAAAGCCAAAAGGAAGGGTTATGATTTTAGCAGTCTATGTATGTATGTTTGTATGTATGTATGTTTGTATGTATGTATGTTTGTATGTATGTATGTATGTTTGTTTTTACGTGTGTTCCACCGTAGCGCCTAAACTACTAAACCGATTTTGATGAATGAGGTATCAATAGATTTGTAATAATGGTCCGGGTGACATAGGCCATATAATTTTTCCCTAAATTTAATTTGGTGGACTTTACACGTAAATTTCTAACCTCGAAAAAAATTAAAATGGGATGATCATGACATGTTTGGTATCAAAAGAAAGGTCTTGACGAGCACATTACAAATATGTATATAATATTATATTTTCAAAGTAAACAAATATGTTTAAATCGTTAAAAACAAGCAAAAGTGAGACTGCGCTACGTAGTATCGCAAGATGTTACCAACGTGCAGTTAATCAAATCTTAATAAGTAGTACCGATTTGTAATTCCAGTCTTATGAAGAAAAACAAGGGTACAACGAAATATTTATATTTTGGATTTCTTCGAAGCTCGATATCAATATATGGTGTTGGCGTCGAAATAAATCGCTTTATGGTTTCGTCCAAAGCACTATACACTGCTATTGGAATTTAAAATAGGTTAATTACTGAACTATTGTATTACTCTACTCTTATTTACGTTTATCAAGAGTAAAAACGGAAAAGTATAAAATAAAAAATAAAGTTTAATAAAAAACTGTAACCCGACTACGGGAAATTTTGTAGGTGTTCTTGACACCAACATGGTATACGCATGCGACCACGGCTTTACCTTGACCATTTTTGTACCTATGTCTTGATTTCTGTCTGAAATATTTGCTTGTTTCGTACTTTTTAGATCATTTTTATTTTCCCGTAGTCGGGTTACAGTTTTTTATTAAACTTTATTTTTTATTACTATACCTAGTATTATATGGTAGTTCTTCTGTTATATAAGGTTATAATAACAACGAGCGAGCCTTACAGTAGCCACATTATGATGTGTAACATCTGACATCTCACCTTGGTAATAAGCAACATTTAAGCTCAACGCACAGACAAGACGGGTGCGTGTCGGGCGCGGGTCGGGACGGCAGTACGGCGGGTTTGTTTGTATTGTAATTCCCTGTATTATATGGATGTTAGCACACGAAACGCGTGCGCGGGTCGCGGTACTGCCGTCCCGACCCGCGCCCGACACGCACCCGCCTTGTGTGTGTGTTATAACGTTATAAGTTATAATAAGCAACATTAAAGGGGCTCGTCAAAGTCGTTTTTGACGGCTAACTAACACTGCGCGCGCTCATTGGTCAAATCGACAGCGCGCGCTTCCCCGGCTTCCTGTTACTACACACTTACGTCGCTTTTTACGAAATCACTCCCACAGATTGCAGGAAAGCGAGAGAAAAGATATTACACATCAAAAATAAATATCTATATATAGTATAGTATATATATTATATAGTATAATATATATATGTAAGACTGTTAAGGAGAAATCCCGTGTGTTTACAATCTACTGTTATAATATTTTAGTGATAGGATAGTAATATTAATTATTTCTTCGTATATGGCAATTAATATTCCAGCTAAAATAATACTTTTCCAATATTGATTGTTTTATAATACTGTTGTAATAATTTATAAATTGTATTAATTAATTAATTGAATTTGTAATCTGTTGTGAATTTCGTATAGGTGTATCCCTGAAATAAATTATTTTGATTTTGAATTTGAATTTTGAATAGCCGTTCGTCAGAATTAATCTGTAAGAATGCATCAGTCAGTGTATCAGTGTTGTGCTTGTGCCATTAGGTATAGGTACTTATGCTGCAACCTAGGCGTTCATTATTTCATTAAAAACAAAATCTTCGCAAGCAATGTGAAATTGCTGCTGAAGGGTGCGGGTATGGACCTCGGGACGAGCTGCTTTTCATACGTACAACTGAACGTCGCTTGCTCCCGCGTCACCAGTCCTAAATCTCTGTATATTTTGACTGTTGTGACCAAGTCTACAAACGTAGTAGGTATACAGGGAAGTTTTATTAAAATGTGGCTCTTATCTTAGTATAGGTACGTATTGTGGTGTTTTTAGACTTCCACGCGAACGAAGTCGCGGACAGAAGCTAGTTTTTTCATATTTTCGCCTTGCAGTGTTGCATCTCAAAAGTTATATACGCAAAAGGTTTGTTACCCAGTTTTAGCTGCTAAAGCATCAGCAAGTGCTTTGGATCCGAGCGGCGAGTACGCTACGATGGGAACACCGAGCTTGCTGGCGGCAGCGGCGAGCGCGTGCTGCTGGCACAACGCGTGCACCTCCACCTGCAGACAGGCCGGTCGCGCCACGCCGCACACGCGCGTCAACTGAGCCGCGCTCAGGTTCGACACCCCCACGTGCCGCACACGACCAGACTCCTTCAATTTCAGCAATGTCTAGAAACAATGGTCAATGAAGAACAAGTTATGGCACGGGCTAAATCCAATGCTAAATTATCATCTTACCGCTATAGAGTCGCACGTTCGCTAAGTTTTTTTCAGAAGAACTTCACCTGGTCCCCATATTTTAGTTTTTGAATTGACGAGATGATTTTCGACGAGCTCATGTTGTGAAGGTTCATCCCTTATTACTACAGGTTTTTCAAATTTGGTGCTATTGCGTCTGGCGGGAACTGTGCGGATGGTTGCAGTATTGCTGAATTTTTTAGGTACTCGGAGTACTACTACGTTGTTCTTTTTGTTTCTAATCGGAGTTTTTGAATGCTTATCTTTTATTTTTCTAGCGAAAGTGTATATCATAACTTGGATACTTGAAAGTTTTTTGTCTTTAAAAAAGCGATCGCGCCTATAATCATTGCCAGTCGGGGAACTGTTATAGTCAGATTTGTTCAGAATTTGAGAGACAATTTCCAGGCTATGATAAGATTTTATGCTGTTTTGGCAGCCGAAGTCGAACGTATCTATGTTGAAAGCACTCATAACGTGCACGTCTGCATGCGCCACAGTCGTCCAAGGCTTGCTGAACACTGGTTGGTTCGATCCAGTTCGTTTCAAACTTTCAGTTTCTATATTTTTTTTGCCTCCCAAACAACAGAAGAATAATGATATGAATTTGCTTTTTGAATTTTCTGTTGTCCTTAAAGGAGTTTCTTTTAAAGGAGCAACATAGCATTGACCAAATGTACGTCTATTATAACTGCTAGGCACGAACTGTTTGTTGTTATCAATAGGCTTGTTCAATGGATGGTCTTCGCGTAAGTAAATACATTGCAAAGATGGCTTGCAGTTTCCTTGTTTTTTTATGAAGGCTTCAGTTCTAATGATGTCACTAGAATTCATCGCGTTATATTCTAGTCTGCCTAAATTGAAACTGTTCTCAGAGAAGTAGGTAGTACAATTGAGTTGCAGTTCCGTCCAGTCCAATTTCTGATGTATTTCTATGTACTCTACGTTTTATGTTTCTAGGCGTACTCGGCCGCCGCGGCACACTCGGCCGCCGCGGCACACTCGGCCTCCGCGGTGCATTTGGAGTCCGGGCCGCATTTGGCGTCCGGGGCGCATTTCGCGTCCGGGGTGCATTTGGCGACCGGGGGGCATTTGGCCTCTGGGGCGCATTTGGCGTCCGGGTCGCATTTGGCGTCCGGGACGCATTTGGCGTCCGGGGCGCATTTGGCGTCCGGGGCGCATTTGGCGTCCGGGGCGCATTTGGCGTCCCGGGCGCATTTGGTCCCCGCTGCCCAGTTAAACCACGCAGCACATTTGACCCACGCTTCACATTTGACCCGCTCTGCAAATTTTTCTTACGCTCCGCAATTGACGGTACGGGCGTTACACGTCTCCTCTTACTTTTTCGATTTTTTTTACAGCATCCACATAAACAAACGGTTTTGAAACAATTTATTAATAAAGCCTTTAGTTTGTTTGGTTTTCTGCCCTTATTTTTGGGGATAAGAATGAGTCGCACATTCTTAGTCATAATAATAAAGATTCTTTAGGTCCATAATGTCTTTTGCCTAGTAATTAAAACCATTTAAAATTTTCGTGCCAATAAAACATAGATGCCTGTGGATTAACAAAATAATTCAGCAATACGTCAGGATTCCAAAAAATTTGCATTCAATTTCATTCAGAATGATAATTTGACTGTTTTAGACACATTAACATCTCTGCTTGTCACCTTTACTTTTTATACTTCTACCATAAATTCTACGTTCTGCAAATGAAGCCTTTTTCCTATCTACATATATTCTACGTCTTTGTGTGATTATTTTATGGAGCTTATTTTAACAATTGCGTTTTTATAAGTATTGCGAAGAACACTACCTAGCATTGTTGCATAAACTTTCGGTGTTCTTTTCGGTTTTAAGCTTCTGTGCAAATGAATAATGCTCATGAGAGATGCGTCCAAGTCTAAGGAGTGAAGAGCATTGTTAGAGCAGGCCTTCAAGTCTATGCTTTCATAAGATCTTGCGGCTCTTTGATTGTGGTACGGCGCTCCGGCGTCGCTTCCGCCTGTACAACACGGGCATACCAATTTTGGAAAAGTGCTTTTGTACCATGCCTTAAATTTAGTTTTGAGCGATTGCCTATATTTGAGAAACGAAGCCACCGAAGTGCCTACGTTGTCTGTAGGCGTTATATGAGATGCTCGGGCATTGGTATCAACTTGAACACTTTCAAATTTATCAGTATCAAAGATGTAGTCAGATGACTGTTGACATGTTTCTTGTATATTTTTTTTTACCTTGCATTGTCTTTCTAGGACGGGCAAGTGATTCACTTGTGACCAGTAACACTGTGCATCTAGATTAACATTATATTTTGGAATTTCTTTATTAATTTCCTGTGATTCGAGTGTGGTGCTTGATTTTTTTTTAATCCTGAATAAATGAAGAGCTGGCAGTTGATAGCTGCACTCTTTGTATATTTCATCACTGCGATATATTGAACTTATGTTACGTTCGCTTTTAATTTCATTTTTCGCTTTTTTGATGGGGCCTGTGATACAATCGTCTGCATATGAAACGCCCATGTTTAATGTTTGCTTGATAAATTCACAAGAAATAAATTATATTAAAAAATATATAATTAATTTAGAGATTACACATACGCACGAAATTTCTATTGAGTGTTGAGTGCGAGACTATTTCTTTTATGTAAAGGACATGTTGCGTGTTGACGTAGGTAATATTGTGTACATAGTGCTGTCAATTCGTTAATAGTTTACCTTCCATAGTTCAAGTAGGTTAGTTGAGTGGTCAACCTTCATGCTGCCGTCTGGGTTCTTCGGATGCAGGTCGCCAGGTACGTGCTCGAATGCAAAGGGAGTGTGTATGAGATAAAGGTCCACGTAGTCAAGTTTGAGGTCCCGAAGTGATGCGTCAAAGTACTCCTGAACCAACTCAGGCCGGTTTCCTGGGTGATTGAATATGAGTATTAATTTTTGATTATTCATTTTCTCCTTACCGAGAGAGAAACCGAGATAGATAGAATAGTAGAATCTACGTATCTAGGTACAAAAATGTATTTGTGTAATTTAAAAGAAGAAACATAATTATCCAAATTAAGTTTTTTTTTTGGTTTTTCCTATGGGACGCGCGGAAGACCAAGCCGAAGATGGCGGGACGAACCAGCTACAGTTGGTCTTTACCCTGCAGTGGAGCAACACGGGCTGAACAAAATAAAGAAAAACAAAATAATAAAATTTATGTAATAAGCTGTCCTACTGACCTCCGGGAGGTAGTTTGGTGACGACGAACAACTGCTTCCTCCGGGCGGGGTCCCCTGCGATCCAGCGGTTGAGGGCGCGGCCGAGTGCAGCCTCGTTCTCGTAGGCCCGCGCCGTGTCGAAGTGCCGGTAGCCCGCCTCCAGGGCTTCCTCCACTGACTTCTCCAAAACATCATCTGCAGCCTACAGCATGAATTTAAATGTTTATTTTTATTCCTAAGTTATTGTTGTACCTTCTTAATAAGTAAAGATATTTCAATCTTGGGCGTCGTTTAAGACTTTTTATTTTACATCATCAGGGTCAGTCAGGGTCTTCAGCTAGTCTTGTAGGTACCTACACTACCTACACGGGCACTGAATTCGAACAGCCTGGGTACCTGAGAGGCCTTGACCTGTTAAAAGTTGAGCGGTGGTTGTGTACAACACTAGGCCAAATTGGTTCCCTATCCATTTGCATAAAATTTTAAGACCTAATATAAGTTGGCATACTTTTGTTTGTCCTAATTTTATTTTCGCATAATATTATTTACGCATAAACAGCTTACGCATATTTTTTTACGCATAATTTCTCTAATCGTAATAATGATTAAGCATAACATTCTCTAAAGCCCTTAATTTATTAAGCATAACATTCTAAAGCATAACTTTATTAAGCATAACATTCACAAGTATAAATTTATTTACGCATATTGATATTAAAACTATACATCAGGCATGCAAGCTAGCATGCGGCATGCAGCAGGCATGGTTTCTGTCACGGCTCCGGCGGCCCCACGCGTGCTAATCGTCGCAGACGGCTTTCGCTCATCACCGCTGTTCGGCTCAGCCTCAGCCACGGCGGCTCCCTCCCAGCCGCCTGCTTTTCAGCCCGCGGGCCGCCTCGCCCCTACGCGCCTACGCGATTTTAAATTACACTCTAGGGGTAGGGCAGACAAGACTACGTGGAGTCGGTTTTGCAGCGATTCGGTTCTGTCACTAACTTTTGTAGCACAACATAATGATATTTTAAGACAATACTTTAATTTTTATTAAAATTATTAGTAAAAAAGATGAATATACTTCGAAACTTGCATATTTACAAGCAATCGCTAAAAATATACACCTAAAATAAAAATACATAGTTAAGTTAATAATGTTATATAGGTAATTATAATAAATCATTTGCATGAAAATCTAAAATAAATACGTAAAATTAACTCATATTTATTTCCGTTATTTCTATTAATTGTATGCCTAAATATTATTATGCTAATAGTCATTAGGCCTAGTAACGTTATGCGAATTAAATTTATGCCAAAACAAATTAGCCTTCAAGATAATTATGCCAATATAAACTGTAGGTATGCCAAAAAAAATATGGCAAAGTATTATTATGGCAAAACTAATTATGCCAAAATCGTTATGCCAAAGTATATTAGGAAAAAGAATATTATGCGAAAAGAAAGGATCCCGGCCAAAATCACATATTATCATCATCATCGGTTGGTTGTGTGGGGTTTGGCGCGTGGCCAAAATCACATATTATCATCATCATCGGTTGGTTGTGTGGGGTTTGGCGCGTGGCCAAAATCACATATTATCATCATCATCGGTTGGTTGTGTGGGGTTTGGCGCGTGGCCAAAATCACATATTATCATCATCATCGGTTGGTTGTGTGGGGTTTGGCGCGTGGCCAAAATCACATATTATCATCATCATCGGTTGGTTGTGTGGGGTTTGGCGCGTGGCCAAAATCACATATTATCATCATCATCGGTTGGTTGTGTGGGGTTTGGCGCGTGGCCAAAATCACATATTATCATCATCATCGGTTGGTTGTGTGGGGTTTGGCGCGTGGCCAAAATCACATATTATCATCATCATCGGTTGGTTGTGTGGGGTTTGGCGCGTGGCCAAAATCACATATTATCATCATCATCGGTTGGTTGTGTGGGGTTTGGCGCGTGGCCAAAATCACATATTATCATCATCATCGGTTGGTTGTGTGGGGTTTGGCGCGTGGCCAAAATCACATATTATCATCATCATCGGTTGGTTGTGTGGGGTTTGGCGCGTGGCCAAAATCACATATTATCATCATCATCGGTTGGTTGTGTGGGGTTTGGCGCGTGGCCAAAATCAGAACTAATGCCGCCATCTTCTTTTGTCTATACAATTTCTGTGACACTCACTCATGGACTTATTATAACACTTTCACGAATGTACCAACAACACCCCCCCCCGTCAATGTGACTCAGGCGCCAAAATATCCTTAGCTCAGTACCCTAATTGCGTAACATTTTCGTAAACAATTATGACTAATTTGTTTTATTTTGACAGTTCAACGACATTCATTGCGTTATTTACGTTGTTGAGTAGATTTTTTTCCTACTTATGAAGCAATGGATTAGACGAAATTAAGGTACAGGTAGGCACGGGCGATTTGTTCCCACGGCGATTTTTATTCATACATTGGATTATCAACGCTCTGAAAATCCTACAGCGTGTTTTTTCGACGCGCTAGGTTGGACTCTGTTGGATTCTCAACGCTCGACTCAACATCGAGAGTTGAAAATCCAGCACGCGTAGCATGACCACCGTAGAAACGAGTTTTGTCGACGGAAGAATAGACAAAATGACAGATAAACAATCACAATCTGTCATTTTGTCTATTCTTCCGTCGACAAAACTCGTTTCTACGGTGGTCATGCTACGCGTGCAGTGCGCAATAAAATCCCGCCGCGATATTTTTACGTCCGTGCGTACATGGGCTTTATTAGTGTCACTTGAAAACGAGGTTTTGTTCTCTTTGACCGTTTCATTGGCAGACGTTCGTCCGTCAAGTTTCATAGCAACTTCAATCAAGGTTGTCAAAATTCACTTTCTAAACACTTTCAAAACTACTTTCAATCCGTTTCAATCCTTTTATAGTTCTCATCTTACACTTGTTATTGGTTATAAGTACTTTTGGACAAATTTGATCGTTTTAATAGAACAATGTGTAAATTAACTGTAGGACCAAATGGTTAATAAAACATTTTCGAGATAATGAAGACAGTGGGTCCCGATCAATCGCTGATGATTGAGTGATGACTTCGCAGCCGTCGGAACTATGTCAGAACAGTGAACATGGTGTTCAAGAAAAATGGTCCCTGGACAACAACTCTTGTCGCGCCTCCACGTCCAGAGGACTGTCGCACTCAAGTGGAGACCTATTCGATAGCAGCAAGTCGATTTCAGTCTGTAGCAACACTTGCTCTTGCGAATCACGTAACATGTATTTTCAGGAGTGCTCACAAGTACCTTGTATGATTCGCTCGTCCTCACAAATACATCGGAAAAAGTGGAATATTTTCAAAAAAACCTTTAACTTTTTTGTTAAAAAACGAAATAGCAAAAAAGGAGGTAAAAGCGAGGATAGAAATAAGAGAGATCAAAATGAAAAAGAAATTGTGGAACCGGAAAAAGATACATAGGTACAAATGAAAAGAAACAATTAATCGTTACATGTACCTACTAGAAGAAAGAGTTGGGTGTTACTATGGTTTTTCTAAAAGATCATCAGCGGTCTTGGGAAAACGTTACATACAAGATACCTCTACTAAGTACACTAAGGGGATTTTTTTAATATACCTTTTTGAACTTATAAGTGGTGTATGTATCTCTGACAGAATTTACCAACAGTTTAGTATCGTTGTCTAAATATGGAGCTACGCAATATTAATAAATAAATAAAAACAGTGCCACTCCAGGAGTGCCGACAGAAGTGAAAACTTGAAAAAAATCGGCACCGCGGTAATCAACGCGTTGATGTATTTTTAATGGTCAAAAGCTGGTGTCGTCATAGTGCTGCAGTGTCGCGAAATCAATGGTTTAGTCCCATCTCAAAAATACCCAACGCGCGTAAAGAAGTTTTCACTTCTAAAAGATTTTTTTAACTACATATATTTCCTTTAACTTACTTGCCAAGTGCCGAATCCGATTCGCGGCATGCGGTCGCCACCTTCCAGTTCAAAGTACTCGGGAATCGACATAATTATTTGCAACTGTATTTTAACACAAATCTATTTGTTTTAAATTATACTTGTTTGTGTATTTCTGTGTTTAAACCGCAGAGAATCAAAACACAATGCGAGTGAGCGGCGCACACGCAGCAGTCTGGTTCGCAGGCAGCCTTGATTGCTTCACTGCAATTTGAGCACCGGTACCGGTTTGCCATAGAGTAGGCATTCGTCCGATGAACAGTTATCTGACTTACAATATCATTTTGTGTCCTAAGCGAGACTCCTCTGTGAAGCTGACCATGGTACATTGTTCTATTTTTAGGAACCTACCTATTTCACCTAACCAACTCGTTCACACGGTATTTTTTTACCGATTACGTACCTAAGTTTTATTAGTATTAGAATAATCAAATAAGTTATGACAATAGTACAGACCTGCAATCAAAGATAGGTATAACGGTATCAAATAGAAGTCATTCTGTCAATTAGCATGATTTACCCTGCATTCCGAGTTACGCTAAAAGTGATAATATCGCGAATCCGACCAAATTTTATAGTCACAATTATTACTCAATAGCCTTTATATTTTGTGACTATTAAATTTGGTCGGATTCGCGATATTATCACTTTTAGCGTAACTCGGAATGCAGCCTTAGTTAAACATGTTTTAGGTGGATTCCGTTATGCCACCACATATTATATCCTATCCTAAAAAAAGTTCTCAGCGGGCCACCAACTGCCGACGGCCGAACTGACCGACTAGGTAAAAAGCCAGATGTGCCGCTGCAGGTCCAACTAGTCAGTTGGAGTTACTCGGATGAGCTACAGTGCGACTGTGGAGCCACATCACAAACGATGCCTTACCTCTTGTCGTAGGTATTCTCTGTGCAATATACCTGCACTGGGAAAGACCTTTGCAAGTCCAATGCTAACGCTCTCGACGTGACCAAAAATATGGAAATGGAATCATCGATAAGACAAAAAAGAAGGGCACGGCAGTGCAGTCAAGTCAAGCAAAATTTTATTTTTTCCTCTTTATTGATCTAACAGCTGTTACAGTTACTCTCAAACACAACCAATTACCTATAATTCAATGTTTCAGTAAAACAGGAACAACATTGCTGTTTTTTGTCCCTAAACTAATATCTACACACTACACACAACAAGGGACTACGTAACATCTGCGCCCAATAACATCCTCTATCACCGCGGCAGATCTCTTACAAACCTACTGTAATGTTTACAAGTGGTTAGGTAATTGTAGGATTATACAATTATATTTCTGTAACAATTATTCAATGTTTGACAATAATATACTGTGGTACTTGAGTTGCGTGTACCATGCGGCTGTCGACGCACTTTATCACAATGTAAATCACAGTTAACAGATAATGATTGCTCTATAGTTAGCTTGCTCCTATCATGTTTGTTGTGCCTTCATCCTGCCTATAAGTAGGATGAATGGATTTTGGTGGATTTTTTACTAACTAATTAATTATTACATTATTAATAATTATCTATAATTTCTGTAGTTCGCATGTTCGAGGTAGGTACCTACCTACTACCTAGATAGACCTACCTAATTACGCAATTATGGAGATAAAAACGTTGTTACGAAATGACTTCTCATTAACACTGTAGTAGATAGGTAGGTTATTGTCTTATGATGATAATTGCCTTTATCTTTGCTCTTTATCTATAAATCAGTAGAAATATACCTAATATTCTAATCAACACAATATTCTGACCTAGGTTAGGTTAGGCTAGGTTAGGTATGCTCGATGACTGGCTCGGGAGGAGGCACGGCTCCCTGACGTTTCGGGCGACGCAGGTGCTCTCGGGGCACGGTTGCTTCGGCAAGTACTTGTGTCGCATAGGCAGAGATCCGGACGCTCGGTGCCATCACTGCGTCCACTGTCTGGAGGACACGGCGTGGCATACGCTGGCCGAATGTGTCGCATGGGAGGAGCCACGCCGTGGCCTCGTTTCAGAAGTGGGGAATGACCTGTCGCTGCCGACCGTAGTTCGTTCGATGGTCGGCAGTACAGAGTCCTGGGACGCGGTGGTATCCTTCTGCGAAACAGTTATCTCGCAGAAGGAGGCTGCGGAAAGGGAAAGGGAGATCACCAGTACTCTCCCGTCCCGCAGCAGGCGCACTGGGCGTCGGCGGAGGGCAGATAATGCCCTCTTCCAGCCCCCCTAAATGGGTCTAGGGGTGGCGGACTCGGAGATATCCGTCGCCCCCCATCATACAGGACCCGAGATGGCGGCGCGTAGTGTTCCACGAGCGCCTCTATAAGACATTATTAGGGGAGTTTCACTCCCCCTACGGATCGGGGCCCGCAGAGCGCGGGTCGTCACCAGTCCGGGGCAGCGGAAGTCGCATTTGCACCCGCAGCCCCCGACGCAAGTGTGAGAGGGAACACCGGGGTGGTTTTAGTCAGTAAGAGTCTGACAGACCCCTTTGCCTACCCCAGGGCAGAGGACATCCATGAGGATTTCCACCCCGATAAAAAAAAAAGGTTAGGTTATCCTATCACATTTTTATTCCAAACAACTAACTAATGACAACACATGACTAGTGGTCTAAAAATCTCATCATCAGAAATCGAAAAGGCAACGTAACATGAATACATTTCATAAATTAATATATTTTTAATAAGCTATTATACGTTCAGGTATCACATTACAAGTCGATTAATCTCCAACAAAGGCAATATAATAGAAACACAAATTAATTTTCCCACAAACCCTTAAAGTAATATCATCCTTTTGTGTGCAAACAGTATCTCTTTACCATTCAATTTGCGAACCGAATGAATGAACTGTCACAACACTCGTGAGCCCATTGGTGCGTACAACCCATAGATTGTGGTCACTGATAACATCCCATTCATCCCCTAAAAATAAGGCGTGGTTTATCTGAGCCCATCCTCCTATTGTCCATAAAACATTTTAAGGGTAGCAGATAAAGGAAAACATTTAGTAACATTCAGACCTAGTAGTCGTTGGTCATGGATACATCCCCGGTACAGTCAAGTGCGAAGTGTGGCTCTGATTTTAGCATAGAGCGGATTTTGAGTAATGATAGCAAAAGAAGAAGCGACAGTGTAGAAGTTCCAGATTGGTTGTGCTGCACTCGGTACAGACCTCCTCGGTTACAACGTAAGTATTTGAATGGTATATTGAAGCTGAAACGATGCAGGCGAAGCTTGATCTCAATCAATTAATCCAGATAAACATTCTGTTCACAAAGTTGCAATTATAGGAAGTGATTAACGTATATCCTTCGATTGGTGTTTTCCTGTCATAAAAAAAAAACAACAATACTTCAATCAATTTATTTAACAACAATTTCCGTGTATTGGAGTGGGTAGGTGAATGCCTGAGATAGGCGATAAGTTGGTCGGTCTCATTAGGCAGAGGTATTAAGTGGGTAATTACCGGACATAGACTTACTAGCGGGTCCTCGCAGTGCGATAATGACTATTGAACTTTCGTCGTTTCAGCTCCAAAATGCTACGAAATATGTAGCTTTAGGTACTGCACGTATGATCCTGGGAATCTCAGTCTTTGCAAAGGGAACTAGGGATCTCGTGTATAGTGCTACCCAGTTATTTAATTGAAGCATCTTGAACTAGAAGAGCCTTGTTTTTGTGACAGGTGCAGTGAGCAGTAGCGGTGGTCGCGCTCGTCGGTCTGGACGGCACGCTCGGGTGCCGTTCACAGCGGCACAGGCGGCGGCGCTGGAGGCCGCGTATGCGCGCGCGCCGTACCTCGCACCACCGGCCTTGCGCGCGCTGGCTGCTGCCTTGCAGTTACGTGACGATAGAGTGAGTGGTCAATCTAGTTGTTGAATTCGTTGGTTGTCTTCCGGGATATTTTTTAGTTAGTCTACACAAATTCCAAGCAGTCTCAAACCGAATTAAAACTCGGTACTAACTCACTATTATTAGGTACCTATAGTGTACAGGGTGTTTGGCAGAACGTTGAACATACGAAAATGGTGGATAGGTGGGGTCATCTGCTACTTACTCAGCCCTAATTTATTTGGCCCTGGCCCCCTGGATATTTTTTTAAAATGCAAGTTGAAATTAAGATTTAAGTATTTTTTACATCTTTCTGTAAGTTTGAGGACAACATAAAAGATTTAAAAAAAAAAAAATTGCCTGTTTTATCCATTTTTAATGAAAATTACACTTTAAAGTTAAGAAAGTGGTGAAACTAGAAGAAAGCAAAAAAAAATTAAGAAAATATCCAGAGGGCCAGGGCCAAATAAATTAGGGCTGAGTAAGTAGCAGATGACCCCACCTATCCACCATTTTCGTATGTTCAACGTTCTGCCAAACATCCTGTATATTTTAAACGTCTCGCAACAGATTGTCACCCTTTTTTTTTTTTTTTTTCTTTTTTTTTTTTTTTTTGGGTGGGAAATCATCAAATAACTTCTCCCGCTCTGGGCGGAGCGGGAGGGCGTGTCAGACTTACTGACTAAAACCCACCCGTGTTCCTTCAGTTGCCATGTTGCCAGGGGGCCACGATTTCCCTATCGGTTTCCTTCGAACCCCCGGCAGAGATTGTCACCCCTGAATATGGCGCAATGTTAGTTTATGTAGACCTGCACGCGTAGCATGACCACCGTAGAAACGAGTTTTGTCGACGGAAGAATAGAAAAAATGACAGATTGTGATTGTTTATCTGTCATTTTGTCTATTCTTCCGTCGACAAAACTCGTTTCTATGGTGGTCATGCTACGTATGCTGGAAGAGAGTTGGTTACAGAATACTGCCCTGGGGCATTCCGAAAGTCAGTCATAGCTCTCTGGTAGTAAAAATGCTAAGTTTTACCTACTCATTGCATGGGCTCTTTGGATAGATTCTTTAGATATTCCTTGATTTGTAAAGTTATTACGTTCGCTTCAATGTTTTCTAATTTCGACACTAGAATCTGTAAAAGTAAATATTGTCGAATGCTTTTGATGCCTATTAGGAATATAACACTTATTATAACGTAACTGGTGGAATGTCATCGCTGCCCAATACTTCGGGGAACACAACCGTGATATTATGTCGAGTAGGTACAGAGATGGTCAAACTCTTAGGTTTCCAGAACTTTGCTTAGTTTAGACATTAAAACAGAAAGATGAGTAAAACGTTCTGTTTTGTGGTTTCAAGGTAAATATATTGTACCTACCACTCATTTATTTAACAGTTTTTATATTACACACACATAATACAATACACACATATAAACAGACAAGAAGAAACAGAAAAATACATAGATACAATAATAACCGTACCTATAACCGTATGTTAATTTGTAGCAACAAAGACGCAGTTTGCATGGGAACCACCACATTAAAATGTGGGTACAGTAGGTACGCAAACTTTTTAACTTTGTTCAAATTCACACGTGATGCTATTGTATGTAGAATAGCCTGCTATTATTTTAATAAATTTCTTTCCGCTAGATGAATTTCGTAGGGAATTTAAGAAAAATATTACCTACGACAAAAATATCACTACCATAGTGGAAGGTCTAACCATTTCCACTGCAGTCATTGTCACTAATCCCATAAAAATATTGTTCTCAGATAAAGATTTGGTTCCAAAACCGTCGCGCTAGAGAAAGAAGAGAGAAATGTGGCAACATCGCCCCACCGATAGCTGTGGCGCTTCCTGCGACCACCACAGCACATGTTTCACTAATCTCTTCCTGTTCTTGGACATCAAGCAATGATATACCCGGCCATCCCTTCAATATAGCTCTAGAGCAAAATGAGGGAGAAAGGACATCGCTGTATGAAAGAGACCGAAACAATCTTAGCGTTTCATCCTGGAGCGTATCGACTGATGAAGATAGAGATGAGCCGCTAGATATCGAAACTATTGAAGACTGAAGTATCAAGTATGTTAGAACTACATTATTGACCCACAATTTACTGTGATATTCGTGACATGATAATTATAAATTATGGAAAATATATGAATAATATTTTATTCAAGTATTTTCATTAACACCGTCGCTCATATTTTTGCGTGCGTTAGGGACGTTGATTAGTAGGTACATACTATATTTGAGTACACACGAGAATTTTATATACAATATAGAAGAAAGATTGTACACACGGCTACAAATCAAGCTATACAATTCCAGTTTACGCTGAACTCTTATTGTATAGGATTTCCGTATAATGCGAGGTCAGCTTATACTGAAAATGTATAGCTTGATGTGTAGCCGTGTGTACAATCTTTCTTCTACTTATATATATAAAATTCTCGTGTCACAATGTTAGTTGCCAGACTCCTCCGAAACGGCTTGATCGATTTTTATGAAATTTTATATGTATATTCGGTAGGTCTGAGAATCGGTCGTAATTTATTTTTCATACCCCTAAGTGATAAGGGTGGTCCACTCCAAACATAAATAATTTATATGGCAAAACAACGTTTGCCGGGTCAGCTGGTGTTATAAGAACGTACATACTAACAGCAGGTGACAGTGGAGACATATAAAATAGGATATCGAGATTCTAGATTCAAAGGAAATATAAGTTGAGTCTTATTTTTTTTTTTGTTTTATCCTGTTTAGATATCGATACCCAGCACGCCTGTGAAGTTTACACAAAAACAAAATGTTTTTCTAAACTGATATTTCAAGTAACTACACTACCTAAGGTTATAGACCCAAAAAATAATAAAACCATACCCATCACGTCTACGGGGTGTATAGTGTAATCCCAAAACAATTTCAAGTAATGTAGGTTGCCAAGACTTACATATCGCTTTCACTGTTAAAAATTCATTTGATTTAATGTAGAGCCAAACCCCTAACTCAATAAGGCCTGGCTACAAATTTTACAACTTGATCAAAATATACGGCTTGGCCGTTTCGCAGCCGTCGCACACACTCCTATGCGCTTAGAATTTATTAGATCTAAATGTAGATCCAAGCCCCCAACTCTATAAGGCCTAACTCTACAAATTTTACACCTTGGTCAAAATGTACGGCTTGGCCGTTTCGCGGCCGTCGCACAGACACTCCTATGGGCTTAAAATTTATTAGATCTAAATGTAGAGCCAAGCCTCAACTCTGCAAATTTTACACCTTGGTCAAAATATACGGCTTGGCCGTTTCGCGGCCGTCGGACAGACACTCCTATTGGCTTATGGTAAGAAATTAAGTTCGAAGACATGTGACATCTACCAACACGCACTGGGCCCGCGTGGTGGATTACGGCCCACTCCTTCTCACAGAGAGGAGGCCTGTGTCCCAGCAGTGGGAACATTTATAGGCTGATGATGATGATGAAGAAATTAAGTCACTGGTCTTTAATGTTGTGTCATGCAATAGTTTAATGGAACGGCCAAGCCATACATACATTTTGACCACGATGTAAAGTTTGTAGAGTTAGTTTATATATTCTCGAAAAATAACATTTCATAACATAATATATAAGCTCATTTATCTATCGCGATTTATTGCAATCGACTGCAATTTATTGTAGAGTTAGTTATTAATAAAGTATTAGGTACAATCCACACGTTCCATAGTTTCGTCATGTCCGTCTGTCTGTCTGTCTGTCCGCGTTCTAGCTCCGAGACCCTTAGTACTAGAAAGCTGTAATTTGGTATGGGTGTATATATTAATTACGCCGACAAAGTGGTAAAATAAAATTAAGAAAAAAACATTTTTTAAGATAGCTCCCCTACACGTAAAGTGATGATGTTATTTTTTTTTCTGTCCTATTGTGTGGGGTATCATTGGAAAGGTCCTTTAAAAACATTATGAGTATGTAAAACCATTTTTGGATTCAGGGATCCGTTTGCGAAATATTAAGCTTTAAAGTGCTAATTTTTGTTAGAGTCAAGTGTCCCCCTGCCGGCTAAGTGGTTGATTTTGGCTGTGTGAAAAAAATCACAGCAGTAGTTTATATAACGAAATTAAAAGGAAAACTATCGCAGCTAAGTAGGCTTTACAAGTTAAGGTGATATATTGAAAAAAATGGGCTTTTTCTTTATCGTGTAACTTTCAAAGTATTTGGAATAGGGATTTCAAATTTTGGTGTATGATTTTTGACTATATGATCTAGTATCAAAGGAATACACGATACAATGAAATTTTCTCGATACAAAAAATTTGCAAAGGTCTATCTATTTTTATCTTTTTTTGAGTATCATGGCGCAACGCTTATGAGTTATTCAATGGAATTTACTTTAAAACATAGAGAGTAAGCGTTTCGAGTTTTAAGAAAAGCAGTTTTTTTTTAAATAATACTTTTCATTTACAAAAGACGGCATTTCGTTTTGGCACATACGTTGTTTTATTCCGAGCGGACATCCATTATCGTCATCTCTTCTTTCGCCTATCAAAAGTATTCTCATCACTCTCGTTCATTCATAGATCAGTCGCCCGATGGGGCTCATCGACGAAGAATCTATGTCACTTTTTTGCAAATCGGTGCGATCAAATTTACGTGATTTAAAGAATTTTGTTTACAGAAAAAGTTAGTACTTCAGCAAGTTAAAGTAATTATTGAATGCAATTAGTGTTGAATAGGTATTCAGACTGTGTGTGTGTGTATTCTTGTGAGTCCTGTGAACAATATAACATTATTTTTCTATTATGATTTCGTGGTGACATTTAAATTATTTATAAATATAGAAAGAAATATAAAATCAAAACTGAACAGTACCTGCAACGTTTGGAGTGCACAGGGCTATCAATGAACTCATTTTACAGGAATTCAATAGCAATAAGATGATGATAATAGTGAGTCGAATTCTCCACCTTCACTAAAGCACAACCAACACAATCTATTCCCGCTTTTTAATGTATTATTGTGTAAGCATTTTATTTTCTAAGAACATCTATTTTTATACCTACAACTTTTAATAATCTTTTATCTAAAGAAATAGGCTAAATAAAATTCGTTTTTAGGTTTTGATATACGTCAACAGTACATCAATATGTCAAGTACTGTCACTACGAATCATAGATCACAAAAAAGAAATGGAGTCGCATTTGAATTGTAAAAAAGGAGAGTTTTTACCCGACTACGGCAAAATCAAAGGAGGGTTATGATTTTAACATGTATGTATGTATGTATGTAACAGGCTATCAAATGCAAAATAAAATTCAAGTCAGACTAGTAGTTCCAGAGATTAACGCGTTCAAACAAACAAGAAAACAAACTCTTCAGCTTTATTATTAGGACTAGCTGCACTCCACGGCTTCACCCGCATAAGTCCCAATCCCGTGGAATATCGGGATAAAAAGTATCCTATGTCCTAAAGTCTAAACCAATTTATCATCACTGTAATATTTTCAACACAATGTATTTTGTTATGAAATAAATTACTTATGATTATGACTTAACCAGGTCATGGTCTACCCTTTGCCAAATTTCAAATATTATTCCCTCAGAACTCTAAAAAAATCAAGCTTCTAAGTCAACGCAATAAAAAAATACGGCCCTTTATGTGGCATATTTTGATAATCGCAAGTAAATCAAAAACTACAGGGTACTTCCAGTTGACCTAGAATTATGAAATTTTGGCAGGAAGCAAGGTCTCACAGCACAGGTAAAGGAAAAAGTCCGAACATTGATAATAATTTGTAGATTTATCACATAATTTTTTTTTTTTGCGATTACAAACTTGCATTTGAAATTGGAGAATTGACCGTGACGTACCTATCGATATATGGGAGAACATGTTTCTCAACTACTAAGTTAAGTTTTTTTTGGGATAAATTCATCCCAACTACGAAACCCTTCATTGTGCGTGGTCTGACATGCACGTGGCCAGTTTTTTTTGTATGTTTGTTTGTTACGCTTTCATGCAAAAACGGCTGAGCGGATTTGGATAACATTTCGCACATGGGTAGACCATGACCTGGGTATGTCCTACATAAAATACTTTTTATCCCGATATTCCCAATGGATCGAGACTTACGCGGGTGAAATCGCGGCATACAGCAAGTATTATACAGGATGTCTCAAACGTAGTGGTCCAAAGGCAAATGGGGTAAAGTAGAGGTGGCCACCCATCATTTAAAAAAATTAAAGTTTCGATATTCTCAATAGTTCAGAAGATTTCACTAATTTAACCATTTTCAAGAAACTTTACATTTTCATTTGGATTTTTCGGCCCTGTGGACAACATTTTCGACGTAGCGAGTTTAAATCGTAAGTACGAAAACATAGTGGGCAAATTGTTTAAAATGTTATATTTAAGATATTGTGACTATTTTTTATTGTGCTACTGTTTGTTTTTCCTTAAATAAATAAATAAATAAATCTGGCTTAAAGATGCCTTGATAGTGTAGGCTGGAAGATTACGTTCCTATTTACGTTTAGTGTGGCTCTGCAGCGCTTCAGATTTTATTTTTACTTATCTTTTCTAATTTTTCATTAAACTTTATTGAAACTTTCTAAGCCCAGATTTAAAACAGTGCACATAGCACATAGCTTTAAAAGTACCTTAATTATTAATAGTTAGACTGGGAAATTTTTACAAAGATAGCTTAATGAAGACCTTTAAAAAAAATGGGTTTCATAACATGGTCGAACTACCCGCAAAACTTTATGCTCTAATTTTACCGAAACATCTCAGAAAAGCGTTTAGTATTAAAATTTAACATATTTAAACGTTTTCGTGTTTCTTCGGTACATGTGTTTAATTTTTCATTCTTTTTTTTTTACTTTCGCTGTTACCTTCGTAGGCCTTCACAACTTGTGTTGTCATTATCAAAAGCCATCATAGCCCATAATCTGCCTATAGGCATTGGGCATGGGCTTGTATCTACACTATCAAGACATCTTCCAGCCATTGAACTCGCTACGTCAAAAATTTTGTTCACAGGGTCGAAAAATCCAAATGAAAGTAAAAAGTTTCTTGAAAATGGTTAATTTTCTGAACTGTTGAGAATATCCTAACTTTTAAATTTTTAAACAATAGGTTGCCACCTTCACTTTACCCCATTTGTCTTTGGATCATTACGTTTGAGACAACCTGTATACAGGTTGGATTTTTGAGATGGGGCAATAAGGGAAACTACCATAACCGTTGTTGCTACAGGAAAACGGTCTTAGAAGACTGTCCTTAACTTTTTAAGACATTTGATCTGCATTCACAGATTTCGAAAAAAATATTAGTCAGCAAGAAAATAGGCAGTTTTCACAAAAACTTTTTTTGATGCCAATCGAACCTGTTTCTTTTATGGAACAAAAAACTTAAGTGGCCAACTCAGAACCAAGTCAGAAATCGCAAAAAACTTTTCCCATACGTTTTGTGTGTGGGAATGTCACTCTGTAAACAATAAATATTTTTGCTGATAATTAAATTTTTTGTATTATTTGTCTACTCCATAGTTCGCAAAATTTCATAGACCGAGATAAATTATTGTTACTTAGCACGCGCTTTTTTCTTAGATATGTTTCTGTCTTTATCATGCACTTTTAGTATGACAGTTGTGCGACAGTGACAAGAATAATGCTTAGCCAAAGCCCATGCTAAGTAAGTAACGTTTTCAAATTCCGGTCAGTTATTTCGTTAGGTCCACTTTTTGCTACTGGTTCAGATACGTTTGTGGCAGCGCGACGATGTGGCGGCCAACCATCGAATATAGAACCGCCACTCCCTGCGTGCGGGGGCAATAAGCCACGCCCACCAAACTACTATTTATTTTCAATATAGGCCTTAACGAGTAATAATCGATCAACTTAACTTTGCAGTTTCAAAAACATGTTTTCCCACACATTCCGTATTCCCGTAAATTCATCCCAACTACGGAACCCTTCATTGTGCGTGGTCTGACACGCACTTGGCCGGTTGTTTTTATTTAAATGACTAATAACAACGCTGAACAACGTCGCACAGTCTATACTCGACTCGATCGACATTGCTTCTTCGAAACACATCGCGATTAAGTCTTGGGATTGCGTCTTATCATCTGCCTAGCCTTTTCCCAACATTTTGGGGTTGGCTTGCAGTCTAACCGGATGGAGCTGAATACCAGTATATTACATGGAGCGACTGTCTATCTGACGTCCACAACTTAGTTACTAGGTAACACGATACCCCTTGGTAAGACTGGTTGTCAGACTTTTTGGGCTTCCAACTACCCGTAACGACTGTCAAAGGTCTAACGTCTACCTACTTAATCAGTTAACAATGGGTTCATAATAACAAACAATTTTCATGCGCATTTTCTTTAGTATGTGCATGTATTTTTTTTTTTATTGTGTGAGTTGCATGACGCGCTCGCCCCACAAACCAAGGAAAAGGACTAGTCTAGAAAAAAAAAACGTAAGTTTCCGGCTATGTTATAAAAGCAAATTTATCACTTTTTTCTTTACATACATTTAAATACAATATCGACGCCTTAGAGTGAAAACCTCGTAAGTGTAAAAGAAGTAAATTTTCAGGAGGAAGAAAAAACTGCGTGCTGTATAATTTTTGTACGCGTCTTTTATGTTCGTAGTTCTGGATATAAAAGCGGGTTAAATTTCCATATTAATTAATAAAAAAACATAAAAGACGCCGTACAAAATTTTACAGTACGCAGTTTTTTCTTCCACCAATGAAAAGTTACTTCTTTTACACTTACGAGATTTTCACTCTAAGGCGACGATATACAATGTAACAATAAACTTTCTGACTGAATTTCTGTTATCCGTTTTATTAAAAAAAAAAAAAAATAGTACTTAATGTTTAGACACCTAAATAATAGCATTGAAACTGATGTAAGTAAATAGAATTAGCATAAAAATATTGTACTGATATTACACATCCCTTTCCGTAAATCCAATCTTGGTCTGAACGCTCCCTTGATCCAAATGTGTAGAAATTACAAACGTTTTTGTAAATCGTTAGATACCGACTTAGGGCTTCTTCACACGTACCACAACCACACCTTAACCACACCACGTGGCCGGGCGTATATTTCGTATTGAAAATGAATAGGACTATTCACACGTACCACATTTTGCAGTCGTTATCGACCGTGTGTGTGATACCGACCACATCGCAAACACAACGTTGCGTCGACGCAACGACAGTGCTCGCACGCCGCCCGCGCTCGTCCCCTCCCCCGGTTAATTTATTCTGCGTTCGACTGACTGTGTCTGCACACCACGTAACCGCATCGCAACTACTGGCGACAACGCAACCACATCGACATTTTGTCGGTACCACAACGCAACTAGAAAAAGCTGCAGCGACACTATTCACACGTAACCACTGCTTGACAGCATTTTGTCGTTGCGACGTGGTGTGGTTGTGGTACGTGTTTAGAAGCCCTCACACGGTGTATCACTTAGCAAGTTTAGAAGATCAGTCTCTGAGGTATGGGAGAGCAAATAAATATTTTTTGTAACCTCAGATATCACTCACACTCATACTCTTTCACCTTTCGTGGTAACATTAAATATTATTTTTAGGGTTCCCTACCCGAAGGGTGCCAAATGGAACCCTATTACTAAGCCTCTGTGTGTCCGTCAGAGCAGCGGTGGCTCAGTCGTAACGGCCTCGACTTACAAGTTGTAAGTCGTGGGTTCGTATTGAAGCAGGCGCTTTACTTTGTGTATTAAATTTCATCACCACTGCTCTCAAAACGGTGAAGGAAAACATCGTGAGGAAACCGGCATGTCCTAGAACCAAAAAATTCGAAGACATGTGACATCGACCAACCCGCACTGGGCCTGCGTGGTGGATTACGGCCCACTCCCTCTCAAAGAGAGGAGGCATGTGTCCCAGCAGTGGGAACTTTATAAGCTTAAGTTTGTCTATCCGTCTGTCTGTCAGCGAGCTGTATCTCATGAACCGGAATATGTAGATAGTTGAAAATTTCACAGAATGAGTATGCATTTCTATTGTCGCTATAACAATAAATAATAAAAATTAAATTTAATTATTAATTACTTCTCTGTGCGTAGCCCGACACGCACTTGGCCGGTTTTTTGTATAATGCTGATATCAGATATTCATTTATTTAGAATTTTGTTTACTAATTGTATTTTATGTTTTTATAAGTTTTTTCTAGTTTATTACGATGTTGTTTTGCTGTGGTGAATGCTGTGTATACCTATAATAGGCATACATACCAGAACTTTTATTATGTTATTGTTCTGTTTTAGTTTTTTGTATGTACTGCTGTATCAAATAAATAAATACCATGTTAAAATCATAACCTACTTCTAGCATAGTCGGGAAAAAAAGGCATTTCTTGCACGCCAGCAGTAATTTTACTTTTTTCATAGCCAACAAAAAGAGTTTCTCTTTCGTTGTCTATATACATACTAAACTAGCTTTCATAACAAATGGAAGTAGGTATACATTTTATCCGTAAGAAATAAAGGCTTGTACATCCCTTTAAGGGTGTTGGAGGGTGAAAGTTACAATTTTCTTCATTATTTTATTGTCTGTGTGCAAAGCCTAGCCTGCATACCAAATTTCAACTTTCTAGTACTTTGGGAAATACCTACCCTAGAGGATTTAATTTATTAAAGGGGCCAAAAATTTTGGACATTTTCCATGCTTCCTTCATGTTGACTGATGTTTTTACCGTTTCTTCAATAATTAAAGACACAATATTTACATAGTAATTACAGCTCTTATATGACTGAATAACAAATAAAATAGTTTTCGGATAATTAAACACACATATTACTTTTTAAGAATTTGCAAGGAAATTCCAATTTAAAATTTATTTTTCACCCCACACACAACACCTTCAAGTTGCTTGACACAACAATATGGCTGTCGCGCTTTGATAAAGTTTAGTAGTAGTAAGTTTATAAAAAAATTTTATATTAAAAAAATAATGCGTTAGGTACTTAAAAGGAATAACATAAATGAACTGGTTTTGAGACGTGCTGTTTTTATTTAAATAATTATGAATATATAACTAGATATTGGGTGATTAAAGTCAGGCTACACTATGTTGGTTAAGATAATTACTATTTAAAATTTCGTGATGAATGAGTGTGTGCGTGAGTTTCTTTCGCTTTTATATATTTATAAATAAAAACCTTTTCAATGTTTTTTTCGGTTTGAAACATGGAAATCGATAGATGAACATAGGTTTTTGAAGGAGATAATATGGTAGGTACCATTTTAATATTTTCATAATATATTTTTAAATATCACTGAAGCACCAGCAAATAAATGATTAAATCTAAGATGTTATGAAACCCAGTATTTTAATAATATCGATATTACATTTTTTTTTTTAGGAATATGGATAAGTTAGAAGACATGCAAATGTTACGAAATGGTCAATAATTTTGGTTTAGTTCCATAGACCTGCACCCCCCATTACGTGAGTAGGATGGTAAAAGTAACAGATTTCCTGCATTCAAACAGCTTTCTAAGACTTCGGGAAGTGCCCGATGAGTGAGTGAATGAGTGAGTCAATCAGGGAGTGAGTGAGTCAGTCAGTGAGTGAGTGGGTGAGTCAGTGAGTGAGTGAGTGATAGTCAGTGAGTGAGTCAGTCAGTCAGTGAGTGAGTGAATGAGTCAGTCAGTGAGTGAGTGAGTCAGTCAGTCAGTGACGAAATCGATGTATTTAAGGTATTAATAAAATTCAAAGTATAAATGCTAGACAAATGATGAATGATTAGTGTGTTTTATAAGTCTGCTTAGTAGTTAGCAGAGCAGAGCAGTACATCTTATCCTGAGAATTTAAGCTCTCTAGCATTATCCAGACCGAAGCTATGAGGGTTTGAAAATACGACGAAACGCTTTGAGAAAAGGCAGGTTCTCGGTGCCCCTGCTTTTTGTTTTTGGCTCGTCTTGGAGGGTACCGTGCCCCCAGATTCGGATAAGAAAAAGGTGATGTCGGTCTAGTAATGAAAAAATAACTGAATTTCATCAAAAGATATGTATTTCTCAAAATGTTTGCAAAAAATGTTAACAATCTTCAATTGTATTGTTATTGCTGTCTATTAAAAATAATTATCTATTATTATCGAGAGTCCTTAGCGTGCGTACGATCAGTAAGATCCTTGAAGGTAAAATTAAAAACGCCACAAATTACGCTGGGTACGACTAAAGCGATTGGCACACTGCACCGCATCACGCAGCGTGGTGCGGGGCGATCATAGCAAACAAACTGCGCGCGGTAGCGCGTCGCGCGCGCAGATTGTGTTTTCTATACAAACTGGTACAATGTTAAGTCTGCTGCACCGCATCACGCTCCCGCGCGCAGATTATTTGCTATGGCCGCCCCGCACCACGCTACGTAATGCGGTGTAGTGTGCGAATCGCCTTAAAATCATTTTGACCACTGTTTTAAATAAATTAAAGATTAATTGCTAAGTACAACTTTGAACCTTGGTAACACACGTGTAAATGAAACTATCATAATCATTCAAATACCCAGCTTTCGAGGTACAGTCGCGGAACAAAAATGTTAAGCATTTTTTATACTATGATTTCCAGGGCCGTAGCCAGGAATTCATTTGGGGGGAGGGGGTAGCCATCTTTAAAGAAGAAATAAAATATTACTGATTTCAGAGATTTTACGATCTTTAGACATTCTAAGTCAGAATTCAAATTTAAGAAGACTTTAGTTATTATCAATTTCAATAAAGCCCTGTTATATATTTGCAATCATGACCAAAAATAGGGACATCTTTAATCTTTAAGGGCACTTTAGTATAATGGGGCTGCTATGGAGAATTAATGTTAAATCGACTTATGCAGAAAAGTTTGAGAAATAAGAGAATGTAGGATGCAAGAGCGAGTGAAGAGAGATTTTAAATTTTTTCACTCGCCTGGGATAGATAAGATTATCTCAGAGAATTGTGAAGTTCTAGGAATTTATTTAATACAAAGTCAGACTCGATAAAAATACAGTCTCTTACTGCTTTTGTAGATTATAAAGTACGCCTATGCGAAATAGATTACAATTATCTATATTAGAGTAAGGAGGTACCTTAGGGAGGTCGATCTCAGGATTGAGATTCTGGTTTCTCATATTTCGAGGGGGGGGGGGGGAACCCCCTCAAAATCCTCCCTGCCTACGGCCCTGATGATTTCATTCTACTAGAGGCAATTTATTCGAGCACTATTCTTGAGTTTTATTTAGATTAAGTTACCTATTGCTATGTCAAGTGTCAACGTACAAAATAATATCGAATTAACAGTCTTTTAAAATACAATAGACGTGGATATATTTAGTAACCTGTTCCGCTTAGCTATTTCTAAAGAGCCATAAAAAAACCCTGAAAAAAAAATCGACACGTGTTTCACCTCTCAACGAGGCATCCTCAGGATGACGATCGACTTGTCGGGAACTCGAACACGGCGTGTTGCCACACTGCGCGTTCAGCGCTCGGTGTGGCAATAGTGGCTCGGTGTGGCAATAGTGGCTCGGTGTGGCAATACTGGCTCGGTGTGGCAATAGTGGCTCAGTGTGGCAATAGTGGCTCGGTGTGGCAATAGTGGCTCGGTGTGGCAATAGTGGCTCGGTGTGGAAATAGTGGCTCGGTGTGGCAATAGTGGCTCGGTGTGGCAATAGTGGCTCGGTGTGGCAATAGAGGCTCGGTGTGGCAATAGTGGCTCGGTGTGGCAATAGTGGCTCGGTGTGGCAATAGTGGCTCGGTGTGGGTTTTTTATGGCTCTTTAGAACAGGTTACTAAATATACCCACGTCTATTGTATTTTATTATGGATTTCCGCAAGGTCACGCCTGAATCAATTAACTAACAGTCTCTTGTTAACTTATGATGATTAAATATCATAATCAGAGGAATTCAGTTTCTTTGTAACTACTTTCTATAATACTAGATCTTTTAATTCTAGAAAATACAAATTTGTTACGGTCGCGAATCAGTATTCTGATAGTGACTTGCAAATTGCAACAAACGTAGTAATATTTGAATTTCACGGGCTTTCTTGGCGCTTTCGCCTTAAGAAATACCTACGGAAAATGTTCTACACAGTACTAAAGTAAGGGTCATTGAGGATTGGCCACTTGGACTGCGCGCATGCCCTCGCTCAGCGGGCATTTCTCTTCGGGAGTTTCGTCTCCTTGTTGGCTTTTAGTGGACTTGCTCAGGATCTCGTAGTGAGCTGCCTCCTCTTTTTCCGGACTTGTCTCGTCCAAAATGTACCTGTTAATAAAAACAATTGAATCTATTCTTGGAATGTGTGAGGTAGGTACGTGTTACTTATGGGGCTTGTATACAGTGTAAGTAACCTCAGTGTGCAATGGCCATCTGAATAGGTATAGTCAGCTACGAAAGTCAATTAACACTTCAGTTTTTTATCATAATTTTTAAGCAAAATATTTAATAAAATTGGAACAAAAAGGAAATGTAAAAAATATTAACTTTCAGCGATTATAAATGAATTAATGGTGATGTTGTGTAAACGTGCTGACCATACCTACCTATGGGTGATCCAAATTGTGTCTAGTTATTGTATACCCAAATAACATCACAAATCCACTACAATAGGGTAGTTGCCTAGGTAAAAAAAAGAAATTCTATTTAGTCCGTCTTTCAGATAATAAAAAAATATTAGACACAAATTTTTTGCTTTATCATATTAATAAAAAAGCGGCCAAGTGCGAGTCGTACTCGCCCATGAAGGGTTCCGTAGCAGCAAGTAACGATAAGTTTACGATTTATGACGTATTAAAAAAAAACTACTTGCTAGATCTCGTTCAAACCAATTTTCGGTGGAAGTTTACATAGTAATGTACATTATATATTTTTTTTAGTTTTATCATTCTCTTATTTTAGAAGTTACAGGGGGGGGGACACACATTTTACCACTTTGGAAGTGTCTCTCGCACAAACTATTCAGTTTAGAAAAAAATGATATTAGAAACCTCAATATCATTTTTGAAGACCTATCCATAGATACCCCACACGTATGGGATTGATGAAAAAAAAAATTTTGAGTTTCAGTTCTAAGTATGGGGAACTCCAAAATTATTTGTTTTTTTTCTATTTTTGTGTGAAAATCTTAATGCGGTTCACAGAATACATCTACTTACCAAATTTCAACAGCATAGCTCTTATAGTTTCGGAAAAAAGTGGCTGTGACATACGGACGGACAGACAGACAGACAGACAGACAGACAGACAGACAGATAGACAGACAGACAGACAGACAGACAGACAGACAGACAGACAGACAGACAGACATGATGAATCTATAAGGGTTCCGTTTTTTAACGGAACCCTAAAAATGACTTAGAAAACACGCATTAAAGTTGGGGAGTGGGGGCTCGCTTCGTCACAACGCAGTATTAAATCTAGCAAGGCGTGACGTCATGCCAAATTTTAACTCAATGTATCGCCGTAATATTTTGATTACGTCAAAAAAGAAAAAATACGTGTTCAATATTTTTTAATAAACTACAAGACGGACAAAAAAAAATAGGACACAGGCCATGGGGTATTGTTTCTTACCCGCAAGCTCTGAAGAACGCGGAGGCGGAGGGGTTATGCGTGAGCGCAGTGAGGCGTACGCAGCGCATACGCGTGGCGGCAGCGAGCTTCTCTAGCACGATGAGTACGCGTTGTCCCAGGCCGCGCCGACGACCTCCGGCCTCTACCTGAACCTCGTAACTGAAACAATTATTACATTTATTATGAAACACTACGTTCAAGTTAGGTACATACTAACACAAAATTTATTACAATACATTGAATGGGGAATCTATACCAGGGATGTAACGGATATCCGTATCCGCATCCGCAACTGCGGAGCATCCGCATAAATTTTGATATCCGCAAAACATCCGCATCCTCAACTTTTGATTTTAAAAGCTCCGCATCCTCATAATTTCTATGGGGATGTGATCCTACGTTGTTCGCACAAATAATGAATTTTTAAAAACTCGCGCCGAGCTAAACGCCGATAAGTGAGTTACGCGTTCTTATTGGCTAAATTCGCAATGTCCTTGTCCTATGAAAGACTTTGAGTTACTGGGTCGGGGTGGCGTATTATTGTTTACTTTTTATTGGCTCGTAGAAGTGAAGTTTTTTGCAGTAGAATTACGCTACGGTAACCTACCAAATGATTACCTACAACCTATAATACAAATACACAGAAAAAAAAAACAAGAGCTATTTTTGTACGACATCCGCATCCTCATCCGCATCCTCAATAAGGAATTTTCCAATATCCGTATCCTCATCCGCATCCTCAAACCCGATTATCTCGATATCCTCATCCGCATCCTCATCCGTTATATGACATCCGTTACAACCCTGATCTATACCATCCCGATCCCATCATCTCGGGATTTCACTACCGGATAAGGTTGCTAACATTTCTTCGGCGAAATATAGTATTTTTCAAAATAAGCAATAAAAAAATATAGTACACTTCAAAAAAATATAGTATTTTATGGAAAAAGCTAAAAATAGACAAAGATATGTTACTTATTAATTTAAGATATGTATGTTACAAATTAGATTTGTTACAGCTGACTACAGCTGCCACTAGGCAATCATGTCATTTGGTTTAAATAGGTCCTTATTTTTATTATTCTGTTTATCTTTTATATAGATTCTTTTCTTTTAGATTTTGTGAATGTGAGAACGTTGTAGGCTGTAGACTTGTGGACCATTTTCTATTTTACTAAGTACCTGGTACTTGTTGATAGGCCTACACTGTCCTCCCATACCTATTAACACTGTAATTTGAAAACATTGTAGAAACAATTTATTTTGAAAAGAGTAACCGTGGAGTTTCTTGCCGGCTTTTCTCCATAGGAAGCGACCAATTGGAACCGTGCACCTAGCTTCTGACGTTTCATAAGTGCCCTTGTAGGTTTATGTGAAATAAAATATTTTGATTTTGAATTTTTATAAAAACTGTATTTTTTGCATTATAAAAATGTCTAAAATTCAAGTGTCGTTATGCTTTTAAATTAATGTAAATCAAAAGCACATTTTTTATTAATGAGATACTCTTCTATTTCTTTCTTCTCGCCATTTCGAATTTATAACCGAAAATATCCTTTCTGTGAATGCCGACGTGGCGGGATAAACATGATAAATTATTTTCAGTATTTTTTAAAATATGCTGCCATTTTTGGCCTGTAGTTTTATCAGTAAACTCACTACATTCTTTTACTTTTGCAAATATTTCATTTGCTATTGGTATTTCAGAGTAATAGAGCAGCGTTTTTTTTAATGAAATATTTTTTTGTTAGATTTCGGTGTTGAAAATATAGTATTTTTACGTACTATATATTAATATAGTACAATACTATATCTTATAGTACGGTTAGCAACCCTACTACCGGACTACCAGACCTACTGCAGGGTACCATCCGTACTTGGATGATATCCCGACTAGTCGTACTCAGTTCTCCTCCACATTTATTATGCGCACGGCCAAAGTATGGAACTCTGCCAGCATCTAGCATCTGTGTTCCCATCCACCTATTACTCGTCAGCCTTTACTGAAGCAAGAATGAACAGGAGTCTTCTGGGCTCGCTCGTTCCATCTTACGACAGTTAGACCTCATCCGTCGCTTCCCATCAGGCGAGAACGAGCTCAAGAGTAGGCCTATTTAGCAATAAAAATATAAAAAACTGGGAGCATCCGAGCCAGTGCCGGCTTTCACGTCGTTGTGACATTGTAAGCCAATAGAACCCTCGTTGGAACGTTTTCAATTAGTAGCCCGCGTGCGATATTCTGTCATGCTAACGTACGAATACTTGTAGAGTGGACGCAACTTAACAAGTAGCAACATAGTACCGTAGATCTAGTATAGTATTTAGGAAATTATCTCTGTTTAGAATTGATGCAGTAATGTAGAATTTTATTGAAAATGTTTTAAACAATTTTCGAGTAATTTGACATTTTATATTTTTCATTTTAAAATGTCAAATTATTCGAAAATCATAAGAGGTCATTTGGTTGCAAATGACCTCTCCTACAGACCCTTAGTCCTATCCTCCCTATCCCTATGTCCTGGTTAATGGATTCTCGAGATATTACCAATAACCCTGTATACACATGCCACCTACTTCTGAATGTAAGCAAGTAAGTACAATGTAGTTAACGTTCATTACAGTTCGACGTTAGCTTCTCATTAGGGAGAAAGATGATAGTTACTATCTTACAAGCAGTGGAGCCAGAAGCAATTAGGATTTAGGACGCCTTGCCCTTACTACCAACAAGGTTAACTGCAAAGACATTTAAATATATTTGTTAATTGGAAAATTAAGACGGCGAAGTCCCCGTCTCCTCCTAAGTTAGTTTTAAAATTAGGACAGCTACAATGGTTACAAATAAAATACTTTTATGATGACTATTGTAGTAAGATTTTGGTGAGATAATATGAAAATGTGAGAGCTAAAGTATTTTTATGTAGTAACTGCTTACAGATATAATATAATCGGTTCTCTTGATAAAATTATCGATCAAAGTACAGACTAAAGAAGGTTAGTAAAAAATCGGGACATGCTTGATCAAGGGTGAATCGGGACGTGTCACCAGACCCTCGGAAATCGGTACCCTAATTGCGTAACTTATTTTCGTAAACGATTATGACAAATCTGTTTAATTTTGACAGTTCAACAACATTCATTGCGTTCTTTACGTTGTTGAGTAGATTTTTTTCCAACTTATGAAGCAATGGATTAGCAATCTGTTTCAAATCGGAAGAAATTGTGATTGATCGTGTATTACGCAATTAGGGTACCGAACACTCCGCAAATATCATTACCAAAGCCCAAATATCCCTAACGTAAGCAATAAGGGGAGCTAGACGCAGAGAGCTCACCATTCACAAATTGCAATGCTAAATATAATTAATAGAACATTCTTATCATGAATTTCTTTAACAGCTGCAGTAAAACGTGAAACATAATTGCTAACGTAATAATTAAACTCGTAAGATAATATATCATTGCAGTGGCGAGTGCTCGGATTAATTATTTCTTAAGAATAGATCTGCAATTTGACCTTATTATGGGATATGTATTTGCTACAATCTACATAACCTTTTAATACCTACTACACGTTGAATAAAAAGATAATGGTTTAAAAGTTCGATAACAATAAAGACTAATATTAATTTAAAAAAATAGATCACCTGAGAGATGATCTATATTTTGCGTCAAGTTACATAATTGCATTGCACAATGTGTTAGATTGATTAATATGTAACCTGAGTTTTTTAATGAAGACCCTTATCGCACGTTATACTCTGCACACTTTGTGAATGAGAGCAAGATCGAAAAAAGTGGAACATTTTGACCGCCATAACACTTTTGCTATAGGACGTGTTTTTTTATTACTATTCCTTAATTATAATTTTTGAAGTGAAAACTTCCTTAGGCGCGTTGGGCATTCTTGAGATGGGACTAAACCATTGATTTCGCGACACTGTGACTACACCAGCTTTTGACCATTAAAAACACATCAACGCGTTGATTACCGCGGTGCGTGGAGTAAAAGACATCAACGCGTTGATTACAGCGATGCCGATTTTTTTTTCAAGTTTTCACTTCTGCCGGCACTCCCGGAGTGCCACTGTTTTTTTTTTTTTCATTTATTTACTCTCAAACGTTGTTCATTTATTTCATTGTACCTGTTGTTTAGTACATAATAATATAATTATAATAATCTATACTAATATTATAAAGAGGAAAATAATATACTTAAAAACTACTGGACCGATTTGAAAAATTCTTTCAGCAATGGATAGCTACATTATCAGCGAGTAACATAGGCTATATTGTATCCCCATACTCCCACGGGAACGGGAACTACGCGGGTGAAACCGCGTGACGTCCGCTAGTATAATATCATAAAGAGAAAAGATTCCATTTTTTGTAAATTTGTTGTTACGCTTTCACGCTAAAACGGCTGAACGGATTTGGATGAAACTAGGCACATGGGTAGACCATGACCTGAGTTAGGACATACAATACTTTTTATCCCGATATTCCAACGGGATCAAGACTTATGACGTTGAAACCGCGGGGCACAGCTACTATATAATATACAGCGAAAGAAACTTCTTTTCCTCACGAAACTTTTCGTTTTTTTTATATCACATTGTGCCGAATAAATGCATTTTAGAAGTTTGAGATTTTTGTGAGCAAAAGCCAATCCAATCGGTCCAATCGTATTGACACCTTTTGGGTACGGAGCCCTTAGTTAGGTAAGCTTTAGTAGAGGAAAAATTGTCTCTCGGAACATTTATGGAATCAATGCGGACCGGACGCTAGGCGCTCGACTGTCTGTTCCGTGACATTCTGTCGAATCTACCAAAACTATTGAAGTGAGGAACACAAAATTAGGACACTTGATTCCTTTTCTTAATTTGCAGAGAAACTCCTGCTCTTATCTGTCCTATCACTCTTCATTCTCCTGCTATTAATATTAATTGATTTGGTGTCGGCGTGAAATGTCTTCCTTTGACAAGATGACGGTGAATAGATAATGTATGGTATGGAACATTGTCTATTCGGCGTCATCTCAAAATCAATCTTTCACACAGTCCATCAATTCGAACCCAGTAAAAATCAATCGGATCTAGTGAAAATCGTTTTATATGTCAGAAGCTAGGTGCACGGTTCCAATTGGTCGGTGGTATGAAAAATAGATTACGACCGATTCTCAGACCTACTGAATATCATATAAAATTTCATAAAAATCGATCAAGCCGTTTTGGAGGAGTATGGCAACTAAAACTGTAACAAGAGAATTTTATATAAATAGATAGACAAGTTAGGATGATATTATCCGGTTTGTGGCTTTTGAGTTACTGTAGCAACAGCAGCCACGCCAGCACACTTGGAAATTGGTATATTGATCGAAATAATAACAAAGTCTATGCAACACGTGGACTGTACATGTGTACAATAAAAATAGGCAGACGAAGGTGTGGTCAAAAGCTAATCTTTTCTCCGAAAACGATATACCACTCACTGACTGACCTACGACGTGAAATCTCAGAAACTATAAAGCCCAACAAACTTGTACCTAATTTTGTTCCTTACCAGTCTTACCAAGGGGTATCGTGTTACCTAGTAACTAGGTTGTGGATGTCATATAGGCAATCGCTACATGTATAATATTGGTATTCAGCTGCATGCGGTTAGACTGGAAGCCGAAGAAAAGGCTAGGCGTATGCCTAGCCTTTTCTTCGGCTTTCGTGAAATTCTTAGCGGGGCTCATCATACGATGAGTGTGACTAGCGAGCCCCGCTAAGAATTTCACGAAAATTCGAGGTTTAATGTGGTTTCGAAGATTGTATTTGAAAGAAATCACGAGCAAAGATTCCTTCATTTGGATTTGATGGGCTGTAAAGAAGTACTTACTATATTATTATGTTAAGTAAACAACAACATTAAGTAAGTAACAACTACATTAATACAACATTAAGTTTTATATTTAAGTAGTCAGCATTAATGAGGGCGAAAATATATTAAAATCTGTTGCTTGATCTGAATAAGTCTTGTTTTTTTACCAATTTATGGGGACAAACCGTTTGTCTGGTCAGCACGCGTAGCATGACCACCGTAGAAACGAGTCTTGTTGACGGAAGAACAGACAAAATGACAGATTGTGATTGTTTATCTGTCATTTTGTCTGTTCTTCCGTCGACAAAACTCGTTTCTAGGTGGGGTTTCCCATCGCTAAAAACTTCCACACAAATTTTCATCCGTTATTTAAGATAGACAGATAAAACGTTTATTTAGTGCAGATAAAAGACACACATAAACACAATTAAATGATAACAAATTACATGGAAATATATAAAAACAAGATGCCAATATACAAAAAAGAAAAAACATACGTATAGAAATGGAGTGACATTATGACATACTTCGAAATAATCAAATATATAAGGTGCGGTGTGCGTCTCAAGGTTGCACCAAATGGAAGTCCAGCTCAGCATGTGCCAGGCAAATATACCTGACGCGGATATTCTGCTGGATCCCTGCAGTGACATACGGACGTCAAGCAGACGAGATAACCCCCTTGGGGATGAGGAACTCTTGTGCAATATTATATGTTTCTGGACCCAGCGGTATAGGCTCTGCGTTGTGTCACTGAATGAATCAGTTCGTGAATTTAAGATTTTTAGGATCACTCGTCTGTCTGTGCGTCTGTCACAGCCAATTTGCTCCGAATCTAATTGACCGATTAAGTTAAAATTTCGTACACATATGTATTTCTGTAACCCAAACACGGACGTGTAACGGCAATAAATGAATTTTAAATATGGGGTTCATTTTTGGGGGCAAAAAAAGAAAAAAAATCGAACTGTACCGTGTGACATATGAAAGCCTTGTTGCGAGGATTTTTTTTTTTATAATTTAAAAATATCTTTAAATGTATTTAAGAAAATAGATGAAAATTGACCAGGCCTTATCTCCGAAACTACTGAGCCTAAATTTTTTCAAAAATATAGAGAGAATGGTTCTTTACTCATAGATTACAGGAAAACCTATAAGAAGTCTATGGTCTTAAAATAACATGGTAAATCTCTCAATATTGTGCGTACAAACTTACATTTGCAGTTGGAATGTATGGGAAAACATGTTTTTCAACTAAATTCATCCCAACTACGGAACCCTTCATTGTACGTGACACGCACTCGGCCGGTTTTAAGTAAACAGGAAAATTCTTGTGTTCCGACGTTGAATATTTTGGATGCACTCCTAAATTATTGCCCTCATTCCATTCATTGTGAAACAGAAAATTTACATCAGGTCAAGACATTGAACTTGCTTAATAATATAATATGCACGTACGAACGCTTGATTCACCTTGACTGACGGTCAAATAAGACGGCAAAAGTTTGTTGCACTCAATGGATTGATATTATTCTTTTATTTGTGTTAGAAACACAAATTAATCATCAATTAAATAAAGTTGATATTTAGACAATTTGAAATTTAATAAAAAAAAAAAAAATGACATTTGTTATTTGAATTATTTTGTTTAAATTAGAATCATTATTATTGTCATAAAATTTGCATGCCGAATTTAGTAGGCGGAATATGAAATCTGTAAAATACCATATTTCAGGCAAATAAATTAATTTATCTATAGGGAAATAAACTGTCAAACACAAAAAAGAGCTGGATTCTTTGTATGTATACCGTCAAGTTCACTACTCCTTCGCCTTTGAAAAGGTAGAGCTTTTGATAATGATCGAAACGTAACACTTTTGTCAATTCCAAGGAGCTACCGATTCAATGCTCTATTCAAATGAAACACGTCACACACGCACTATTAAATTCTAAATGCACTGAAACTGCACATTTTCCACATCCTATCATTTTAATGAACAAAGCAAAATCACTTTGTGCTATTTTCTAACAACCCAACTTCACGATGACTCTTGCGCCGGAAATCGAACTAGCAATGAGGAATCAAGAAAAATTTGTCGTAGAACATTCCCTTAGCGGGAGGGCGGAGCCGGGGAGAGCGGGTGACGAATAGGAGATACCAGTGGCACCTCTTATCTGAGGTGACGTGCGCCTTTATCAGCAGTAGGGAGTTCGGTGGTTTCAGGTTAGACGGCTTCGCAAACGGAGACGAGCAGCACAGTGATGAGGCCGCGACTGCTATGGCTGATTCTCTTGTGGGCGGCGGCGGCGCGGGCCGCACGCCTGCTGGCCGTGTTGCCCACCAACACCAAGAGTCACCACGCCATGTACGGGCGGCTCCTCGATGCACTGGCCAGGAGAGACCACCATCTCACAATCGTCACGCACTTCCCATTGGTATGTATAATTTGTACCTATGCTATTAGTAAACCCTATTTCGCTGCTCAGTTTTTATTGTATCGTTTATTTCTTATTTATAAAGGTATTTCTTTTTGATGATTTGAGATTTTTTAAAAAGAAAGAAAGAAGGAAATAACATTTATTTGGACACAGTTCGTGAAACACAAATATAAATAAAAAAAGGAAAAAAAAAATACAGTGTTTTAACAACAATAGTGTATGCCTCACGGCTCCGCCGAAAAGGTTCATTTCAGCATTAACCATTCAAAATGAATCCACGCGAGACACAATGGTTTTTTAATTGTTTCTGTAATTTCGATATACGAGAGGTTAATGCCAGACCGCACGAATCTTTATCGCATTTACACGAGAAACGTGCACAAACACCACATAGTCACAGTGAGAGTCATATTTGGGACTGACCTGTTAAAATACTTAAGTCTAATTTTCATTTGAAAATATTGTTAAAGAATTAAATACTATTTTTAATAAAATAAAATTGTCAAGTCATAAATACCGTGTCAAACCATCTAAGTATAGAAAGTCGATCTTAGGGCCGTTTCCCACCAACGCGAGAAGCAAGTGAGAGGGTGACAAGAACATTCAATAGATATGGTGTTATTTTCGTATCTCCCTGCTTTCTTGTAAGGGCTTAGAAGATGGCGGCATCACTTATACTGATTGCATAACTCATCTGTTACGACGCCTCATTGAGGTGGATAACAATTAAAATTCTATTGTGTCTCGTTAATGACAGTTGAAAGGTTAATGATTTTACTTTAAATTAATTTTCTACGGGCAAAGTCGCGGTAGGTCGTCTTGTAAAACGTTTAGTGAGTGTTTTAAATGTTTTCAATGTGATCTAACAAATTAAGAAATATTTATATTCTGAAACATAAAATATTTTTCTCACTAATCTCGTAAAAGTACTCATATCATCTTTCCTAAAGTAAGTTTTTCTCCGAAGGACTGCATAGAGGTCGTCCAGTGCAGACGAATCGAAATGTGTTCATTACGGATCCGTAGAACGCATAAGATTGCTATAGTAACTCATTTTCCTTAAGATAATCTCACAATTTGCGATTTACGCTAAAACTTTGCAGAAAATACTCATGGAAATAAAATTTTCTTTGATTCGTTAGAGTTTTCTTAGCTATTCAAAATTATATTAAAAGTGGCTGATAGACGTGCGAGGAACATGCTACTTACTTAATGCTCGACTAATTTCACCCGTGTGTAGGGTTACCATTTAGAAATTTGAAAAGTCCTGATATTTCAATAAAAGTCCGGACATTTTAGTCATGAAATCCAATTATTGTTTGATCTCGATAAGTTGATTGTTAAAAAGACTATATTTTGATTTTAGATGAATGAGAAGTTAATAAATATTAAAGACTTATTTGGAATTACTTAAATAAGTTTTGTTACTCGTATTCCATTTCAGCCAAAAAATCCGGACTAATTTAAGACCCGGACAAAGTCCGGACAAAAGTCTACAAGTCCGGACATGTCCGGACAAATCCGGACGGATAGTAACCTACCCGTGTGTTATTCTAAAAGTTCGCGTACTTAGGCGAAACAGATTGTCGGGCTGAAAGCAGTTAGAGAGATCGTCTAATTTAAAATTGCACGCTCCTCCACTGCTTGTTGCATACACATTTCAAATAATATTGAGATTTAGTGGAGGGGCGTGCATTTTTAGGGTTTTTTATTAGATGGTCTCTACGCTACTCGCTCGTGCGTCGTATTACCCATTTCATAATTACAGAATATATAAGTAAAGTAAGCTATGTGATCCTAAAGTCTCGTTCTCATTATCCTGTCGAACGGACAATATATCTATAATGTTTACGCATAAGTTTTGCAGCTTTACGAGTTTTGTTGAAAACAACAATAATCTGTTCTTCAGCAATTTTTGTATCGGTGAAGGAAAATATCGTGAGGAAACCGGCATGTGAAGCCAAGTCCGAGGCCTATGGGCAAAAAAATATTCAAAAGTCATTTATTCAAACTAGGCTGAGAATCAGCACTTTTCGAACGTCAAAATTACATAAGACAGTCCCCAAAAACGCCCACCCTTCTCCACTTCCTAGTGCCTTTAGCTGGGAAGAAGAAGTGGCGCAACAAACTCCCCAGCAGCACAGCTTCAAGCAGTGGCGTGCACACAGTTTTAAGACAGGGTAGGCAGAAAATTTTACTCACCAAAAATACTGCACGTTGGTTTTGGTTCGTCGCGTCGTCTTGTCGATTGATGATGTAGGTAATTGCCAAATTCCAGCTCAAATATCAATAGATTGACTGATTTTATAGACACATCAATTTACGGATATTCAAAGTGGCCTTTCGGCGCGTTTGTTTGATGTTTTGTAGTGTTTGTGTGATTTGCAAAATTTAAATAAAAGCAGTGAAAAGATGGTGATGGATGTGAGTATACTATATAGGATTGTTTTATTTGTATATTAAATCTACACGCCTATCTTTCTGTAAGAATGTGTGCAATATGGAATCGTAAAAGTTGGGAAGGCGTTTTATTTCCGTAAGAAGATTTTTTTCTATTGAAATCATGGAAAGATCTGTAAGTCGTTGCTGGCCTTGTGTATTTCTTAAGTAGGTGTGTATACGTTTTAGCGACGAGAATGACCTTTCGGTTGAAGCACTGCTCGCGGGAACTGTAACAATTAATTTTGCCAAACGCAGCACTTCGGGAAAAACTGTATTTATGTTATTTTCATAAAAATGTTCTATAATTTCGTAAATACTAAGGTTTTTGAATTCGGCAGATTTATAAACACATTTGAGCTCATTGATAAGGCGGTCTAAGTTAAAGTCGTATAATTTATAAACATTTACGAATTGCGATACTAGTTCAACCGGAAAATTGTCATTATATTTATTGAAATTTTCGCATTCAAGTAGTCCAAAAAAATTTAATTCTTTCAGATTTTTATACCGGTCGCGACATTCGTTGGATATATTGTCTATAATTTCAATAAAAATCCGCTTAAAATTGATTTTTGCGTCTACAACATTACGTTTTCGTTTTGGCGGCCCTGTGATTATTTTTACGCTTTCAAAAATTAATTCAAACCTAGATCTGAATGATTCTAAAAACGATTCAAACTCCTTAATTTTTTTAATGCAATAAGTCACATCTGATGTCTTTTTTTGCATAATTTCGTAAAGCACATCAGTTTTTGCGAATATTTCGTTAAACACATGGAGTAAAAACTGGAATTGAAAGTCTTTTAAATTGTGTAACAAATTCGAAACTTGACTTAATGTCTCGCCATCCCAAGAGTCTTCGTTTTCAACCATATCCTCAAATAAATCAATTAAATGTAAAGAAGAATTGAAAATTACATTTACAGTACGCGAATTGTAAGTCCATCGAGTGTCAGCAACGCGAGGCAATTTTTTCATATCAGCTATTTTATTATAGTGGTTTTGCCTTTTGGTACTATTATTAAAGAAACTTGCTAATGTTTTTATGAGATTGAAAAAACATTTAGTTTCTGGAATACGTTCGCACGATTTGGAAAGTACCAAATTAAGGACATGGGTGGAACACCAAACGTATTCAGCAAGAGGACATTGCTGGCGAACCAGCGACTGAACGCCGTTCCGTTCAGATGACAGGACAGCTGCACCGTCATATGTCTGAGCTACTAATTTCGACAAACAGTTAAATTCTGATAAAATCTGCAGTATGATGGCACTTAAAGTTTTCGCGGTGCGGTCGGAACTTACGTCAATATACTTTATAAATCGATCAAACACTTCTGACTTATGAAAATATCTTAAAACCAGTACTAGTTGCTCTTTGCCACTTACGTCTGGTGTTTCATCGACCATCACAGCTACAAAATCAGTGGAAGCGATTTGTTGTTTTATTGTTTCGATCATTACAGACGCTATACTAGAGATTAGGTCATTTTGAATACGATTTGATAAACCCGTAAATGAGCTAGTACAATTTTGTAAATGGTTTTCCAACACTCCGTCGTATTTCGCGAGCAAGTCGACCATTTCTAAATAATTGCCCTTATTCACTGACGAAGCAGATTCGTCATGTCCACGAAAAGCGAGCTCTTGTTTCCCTAAAAAGCAAACAATGTCAATTAGTCGCTGAAAAATATTTCGGTTCCGATCGACTTTCGCGTTATGTCTATCAATGTCTATTTGTATCTGAGAGTTTAAACGCGTCTCTATACGATTTTTTCCAAAGGTGTGATATTTAAGGGAAGCTTCTAAGTGTTTTTCAGATTGTTCATGTTTTCTCGCGGCGGTAGGAAAATTATGAATATCAGCGTAACCGGTGTCGTTCCAGACGGTTTTATTATTTGAAAATAGTAGACAAACGAAACAAAATAACCGATTACTGTGTATGCAACCTGTCAGCCAATGATATGAATCATATTGTTTTTTATTGAATTTACGATTAACTTTACCTTTAATTTGTATTAATTGCAAATCCGGTGTAGGTACCACGACCTATCTCGATAACTTTTTTTTTTTCACCGAAAGATTTTTTTGAAAACGCATCATGTTTTATTTTCTCAATACACACACCATATGAACAACTTTCACAGACAATATTATCCATTTTACACTAATAACAACAATCAAATTCTAATTACTTGATAGCGTATTCACAAACACAACACACGTCAAACAATATGGCGACTATAGTAAAACGAGCATTAAAGGGTAAAAAAAGTAATACGACAAAAAATTATGGTCATCTAAATGTATAAAATTCAATGAAACAATGTTATTTCCTAAAATATTTGCATTGCATTGCATAACAAACTTTCGTTCGGTAATGTTCGGTACGAGTCGTAATTTTTCGTCTTAGCTGTATAGAATAACTACAAACAGACACTGGCTTTTCTTGCAGTTGTGTGCGTGATTTTTGTCATTGTGTGTCAGCAAAGTCCACGTAGCTATAGGAACGCACACACATTAAATACGACTTACCACGAGAGCACACATAAAAACATTCAGAGACGAATAGTTTGTGTCTTTACCGTGGCAGAGGCGAGGCGGCGCTAGTGCAGCGCGAATCGAGATGATGCGAAATTCGAACGATGATACCACCGGCACTCGATAGGTGGAGCTGATTTATAATTTGTTTTGTTTATTGATAAAATAATATTAGATCTATTATCAGAACTAGGGTAGGCAGTGTCTTTCTGTCTTTATGAAACGCACGCCACTGGCTTCAAGTTAGAAAAATGATTCTATATGGCGACTTTAAAACTCTGACACAGTACCCTAATTGCGTAATACACGATCAATCAAAATTTGTTTCGATTTGAAACAGATTGCTTATCCATTGCTTCATAAGTTGGAAAAAAATATCTGCTCAACAACGTAAATACCGCAATGAATGTTGTTGAACTGTCAAAATTAAACAAATTTGTCATAATCGTTTACAAAAATAAGTTACGCAATTAGGGTACTGGTTAGTTACAAACCACACGAAATAGAAGAAAGAAGCTACTATTGTGCGCTGTCCAATGGTGCCGTTCTGAATTTCATAGTTAGTGAGCTATGAACTCAGCCTATCACAGTCCACTGCTAGACATAGGCCTCTCCCAGGCTGCGCCACAACACCCTGTATGGCGCCTTCCGCATCTTGTCTGTCCCAGCGACCTTTTTAAGGATCTCAGCAGGGCTAACATGACAAGCGCGAGAACGATCTTTTCTCGTTTTATCGTAATTTGTGTACGATTCTGACGTCATTCTAATGCCTAACAAAACCGCAAAAGACGAGTAAACTTGAAAAAGGCACTTTGACACTTCTTTCTCGCGAAGAGAGACCGATGTTACAAATGATTAAAAACAAACTATTTTTATGATAGCAATAGTAACATCGGCTTGAAGTTCCGTTTCACTCATTCAATTTTATGTATGGAATGAATGTGTACTTTATTGATTATACGTCTCTCTCTCTCTTAATTATTCTCTCTTTTAATTATTTATGTTTAGTTTTTTGAATAACCGACTTTTTGATTAAAATTAAATGTCTTTCTTTGGCATGCTGAAAATAAAATGCAAAATGACGGAAATTAAAATTACTGGCACCTATACTCATTAGATAATCACCACAAATGACAAATGGACCGACGATCGCAATTTGACAAATCAAAGTTTATTATTGTAACAATCACCATAAAGCCTATGACATTGCAAATTTTGTTAATCACCCCACTCACCAAAAGGACTGACGTTCAGATAAATTGGCAGTTGGAGTTAATTCCGCTATTATAACCATAAAACACTAAACGTTGTTAATCATCACCCTTAGGAAATGAACTGGTGATTTTAGTAATGTTGCGAAGGTTTGATATTGCCATACAGCCATAATCCCTAGATTTCGTTAATCACCATAATTGGCAAAGTGACTGGTTATTACTGAAAGTAATACTCATCATCTACGTAATAGTGCTCTCCTCCACATCTCTCGCGGCCGCCGAAAGGAACACCAGTGTACACCCTCATTTAAGGGGCAAGCCAAAAAAAAAAAACCTTCAGTAAGTACTATGAATCTGCCATCTTATTTTCGAGTTTTTTTATGCATTATAATTTTGTCTACTCTTCTCGTCGTCAAAATCGAGGACGACTAAATACGACAAAATGACAGAAAAAACGTAGATTATCTCGTGTTGAATTGTCAAAAATCGAGATAACTAACGTACCTTGTTAGGGTTTGTCGACAAAAAATCAAGTTTGACAGAACGAGTCGAGTATTTTGTATGACGTACTGTCAGAAAACGATAAAAGTACAGAAATAGACAAAAATTACTCGCGCGAGAGTGGATAATTGTCGCGTGTGTCATGTTAGGCCTGCTGGTCGGTCCATCTAGTTGGGGGCGTCCCACGCTACGCTTGCCGATACGCGATCTCTCCAGGACTCGCCTGCTCCACCGGCCATCGGCCCTTCGACAAACATGGCCAGCCCACTGCCACTTCAGTTTGGTTACTCTGTAAGCTATGTCGGTTACTCCGGTTCTTTTCCGGATAATATCAATTCAGATTCTATCCTTCAAAGAAACTCCCCAAGCATATCCCGCTCTATAGCGCGCTGAGCGTCCACGTTTCGGCACCGAATGTCATAACGGGCAGGACGCACTGTTTGAAGACCTTAGTCTTCAAATACGGCGGGATAGTGAGCTAACCATAGATTTAGTATATACTGGGATCTAAATAACAATAATCTTCAGACCGAATTTGATCACGGCGGCCGAACTCAACCTAGCCAAATACCCATGAGATATAGTGCACAAATGTTTGCGCAAACACAGGTGCACTCTGTTCCCTCACTCTCATAGTCAAACGGTATAATAACAGCGGTGAATGATGGGTGATCATAAAAGTCCATGCAGGTCACTGATCAGCAACTGACAACCACTTTCCGATAGTTATTTATTGACAAAAAGTGAAGTGTGAATGAACGGTCAAATAGATATCTACGAGTTCAAAATAATAATGACGAAACTACGCGCGGTCACTATTGAGAATACGCACTTCATTTCAACGTAGGTTAGGTCGAGGACAGTGATAAAAAATGTTTACAAAAAGGTTACGTAATCGATACCCCAACAAATTAAGTGTATACAGAAACTCTAGGTCTCTTGAGCATAAGATTTTATCCTGTTCTTTGTTGAGCATAATATGCTCGAACTGGACAATGTCGTCGTGCCAAAGCTAATGGGCCTACCACACGCACAAGCTGTTCCGTGTACAAACCAGCCTGCGCAGGCAAAACTGTGGTGAAGCTTGTGCGTGTGGTAGGCCCATAAGTGACATCACCAACATGATGTTGGTGACGTATTTATCACCGTGCGATACCATTTGTTACGTAGGAATAGTCTACCGGGTCGCGTGCCGCATGTTTTCTTACAAAACATTAATAATTATGTTAACAGTGGAAATACAAACATTTGAAATTAATTGAAAAAGTCATGTGACCGGACATGTGAATGACAGCGCCATTTTGTTTAAGGGTACTAAACGCATAACATGGCTAAGTGATTATAACAGAATAGGGTTTCTAAACCCTATTCTGTCCAAGGTAATTTTTATAATCGTGCTTTCGACTTATTACGATGATTGGTGGTCCAATACCGTCACGAAAACAATATATTTATAGGTACTTTCCTGAAAGTAACCACGATAGTTCAATTAAGTATTTATATTTCAGAAAAACCCTCTACCGAACGTGCACCAAATAAGTCTCGCTGGGACCAGACCTGAAATCGTCAATAATCTCACAATGCAACACGATTCCATAAAACCTGATTTTATCCGGAACTTGGAACAGATAATGCAAGAATGCGTTGACGCCTGTGAGAGTGTTGCCAAAGTGCCCGCCGTCAAAGCACTGTTCAATTCAACGGAGACCTTCGATCTGGTCATAGTTGAAGTATTCGGGAGCGACTGTTTCCTTCCGCTCGGCAAGAAATATGGAGCACCGGTGGTCGGCTTTCTATCAAGTGTACCACTGCCCTGGGTTAATGATCAACTAGGCAATCCTGACGCAACTGCCTATGTTCCGTCTTACATGGTCGGCTATGGACAACGAATGTCGCTATGGGAAAGATTCGCAAACACGATGGCGGTTATCATAGCGAAGGTTTTATACAGATACAAATCACAAATTCCATCACAGGTTAGTAGTATTCTTTAGGATATGTTAGATACAGAATGAATAAGTTGCTGTTTATAGTGGTTATTAACAAACTTTTTCTTTTCCAGGCTATAGCGGATCGATTATTTGGCCCCGGACCTAAGTTGGAGTCTTTGGCCCAGAACTATAGTTTGGTTCTATCCAACAGCCATTTCAGCATCAACGAAGTACGGCCTCTAGTGCCTGCTCTAGTAGAAGTAGGAGGACTGCACTTGGAAGACTCTCCAGTGCTTTCTCGCGTGAGTACAAAGTTTATCAAATATGTAGTGATTTAATTGGCTCGTTAATTATTTGATATCGCTATTAGTGATTGATCAGCACATTAAATAACCTCTAATGCACTTTAATCATCGTTCGTATCAGCGAGCGGCGAGCGGCATGCGGTAGGCCTTCACAAGTCACTGGGTCAATCAGAGCGCGTGTCCGCTGAAATTATCTCAATTATTGTTATTGTTCGCGTAGTTTCAACGCCTGTGAAGGTTCATAGCCAACAGTTATCTCAACTACCAGTGTTGCGTATGAAATTTCTAAAGGCAAATAGGTCATTAGGAAAGTTTTACAACCTGGAGAGGAGTTTTTCATTTCCATATTAATGATTTTCCCGAAATCTAACCAGCTTCCTAGCAGTATCACGGGCTTAGTGAAACCTTTGCACCATCTATGACTAGACATACGATTGTTATATTGCTCATAAACGTGTCAGCAAGATTGAACGTGATTGTGGTAACATATCGTCACATCCACGGTAAACTTACGAATCTGCAGTTTTAGTGAAATCGACATTTTGATGAAAAACTGTGCCTAATGTGGTACTACACACCGTGGAAAATTTAAGAATTTTTATCTCTGACGGTTACAGAATTCAAATTGTTCGAATCTGCATTTTATGTTAATACACCCATGTATGATGATGTAAAAGTTACGAATGTGCATTTATTTCTGATCCTTGTACATTATTGACAAGTTCATAATAATATATAAAGAAGTACCATTTTGAAAACCAAATGTACTGCGGTACCATTATACCTGTTACAAAAAAAAGTTATCATTGATGTTTGCTTTCAAAACGCTCCCCTGTAAAATGCATTTTCTGCAGATTCGCAAGTTTGCCGTAGAGGTGACGATATGACATTTGTTGCATTGTAAGCTTTTGTCCGGTAGACATTACGAGAGTTATTCGATTCCTACTCATAGAAATTGAAAGACACGCGTAGATATTTTTTGATACCTACGATAACATACAAAATTCACGCCTAATGTTCTATTTTGGAAAAGCAACAAAAATCCTGGAAGGAATATGCTGTTGCCTCCAATCTCTACAAGCAGCAGAAAATAATGATGTATACAGGAAATGTCGAGCCTAATTTGTGACTTGCAAGATAATTAGTTGCTGGTTATGTAAACCCCGACGTCTCGTCAAGAAATACATACTCAGACTAACGGTATCGACTAATTAAAGGCGTAATTAAGAGTAAATAAATAATAATAAATCAACATCAATGCAATTAAAATCTGCAAAGGAATAATAAAATGATGTCAGAAAAACAACACAAACAAATTAATAGTAAAATGTTAGATAAAGTTATCGACTGCAGCAAGATTCTTGAGAACGTTCATGTTTATTACTAAACTGTAAATAATATGTGTACATAACTACATAAACAATAGTCATTCATCTATTTCATAGGACAGGTTCGTCAATTCAAGAAGACATTTTAACCTACATTTCAAAATGCAATAGAGAACCGCGTATCGCTCCGAACCAGGACCTAAGACCCGCCTGACAACAGATAGTGTCGAAAGATGAATCATTTAGTAGTGTTCATTATGTTGTTATTATGGAATATCGAATAGTAAACCCGAATCGAATAGAGATTGATCGAATCCTACACAAACCCCCAACTTTGATCACCGCTTGCTGGTCAGGCTTCAAGCATTTGCCTATCTCATCATCATCATCATCAGCCTATAATGTTCCCACTGCTGGGACACAGGCCTCCTCTCTGTGAGAGGGAGTGGGCCGTAATCCACCACGCGGGCCCAGTGCGGGTTGGTAGATGTCACATGTCTTCGAATTTTCAGTTCTAGGACATGCCGGTTTCCTCACGATGTTTTCCTTCACCGTTTTGAGAGCAGTGGTGATGAAATAATTTACACAAAGTAAAACGCCTGTCTGGGTTCGAACCTACGACCTACAACTCGTAAGTCGCGGTCGTTACCACTGGGCCACCACTGCTCTCATGCCTATTGCCTATCTCCACCATTATAATATTATTAACTTAATTTATTTTGTAGCAAATGCAGAAGCTGCTGGATGCAACCACAGAAGGCGTGATCTACTGGAGTTTCGGATCAATGTCCAGGATCGAAACGATACCAAGCGACATATTGTCTCGAATATTCAGTGTGCTGTCGGAGCTACCCCAGACCGTGTTAATCAGGATGGACCGACGTATGCTGGCACAGAACCTCACCGTGCCAGACAATGCCTACACGATGGATTGGATACCGCAGCACGCAACCTTATGTGAGTCAGAGTTATCAGGTTCATTTCACTGTTACTATGGACTAAACCCGACCCCTGTAGGTACGACTGGAGATAGTCTTTTTATCTTTTAATCATGTTTTTGTACATGTCTGAGATAAGCTCGAAATGAAGCGATCAACGAATACTTACAACAACTTATGAATGTTTTTTATTCTGACGCATTGATTACGAGTTATCTTCTACAAGCTGCAAGTGTCAAACAATAAACATGAGTTATTCCGACAGGTCACCCGAACGTGAAGTTGTTTATTTCTCACGGTGGTCTGCTGGGCACGCAAGAGGCAGTGGCGTGTGGTGTACCGATGCTTATGGTGCCGTTGTACGCAGACCAGGCTCTGAATGCACGAGCGATGGCCGACCGGGGCGTTGCAGAGATAGTTGCGCTCAAAGATTCTGACAAAGACACATGGAGGCGAAAATTACGAGCTTTGCTCACCGATCAACGGTATGTACTATCGAATACGACGGGCAGGTCCCAAAACATTGTCCGTATGGCGTCTTTTGGGCGCTCAATGATCTAACAAGACGAGCAAAGCTTTGCTCTCTGCTTGCTAATATTGAAATGAGTAAATAATTATGATAGACCTGAGTCTTCGATGGTTCGAGACAATAAGGTCCGTCTAGATAACCTCCACTGACGATATAATTGGCGAGTCTGCTTTCATTATCATCGTATTGACAACCTATGAGAAATTCGCAGTGGGTGGGTGGTATAAGTAGGTACAGGGTGATACTGCAGAGTTGCGGAATGCAATTCTGCCACACCCTGACCCTTGATTTGTATAAAGCCTTTTTTTTCGGAAAGGCAGAATGTTTTTTTACTTCTTAGCGTGCCGATGGCAAATATTAAGTAAAATTTCCTGTTTGGCCCAGAACTCGTCAACGCTAACAGCATTTGCTGACGCACACATTACGATGGTCCTCACGTGTACAAGTGACAGTATTATGTATTGGTTGACTGATTTATCTGATGCCATGATGGTTAGTGATAATGAAGTCACTAGTCATGTTTCACCGAGGAAAATCTTTATCATTTTGCGACGAAGTTGAGTAGTTCTGAGTTTTGAAAAGCTTTTGTTGAAGTGAAAAATTCTTTAGGCGCGTTGGGCATTTTTGAACTCGCGACACTGTTACCGACACCTCATTAAAAGTATTTCCTGCACAGTAAAATTGTTCTAGTTTTCACTTCTGTCGGCACTCCCGGAGTGCCACAGTTTTTTAAGATATGTACGACGTTATGTTTACGCATTTACTGATGTTACCAATAATTTTTTTCAGATACAAAGAAAATGCTATACAGTTAAAAGACATATTCCTGGACCGGCCTATGAAGCCTTTAGACATGGGGATTTACTGGATAGAATATGTCCTGAGGCACAAAGGGGCCTTACACCTGCGGTCGCCGGCGCTCGACCTCACCTACCCACAGTACTTGCTACTCGACATGGTAGCGTTAAGTATTGCCATAGCGTTGCTTACCATATTCATACTGCACAAGCTATTTAGAAACTTATGCACGAGGTGCATAAAATGGTGGCCAAAGGAAAAACTAGTCTTTGAAAAAAGATTAAAAAGAAACATTAGTTTTTACTTGTGTGTTTTGTGGAAGTATAAAGTGAAACCCAATTGATGAGTGCTATGAACATAGATTGGAAATGACTCATTGTATTATGTAGGTGTAAATATTATTTTGTAAGATAATTGTAAATGTATTTCTATGGACCGTTGATTACAGTGTAATTCTGTTAGGAATTCCGATTTCATTACAGAAAAAAATTAAAGTGTGAAACTTTGAGTGGACTCAAAGACGGGACTTTGTGTGTTGGTCAAGTTCTAATAGTAGGTACTTAGTTTCTATGAATCGTGACGAAACAAGTCGCACCTTTGTGCTAATGAGAATTGAAAATAAAAAAAAAACTTGTGTTTCGAAATTTTTAAGCTGAAAATATGCAAATGATACCTTAACACGTTTAAATCTAACAGAACTGTTAACTCCTTTGATGATGATACCAGTAAAGGAGTCTGACCACTACACCGTATCATACCATGACCGTGCTAGGAACGTGTCAGGAAAAAAAATATTTTGTTGTATTGAAAAGTGTGAGACTATGCCCACTAGACCGTTCCATCACCGATCAACACCATTGTGTGCTATGCACAGAGCAGCGGAGCATCAACAATTGTCGGCGAGAATATTTTGCCGCTGCAGATACGCTGCAACGCTCCGTACATGGCACGCGACGTTGCCAAAAACAACCGACTTCCAAAAAAAAACACTGCAAAGTGAAAAATAACTTTAATTTCGGAAGTCTTGGGTTTTGTATTTTCGTTTTTTGCCACCGACTTCCGAAATTAAAGTTATTTTTCACTTTGCAGTGTTTTTTTTTTGAAGTAGGTTGTTTTTTTTTTTTTGTAAAAAGTTTTAATTTTTCTACCAGTGACAGGAACTTTTCATATCATCTACATACAAGTGGGAAAAAAATTATATTTGTAGCTAACTCAAAAACTACCCAAGCAAAGTTAATAAAATTTATATGGGACCAATTTGAGAGCATACCCTTTCAAACAAAAAAGAATTTTCAAAATCGGTCCACAAATGACGGAGAAATCGGTGTACATAAAAAAAAACATACGTCCGCTACGAACATATAACCTCCTCCTTTTTGGAAGTCGGTTAAAAATGGTGGGCGCAGGCGGCGAAACGGTGAATATACTGGTTATATCCGCGTATGATGACCGTTCTAAACCCGTTATTAACGAACAATTTTCTAATAGCCATTGTACAGGTACATAAAACAATTTCCTCAACAAAAATATTCACTCGCTCTTCCTGACGCGTCTGCGAAAACACAGGTGAACTACTACAACTGAGAGAACGGGAACCGTACAGATATGGGGGTGTACTCCTGAAGCGCGACTTCCGCAGTTTCGGCCGAAGTTACGGGCACTTAGTATTCTGTCTCACTTACGGTATGTCTGTAAGTGAGACGGAGGTCGAAGCGCCCGTAACTTCGGCCGAAACTATGGATTTCGCTTATGGAGTAGACCCTCTGATACGCAGATAATACGCGAATGCTACGGTCTCTATAACCGTTATGCGCGGTTATGATACGCTGTTGATACGTTCTAGTGGGCATAGTAGTCCGTGTCATGTTTCTTTCCGTGCCCGATTCATAGCACGGTCATGGTATGGTAGTGTAGTGAGCTGAGAGCTTTCGTCCTTCATCCATTATGTACATAAATGGTGCATTTTACATAGTAACAAAGTTCTCTGTTGGTAGGCCTAATATTAGACAGATAATTCTTGCTTGTTATTTGTTTAGAATGTATTATCTACTCTAATATTATGAGAAAAAGAAGTGATACATGAATATCAGTAAAACCCGAGTCCAGATTAAAGGGCCAGCTAGCCAAGAATAAAAATGTAAAACCTGATGACCAAATACAAAAAAAACTAAAGAAATAAAATATTCTTTCTAAATATTTTAGAACCATTATGATGATTGAGTTTTTTTATTTACACCTTTTTATTATTTATAAGATAATAATAGTATAATTCAGATAAAAATAAATAAGCAAGTAAAGAATGATAATGTAAAGATGTTACTCACTTTAAATATCTACTTTTGTAGTCAGTAAAATTATGAATATAAGAAATGGGATAATCAGCACCATGTAAAATTAACTTTAGACAACAAAGTAAATTACATTATCATAATAAGCCTATAGCAATTCACTGCCAGATATTGGCATCTCTAATTTCATGTTATGGTTATGCATAATTTGCCAGGTTGTCAAAAGCCCATAAGTCTAACAACCAGTCTTACCAAGGGGTATTATTTAACCCTGTTAACTGGATTGTGGAGGTCAGATAGGCATTCACTCCATATATAATACTGGTATTCAGCTGCATTAGACTGGAAGCCGACCCCAACATAGTTTGATAAAGGCTACACTGATGAGTATGATAAAAAAAGGTTGATTTTGCTCACCAATAAAGAACAGGATCCCCAAAGTCCATATCAAATCTGAAGTGTGAGAAAGCTAGAAGTGATCCATTCTTTTCTCTGGCAATGAGGTACCATGCTCCATCGTCTGTCATCTCCTCCACTTTGCGGTCCTTGTTCCATCCCCAAGCACATGTTTCATATCTGAAATTGAATTAAATATTTAATTAGGGATTGTTTGGTACTAAATGTATTGATTAATGAGTAGAATGTTATTTGACAGGGTAGTTTCTGAATCTAATACCTTTAAACAAGCAATTCTTGTATATATGTATAGTATATAATCTGAATCTCAGAAATAACGCCAACGATTTTCATGAAATTTACTATGCAGGGGGTTTCGGGGCCGATAAATCGATCTAGCTAGGTTACATTTTTAGAAAAAGCTGTTAAAAAAACAGGGCAAAGCTCGGTCATCCAGATATTGTATTAATTAAATGACAACAATGGAAAGAAATAAAGTCTATGTTAGGAAACAAAATTATTCTCATGTGACTTATGAAACAGTTGCGGTAGTGGTGCCTTTTTAGTTATAGTAATTATTATAAACATTTTTGTTAAAGCCTATTTCTGCTTAACATGCTTAGTAAGTACCAGAGTACTGTAGTTTTTACAGATCAGTCAAATATAATCTTGGACCATCATTTATACAGCTGGTGCTTAGATAACTACTCACGATGCATTTCTTTATAAAAGTAACGAAATCGTAATTAATTTATCTTACAGTAGTTTCATATTCCTTTCCGTCAAGTCAATCGCCCACTGAAGCACATTCTTGTCCAGGTCAGTGACCCGCTGGATGTACATTTCTACTTCTAATTCATTATTCCGGTACACAAGGAGTTCTTTGCACAGTGACGCCAAGTCTTTCAGTTTATTGGCTGCAGTAACGTTTGTCATTCCATCCGCAATTCTACGTTGCTCCAGCTTTCTTGCTTGGCGCTTTTCTTTGCTTTTATTAGCATTGGTTTGTGTTTTTTTCTGGAAAATAATAACCAAAACAATAAAAAATTGGTGTAATGAAACGTGCGGACGCTGCAGAACCATAGCCCGCGAAAGATGCTTCTTGTGAAAGGATAAAATACTTACGCCCATTTTATTTTACTCAAAAATTAAATTGGAGAACAAGTCAAAGATTTTGGGATTTTTATCGAGCAACAAATAAAGTCGATTTCATTGATTTCACAACAAAAATAACCAATACAATACAAAAATCCCAAAACTAAACACTGACACACAACACAACCAACTGTCAGTCAAGTGTCAGAAAAGAAATGTCAGTCATCTCACCTAGGCCGCATTCCGAGTTACGCTAAAAGCGATACTATCGCGAATCCGACCAAATTTAATAGTCACAAAATATAAGGGTTATTGAGTAATAATTGTGACTTTGGACTTTGGTTGGATTTGCGATTTTATCACTTTTAACGTAACTCGGAATGCGGCCCAACTCACTTTTTTTTTTTGGATATTCTGGCTCATCTACTCACCTGTCATGGCCAGTGTTGCTATCTTGGTTTCTAAAAGCCTAGAGCTCATAGGTGGACCCCAAGGCTAGTACATACTAATTCCATGACAGACCCACAAGATAATTGGTGACGGTCGAAGATCGTTTGATCGTAAATTCGTGTCTTCGGCAGCACAGTTGCCTGTCTTCAAATCGCCATTGTTGTATTTATGTTTACTTTTGTGTCGATCGTGAAAAAGCCCATTTCATAATATGTCCTTTCAGCCAATTCATATGAAACCTTTAATGAATTATACACCAAAACCTTCTTTATGAATCATTCCGTCCATTGGTAAAAACCGTTAGAAAATCTGTTCGGTATTTTTTGAGTTTATCGCGTTCAGACAGACAGACGCGGCGGAGGACTTTGTTTTTTAAGTAAGGACTAAGGATTAGTATTGATCGTAGACAATGGTGCCGATTCTTTTGTCACAAATGCCTCTAAACTAAACTAAAAATCAACAAAATTTAGTTTAGTCCTGTCAAACGACGATTTCCCATTCTGAAATAGACTAAAGTGACACAACATAACTATAATATATTTTAGTTTGACAGCACTAAGATGGCACTGAGATATTAGTTTAGTGGAAATGGCAATTTTGCTATTATGAATTTGACGTTTTTCACCTAAAATTTAAATTTTCTAACTAAATCTGACTATTTTTAATCGCGACTAAAAACGTATGGTTAAAATTAGTTGTCATGAATCATAGATTATACTACTATTACTGAGTCTTTTTTTTCTTTTGCTTATTATCTCGAAAACGGTGTGACCAATCGTAAAAATAATGAAAATTTCGACCCCCTTTTTAGAGCCCTTATACCCCTAACACTCTACATGTAGGTAATAATTTTTCTTATTTTCCATACAAAAAGTGAAAAAATCCATATAAAACACGTCGAGGATATATGAATGTAGCCTAATTTAAAATAATTTCGTCCGAATTCATCTTTATGGCAACTTCCACAGGAAATGCTACTGGCCGCCAAATTTGAAAGTGTGCTGAATGTCAATGAAAAATCAATTTAATTTCCAAATATATTGCCTAGCCCGAAGATTTTCTTGGATGTGTTAAAAAAGTTTAATAAAACAACTATGCCCAGAGTAGGCAAAGGTTATAATCAGGTGTATTAAAATATCGCATTTAGTAGGTTTGGTTGATCAAATTTTCTGGCTCTTTGCCAAATTTTGATACTGTCAAAGTCTTGTTTCAGATTTAATTTCTATGCTCAGAACACTCCAAGTGCGCTCGATTTTCAGAGCCACAGTCAGCTGTAGCCACTCATATCATAGTACAATCAGAAATATGAAATTTGTTAATCTATCTCAAACAGATGCTTTAATGCCGACAGTAGGTTTAGGAACATGGCAGGTAATGTAAATGTTCAGTTTGTAAGGGTTTGTGTAAACCTTAATTAGATAACTAATAATCCACATTTTTTCTAGGCTGAACCAGACGTTTTACAGCCTATCATATATGAGGCTTTAGAACTAGGATATAGACATATTGATACAGCATTTAATTACAATAATGAAGAAGCCATTGGCAATGCAATAAAAAAATGGATTGATGATAAAAAAGGTCTCAGATCTGATTTGTTTATTACAACCAAGGTATGTATTAGCAAATCTTTTAGACGACCCACTGACCCTTTTATTATTTGATAATAACGACTCTATAGGTACATAATAGGTATACCTACTCAATAAATAAAACAGAAACACTGTTTATTTTTTAGCTTCCACATGTAGGCAACAGGGCGTCAGACGTCGAAAAATTTCTAGATATACAACTGAAACGTTTGCAGACGTCGTATGTGGACTTGTACCTCATACATGTACCTTTTAGTTTCAATTGTGATCATACTACACTAACCCCCAAGATCGACGCCGACGGGAATTATGAATTGGATATGAATACAGACCATAAAGCAACATGGAAGGTAGGTTTTAAATTCTATAATTTTATTTAAAAGAAAATAACAAAATAATTGAAATCAAATTTAAAGTTTACAACCACCAATAATCTTACACCTCTGCCTATTCCTTTGGGGCTACATCTTACAGGCGTGATGCTATGTGTACTTAATCTCCAAGTCTTCACACATGCTTGTCATAGAATTCGAATCATCTTTGTCTTCAACTACGAAATTACTTCAATCTTTTAGGTCATTATCCCACTATAACTTGCATCAGGGAAAGGCAATTTCCCGTCTATCCTTGTGATTGTAACATTAGTAGGAAATCTATATTCAGTAGTTTATGTTCAAGGGGTAACTAACGCAAATTTTAGTTAAATAAAAAGGGAAAAAGTAAAAGTTATTTATAAGATTCAAGACATTTTTATTGTTAATATATTTTTTTTGTTTTAGAAACTGGAAGAATGCCAAAGAAAAGGTCTTATTCGCAACCTTGGTTTATCTAATTTTAATAAGCAACAAATACAAGAAATTTGGAAATCTGCAACATTCAAACCACAAGTGTTGCAAGTAGAACTTCATACTTATTTCCAGCAGCAGGAACTGCGGGCTTATTGCACAGAACATGATATTATTTTAACTGCCTATGCTCCTCTTGGTAGCCCAGGTGCTAAGAACCATTTTGTGAACAAGTATAAATACAGGTCGGTACTGACTGATAAAAGATATAAAAATACCCGTTAGCTAGATAACATACAGATAATGATTAAATTAATTTATTTTTTCAGCCCTAGCGTTTTTCCCGATTTGATGACTGTGCCAGAAGTCGTAACAATAGCCAAAAAATTTGGAAAATCTCCAGCACAGATATTGCTTCACTTCTTAGTTCAACAGAAAATAGTTGTTATTCCAAAGAGTACTAATAAGAAGAGATTGAAGGTAAATGTTTTTCAATTTTACTTAATTACCTGGTTAACTTCCCTGAAACAAAGATGTATACAGATGGTTTAGTCCGCAAAATCATTTAAAGGGTAAGCGACTTTTGCTACGACACAATAAAATGCTATGTCTTCAGGTCGCACAGCACTAATTACCTACAGTTACGTCACTTAGAAGTTGCCTCTCTATCGCGTAACTCGTATATCTTCTGACTACGTTACACTCACTGAATTGGCCCGATAAGCCGAGCCCGCCGCGCACTTGTAGCTTCGTACCTAAAATGTGGAGTGCGCCTTCTGTATTATTCTGTGCCTGAAATCTGGTTTAGCAAGTTTAATTTGATCAACTTCAAATGTTTGACTTGTGGTTTTCATATTTTAGGAAAATATAGACCTCTATGATTTTGAGTTATCTCAAGATGATATGGATAGTCTGGTCAAATTGGATAATGGAGAGAAAGGAAGAATTTTCAACTTTTTGTTCTGGAAAGGTGTTGAGAAACACCCTGAGTATCCGTTTATGGAAGTGAAAGAAAAGATAGCTGCAGAGAATATTTATTAAAAGAATACTGCATGTCGCCACTCTAGACAATGAATACTTTGCGCTTCTAAAATCTGCTATGACACCCACCAAACGCTAGTGTCAGCTTAATGTAGACACCTATGCAAACACTTTCAGCTTTAATATTTAAATGATCAGTTATAAACTGATGTATAGATTGTTTTAAGTACTTGCTTAGAGCAGAAATCTGTGGACTGTTTTTGATGGAAATAAATAAAATATAAAAATAATGAATCGTTTTTTTTAATTAAAACTGACATGATATTCAAGTAAAAAATTATAGTAAGAAATTGGTAACAGAAAGTAGAGAAATCACGAGAGTCTGTAAAGCATTTTCCTCTGCAATCTGTGTTGTAATTCTCCGCGTCTTATCATGGTGTGGATGACTTTGAGGATGGCTCTCTCAGGGTACTTTTGTTTGAGGAAATCCTGAATGATTGTTTGTTCTGATACTTGAGAACCCACTGCGAACCTGCGCTTCAGTTGCTTTTCTATGCGAGACAACATTTCATGGTCTTCCTCTGTTGTAAAACCTTCTGCTCCTAAAATCATTATTGAACTTCGTTATTATTAGTTTCGCAGTTAGATATTGCTTGACAAACAAAACTTTTGCCCTCTATTGATTTAGAAGATTATTTTTTGATAAAGCCTACCATTATTTCATGAACTTACCAGCTAAGCTGCCAGTCATAGCTGCGTCCAATGTTGACACTTGGAACAATCGGAGTGCTTCAGTGACATGTACTTCTGTGGCGAACGGTAGCAGTTGCATCTTAGCAAGAGATTCAGATATTCGGATGACCGCTTCTAGCTGCCTGAAAATATAAAGAGAGAGAAGTAAAGTTTGTGTTTCAACATGAGAATTAACTAATTTAATTTTTCTTTCTTTTGTGTTTTGATTACTTTTGGAACTGGTATCAAGCTGGGCTTTTGGTCTTGTTTTTATGGCAGGGACGACGCTCTATGGTAACGTACTGTACATCCTAACAACTAGCTTTTGCCCGCAGCTTCGCCTGCGTGGATTTCGGAAAATATCCCACGGGAACTATTACCGGGATTTCATATCTAATAGCCGAGGAAAAGGTCATTGACTCCTACCGCTGCGCCCGCGTTGCCGTCAACCATAATACTTTGTAACACGTAATTTTGAATCTGTGATATAAACTAGGATACGATGTCAAGGCATATTTTAATCTAAATTAAATGCCCAATTTAAATAACATATTGGATTAGGATTAATATAATACCGGTCAAAATAGTTTCCGAAATATCAATGAAATTTTAATCAAATTCTGAAAGATAAAAATGGTTAAGGGTCATCCTTAGAAGATAGACATCACGGACTTTTTTGTTGAACTTTTTAAGATATATATTACTGTGGAACATAAATTTTATTTATCTTTCGCGCGGCGCACTCGTAAAGCTCCCAGTCGGCGTGATTTTTTCCGACATCTTCAACAATAATCGTCATAATATTTCAGCCAATTTACACAAAATCTTAATGAATTATACAAAAAGCTTCCTCATAAATCACTCCGTCCATTGGTGAAAACCATTTGAAAATCCGTTCGGCAGTTTTTGAGTATATCGTGTTCAAACATACAGACGCGGCGGGGGACTTTGTTTTATAATATCCTTAATATTATAAATGCGAAAATAAGTTTGTTTGTTACGTCTTCACTCTAAAACGGCTGAACGGATTTGGATGAAATTTGGCACATATATAGATGATGCCCTGGAAAAGAACATAGGATACTTTTTTTTTCCCAAGGGATCGAGACTTATGCGGGTGAAACCGCGGGGCGCAGCTAGTGTAAGGATAAATGCGAAAGTGAGTTTGTTTATTTGTTACTCAATATTGCAAAAACGGCTAGACGGATTTGGATGAAATTTGGCACACAGATAGACCATGACCTAGATAAGGACATAGGCTATTTTTCATCCTGGATCGCAGAAGTCGCGGGCCACAGCTGGTAATTGATATTTGAATGTTCTACAACACAAATGTTTTAATTACCTCACTGTGATAGGAATGGAGAGTCGTTTGTCGACTTGTCTCTCATGCAGCGAGGCGCCTGTCCTCATCAGTACGTAGCGCGCGCGCAGGCGCTCGGCCGCGCTAGCGGACAGGCGCGGTCCGCAGCGCGCGCGACAGTACGCGGAGTATCGCCGCAGTAACGCCAGTGGCAGCTCGCCAGCGGCCGTCTCGCGTTCCACGCTGTCACCACCCATGTGTACTGATATGATGTGTTTGGCTAATGTCTAGAAAAGTTTAACGGTTCATTAATCTATAACCCATTCATAGGAGATAGACAATGTATCATACATGCTAAGAAAGCTTCAATTGGTGTCCAAATCTCTGGTCATATTTTTCTGCAAGAAAACTTTCAGTATCCCTAGTTTTGAACTATGTTTTGGCAAAAAGCCATCAGTTTGTTTCTGACTGGTGTAGGGTGTACAACGTACACTTGACTTCCTGCACACTATCCTATGTGAATACTTACAATATCCCTGTTTTGATCGTGTTCATCCTTGACAATGAAAATCATGTCGAATCTTGATAGAATAGTTGGCATGAAGTCAATATTGTCGTCAGCTTTGGTGTCATCCCATCGGCCGAACACAGAATTAGCGGCTGCCAGGACTGAGCAACGAGAGTTTAAAGTTGTAGTAATGCCAGCCTGTAAACAACGCGAAATTAATGAGTTTCATATATCATTTTTATTCGATGGGTCATGCTGCCAATACACATTATAAATGATTCATGTCTACCTTAGCTATAGATATAGTTTGCTGCTCCATAGCCTCGTGTATGGCTACACGGTCATCTTCGCGCATTTTGTCGAACTCATCAATGCATACAACCCCTCCGTCCGCGAGCACCATCGCTCCGCCCTCCATCACAAAGTTACGCTGTGGACATGATTACTTTTAATAAAGAAACTACTGGTGCCGATTCCCTTGTTCACAAACTAAATTTAAGTTCAGTGCATCTTTTTCTTTCCAATTCATTAAGAACAGGACAGAAGATAAATTTTAGTTTGGTCCTGTCAAATTAATCAGCGCCTGTCACTACTCCATACAAGTTTAGACGTGATTAAAAACTTGCCAACTAAAATTACGTTAATTTACGTCAAGCGCTGATTAATTTGACAGGACTAAACTAAACTTTATCTTCTGTCCTTTTCTTAATGAAATAGAAAGAAAAAGATGCACTGAACTTAAATTTAGTTTAGTTTGTGCACAAGAGAATCGGCACCATTGTACGCCAAAATAACCCAACTGTGAAATTCCTGTACTGGATATCAAGGGTCAGAAATAAATTGTTACTCACACTGCCAGGATCCCTGATAACAGAAGCAGTGAGACCGGCTGCACTGGAACCTTTGCCTGAAGTGTACACGCCGATAGGAGACACCTTCTCCACGAACTTCAGCAGTTGTGACTTAGCAGTACCGGGGTCGCCCAATAGCAGTATGTTAATGTCGCCTCGCCGGGTGAGACCATCTGGCAGTCTTTTGCGCGCTCCTGTTTGGAACAGAAATCATTCAGCTCCCTTGCAGAAAGGGCGAATTTGGAACGCAACAATATGCCCAATTATTTGGATTTACGCGCAGCAATCACGTAAGTGAACAGCGTGCGTTTAAATATCACTATCAAACAATAACAGCAACGCGCGAAATTCGCCGTTTTTGATTCTTTAAAATTTTGAATCAGTAACAAATGAAGATCTTACGGGCTAATAATTAATATTACATTTAAACAAGGCTACTACAATACCAAAAATAGATAACACATACCACCAAACAGTAAGCAGGAGATAGCCTTCTTCATATCAACCACACCAAATACACTGGGTGCTATAGACAAGGCGATACGGTCGTATATGTCGGGAGAAGCTGCCAGTCTTCGGAACTGTTCCTCCTCCTCAGCAGTAAAAGGTTTAAGGCCTCCAGTCACACCCTCTTCGGCCGTCAGACCGACGGCGCGGAGGTATGAAGACCGGACACCTACTGAACCTTTGTCGCGGCCTTCTCTCTGCAAATATACTTTTTTTGTTAGGATAAAATATTTTTGAAATAATTATGACATATTTTTGTTTCAATATGAATTGGTTGTCAATCGTGACTGCAAACGAATAATTGCAATTTATATAAATAGTTCAATTGGTTGACGCTGTGTCCGCTATCATCGCGCTCGTTTATATGACGTACCTCGTGATTAATCAAGTCGCGTTTGCACCTCATAATTAATATAAACCATCGAAAGAAAGAAAGAAAAAGTATTTATTGAGACTCGCACAGGAAATCACAAATTAAACTAAACACCTTCATTAAGAACATTAATAAAATAATAAAAAAAACAAAGTAAAATTAAAATAAAAGCAGAAGATCCTGTACTGTCCTGCTCCTAATCTCAGCATATGCTGCGACATTATGTCGCAGCGCTGGTATTCTGATAGGGCCCGGCCCATCGTGTAATCGCGCGACTTTCGCTTTCCTTTAGGACACAGTGTAAGACACTTTAGAAACTCACCCCAACTTTAGCAATTTTCTTAATAGAATATATTCCGAGCACGGTGACTCTAGCGCCGGGTGCGACTCGCTCGCACAGCACACGTTCACAATACACCGTTAGATGACGCGGCATCTCGCCCTGAGGGATATTTTCTGGAGCTTCTTGCAGTTTCAGTACCTGCCAAAAGTAGTCTTATTTATTTCCAACAATTGCGTAACACATAATCAATCATAATCTGAATGATTTTGAAGGATATTGCTAACCCATTGCTTCATATGTGCGAAAAATTAGTCTGCTCAACAACGTAAATAACGCAAAGAATGTTGTTGAACTGTCACAATGAAAGCCATTGCTACTGTTAGTGTGTTACACAATTACCTGCAGGCATTAAGTAGGTGTACACACGGCTACACATCAAGCTATACATTTCCAGTATAAGCTGACCTCGCATTGTACAGAAATCCTATACAATGCGAGATCAGCACAAATTGGAATTGTATAGCTTGATGTGTAACCGTGTGTACTACTTCACTTGTAGAAGACCACAGCATGCACAATAAAGTTAAAATATTAATAATAGTAACAGACAGAATGCATTTGAATGTTGTAGACACAGATTTTGTAATTATAAGTTGCATGTTCTATCAGTAAACTTTAGTAAGTATTACTTTAAAAAAACATGCAGTTTATTATGTTTAAGATAGGCAGCAGTTTTTAAATTTAGGAATCAGCAGCTTTCTAATAACTAAGAGAGAAAGAAGTATTTGCCTGTAAGTACCTGATAGTCAATGCACTTGCACTTGTCTGGAATAATGAAGTAAGGATCTAAGGGGCACTTTGGTCGACCAGCTTGTTCTCTGAAAATGAGACAAGAAATAGGCTTTTAGAATACAGAACTAAGTTGGATGCGATGTAATGTCTATTCCAAAAGTATCTGAAGAAAATGTAAACAAATGATCCAAAAAATGAAGTTGTGGATCCCAATTTGTAGTGCTACTTACAAATTGAGTGCTTAGATTTGATTATTTTGCCTAGAGCGAGAGAAGTAATTTCATAACTTCCCACCCAAAAAAAAGGTTTGATTATTTGAATACTTACCTGAAATTTTAATTACCATTAGATGTTTTTCGTTTGACAATTGAGGTCAATTAATAATGATAATTTTTCAATTACCATTATTGTTGGAAAAAGTGGTGAGATATGAAGTGTTAACTTTTTTATTTTGGGTTGAAATTATCAAATAACTTCTCCCGCTCTGTGCGGAGCGGGAAGGCGTGTCAGACTCTTACTGACTAAAACCCACCCATGTTCCTTCAGTTGCCTGTATGTTGTCAGACAAACCCACATAAAGTTTTAACCTACTAATTCCAGATGAAAGTGTTGCTATTTCCCTTTAATGAGTGCTTGCGTAAGAATTTAACCTGATTTGCTTACGCTTTCTTCGCTTTCGTCCGCGTGGATGTCGCAAAATAGGATTACATACCTAATTTTTTTTTTTTTTTTTTTTTTTTTCCGTTTAACAACTGCCATCAGTCCTTTCTGGACTATTATCAGTTTGGTTGCGTGGATATAATTGGCGTTTCAGGTACAGGGGCCATTGCCACTGCTACCTCTTTATATTACTTGACCTCTCCTAAGTCGATTGACAGATTCACTGCTGTCCAGTAATTTAACAGCCAGAGGATTTGGGTGGATGGCGAGACGATCAGCATACCGCTTTTTATGTTTTATAATTTCCTCAAGAATAGTAGGAGTGTTGAGATACTCATGGATTTCTTCATTCCGTGTGAACCATGGTGGATTGACAATGTTCCTCAAGATGGCGTTTTGAGCTCTTTGGAGGCACATTATGTTACTTTTGCTGGCCACTCCCCATAGTTGGATGCCGTATGACCATATAGGTTTTAATAGAGAATTGTACAGCAAGAGTTTATTGTCCAAAGATAGGACTGAGTTACGACCCATCAACCAATACAAGTATTTATATTTGGCGTTTAGTTGTTCTCTTTTTTGTTTTATATGCGTCTTCCAGGTGAGCCTTCTGTCCAGGCAAAAACCGAGATACTTAACACAATCCGTATGTGGTAGAGTTGTATCCCCCAATGTTACTGTAGGACAGTCGCCTCTTCTCAAAGTGAAGGTAATGTGATTTGATTTTTGAGCACTGGCGCAGATACGCCACTTTTGCAGCCAGGTATTCATTTTATCCAGTACTATTTGTAATTTGTTACTGGCCATATCCGGTTCTTTGGCGCTCACCAGGTAAGCAACGTCATCTGCGTATGTCGCTACCGTTACATCTTCTGTGGTTGGAAGATCAGATGTGAAAATATTGTATAAAACAGGTCCCAGAACCGATCCCTGTGGAACTCCAGCTTCGATATTATAAAGCCTAGATCTTTCGTCTCCTTGTTTTACTTGGAATAGTCTGCCCTCTAAATACGAAGCTATGATAGGAAACACTGAGTGGGGAAGGTTTTCTTTTATTTTGCACAGTAAGCCCTTATGCCAGACACGATCAAAGGCCTGTTGCACGTCCAGAAATGCCGCAGAGGTGTATTCCATTTTCTCGAAACCCTGGCGTATTGAGTGGTAGACTCGGTGGACCTGTTCGGTAGTTGAATGTGACTTTCTAAATCCGAACTGGTGTACAGGGATCAGGTCACACTCGTCCATGAACACTTTTAGTCTGGACAAGAAAATTCTTTCCCAGAGTTTCGACAACACTGGTGTGAGGCTTATAGGTCGGTATGATGTGACGTCGTGTGCTGTTTTACCAGGTTTGTGGAGCATAATAATTAAGGAGATTTTCCATAGTTTGGGAACATAGCACGTTCTGAATATTCCGTTAAACAGACTAGCCAGGAATGTAACTGCTTTTTTGGGTAGTTCCTTAAGAACTCTAGGCGTTATTAAATCAAACCCAGGTGCTTTCTTTGGATTCAACGATCTGATTTCCATCGCGATTTCTTTGGGTGATGTTGGTCTAATAGGCAAACACAATTGAAAGTCCTGATTGAGTATATCTTCAACTTCTTGTTGGTACGGCCCCTCATTGGGTTTGAAGACGCTTGCCAAGTGTAAGCCAAACGCCTCAGCCTTTTCTTTGTCTGTTCTGGCCAAAGATGTGCGTGATCTGATGGGCAAAATACCTAATAGCCGAGGAAAAGGTCATTGACTCCTACCACTGCGCCCGCGAACCGCGTTGCCGTCAACCATAATTATTTTGTTACGCGTAATTTTGGATCTGTGATATCTTTTAAACTATTCATTTAAATGATATGATGTCAAGGCATATTTTAATCTAAATAGCTTTGAAAATAACAATGAAATTTTTATCAAATTTTGAAAGATAATAATGGCAACTGTGGGTCATCTTTAGAAGATAGACATATGCCATCACAGACTTTTTTGTGGAATTTTTTAAGATAAACAATCCTATAGTACATAAATCTTATGTATTTTTTACGGTTTACGCAGCGCACGCCAGTAAAGCTCCCAGTCGGCATGATTTTTTCCAACTTCTTCAACAACAATCGTCATATTTCAGCTAATTTACATGAAACCTTTAATGAATTATACACCAAAACTTTCCTCATGAATCACTCCGTTCATTGGTGACAACCATTTGAAAATCTGTTTGGTAGTTTTTGAGTTTATTGCGTTCAGACAGCTAGACAGAGACAGACACAGCGGAGGACTTTGTTTTATAAAATCTAAGGATTTGCATTGGTTAACTTACGCGTTACATTTCCTGGGCATCACATATCCTTCTAGTCCTGGCTTCACTGGTAAGTTGGGGATGATGTTGCGGCATGATCGACATTGGATAGATATCTTTGTTGCTTTAGCTTTGATGCCTGATGCAGATATTACTATGCCAGGGATTTTAACAAGTCGGGAGACAGTTTCCGACTGAAAGATTATAAAGCTTATGTTCATTATAGGTACAAAATATAAGGGTACATATATATGCTTAAAGTATTAAATAAATAAATAAGGCTGCAGAAAATGTTAATAACAGTAATAGTTTTTCTTAAAATCAGAGTATAAAGGCCTGGGTTCAATGCTCAACTTAGGCAGTGTTATTGGGGTTTTCCATCAAGAAATTCTCAGTAGCAGTCTGGAGTTTGGATTTGTGCCTGGTTGATGGCAATGAGCAGTGGTGGCCCAGTGGCAACGGCCGCGACTTACGAGTTGTAGGTCGTAGGTTCGAACCCAGGCAGGCGCTTTACTTTGTGTAAATTATTTCATCACCACTGCTCTCAAAACGGTGAAGGAAAACATCGTGAGGAAACCGACATGTCCTAGAACCAAAAATTCGAAGACATGTGACATCTACCAACCCGCACTGGGCCCGCGTGGTGGATTACGGCCCACTCCCTCTCACAGAGAGGAGGCCTGTGTCCCTGTAGTGGGAACATTTATAGGCTGATGATGATGATGATGATGATGATGGCAATGAGCTTGCTCGGTAATGAGACTTAACAGGCAAAATGTGGGTCCCCTGTAGGTACACCTCTGCCTAATCTTTCGGGGATTACAGACTTTTAGATCCAAAGGCATAATAATATGACAAAACATACTTTCAGCTCTCTTAAATTAGCAGCATGTGCATCTGAAGACAACAGGACTTGAATATCTTCAACTTTTTCCTCCCCCTCTGGTCTTGGTGCAGTCAGTTCATCTGCCAGCTGTAAACATGCATAATAGCTTAAATTATAATATTGTAGGCGCAGCTACATTCACCAAATACATTCTTAGGCATAACACGATTTAGTACGATGAATAAATGTTTTTAATGTACCTCTTTAGCTGCTTCTTCTAGTACAGGCAAATGTTCTGTGGGTTTCTTGTATAATTTTTCTGCTAGAACCTCATCGAAACTAGATAAATCTTCAATATTAATCTCAACCCAGTAGTTGGTCAAGTTATAGTTGCGTTTTAGAGCGTCTCTGAAAATAAAACAGAGGATAGTTAACTATGTTCAAACTAAAAACTTTAAGAAATCAAATTGTTATTTTCATTCGTTTTCGAAAGAGGCTTACCTGTATTTGTAGTTAAAGTTACCCGTGTGAAACTGTCGAATGAATTCTTTGAACTTCTTTTTCACAGCTTGTAGGTTAAGTTGGTCTTGAGATTCATTCTCCTCAACGCCGAAGTGGTCGGAAAAGAAAACACCGGGATCATCAAATCCTTCCATTATCAAAAATCTATTTTATTTTCACAATTCAACTTTGTTTTGCAAGAACTTTCGATCACAAAACAAGGTGCGATTGGTGCTAATAAAAGTTTACGGTTCCAAGCCGGATTTTGGCGCGTAATATTGACAATGACATTGACATTTGACGGTTGTCGTACTTGTTGTTGCGTTGACCGTTGACCCACATAGGACACAGATCAGTGTTACCAAACCCTAACAAAATGTTCCTCCAAGATTTTTTTTAAATCCCCCTGATGAGGTTAAAAACTGAAAGCTATATACATAAAAGATAGCTTGATCTCTGCGACATATATCAAACTGACATTTCTAGGGTTGTTAGTATATAAAAAATTGTCGATAGAAATTATCGACGTTTCTTACTATTATCGATGCTAATGTAACATATAATTGGGTTTAATTTGGTCTGGTAACACGGCCTGTGAGCCAAACGCGGTGTGTTTTCTCCCGAAACTGAAGGATGGGACGTTGACGGATGGAATGTTACATGGGTAGGTGAGAAATTGGATTTTATTTACTCGCTATTATTTTAGATCAAGTATGTACAAATGTAAATAATGTTATGATATTAAAATATACAACAAAGTTAAAAGATAAATTAATTTTAAATTAAGTTTTATTTAAAATATCGATAGTTTAAAGTATGTGGTTACGTACGATGATTTATCGCCCATCACTAATTAGGTCAGCATGCCCATAAAGTATGACATTGACAGGTACTGTCTGTACTATTAAGAAATTCAGGACTTCATAGGCGTGTTTTTACTGACAGCTGTCGCAGAGATCAAGCTATCTTTTATGAAGTATAATAATAGGTGACAGCACAGTAGTACGTCTTTAAACCGCCATTGTTGTGTTTATGTTTACTTTTGTATCGATCACAAATAATACGAAAACTAGATAAATATGTATGACACTTGGAGTGTCGCACTATTAGACGAGCTAAAGAAAATTCTTCAGGTTTAAAAAAGATAGCATAGTCTTAACAAAATATTGGGTTCCAATTTTTTTTCGGAGAGCTTTCTCCCACAGTTTTCTTCTTATATCATCTTTGGCAAATACATAGGGCCCCGTATTTTTGCAGCTGCGCATCTGGGCTCAATAATTAATTATGAGTAAAAGAAGTCGCTTGTTTACAAAAAATGTATAACTAGCTGTCAAATTATTAGACGCTGGATATCAGCACCATCTGTAGTAAGCAAGTGGTAGTTTTTATCCCCATTAGACTAAGGTAAAATTTCTCATTTTCATAGGTAAAATTTCTTTGATGCAGTGCTCAACTGCCCAAGTCGTTCGTCACTTATAAAATAAAATGCATACATGTTGTTTGTATTTTTTTGTTAAATAAAAGAATAGGTACCTATCCAAAAAAACGCTACAAAGTAAAAAAAATACTTTAATTTCGGAAGTCGGTGGCAAAAAACGAAAATTCGAAACCAAAGACACCGACTTCTGAAACTAAAGTTATTTTCCACTTTGTAGTATTTTTTTGGAAGTCGGTTGTTTTTTTTTAGTCATACAAAGGTTTTTATCATAATTATTTGTCGTAGGTTAAAATTTCAAACAAGATCCATATTCTCTACTAGCTTTTACCCGTGATTATCACAGGACCGACCGGGATTCAAAGTAAACTATGTCCTAACCCAGGTCGACCTATCCGTATGCCGTTCATCTAAATCTGTTTAGCCGTTACGGCATGAAGAGGTGACAGACAGACGGATAGGCAGATAATAAAATTAAATATTCTTTTAGGGTTCCGTACCTCAAAATGAAAAATTGGAACTCCTATATAGGATGACTTCGTTGTCTGTCAAGACAATTCAAGACACTTTTTCTCAGAACCGCGTGGAGGTATCAAGTTGAAATAGATTGGCCGCGTTTATTCGAAAATTAAACCGTGGCACGGTGTAGAGTTTTTTAAGATGTCATTCTATTCCTATTGTTGTTCGATTAAAAATGCAAGTTTTGTTTGAGGCCCCTATAATATCCCTAAAAATGTCTGCCCCTGAAAATGCCCCTTTTAACAGTTTTTCCCCCTAAATCTAGGGGGAAAACCCCAAAGTTGTCAACACTGCCACAGATAACTAGCTAGTGTCGTTCCATTTCATTTGAAGATTAAGCGCCTTATTCACGATCCATCCCAGCTTACACGTCCGCTTAAGATCGCGGTCCGACGTAGCATTCACACTATCGTGCGTGCATGTAATCGAATGAATTAAATGAGCACACGTGTTTTATTTATTTAAATGCCACCAGTTTTATCAAAACGCCAAAAAATGGGAGTTCTTCTGATGTTGTCAGCAGCATCAGAAGAGAGGAAAAAAATGGAAGAGGTTTTGGATGATGACAGCACTGACGCGCCCACGCATTTACCCTACAAAAAAACGAATTAGAATCTTAGTAAATAGTGAAGTCACCGATACCTTTTTTTTTTTTTTTTTTTTGGTTGGGAAATTATCAAATAACTTCTCCCGCTCTGGGCGGAGCGGGAGGGCGTGTCAGACTCTTACTAACTAACCCCATACCACCTAATACCATCCTAATACCTGCAAAACCCATTTTCGGGAATTAAATATTTTATCCCTATCCTGTCTCTATATTTTTGAAGTTTGTAAGTTCGTGCGTAAGTACCCAGAATTCTTTACAAAAAGAGAGGACATACAAACGAAAATTATTTTAAGACACAAAAATAGACTAAACTTACCAACATTGCGACTAAAAATGCACTCTAATAGTACCTTTGTAATGTCTATAAAAATTTATAATAAGTTGTCCGAAATAATAGAGAATTTAAATAAATATAACATCTTCATCAATAAATTGAAGCTTTTCCTTGTAAACAAATCCTAGTATAGTTTAAGTGAATACTTAAATGATAAGTTACCTATAGGTAACTTCATAACTATCCATTTTTATCTACAAATACTCACTATTAAAGATACGCCTACGTCTACTCTTATTACGAAAAATATTTAATTAAAAAAAATAAATAGAAATGAAGCATTCAATAAATAACTTACCTTAGGGATAATAAATATTAATTACGTAATTAACAATAATAAGTAGATAAAATAATAATGAATAATTTTAAAAATAAATGGTTACCAATAAATAAACGTATATAATGTATAAAACAATAATTATGTATAATTCATAAATTGAATTCTGTATTAATAAATAAATAAACGTATATAATTTATAAAATAATAATATTAATTCATAAATTGAATTCTATATTTAAATATATAACTTACTAACTACTTAACTAATAATACAATTTTTAGGGTTCCGTTAAAAAACGGAACCCTTATAGATTCGTCATGTCTGTCTGTCTGTCTGTCTGTCTGTCTGTCTGTCTATCTGTCTGTCTGTCTGTCTGTCTGTCTGTCTGTCTGTCCGTCCGTATGTCACAGCCACTTTTTTCCGAAACTATAAGAGCTATGCTGTTGAAATTTGGTAAGTAGATGTATTCTGTGAACCGCATTAAGATTTTCACACAAAAATAGAAAAAAAACAAATAGTTTTGGAGTTCCCCATACTTAGAACTGAAACTCAAAATTTTTTTTTTCATCAATCCCATACGTGTGGGGTATCTATGGATAGGTCTTCAAAAATGATATTGAGGTTTCTAATATCATTTTTAGGGTTCCGTTAAAAAACGGAACCCTTATAGATTCGTCATGTCTGTCTGTCTGTCTGTCTGTCTGTCTGTCTGTCTATCTGTCTGTCTGTCTGTCTGTCTGTCTGTCTGTCTGTCCGTCCGTATGTCACAGCCACTTTTTTCCGAAACTATAAGAGCTATGCTGTTGAAATTTGGTAAGTAGATGTATTCTGTGAACCGCATTAAGATTTTCACACAAAAATAGAAAAAAAACAAATAGTTTTGGAGTTCCCCATACTTAGAACTGAAACTCAAAATTTTTTTTTTCATCAATCCCATACGTGTGGGGTATCTATGGATAGGTCTTCAAAAATGATATTGAGGTTTCTAATATCATTTTTTTCTAAACTTAATAGTTTGTGCGAGAGACACTTCCAAAGTGGTAAAATGTGTGTCCCCCCCCCTGTAACTTCTAAAATAAGAGAATGATAAAACTAAAAAAAATATATAATGTACATTACTATGTAAACTTCCACCGAAAATTGGTTTGAACGAGATCTAGCAAGTAGTTTTTTTTTAATACGTCATAAATCGTAAACTTATCGTTACTTGCTGCTACGGAACCCTTCATGGGCGAGTACGACTCGCACTTGGCCGCTTTTTTTTCTAAACTTAATAGTTTGTGCGAGAGACACTTCCAAAGTGGTAAAATGTGTGTCCCCCCCCCTGTAACTTCTAAAATAAGAGAATGATAAAACTAAAAAAAATATATAATGTACATTACTATGTAAACTTCCACCGAAAATTGGTTTGAACGAGATCTAGCAAGTAGTTTTTTTTTAATACGTCATAAATCGTAAACTTATCGTTACTTGCTGCTACGGAACCCTTCATGGGCGAGTACGACTCGCACTTGGCCGCTTTTTTCACATAAACGACCAGTGCTCTTCCTCCTCTCTCCTAATTGATCCATGCTGTGCCCGACAGGGTCCTTAATTGTGACTAATATAATTATTTCCCTACCATATTAAGAATTTCGGAGAAGAAGGTCGGAATGTCGGATGTTTGTGCACTGTACTGGTGGCCCTACTGCTCTCCTGGAGGAGGGTTATGGGGTCATCTGGGCTGGAAAGAATTAACCTCGGACGGCGGATTCGACTGATTCTAGAGGGAATGTAACTAGCGGCCTCGACAACCAGAGGATTACGATGCTTAGAAGCGCGTTTGAAAAATTGGAGGATGGTGGGGATTTTGAGGTCGAAATGGAGGTTCTCGTTCCTAACATTCCAATGGGCTCCCGTAGCCTTAAAAAGATAACGGTTCTGTAGGGTCTGCATCCTATGGATATAAAGGGGGTTTGCTTGTGCTAACATTGTGCCCGCATAGGTCATGTTTGGACGAATGCACGTTGTGTAGATAAGCAATTTTCACTTTAGTGACAATTTGCTACGTGCATTCAGAATGAAGTGGAGTCTACCGAGAGCGAAAGCGGCTCGCGAACGAGCCTGACAAGCTCTAAATGTTGAGTCTGCTGTACAGCAAGCGTATACACGATCAATCACGCACGACGCACTATCGCTCTGACGTACGTCCTGCATGGCGTCGCGGTGGTGGGCTCGCTTGATACAAAATTGGTCGTGCAAATCCAGCAAGCAATCCTAACTATCCTAACTTCTTATATCTATCTAATATTATAAATGCGAAAGTGAGTTTGTTTGTTTCTTACGCTTTCACGCTAAAACTGCTGAATGGAAATAAATAAAATTTGGCACATGGGTAGTTAGGACAATTTTTATTCCGATATTCCCACGGGATCAAGACTTATGCGGGTGAAACCGCGGGGCGCACTGCGCAGCTAGTTAATAATAATTATCGCCATACATCGAAATCGAAACTATTCACTGTCATCATTGTCAACAATGCATTCAGGATGCTGATGGGGCTGCCGCGATATTGCAGTGCCTTTGGCATGTTTGCTGAGGCCTGCGTAGACAGCTTTGCTGCAGTCATGCGCAAGCGTTGCACTTCCGTCCTAACGTGCATGCGTGCTAGTACCAACAGCATCTTGAGTGTTTTGTCGGACCGGTGGGATTCTCCGATGCTTGAGCGCTGGATACGACTGCACGCGGTCAAGTGAACACGCGCACGGGTATCGGAGTTTCCGATAGTCTTATGTATTTAGTTTTTAAAGTGTCTTGTTTTGTCATTACTAACATTAGTTTCTCATAAGCATTTCTGTGTTACTAACAACTATAAATGGATGTATGTTAAAAAATCCGAAATAAATGAATATAATATTAATTGTCGTTTTTCGTCGTGCATCTTTCGTGACCTTGGCGGGACGTACAGCCAGATGGACCGTGAATGCGGTTTAGACTATCGTTACCTATCGTGTGAACATTTTCAATATAATTTATTCAAATTATTTATTTATTTGCTCATATGCACATTGCACGTTTTACTTATAAATTGTCGGATCGAGCAACTATTTGATTCCTGTCAGGGCACTGCAATAGTTATTTATGCAACTGTTGTATAACGGGTATTAAAATACGAATGTGGGTTTAATACCTGATTATAACAGTTGCATACAAGATTTTATCTACACCCATGATATGAATCCTCTATAAAAGTTTCTGAAAGAATTGGGTGTTTGTAATTCAAGATCAAGAATAAATAAATTCCCACGAAATTCAGTAAGTACAAGTCCACGTATGTATATCGCCTGCAGCAGCACATCACACACACATGCGTACAGCGGGTGCTGCTGTCCCCCTTTTGAACATTGAAACGAGTCGCATAATGAAATTTAGTACAACATTATAACACTCCTTTGGATGATGTAATGTTTACTATGACACTGGCTGTTATAATGTTGCCAATAAGCTAACTGTTTCAGAGAGGTTTTATAGCATGGGTGTAGATAAAATAAAATGTTGGTTTGCTAATTAATTCCATGGCAATACCATGGGAGCACCAGTACCCAGCATGTATTACGTTTTGGCTCCAAATTCAAACGCTAAACACTCCGGTTGCTATGACGATTATTTTGTTTATAGTAAAGAATTTCAACCTGTGTATTGGAGAATTTCTAATAGTTCTTGGAATTACTTTTTATTTTATGACAATGATTTAATTGTGTAGCTAATCACATAATCGGAGTTCTGAGAAACAAGCAACATGGGTGAAGTGAGTATTATACAATATTCCGCAGTCTTAATCAGATAAACTTACGCAATATCGCTGTCACGCTTTCAGTATATTAGAATGTACTCTGTGAGTATCGCTACAGAGCGCGACAACGATATCGCATATTATAACTGAATAGGCCTTTATTTTGCTGTAATTCTAAGGCCGTCCGCTGCGTTAAGCAGTGCACGGAGCGAGCGCCCGCGCGGCGTGCTTTTTTCTATTATCATCCTTACTATGCGTTCGCACTGGCGAAACATCACAACAAAACATGTTGAAATCCTGCAAACTTCTAAACTACTACTCTATTTCTACTTCTAATCCTAAAAAGTCTGACAACCAGTCTTACCAAGGGGTATCGTGTTACCTAGTAACTAGGTGGTGGAGGTCAGATAGGCAGTCGCTCCATGTAAAATACTGGTATTCAGCTGCATCCAGTTAGACTGGAAGCCGACCCCAACATAGTTGGGAAAAGGCTAGGCAGATGATGATGTATGTTCACAATAATCCTAAACCAACGACAATCGACGCCGAGGCGACGCCGACGGCCTTTTTAAAAAGGTCGTGGGAATCCGCTTGATATATTATTATGGAAAGCACAAGATCGGATGTCGTGACGATGCTTGCTGTGCAGCGGATGTATTTCAGCTGAATGACGATGTTTTAATTGATTCTGAACCAATCGGCCACGACTCACAAATTCTACAACTTTTCTGCAGAAAGAAGAAGTTGACCTACGGTTGGAGTTTATGGGCGAATACTTACTCAAAGCCCTAAAACAGAAGCTAGACAAATGGATGAAGTTCATTACTGGCGATGATAGGGTTAGTATTACCAATCTTTAATATTGCTGGCAAGGTGAGGTGCGTTACACGAGCAACATAATTGCTCAATTATTTAAGGGCCTATATTGAAAATAAACAGTAGTTTGATGGGCGTGGCTTATTGCCCCCGCACGCGGGGGAGTGGCGGTTCTATATTCGATGGTTGGCCGCCACATCGTCGCGCTGCCACAAACGTATCTGAACCAGTAGCAAAAAGTGGAACTAACGAAATAACTGACCGAAATCTGAAAACGTTAGTTACTTAGCATGGGCTTTGGCTAAGCATTATTCTTGTCACTGTCGCACAACTGTCATACTAAAAGTGCATGATAAAGACGGAAACATATCTAAGAAAAAAGTGCGTGCTAAGTAACGATAATTTATCTCGATCTATGAAATTTTGCATATAGCGAACTATGGAGTAGACAAATAATACAAAATAATTAATTATCAGCAAAGAATATTTATTGTTTACAGGGTGACATTCCCACACACAAAATGTATGGGAAAAGTTTTTGCGATTTCTGACTTTTCTAGTACTCAAACCTCAGTTGGTCCACTAAAGTTTATTGTTCCATAAAAGAAACAGGATCGATTGGTATCAAAAAAGTTTTTGTGAAAACTGCCCATTTTCTTGCTGACTATAATATGTTTTTCAAAATCTGTGAATGCAGATCAAAATGTCTCAAAAGTTAAAGACAGTCTTCTAAGACCGTTTTCCTGTAGCAACAACGGTTAAGGTAGTTGCCCTTATTGCCCCATCTCAAAAATCCACCTTGTAGACAGATTGTTTAAAACGTAGTGATCCAAAGGCAAATGGGGTAAAGTGGAGGTGCAGGCCACCTATCATTTAAAAAATTTAAAGTTGAGATATTCTCAACAGTTCAGAAAATTTCGCATTTCAAGAAACTTTACACTTTCACTTAGATTTTTAGACCCTGTGAACAAAAATTTTGACGTAGCGATCAATGACTGGAAGATGTCTTATGACACCCGGGCGTTTCCTCCCGCTTTATCCTGAACAGGTACCTCCCGAAACAGCCATGTCCGGTGAGCACCTGTGTCAGGCGGAAGGTGAGGACGCCGTGGCGCCTCTCTAGCCACTCCTCAAAGAGGGGTCTTATCGCCGCAATTGTGGCGTGCCCAACTAGCTGACCCTGCAAACGTTGTTTTGCCATATAAATGTTTGGGGTGGACCATCTTTATCACTTACTACCCTACCTACCCCACCTACCCCACCTACCCCACCTACCCCACCTACCCCACCTACCCTACCCTACCTACCCTACCATAATTTATAAAACCATAATTTTTCTTATCTTTTTTTTTTCCTAAATTAATATGTAAGCTATCCTATCTTTCAAGTTGGATCAAACTGCACACGGTGTGCAAATTTGATTAAAATCGGTTAAGTAGTTTAGGGAGTCCATCGCGAACAAACAACGTGACACGTAATTTATATATATTAAGATTAATACATAATTATCAACTAATACTCTAAATGCGAAAGTGAGTTTATTTCTTTGTTACGCTTTCACGCTAAAACGGCTGAACAGATTTAGATTAAATTTGGCACATGGGTAGACCATGACCTGGCTAAGTCATTTATTTGAGAACAAAATACATTGTGTTGAAAATATTACAGTGACTATAAATTAGTTTAGGACAAAGAATACTTTTTATCCCGATATTCCCACGGGATCGAGACTTATGCAGGTGAAATCGTGGGGCGCAGCTAGTACTAATAATAAAGCTGAAGAGTTTGCTTTTTTGTTTATTTGAACGCGTTAATCTCTGGAACTACTAGTCTGACTTGAATTTTATTTTGCATTTGATAGCCTGTTACATACATACATACATGTTAAAATCATAACCCTCTTTTGATTTTGCCGTAGTCGGGTAAAAACTCTCCTTTTTTACAATTCAAATGCGACTCCATTTCTTTTTTGTGATCTATGATTCGTAGTGACAGTACTTGACATATTGATGTACTGTTGACGTATTTCAAAACCTAAAAACGAATTTTATTTAGCCTATTTCTTTAGATAAAAGATTATTAAAAGTTGTAGGTATAAAAATAGATGTTCTTAGAAAATAAAATGCTTACACAATAATACATTAAAAAGCGGGAATAGATTGTGTTGGTTGTGCTTTAGTGAATGAAGGTGGAGAATTCGACTCACTATTATCATCATCTTATTGCTATTGAATTCCTGTAAAATGAGTTCATTGATAGCCCTGTGCACTCCAAACGTTGCAGGTACTGTTCAGTTTTGATTTTATATTTCTTTCTATATTTATAAATAATTTAAATGTCACCACGAAATCATAACAGAAAAATAATGTTATATTGTTCGCAGGACTCACAAGAATACACACACACACACACAGTCTGAATACCTATTCAACACTAATTGCATTCAATAATTACTTTAACTTGCTGAAGTACTAACTTTTTCTGTAAACAAAATTCTTTAAATCACGTAAATTTGATCGCACCAATTTGCAAAAAAGTGACATAGATTCTTCGTCGATGAGCCCCATCGGGCGACTGATTTATGAATGAACGAGAGTGATGACAATACTTTTGATAGGCGAAAGAAGAGATGACGATAATGTGTGTCCGCTCGGAATAAAACAACGTATGTGCCAAAACGAAATGCCGTCTTTTGTAAATGAAAAGTATTATTTAAAAAAAAACTGCTTTTCTTAAAACTCGAAACGCTTATTCTCTATGTTTTAAAGTAAATTCCATTGAATAACTCATAAGCGTTGCGCCATGATACTCAAAAAAAGATAAAAATAGATAGACGTTTGCAAATTTTTTGTATCGAGAAAATTTCATTGTATCGTGTATTCCTTTTTCCGGATACTAGATCATATAGTCAAAAATCATACACCAAAATTTTAAATCCCTATTCCAAATACTTTGAAAGTTACACGATAAAGAAAAAGCCCATTTTTTTCAATATATCACCTTAAGTATTGAAAAAAATGGGCTTTTTAGAGAGTAAGCGTTTTGAGTTTTAAGAAAAGCAGTTTTTTTTTTAAATAATACTTTTCATTTACAAAAGACGGCATTTCGTTTTGGCACATACGTTGTTTTATTCCGAGCGGACACACATTATCGTCATCTCTTCTTTCGCCTATCAAAAGCATTGTCATCACTCTCGTTCATTCATAAATCAGTCGCCCGATGGGGCTCATCGACGAAGAATCTATGTCACTTTTTTGCAAATTGGTGCGATCAAATTTACGTGATTTAAAGAATTTTGTTTACAGAAAAAGTTAGTACTTCAGCAAGTTAAAGTAATTATTGAATGCAATTAGTGTTGAATAGGTATTCAGACTGTGTGTGTGTGTATTCTTGTGAGTCCTGTGAACAATATAACATTATTTTTCTATTATGATTTCGTGGTGACATTTAAATTATTTATAAATATAGGAAGAAATATAAAATCAAAACTGAACAGTACCTGCAACGTTTGGAGTGCACAGGGCTATCAATGAACTCATTTTACAGGAATACAATAGCAATAAGATGATGATAATAGTGAGTCGAATTCTCCACCTTCACTAAAGCATAACCAACACAATCTATTCCCGCCTTGTAAAGTATTATTATGTAAGCATTTTATTTTCTAAGAACATCTATTTTTATGCCTACAACTTATAATAATCTTTTATCTAAAGAAATAGGCTAAATTATATGATTCGTTTTTAGGTTTGAAATACGTCAACAGTAGGTACATCAATATGTCAAGTACTGTCACTACGAATGATAGATCACAAAAAAGAAATGGAGTCACATTTGAATTGTGAAAAAAAGGAGTTTTTACCGGACTACGGCAAAATCAGAGGAGGGTTATGATTTTAATATGCTATGTATGTATTTAACAGGCTATCAAATGCAAAATAAAATTCAAATCCGACTAATAGTTCCAGAGATTAACGCGTTCAAACAAACAAAAAAGCAAACTCTTCAGCTTTATTATTAGTACTAGCTGCGCCCCGCGATTTCACAAGCATAGTCTCGATCCCGTGGGAATGTCGGGATAAAAAGTATCCTTTGTCCTAAACTAATTTATAGTCACTGTAATATTTTCAACACAATATATTTTGTTATGAAATAAATAACTTAAGTACCTATGACTTAACCAGGTCTTGGTCTACCCATGTGCTAAATTTCATCTAAATCTGTTCAGCCGTTTTAGCGTAAAAGCATAAGAAAAAAATAAACTCACTTTCGCATTTATAGTACTAGTTGATAATTATGTATTAATAATTAATATAAACTTAATATTATGAAGAGAAAAGATTTGATTTTTAGGGTTCCGTACCTCAAAAGAAAAAAACGAAACCCTTATAGGATCACTTCGTTGTCCGTCTGTCAGTCTGTCAAGACCCATTTTCACAAGAACGCGTAAAGGTATCAAGTTGAAATTTATATCAAATAAGTAGATCTGTGTTCCCTTGGAACTCTAAAAAAATCAAGCTTTTAAATAAACGCAAAAAAAATTACGACCCTTTATGTGACATATTTTGATACTCGCAAGTAAATCAAAACTTACAGGCTACTTCGCGTTGACCTAGAATCATAAAATTTGGCAGGAAGCAAGATCTCACAGCACAAATAAAGGAAAAAGTTCGAACATTGATAATAATTTGTGGTTTTATCACATAAAAATATTTTATTGCGATTACAAACTTACATTTGCAGTTGGAGAATTGACCGTGACGTATATTGATGTATGGGAAAGCATGTTTCTCAACTACTAAGTTAAGTTTGTTCTTGGGATAAATTCATCCCAACTATGGAACCCTTCATTGTGCGTGGTCCGACACGCACTTGGCTAGTTTTTTTTAATGTTTGTTACGCTTTCATGCTAAAACGGCTGAGCGGATTTGTATGAAATTTTGCACATGAGTAGACCATGACCTGGGTTATGACATAGGATAATTTTTATCCCGATATTTCCACTGGATCGAGACTTATGTGGGTGAAACCGCGACGCGCAGCAAGTATTATACAGAATGTCTCAAACGTAGTTGTTCAAAGGCAAATGGGATAAAGTGGAGGTGGCCACCTATCATTTAATTTTTTTAAGTTAGGAAGAAACTTTAAAAAAAGTTACGCTTGGATTTTTCGGCCCTGTGAACAATATTTTCGACGTAGCGAGTTCAAATCTGGCTAGAAGATGCCTTGATAGTGTAGGTATAAGATTACTTTCCTATTTACATACATTCAGTGTGGCTCTGCAACGCTACAGATTTTATTGTTACTTTTTTTTTTTTATTGGCATCTCGCAGTTTTTGACCACTAAGGTCTTGGCTGCTTAACAGGATTTTCCTGTGGGTGCCATAAGCTATTATTACACTTAGAGCCTCCAGCCAGGAGCTTTTTATACTATTCTAAATTAAAATTAAGCGAATGCTCGCTAAGGGCACCCCCTGTGTGGTACGAACCTCGGCTTAGGGCATCGCTGGTGGGAGGACAGCAAGAAGGGACAGGCTGGATCAAAATTGGGTTTTCATCATGATTATTAAGCAGGGTATTTAAAGCTACGTGCTCAGCTGCAACAACTGCTAGCACCTCGTTTTCGAGCAAGGGTCGGGGGGAGTTTCATTGACTCGGGGACGCGGTCGCGATCGTAAAGGACCTCGGCGGCGAGGTCGGAATGACGGGAGGCGTCTGTTCTTGTGCACTGTACTGGTGGCCCTATTCTGCTCCTGGAGGAGTGTAATGGGGTCATCTGGGTCGGAAAGAATATGCCTCGGTCGGCGAATCTGACTGTTTATTTTTACTTGTCTTTCCTAACTTTATATTAAACTTTACTGCAACTTTGTAAGCCCAGATTTAAAAAAAGTGTACTACCAAGTACTATCGAAGAAACGCATATGTTTACACTGTAAGGACTATTCTTGCTTGTAACGCTCGGCCGCTAAAGTATCGCTCACCTACGAAAAATAGGGTCATGTGCACAGGATTTTGTTTTCAAATTGCTTAGATATTTGTTACCCCGATGGTACGAGCACATAGCTTTAAAAAGTACCTTAATTATTAATAGTCAGACTAGGAAAATTTCACAAAGATAGATAGCTTAATGAGAAAAAACTTTGTGCTCTAATTTTACCAAAACATCTCTGAAAAGCGTTTAGTATTTAATTTTAACACATTTAGACGCGACCTTCGGTACATGATGTGTTTTATTTTTAATTCTTTTTTTTTACTTTCGCTGTTGACATGCGTAGGCCTTCACAACTTGTATTGTCATTACCAAATGACATCATAATCTGCCTATAGGCATGGGGCATGGGGTATCTACAGTTTCAAGATATCTTCCAATCATTGATCGCTACGTCAAAAATTTTGTTCACAGGGTCTAAAAATCCAAGTGAAAGTGTACAGTTTCTTGAAATGTGAAATTTTCTGAACTGTTGAGAATATCTCAACTTAAAAAAAAATTAAATGATAGGTCGCCTCCACTTTACCCAATTTGCCTTTGGATCACTACGTTTCAGCCAATTTGTATACAAGGTGTATTTTTCAGATGGGGCAATAAGGGCAACTACCTTAACCGTTGTTGCTACAGGAAAACGGGCTTAGAAGACTGTCCTTAACTTTTGAGACATTTTGATCTGCATTCACAGATTTTGAAAAAATATTACAGTCAGCAAGAAAATGGGCAGTTTTCACAAAAACTTTTTTTGATGCCAATCGATCTTGTTTCTATTATAGAACAAAAAATTTTAGTGGACCAACTGAGGTTTGAGTACTAGAAAAGTCAGAAAATCTCAAAAAACTTTTCCCATACATTTTGTGTGTGGGATGTCACCCTGTAAACAATAAATATTTTTGCTGATAATTAAATATTTTGTATTATTTGTCTACTCCATAGTTCGCTATATGCAAAATTTCATAGACCGAGATAAATTATCGTTACTTAGCACGCACTTCTTTCTTAGATATGTTTCCGTCTTTATCATGCACTTTTAGTATGACAGTTGTGCGACAGTGACAAGAATAATGCTTAGCTAAAGCCCATGCTAAGTAACTAACGTTTTCAAATTCCGGTCAGTTATTTCGTTAGTTCCACATTTTGCTACTGGTTCAGATACATTTGTGGCAGCGCGACGATGTAGCGGCCAACCATCGAATATAGAACCGCCACTCCCCGCGTTTGGGGGCAATAAGCCACACCCATCAAACTACTATTTATTTTCAACATAGGCCCTTAAGAGCCTATACAACCTCAGCTCAAATTCACTTTTATCTCGCTCGCACCATACTGCTCGCGGACTGAGTGAGAGCGAGACGGAGTAGGGTGCTAGCGGCTCCGAGGCGCCAATAATTTAGGTAATTGCTTTTTACGGCGAAAATAAAGGTAATTTAAAAAAAATAAAAAACATAGTCGCTGCTTTATAGTTAGTTCAGTTATTATGCAAAGTTTTATGATCTAATTTGAAGTATTTTTTTAGTACCAGCGGTTTATTGTTCGGTTTGGAGGTAACTTTGGATTTTTTTTCTATCGAGAAAATTTTATGGAATCGTGTTTTCGTCTAACATAGTACTTAAAATTAATCCTTAACTTTAACATATATTTATTTCAAAATTAATGCTGCAGTATTTTCGATATAACGGAGGATCATGTTAAGCCATTTGAGGTAGTATAGGCCCTTAAGCAATATTCAGTAATTGGAGAAATGTAGGTGTACACCTCTGCCAAACCCTTCGGGGATTACAGACGTGATGTGATGTGTGTGTGTGTGTGTCAGTGGCGTAGCGTGCCTTGGCGGGGTCTCTTATTAAAAATAGTTTGGGGGCCCTTATGAAGGGTAAAGATTTCTAACAAAAGAAAAAAAAAATTGCATAATATTAAAAGAAATATTTATTCATCATAATTATCTTTCTGTCACTTTTTCCAAAATGTTGACAAACAATTCAAATTAAATATACACTCTCCTTGCCTTTTTTTCGGCAAAATGATTCATTAAATCATTTATAGCTGATGATGAATTTGGGAAGTTTTATTAATTTTTGCTTACGCACGTTGGGGGCTCCCGTGGCCCGGGAGCCCTGTATAATTGATACGGCAGATACGGCGGTAGCTACGCCCCTGGTGTGTGTGTATGTGTGTTATGTTATTAGGTAAGTAAAATATGACGTCACGAAAAAATTAAACAATTAGGTATTTACTTACAATTTAGTGTCAGCACCGTAACGGTGCTCTTACACGAGTCACTAAATTGCGTAATTCTTGGCAATTTCTATACAAATATGTATATAATTCTATTGCAAAAGACACCGTTGCAACATTGAACGATATGGAGCAATTTAAAAGAGATTGCTCCACACTAGTTCCGGCATTTATTGCTGAAAAAATAACGCGTGGAAGCGCAGTTTTAGATAAGTATCATATTTAGTTGCCTCGGGGCTTTTTCCACAACGCCTACGAGCCCTAAATTATTTTTTCTTACAGCACGTCCTGTTCAGATTCTTCGACATTCCAAAGTATGATTTGATCGTATTTCGTATGAACACAGCAGGCATGATCACGTGTGCCACAACATTTCCGCCCATTTCTAGGGGTAAGGTGGTGTACTTCGTCAGAAACGTGGATGAGAAAATAACACAAGCAAATATCCGAAAGGTTTGTAAAGTATTTGTTTGAAAACCGCACAACTACAGAACAGCGACTGACAACTGCCTCAGTTGCTCTGGTGGTCGCAAGCGCGACTTCTGAAGTGTTATTAGGTTTTTCCACTGATGCTGGGGCTACATTGCATTGTCGCGATAAAGCGAACTACAATTCGTGCGCTCTCTGTTTCTAATGCTGGGGCTACATTTTCGCAATAACGCGGACTATACTTAACGCATTTTCTGTTGTTCAAGCGAGACGTCGAGCGGTGTGCGAGAGAGAGCGCGTGAAGTGTAGTTCGAGTTATCGCGACATGAAGCCGTAACATTAGTAACCCTGCCGTCCAGAGCGTTTGAATTTGCACCCGGTTGATGGAAATAGGCTCGCCGCTCGCCCCCATTAAGTAGCATAATAATTATGGGACTTTGTGACGTAAGCAGGGTACTTAGTTTGTTACCTTGAAATCAGTCGAGTTGTGACCCAACATATCTTTGTCGCTCAAAATGAGTCGAAGAATTTCCGTTCTACTAGATTTTCCAATTTTACATCTACCATAGTCAATCGCAAAAATTTATGAAAACAAATAGCACGTACTTTCGACGCCTCATTTTGAGCACAAAGTTTCAGCAGTAAGACTACTTTTGAAACTTTGAGTAACATATTTAATTTGTTTTTAGGCTCTCACTTTTGGCGAAATGTCAGGTAATGTACTACAAGATTTAATAACGTTGGCGGATCATGTGATCGGGCCTCTCCTATGCAATCCTGAGAACCAGAAAGGATGGCCCAAGATAGTGAAGAATGATATGTTGAGACATGTTAATGATCTGAGGAATTTGATGTATCAGGTTGGTTGGTTTTGACATTATAAGAAATAGAGATTCAAGAATTTTCCATCTCTCAATATTTATTTTTATTAGAGTAGACCCTAAATGCCCATTAACCAGGCCAGCACGCTTAACATGAACAGAAACGGGTTTTGTCGTCGGAAGAATAGACAAAATGACAGATAAACAATCACATTCTGTCATTTTGTCTAGTCTGTCTTCCGTCGACAAAACCCGTGGAAAACCCGTTTCTATGGGTGTCATTCTACGCGTACAGCACAGACGATCGATTTTATCTGGTACAATCCGTGGCCGGTGTGCCCAATGAGATTCCCCATCTACTCCCTAGCTACTTCTCTTCTCCAGGAGCCTTAGGGGATGAGTTTCAAAAAACGATGCTACAACTAACTTTTATTACTTACCTCTAATAAAGAGAAACGTAAAAACCAATTTCTGCGTTACTAACTTGAAAATTTTTATGGATATAGGTATTTCCAAAAAGCGAAAATACAACTAACTTCCTTACATATTATAAAACAAAGTCCCCCGCCGCGTCTGTCTGTCTGTCTGAACGCGAAAAACTACCGAACAGATTTTAAAAGGGTTTTCACCAATGGACGGAGTGATTATTGAGTGAGGCGGCGAGCCTCCTTGCCGGATTACCGCCGTGGGATCTGGAGGCAAAGGTCCTCGCGCTCATCTGGGAGTGGCACGAGGAAGCGAAACGCCGGGGCTTAACTCCGATGCCGCAAGAAATCGCGGCACAGCGGACAGAGCTCCGGCGGGATCTCATGGCGTCATGGAGAGTGCGATTGTCGCAATCCAGCGCTGGGCACGCCACAATTGCGGCGATAAGACCCCTCTTTGAGGAGTGGCTTGAGAGGCGCCACGGCGTCCTCACCTTCCGCCTGATGCAGGTCCTCACCGGACACGGCTGCTTCGGGAGGTTCCTGTTCAGGATAAGGCGGTAGGAAACGCCCGGGTGTCACCATTGTGTGGATCGGCCTGAGGACACGGTGGAGCATACGGTGGAGGTCTGCCCGGCTTGGGCGGAGCATTGCCGTGTCCTCGTGGAGGCCATCGGGGGCGGTGATCTCTTGCGTCCGGCACTGGTTCAGGCCATGGCACGAAGCGAGAGGAAATGGCAGGCCGTCACCTCCTTCTGCGAAGCGGTAATGCTCGCGAAGGAGGAGGCGGAACGCGTGAGGGAGAGGCAAACTTCACACCCTCACGCACCTAACCGCCGCAGAAGGAGGCAGGAGACGCCCAGGGCGTCGGGAATCGAGAGCCGATTTCCGGCCACCATAGGCGCGGGCTTGCGGACGGTGAGCAATGGGTAGCTTGCCGTCCGATAAGGACCAGGCCCGGGTCGACGGCGCGTTGTGTTCCACGCGCGCCTCAAAGAGATGTCAGCAGAATTGACGGGGTCCGTTAGGGCCAATGTCTGCCGGGGGTTCGAAGAAAACCGATAGGGAAATCGTGGCCCCCGGTAACAGGGCAACCGAAGGAACACGGGTGGGTTTTAGTCAGTAAGAGTCTGGCACGCCCTCCCGGTCCGCCCAGAGCGGGAGAAGTTATTTGATAATTTCCCACCCAAAAAAAAAAGTGTGACTCAGCTTATGGCCTATCCGTATGCCTTTCATCTAAATACGTTCAGCCGTTACGGCATGAAAAGGTAACTAATAACTAGGCAGATAATAAATCTGTTTTGGGGCTCCTTACTCAAAATGAACAATTTAAACCGTTAAAGGATGACTTTGTTGTCTGTCAAGACCCTTTTTTCAGAAACGCCTGGAGGCATCAAGTTGAAATAGATATCAAAATTTAGATCTACGGTCGCTTGGAGCTGTAAACAAAATCAAACTTCCAAGTCAACGCAATAAAAATAATTATGCCGCATATTTATGTTGACACTCGCAAATAAAACAGCCTATTTGGTACTTCCCGTTAACCTAGCAGCATGAAGTTTGGCGAGAAAACTTTCATCCCCTATATATCACCCCCTTTAGGATTATTTTTGAGACAAAAAGTAGCCTTTGTCCTACCCTAGGATGCCATTTATCTCCTTGCCAAACTTTATCGAAACCCGTTCAGTAGTTTAGGCGTGAAAAGGTAACATACAGACAGACATTCTCGTACTGAAACCTCAATTGGCCCGATAGAGTTTTTTGACCCTAGTAATAAGAAATAGGATCGATCGACTGGCATCAAAAAAGTTTTTGTGAAAATTGGCAATTTTCTTGCTGACTGTACATTTTTTTCTAAATCTGTGAAAATGCAGATAACATGTTTCAAAAAGTTAAGGATAGTCGCCTAAGACCGTTTTCTTGTAGCGACAACGGTTAAGGTACCTGCCCTTATTGCCCCATCTCAAAATCCACCCTGTAAATGTTATGATTGACTGCACAGATCCATAAAGCTATAGCGTGATGATAATCTTTTAAATGGTTAAATCCGTAACAATCTGCAATATTCTAACCTTCTGGCTAGCCTTTTTACAATTTGCGGTAAACTGTTGAAGATAATTAAGAACTTATTGTAATATTATGTTCATGCCCCATAACAAATAGCGTGATAATAAATTTTTGAAAAGTCTATTATTACGTTTCCATTATTTGACTTATTGATTATTTATACCAATTTTCAAGTTAACTAAGCCACACAGTAAAATCCTCCTTTGTAAAACTGAATACCCCTGTTCACCCCGTTAGGGGTAGATTTTCAAAAATCCCTGTATACGTTTTCATTTATTTTCAGTCTTAAGTATAAATACTGAGTTTCGAGTTAATCAGACCGCGCGTTAAAATTATTCCATACAAACTTTGACACCCCCCAGTCATCCTTTAGGGGGTGGTTTAGAAAAACTAAAAATGGCATACTTTATAATTTACATAGATAAGTATTTGTGCCAAGTTTCAAATTTATTAACTCAAGGAATAAGATTTTTCATACAAACAAAATCCCCACTTTTCACCCTCTTATAGGTCGAATTTCTAGAAACCCTTTCTTAGCGGACGTCTACTAGCTATAAACTACCTCCCTGCCAAATTTTATCTTTATACGTCAAGCGGTTTTCGATATTTCGTGATGAATGTGTGAATGAGTTAGTGAGTGAGTGAGTGACCTTTCGCTTTTATATATTTAGATATTGGGCAGGATATTAATTAGGATAGTATAACTAAATATGCTAATTATAATTTACACACTACATACACATCCTCACTCTTCACACTGTCACCCATAATCACACGTAAACGCGTAATTTGGCCCTTTTCTATACATAACGCTCACTCATTTACAAATCATTCACTCATTCATTTTTGTGTAATTTTAAGTTACCCATTTATATCAAGTTCTGCATGTTACATTGTCTACATTCAATTGCTGATAATGTTAAGAGTCTCCTAACACACGCAATTATTTTTAAAAGGTGATCTCCAATAACCTTGTATCTAAATGCCTTTTGTGATTGAAATAAACATTTTTTTTTTTAAGATAAGTTTTATTAAATTTTATATTAAATAAGACTAGTTTCCAAAAAACGTTACATAATACTTACTTAGGTGCTGTAAAATGAGGTTCAGTTTTTCTGCATAAGTCGACATAATAAGTTTTTTATTTCTGTTTGAATGGACTATAGACAACCGAACATATCCAAGGGGGTGCTAACAATTTCGATCTCACTTTCTCTCGCTTTACATTCTTATGCTTTTCTGCTTATGTCGACAAAGTAACTCAGGGGCGTAGTAATTTTAAATGAAAGTTAGGGGGGCGCGTATGTTAAAAGGTTGGAAACCCCTGTTCTAGACCCAGTTGTTTAGATTGTGCTTTGTCTATGAATTAATGTAAAAGTGGATTCCATATCTTTAAATTACAGTTAAAAGGAGAAATGTCTAGTCAAGTACTGCTGCCGATGCCAGCCGGTGTACAAACCATATACCATGCGGAAGCCAGGCTGAAACAAAGGTATGAAAAATTCAAATAAATTATGCAGTTATTTTACTGAAATTAGCTTAGCAATAAGGAGTAGGCAGGTCCCTGGTAGGTAATAAATATAGCTAAACTTCTTTTTCCGACGTTGCGACCTTAGAAAGATGGAACGGACTAGATGCGGAAGGCGGAGAACCGAGTGTTGTGACGCAATTTTGGAGAGGGCTATGTCTAGCAGTGAACTGCTAGACATAGCCCTCTAGCAATAAGCTGATTTGCTTGAATTTTATTTTCCTCTCGTATCTGCACGATAAACAAGAGTAGCTGATGCTGTGGAAAAATGGCCTCTCAGTAAGATGGTAGGTAGGTACAATACGCGCCACGAAAGATGAGACTTGACCGTGCCTCCCGCCGCTCTTTCTACCGCCCCGATGACGCCCCGGCGCAGACCTCATACCGATAAATCGTCTACTGCGCAAGTCAAACCACGTGGTGTGTCAAGTCTCATCTTCAATGGCACGAACTGTATATGGTAGGTTACACAAGAGTTTATTTTAATTACAAAAATAGGTATAACTTTATAATCCCTTTTTTGGATTCCGTACCCGAAGGGTGCCAAACGGAATCCTATTATTACAGCCTCTGCTGTCCGTTCGTCCGTCTGTCTGTCAGCAGGCTGTATCTCATGAACCGTAATAGGTACCTAGTTGAAATTGTCACAAATTGTGTATTTCTATTCCCGCTATACGAAATAATAAAAATAAAATAAAGTTAAGGGGGTCCCCATACAAGAAACGTGTTTTATTTTTACTAAAGTAAAAAAACTTAGTATTAAATACGGAACCCTTCGTGTCACCAATTTTTTTTTATAATACCACGTTACAGCGATGGAGAAGACGTGGACTTGTACTTAAAGACGAACATAGAAGGAGCTATCATAAAGTGGGCGCAACAAGTTCATGACTTATTGGCAGAGGATTCATACTTGGGTAAGCTATCGAATGTAGCAATTAACATTGTTGGATCTTTTTTGCAATTTTTTTAACTATTGCTTTAAAGGTCTTACTATAAATTAAAAAATCGCAAAAATGTAGATCCGACAATGTTAATTGCTACAGTCGCTATATATATGTACGAGCAAACCCGTACAATATCAATTGTATCAATTTTATGTTGACATCGACGCGCAGCGAATGAACAAAATATACGTGTTTGAGTAAGCAATTACTGCAATTAGTAGTCGCATAGCATCGCATCGGTTGGGCCCGCGACTCATTCGCCGCGGGTCGATCATTTATCAGTTTTGGGCGCTTGTGCTTTCTTTATAACTATCAAAACACAAGTTGAACTCAAATCAGTTTTTCATTTAAATGTACCTTAACCGTATACTATATATGCTTCGCTTATTAATACCGTATCCGTACCGTATCAAGTGGTTTATGGACTGAAGCCCCTTTTACACGGTACTTGCCTAGTAGGTACCTAGATTTGATATACTTAAATAAAATAAAAATGCCTTTATTGCAAGCATTGAAAATAAAAGAAAATTTACATTCATTTTAACAATTTTACTTGTATTATATGTTTGTTTATATAATGTACTTGGTGATTTAAAAAATAATTGTTACATTAGTTTTCATTTCATAATATTTTAGGTCGACTAGGGATACTGTGTATCTGCAATTATTTAGTTTTAGACGTCAAATAGCTAGGCTATTAGCTTTTAATATTAACCCAGACATAATTAGTATGTCGAAGTCTTATAGAATTAGTACCACAATTAGTAATAGTACTAATGTTAAGGTGGTTAGCACAATTAGTTTAAACTAGTTTGTAAGACAACAGAAGGTACCAATAACAGTATAATTAAACTTAATAACAAAAAGGTATTTTCTAGCACTAACATAGTTAACTGTACAAAAGGGGCTAAGCAGAAATCCTTGAAATTATTACATCAAAATATTCAAGGTTTTTCTTCCAAACAATTGGAAATTGAATTGTTTTTAGAAAAAACAATGTTTGACATTATATGTTTAACTGAGCATTGGTTAAAAGATTATGAAATGTTAATTAACTATGAGAATTATAGTGTGGCCAGTTGTTTTAACCGAAAATCAATGCTGCGTGGAGGTTCATTAATCTTAATTAAAAGTTGTATTAAATCAAAAACCCGTAATGACATAGTTGAACTGTCGGTTGAACATAGCATTGAACTGTCTTGTGTTGAGCTAGATAAGCATGTTATAGTGTGCGTTTACAGACCCCCAAATTATCAAAACTACTCTATATTTGAGTCAGTAATGGAAGATGTTTTGGCAAAACTTGCAACTTGTAATAAATCAGTAATTATTTGTGGTGACTTTAACATTAATATTTTAGAAAATAATTCAAATACCGGTAGATTTTTAAATTTATTCAAATCATTCAATTTGTCACATGTGTTTGTGGAACCGACCCGAATAACTACATCTACTGCTACATGTATTGATAATGTGTTTTGTTGCTGCGACTATTTAGATAAAGCCATAGTTAATTATCTCCCTTCGGATCACAGTGGTCAATCCGTAACTTTTGAGTCTAACATACCATTACAAAAAGTGCAGATCAAATTCAGACCAATAACAGCTGTTAATTTAAATAAATATAATAGCACTTTAGTTTGTAAGTTAAGTAATCAGGTCCTTACAATGAACAATGTTAATATTTTGTATAAAGAATTCTTTTCGTTAGTCCAATCCGAGTTCAATAATTGTTTTAAGAAGACCACTAAAACTATCAGCCCTAAGTTTTTATTTAGTGACTGGGCAACTACCGGACTCAGAAAAAGTAGGGATAGACTTTTCGAGCTGTATGGCCTTAAGCCTTATATTAACACGGAAACTTTTAATAAGTATGTTGCTACTTACTCTAGAACTTTTAAGAACACTTGTAAGGCAGCTAAAGCCTTATACATTAGCAATAAGGTTAAATCAGCAGACAATAAAATACAGACGGTTTGGAAAATTATCAATAATGAAACGAACAGAAACAAAAAGCATAATTCTGATTATACACTGAAGACGTCATGTGGTGGTCTCATTTGCGATAGCAAAGAAGTTGCTCAAGAATTTGTAAATTTCTTTACCAGTATCCCACTTAAAACTACTGAAACCTTAAACTCCTCGCCCTCACTCTCTTTTGATTTATTAAGGGCCAACGTTTCAGCATGCCCGATTGAATTTAACTTTAAGCATATTAACCCCATAACGGTAATAAAAGCTTTTAAACAAATCAAGATCAAATTGACCGAAGATCTTTGGGGGATGTCCATTAAAGTCTGTACCTCCATAATTGAGACCATAGCGCCTTACTTAGCCTTAATATTTAATTTGTGTGTGGATCAAGGAGTCTTCCCGGATTTAATGAAATACAGTAAGGTAATACCACTTTTCAAATCCGGGGACAGTAAAGACACCAATAATTATAGACCCGTATCCGTGTTGCCGGTATTCAGCAAGGTGTTTGAAAAAGTAATGCTTAATCAAATGCTCAGTCATTTTAACACAAATAAAATCCTTCACGATCAACAGTATGGTTTCACCAAAGGACGTTGTACAACCGACGCTGGTGTAACCCTATTAAGACACATTTTTAACGCGTGGGAAGAGGCCCAAGATGCCATAGGGATCTTTTGTGACCTCTCCAAAGCATTTGATTGCGTCGATCACGAAACCTTACTCTTGAAACTAGAGCATTACGGACTTGGAAAACTTGCACTCAATTTAGTAAAATCTTATTTAAATGATAGACAACAGCAAGTTCAAATAAACGGTATCAATTCACTAGGTTTAAAAGTAAAATTAGGTGTGCCACAAGGCTCGATATTGGGTCCATTCCTCTTCTTAGTATACATTAATGATCTACTCCATTTATTAAAAAATCAACCACAAATGGTGTTATTTGCTGACGATACTTCTTTAATTTTTAAGGTATATAGACGTGCTACAAATTTTAACGACGTAAATAACGCCCTACTGCAGGTCCAAAACTGGTTCACTGCTAATAATTTAGTATTAAATGGAAAAAAAACTAAGTGCATAAAATTTTCTTTACCAAATGTCAAAAGTAGTGATTGTGAAATAGTATTGAATCAAGAGAAACTAGAATTCGTTGATAAAACTATTTTCCTAGGGATCACGCTCGACTCAAGGCTGCAATGGGGTCCTCATTTAACATCTCTTGCAGGACGGCTAAGTTCAGCAGCATATGCTGTCAGAAAAATCCGTCAGTTTACTGATGTAGATACCGCGAGGCTAGTATATTTCAGCTACTTTCATAGTATCATGTCCTACGGTATTTTACTGTGGGGACGGGCTGCAGACATCGAGTCTATTTTTATTCTCCAGAAAAGAGCGATCAGAGCCATATATTGTCTCCGCAGGCGCGATTCTCTAAGGAAACTGTTTAAGGATATTAACATCATGACGGTACCTTGTCAATATATCTATGAAAACATCATGTACGTAAGAAAGAATTTACATCTTTTTAGCAAAAGAGGTGATAGACATAATTATAGTACTAGAAATAGGGACCTATTAGTTCAACCAGGTTTCAGACTAGCTAAAGTAGATTCATCTTTCATGGGATACTGTTTAAAATGTTACAATAAAATTCCTCCCCACATACTTCAACTGAATGAGACGAAATTCAAATCTTGTATAAAACGCACACTATGCAGGCAGGCATATTATACGTTGGGGGATTACATCACTGATAAAAATGCTTGACTCAATGCTGGTCCTGCTCCACAACCACAACTAATTGATTAACATTTGCAAATACTGTTGGAGCTGCTGAAGATTGTAAGAGCATCTTTGCATTGTATAAACTCAATCTCTTTTGTATTATATAATTGCATAGCACACTATGTGAGCACTATGTACTAAAGAGTTATCATTTACCGGGTAATATGTCTTGCATTGACTTGAATGTGCCCTGGCGGCTGTGAGTATGTCATGCTCACTCAAATGTTTCGCTGATGGTGGCGCGTGTGTTGGATCATTTAGCTCCCTTCAAAATGGTTGAGCTGAATGGTGCTAATCCATGCGTCATGTTCGTGAACGGGCGCCGTCAGTTGGGACTGGTCATCTCTTAGCTGCCAGAGCTTATTTTTAATTTTTTTGAATTGTTCTTTTTTATCTTTTTATTACGGACGCTTCTCATGTGCACATCTTTCTACATTGTTCTCACATGTATAATTTCAACATGAATGATGTAACCAATATTTTGTAACAATTTTTTATTTAAAAGAGTGTCCGTGGAGTTTCTTGCCCGTTCTTCTCCATAGGTACCTACTACGCTTTGGAATGGGCAACTAGCTTCATACCTATTTCTGACTGACCGATTCCTTGACAATTCAAAAGTGCCTGTAAATGGTTTAATTGAAATAAATGATTTGAGTTTGAGTTTGAGTTTGAGTTTAAATAATAATTTTCTTAATTAACATCTTTTCATTTGTTCAGTTTTCGATAGTTGTAAAATTAAAAATATAACAAATATAGTAAGCCGATGTGGGTATGCACTGTGATGTGGTCGCAGTGGATAACGGGCTCACCCCGCTCTCCATGCCTAAAGAGAACTGGCGCAAACTTGTAGTACTTACCTACTACAGATGACCGCAAGGAGGTATGGCAAAGCAAGGCGCTTCACGGGCACTTCTATCGGACTCTTCATGAGCCCGGTGTAGATTTCTTAGCGTCCGTATCCTTGCTACGTTTCGGTGACCTTTTCGGGGAAACCGAAGGTTTCGTCTGTGCAATTATGGATGAAGTTATCTTGACGAATAACTACCTGAGACATATTATGAAGGACGGTACGGTTGACGTGTATCGGGAAAGCCATCGTCCGGGTGAGTCCATCAGACATATTATCTCTGGTTGTTCGCGTCTAGCTAACGGCGAGTACTTGCACAAAAATAACCAAGTGGCCAGGATTATTCACAAGCAACTTGCTTTGAAATATAAACTTGTGGACTCTGAGGTACCGTATTACAATTACGTGCCCGACCCAGTTCTCGAAAATTACCATGTCACGTTGTACTGGGATCGGCCTATATCATTACTGACAGAACTATTATAGCAAATAAGCCTGATATAGTAGTGATAGATCGATTAGCGCGCCGCGCAATGATAGTCGATGTTACCATTGCACATGACGAGAACCTCGTGAAAGCTGAGAAAGAGAAACAAATAAAATATCTCGACTTAGCACACGAGGTTGTTGACATGTGAAATGTGAGCTCGGCTATCATTGTGCCGATTGTCGTATCGGCTAATGGCCTGATGGCCGAAAGCCTCGACCAACATCTCTCGAGGCTCTCGTTAGGCGGCTGGATCAAGCGCCTGATTCAAAAGGCAGTAGGTACTCCTCGATATGGCTCGCATTGTGAGGAGGTTCCTGTCTCTGCAGCCCTAACCACCGGTAGTTTGGACCCTGCTCCCGACACCGGCGGACTTCTATTTTTTATATTTTTAAATGTTTTTTTTTGTATCTTTTTAGAGAATGAAATATTTAAAAATGTAATGATATGTGAAAGAAAATTAATAAACGAAATAGTTAAAAAATTTAAATTATATTAATGTGATTGGAATATTTATAAAATTGTTGAATTAAAATATTAATTTAAAAATAAAAATGCAAATAAAAAGAATTGCACCCTCACCACTCCTCAAGTGGTGAGGGTGAAGGCCTTCTCCAGAGAACACCAGCGGTCTCGGTCATTGTCTTTTGTCAGCCAAAAACATCACACGAGTCGCAGGCAAAAACTGGTGCCGATTCCCTTGTTCACAAACTAAACTAAATTTAAGTTCAGTGCATCTTTTTCTTTCTATTTCATTAAGAAAAGGACAGAAGATAAATTTTAGTTTAGTCCTGTCAAATTAATCAGCGCTTGACGTAAATTGACGTAATTTTAGTCGGCAAGTTTTTAATCACGTTTAAACTTGTATGGAGAGTGACAGGCGATGATTAATTTGACAGGACTAAACTAAAATTTATCTTCTGTCCTTTTCTTAATGAAATAGAAAGAAAAAGATGCACTGAACTTAAATTTAGTTTAGTTTGTGAACAAGGGAATCGGCACCAGTTTTTGCCTGCGACTCGTGTGATGTCGTCGATTTGATTTTATAGTTTCTTAATGATCTTAAATCTATATAATCATATTATTGATACCTAGCATTCAAAAGAACAAAGTTCCCGCTTCCCGCCGCGGATGTCAACTTCTACACACAGCGGCTGAAGAACCTCGAAGGCATATACTCTCAGCTGCGAGATCCTCGCGTCAAGAGGATGGCTCACTATCTAGAGGATACAAAGAGCGTGTACCTGAGTTGCTTCAAGACCATGCTTACCAATGTGGTTGCGGGTGAGATTTACTTCAGTTTAAAATTCAGTTTCGTCTTGATCACTTCTAGGATTTGAGGTGTGAGCTTTTATAATTTCTAACGTGACGATATTATCGTGGACGTCCACGTCAACGTCACGCATCACGATAACACAGGGACGTAAAACGTTTTACATCACAATATCTTCTATACAAACAAATACTCCTCGCCAATTCCTGCTTGAATTTATCTATATTAAAGGGTGGTTAATTAGGAAGTATACAACTTTAAATTAAGATTATTTTTATTAAAAACTAAAATTACCGGATATTTTTCTCCATATATGGGTCGTTTTCAAAATGTATGTACATTTGGTGCTTGTACTTGTTGGTAAAATAACTCCGGGTTACCTCTGTCTTTTTACCACGCCTTGCTACTGCTGTATACCTACATTTTCTGCCATCCTTACGAAAAGTGCAATAACTAGGTTAAACCTGATTTCGAGAATAACGCGGGTAATGATTTAATTTTTGGTTTGTTTGTAGTAGATATTGCAGTTAGTTTTAGTATTAAAACCGGCTTCGTCATAGATACGTAAAAAGTATCTCGTTCTGCAAATTCCGAATATGTACTTATCTCGGGTAGACTCACGAATAGGTAAATAATTTTTGATGTACGATGTAAACAACAAACGTAAAACAGTACGTTAATAATAATATTAAATGATGATGTTGACACCGAATTTGTTGATTTAATTTAATTACTGCTTAAATATTTTTTTGTACACTTTATGACTAAATAAATCGAAATCACAAGCATTCGAGCGTATGAGGCAGTGAAAATGTTTTTCGAAACAGCGTCTTACGCGACTACTTCATTCGAGTCCATGAGCTTTCGAACCTGTGAGGCAGTGGAAAAATAATTCGCAACAGCGTGTGTCGCAACAGCGGCGTTCGAAACAACATAGGGGACCCACTTATCTCAATTCGGCGCAAAACTCGAGTTATTGTACTTTTCGTAAGGACTGCAGTTTTGTTGACTTGATAACGTTATAACGTGCAGATATTTCTATATATTTTATGGACGTGGACGTCCACGATAATATCGTTAGTACGTTAGAAATGATAATAGTGCACATTAGTATGGAATCTAGTTTATAATACTACTTACTTACCTAATAATTATGACTCCATTAAAAATATGTTTTATTTTACAGCAATTGTCGAATGCCGCGATATTTATGTATACCAGAGACCTTTGCTTACACACTTCGAATCGTTTGAGGCAAGCGATTTCGTTGACGCAAAACCCCTGATCAGACCTATGATGCACTGTATAGGGTTGTTGTGGGGGAACTCGAGATATTTCTGTTGCGTGGATAAACTTATACGTACGTATTAAAGATACACAAACTGAATACACTAAAAATACTGATTTGGAGGGTAACTAAGTCCAACTAAAGTTCGTTTTTTAATTCCAGAAACTAAATTGACATTTCAAGTGATTGTGCTTTGTTTTTTCAATTTGGAGTTTGACATTTGCACTTGTCAAATTAGTCTCGGAAATTAAAAAACGAACTGTAGAACAACTGTTTCTTACGTCAAGTTATGATTTCGACGACGGTTGCAGCTGCGGCTTGCGGTATGCGGCAGCCGTCAGAATCATTGAAACGGATACTATCATGGTCTTCAACTATCGTTTCTGCAAAAGATTGTTGCGAAATACTTCAATAGCGAAAATAATGGACTAATTCGTACATTGTTGACAAGAGAGAGTTAGCATTTTTTCACTGACGTGCGTCATGTATTTCCATTGACAGCTTTGCTTCGTGAAGTGTGCAATCTAGTAATACAACAGAGCTCAAACTGTATCGATCCTCTATCAATATTCCAAGGAGATCCCGATGAACAACTTTTAAAAATAAGGAGGTCTTTGGGCGTATTGAATCATTTCCTGTAAGTACCTACCAGCGGCTGTCATCCTAATCCACCAAAAGTTCATATAAATCATGATATAACATCCTACCTAAAGTCTGTTATAATTGCTAAGCCAGCTATGACAGCGTTCAGCGCGCTGTCATAGCTGGCTACGGTTTTGCTACGCGCCCAGTTCAAGCACATTATTTTCATGTGGTTCAAGTAGATATAAATTGTGCCATAATTTAACATAATAATTTATATTTAAAAACCAAGAACTACGCTATTGTATCACGAGAACTTTATCGTGGCACGTAGTACGGGCTATGCAGCCTGCGTGCCGGCAATGTCGCGAGATTTCGGCCGCACTGACTCGCAGCGACTTGATTACCGTGTTATTCACGAGTTGATGCTTCACGACCCAAGTGGCAGTTACCTACGCAGAGGAATTGAAAAAGGAATGGATAAGAAACTTAGCTCTACGGAAGTTCTGCCGATGTGCGTGTGGATTGAGTGCTTCTTTTTTAAATTTAATTATATTCTTATGAAATCAAAGAAGAATTTAGGAAATAATTGTGAAAACATCATGGTGAAGATAAAAAAAATTGTGAAATCTATGGTGAGAAAGTCATTTAACTAGAACACTCAATCTGCAAGTCTGACAAGCCCTCCCGCTCCACCCAGAGCGGGAGAAGTTATTTGATAATTTCCCACCCTTTTTTGACCGGTATTATATTAATCCTTATCCAATAAAATCTGTTATTTAAATTAGGCATTTAATTTAGATTCAAATATGCCTTGACATCCTATCATTTAAATAAACAGTTGAAAAGATATCACAGTTTCAAAATTACGCGTAACTACATAATTATGGTTGACGACAACGCGGGCGCAGCGGTATTAGTCAATGACATTTCCTCGGCTACAGATATGTAATCCCGGTAGTACGTTCCCGTGGGATGTCTTTCGACATCCACGCGGGCGAAGCCGCGGGCAAAAGCTAGTGTTTAATAAAATTAATTTGGACATATTTTTCTTTACCTTTTCCTAAATACCTAGATTCCTTTCCAATTGATATTTTGCATCAACTAGGTTTTCAATCATGATTTTTCAATAAATTAAACTCCATTTGAAATAAGATTAGACATTTAAATAAACCTTTCATACAGTTCGTTTAACCGATATTGACTTCTATTGTGTTGGTGGTATGACAAATGGCAGCTGCAGTAAACAGTTGGTTTTGCATCCACTTTTTGCTTTTAATACCATCCTTATGGCCTACGGCATAGAAGTCCGAATCGGTTGAACGGACTGTAAAAAAGGTTTGTTTAAATGTCTAATCTTATTTCAAATGGAGTATAGGTACCGAAAGCACCGAAATATTAAAAAAATATTTCGTTAAATAGTTTTGGCCATGTTTTCTGTGCGCTGTTTGTATAAAATTTCGGGTTAAATAAATAAACGCTACTAAATGAAACACTCAAACGGGACGTTGAAAATAAGCTTTTTTATTATTTACTCTCTAACTATTATATTTTTGTTTCACAAATTGACTCTGAACAATATACTTGTAAAATGGAGTAAGAATATTAAGAATTAATTTAGCCAAAGTTGGAGAGTTTTAGAACACTCCTCTGCACCCTATGGTGCAGAGGAGTGTTCTAAAGATTTATTTAGAACACTCAATCCTCCTATGAGGATTGAGTGTTCTAAATAAATCTTTATAAAGTCCAAATAAACCGTTAAAATCAATTGAATGTTTGTGAATAGTTTTCAAAAATTCAATACAATTATTCCACATAAAAATGTTAAATATATCTAGTATAATTTGAGACACGAGTTACAGTATTTTCTCAGGTTAGCAGATTGAGTGTTCTAGTTATTTGACCACGACTTTCTCACCAAACATTTCACAATTTTTTTTATATTCAACATGAAGTTTTCACAATTATTTCCTAAATTATATTTTTACGAAATCAAGGGATTTCGTAAAAATGTAATTAACTTTTAAAAAGGAGCACTCAATCCATACGCACATGTTCTGCCGGGGTCGCGGGAAAGTCCGAAAAGGATACCGTGGCCCCTGGCAACATATAGGCAACTGAAGGAACACGGGTGGGGTCTCCGCTCAGAGCGGGAGAAGTTATTTGATAATTTACCAACAAAAAAAAAAGGCTTTACGGCATTACTATGGCTCAGTTGTCACAATCTTTGCTTGCTACGCGGGTGACAGAGAGCTTCGAGCTTTTGCACAATATTGATGCTTTGTTTTGGTTGGTTCCAACGAGAAAGAAGACTGGCCTTCTGCAAAGGCTGTGTTAGAAAGTACTAACATAGACGGGTAATTTAGGCACTAAAAGAAAATAAAATAAAATTCTCTGTGGATAATTATGAACTGTATCTTTGATTTATTCTCCTAACACAGGAGGCTCCAATCACTACCTATACTCCGTTTGAAATAAGATTAGACATTTAACTAAACCTTTTTTACAGTCCGTTCAACCGATTTTGACTTCTATTGCGTTGGTGGCATGACAAATGGCAGCTGCAGTAAGCAGTTGGTTTGTGACCACTTTTTTTGCTTTTAATGCCATCCTTATTATGCCTACGCTATAGAAGTCAAAATCGGTTGAACGGACTGTAAAAAAGGTTTGTTTAAATGTCTAATCTTATTTCAAACGGAGTATAGTAATGTAAGAAAACTTGTTAAAACTAATAAACATTTTTTCATTTTCATTTTTCATTTATTGTGATTGTGACGCCTGATGCTTTTATATTTAGCATTTATTAAACAGTATAGGTACATGTCAATGTGCCTATGCTGTCAATTAACTTTTAAATACATGCTTTTATTAAAAATGTCAGTAGTGTAAGCAGTTGTTACCTACCACCAGCTCATAAATAGTGTTATTTTAATATTACTTCAGTGGGGTAAAGTGATGGAGCTATACGACCTTCAGAGCTTCATCTCTTTCCCACACTGAAGTAATATTAAAATAATACTGCTTATGAGCTGGTGGTGTAGGCCCCCTGTATAAATAAATGAAAGCTTGAGTAAATGTTACAGACTAAGTAAGTAATGTTCAGTAGTGATATTGAAGTAGGTAGGTATAAAACGATTAACCTACTTTGCAGTGAAACTTACGAGCTGAACCGAGACAAGGTGCACACATTCTTCCCTCCTGGGGTGATGCCCGTGCGCTGGTCCTTCGACTTCGACCGCGTCTTCATGCGGTTCAACATATACATGAAACGGCTCAAGATGATCGAGAACATTCTAGAAGCCACCTGCGAAATAATAAAGCTGGAGAAAGTGGAGTTTTCTGGTTTAAGAGGCAAGACGTTGAGCTCTGAGTGTATGAAGGTGAGACTACTTTTTGGTAGGATATCCCCAATTTTATTTAATATTTGTTTCTCTCGCAAGTTGAAGCATACTTCACCTATAAGGATGAAACCTTATACATACAGGGTGTTCCTGGAAGTATGGATCAAATCCAATAGGGGCGTGGGCAAGGTCATTTCCAAACTTTTTAAAACTGAGAATTTCGGTGCAATTTTTTACGGTTCAAATATTATGACCAATTTTTGCTTTTTTCAATCTTTTCGCATAGTGCCCGAAGAAAAAAATCTTTAAAAAAAGGTATCTGGGCTATCAATTAATTTTTTTCAGGACGTTGTAGATAAGTGAGCCTTTCCTATGGTAATACTTTACGCAGTTAAAAAACGTATGTTCAATAGGAAAAAATAATTACTGCAAAGGCTTCGCTTTGGCAAACATTTTACTCAATTTTCGAGCGATTCTCATGGGAAAAAGTTATACTAGCAAAAAAAACACGTGCTAGAAAAACTTGCCCAAGTCATAGAGATTTTTTAGAGGTATAAATCACTGAGATATTCTTATTAGTTTAAAAGTTAGAGAATTTTATCGGTCTTTAGAAAATTGTAATAGTCGGTCGGACTATTACAATTTTCTAAATTTCAAATTTTCATTTGTTTGAGCTTAATTAATCATTTCGTTATTGATTATGACCCATTCCAACTGGTTCTTCTGTTTCCCTCCCCTTGCACATTCCTAGCTAAATAACATGAGTCATGAGATAAAAAAATAACCTAAACCATGTCACAGTTGTGTTCAGATAGGCAACCAATACCTAGGCAATGGTTTCGCTCTCTAGAGCCTGAAATTAAATCGTCAGTTAAATTGATATAAATAAAAAAATTGTGTGGAGACGTTCACTCCACAATCCTCACCTAAGTGCAAGCAAACGGCTAGGAGTATCGACTTGGTTTCAATTCCAAAAAATAGTCAAAATACCGATAGTCGTAACGCTATACCAAATCTCGAAAATATTCGTTATGGGATTCCAGAGATATAAAGGTGTCTTGGTGAGGATTACGTGCTGACGAGCCTTTCTCGCCACAATCCTCACCTGTATGCGTAACTTATTTTCGTAAACAATTTTGCCTAATTTGTTTCATTTTGACAGTTCAACAACATTCATTACGTTATTTACGTTGTTGAGCAGATTTTTTTCTCCAACTTATGAAGCAATGGATTAGCAATCTGTTTCAAATCGAAACAGATTGTGATTGTGTTTATTTTATTTATTTTATTTATTTATTTATTTATCATCATACATCTACCCTTACAGCTAACCAATGCGGTAAATGTGCCTTAATTAATTTTTTAACATATTTGTTCCTTATAACTAATACCTATAACTAATAACAAACAAAGCGTTCCTTGTGAATTCACTCAGAGAACAACAGAATAGGTCTGTCTCACTCGCTATGAGGTTGAGCGTGCGGAGTGCACGCGTCAGCGGCGCCTCCTTCAGAAGGTTGGTCCTAGCACGCGGTTCCACCAGCAGTCGTGGCTGCCGTCGTCGCCACACGTACCTGTCCGGAACACACAGACTCACCTGACCTAAAACAACTGCATTATGCACCTTCCCTCTCAGTATCTTAAATATATATGAGGCGAGTGTAAGATCCCTCCTAACCCTTAGCTCGTTGTATCCTACCATACCTAGAATAAATAAGGTTGGATACATTAACGGGTAAAAGGGATAGACTCCGTAATAGCGCATATATAAATATCTTATAAATTTATTTTGTACCCTCTCCAGCATGAGACTATATTTAGCTTCATGCGGAGACCAGATAACTGCGTTACATTCTACCTGGCTCCTCACCAATGCATTATATAATGCTATAATAGCTTTCACATTTGTGAAACCTCGGACCGTACGAAGCATGAAACCTAAATTTCTATACGCTTTTTTACAGCAACGCATGATGTGATCCCGAAAAGTCAGACCAGTGTTAAATTTTACTCCCAAGTCCTTGACTTCTGTGACCCGTTCCATAGGCGACCCGTCAATATAGTAGGTATGTAAGATGGGATTGTGTGCGCGAGAAAAAGTGATGGTCACACACTTCGAGCTATTAAATTGTAAGAGATTTTCTCTGCTCCATCCCACTACCCTATCAATGTCCCTTTGTAGTCTGACACAGTCATCGCTGCTCTTTATCGCGAGGGATAATTTGAGGTCGTCAGCAAACAACAGACAAGACGCGTCTTGGACTACTTCTGATAGGTCGTTTACCACCAGAAGAAAGCCCAAAGGGCCAAGGTTACTACCTTGACTTACCCCGGACCTAGTGAAATATGGATTTGACACGTGTCCCGCATATTCCACATATTGCTGCCTATCCCTCAAATAACTGGCAAAAAACTGGAGAGAGTGTGGGGTGAAACCAATACCTGCAAACTTTTTAAGCAAAATGTCATTATCGACTAAATCGAACGCTTTTCTAAAGTCAAAGTAAGCAGCATCAGTCTGCCCCCCACCATCCACCGTCGGCACCAGATGAGCCATGTGGCAGAGAAGATTACTGGTGGTACTTCTTCCTGGTCGAAACCCATGCTGAGCGTCTGACAGCTGTGCGCTAACCTGAAGATATATGCTCTTATGTATAGCAGTTTCCATCACTTTCGCGGGCGTAGACAATACCGCAACTGGTCTGTACCCATCCACCGATTCTGTTGACCCTGCTTTCGGAACCGGAACAACGCGGGTCACTTTCCACCTTTCCGGAATCACGGCAGCTTTGAGGCACTGGTTATAAATATGAAGAAGAGGCCTAGCCAGCGCTACTCGACAATCCCTAAATATGTAAGGCGGAATGCCGTCAGGCCCTGCGGACCGTTTCGGCTTAAGATCTAGAAGCGCACTACTCACGTCTCCTAATTGTGTTGTATTACGCAATTGTAGGTACCTACTGATTACCACGGAATATTTAAATTTGAATTTGGTAACAAGTAATAGTCGTCTCCAACCATAATAATTTCGACCTGTATCCTAATTGCGTAACTTATTTTCGTAAACAATTTTGCCTAATTTGTTTCATTTTGACAGTTCAACAACATTCATTGCGTTATTTACGTTGTTGAGCAGATTTTTTTTTCCAACTTATGAAGCAATGGATTAGCAATCTGTTTCAAATCGAAACAGATTGTGATTGTGTTGTATTACGCAATTAGGGTAGGTACTGATTACCACGGAACATTTAAATTTGAATTTGGTAACAAATAATAGTCGTCTCTAACCATAATAATTTCGACCTGTATCCTAATTGCGTAACTTATTTTCGTAAACAATTTTGCCTAATTTGTTTCATTTTGACAGTTCAACAACATTCATTACGTTATTTACGTTGTTGAGCAGATTTTTTTTTCCAACTTATGAAGCAATGGATTAGCAATCTGTTTCAAATCGAAACAGATTGTGATTGTGTTGTATTACGCATTTAGAGTACTGGTTTACAATATAGAAGTATGTTAAACTTTCACGTAAACTTCTACATACATTTTCGAGTCGACTACAGTCAAGCACAAAATGATTAATCACGGTAATTTTAGTGGTCACCTTATTTTTTGGTTGTTTAAAAAGTGTATATTTGTTAGTTATGTAGGTATTTTAAGTACCTATGTGTTATATACACGATGATTTTTAATTCACTGGTAACCTTTCAGGAGGTGCAAGTAGTCATGATTTTATAAACAACTTTCACTATAAAACCAACTAAGAAATAGCAAAAAAGAAATACCTACATCTGTTTTATACATTTTCATAGGGTAAATATTGCATTTTTGTATGAAACAACTGATATTTTTTCGATATTTCAGAGTTGTTTTATAGTGAAAGTTGCTCATAATCACGAGTACTATCACGTCCTGAAAGGTTAACAGTGAATAAAAATCACCGTGTATAATGTATATGTCACCGTAAAATTATAAACTTCGTTAGTTTATAATCTATCGGTATTATTTCCGTTAGATTACAAACTGTCGAAAAATTGTGAACTGCGACAAATCATTTACGATTTAACGCATTATTTTTCGATAGTTTATATTATATCCATGAGAAACGAGCGCAGTAAGCGCTGCCGCGGCTCGCTCGACTCACGCGGTTGGTCACAGTTCTAACCTAACCTAACCCATTTCACCCAGTTCACAATTTTTCGACAGATTATGATCTAACGGAAATAATACCGATAGATTATAAACTAACGGTGCTCACAATCTTACGGTGACATATATAATAATACATACCAGTAGTTCTGCGAACAGTAGACCTAGCGAGCACAAACTTTTTTACAACAATTGATATTCCACTAAAGTTATTTAAAACGGGATATTTACCATGTTTTTTATTTAAAATAGGATATTTTGTTAAAAAAAGAAACATTATAAATATCCCATTTTAAAGAACTTTAGTAGTAAAAATAACCATGTCAGTTTAAAATCCTATAATTATTATACATATCCAACTTAAAAAAAAACCGACTGCAGAGGTTACTAAAAAGCATGTGGTGGCAAGACGATAGTAAAACAGAAATAAACCAACCCAAAACTAAAGACAAAGTCCCCCCCGTCGCGTCTGTCTGTCTAAACGCGATAAACTCAAAAACTACTGAACGGATTTTCATGCGGTTTTCACCAATTGACGGAGGAAGGTTTAAATGTGTAGAATTATGCTACCGGTGTGAAGCCGGGTGGGTTGTTTGTATATATAGGGTGGATTTTTGAGATGGGACAATAAGGGCAACCACCCTCACTGTTGTAGCTACAGGAAAACGGTCTAAAGAGACTGTACCTGTACTACTTTTTGAGACATTTTGATCTGAATTCACAGATTTTGAAAAAAAAATATCAGAATATATTTTAACATACACACATCACAATATAGATGAAAACAATAGGGTTTCGGGGCGAAGAAAGGTCTCGTAAATTATACCTTGGTGCCCGGCTGCAAGAAAATCGGCAATTATCACAAAAACCTTTTTGATGCCAATCGATCCTGTTTCTTATAAGGAGCAAAAAAACTACTGGGAGCAACTGAGGTTTGAGTACTAGAAAAGTCTGAAACCGCAAAAGTGTTCTAAGTATGGTACAGTACTGTTACATACGGAAACGGGACACAAGTAAAACTCCGGCAGCCGTGAAGTGAACGCACTGACGCTTTATTTAAAAAATGCGTGCGCGAGCCCGTGGTGGGGAGCGCGGGGTGAGGGGCGCTGCGCGGCGCCGTCTGCGCAGGCAGTCCACAAGGCCGTGCATCGCTACACACATACATACTTATACACAACAAGTACGTTATAAATCACAATAAAAGCTCTTTCAAACAGGCGCTTGTTTGAAGGAGCCTTAACGGGTACAACGAGTGGACTCTCGGCATCTTTTAATATATTTCAGGTCCTAGAAGACTACACGCATACGTACACAGTCCTCGGCAACATCACGTACGACCCGGCCGACCCAGAGGACAACTCCTTCCTGAGAGATAACGTGGCCCACATTGCAGAGCTCGAAGTCATTGACAGACGACTTGCATCACTGTTCTCGCAAGGACTTGACGAGTGCCAGAACTTGGACCACTTCTTCAAGGTAAGTGATTACTCGTTGATTCTTCGTCGTGTTGAAGTCACATCGACAGTTTTAACAGTGGCTTCGCAAAGGTCCATAATAAATAGTACAGATGGTACAAGGAGCTGGATAAGGGGTAAGTGAGGCATCGTTTGTTACAGTGCTACATTACATACAAACCCAACCAGTATGTAACGAAGCACTGTAAATACAACAGCACGCTGAAGGATCACTGCATGCCCATTTTTAAATAATTTATTTTTTAACCCTCTACGCAAAAAGAGGGGTGAGTGTCTGTTTGTGACACGGTAGCTCTTAAACGGGAGAACCGATTTGAATGCGTTTTTTTTTAAATATAAAACAATGGTCGCGAAACATAATACTTATTTTGGTTCGTATTTTTTCAGTTTTTCCAAATCATAGGAGATCTTTTTCACCGACCGATAATCAAGCAAGAGTTAAAGCCCAAGCTGCCCAGATTACTTGAATTCATGCACTCTAATTTAGATGCTGTGAAAGAAATATTCGATGAAGAAATGGCGGTGAGTTAAGACACAAACATAATATTTTGGTCCGATTTCTTACACAAGGTGGCAGGGACATCGACGCGAAAACTGTTACCATGAATTCAGTACATGATTCTGAACCCCCCTGCGTTGAAATTTTTCGTCGGTTAATTTAAAAAAAAATCAGCTGTTCCATACATTTTGACCGCGTAGGTATCACACTTTTCTATGAAACAGCCATTCAAAAAAAAAAAAAAAAAAAATACCCGACGAAAAATTACAACGCAGGGGATTTCAGAATCATGTGAATCCATGGTAACAGTTTTCGCGTCGATGTCCTTGCCACCCTGTATTATGCAGGATTTTTTTACCCCTCTGTAGTTATACCAATTTAAAAAAGGGTGTTTTTTCGTAGAAAATTGGTAAAGGTCCGGAAAGACCGATGGTGGATCTTTATCTCCCACCAGTTGCCGGTGTGTTATGGTGGCTCCACAAGCTTCGCAGGAGGATCCAATCGCCGATGGAAGATTTCATTATGTTTGAAGATCCGTAAGTCTTGTATTTTAAATCTGAAGACATTTGATTATAGTGCCTTGGGGTTCCTAGATTGATTTCTGAAAATCAACAGACAATTTTTTTTTTGTTTTATTGAACTGTACTAATTTAAGTCACATACCGGTCATTGGTCTTTAATGAACAACTTGTAGTTTTTTTTATTTTTTCTTATTTTTGCTATAATTTAGTATTTCCTCTTCTGTAAGTAAGACTTACACGAGATCTAAAACTTTTTTACAAAAATAAAATCAACCGACTTCCAAAAAAAAAAACACTACCACTGACTTCCGAAATTTAAGTTATTTTTTTTGTAAAAAAGTTTTTATTTCTCTCTTTTTAGTGGGTCAGTTTGTAATTTATCTAAATTACAATAGCCTAATGTCAACTGCTCATCACCTTTTACAAAATATTGCTTTTCCTGATGCAGGGACGTTAATCGTTGAGGAGTTCTGGTACTTCACCATGGGCTCCACTTCTCCATATGCATTGTGGCGAACATAAATTGCTTTGCAACCATATTAAAGTAATCGAATCGCAACCCGTGAAGTACTTATTATTGAGTAGTTCTGGTGGCCATCTGTGGTCTTCATCATCAGTTCCACTTCACCAAATGGTACTTTTCGAGAGCAACTGCACGAGTTACTATAGAAAATACTCAAATCGCTATAGGCCTATAATATTTGAAGAGTTCCCTGGATTTCTTTAGGATCCCATCATCAGATCCTGACCTGATCACAATGGGGCCACCTCGGAAGTATACACTTTCAAACAAAAAAATAATTTTGAAAAATCCGTCTATATATTGCCAGTTATGCCTGAACAAACAAAAAAAGAATATGTATATAAACATTGATAACCGCTTCCTTATAGAAGTCGGTTAAAAACTGTTGCCAGCAATATGTTCCAATAAAGCAACAGAAAAACTTTGCATTTGATGCATGATTGTGCTTATGACATAGTGCTGAACTTTATTTTTATAGCATTACTGAATCTGAGTACGCATTGTACGTAAAGCAGAAGACGAACGAAATGTTGGGCTACCTCAACGTGGTGGAGGACAGGCAGTTTAAGCAGTGGAGCGCCACTGTGCCGGGCATCTGCAAGATGCATCTCGCCAAGAACCTCATATACAGGGACCCGCCCTATGTTAGAAACAACTTTGCCCCGGAGGTTAGTAGCAGTATCAACAGAGTTGTTTCATTAGCGCTACCATGCATTGAGTTCTTCCTTCAGACCTGTCTGATCGGTTTCAAGGTCGGTCGCCTGCGACGAAATAAAAAAAACAGAATTATAAGCTTACCTCTGAAACTAAACAGTCATGTATGTACACGCATCCAGTAACACCGATCAGATCGGATGCTACCTTTAGTAAAGGTTCGTTAACGTGTTGGGTTCGATTAGACCACAGAACAGAAAAAACAGATCAGACTGATGAAATTTTTTGTTTTTGCAGCTAGTAATGTTATTGCGAGAAATACGTTATATGAAATATTTGGACAAGCAAGGCATTCCACAGGACGGGCTTGATCTATATGCAAGAAATGAGAAGTTACAGGTGACATACTTATTCATTTCAATTGTACTTATTATCCACTTAAGGGGGATGCGCAAAGATAGCTCGCGAAATTCAAAATTTCCCCATACAATCTGTTACTGACCTGAGAAAGAAAATTTGAATTTCGCGGACAACCTTGGCGCTTTCGTCAATAAGTATTACGAAGCTAACCAGTTGAATGTATTAGTACGACTTGAATCGCTTGAACCGCGCCATCGCGTGGTACAACGCGATTCGCGAGGGCAGCCACGAGACGGAGGTGGCGCTCATTGAGAAGGAGATCTCTGCCATCGACCATCTGCTGGGTCGCGGCGTCGAGGAGCTCACCTGGAACGACGACTGTAAGGCCTTCGTAGATAGCACCGCTTTTCATTACCATAGTGTACCTATCTACTACTCAGTGTTTTATTAACCATTTTTAACGAACTTGTCAATATGTATGGCATTACTAAAGTATGCTTTTGTTCCTGCCAAAACACTTGCGTACAACGTAATACGAATAATTAAGTGTCTCTAAAAATAAAATAGGTAATACTTGGCACTACGATGTACTTGCCTAATAGAAAGAACGTGCAATTCTGCACGCGTACATGACCATGGGTTTTTCACGGAAGAACAATCAACAACAATCTGTCATTTTGTTTATTCTTCCGTCGACAAAACCCGTTTTTATGGCGGTTATGCTACCTAAAAACCTTTGCTCCAATAAATATTTTGAAATTAGTTTCTTATCTTGCTTGTTTTGAAAAGATTTCTTTTTTGTAAACACTTGGCGAAGGATGGCAGAGTAATGATTTTTATCCGTCTGTTAGATTGTTTTGGACTAATCAGAAAAGTACCTTTATTTTTTAATACTTACCTACGAATTCAGAAACATTATTCGCTTAAATCCATGCGTCCCAAAACTGGGGTTAGGACGTATCTGTTCAATTTGAAAAGTCCACCTGCTAACGAATACGTAGAAGAGGTAAAATATGTAGAATATACTTGGGAAATTAAATACGGTATTCTTATTCATCCATAAACTAATTGTTTTATGAACCATCAAAAATATACTATGTAGTTACGGAGTGGATGGCGGAAGTGTACTCAGCGATAAACACATTGCAAGAGCGTGTACTGACGGCGCAGAACAACGTGAAGATAGGGTTGCAACACATCGCGGACTGGGGCGATATTCCGCTGCACGACCGCAAGGAGAACCCTGACAAACTCGAGCTGCTGGCAGTCAAGGAACGAAACCGTAGATTCTTACGCAGGTGCTGGCATGAAGGGTTGACAATTTATTAACTTGAACAATATTCGATTCATAAATCCAGCATAAGATAGCTTTAGATTACAGTCGTATTTTTTCATGTACCGCTCTTATTCTGTTGTTGAACAGCTAACATTGAGAAGAATAATTCCTAACTTTACGATATCTTAGCACACTCTTCTCATTTTAACATAGTTTAACCACCATAAAGCAATAAGACATTGGTTTTTAATCACTGTTATTTCTTTAGGCGAGAGAAAATCCTTGCTAGCCACGAAGAGTTTGAACATATATTGGCAGATAATTATAAACTATTTTTCAACATAATGGATGAGGAAGAGGTAATTAATTGAATACTATAATAATATCAATCATAAAAATCATATTAGATGTACTAAATACGAGTAAGAAAGCACTATTGCTTGTTTCTTTTCTTAGATTATATTTGTGGAAGAGACTCTAGAAGAAGTAGACGAGGCGACTTTAGATGATGATGAAAAAGCGGCAAGGGCTAAAAAGCAAGAAGAAATTAATGAACGACGTGAAGAGGCTCGTCTGGCTAAAGAAGCGAGAGAGCAAGAAAAGGCGGACAGAAATCAGATAAAGTTTGAAAGACGGGAGGTTCGTCGACTAAAAAGAGAAGTGAAACAAGCTGAGAGATTAGAGAGAGAAGCAAGACGAGAATTGGGTAACATTATTTAGCTATCTTCTATATAAATAAAAATGAAATGCTTGTTGGGCAAGCGCATCACTTGAAAACGGCTGGACTGATTTGGCTATTTTTTGTTTTAAAATTTTCATAATTGTCTAAATCTGGTTTTTAGGGAAGAAAAATTTTAAAAGTTGCCCGGAACATTCGGGTAAAACTGAAAATGCTTTTTTCTATGAGATTTTTATTGAAATTTGGACAGAACGTCTGTCGGTTCAGCTAGTACTGTAAAAAAAGCCTAGTCTGTCACTTTCACGAATAATTTCACGCGAATCTACTGGACAATATAAAAAAAAAAAAAACATTTATCTACACCCATGCTATAAAACCTCTATAAAAGTTTCAGATAAGGTTAGTTTATGGCCAACATTAAAACAGCCAGTGTCATAGTAACCATTGCCTCATCTCATCCCAATGAGTGTTACAATGTTGTACTAAATTTCATTACGCAACTCGTTTCAACGTTCAAGCGGGGGACAGCACCCCATGCACGCATGTGTGTGTGATGTGCTGCTGCAGGCGACGTACATACGTGCAGTTGTACTGAATTTCGTGGGAATTTCTTTATTCTTGATCTTGAATTATAAACACCCAATGGTTTCAGAAACTTTTATAGAGGATTCATATCATGGGTGATAGTCTTGTATGCAACTGTTATAATTAGGTATTAAAACACTCATGTGATATAAACCCACATTCGTGTTTCAATACCCCTTATTATACAACAGTTGCATAAATAACTATTATTTGACACTTGAAATACAATTTACAAACAAGTAGGTCGTAATAATATTGCACACAAATGTATTGCCAAGAATCTGATCCTCAAACTATATGATTATACTTTGGAGTTTTCCTATGATCTCGTTTCTTCTCATTGGTTTTATATTATCTTACTTAGGGGAGGAGGTGGATTCTCCAGCAGAGTATGAAGACGAAGAAATAGATCCAGAAGAATTAGCTGATATTGAAGCTGAAAGAATTGAATTGGAAGAGGAGGCTTTCAGGGCAGAGCGATGGCCCGCATATGTGATATACGTCGACTCGCTTGTAATTAGTGATTTAGTTTCCCATTCTAAAAAAGGAAAAAAAAAAAACATTGGCACTCCGGGAGTGCCGATAGAAGTGAAAACTTGAACAAGATCGCCTTGGTGGAAGAAAAATACTTGTATAGAACATTGGTCCGTAACCTTATCTAAATAAAGAGAACAATAGCGTTTACAAAAAAAAAAAAATACTTCCAAAACCTTTAAAGTAAAAATACTTGCATAGAACATTGATCCGTAATAAATATAAGTAAAGAGCACAATCGCGTTTACGAAAATGATGTGTCGGTAAACGTGTCGCGAGTTCAATTGTTTTTTCCATCTCAAAAATGCCCAACGCGCCTAAATAAGTTTTCGCTTAAAAAACTGCGTGTATTTAGGGTTCCAGACCTTAAAGGAAAAACAGAGCCTTTATAAGATCACTTTACTTATGTAGTTATGTTCATCCGTCTGTCACGAAGGGTTTGCGTAGCGACTCGTGTGTTTCACGACAAGACAGATTATTAAGGTTTAATGGCCTAGAATAAAAAACACCCCAATAAAATAAAAAATCTTATTAAGTAATGTATATGTCGTGGCCAGATCCTAGAATTGATCATTTCATGAAATAATCAATCATTTCATGAAATAATCAATCATTTCATGAAATGGTTGCATTTCATGAAATAGTACATCGACCGCTGGCCACATCATGATGTGGTCTGGCCAGATCATTGAATACTCAACGTTTGATGATATGAACAGTTAAACGCATGACTACTTCATGATGTGGCCAAATATTAGTGATCATATCGTAAAATAGATTATCCACCGATAGAGGCGTTGATATCGCTTTGTTTTTGTTGTGCATCATGGCGGCGGACGATAATTCGATTGAAAAAGCAATTATAAATATGCAAATGGAAGATAAAAGTACAGTGAAGTATCGTTATTTTACCAAGCTACGTGACTTTTATGTAATTTATTCGAAAAACGAGCGCAACCTTAAAAAACCATGAAGTTTAGAACTTATTTCACAGGTTAGTATTTAACTATTCAAATCTTATTCATTGTTATTTTTCTTCTGGAATGAAAACTATTTAAAATGTTTTATTTATCCATTGACCCAAATTACTAAAAGTTAATGAATGCCAGTAATATTTGCATGGATATCCAACTTAATGATATGGCCAAACGTCGACTGACATATCATTAAACGTTGACGTTTGAACGATATGGTCAATTTTAGGTGGCCATTTCATGAAACACAACCATTTCATGAAATAGTCGAACATTTCATGAAATGATCAATTCTAAGATCTGGCCACGACATATATACGTACAGCGTGAAATTAAATTCATAGGCATCCGCTTAAGGGGTCATTATACTCAGCATTATGAATAACTTTCACTATGGGACTAATTCTGAAATTGCGGAAAAATCTGCTGACACTGTTTACATTTTGACGAGCTATGCGAATTAATGTAGGAAACAGCAGATATTTTTTTCGCGATTTCTTCATGTAAATCTTAGGCTATTAATCTCATCCAAACGTGTGTTTATTTGAGACACCGTTTGACTAATCACCATGAAAGTTGCCTTATGTATGTCGCAGGCAGATTGTGTGATTCGTCATTTTACAAACGGCGTCCGTTTACAAACACTGGCGGTTTTGCAAAATGCCTCAGGCAAAATGTAAATTGCCTAGTCACTTTATAATATGCCACAACATTTGATGGACAATTTAGACGCCGTTTACAAAATGCCGCGGCAAATTGAAGTACAGTAAAAATAAAATAAAATTGTTTATTTCAATTACAAAAGGCATTTAGACACAATAATATTGGAGATCACCTTTTAAGCAAGGAATTGCTTGTGTTAGGAGACTCCGCGCTTCCACTTATAATTATCTTATGCAGTTGAATGTAGACAATGTAAACATGCAGAAAAATTAAACAAATGGGTAACTTTATACAAAAATGAAAGAGTGAATGATTTGCAAATGAATGAGCGTTATGCATAGACAAAGGGCCATGTCGCGCGTTTACGTGTGATTATGTGTGAGTGTGAAGAGTGAGGGTGTGTAGTGTGTGAGTTATAATTAGCATATTTAGTTATATGTGCAATCCTTTAATATCCTGCCCAATATTAAATATAAATACGAAATAACAATCAATGTCGAATTTATAACTTTTGAACGAATTGCCAATTTGCCTTAGGCATTTTACAAAACCGCCAGCGTTTGTAAACGGACGGCGCTGTTTGTAAAATGACGAATCATACAATCTGCCTGCGACATGTATATTATGTATTTTTTCTTATAGAAGGTTTTTATAAGGTTTTGTTTCCGATCCCCACGCTATCGAAACCGCGGGCTAGTATTAGAATAAAATTTTATATCTAAATTACTTATTTATAGGTTTCTCGGCAAATAATGAAGGCTGTGCAGAGTAGTTTAGATTTGTTTGAGAAGAATACTAACTTAGAAAAGGGACCGAGTGTGGCATTCCTGGAAGTAATTGCAGAGCTGAGAGACCCAGGTAACCGTCACCATTTGCCGTTAAATCTAATGTAATAGAGTTATTTTATATCTTTTCGGTCTTTTCAAGTCTATCACGGCACGTCACTAACACAGTTTTATCATGATAAATTCAATGTTTTTTAGGCTGGCCTTACGTACGGTTTCCTGATTCGGAATTCCGTGAGACTAGCGCAGATGTTCAATTTTTTGTATTAAGAATCTACACTGTCAGTAGGTAGAGGGACGCTTTCATGAACGCACGTACAAACATGGACATTTTGGTATGCAAATAATACTAGGTACAGTACGATAAAGTGACGTAAAATTAGTTTATTAATCTCAGAGATAGACATTTCAAGTGATTTTTATTTCAATTTGGAGTTTGACATTAGCACCTGTCAAATATCTGTGTAGACGTCCACTCGACACGGCGACGGCGCGGTTCTGAACGAAAATTTCCTTTCGTGTGCGGGTGCGGCGGCGGAGCAAAAATGTACGCGAGCGCTGCGTTCGGGATGACGACGTCATTCGGTTATTTGCCTTCTGAATGACCCTAACGCACGGTTCAATTTCCGAAATGAAAGTCAGTTTTTTTTCCGTTCGGAAAATGCACGAACGTGTGCGCCTAGTTGAACATTAGCATTTAGGTCTCCGAATAGGGAATCTTGATTAGGAAACCGAATCAGGAGACCGTACGTATGCGGCTAGCCTAGGTGTCCCGTAAGATTTTTTTTTAAACAAAAACCTTATCTGCTTACTTACATACCTATTACTTACATGTATGTTACTTATACCTTTAACTTATATTATATAAGTACTTACATAATTTCATGGTCCGTTGCTATTTGATAGTGTTGATTTTGAGGTAGGTAATGTTTATTTGCCAAAAACAGTGATTTACGTTTATTTATTAGTGTACAGTACCTGTAGTGCTATTCTGTAACCATCTCACCGTGTTATCTTAGGTGAAGTGAGCGTGCAGTGAGCTGTCAGTTGCTAAGGATTGACACTATTGGCAGCTCACTTCACCTAAGTTATCACGGTGAGATTTTTACAGAATAGCACTACAGGTCGACCGAGCTCTGCTCGGGTGAAAATAGAGAAAATTAATTTTTCCAGATAAGAGATCTAGCTAGATAGATTTTTCGCCCCCGTAAACCCCTAAAATGCAACTTTCATCAAAATCGTTAGAGCCGTTTTCAAGAACGTGATTACAGATATACAAATATTGCACTTAATAGAATAGGATTAATAGTTACGTTTCAGCAGACGATTTTATTGAAAACTTAATAAATTCAAACTACTTTACACGTTGATAAAACGAATTGTGTGAGATGAATTAGAATGTAAAGTTAGAGATGTAAAAAAAATTAAGTAAACAAGTGGTGTATGCGGTTAAAAAGTGAATGCATCTAAGTACGTCATTAGACCAACTAAACCATAAACCTACTTTTCTTTTTTTCTTTTTCATTCCAGACTTACATTTCAGTCCGTCACTGGATGTGATGGAAGAAGATGGGGTATTCTGTACGTTGATGGAGATGATGAAAGATATGTTTCTTCAGAGTACGTTGTTCCCTAGGATAGACCCAGTCATCGTTCCTATAGCGTCGTATGAAGGTACATCTTTCTGTACAATAAAGGCTAGCGCGCATTACTTCCGCATCAGCATCGGGTCGTAGCGAATCGCATTCTAATTAAAAAAAACCCGGTGCGGCTCGCCTGTAGCGTGCAATAAATATACAAACTGTACGAAAGTGATGTTGATGAACGATATTTGCACTTGGGAGCGACCCGCCTAAAGGTGAACGCACACACGAACCGAACGAAACGAATTTTAAAATTCTTTATATGAAATTCTATGAAACCTCGCACACCTGCCCGCGTCGAATCGTCCGAATCTGGAAGACCGTTCCTAGCGTTCTCTTTGACTTCGATTCGTTCGACGCGTTCGGCTCGGGTAAGTGTGCGTTCACCTTAAATCTTGTTCAGAAATTTTGTGTATAACTATTTATATTCGCCATATATTTTACTCTTTGGTTGCTATTGTGTTTCCACTGCCCTTAATACAAGTTATTTTATAACTAGTAAGGGTGCTGGTTGCAACACCTACCCGTTTTGTTAACTAGCATGAGTCAAGTGTACCTACAGGTGATACTATTTAATGTTAACACTGTTATTTGATTAAATATTATTATTGTAGACGATTTAGTTGAAGAAAATGGTATGATTGATCTGTACCATGAAATGTTGAAGAGAATTGAAAATGGTATCAACGATATAATCGCGTATGTGGTGGTTAGTATCTGTTTTCTGATCGTACGTATTTATTACGTATTTGTAACTGGAATTAATTCTCCGTTTTGATCAAATTTGTTTATTCCTAAGAAATATGACAAATACCGTCCTTTATGGATGGAAGACAGACAAGAAGTATTAGAAGCTTTCTTAAAGTATGGCCGCATTATACCGCCAGAGGAGTTTGATAAGTATGTATATGAGAACCAGTGTGAACCGCCGGAGCAAAAACCTAAACTAGAACAGTATCAGGCAGAGGTAATGTTTATTTGGAATTTATTTTATAACTAATATTAGGCATTGTTTACCAAATCATTTCTCGGACGTAGCCAAAAGCCGTTCACAAGATAAAGTAGAAAATATTGACAGCAATTTGTTTAATGGTAAATTCAGAAAATCACCATTACTCTTATACTTAGTCATGGAAATGTGAACAGGTTAATATTTGCGATTATAATCGCAAAAAATAACCTGTTGACATTTCTATGATACATTCAAGTTTTTAGTAATTAAAATGTCAAATGTATGAACTTAAATAGATAGACAAGTTTAACGCAATGTACGATGAAGTCGCAGCCTTGCCTACAAGCTATCTTATCAACGGTTGGTTGAACTTAGACCTGAAGCGGCTAAACCAAGCCATCATGAATATCATATGCAAATGGAGCAACCTCTATAAAGAGAATTTAAAAGAACATGTGCATAAAAGGTGAGTTCTAATAAGTATTTGCGTTCAATAGTAGGTTCATGTGTGACTTGTTTTTATAACATCTACATACTCTTGATTTTAAATAGGTATAATCTAAAAAACATTTAAAAAATTCTATGAGAACCTCATGCATCAAGTCAAGTTGCTTATTTGATTTCTACGTATATAATATATGATTTAAAAAAATATATGTAAACATCAAAATGCTTTTATTACAAAAAAAATCCACTATAATGGCATGTTTAAATTAATAACAGAAATTCTCAGTTCAGTAGACAAAAAGAAAAATTCCTATCGCTGTATTTCGAACAACCGAACCTGTTTTTCTGTATTCGAGATATAACCAAAGCATTCGATATGGTATACCATGATGAATATTAAACAAATTAGAACAGTACGGTATAAAGAGGTCCTGCCTAACTTTCAAACCAATTTGCTTGAAAGTTATTTAAGGGGTCGAAAACAATGCACAGAGATTGTAAAAAGGCATCCAGAGACTGACACTCAGGTAACCTATAGGTCCTCATACTTAACGAATCACTATGGCGTACCACAAGGGACTGTGCTAGCCCCGATATTGTTTTTTTAGCAACCACAGTTTTAATTAAAGAAGCTACTATTGATCAGGCGATAAACGTCACCAATGAAGCTCTAAAGGGTATACATGTCTGGTTAATTGTAAATAATTTAAAAATAAATACCGATAAGACTAAATTCATGAGATACCTGACATATAACAACGAAAGAAATAAAAAAGACACAATAGACTTGCCAATAAAGTATAATAATAACATCATTGAAGAAGTAAATGAAATAAAATTTCTAGGAATAAATATTGATAAATTATTGTAACTGGAAATCTCATGTAAATCTAGTTTGTAAAATATTCACACATTCGTTTACACACTTCGTAAAATTAAAAACGAACTAATAAAGAAACAGCATTAATTGTATGGGATAATCATATGGGGATACTCTACAGACGCCCAGAGAGCTTTTATAGCCCAGAAAAATGCTTTAGGTCAATTTATAGTCTCAAGTGGACTGATTCGTGCCGACCAGTATTCACTGATAAACGTTAACTTATACTTTCCCATTACGTTTTTGAATAAATTCGTTAAAAACCACCTCTTACTTTATGAGCACGATGAGAAGCCCTAATTTAAAAGGAAAATAGTACAAAAACCTCTGATAGTACCTCGAAGCAGATTTATGTATGTAATAGAAACTGCTACATCATGGCGGTGAAAATTTATAATAAACTACCGGAAAAACTAAGAAAACTTCAATTTAATAGAACTTTAAACAATTGGCTTTGTGACAGATGTTATTATTCAATAGATGATTATTTAAATTTTGATGTATAGACATAATGCATAATTATATAAATTTACGAACACTTTATTTAAAATATTTTGTTTTTACATTATTTATAAATCTAATCAATAAATTGATTGTGTGATATAATCTAATAAACTAATCTTAATATATATAAATGACGTGTCACGTTGTTTAATATATAATTTTATAATGTTAATGTGGATAGTTAAACAACTTTCACTATGGGAGCAACTCTGAAATCACGAAAAAAAAATCTGCTGTTTATACAAAAGTTCAATACCTACTTGACCAAAATGTATGAAACTGCTGTTTTTTTCGTGATTTCAGAGTTGCTCCCATAGTGGCAGTTGTTTATATTCATGGGTAGAACTGTAAAAATTTCGAGACGGTGAAAAAAATCAGTATACTTTTCGACTTTATAACGACAATGACAATAACGAGTTGCTGTGTCGGCAATTTCTGCTTAAATCAATCGCTTGAATTTTATAGCTTGGATGATCTGGAGGAGTTCATAGCTTATGCTTCCAAAGCGTTGTCAGTGGAACTAGGTGAGGATGATTACGAAGGTCTACTGACGGTGATGGGAGTTCTGAACGAGGTTAAGGCTAAGGTTGACGCCGATACCGACCATATGTTTGAACCACTTAGAGATATCATAGACGTGCTCAAGGAGTACGGCGTTGAGTTCTCCGAGGAAACCTATGAACAGGTATGACATGAATATATAAGGTGTATCTATTCATACACGAAATTGTACTCATCATTATGAACAACTTTCACTATGGGACCAAACCTGAAATCGTGAAAAAAAAATAAGCTGTTCCCTACATTTATGTTTGCATAACTTGTCAAAATGTAAAGAACAGCTGATATTTTTTTCGCGATTTCAGGTTTGGTCCTATAGTGAAAGTTGTTTATAATGATGAGTACAATGAACTCTTAAGATTTTTCGTGTATGATTAGACACCTTATATTTATTATTTATTTAACAGTTATATTTATATATAACATTATATATATTAGATTATATATATTTTAGAGAGTTATTGGTGGCGGCATTCCGTTAAGGGGATGTAGGAGAGGTCATTTGGTTTCAAATTACTCCTGATGACCCCTATGCCAATATCAACCATTTTGGAGTAATTTGACACTATATATTTTAAAATGTATGAAATAAAAATGTACTGCTTATCCATCATCACATTTAACAATTAACAAAATATCTTCAATTACTCAATTCCAATACTGGAACTCGTGTGCTTCACGATTATGCTAAGAAGGTGGTCAGATGAAGCAACATATTAATATATGTTGCTTCATCTGACCACCTTCTTAGCATAATCGTGAAGCACACGAGTTCCAGTATTACCTCATTGAGTTTGTTTAAAACTGCTTACGGGATTATCAGGGTGCGAAGGAACATCAGTACTCTATACACACAGTGGTAAGCAAATTATCTAAAAATTCTGTACAAAATATAATTATGATTTGCATTACGGATTTGGCACCGAAACTTATTTCTGCACCACTTTTGTTAAAAATCCAAAAACAGCTTAACTATGACTCGCTCAACAAAATTTTTTTTAACTGCTTTTTAAACTTAATCTCTATTTTTCATTTCTCATACTCGGAAAGTACAGTGTTTGTTTGATCCGAGTAGCGGGTGGAAGACGCTGCTCCCCACCCTTGGGTGGGAAAGATTCCTGGTAATTCCTTCCCTTTCTAGGGTGGAAATGAATTTAAAATAGAACGAAATTTGGTTAGGTAGTCTGTTACGAAAAATGTAACCGAAGTATTTAAGAAAAATATGGTTTAAAATAAAAATAAAATGCTGCGGTCTTGTGAGTGTATAAACAGACAGTGTGAATAAAAAAAAACCTATTAAGCGGGACGGCCCGCGGCGAAATTTTACGCGCTAATTTTCGTTATAAATCATCGTCTATTTCACTAAATAAATAAATACCAAATAAATAACTTTACTAAATGGTATGTAATTAGCCACGCTACCAACGAGTTCGAGCCATGCACTAGTAGAACCATCATAAACCACAAACAAATTAAAAATACATACCTAAAGAACGCCCCACTTTGAACGGTGTTAAAAAAAAACTAAGAATGATAGAGCAGTTATAATTCTAAGAAAACATCTTTGGTTCTTGCCCGTTCTAATGGAATGCAGTATGCACAATTATTTTCAAACAACTAGAATAATTCGCGAATGTTAACTGCCTGGGCCTTTTTTCACGGAACTCTACATTTGCGAAAAGTGTAATTAATTACTTACAAGCAAATTTTTTTTCATGTTAGTTTCTACAATTATTCTAGATGAAATTAAAAAAGAAATGTTGCCAGTTCTGTTATTTTAAATGAAATTATTGACGTTTGAAGTTTGCAACGACAAATTTCGAATAAAATTTTAAAAAGTCATTTAAAAAAATCCGTGTGGCCTGGGTCTTGTTATTTGGCCTAAACACATAGCAGACGGCCCCGCGGATTCATCATTTTCGTATGTTCACCATCGGCCTAACACCCTGTAATTTGGCGGGATACTAACTCTGTAAATTGTACCGAAATTCAAAATCTCGGTTTTATAGAGTAATATTCTATTATTAAAAATGTGTTCAAGCGATTCTGAAATGTTGACCCCAGATTCGGTTAAAGTCGAAGCAAATACAGAAATCGAAAATCAAAACGACAATTTTTTACTTTCCTTATACTCGGACAATATATATATAGCCTATAGTCTAATACCTCTTGTGGGAATATCCTTTCAACCCTTCTATAACAATCCATTATTCTTCAAACAATGGTTGTTTAGCTGGACGTATTGCCCGAGAAATGGCGCAACTTGACGAAGCTAGCGACCGTGGTGAAGAACACTGTGGCGCCTCTGCAGGCCGCGCAGGCAGCACTCATCGCAAAGCGGGTGGCGCTAATCAACCTGCGACTCTGCATGTACAGGGAACAATTTAAGAACAAGGAGGTAATGTAAACGATAACAGTTCTCTTAGTTTTAGGTAGATGCGTACCTAACGCCTCTGCGCTACTTTTAATTTCTAGATTCAGAAAAGAAAAGAAAAAAGGTTAAAAAATAAGCTACTCCTGCCGGTTTGGCTAATAAAGAAAAAAAAACAGTGGCTTTCCGGGAGTGTCGACAGAAGTGAAAACTTGAAAAAAAAAATCGGCACCGCGGTTATCAACGCGTTGATTTCTTTTACTCCACGGTGTCGGTAAATTGCGTTATAGTGTCGCGAAATCAATGGTTTAGTCCCATCTTAAAAATAAGTCCAGATAAGTCTTGATCCCGTGGGAATGTCGGGATGATAAAAAGTATCTTATGTCTGTCCTAATCTTGGTCACGGTCTACCCATGTCCCTAAGGCCTCTGCCTCGAATTTTGCGGGCAACGGGGCGGCGGCGGCGCCAATCTGTTCAACAACGTAAATAACGCAATGAATGTTGTTGAAATGTCAAAATGAAACAAATTTCGCGAAATTGTTTACGAAAATGAATTACGCAATTAGGGTACCGTTCTTGAAACCAGCGGGCATATCGAGCGGCGCTATAGCAGCGTATTGTTGTGTTCGTGGTTGTGTTGTCGAGATATTTGTTTTTAGTCGCGAACGAAATGTCTGAACAACGGTGACAGCATCTTTTTGATTCAAATTTATTCCTAACGCTCGATTTACTGTGGGGTAAAAGAAGAAGTGAATCCCTACTATAGGGCAAGAAAAAGAAAAGGCGAGTTTTTTCGAAATTATGAAGAACAGAGACAATGTCCTGACAAATTCTACGACTACACCAGAATGAGTGTAGAAACTTTTGACTATATTCTTGAAGCTATCAAGGGCGATTTGGAGTCTGAAATTAATTCAAAACGGTATAGAGGTACTTATATTATATTTAACTTCTTCCGATATTTAATTTCTTCCCATAACTGGTTAATCTTCGGTGTTGCCACACCGAGCACTGAGTGTGTGGCAACACGCCGTGTTCGAGTTCGCAACAAGTCCATCGTCATCCTGAGGATGCTTCGTTGAGAAGTGAAACACGTGTCGATTTATTTCAGGAGTTTTTTATGGCTCTTTAGAAATAGCTAAGCGGAACAGGTTACTAAATATATCCACGTCTATTGTATTTTATAATGGATTTCCGCAAGGTCACGCCTGAATCAATAAACTAACTTGCCGTGAAGACAGCTTTTCAAGTGACATGGAGGGAAAGAGTCCCAATAGATGAACTTCTGCACCCGCTTCTTTTAAAAACCGAAGCAATATTCAACTCGAGGCCATTGACATTGCATATGTTACTGGAAACAACGAATATCAGAGCCTCACATCACACCTTTCCATTTCCTAATAGAAAGCTCATCAAGTCACTGTCACTGCCCACCCCACTGGGCCGTATTTTCTCATTGAGAAGAGTGGCAAAAGGCTCTTAGTCTCTCGGATATTTTTTGGTGTAGGTAGCTCAAAGAATTCCCTATTCTTAAAACAAAGAGGCAGCATGGAGGCGGATACCGTAATTGATGACGATGTCCTTGTCGTGGATCCTGACCTACCCCGAGGAGTGTGGCCTATGGTGTGCGTGAGAAAGGTTTATCCGGACAGAGATGGGGTCGTGCGTGTGGCTGACGTTATCACTAAAGACGGTACACTGAAAGATGCATGTCAGAAAGTTGGCTTTACTTTTAGGACTCCAGTAGAAGGACCCGCGTAGTGCAGCAACATAGATGCCCCACAAACATGCTCGCAACTGGACATGAACCAACCTGGCGGCAACGTCGTAAAAAGATGCCATAGATAAAATTAAATATCACCCGTCTCTCCATAGTCCATTGTGTACTCAAGGATGCATGTCCGGTACGGCTCACAAATCCTTCCATATCGTGAGGGCATTTCTTCCCTACCATAACCGCGCCCCTCGGTCTACTCCTTGATATGCAATGGTCTCTGTAACACCATGAAACATGAGGCTCCAGGGGCTAGTGCAAATCTTGGGGTTCATTCGATCAATCGAGGCTGGTCAAACCATGCTATGGTTGGTGTATTTCATTCATCCTTGTTTGAATTCATTAGAAATAGTTACAATATCGATGATAGCGATTTTCCTAGCGATGTCTATGTCGTTTAATGCGAAAGCGTCAAGGTAGCCCGCGAAATTCAAATATTCTTACGTTTTTTGCAATTTGTAGGTTGTATATTAATCTAAATATGATTCGCGGCCGTATCAAATGTTTATTTATTTATAGAATTATAATCATAATAAAAATCATCAATACAACTCTCTAAGATCATGTAATCTTATTGAATGACTATTTCATGAAATCATGTCATTTGAGAATTGTGCTAACTTAAGGAGTTGTATTGCCGATTCTAATGATTATAATTCTGTGAAGCCATATTTGTTACGGTCGCGAATCATATATTAATTAATCAACATACAACCTGACACTGACCCCTAAAAATTGCAAAAAAACGTAAGAAAATTTATTTCGCTGGCTGCTACCTTGACGCTTTCGCCTTAAAATCTTTTTCATCTGTTTTGTGATACATTCGTGTTTTACTTTCGTAGTTAGATTTTGCTACGATTCCTGCATCGCGTTTTGGTTTTTACACAAAAAATAAACAAATGCTAGTCTTTACTGTTTTATGTTGCTAAAATATTGTTTATTACGTTTTTTTTAATCTCCGCTGTTGCAAACTCGTCGATGTTTTTCCGTCTAACATAAACAACAATCGCAGCTTATGTTTCGTTCCTTGTGCACACTGCTTTACTGAGCAGTGATAGCCTAATGGTGTGACCGTCAGACTGCCCAGTAATAGGTCTCGAGTTTGAATTTGACATTCCAACTGCAAATGTAAGTTTGTACGCACAACATTGAGAGATTTACCATGTTCTTTTAAGACCATAGACTTCTTATAGGTTTTCCTGTAATCTATGGGTAAAGAACCATTATCTGTATTTTTGATTTTTTTTTTGGCTTATTATTAGTTTCGGAGATAAAGGGGGAGAATGGTCAATTTTATTTATTTATTTATTTAATACTTCAAGCACACAAATGTACAAAGGCGGACTTAATACCAAAGGCATTTTCTACCAGTCAACCTTTGGGTGATGCAGAGACAAACAGTGGTGGGTAATATAGCGAAAATTGAGGAATAAATATTTATTTAAATATAAAGATATACATACATATGTATATATTTCCAATTATATATAAATATAAACAAAAACATATACACATAAAATCACTAAAACAAATAAGACAAACAATAGAAAACATTACCGTTGTGATGATACTGCCAGCTTCTTGCGAATGTGCTCGCGAACTTTAACTTTAAAAGATAATCAGTTGGTCGCCATCCTGATTTCCTGAGGGAGCGCATTCCACAGAGAGATGGACTGAACGAAGAAGGAAGAGTGAATGAAGTCTGTGCGGTGAGTGGGACATTGAAGAAGACGATTGTGAGATGAACGTAGATTTGTTGTGGTCTATTGTGGTTGTCGCAAATGTACTGAAAGTGCGGGGCTAGATAACTAAGGGAAGAGGGAGAGTTAAGAAATGAAAACAAGGTGGTCAGCGCCCTTTGCTCTCTGCGCTGGCGTATGGGTAACCACTTTAGAAGCGACCGATGCGCAGAGACATGATCATATTTACGCAGATTGAAAACGAATCGAACGCAGTTATTGAGAAGACGGTCAAGTTTGTCGAGGAGATCTGCATTCAGGTCATAGTAGCACACATCACCATAATCAATGATAGGGAAAATTAAGGACTGCACAAGCATTGTCTTCGTACTCGATGGTAATAAATTTTTCAAACGGTACAGAGCTCGCAGCGTTCCAGTAACCTTCTGGCTTACCTTAGCGACTTGAGCACGCCAGTTCAGGGTACTATCGATGTGCAAGCCTAAGTCCTTCACGTCATTGCTAAAAGGAACGATCGAACCATTGAAGAAAACTGCTGGCAAGGTTGTACCATCCACCTTGCTAATACCGCGAGGACTGCCAATGATGATCGCCTGACACTTCGTAAAGTTTACGGCTACACCAAATATATCAGCCCAGGTTTTTATGGCTATCAAGTCCCTATTTAATATGTCGATAGCGTCAGGTAATTTGTAAACCCTTCCCTGACAGTACAACTGCAAGTCATCTGCATACAGATGATACGCACACTGAAGTTTGGAAGTTATAAGATTAATAAAAATAGAAAACAAAAGTGGAGAAAGTATACCGCCTTGAGGAACGCCAGTTTCCAAATCACACCAACATGAAGTAAAATCTCCAACATGAATAGACTGCTGACGTTCCTGAAGAGGAGAACCATTCCAGTGCTTCGGGAGAGACCATAAGATATGAGAGAATGGCTAACAAGTACGTCGTGACTGACGGTATTAAAGGCATTCGAGAAATCAATCAACACTAGAACAGTAGCTTTGGTGTCTTCCAGCCCTTATATCGCCAGTCACTTTAAGGAGAGCGGAAGTAGTGCTGTGCCCAAGCCTGAACCCAGATCGAAGAGCTAATGAGTGAGTTCCGGTGAACAAGGTTGGAGAATTGTTTGTGGACACAGGCCTCAAGCACTTTGGATAGGAAGGGAAGGATAGAAATTGGACGGAAGTCGGTAGGAAGAGAGGGATTGGAATTTTCATAAATTTTCTTATATACGAGTATCTTTGAATGTATTTATTTTAAAATTATAAATTAGATATATTTGAAAGTTCCGCAATAAGCCCTTTCATTTGATATGTCACACGATATAGTTTGCAAAACTTTTTTTTTAAATTTTCTAATTTGCCCTCTAAAAGTGATCCCCATATTCAAAATTCATTTATTAACGTTACGCGTCCGTATTTGGGTCACAGAAATACATATGTATACCAAATTTCAACTTAATCGGTCTATTAGATTCGTAGCAAATTGGCTGTGACAGACAGACAGACACACGACTGACCCTTCCTACTTCCTTTTGAGGTACGGAACCCTAAAAACAGATAGGATTTGGATAAAATTTGGGACACAGACAGTTTTTACCCTGGATTAACACATAAGATACTTTTGCTTACGGTATTAAGTTTCCGTGGGATAATTCCCAACCTCCAAGCGGGCGAAGTCACGGGTAAAAGCTAGTATCTAATATTTTGATCTTTCTTGTAGATGTTCTTCGAGGTATGCAAAGAACCATACAGGAGCGTAGACAAGGTCCACCAGGAGCTTACAGGTTTCGAAGATATAACGGAGGGACTGAAGACGTCATGCGCCCTGTTCGACATCCAACCTCCAGATGAGAAGAACCTGAAACAATGCAGGCGGGAACTCAAACTTGCTAAGGTAACCCTCCAAGAAAATCCGTAACTGAAAAACTATAACCTGCTAAAAAGTCATCTCACTTTGTTGTATTGCTTTAATAACATTTTGCTTTCGAAATTCATTGCAACTGTTGAGTAGCAATCGCGCAACATTGTTTGCCGCAATATTAAATGTTGCTGGCAACAACATTTTAATTCTTTTCTTTGTATGCATAGTCATTAGGACGTTTCCAGCAATACTGCAACATATTTTCCACAACGCAAAAACATGTTGCTGAAATAATGTTTTGCAATTTTGTTTCCCAATGAACACGCGGCTTTAAATGTTCCATAACAGCAATTATGGGACTATTACTACTTGGTGATGGGTACTATCGAGTTCTGGAAGAAGTCCCCGTGGAAGAAGATTGACGCCGATGGCATGGACCAGGAGTGTAAGCGGTTTACCAAAGATCTGCGACAGCTGGACAAGGAAATGAGAACATGGTAAGCTTAATGATTGTCATGTTTATAGTAAAAGTACAAGGTATCTTCAATAAGTACATTGATATAGAAACAAAAAAATCCATGCAAGGATTTAAAGTATTCTACAATCCGCCCTCTACCAGAAAGAAAGAAAGAAAAAACGTTTATTTGCGGTAAACAACCAGCGTGTAAGAAAAAGGTGTGGTCTAGAACTTGTTGTTTTTGTTGCTGCAAAATGAACAACATCGTCCAGTTTGCAGCTAATTACGTTAGCTGCAATCGGAGGATTAAAAAAACCAAAAATGATTTAACTAAATTTAATTCCTAAACTAATATTTACAAACTTAAACCTATGAATGATGATTCTAGTTCGAAGTGGGAAATTAGAATGATCATCCTTACAATTTATTGAACAACCATAACTTGCGGAATCGATTGTCGTCATAGGTGCATCAGCGATTATAGAAACTAATAAGGTCAGCGTGAATGCAACATCAGCGACCTTCATCTCGTAGTAGCGCTATGTAATTAACTTCCGGAATCGATTGACGTCATGGGTGCATCAGCGATTATAGAAATTAATAAGGATGCAACATCAGCAACCTTGATATAGTAGCGCTATGTAATTAGCTTGATGTGTAGCCGTGTGTACATACCTCGCATTGTACGGAAATCCTATACAATGCGAGATCAGCTTAAACTGGAAATGTATAGCTTGACGTGTAGCCGTGTGTACATACCTCGCATTGTACGGAAATCCTATACAATGCGAGATCAGCTTAAACTGGAAATGTATAGCTTGATGTGTAGCCGTGTGTACATACCTCGCATTGTACGGAAATCCTATACAATGCGAGATCAGCTTAAACTGGAAATGTATAGCTTGATGTGTAGCCGTGTATACATACCTCGCATTGTACGGAAATCCTATACAATGCGAGATCAGCTTAAACTGGAAATGTATAGCTTGATGTGTAGCCGTGTGTACATACCTCGCATTGTACGGAAATCCTATACAATGCGAGATCAGCTTAAACTGGAAATGTATAGCTTGATGTGTAGCCGTGTGTACATACCTCGCATTGTACGGAAATCCTATACAATGCGAGATCAGCTTAAACTGGAAATGTATAGCTTGATGTGTAGCCGTGTGTACATACCTTGCATTGTACGGAAATCCTATACAATGCGAGATCAGCTTAAACTGGAAATGTATTGATGTGTAGCTGTGTGTACCACAATAATAGTAGATTGTTATACAAGGAGCTAATATAATACCCATTCTGTAAATAGAAACCGAGTTATAATGGATATTAGCGCAGTGTGTGACACTCTACTTTTCACTACGATTGCGAGAAAAGAAATTATCCAATACAATATAAAATTGTTTTTTTATTTTTATTTAAAAAATATTCAATTTGTTCAATCTGAATTTTTAAGGTTTTTTTTTTTGTCCCGGTATGCGGTAGTAAAAAGCTAGTTTTATATAAGAATAAAGACTTTTTCATTTTTGTAGACTCGCTGGTTACAGACAAAAATTACTTTTTCCCCTAGAGCAAGATATCCAATTTTTTCCCCGATTTGGTACGCTACAATGACGGACATTTTGAGGAAGAGGAGTGAGAACCTTTTTGATTTTGACCACACCTTTAATAAATGTTGTATACGACTTGGTAAAGGTTGCGAATACCGTTAGATGCGAGAGAAGCAATGCTTAGGGAAGACCAGCGGCCTTGTACAGCACCGTCGAGGTCGCCTAAAATGATGACAATAATACTATTGCCTATTTTTATCACAGGGAGCCCTTCCTAGCAATAGAATCAACAATCAAGAACTTGATGACGTCATTAAGGGCCGTCACTGATCTACAGAATCCAGCTATCAAAGATAGGCATTGGCTAGAACTTATGATGGCAACTAAGGTAAAGTGCTGCCCTTGGGAAAAACTTACAAAAGCATGTTGTTTATTTTGTTCTGTAAATATTTAAATATATGTTTTTATTTTATTTAGAAAGCGGTTCACTCGCACGTCATGAAAATCAAAATAAAGCATTGTCATGTCTCATCGTTCAAAAATAATAATACAGTGTGAGTCTTCATAATGTGCACATATCGAAATGAGGAAATCTATGCTTAATTTTAACGACAGAAAAAATATTTAAAAAATCTAAATATTGTTTTTTATACTTTTTATGAAATTAAAAAAAAATTGTAACAAAACTGTGTAACTTTTAAACTGAATCAGCTATCGCGATGAAACAAACTCCATAATGATTGAAAGTAAGTAGCCGTCCACATAAAATTAAAATTGAGAAAAAAACTACCCTCAATTGAAAATAAACATGTTTTTTTAGTAAAAATCTGTATTTTTTTCTTCAATTTTTAATTGTAAAATTTATAAATAAGATAATAATAAAAAGAGAGCAAAAAAAAATTTAAAAAAAAAAAAAATTTTTGAAAAATTTTTTTTTTTTTTTTTTTTAAATTACCATTTTTTCCGTCGATAAAATTAAGCATAGACTCCCTCATTTCGATATGTGCACATTATGAAGACTCACACTGTATATCCAGAATAACTTTAGACGAAATTATAAATGACTTCAGATCATTAGACGAATTAGCTGTTGATGTAGATGTAGAAAATAATAGTAATACAATTCAGAATGGAATAAAAGCAGATTATGACAAATATCTACAAATACAAGACTACAGAAGAACTAAGTTACAAGAAGGAAATAAAATAAATACGTTTAGATTGAAAGGATCGTACTCAATGAAAGAAATGAAGCAGAAGGGTTTCCAACTGAAGTCTGACACAAAATCGTCGCTGCAGAAATTCTTGCATCATCCAATAATATTATCAGAATTCATTATTTAGATTATGTAGACACAATATAATTTATATAGATTAGTTATGTTTTTAGTGTATTTAGATTGGTTAAGTTCAAGGATGATAATAATAAGGTAGGAATTTTACTGATGGTTTTAATTTTTGTGGCACCATGCTATAATACTAAAATATAAATAACCTACTTAAGGTTGTTTTGGTCACGCACTCACACTAGTATAATGTTTTCGATAAATAAAAGAGGATTCCTATTTCCTATTATTATATTAATTAACATACACAAGCGCGGGCGAGGGGACGCGGTGCGGCGCGGGCGTTGTTTGTGTTCCGCGTCACGTGCGTCCTTCCTATACTTTTTGTATGAAACAAGCGGCGCAACGATCGCGCCATATACCGTACCCACGCCCGCGCTACTCGCTATTTGTGTATGTACCGCGCCTAATGTTTTGCTTTAATAAAGAATATCCCTCGCAACTTTGTAACTTAGCGATTTAGTAAGTACAATTAAACTGAGATTTTGTTCAGGTTAAGTTCCATATCGATGACGAGACGACACTGGCAGACTTGCTTGCACTAAACCTACATAAGTTTGAAGAAGAAGTTAAAACTATTGTTGATAAATCTGTCAAAGAAGATGCTATGGCCAAAACTCTCAAGTATGTCCATTAATTATTATTTTAACAGGCATTTGTTATTTTCTTCCCGTCGAGTTACTTTCCCTTTAAGTAATTCAGAATTTTGGAAAATAAACATTATTTTAATATACGTAAAAATCTGTTTTTTTTTTTTGAAATTTGTTTAATTGCAGCCTGACCTATGGATTGATTGTAAGTATCTTTGCTTTGTTTTTTTAATTTCAAATATATTCTTTCAAGGGAATTGGAGGCAACCTGGGCTATTATGGAGTTAGATTACGGTATACATGATAGAACTGGAATAAAAATACCGAAAGCTAGTGAGGAACTTGTAGAGACGCTGGAAGATAACCAGGTAGGTGATCATAAAAATAACACTCACATGCAGCACTCCGGTGTACTTGCACAACACATAACCTCCTGTATATGCTAGAAGTTAAAATAAAGAAGAAGTTTAGGCTCGCTTGCACCACAGATTATTAAATACGGTTAACACAAATCGAATTTAAATATCATTTTAAAGTGAAACTTTTATTACATCGTCTCAAACTTTTTCGTCTGTGTGTTGCATGTCGCGTGACGGTCGGCCGCGGAGTAGGGATAAAGTGAAAGGCGCTCGTCAGAGCAGCCAAGGCCAATATGGTGGCGCCTATAGAAGTTTCACTTTTACCGTGGTTTCATAAAACCACACAATCCTTTTATTTCTGTCAATTGTTAGAAGATGACCTAGACAGAATTATTAGTGATTGGTAGTGCAAGCGTAGGTAGTGTGTTTTTAAAAGTAAATAGAATACTTACATTCTTAACATTATATAATAATTTTTTTGTAACTTGAACAGACAGCTGTGCTGCTGGGGAGTTTGTTGCGCCACTTCTTCCCAGCTAAAGGCACTAGGAAGTGGTGAAGGGTGGGCGTTTTGGGGGATTGTCTTATGTAATTTTGATGTTCGAAAAGTGCTGATTCTCAGCCTAGTTTGAATAAATGACTTTTGAATTTAGAATTTTAGAATTTTTAATTTTAAAGTAGTGACTTCTAATTTAGCGTGATTTTCCTGTATCGACTATAGAGTCAAGTACAAAATATGATGTCATCCAAGTTCATTGGCTTCTTTGAAATGGAGGTGACAGCATGGCAGAAGAAACTAGGCACTGCCGATGCTGTGATCGCACTATGGTTCGAAGTGCAACGTAAATGGCAGTACTTGGAAAGTATTTTTGTTGGATCCGATGATATTCGCTCGCAACTACCTGAGGATTCAAGGAGGTTTGATCACATAGACCATAAATTTAAGGTACGTTTATTACCTTTCATACGTCTTTGAGCACAATTTCTTCAAATAAAGTTATTCATGATAGCAATAATATCGTTGTAGGAAATGCTAAGAGATATCGCAACGACTCCAAACGTGATAGAAGCCACGAACAAACCGCGTCTGCTAGATAACCTCGAGGAGCTGATGGCTGACCTCAATCTGTGCGAGAAGGCGCTAAACAATTATCTCGAGACAAAGCGGCTAGCTTATCCTCGCTTTTACTTCGTGTCTTCTGCAGATTTGCTTGGTAACAACAAATAAACGCTGTTCATTCATCAACATCAGACTATAGCAGTCTACTACTAACATAGGTCTCTCTGACGAAGATCGAACATAATGGTATGCATTAAACGACATTATGTATGTCCGGACTTCGTCGCGAATTCGTTCGCGGCGTATCCCGAAGATCGTCGCACCACCGCCCATCGATCGAGTCTACGGCTATAATAATCATCACTTAATATGGCCAGTTAAACTGACTTCGTTTTGAATTCCATCTTTTATGAGTACCTAGAGTAGTTCTTAGATTGGCTCATTTTATAGTCCGCTGAGTGACTGACGACTTTAAGATTTCATAAAAATTAATTTGAAAATCTGTCCAAACTTTTTCCCTGATATTTTATAAATAACGAACGGTCGCCAGATATCCTGTCGAACGGCAACAACCCGCCAGCGGTTTCGCGGCACTTGGCCAAGTTGTACGACAGCATAGCGAAACTCGTGTTCCCCAACGAGACCAGCAAGCAAGCCATCGAGATGATATCCAAGGAGAACGAAGAACATGTGCCTTTTAAAGCACCCTGTTGCGACTGTTCTGGAAAGGTTCCCATTTAATTATCTCGTCCATTTTCATCTTTGTATTATCAATTTAAAAATTATTGAAAGGGTTTGTATGTATTTCAGTTATACATTAAAAACTAGGTGCTATTTATACTACAAACGTTTGCTTCTTTTTGTTATGTCATTACTTTTTCTTTTAATAAGACTTTCCCTAACCCATTTTTCGTATTACAAGGCATATTTTCACGTTATGTCCTCTCTATAAAAACTTCTTCTTCAGTATGTAAAATTGTGTACCAGGTGGAAACTTGGTTGAACCGAGTGACAGACTGCATGCGGTACACTCTTCGTGATATCTTCGACCACTCCGTCAAGTCGTACGAGAACAAGATGCGAGAAGAGTGGGTGTTTGACTGGCCTGCGCAGCCTGCCCTCGTCGGCACCCAGATCTGGTGGACCACTGAGACGAACCAGGCTTTTGAGAAACTTGAAGAAGGTACGAAACATTTCTGTGCACTTCGTGTACGTCAGTTGACATAGAGAACCCAACTTCGCTAGTGGCTACTTGGTAAGGTGGATATTGTAATCGATTCACCGGCTGCACAATGTTTCTTAGGGCTACGACAGACATGATACTTGTATTATCGGCGACTAGCGATAGTCAGTTTTGGAAAGCTACAGCTACTCTGCACTCATTTGGATGCCAGTCGATTTTAGTGAGGTTTTGACATCTGATCTGTCATCTGCGAAACACGGCTCAATGCTTTTATTTAACCACGACCCAACGCATAGAGTCATCAAAACGCGGCGCAGCTCTTGTGCATGCGCCAAATCACCGATAGCCGATAGCAAAAGTACCTATATCATGTATCTGCTATAGACCTTAATTCCTCAAATGTTTATACCAATTAGAAACTTATAGGTTACGAGGCTGCATTGAAAGATTACCAGAAGAAACAAATCGCCCAGTTAAGCTCGTTGATAATGTTGCTACTGGGCGACCTGACAGTCAACGAGCGACAAAAGATTATGACCATCTGTACCATCGACGTACACTCTAGGGATGTGGTCGCCAAGCTCATCATCGCTAAGGTGGAAACTTCTAATGCTTTCCAGTGGCAGAGTCAGCTGAGGTACTTCTAGTAATTATTTTATACGTGTCGTTTGGATTTCCGAGTAGTAATAAAATGTTTCTTGGATGTTTATGACAATGATAAAATTAATGTGATTGCCTGTGAGATTCTATCTAGATTATAAAATGTAGTAGTCACCTTTAATTCTTATCCACTGGTTTAAGTATGTGTAAGACTTGTCATAAAACTCAAATGCAATTCAAAATTCAAAAATATTTATTTCAACAGTCATATATATTTTATAAAAGTCTGTCGCATCCTTTTTCAGGCATCGCTGGGATTTCAAAATTAACAATTGCTACGCGAACATATGTGACGCACAGTTTTTGTATGACTACGAGTACCTTGGAAACACGCCTCGGCTTGTAATTACGCCACTGACTGATCGCTGTTATATCACATTGACACAGGTAATTCACACGTGAGATACTGCCTTAGGCTTCCTGTAGGTATATGAAGCCGGAGACGCACGCGCCGGCGCTGGCCCGCATGTTTGTGTATATGTTACGGCTAATACCCGAAGTGCGGCTACACCTAGTTTTAGCCGGTTAGAACTAGGTGTAGCCACTTACTCTTGGTTAAACCTAGTACGAGCCGATTGTTTTCGGGTAAAACAAGTTAAGGTCTAGCCTTCATCATGCCGGCTACAACTAGGTCCAGCCATTCCCTGTTGGATAAAACTAGGTCTATCCGATATCATTCCGGCTAGAACTAGGTCCAGACAATCCCTGTTGGATAAAACTTAGATGCGTGTCCCGCCAAGCCTTCCGCCCCGCGTCACACTCATGACTCACAGCATCTGCAGCAGCGGCGCGGGGTGGAGGGCATAGCGAGGCACGCGCCTCTGCAGGTTGTGAGCGCCAGGTGCTGCTGATCTACTGCAGGTCTGCTAGCGAGTGTGACTCACAGCGCCTGCAGCAGCAGCGCGTGTCTTAGTTTTATCTAACAGGGATTGGCTGTACATAGTTGTAGCCGGCATGCTATCAGCAGAGCTTTTTTAGATATTAAAAAAACATCCAATAAAAAGAAACGTAGAGTTTTTTTATTCTTATAAATCACATTGTAATAATTAACACAAATTATTAGGAGTACAATTTTTAATATAATAGGAACAATCAGGAACATTTTTTTAACAACAGACAATAAGTAGTTGCATATTATAATTTAAAGAATGTTATTATAATTATAAATCACACTTTTATAAAGTAACATAAACTATTTATTAGAACAACTTAAACTTGAGTGACATTTTGAGTTGCACAAAATACCAGCAGCTTTGCAGAGACACTTTTTGTTGCCACATTTGGTTTTGCAGTGGCATCTTTTATAGCCTTGCCCACCAGAGGTCGATTGTGCATTGGCTATTTGGCGTAGTGATTTCTTTTCGGGTGAAACCATGTCAATATCTAAAAAATTTGAGCCACACAGTGAACTGATTTCTTGAAAATAGTTCTGTTATAGTGCCGTATTTGTTTCCTAATTTGTATAACCCCTTGTCGTTACATTCAAGTACAACCATAAACACATTGGGAAAGTCGCCTCTACCTCTGTCCACGTCAGGAATTTTTACTTGGACTGTATCACCGACTTTACATGGGGGAAACTTTTCATTTGATGAAGCCGTCATTTTTATAGCTTGTTTTACCAAACCTTCCCGTGCGCCTTTCCTGTTTGTGTCAATTTTTAGTTTTTTTTCACACAGCTTACATTTTTTCTCCTCATTCTGGTCACAGAGCCCGCAATATGACATTTCGATTTCTTTCTGGCAACTTCCTGATGTTGATGGCTCATTCTCTTTTGATGGCTCATTCTCTTTAGTAGCTTGGTCATTCTCATCATCAACTAACTCTCTAAGAATTTTCTCAAGATCTTCCTCACTTTCTATATTTGCAAGGACTTCAGGTGGTAGATCAGATGATTTCAGCCCGACCTTTACATCAGAACCGAACATTGCCTGGTACGGCGATCTTTTAATTCCGTGATGAAAAATAGAGCTTATTTTTCATTAGCTGAATAAATCGTAAGCCTTCTGACCATTTTTGGCAGTTCTCGTCAGCCATCCAAGTCATAAGCATTTTTTCGATGTCTTGATTGGCACGTTCAACACTACCTTGTGACTGGCTGTGTCGTGGTTTCCCATGCACAATCTTCAAACCTGGCCACATCTGCGTCAAACTTTCCACAACTCGATTCGCGAACTCTCTGCCATTGTCAGATTGAAGTATTGAGGGTGATCCAAAGATACAAAATATATCAAGCAATTTCTTTGATACTTCTTCCGCAGTCTTACTTTGTAACGGATGAAGTTGTACGAATTTCGTGAGGTGGTCCTGATAAACTAGTATAAACTTGTAGTCACCATCTGGGTTTGTCTGCATGTCTATCAAATCTACTTGGCAACGGCTGTTTAGCTCGCTAGATAAAATAGGCTTTACAACAAGGCCTTTTTTGGTAGATTTTTGTTTCATTTGACAACTGAGAACTCAAAGCGCAAGGGCAAACGCGGGTGTACGGGAGGCGGGGCGGCAGGGGCGCGCGAGCGCGACGCGTCTCGCGTGAGCCAGGCGCCTGTTACTTGTTTCAACTTGTTTGCATCTAGTTTTATCCAACAGGGAATGGCTGGACCTAGTTGTAGCCGGCATGATGAAGGCTAGACCTAGTTTTACCCGAAAACAATCGGCTCGTCTAGGTTTAACCAAGAGTAAGTGGCTACAACTAATTCTAACCGGCTAAAACTAGGTGTAGCCGCACTTCGGGTATTAGCCGTAACATATACATACGAATGAATATCGCCCATGCACCGCATCGCCGCGCGCCGCCGCCCCGCAGCCCACCGCTGCCGCACCAGCGCGCCCGCGCCGCGTTAATTTTACATTTTCATTCTAAGATGTTCTGAAATACTTTCATCTTACGGTCCGGTGCGGCGCCGGCGTCATATACAGGAAGCCTCACGCATTTATCATTATCTTCCTCAAATTGGGTCCTAAATTAAGTGATGAGTATAGGTAGTAATGTATATTACTTCAATACTTCAAACTCGAAGCGTTCCCGACATAATTAGCATAATAAGCCATATATTCAATCTTTGCATGTAACAAAATATTTTGATTTCATGCAACACTTTGTAAGTCGGTACAGTCAAACATTTATACGTAATTTGTTGCGTTCGGTTTCACAGAGCCTTCATTTGGTAATGGGTGGAGCCCCCGCCGGGCCAGCTGGTACTGGAAAGACGGAAACCACGAAGGATTTGGGCAGAGCTCTGGGCATCATGGTCTATGTGTTCAACTGTTCTGAACAAATGGACTACAAGTCCTGTGGCAATATTTATAAAGGTTTTGTTTTAATTACTTTATTTACATTTATTTGGATTGCCGTCGTGGTGAAAAAGCCGGAACAGTTTTTTAAATTGTGTCGTCCCACTCACTAGCGAACAATCAAAAGAAATACTGAAACTATAGCGAGACAGTGCTGCCTTACCTAAAACCATTCGATCCACCTCCTGAAGATCTCCCACCTGGATGAGTTGACCTGGAAATCTTTAAAGAGACTCCGGACCCTGGTTGGCCAAAGCAAGGAAAATCTGTTCAGGTGGAGATTCATAGACGACTCCGCCTTGGATTGTGAATGTGGTGCTGTTCCACAAACGATGGGACACGTCGTGTCCTGCGTGTCTTGTCAGCTGCACGTTACAGTAATTGGTGGACGCTAGTGATGGCGCCAAACACGTGGCCGAATTCTAGGCCGAGTGTATTTAGATTGTCATCGACACATTAAGAGGAAGATTACATTTTCTTTATTTCATTATTTACATATAAATTATATTTTTAAATATTAGAATAAATAATATAAAAACATTTAAAAATATAAAAATAGTGTCCCACCGGTATCGGGAGCAGGGTCCAAGCTACCGGCGGTCAGGGCTCCAGAGAGAGGAACCTCCTAACGATGCGAGCCGTGTCCAGGAGTACCGCTTTCTGAATCAAGCCCTTAACCCAGCTGCCCAACGAGAGCCTCCTTAGATGTTGGTCGAGGCTCTTGGCAATTAAGCCATTGGCTGATACGACTATCGGCACAATGATTGCTGAGTCCACATCCCACATGTCGACAACCTCGCGAGCTAAGTCAAGATACTTGATTTGTTTATCTTTCTCGGCTTTCACGAGGTTTCCGTCATGCGGGACCGTTATGTCAATAATCATTGCGCGCCGCTCTTCTCGATCCACCACCACTATATCAGGCTTATTGGCAACAATAGTCCTGTCAGTGATGATGGATCGATCCCAGTACAATGTGATATTTCCATTTTCGAGAACTGGGTCGGGCACATACCTGTAGTACGGCACTTCCGATACCACAAGGCTGTATTTCAGGGCAAGTTGCTGATGGATAATCCTGGCTACAAGGTTATGTCTATGCAAGTACTCTTCGTTAGCTAGACGAGAACACCCGGAGATAATATGTCGGATTGATTCTCCCGGACGGTGGCATGCCCGACAGATGTCAACCGTGCCGTCCTTCACAATAAATCTCCGATAATTGTTCGTCATCATAACTTCGTCCATAATTGCACAGACAAAACCTTCGGTTTCCCCAAAGAGGTCACCAAAGCGCAGCTAGGCTACGGACGCTAGTAAGTCTACATCGGGCCCATGCAGGGCCCGGAAGTAGCGCCCGTGAAGCTCCTTGCTCTGCCATATCTCCCTGCGGTCGTTAGTGTCAAGCACTATAGGCTTGCGCCAGTTCTCTTTAGCCAAGGAGAGCGGGGTAAGGCCCTTGTCTATCGCAACCACATCTCGATGCATCCCCACGTCGGTTTCTAGGAAATATTCCCTGAGACTGCATATCTCGCGATTGTGGAGTGTCTTAGCGTTTAAAAAGCCTCGACCTCCACATTTTCGCGGGACATACAGTCTCATTACCGATGACCGTGGGTGATGCATTCGAAATGCAGTTAGCAGCGTACGGACCCTCCTATCCAGGGCGTCGAGTTCGGTCTGAGTCCATTTGAGTATGCCGAAAGAGTACATCAAAACCGGCATGACCCAGCCGTTGAAGGCGCGCACCTTGTTTCCGCCTGATAGAAGACTATTAAATACTTTCTTCAGGCGGCCAAAGAAGTGCTCCTTCAACGATTGCTTCATGTCAGTAACATTGATGCCCAACGCTTCCGACATACCCAAATACTTATAGGTTTCGGATGTGGAGAGGGCTCTAAGGTTTATGGAATCCGAGAGTTGGGTTCCCGCGGATTCCACAATCTCCCCTCGCTTTACATGCATGACCGCACATTTATCCACACCAAATTCCATCCTGATGGCGCTACTGAAAGTTTCAGTTACTTTCAGTAGCTCCATCAGTTGCAAATTGTTGGGGGCAAAGAGTTTTAGGTCATCCATGTAGAGGAGGTGAGATATAACCTGACCACCTCTCCTCAGCCGATAGCCAAGACCTGAATCCTCCAGCAGTGTGCTTAGAGGATTCAGAGCTAAGCAGAACCAGAGCGGACTCAAACTATCTCCCTGGAATATACCTCGCTCAATCCTTATCGGCTCACTATTCCTCTGGATATTTCGACATCCTGGATAGCGAAGGACCGTCCTCCATTGCCCCATACACGACATCAGGAAGGTGCGCAGAGTTGTATCTACTTTATACAACTCCAGCACCCTCATGAGCCATGTATGTGGCACCGAGTCATAGGCCTTCTTATAGTCTATCCAGCATGTCGACAGATCCTTTCGGGAACGGCGAACTTGTTGGCTAATGGCCATATCAATGAGGAGTTGCTCCTTAGTACCGCGGGACCCATTCCTACATCCATTTTGAGAGGCAGACATGATGTAGTTGGTGTCTATATGTTTGTTAGACAACATTAGATTACATTTATTATTATGATAATCGTAATTTTCTTGATTATGATAATCCTCTTGCTTTATGCCAATTTATTTGGGATCAGTGACGCAGCACTCCTTATTTTCTTCCACAAATCTCCATAGTGACTGATTATAATTGCCACATTTTTAAATTAGGCGATTTAAATTGTAACTCCTTGCATTTCAATGAAGGTCTATGTCAAACTGGCGCATGGGGCTGTTTCGACGAGTTCAACAGAATCTCAGTGGAGGTGTTGTCCGTGGTGTCAGTGCAAGTGAAGAGTATACTGGATGCCATTAAGGCTAAGAAAAAGAAGTTCGACTTCATGGGAGAATTCATCATTCTAATACCCACCATTGGCATGTTCATTACGATGAACCCCGGTTATGCGGGCAGGACTGAGTTGCCAGAGAACTTGAAAGCACTCTTCAGGTGAGTTTGAGCAAAACGTAATTTAGAAAATAAACACTATCCTAGTTAGAACATGTTTAGGGTTACCTAAAGGATGAAAGCGGGATCCTATTAGTAAGCCTGCGTCATCTGTCTGTCCGTCCACTCGAACTTTTGACCCTAAAAAGTAGGCAGTTTAATTATTATTTACAGAATACCTGTTATACTTATTAATAATGTGATTTTAGAAAATTTATTAAAAGATTAGTTCATAAACCTCCATGCAGACACAATAAAATTATGAAAATCGGAATCGTTTCTTCCTTACTATGTAACGATTGCTAATTACAACTTCCACTAATGAAACAGGCCATGCGCCATGGTAGTACCGGATTTCGAGTTGATCTGCGAGATCATGTTGGTGGCCGAAGGGTTCCAAGATGCTCGCCTGCTAGCCCGCAAGTTCATCACTCTGTATACGCTGTGTCGTGAGCTGCTGTCTAAACAAGATCACTACGATTGGGGGCTTAGGGCCATCAAATCTGTGTTGGTGGTCGCCGGCTCTTTGAAGGTAAATTTGTACAAAGAATACAGCCATATAAGCAGTAACAGCAGTTTAACGCTTTCGACTCCACCCACTTTTCATAGAAATCATACGCCATCCCGCCATACATATTGGAAGTGAACCCTCTGGGAGGGTTACTGGCATTACATTTGCACTAAAGTTAACCATCGCGGGCGGTCAACGGCATTAGGTTTAAAACCGTGTTATAAAATACTGTAAAACAAAGTAGTGTTTTCAGGGGGTCTTGTCGCTATACGTAGTACCCACCTTTTAAAAAATTGTGAATATTTGTAACCGTGAACAAAAAAACAAAAAATGCTTGGATTTTAAAACCAACGCATATATTAATAAATCATGTTCATACATCAGATTTTAGGCTCGCGGTTTATAATGCTATATTTGCTAATAAAAACCTACATTTAAAATGAGCCCTCCGCGAGGGCTCTCGGCATCCCATAAGCGACTAGGTGAACACTCCAGGAGGGGTCCTGGCACTGAACGTGTTAAATTATAAGTAGTAGGCTGAAAATGGTATAATGGATCTTCAGTTCCATACATACGAGTGGAAAAATAATCTTGAGATATTTGATTAAGAAGCCAGGATAGTAAATCACTTAAATATAAACACTTTATCTTCTAGCGAAGTGACCGCCTAAGACCAGAGGACCAAGTGTTAATGAGAGCGCTAAGAGATTTCAACGTCCCTAAAATTGTAACAGATGATTTGCCTGTTTTTATGGGCTTGATCGGTGACCTATTCCCGGCACTTGATGTACCCAGAAAGCGAGACCTGGACTTTGAAAAATGCTTGATAGACGGAGCTCACTCTATGAAGCTTCAGCCAGAGCCTGGTTTCATTTTAAAGGTAAATTAAATTATTTGCATAGTTTTTTTCGACGAAATTCATGATCTTATTTTCAGTACTTAATGTTATATTTTAGATGGTGCAACTAGTGGAACTGTTTGCTGTGAGACACTCGGTCTTCATCGACGGATTCGCAGGGACTGGCAAATCAATGGTGTGGCAGTGTCTCAATAGGACTTACTACATGTTGAAACAAAAGCCGTTTTACAATGACCTTGATCCTAAAGCCGTGACTAATAACGAATTGTTTGGTATCATAAATCCGGCCACTCGAGAGTGGAAGGACGGCTTATTTTCGACGATTATGCGGGATATGGCTAATATGCCCGGAGATGGTCCAAAGTGGATCGTACTTGATGGGGATATCGATCCTATGTGGATTGAAAGCTTGAACACTTTGATGGACGACAATAAAGTTGGTTACACTCTATTAATGCTTTAGAAATATATATTTGGGATTTCTTACATTTATTTATTGTACGTAATATTCTTCAAAGGTGCTGACGTTGGCCAGTAACGAACGAATTGCTTTGACTAAATCAATGCGATTGCTGTTTGAGATAGCTACCTTGAGGACAGCCACTCCTGCTACGGTGTCTCGAGCTGGTATTCTGTACATTAATCCACAAGATTTAGGATGGAATCCGTAAGTACTGACTGTGTGTCGGAGACGTCCACGGAAGTAAAAACCGTACTTCGTGAGAGACGGCCATCACGATACAATGGTGCCGATTCCCTTGTTCACAAACTAAACTAAATTTAAGTTCAGTGCATCTTTTTCTTTCTATTTCATTATGAAAAGGACAGAAGATAAATTTTAGTTTAATCCTGTCAAATTAATCAGCGCTTGACGTAAATTGACGTAATTTTAGTTGGCAAGTTTTTAATCACGTCTAAACTTGTATGGAGACTGACAGGCGCTGATTAATTTGACAGAACTAAAATTTATCTTCTGTCCTTTTCTTAATGAAATAGAAAGAAAAAGATGCGCTGAACTTAAATTTAGTTTAGTTTGTGAACAAGGGAATCGGCATCAATGATTCGTGTAGGTGAATATTTTCGTAATAAAGAATTTAGATTATCAAGATCAAATACACCGAAGACAGGATTAAATAATCATTTCATCCGTACCTACACAACAAAGATAATGATTTTGATTAACAGGTTTGTAGCATCATGGATAGAAACGAGAGACAATGAATCGGAGAAGGCTATGTTAACAGTAATGTTCGACAAGTACATACCGCCATTGCTAGAATCGTGTAAGAAGTACAAAAAAATCACTCCGCTTACAGAGCTGCAACAAATACAGCTCACCTGCTATCTGCTGGAGTGCTTTCTGAACAAGACCTTGCTGCCCACTGACTGTCCTAAAGATTGGTGAGGAGACTATAATCCATGATAATCTATAATTAAAAGAAACAATGGCACTCCGGAAGTGCCGACAGAAGTGAAAACTAAAATAAATCGACACCGCGGTAATCAACGCGTTGATGTCTTTTACTCCACGCACCGCGGTAATCAACGCGTTGATGTCTTTTACTCCACGCACCGCGGTAATCAACGCGTTGATGTCTTTTTAATGGTCCTTTTGAGCATTAAAAAGACATCGACGCACAGTATTGTTTTTGCCTCGAAAAGCGGACATTCCCTTTTTATTAACTTATCCGATAGAACAGGTTATTTTAAAAGTAAGAGTAAAATACCCGTGTGACAATTTTACACCAAACACGAGTAAAAAAAATATTTGTTTTTTTTTAAACTTTTCTAAATTAATTCATTACAAAAAAAGTAAGCACTATTTTACCCTTTTCTTTATTATGTGTCATAAAACTATATTAACGGTATTTGAAAAAAAATACAAAAGAGTACTAACTAGTACAGATGTAAAGAAATATGCTTTTTTTGTGTTTTTAGATTTTGATTTTTCATGGTTGTATTTTTGCTTAGTTGGATTCAATATTTATTGTGAATCATATTTAGACGCCAACAAATCACTAAAAAAAAAACCACATCCAAATCTCGTGGTATCTAGGAGTTATTCACTTCTAAAGTTTTTTCTGATAATTTTGATTTTAGGGTCATCAACTTCACAAAAAATAATATTTTTTGTTTGTAGGTTTAAATTTTATGTTGGATTTTATTTTATCATAGAATAATACTTACTTTTTTATGTATACATATTTACGCCTACTCTCATTTTTACAAATGATATTTTTATTATTTTTACATCGAACTAAACATACAACTACTTAAAGTTAATTATTTATACTTATATTTTTCATGCTTTATTGCATGTCAAGTCATGTGCGGAGATGAACAGGGTGAAGCACACCTTACACGAACCATTTCAAGCTACTTTCGACCACCTAAATCTATTAGACCTACGAAGTTCGTTAAGGCCCCGTGCTGTGAATTCACTCGACAGAGTTTAGGTAAATTCTTGCGATGCTATGTTTGTGTGCACCGTTCACGCACACACGCCTAAACATCGAGCGTAGTGATCGCTTAAACAGTTTTGATCTTATAGACGGTATTTTGTTAAGTTACGTAGGTACGCTTATGAAATAAGTCTGGAATGTTTGTGTATATTCGTTTAGTATATTTATAACAATTCTGTTTTATATGGAATTTTATACTTTTTGTATGGAAAACATGAAAAATTATTACCTACATGTTGAGTTTTATGGGTTTCATAAAGGGGGTCGAAATTTTCATTATTTTTGCGATAAGACACAATTTTAGAGATATAAGCAAAAGAACAGAAAAAAGATACAGTACAGTTTTTGCACCTGAATGAGTTATTAATTTAGTAAAAATGAAAAATTCGCTATTCTGAATTTGACTTTTTTCATCTAAAATTTTGATTGGTGCCGATGCTCTTGTACACCGAACTAAACTAATTAAACTATCACTAAAATTCCTTACTTTTGACTATGAGAATCTCAAAGCTATTACGCAAAATAAATTCTCTAAATTTAAGAAAATTTTTGACACATAAATCAAATTTGACAATCGCGACTCCACATGTGATACCTAACCACGTGAATCTTTTTAGAGCCGGAGGCGCGCATGGACAGCAGCCTCGACGTGTTTTATATGGAACTTTTCACTTTTTGTATGGAAAATAAGAAAAAATATTACCTACATGTAGAGTATAAGGGGTTTAAGGGTTCTATAAAGGGAGTCGAAATTTTCATTATTTTTGCGATTGGACACACCGTTTTCGAGATATAAGCAAAAGAAAAAAAAAAGATTCAGTACTGTTTTTGCATGTGAAATCGAGGTGTTGGTGTGAATTTAAAGTTCATGACAATCAATTTTATTCCACATGTTTTTAATCGCGAAAAATAGTCAGATTCAGTTAGAAAATCTAAAGTTTAGTTGAAAAACGTCAAATTCAGAATAGCAAAATTGCTATTTTCACTAAATGAAAATCTCAGTACCATCTTAGTGCTGTCAAACTAAAATCTAGTTAAGTTGTGTAACTTTAGTCTATTTCAGAATGGGAAATCGTCATTTGACAGGAATAAACCAAATTTTGGTGATTTTTTGTCTAGTTTAGAGGCATTTGTGACAAGAGAATCGGCACCGTGTCTAACTAAATCTGACTATTTTTAATCGTGATTAAAAAGGTGCGGAATAAAATTAGTTGTCTTGAACTAAAATTCACACCAACACCTCGCTTCCGGTGCATAAAACAGTACTGTATCTTTTTTTTTTCTTTTGCATATATCTCGAAAATGGTGCGTCCAATCGCAAAAATAATGAGAATTTCGATCCCCTTTATAAAACCCTTAAACCCCTGACACTCTACATGTAGGTAATATTTTTCTTATTTTCCTTACAAAAAGTAAAAATTCAATAAAACGTCAAGGCTGCCCCCAGTGCGCCTCCAGGTCTAAAAAAAATTCACGGGGTAGGGCAAACAAGTACCACGTGGACTCGCGATTGTCAAATATAATTTTAGTGTGTCAAAATATATTTAAATTTAGAGAATTTTTGTCGCAGAATAGCTTCAAGATTTTCATAGCCAAAAGTAAGGAATTTTAGTGATAGTTTAGTAAGTTTAGTTCGGTATACAAGAGAATCGGCACCATAGGTGCCAATTATCTTGTCACAAATGCCTCTAAACTAAACTAAAAATCACCAAAATTTAGTTTATTCCTATCAAACGACGATTTCCCATTCTGAAATAGACTAAAGTGACACAACTTAACTATATTTTAGTTTGACAGCACTAAGATGGCACTGAGATATTAGTTTTTGACGTTTTTAACTTAAAATTTAGATTTTCTAACTAAATATGACTATTTTTAATCGCGACTAAAAACATGTGGAATAAAATTGGTTGTCATGAACTAAAATTCACACCAACACCTCGACTTCAGATGAAAAACAGTACTGAATATTTTTTTTCTTTTGCTTATATCTCGAAAACGGTGTGTCCAATCGCTAAAATAATGAAAATTTCGACACCCTTTATAAAACTCTTGAACCCCTAACACTCTACATGTAGGTAATCTTTTTTCTTATTTTCCACACAAAAAGTGAAAAATCCATATAAAACGCATCGAGGCTGCCCCCCCTGCGCGCCTCCAGCTCTAAAAAGATTCACGTGGTTAGGTATCACGTGTGGAGTCGCGGTTGTCAAATTCGATTTAGATGTGTCAAAATTATTTTTAAATTTAGAGAATTTATTTTGCAGAATAGCTTTGAGATTCTCATAGTCAAAAGTAAGGAATTTTAGTGATAGTTTAGTTAGTTTAGTTCGGTGTACAAGAGAATCGGCACCACTGTTTCACTAGCATACATAGTTCTTTGATGTACATGCAGAGTAAAGGTAATATGTGTAGTTTTTTAAATAACAGTTAACAGCTGTCCAAAAACCAGACACCAGATATTGCCCTAACACACTTCTTTTGTACCCGAAATGCCATTAAAACTTCAACGGAGTTGCCCCATAATTTCAGACCATATGATAGCCCAGACGATACGTATCCGTGATATTCAGTGACTGCTGCGTCTACGGACACTGTTGATCGTACACGTTTTATTGCGTATACGAATTTGTCTAGTTTATCGCATACGTAATTGATGTACGATTTCCAGTTACAGTTTTGGTCCATTATTATCCCCAAGAATTTTGTCTTTACTACTTGTTCTAGGATAGTGTCTTCATATTTTATACTAAGAGTCTGCAAGTTTGATGATGTTCGGAATGTTTAATATGTCTGCAAAAGTTCCATGGTTTTTGTTAGATAATGTTATGCGAGCAGTATTACCATCTTTGGTGGTGCTTGCATTGGGTCGCACCACATCAACCAGAAGCCCCATTTTTTCTCTTACTTCTTGTTGCACCTTTTTTTAGTTTACTTCCATAATTATATGCTCCGGAGAATTGTGTGTGAGATATCCTCCATTTTTTTACTTGCATCTTGTATCCTAGACATCGCGAGCCGGCGCGAGACAGCGCTGGACATTTTTAGGTGTAAAAGGGTAAGCGTGATTTCAATTCTCACCCATCTCATCCACGCCTCGCCTCGCCAGTATAAAACCACCTTAAGACACGTATCTACGCGTGCAAAGGACTTATTCCGTACTTTATAAGCGATTCATCTGAGGCTTGAGAAAGCACAAAGTCTAACTTATTAAATTGACAGGAAGTCGCCTTACAAAATGGGCATCTTATTTGTGACGAAGTGTTAGTGATTATATTGAGCACTTCCCTACATATTATAAAAAAAGTCCCCCGCCGCGTCTGTCTGTCTGAACGCGATAAACTCAAAAACTAGAAAACGGATTTTCAAACGGTTTTCACCAATGGACGGAGTGATTCTTGCGGAAAGTTTTTGGTGTATAATTCATTGAGGTTTTGTGTAAATTGGCTGAAATATGACGATTATTATCGAAGATGTCGGAAAAATCATGCCGACTGGGAGCTTTACTGGCTTGCGCTGCGTAAACCGTTAAAAGATACATCAAATTTATGTTCTACAGGATTGAAGATCTTAAAAAGTTCAACAAAAAATCCGCGATAGCATATTATGTCTATCTTCTAAGGATGACCCACAGTAACAATTATTATTTTTCAGAAAAATTAATGGTTTAAAAGATATCACAGATTCAAAATCACGCGTAACAAAATAATTATGGTTGAAGCGCAGCGGTAGGAGTCGATAACCTTTTCCTGGACTATTATTTAGTTATGTAATCCCGGTACTGCCTGGTAGTACGTTCCCGTGGGACATTTTGCGAAATCCACGCGGGCCAAGCCGCGGGCAAACGCTAGTTACCATCTATAAAGGTCAAGTAAAGTTGAATTTTTGCCGTTAATGTTAGGTTTTTTGATGCTTTTACGCAAATGCTGTGCATTTCTTTTATTTGGTCTTCTACCCCATACCCTTCATTGGCTAAACGAAATTTAATTCATTTATTATATATCATACGTATTTAACGTCGTATGATATTAGTTAACTTACAAATATCTAAACGGAAAAAAAATGGTACATTTATAAAACTGGTAGGATTACTAGCATTATAATTCCGTTTATTCATTTTAGTTGAATTAACTTTTTAATTATTCATAAAATAATATGAAAATAGTTGGATTTATCATTAACAATGTAAAAATCAATGTAACTTCTTTCAGATAACCATGTTATTATGTCTTTTATTTATTTTTACACATATTATTTTACATTTTTAAATATTTCTTAAAAAATAAATATATAAAAACGTTTAAAAATACAAAAATTTTAGCCCACCGGTATCGGGAACAAGGTCCTATTACAATGTTTTTATAGATTTTTCGATAAAAAATACATTAAAAAAGAAATACGATTTGTGCCAACCCTAGCGCCTAAATTTCAGAATCCTGTAATTTCTAGATACCATAAGATTTGGATGTGATATTTTAAATCGGCACTCCTTAGTGCCAAAACAACAGCTTGTCTCAATATTGAATCCAACTACCATGAAATAAGCCCGTAAAAAAATAAAATCGAAAATATGTAAAATTCGAAGTTACTCACTACCGGTTAACGATAAAAATTGAGCGTTTGCTTGATAATTTACTTATTCTAAAGCATCAAGTAATTGCAATCAAAGATATAACAAAAACGGATTGGATCTAAAGTTATTGCGATTTCTATGGTCTTTATGGAAACCATAGAAAAAAATTGAAAAAATTTATATCTCCAGATTGCGACAAAATTGTCACACGGGTATTTTACTCTTACTTTTAAAATAACCTGTTCTATCGGATAAGTTAATAAAAAGGGAATGTCCGCTTTTCGAGGCAAAAACAATACTGTGCGACGTTTAGTCCATCTCAAAAATGCCCAACGCGCCTAAAGAAGTTTTCACTTCAATAATGTATTATTTACAACTTATTTATGTAGATGAAATTCAGTCTCATCTTTCGTTGCGGGCACAAAACTGTGAATGTCAGGTTCGTAGGTGTATTTTTCAGAAATGGTCGAAATCAATCTACCTAGCCTTTTCCCAACTATGTTAGGGTCGGCTTCCAGTCTAACCGGATGCAGCTGAATACCAGTCGGTGTTAAAAAACTAAAATACTGATCCAAAGACACCGACTTCCGAAATTGAAGTTATTTTTCACTTTGTAGTTTGGAAATCGGTTGTATTTTTTGTAAATAGTATAAAACTTGAGGGTAAATATTAATTTTATACAGAAAACTTTAATGGATACCCTCAAAATATATCATCTACCGATTAGACAGAGACCTAAAGATTAAGTGACTCGGACGATACTAGATAACAATTTCGTCACAATTCACATGAACTCGCTGGCTAGTTCGTCAAACTGCCGGAGTATGACGACGTTCGGCGATGTGATGGTTCGAATCCAAGTCGTAACAAAAACTCTTTTTGAAGTATTCTTTAGATCATTCGTAACGAATTCAATGTTGTAGCAGTGTAACATTTTAAAACTTGACCAAAATTGACCAAAATTTTTACCTCACTGTTTTACGACCAAACCGTATAAAATCGATAGTTTTGGTTATTCTGATTCCAAAAGATTTTAGAACAGGTTTTTATTCATTTATTTCTTCGAATAAGAACGACTCATACACAAAATACAATATAACACACATAACTTCATCAAACATTAACATTACAATAAAACACAAAACAAAAACCCCCTTACACTTACACTAACATAACATTAAAGACCGACGACTGTAGGTGACGTGCAAGTCACTGCAGCGTCGCATGTAGGGACAGTCGAGCCTGTCAGCTATCATCATCAGAACGCTGTTGGGGCTGCCGCGCACCCTGCGCACCAGAGACGCGCTCCGCTTACGCATCGTAGCATAGAAGCAGTCAACGCTAGCTTCGGCAAACATGCCCGAGGCACTACAGTGTCGCGGCAGCCCCATCAGCGCTCTGAAGGCGCAGCCAAAAAATATTTAAAAAAAAAAACAGGTTGATATTTGAGATAGGTCGGTAATTCTTTTTGTCATTTTTGAAAATGTGCTCAGGCCACTTGTGACACGCAAAATGTCTGAAAACATTTTTTTTTTCGAAAGAAAATGACAAAACCATTGTACATTTTTAAAATAGTAATATGTTGTGATAAAACCGTCTGCCTATTTTTTTGAACGTAGCAGAAATGGGCCCGTATAAAACTGCGACGTTTCTGACCAGTACCTACCCTAATTGCGTAATACAACACAATCACAATCTGTTTCGATTTGAAACAGATTGCTAATCCATTGCTTCATAAGTTGGAAAAAAAAATCTGCTCAACAACGTAAATAACGCAATAAATGTTGTTGAACTGTTAAAACGAAAACAAATTGGGCAAAATTGTTTACGAAAATAAGTTACGCAATTAGGGTACAGTACTGCCTACCGAGTTGGGTTCAGAACCCTCTAAACTAACGATTATAAACGGTTTTGGCTGTAGAACGATGCGATATGGTTTTAGTCGTGGGCTCTCGTACTATATATACTCTTTGTATCAAACAAACAACATTGTAACACCCTATGGCTGTTGATAAATGTTACAATTTTTGTCGAATTCCGATGAGATTTCACTGTCGTAAGGTATCTTTAGAGAGGTACTAATTGGGTACTTAATAACCATGCATGTTTTATATCTAACTTCTCAGTAATCTTGGCTACACAAAAACACAACAGCCACGCTGACGTCAGAATGGCGGTTGTATGAAACTATTGCAATAACTTGCGATCCCACGAGGTACAAATTATTTTACAAACTCAAAGCATTTATTTTAATTAAACCATTTATAGGCACTTTTGAACTGTCAAAGAATCGGTCAGTTAGAAATTTGAAGCTAGTTGCCCATTCCAAAACGTAGATCTCTATGGAGAAGAACGGGCAAGAAACTCCAAGGCCACTCTTTTAAATATAGATATTACAAAATTCTGGGTACATTATTCTGGTTGCTAGAGAGATAAGAGATGACCAGTCTCAACTGACGGCGCCCGTTCACGAACATGACGCGTGGATCAGCACCATCCAGCTCAACTATTTTGTAGGGAACCGAATGATCCAACACACTCGCCACCATCAGCAAGACATTTTAGTACTACAAGTGGTGAAATTTGGTACTAATTAGGTACAATTTTTTAGATGCATTTCGATGATACACCCGCGAACCTGACTTTCACTACAGAACCGTCTCAACAAAGAGCTTGCTCATTTGCAGATATTGTGTTCATATTTCAAATGCTTTTTCAGGTATGAAACTTATTTCGTTTTCGCCGTGGTATGGGGTTTCGGTTCCAGTCTGTTCCAAGATCAGCTCGTAGACTGGCGTAATGAGTTCAGCAAATGGTTCTGCAACGAGTTCAAACAGATAAAGTTCCCTTCCACGGGGAATGTGTTCAGCTTCTTCATAGATCCCGAGACCAAAAAGTTCTTACCGTGGTCCGAAAGGGTGGAAGGTTTTATATTGGATCCCGATGTACCACTTCAGGTAGGTATATACGGACTTTCTAAATACAGTGTGGTGTCTCGTATTGTGCATTATTTTGTGAACGCACCTTAGAATGCCTTAGATTACGTGGCGTCGGCGTCTCTTGCTGTCTGCTGCCCCCCGCCAATCTTTAATGGGGATGCGCTAAGTTAGCCCCCGCGAAATTAAAATGTTCTCAAAACGAAATTTTTGGCAGTAACAAAATTGTTTCGATCGACAATGCGCCAATTCAACAGGGGTGCCAAAACTGTTGCTAAAAGAAAAAAAATAGAAAGATTATAAATGTGCTACGCCTCATTTATTGCGAAATTGCTGGGTGGTGCACTTGTCTGCTACGCTTGAATTTGTCGCCCCCTGAAGATGGCGCACAGGGCACGGAATCCGGCTTATTACCTTAAGGCGCAACTAGCCGATACTTTTTCCATACAAATGTCGGTTTTACTCCACTGTTACACATTGTACATCCAAAGTAAAACATGAAATCGTTTTATCTTATTATTAATTTTGTCTGTACAGAAGAAGAATAGTAAAAAAAAAAACAATTAAAAAGTTATGAGCCAACAAAGATTCTTTTGTCCTGCTAATTTTAACGCAACTTTGGGAGTAAATAAGTAAAAAAAGAAGTATAAAATCTCCAAAAAAAAGCTCGTTCCGACAAAGCTCAATTGTCGAAGATTATAATAAACTTTAATCGTAATTGATCTATGCAGTAGTTTTTCATAAAACTCCACCTTCCAAAGGACTTTTCGTAATTTTTTACGCGCTCGTTTTTACTAAAATCGTTCTGAACGGTGTTTGTGTGCGTGCGAACTAGAGTTTGTGTATGTAGACCAGCGTCTAACTGCTCATCACTGATACTATCTCTGTCGGACACGATGCCAGGTGAGATAGCGTGCTGTTTGACCAAGCCCACCAATGAGTTCGAGCCCGCGACTAGTTCAACCTTAATGTTGCTTATTATTGAAACAAGCAAACCAAGGTGAAATTTCACATGTTACACATAATATGCGACTACTGTAAGACTCGTTTTTAGGGTTCCGTACGCAAAGGGTAAAACGGGACCCTATTACTAAGACTCCGCTGTCCGTCCGTCTGTCACCAGGCTGTATCTCATGACCCGTGATAGTTAGACAGTTGAAATTTTCACAGATGTTTTTCTGTTGCCGCTACAACAACAAATACTAAAAAACAGAATAAAATAAATATTTAAGGGGCTCCCATCTATGTTCTATGTTATGGGGTTTGGTTTCCGCACTTAGTCCGTCAGGTGGACCATTGTGCGTGGGCCATGGCGGCCGTTTGGTGGTTATTCCAACCAGCCCACCTCCCTCCAGAAGTTAATTAAAACTCCTGGTCTGTTCAGAACGTCAGTGAAAGATCTGGGTGACCCGAGGGTTTCTGTTCTAATTTTAGTAACACCTGTGCATTCGAAGAGTACGTGCGCTACGGTTTCCTCAGCCTCCATGCACGCCCTGCACAGAGGACTGTCCGTTATGCCTATTGTGTGGAAGTGTTTGTTTAGCGAGCAGTGACCCGTGATGGTCCCCGTCATCAGGCGCAGGCCATTCCTGTCAAGGCTTAATAAACGCCTCGTTAGCCTGCTATCCAAGGATGGCATTGCTTCCTTGGACTGCCTGCAGCCCGGTGTCGAGGTCCACCAATTCTCCGCTTGGGTTTGGGTGAACTCCTGTAGCCACCTGCGTATCTGGTTGAATGGAATTGGCACGATCGGCTCGGGTCCACAGACTGCTGTGCTAGATCCTCTCCTCGCAAGTTCGTCAGCAGCGTCGTTACCCAGCGATCCGCTGTGTCCTTTTATCCATTGCAGTGTCACCGTATTGCAGCTAGATACCGTTACTTGTTCTAGTGCTTTGTGACATTCTAGTGTTAACTTTGAAGTAATATATTTTTTCTGTAAGGATTGGAGAACTGAGGCGCTATCGGAGAGTATACGTATGTGAGTGTCCGTAACTCTCCTGGCTGCTATGGCATGGGCCGCTTGTATGATGCCCACACACTCCGCCTGATAGACGGTGTTGAACATGCCCAGCGGGCGGGATATATTTATGTTGAGGTCGTGTGAGAAGACTCCAACTCCGGTTCCGGAGTTGGTCTTTGATCCGTCGGTGTATACTCTCAGCTCTTTCGGGCCTGAGTAGTCACACTGTTCTTCAGTAAGTATTATGTTGTAGTGTCTTTGAAAGTGGTGTGACTTCGAGGCTTTGTCACAGGGTGATGCCATCATTGGTTGTCGTTTGATCGCATCTTCCTTTATACGTGTGTGCCTAACCCTGGAGTCTTTGCTCAGGGTTCCTGATAAATGGAGCCTAAAGGCGGCCAGGGCCGCCTCCTCCCGCACGATGAGGTGCAAAGGCGGTAATCCAAGCATTGCCTGTAGGGCGGCAGTGGGTGTAGTTCTCATACTGCTGGTGATTGCATCACAAGCAAGCCGCTGCAGTTTTTCGAGATCTCTTTGGGCTGTGCTCAGGTCTGTCCTAGGCCACCAGACCAGTGAGCCGTATGTAATAATTGGTCGGATGACTGTGGTGTATAGCCAGTGGGTGACCTTGGGGCTAATACCCCAATTCCTTCCAAGCAGTCGCTTGCACTGCCACAGGGATATGCTGGCTTTTGTAGTGATATAGTTCGTGTGTTTTGCCCAGTTCAGTTGTTTGTCCAAAAAGATGCCCAGGTATTTGGTTTCAGTTGAAAGGCTTAGGGTTGTTCCAAAGAATCGTGGTAGTTGTAGTGTGGTTAATTTCCTCTTTTTAGTGAAGAGAATCAGTTCGGTTTTTGTAGGGTTCGCTGAGAGTTGGTGCTCGTTGCACCACTCCTCTACTATTTTCAGGGCTTGACGCATGAGATTGCATAGAGTGTTCTCGTGGGTCCCGTTTATTATTATGGTTATGTCATCGGCGTAGCCTACAGTGAAATAACCTTTGTCATTGAGTGTTTTGATGAGGCTGTCTGCTACCAGGTTCCATAGAAGCGGTGAGAGGACGCCTCCTTGTGGGCAGCCCTTTGCAACGATGGCCCTTGTAGTGTCATTTACTGTGACTTGTACAGCTCTCAATTTGAGCATGTTGGTGATCCAGCCACTCAGGGTCGAGTCTATGCTGTGTTGGTCGAGGGCCATTTTTATGCTATTAAACATGGTTTTGTCAAAGGCGCCCTCGATGTCAATGAAGGCGGCCAGTGCTGAGCATTTGTGGTCCACTGCGCATTCAATTTTAGAAACCACGCTGTGCAGCGCTGATTCTGTTGACTTGCCCGTGGAATACGCATGCTGTTGTTTGTGAAGTGGTTTTACCCGGAGAGGTCCATCTCTGATGTGCCTGTCACAGAGTCTCTCGAGAGTTTTAAGTAAGAAGGAAGTGAGGCTTATGGGCCTATAAGCCTTGGGTTGTGTATAATCGGTCTTGCCAGGTTTGGGTATGAAAATGACTTTCACCTCGCGCCATGCGAGAGGTATATATCTAAGTGCTATGCAGGCTCGATAGATCTCCACCAGCCATGGTGTCAGATGATCTATCCCCCACTGCAGCAGGGCTGGGAAAATGCCATCCAGCCCCGCCGACTTGTATGGCTGAAAGGTATTGATAGCCCACTTTATCCGGTCTTCTGTTACTATATTGCGGGCTCTTGACCAGTCTTTTTTTTTTTTTTTTTTTTTTTGGGTGGGAAATTATCAAATAACTTCTCCCGCTCTGGGCGGAGCGGGAGGGCGTGTCAGAGGCGGAGCGGGAGGGCGTAGAAAAGCGGGAGGGCGTGTCAGATCTTGACCAGTCTTGATCCGTTGGGGTCCATTCTGGTTCAGCCTCCCACGACCTATCCTCTAGGATTTTACAGTCTGGGAAGTGAGTCTCGAGAAGGACCTTACTGGTTTCATAGTCAGTTAGTGTATATGAGTTATCGGGTTTTTTCAGCGCACCAAGAGTTCGGTCCTGATCGGTTGATAGGATCTTCCTTACCCTTGCGGCCTCATTATTTGTCTCAATGGATTCACAGAATTTTCGCCATGCCGTCCTCCTGGCGGTTCTGATCTGTTTTTTGTAAGTATATTGGGTCTCTTAGTATATCTCCCAGTCGTCCGGGAGTCTCGTGTTTTTTGCTCTGTTAAATTGCTTACGTAGCGCATCTCTAAGTTTACTAAGTTCAGCGTTCCACCAGGGGTTCCTCTCGTTCCTGCCTTGTGGCGCTCTTAGTTTACAGCATGCGTGGTATGCTTCAGTAAGATATTCTGATAGTTTTGTCACGGTGTATTCTAATTGTGCTAGGTCTTTTACGGTTACTAGTGTTAGGTGTCTAGCTAATAGGGAGGCTAGAAGGCGTTTGTACTCGGGTACATTGGTGCGCCTTGGGTTTCGCCTCGGTGCGGGTTTCCTAGTCTTTGTAGTGAGTGTAAAGCGGATCCTTCTGTGGTCTGAGCAAGAAGGTTCGTCCGATACGTGCCAGTTTGTGATAAGGTTTGTCGCGTTTTCTGTAGCGAGTGTCAAATCCATGATCGTTTGTCCCCGGACTGTAACCCAAGTGGGTTCTGAGCCGCGGTTAACAATGTTAAGGTTAGTAGAGAATAAATAGGTGGATAGTACCTCTCCCCTGGAGTTCGGTGCGGCGCTCCCCCAGAGCGGGTGGTGGGCGTTAGAGTCGGTGCAGATGATTAGGTCCGAATTTGTGCGCTCGCAGTGTTGCACCAGGTCGGCCATCTCTTTTGGCGGACAGTCTGCGTCCTCGCCTGGCATGTATACCGAGGCCAGTACAACATCTGGAACGCTACTATCAGTTTGGAGCCTGACAGCTGTCAGGTCTCTGGAACAGAATTGAGTGAGTGGCGTAAAAGGAATTTCTTTGGGTATGTAGACACAGGTTCTTGGTTTGTCTGAGCTGTGCGTGTTAAGGATTAGCTTACCTCCGATATTACCAAGGCCGCATATTTTATTGTTCCTGATCCACGGCTCTTGGATCAGTGCGATAGTTCGGGGCTTTACCTCCAGCGCCCTGCGCAAGCTAGCCGTGGCAGTCTGGCTATGCTGGAGGTTGGTCTGGATGATGTAGAGGGGCGATGACGGCGGTGGAGAGGGGTTAGTCGGAGATGGATCCATCGGAAAGCCTCTCCACTACCTCCTCTCTATATTTGTCGTCGTGTCGTTCGCCCGGCGGCGGCGACGAGGCGAGTAAACGCTCGCTCCAGCCAGGTGATTCAGGTGGTATTGAGTCAACGTCGTCAGCCATTGCCGCTCGGGCCATGACCTCCTCAAGTTGGTCGATGTCTGGGTCATCCGTCTGTGTCAGCGTCGGTTGTGCAGTCTTTGTATCGCTGTCGGTCTGGACGTCAGAGGGTTCGGTCGTGGGCCAGAAGCGTACGTATATCGACCCAAGTAGGTATGATATACGTCGCTCCCGGGCCCGGACCTTTACGGCTTCCTCCGGTGGCAACCCCAGGGTCAAATACGTCCCATAGTTGTCGCCACCGACGGTAGTCGCCCTATATAGTGACCACCTAGCGATGTCATACCAGGTGTTCTGACGGATCAGAACACCATGGAGTCTGGCTACGTCACCTCTGTAACGAGGGACAAACAGCGAGACTCGGACACGGGTGGGCACGTCAGTCTGTTTCAGTACCGTAAGTGTCTGGTCAGTGTTTGGGAGTCTGATTTTGGGCACGTTCTGGGTCAACCAGGTCAGGGCATAGTCGTCCTCGCACCACATCTGCACGGTACCTTCCGCTACCCTTGGGTATCCGCGGAAGGCAGGGAGTGGCGCTGTCGGGTCAGTGTCCATGACTAGATTCTCTAGGTCCGTCTTAATGTGCTCGGCCTCTTCCTTTGTTAGGTCTCTGGAGGGGGGGGGAAGGCAGATTGCTACGGCCAGCCGCGCAGGGATGTCCTTCGTGGCTCGCGCGTAGGTCCTCTGCTCCCCTTGAGCGGAGTGGATCCTCACCCGCTTGGCGTCGCCCTGAAGCATGCTCGGTGAAGCCGTATCATCAGGGCGTCCCCTCTTCGCCGGCCCTGTACCGCTCGGTCCAGGCTGCGGCTTGGAGGTGCCAAGCTGGTTCTTTTTTGCCGGTGCCGCCAGGTGTGAGGTACCACCCCGCTTGCCCCTACTGTGCTTAGGTCGAGGTCGGTCGTGGGGTCCGTCTGTGTCTTGGGGTCGGCTGTCGGTCCCGGCGGACTCTGTCACATGCGGAAGCTTTTCGCGCTGGGTTGCTCCTTCGCAAGCTAGCCCCCGCACGTGCGGTTCCGCGTCCGACCGCTTTGCGCGCTGAGTTTCCCCTTCGCGCTCTTGCGGTCGGTCGCGTGCGTCCAGCCCCTTTTCGCGCTGGGTTTCCCCTTCGCGGACTTGGGGCTGGTCGCGCACCTTCCCTTCGGCGTCCGATCGCGCTTCGCGCTGGCTAGTGCCTTCGCGGATTTTGCGCTTTCGTTCGCCAATTCTATTCTTCCGGGCCTGGATTTTTTCGCGCTTTGCCAGCGGGCGTACTTCATCACAGGTAACCGGAAGAGTTCCAGAGTTGCCAGGTCCGTCATCTTTCCCCGTCTCTGTCTCTCTGTGGTCGGGGTCATTGTCCGGGTTATGCTTGCTGTTCCGCACGATACTCTGTTGCCAGAGACTCGTGGGAGGCATAGCCCGTGTCGTGGGTATTGGCGCGTTGGTTGCAGCCGGGGTCGTGTTTAGAGGCGCGTTAGTCGCAGCCGAGGTCGGGTTCGTGGGCGCGTTAATCGCAGCCTGTGTAGTGGGCGCTAAATCAGCAGCCGGCCGCGCTGAGAAGCGCGGCATTAGGTTTGCCATACTGCAGGTTGATGCCCCCCCCATAATACGTTGGGGGCTAACCGCCGGAGCGGTGTGGGATTCCCCGGCTTGGCCGGGACCCACCTGGGTAGTTTTTTTATCATTCTGCATGTTCATGGTGTAGGGGGTGGGCTTTTTTGGAATCGAGGTTACCCTTCCTCTGGGACCGACGGGATAAAGGGATAGGAGGGAAGGTATTTAGTGGATGGGGGATGTGGGTTCCTTGGGTGCCACCCTAGGCCTGGGAGTTGGCCTAGGGATTTAGGATTGACGGGAAAATGTATGGATGGGGAGGGTGGTCCTTGATTTGGTGATGGGTAACATAGGAAGGGGTAAATGGGTTACCCTAGGCCTGGGATTTGGCTTTCGGGAACTTCTCTTGTCCGGGATCTCTTTAGAAAGATGCTCCGAGTGTGGGATCGCCCACTGACAGTCAATGTAACCATCAGTGGTCGGTCCCGCAGCCGGAGTTGGGCTATCCGCAACCTGCCCACCCGCTCGGTTGCAAGAGAAGAAGTGCCTGGCAGTCTGGATCGCCCCACCACGGATGTACGTATACATTCGCGTTGGAGCGATCCAGCCTCCCCCGAGCGGGGGAGGCTGGATACAGGGGGCTCCCATACAACGGACATGATTTTTTTGCCGTTTTTATAGATAATATGTACGGAAACCTTCGTACGCGAGTCCGACTCGCACCTGGCCGGTTTTTTTTTAGGGTTCCGTAGTAGTAGTAGCTGTAATTTGGCATAGGTATACATATTAATTACGCCGACAAAGTGGTAATACAAAACAATGAAAAAAAAGGTTTTTTTAGGGTAGGGTTACCTCTCCTACACGTAAAGTGGTGCCTTTTTTTAACTCATGGTGAGGGGTATCATTGGAAAGGTCCTTCAAAAATATTGTGAGTTTGTGAAACCATTTTTGGATTCAGGGATCCGTTTGCGAAATATTAAGCTTTAAAGTGCTAATTTTTGTTAGAGTCAAGTGTCCCCCCCCCCCTGCCAGCTAAATGGTTGGTTTTGGATGTATGAAAAAAATCACAGCAGTAGTTTATACAACGAAATTAAAAGGAAAACTATCACAGCTAAGTAGGCTCTTCAAGTTAACGAGTAATAATCGACCAACTTAACAACCAAATCGAACAACTACGGAACCCTTCATTGTGCGTGGTCCGACACGCACTTGGCCGGTTTTTTTAAATTATAAAGTCATCAATCATAATTTCATAATTATTACTAAAATGTATTCACCTTCCAACAAAACCTGCCTTCCTTCGAACAAAATGTATTTACAAGGCTGATGTAAAGGGAAAGGCCGGGCGGGACGCCCTAGGACGACATATACTGACCTTATTGGTGATGTTCTTCAGAAAGGCCAGGTGCGTAGTACCCGCAACCGGCGTGCATGTATGACCAGATGTATGAACGTAAACGAGGCAAAAGGAGTATGTATGGATCGTAGCTGGTGACGTTCTGTAATTTCTGCCTATCGCCATGGGAAGAAGACGTGAGTTTGTGTATACCTTAATATTTCCAGTCATGCTTGGTTTCGACGTCGGAGACCACTCGAACCAGGTTCTTCATGGACATGTTGATAGTGAATACCAAACCAGTGATGTTGGTCGGCAGTGCAGGCAGCGGTAAGACAGTGAGCGTAGCGGCGAAACTCAACTTGCTGCCTGACTCATACGCCGTCACCAATGTACCACTCAACTTTTACACCACATCAGGTATAAAGTACTTACCTAATATCTATATAGGGTGGCAGGGACATCGACGCGAAAACTGATTTCAGAACATGATTCTGAACAACCCTTTTTTTTTGTGTTGGAAATTATTAAGTAACTTCTCCCGCACTGGGCGGAGCGGGAGGGCGTGTCAGACTCTTACTGACTAAAACCCACCCGTGTTCCTTCGGTTGCCCTGTTGCCGGGAGCCACGATGTCCCTATCGGTTTTCTTCGAACCCCCGGCAGGCATTGGCCTTAGCGGACCCCGTCAATTCTGCTGACATCTCTTTGAGGCGCGCGTGGAACACAACGCGCCGTCGACCCGGGCTTGGTCCTTATCGGACGGCGAGCTACCCATTGCTCACCGTCCGCATTCTGAACACCCCTGCGTTGAAATTTTTCGTCGGTTATTAAAAAAAAATCTGCTGTTTCACAGTTCTCAACCCAGGGGTGTTCAGAGTCATGTACTAAATCCATGGTAACAATATTCGCGTCAATGTCTCTGCCACCTTGTTTAATAATGTTATTTTTTAATTATGCAAAATCAAATAATTATTGAATCAATTTGATAGCATTTCATGTTCATAGGTATCTAGCCAATGACTGAGCAAGCAATGATGACAATCCATTGGTGTTGCGTCTATGTTATATGTGTCGCATCATGGGTGGTCGGGATGCGAAACAAAGGGTCTTCTTCACGATCCGACTAAGTTTAGTGTGGGCACTGCAGTGGGTACTCGAACGAAAAGATAATTTGAATTTAAAATAACTAGCGAACGAAATAAACACATGCTTCGGAAACAAACACGTGCGTTGGTACTTGGTACTGAGAGTTTGCCAAGACTGTCCGAGCTCGACTGTTCAACGTAGACTGCCGCAACACTCGGTTTCTCCCCCAGTCATCGCTGCATCCCCTTCACCGACGATCGTGTCCAAGCGGTAGGGCTCGCTTGCGTTTCCGATAACATGATTATTCGTCTACGAATCAAATTTTTAGATGACGCTGTCCACTGTACTGTGGCGCCATCCATTCAGTGGCGTAGCTAGGTAACCAAGGGCCCTGGGGCGAATCAAAAAATGGGGCCCCACTGCTGCCTAAACTGGTTAGGTTTTATCAAGTAAAAATATTAAATAGGTATACAAATACTTTAAAAATGCTAAGCTGCTTCATGATCAGCTCTTTTTCATGCACTGCAGGGCAGGTAATAAAAATATAAGGGGAAGCGTCAGGGTAGCCCGCGAAATTCAAATTTTCTCACGTTTTTTTTTTGCATTTTGCGGGTCAGTGTCAGGTTTTATGTTGATTAAAATATGATTCGCCGTCGTAACAAATATGGCTTTCCTCAATTATAATCATTACATTCAGCAATACAAGTCCATAAGTTAGCAAAGGTGTCAAATGTCATGATTTCATAAAATCATGACGTTTGACACCTTTATCTTCTTCTTAATCGCTATCCATCAAATTGACAACACTGCCAACCCACAGAAAGAATTTAGGGGAATTCCCTAGGTATAACTGTCGAATTTCTCTCAACTGAGTTGCCATGATTAAAGTCGGGTTGCAACCTGTCATATTTATTTTGAAAATGGGAGTAATTTTCAAAAGTTCAGTTCGATCGAGATTTTCTGGTAAGGATTCGAGGGCCCCCTGAGCTTGAGGGCCCCGGGGCACTGCCCCGCCTAGCCCCTAGGTAGCTACGCCACTGCATCCATTCGCGACACGGCCATCCCTGCCCTGACTAGCACCCGTCCTCGGGTGTAGTATCGTACCGTAGTAACCTAAGTAAAATAGGTAGACGATCTCTACACTCATTGCGCTGTAGTCTATTTAAAGTTTCCCCAAAATTCTTAATGGTTCACTGCCGTAACGTTCCTTTTAACTTCAAGAACGTTTTTCAATGTTCTGCAACCATTGTTATACGAAAATTGTGCTCACAAGAATCCTACTTTGTTGCAGAAATGATTCAAAAAGTTTTAGAGAAGCCTTTGGAGAAGAAATCGGGTCGCAATTTTGGGCCACCGGGCAGCAAGTTTATGATCTATTTCGTAGACGATTTGAACATGCCTGAAGTAGATAAGTACGGCACAGTGCAGCCGCATACTCTAATCAGACAATTCATGGATTATAAGCACTGGTAACTAGAAACTTAAAATGACTAAACTCACTACTTGCAGGATTAAAAAACAGCCCGATGGCGTCATTAGAGTACACAGAAGGTCTGAGATCTGACCTGTGGGTGAACTGGATTAAATATGAATAGTTTTAGGCAGTTGTCCCACCGCTGGCGATTAACGAGTAGCGAGTAGAGCTAGCAACTGTAAACGAGTTGGCGAGCAGCGAGTGTGTAGTTCCGATAGTTTTGTCGCTGGGCTATCAGCCAGTGTCCGAGTGCGACGGGCGATTACTCGCACCACTCGCTCGGGGCGAAATTACTGCTGTTTGGTTTCTCGGCATGGGTTCTGACGCCAAGCGAGCATCGCTAGCAAGTATCGCTGAGCGAGTATTATCTTTGATAGCTCTTGTCGCTCAGAGACAAACTAGTGTAGCGAGTGCTCGCCGGCGGTGTGAGCAGTCAGCGATCAATTATTAATTTATGCATTTCTTATGTTTACACGGAATGTATATCTATTATACGTTTCTTGAGCGAGAAAATAGCCGATAGTTAGTCGCTTCCTCGCTGGCGGTGGGACAACTGCCTAAATTAGGAAGTGTTTCTGCAGCTGTAGGTTTAGGATACAAGCGGTCATTAAAAACACATGAGTTAAAAACGAAGTATTGAATTCAAATAAGTGTTATTATTTCAGGTACGACAGACAGAAGCTGTCATTGAAGGACATATCGAATTGCATGTTTGTGGCGTGCATGAACCCAACAGCTGGCTCCTTCACTATTGACCCGCGGTTGCAGAGACATTTCTGTACCTTCGCAGTCAGGTAACGCTTGTTTCCTTACGTTACTATAACTAGACTTGCCAACTTTTTCAAAAATAATTAAATAAAGAGTACAGATTAACAAAAAGAGTATATTTATTAAATTTTTAGGGTTCCGTAGTCAACAAGGAATCCTTATAGTTTCAACATGTCCGTCTGTCCCGCTGCCAGCTTAAAGATTGTTTTAGGATAGGTCAACGAGAAGTACCATTTAGGCTTTGTTTTATTTGCGAGTATCAACATAAATATGCGGTATAATTGAATGGCCGTATTTGTCATTGCGTTGACTTGGAATTTAGATTTTCTTTATAGCTCCAAGGGACCGTAGATCTAAGTTTTTGATATCTATTTCAACTTGATGCCTCCACGCATTTCTGAGAAAAAGGGTCTTGACAGACAACGAAGTCATCCTTTAAGGGTTTAAATTTTTAATTTTTTAGGTACGGAAAATACCCTAAAACAGATTTATTATCTGCCTGTTACCTTTTCATGCCGTAACGGCTGAACGATTTAGATGAAAGGCATACGGATAGGTCATGACCTGGGTTAGGATATAGGATACTTAGAATCCCGGTAGCACGTTCTTGTGGGATATTTTCCGACATCCACGCGAGCGAAGCCGCGGACAAAAGCTAGTTTATATATATAGAGAAGATAGCATTAGTTCTCATACTGCTAGTGATTGCAACACAAGCAAACCGCTGCAGTATTTCGAGATGTCCTGGGGCACCAGACCAGTGAGCCATATGTGACAAGTGGTCAGATGACTGTGGTGTATAGCCAGTGGGTGACCTTGGGGCTAATCTCCCAATTCCTGCCAAGCAGTTGCTTGCACTGCCACAGGGATATGCTGGCTTTTGTAGTGACATAGTTCGTGTGTTTTGCCCAGTTCAGTTGTTTGTCCAAAAAGATGCAAGATGGTTTCAGTTGAGAGGCTCAGGGTTGGTTCAAAGAATTGTGGTAGTTATAGTGTCATCAATTTTCTCTTTTTTGTGAAGAGAAGTCTTGACACTATTCTGGGATATTTAACTTCTACGTCCAGTTGCTGGCTTCACGTAAACCTACATGGGCACTTATGAAATGTCAGAATTTAAGAGCAAGGTTCCATTTGGTCGTTTCGTATGGAGAAGAGCTGGCAAAAAACTCGACGGCTCATCATCTTATAATTATAATAACAGCACATAGTCTTATTATGCGTGTCGTTCGCGCATGTGTGGCAAACATACATCATAGAAAGTATTTATTTGATTTAATTTATAAATGAAATTTAACTAGAAAAATGATCAGTGGTTGACCTAGACCCAGTCCAGGGGGGTCATGACCCCCATGACTCCCCCCCCCTGGATCCGCCCTTGATTCTATTCCAAATTAATCTCTGTCTACCTGTGAAAACTACACGAAAATCCATTCAGAATTTCCGGAGATGTGCGCGAACAAACGAACAGACAGACAGACACCGGATTCTATTGTTTTATTATATGTATAGATAGTAATACGTCTTAATAGTCACGTTCGGTTAGAATAATCTCGTTTCTCGCCGACGTACCGGTAACGGCTGTGATGGACAACGTCCTTTAGCTCCTAGCGATGCAATGGCGCCTAAATAAATCCATGTTATTACAATGTTTATAAAAAGTATTCAATTAAATCTTTAAGCTTAGTTATTATAAAGACTTTAGTGAAAGAAACTGAAATATAAGGATGACGGTGAAATTCTTTGTTAAGTTCCAAATATTCCAAACATCCGTTAGTACTGGTTCAGGCCATGGTACGGAGCGAGAGGAAATGGCAGGCCGTCACCTCCTTCTGCGAAGCGGTAATGCTCGCGAAGGAGGAGGCGGAACGCGTGAGGGAGAGGAAAATTTCGCGCCCTCACGCCCGTAACCGCCGCAGGAGATGCCCTGGGCGTCGGGAATCGTCGGGATTCGCGAGCTGATTTCCGGCCACCGTAGGGGCGCGGGCTTGCGGATGGTGAGCAATGGGTAGCTCGCCGTCCGATAAGGACCAGGCCCGGATCGATGGCGCGTTGTGTTCCACGCGCGCCTCAAAGAGACGTCAGCAAAATTGACTGGGTCCGATAGGGCCAATGCCTGCCGGGGGATCGAAGAAAACCGATAGGAAAATCGTGGCCCCCGGCAACAGGGCAACTGAAGGAACACGGGTGGGTTTTAGTCAGTAAGAGTCTGACACGCCCTCCCGCTCCGCCCAGAACGGGTGAAGTTATTTGATAAATTCCCACACAAAAAAAAGGGGCAGAGGACTTAGGCCAATTTTCAGAGAAGGTAGGTACTTATAGGTCTACCGGAATCTCATGGCAAATGGAGAAATAAAAATTTGTTGCGTGCAATACTGGGGAAATTGGATTAAACGATCTTGATGCTGTTTAATTTTTATTTATGTCTTTAGTATTTATATGTTTTCACAACGTTTTCGCCATTCCTCTGCACCAATTTGTGAGAAAGCTTCTTCTGTTAATAAGAAGTCACTTGCAGGCCTATTTACATTTTTATCAGCAACTTTTTGCTTCATTATACCCCAAATCATTTCTATGGGATTCAATGTGCAATCATAAGGTGGTAGCCTTAAAAATTCGTGACCGTGCGATTTTAATACTTCATTTATCTCATATAACGGCGCAGACATGTTTTGTTTCACTACTTCAAGTAATTAACATTTACGCCAAAGATCATCATAATGTAAATCATTTGCACGAAGCCATTCTTTTAAATCAGCGATACGATTGGCTTGTGTGGGCGGTATGTTCATCCGTACCGTACGGAATAATAACTAGCATTATCCATAACAATTAGTGAAGGTCTTGTCAGATTTGGAATTAGCTTCTCTGTCACTTATTTTGTAAAATAGTCCTTATTCATGTCGTGGTAATAGTCAGCAGATACACTTGTTGACCTGTACACCAGACAACAATTTGGCATAAAGCCATTTTCTCCACCAGCGTTTACAATGATCCACCTCGCTCCAAGTGAAATACATTTAGATGGACCTGCAATATCTTTGCTTTGCCAGCACTTGTTCATAGAACATGAACCGTGAATGTAAGTCTCATCTAAATAAATCACATCTAATTTATTATGCTCTTCAGCTTTGCGGTTTTCCTTTATACGCTTCAAAAACTTGTATTTTTGTAGTTTTATGTCATCTCTGTCCATCAAAATGGTCCTTTTTGATTGGCATTTAACATATTTAAAACTAAAGGCTAAAAGTCACCCAAAGGGAGAAAAATGGAGAGGGCTATGCTTGGAGTTTCCCTGCGTGATCGAATCAGAAATGAAGAGATCCGCAGGAGAACCAAGGTAACCGACATAGCCCGAAAAATTGTCAAACTTAAGTGGCAATGGGCACGGCACATTGCTCGCAGAACGGATGGCCGATGGGGTCGAAAGGTTCTGGAGTGGCGACCACATACCAGAAGACGTAGCGTTGGAATGCCTCCCACAAGATGGACCGATGACCTTGTGAAGGCCGCAGGAATCCGCTGGATGCGGAAAGCACAGAATCGGTCGAAGTGGCGGTGCTTGGGGTGGCGTCTTTCGGCAGAAATGACGATGATGATGATATTTAAAACCAATCTCCTTAAGTATAAGTCTGTAAAAAATAATAACATTTATCATGTTACTCAAACGATAGCTTAGTCATTCATCATTATCATCATCAGTCTATATACGTCCCACTGCCGGGCACAGGCTTCCTCTTATGAGTGAAAGTGAGAGGAATTATTACTTTATATTTTTCTTACCTCAAAAATTCTCTCCCTCCGTTGAAATCAATATCTTGTCGAAGAATTGTGTCGAATGTAACAGTTTCATTACTGTTGGAATTTCCTTCCGAACTGTATAGAATTCTTTTATTTTATTCCTAATCAACTCTAAATCTAAATTGTCCAAGTTGATTTTCTTCTTCCCCCCCTCCGCTTTTTACCAGGCGTGGAAAATACACCATCATTCGATGTGCTCTCACCTACGATTTGTCGTATAGTAGTACTGGAAACCTCTATAAAGAAGCTAGAATTAAGTAAGAAAAATATAAATAAACTAAAAGTATCAAAACAACTCAGTCCAACTTACCGGTCAACTCTACGACGCGCTTTAAAATCAAAGGTTGAGTTTGATTTACGCCTTCTTCTTCCCTTATTTTACGATACACATTGAAAACAATGTTTCTCGCTTGAGATCGAAGTGGCTTTTTCGACATTTTCACAAAAACAACAAATTGTCAAGAAGATATTACAAAATCTCAGCAGCGGTTGACAGATCTCGTAATTTGATTTGACAGGTGACAATAAATTGACATTGCCAAATGAAAATCACAATTTAAAAAAAAAAATATGCCTTGTGATTCCGGTAGACCTATACCTACTTCCCTTTTCTTCGTACTAAAACACAAAGTGAACCTCAAACTTCAAATTTGCGATGTTAACGATGTTTAATTTTGAATCGTTGTTAGTTTCCCCGGACAGGACGCGTGTCACCACATCTACAAGAGCATCCTGAGCCAGCACCTGAGCAATGTCGCGAACAAATTCCTGCCACCGGTGATCCGCTACACGGAGCTCCTCGTGGACGTGGCGCTGGCACTGCACACCAAACTCTCCAGCGCATTCCTGCCCACCGCTATCAAGTTCCACTACATGTTCAACTTGCGGGACCTCTCCAATATATTCCAGGTAATTATAGGTTTGCAACAAATTTTATACAAGTAAATAATTATTACCATTAAACAGCATTTTGGCACAATTTTTCGCTATTTACCGCTGTCGAAGACCCGAACACAATTTATTATGGTGTCGATTGTTGTGATCAGCTGCTATCTAAGTGCGTAACACATTTTTCTGTTTCATTTTGACAGTGCAACAACATTCATTGCGTTATTTACGTTGTCGAGCATTTTTTTTTTCAAACTTATTATGAAGCTAAAATTATACAGTGTGAGTCTTTCTATTATGTACAGACGCCAGCACATCAAGCTATCCGAAAATGTCAAATTTTCCCAATCAACTTTGAACCTTAGCCATCAGCGATAAAGTTGAAAATCTATTAAATAAATTTGACAGATTGTAGTAGCTTGATGTGCTGGCGTCTGTACATATCGAAATGAGGGGAATCGATGCTTAATTTTAAAGACGAAAACAAAAAAACTAAATATTTTTAAATATTTTTTGTGTTGTGTTCCACGCGCGCCTCAAAGAGATGTCAGCAGAATTGAAAGGGTTCGCTAGGGCCAATGCCTGCCGGGGTTGTGGGAAAGTCCGAAAGGGATACCTTGGCCCCTGGCAACATGGCAACTGAAGAAACACGGGTGGGTTTTAGTCATCAGGAGTCTGACATACCCTCCCGCCCCGCCCAGGGCGGAAGAAGTTATTTGATAATTTCCCACCCAAAAAGAAACAAAAACTGGCACTCCGGTAGTGCCGACAGAAGTGAAAACTTGAAAAAAAAATCGGCACTGCGGTAATCAACGCGTTGATGTCTTTTACTCCACGGTGTCGGTAAATTGCGTAGTGTCGCGAAATCAATGGTTTAGTTAGTCCATAGAAATATGAAAAAAAAACAGGAGAAGTGGCATGGGGGCGTGTCTGTGTCCGCGCAATGGCCTTCTCCGCGAACTTAGTGCGCTTTCGACCGCGATCGTGACAACATACAAGAATACCGTGTTGTTCAGTGGTTTCTTGTAAAAATCGAAGCCAAACTAAAAGCTTTGTAAATCATGGAACCATTTATAATTTAACAGAACAAGTATTTTACTATACAGGGTAAGTTTTTAACCAGTGCGCAAACTTTAACACATGACTTTACTCATTTATGAACAACTTTTACTATGGGACTAAACCTGAAATCGCGAAAAATATTTTTTTGATTACAATATATTTCTCAATTTCAGGTTTGGTCCCATAGTAAAAGTTGTTCATAATAATGAGTAAAGTCGTGTTTAAGTTTGCGCAATGGTTAATTTTTTTTCCTGTATTTGAATTGAAAATCATGAAAAACAACAAATCATTAAATATTTCTTGCCTTTACTACGTTATTTTTACCCGACTGCCCCAGAAGGAGGGTAATGTTTTTCGAGAGTATGTATGTCTATTTTTTGGCACGCTCTGTAGCCTAAACGGCTTGATGGATTTTAACATGTGAGGTGTCGTTAGATTCGTCTTAATTGTGGGAGTGTCATAGACTATATAATATTTATATATTGCATCTGCAAATACAAAAAAAAGGGAAGGTTTAAAAAAAAACTACATTAATGGTATCAAATAAAAGCTAGTAATGAGTCAATGTATATTATTTTAATAACAATAAAAAGCTTGAAAAAAATATATTTAAAAAACAAAAAACCCGATTGCAAAAACATATTTAATAACTGAAAGGAGAAGAACAAGCATTATATAATATATAGAATTTTGGTATTGCAGGCGGGACAAACCAATAACCTGAAATGGTGTAAATTTTATTTGTCCCGCCTGCAATCCCAAAATTCTATAGATTATAATGCTTGTTTTTCTCTTTTCAGTTATGTGTTTTTGCAGTCGAGTTTTGTTTTTATCACAGCGACTGTACTATTTTCGCAGCAAATACATTGCTTATTCTTAACCACTAGGTACCTAAGTATGTCGCTTACTGACTGGGCAAGCAATGCATAAATCACATAACGATACTTAAGTTATACGGCCGCTGTATCTTGCGACGAGCTAGTGATGTGCTTGTGCAGATCCACTAACGTAGGATATCGACAACAATGTCTATTGTCGTATGAATTTATATTACTTTGAAATTTTATCAGACCGATATGAAATCTTGTTTTATACTCATTTAGATTTTCTCATAATGTTGAAATTAATTTATTTGCACGGGTCGATCGATCAGGTTAAGCTACGCTTGCCGCGGTTGGTCCGTAGATGGGTGACCATCTTTACATACATCTTTTCCCTCCGTGTCTCGGAAAGCACGTTAAGCCGTTGGTCCCGGCTGTCATTTGTAAATCTTTGACAGTCGTTACGGGTCGTCAGAAGCCCGAAAGTCTGACAACCAGTCTTACCACGGGGTATCGTATTACCCAGTTACTTAGTTGTGGAGGTCAGATAAACAGTCGCTCCATGTAAAATACGGGTATTCAGCTACATCCGGTTAGACTGGAAGCCGACCCCAACGTAGTTGGGAAAAGGCTAGGCAGATGATGTTGAAGTTAATTGATTTAGGTACTTAATTTTTTTTTTGTTTCCTTTTCTTTATTAATAATTATCATTTTATTACCCACGACGGAACGGAGACGGTATATGCGTTTGGGGTGAGAGGATGTTTGTGCATATCCATGTTGCTATTTTTTTCCAAAACTACTAGTCCGATTTTGATGCAGTTTTCAGTTATGGGTTCGGGTTTAATTGGTGCATGTTCTTAGATAGGTGTTACGGTGACAACTCACCAGGGGGCGCTCCAGTAAACATTTGTTTGTACAACACCAAAACTATTAGTCCAGTTTTAATGTCAAAGTCAAATAGTTTATTTCAATTAGGCACAAAAAGGCACTTTTGAACGTCAAATACAAAAATAGAATTGTTTCTAGTCGCCCCTTCCAAAAGGTAGTTTTCTTATGGAGAAGAATGGGCAAGAAACTCCACCGTTACTCTTTTAAAATGTTTTACAATATTTTGTATACATTAATTATATGTGAAGACGATGCACCTGGAATAAGATTACTATACCACAATAGGTAAAAATAATTAAAAATGAAGCAATGACAAAAAATAATTATGTAATGGATACATGGTGTTCACATATTTACAAGCATTGTAAAAGAAGGTACCTATACGATATTCCTAAAAAAATTACAAGTGATACTAATTAGTCAGTGTGAGAGTTATCACAGAATGTAAAAAAAATAAAAAAATATATGTTATAATATTTAATTACACAATTAAATTAGCAAGCAGTTTGATTTTGTCTAGACTCTAAATTGTCCTATGGAGCTAGACCAGCATATGCTTCCAAGCATTCTTATCTAGAATATAATCCTCTAATTTGTAATATGCTTGTTTACAAACAGTACTTTTAATATGAGTTTTAAATTTTCTTTCAGTTAACTGTAATATATCACAAGGTATTTTGTTGTAACATTTAACACAGTACCCCATAAAAGATGTTTGTACTTTGGATAATCTGAAAAATGGTTGATCTGAATGCAGTTTTTGGTTGATAGTGAGGGTTCTTAAATAGATGTTACGGTAGTAACTCACTAGAGGGCGCTGCAGTAATATATTTTATATTAGTTACTACATATTAAATACATTTAAATTGTATCCTTTTTCAATTACTTTTTAACAGTCGTGGGTTTTTTCAAAAAATTTAATTTTGCTTTTATCTTGTTATATGTAAATTGTTTTTAGGGTTCCGTACCCAAAGGGTAAAACGGGACCCTATTACTAAGACTCCGCTGTCCGTCCGTCTGTCACCAGGCTGTATCTCATGTACCGTGATAGTTAGACAAATGATGTATTTCTGTTGCCGCTATAAAAATAAATACTAAAAAACAGAATAAAATAAATATTTAAGGGGGCTCCCATACAACAGACATGTTTTTTTGCCGTTTTTATAGATAATGGTACGGAACCCTTCGTGCGCGAGTCCGACTCGCACAGGCTGGTTTTTTATTAATATTTTTTACAGGAACTCCCAAAATTTTTAATACAATAATTAATGGGAGAATCGATAAGTTTCCGATTTAGTCAATCACTCCATATAAATCTATGCATTCGAACGCGCCGCTCTCGCGCCGCCGCCGCTCTCGCGCCGCCGCCGCGGCGCCGCCGCCGCCACCCCGCTGTCTTAACGAGACCGAGGCCTAAAGACGCATTTCTTAAAATTTTATGGACTTTAATTAAACGCTTACCCCAAAGAATAAATACTTGTTTTCTATTTCACATTTTGATAAAATATTTGCTAATTATAATAGTTAACCATTATTGAACTAAGTACCTACATCTGCAATCAGTAAGCACATTCGAGCTTTTAAATAATAGTAATAATTTAATGTGACTTTATCTATGCACAGGGAATGTTATATACAACCGGTGATGCAATCAAGTCGACAACTGAACTCCTTCGGCTGTGGATGCACGAGGCAACACGCGTCTACTCAGACAAATTTATCGACTCCGTCGATAATGAAACGTTCACGAAACTTATTTTAGACGTGATTAAGAAAAACTGTGAGGTGAGTTCAATTTACAGTATGAGTCATTATAAGTAGAAAATGACAATTTGGTCACGGTATGGTCCTGATCATCAACTTAAATTGTTTTTAAGTTGATGATCAGGACCTTTGTTTGTTTCTCCTAAACACTGGTTATTTTGTAACCTATCTAGGAGCAGGGCCGTCTTTACCCAGGGGTGCAAGGGGTGCGTAGCACCCGGGCGCAGGGTCTTAGGGGTTGCAAGCCGATCGCCTCACACATTTCATGGGTAATAACAAATTAAAAAAAAAAATTGTTTCCTAACTATTATTCATCATACCTGTAATAATTTTTTTTATTTTCTTATTTGCCCCCGAAAAGTGACCCCCCATATTCAAAATTCATTTATGTACGTTACACGTCCGTGTTTGGGTCACAGAAATTCATACGTGTACCAAATTTCAACTAAATTGGTCCAGTAGATTCGGAGCAAATTGGCTGTGACATATGGACAGCCAGGCAGACAGACAGACACATGAGTGATCCTGTAGGGGTTCCGTTTTTTTCTTTTGAGGTACGGAACCCTAAAATTGGAACACAAAAATAAAGTTCTTTTTTGGTACGTTGGTGACGGGGGCGCAGGCTGATTTTCGCACCCCGGCGCCCAATATAGTTAAGACGGCCCTGTCTAGGAGATCAGTATGGCATCCACTAACTAGTTTATGAAACTATGCTTGTGTTTTATATATTACCTTGCCTTGTAATCTAATCCTAGTCAAACAATAAAAATCTTATCTTAAATCATAAATACAGGGTGGCAGGGACATCGACGCGAAAACTTTTACCATGGATTCAGTACATGATTCTGAACCTCCCCGGCGTTGGAATTTTTCGTCGGTTATTAAATAAAAACAACTGTTTCATAGAAAAGTGTAATACCTACGCGGTTAAAATGTATGGAACAGCTGATTTAAAAAAATAATAATCGACGAAAAATTTCAACGCCGGGGGTGGTTCAGAATCATGTACTGAATCCATGGTAAAAGTTTTCGCGTCGATGTCCCTGCCACCCTGTATATTACAAATACGGCGTATATTTATAGTCGTAAGTCAGTTCAACAACATCTTATATAGAAACTGTTTTAGATAAGATTAATTTAATATTTCACAATAAATCAGTGTTTTTAGTACCAAAACTGTCGGCAGCTTGAAATAAATGAACGCATATTCACAGGAATATGACGAGACCGTCATATTGATGAAGCCCCTTATCTACTGCCACTTCGCGGAGGGCATAGGTGACCCCAAGTACTTCCCTATCAAAGACTGGAACCAGATCAAGAAGCTGTTGGATGAGTCGCTGTCGGCATACAACGATCTTGTGGCCAGCATGAACCTGGTGCTCTTTGAAGACGCCATGTACCATATTTGCAGGTAGTTTTAACGTCAACCATCATTGTGTATTATCTACTACCTGCCCAGCTCAGCCACCCACCCTCGAACGATAGCTCGACTATTTACTCATGTTTTTTTATGGAGACATTGTATTGATTAGCACTGTTCCCAATGTGTCGAAGATTTTTACGTAAGGCTCAATTTACATAACGAGAAACTTGAACAAAGTATAGTGAACTTTAAGACTTATATTACAGAACGTCACTCAATACTCAAGCATTACTTAAAACTAGATTCAACCAATCAAATGGCTTGAATCTAGTTTTAAGTAATGCTTGAGTATTGAGTGACGTTCTGTAATACGGGCCTAAGACTATTGAGTAACGTACAAACTAGATAAGAGAAAAAAAAAACGGGAATTTTTGAGAATGTGCGTTAATTCTCCGCCAAAACTTCGATTCCAAACCGTTCCGCGGCTATGTAAATTGAGCCATAGACGACTGTTGTTATTACCCGACCCGACTGTCAAAAAAAGGTTATATATTATGTTTTTGCTGTTCTCACATAATTATTATTAAAGATAAAAAAAAACAACATTCGGAACTGGCCGACTACCTGCCGTTACGACGTAATGAGAACTGCGTCTAACAGCTTTTTCATCAACAATCATCAACTCCTTGACGTCTTTTACGATAAGTATAAGACCCTTAAAGTTTGACGCATTATTTTACTGGTAAAGGATCAACCGTATCCTGGAGGCTCCTCGTGGCAACGCTCTACTGGTTGGCGTCGGTGGATCGGGCAAGCAATCGCTGTCCCGTCTCTCGGCCTTTATCTCCTCGTTGGAGGTGTTCCAAATACAGCTACGAAAGGGATACAGTATTGCCGACCTCAAAGTTGATCTAGGTATGTCTACCAAGATTTAATTAGAATAAATGTAGAAGTTCTTAAGGTTAAAAGTCCTTAAGAAACACCTGAAAAAGCACTTATGGTTTTCTAAATTTCAAAAAATCCACCGCATTAAATACGGGATGAGAGTGCGTCCCAGCGAGTTGGATTCTCAACGCTCGGCTTATCACCGAGAGTTGAACATCCAGTGCGCGATAATCCCGCCGCGATTTTATTAAGTCCGTACAAACGTCGGCTTAAACTGTGCGCTTGGAGCTGTCAAAATCGTAGGTTGTTAGTAGATATTGAATTCACCCGCCCGGTTACCTCCTATGTGCTTCGACGACGCCTCTTATTACGGTCTGCACAACTTGTGTCGTCTCCACAGTTCTGTCTTATTATCCTTAATATTATAAATACGAAAGTAAGTTTGTTTGTTACGCCTTCACGCTAAAACGGCTGAACGAATTTGGATGAAATTTGGCACATATATAGATGATGCCCTGGAAAAGAACATAGGATACTTTTTTTTTTCCCACGGGATCGAGACTTATGCGGGTGAAACCGCGGGGCGCAGCTAGTTCGTAATATTTTATTGAAGTGAAAACTTCTGTAGGCGCGTTGGGCATTTTTGAGATGGGAAAAACAATTGAACTCGCGACACTGTTACCGTTACCTCATTAAAAGTATTTCCTGCACAATAAAACTGTTCAACTTTTAACTTCTGTCGGCACTCCTGGAATGCCACTGTTTGTTTTTTTTTTTTGTTATTATTTAAACCACATACCTACACTGTAAAATTTTGACATTGACAAGCGCACAGTTATAAAAATCGGGTTATACCTGCATTAACACGACTGACGACATCAAGTTTGCAAAGTGAAATTGATGAATAATATTATTTAGAGTTGATAAATATTTCAGGTAAAATAAAACAACGTCTCTAGCTAGCGGAGTTTTTTAGAAACAGCAAAAACACTTTTCAATTAAACTTATGCCAGTTTTCACTAACACTAAGCAACGCCTACAGTAAATTGAAAATAAAAGTACGCTATTGAATTTAATTAACGCTCGGTTGAGCGCCAAAGTCGACATATTTTTACCCACGACGGAACGGAGACGGTATATGCGTTTGGGGTGAGAGGATGTTTGTGCAAATCCATGTTGGCATTTTTCTCCAAAACTACTAGTCCGAATTTGATGCAGTTTTCAGTTATGGATTCAAGTTTAATTGGTGAATGTTCTTAGATAGGTGTTACGGTGACAACTCACCAAGGGGCGCTGCAGTAATCATTTGTTTGTGCAAAACCAAAACTACTAGTCCGGTTTTGATGTAGTTTGTGGTTGATTAGTGAGGGTTCTTAAATAGATGTTACGGTAGTAACTCACTAGAGGGCGCTGCAGTAATATATTTTATATTAGTTACTACATATTAAAGACATTTAAATTTTATTCTTTTTCAATTACTTTTTGGGTGTTTTCAAAAATTTTAATTTTGCTTTTAAAGTGTACGAGTCACTTTGCTGGTTTTTCCCTGATAATGCAAAAAGCATCTGCCATCCCTAAAATAATTTGTACTATATTTAAAATGATAATCAACACTTTTTTTATTACGATTCTAGCCATTCTAAATATAAAAGCTGGCGTGAAGGCGATTGGCAACGTGTTCCTGATGACGGACGCTCAGGTCGCCGATGAGCGCTTTTTGGTACTCATTAACGACTTGCTGGCATCCGGGGAAATACCGGAGCTGTTTCCAGATGAAGACATCGAAAACATCATCAACGGAGTGAGAGCAGAGGTAGGTCAAACACAAAATCAATTTGAAATTTTTCGGAAATAAAAAGTTATCGGTTTGTTTCAAAATCAGTCTTTATTATAAATTACTAGCTGACCCTGCAAACGTTGTTTTGCCATATAAATGTTTGGGTCCACCCCAAACATTTATATGGCAAAACCATCTTTATCACTTACTACCCTACCTACCCTACCCACTCTACCTACCCTACCTACCCTACCTACCGTAGTACTAGGTAGGGTAGCCGGTCGTCAAAAAAACGATCTCTAGAGTAATTAATTTAGAAAATTAATAAAAAGTGTTTAATTATGTTAAATTAGAGTAATATAGTCGTAACTAGTTATTAAGTAGTCTAATCAGTGAATATACAGTGTTTTTTGTCGCGTGAACTTCGCACAAAAAGGATAATAAACCGGCTGTCAACTCGACCAACCCAACGGTGACGGATTTCAAATTATCATCAATCCCGGGGAGTATTTTGTTTTATTTATGTTATTTTACATCATATTTACAGTCCGCAGAACATCACAAAATACTGCTCAGGTTTCTGAGCAACGTCCATCACACACTGGCACGGTTTATGTCTCCTTTTGCTTGACAACTAGTGGAAGCAAAATCGATGACGAAAACATTCGCTCAGACAATAAACACTACCTAATTTACTATACAAATATAAGCTCATTAGGCCTTACCTACTGATTATTATTTATTCAGACTATTAAACCAAATTTTTTATTTTTATTTTTTTTATTGTGTCCTGATATAAAAGCAGTGTATTCTTTAAAACTTCACTTTGTTTAACATTCCCATCTAATTTCTTATTAACTTCAGCTAATACTGTAATTTCTATTTGTTAACAATTCATTACCTAATTTAAATTAATTTAAATCTTTTTTTTTTTTTCTCTTCTACCTCCTATTAATCTAAATATTAGAACATCTTTTCTTACTTTGTTATTTAGCTGCATAACTTTACACATTCCAGGCCACTGACATTGCAAAGAAAATGATGACCCGCAGTGCTACAATCAGGGATTTGGAAGCAAAATTAAGAGTTACCTTGACGGAGCTCGAGGCTTCTAAAGCCACATGCCAACAGCTGCTCCAGGAAAGAGAAGACAGTGAAGTGGAAGTGGTAAACATTAATTTAAAGAACACCTCCCTCAAAAATGAACTGTCTCAGCTACACATACAACACATGGACTTAACCGACCAGCACAGTCAACTACAATATCTAGTGTCAACGTTTCAAGAGTGCAGTGATACCCACGAACTTGCTTTGAATAGAATTACAGAACTTGAACAAAAATTGTGTGAAGCCCAAAACGCCCTATCTCTCTCAGAGTGCATCAAGGTCAGCAAACAGGTCGCTAGCACCAGTAATCTATTTAGTGAGTTAGTAGGTAGTAAGTTAAAATCAGTGTGTGAGCCAGCTGTAACGATAGATTTGACTGGTGATGACACCATACCATTATGTCCTATTGTTGTGAGTCATAATAAATTAAAAAAATACATTAAAATCAAGAAATTAATTAAACGGTCACAGAGAGCAATCAAAAAACAAAATCTCTTAAAATTAAATCTTTCACTTAGAAAGGAACGTGTTGTCTTATCAAAAAGTTTAAATAATTGTACTATTGAGTTAGATCAATGTAGGGAAAAATATGACACTGATATCCAGCTCCTCTATAATGATATACTACACAAGGAGCACTTGCTGAAGGATATTTTTAAAAAATATGAGACTTCACAACAGCAAGTAAGTGACCGCTTGCTTGAGGCTGGGGAACTACTGGATTTGGTGAAGTGCAATGCTGAGATGTATGAGTCTCTGACCAATAACCTCTCATGCAGCCGTGTAAACCAACCACTACCTCGTCAGCCTCAGCCTAACTTGCCCCATCAGGTGTTGGCTCTTCCAGCAGAGACTTGTGTTAAGTCACAAAAAAATAAATCAATATTTTTTTGTGACGAATTAGGTTCAGGCTTTGGGAAAATTTTATTCAATTACCTTAGCCATAGTTTTACTAATCATAGCTATCATAACATAAGTTTTAAACAGATGATAACAAGAATTGTAAATACAAACCTAGATAATTATTCTACAATGGTTTTATTATTAGGTAATAGTACTGGTGTTACCAGAAAGGACATAGTGGATGGTGTGGACACCTTATTAAAATTAAATGTAGGAAAGCTGATGTTGTGTGCGTTTCCTTATTCTGATACTTTATCATATGATGAAAACAACTATATTTTTAAGTTGAATAATACTATTCATAGGCTGACATGTTGTCATAGTGACAAATTATTGTATTTTGACACTAACAAATTTGTTAGTGGTTTTAAGTTAACTCAGAGAACTTTATCTCTGTCTTGGGAATGTAGACATATGATTGCTATGTTGATAGCTCATAATATTAATGAGGTTATAGGTAATATAACTCAGTGTAGTATTAGTGACGAATCTGTGTTGTCTAGTTATACTAACAACATAGTGAATAATTATGTATTACCATGTACGAAGGAGGATCCACCTACAGTGCCAACATACTTGGAGGCCACTACCAGTCAGATAGGGTATTCCCTTCCTGCTGGAACTCATACGGGCATTTTAGATTCTTCAGTTGTAGTTGTGGAGGTCACTCCGGATATTTCTTTAAACTAGGCAGTAAGACAACAGAAGTTACCCCTTCAATTAACCAATTATTATTAGAGAATAATAAAAAGGTATCTTCTGGCAATATTTTACATAAAAATAATAATAAAAAACCAAAGGGGGGGCAACATACTTTAAAATTATTCAATCAAAATATCCAAGGTTGCTCTTCCAAATTACTGGAAATAGAATTGTTTTTAGAAAATACCAAGTTTGATGTAATTTGTTTAACAGAGCATTGGTTAAAAGATCATGAAGTGATGTCAATTAATTATGAAAATTATTGTGTAGTCAGCCATTTCAGCCGAAAATGTATGATACATGGCGGGTCATTAATATTAATAAAAAATTCCATTAAATCGAAAGAAAGAAAAGACATTATTGGACTGTCTGTTGAACACAACATTGAATTGTCCTGTGTTGAGCTTGATAAGCATGTTATAGTATGCGTATACAGACCTCCAAGTTACCAGAATCTATCCGTGTTTGATTCTGTAATGGAAGATGTATTAAAGAAACTTAGTACTAGTAGTAAGTCAATAATCATATGTGGTGATTTTAATATTAACTTATTAGAAAATAACTCGAATACTGTCAGATTATTAAGTCTTTTTAGGTCATTTGATTTGTCAAATGTTTTTATTGAACCAACCCGAGTGACAGCTTCTTCTGCCACTTGTATAGACAATATTTTTTGTAATTGTGATTACTTACACAAACAAATTGTAAATAAGTTGCCATCAGATCACAGTGGACAAACAATAACATTTTGCTCCTACATACCTTTACAAAAAATTCAAATAAGGTTTAGGCCAATTACATGTAAAAGTTTAGAGAAATTAAATAATTCTTTGGCCAATAAATTATGTGTTCAGAGTTTTAATAATATAGGTGACCCAAATGAGTTCTACGCCGAGTTCTTTTCACTATTAAACACGCAATTTAATGACACTTTTCCACTAAAGACTAAAAGTATTTACACAAAGTTCTTATTTAGTGATTGGGCGACTCCAGGTATTCGTAAAAGCAGGGAAAAACTATTTGAACTTTATGGCTTAAAGCAACATATGGATAATACAAACTTTCATAAGTATGTTGCAAAATATTCAAAAACTTTTAAAAGTGTTTGCAAAATAGCCAAAGCTCTGCATATTAGCAATAAAATAAAATCAGCTGATGATAAAATAAAAACTACCTGGCAAGTAATAAATAATGAAACGGGTAGGAAAAAACAGCGAAATACTGAATTTAATTTAGAGACTGCACATGGCCCCATTAACTCAGATATAGAAATAGCTCAAGAATTTGAAAACTTTTTTGCTAATATTCCTCTTAAAACTACTGAAGCTTTAAATTCCTCACCCGCGCTTTCTGCTGCCTTACTTAGACAGAATGTGAAGGCATGCCCTTTGGAGTTTAGGTTTCAGCATACAAACCCCCAGGCTGTTATAAAAGCTTTTAAAGATCTTAAAATTAAATCAACAGAAGATCTCTGGGGAATGTCTGTAAAAGTCTGTAGATCTATTATCGAAACCATTGCGCCCTATTTAGCTTACATATTTAATACCAGTGTAGACCAAGGAGTCTTTCCGGATCTCATGAAACACAGTAAAGTAGTTCCATTGTTCAAATCCGGTGATAGTAAAGAACCCAACAATTATAGGCCTGTGTCAATTCTACCAGTTCTCAGTAAGGTGTTTGAAAAGTTGATGCTCAATCAAATGTTACGTCACTTTAATAAAAATTCCATCTTTCATGAACAACAGTACGGTTTCACCAAAGGGCGTTGTACTACTGACGCCGGTGTCACCCTAATAAAGAACATTTTTAAGGCCTGGGAAGAAGCACAAGATGCCATTGGAATCTTTTGCGACCTCTCGAAGGCGTTCGATTGTGTAGACCATGAGACACTTCTGCTGAAACTAGAACACTATGGGATTAGGAATACAGCTCTTGATTTACTTAGATCATACCTGAAAGATAGAAAGGTTAAAGTTCAGGTAAACGGCGTAAACTCATTAGGGTCTGAAATGGCAATGGGCGTTCCTCAAGGTTCGATATTGGGTCCATTCCTCTTTTTAGTTTACATTAATGATTTACCCCAAATACTTCAAAATCAACCGAAGATGGTGTTATTTGCAGATGACACATCATTAATCTTTAAAATAAACCGACAATCACAAAATCTTGACGACGTGAATAGCTCTATTCTGCAAGTCCAAGATTGGTTTACGGTAAATAATCTGGTACTTAATAAAAAAAAAACCAAATGCATTAGATTTAAATTACCTAATGTTAAAAGTAGCGAATGTGACATCATATTGAATGGAGAAAAACTGGAATTTATTAATCAAACGGTTTTCCTGGGAATCACGCTAGACGAGAAATTACAATGGGGACCTCATATAACATCTCTTGCGGGGCGGTTAAGCTCGGCCGCTTATGCTGTTAGAAAGATAAGACAGTTAACAGATGTAGAAACCGCGCGTTTGGTCTATTTTAGCTACTTCCACAGCATTATGTCATATGGCATTTTACTGTGGGGTCGGGCTGCTGACATTGAATCCATCTTTATTTTGCAAAAGAGAGCTGTCAGAGCCATTTATAATCTACGTCGCCGCGAATCTCTCAGGGAACTTTTTAAAAGGATTAATATTATGACGGTACCTTGCCAATTCATTTATGAAAATATTATGTATGTAAGGAAAAATCCACATCTCTTTAATAAAATAAGTGATAGACATAATTTTAATACTCGAAATAAAGATAAACTAGATCAACCATTTTTCAGGTTATCTAAAGTACATACATCTTTTATGGGGTACTGTGTTAAATGTTACAACAAAATACCTTGTGACATATTGCAATTAAATGAAAGAAAATTTAAAACTCATATAAAAAGTACACTTTATAAACAAGCATATTACAAATTAGAGGATTATATCCAAGATAAGAGTGCTTGGAAACATGCTGGTCCTGCTCCATAGGACAATTTAGAATCAAGACAAAATCAAACTGGTTGCTAATTTAATTGTAAAATTTATTACTTTGTGTTTTAAGTATGACATTGATTTTACATTCTGTGATTACTTCCTTACACACTGACTTATTAATTGTAACATTTTAGGAAAATCGTCTACTTTTACAATGTTTGTAAATATGTGAGAACCATGTATCTGTCACAAATTAAATTATCTATCGTTGCTTCATTTTTATTTTTTTTACCTATTGTGGTATAGTAATTTTATTCTAGGTGCATCGTCTTCACATATAATAATTATTTAACAAATGTACGTACATATACAAACAATATTGTAAAACATTTTAAAAGAGTAACGGTGGAGTTTCTTGCCCATTCTTCTCCATACGAAAACTACCTTTTGGAAGGGGCGACTAGAATCAATTTTATTATTTTGTAATTTTTGACGTTCAAAAGTGCCATACATGGGCCTATTTGAAATAAATGATTTGACTTTGACTTTGACTTTGACTTTGTAGCCACCACCATAATTTATAAAAACATAATTTTTCTTCGTCTTTTTTTTTTCCTAAATTAAGATGTAAGCTATCCTATCTTTCAAGTTGGATCAAACTGCACACGGTGTGCAAATTTGATTAAAATCGGTTAAGTAGTTTAGAAGTCCATCGCGGACAAACAACGTGACACGTAATTTATATATATTAAGATAAGATAAGAAGATACATCACAATATGAAAATTATCATTACTACAAACTAGATCGTTTTTCAGAAATGTCAAAGATTTAATTATTTTGCATGACCAAAGTAATAGATTTTCGACAGAAAAGAACATAATCACGCTTAAAACTACATAATAATACACACAATACTCGTAAATGAGAAAAACACAGCACAAAAAAACTTTTTACAAAAAAAATCAACCGACACCAAAGACTACTGAAATTAAAGTTATTTTTCGCTTTCTAGTGTTTTTTTTTGGAAGTCAGTTGATTTTTTTTTTGTAAAAAGTTTTTATTTTTCAGTTTTTAGTTGTGGTACCTACCCCACACAAATTCGAATACCACTATGTAAATAACAGTAACAGAAACTTAAGACATCATCCATATACTAAGTGGGGAAAAATACGTATTATTGAAACTAACTCAAAAACCATCCAAGCAAAGTTAATAAAATTTATATGGGACCACACGGGAAGCACCAGCTTTCAAATAAAAAAAAAAAACATCAAAATCGGTTTACCCAGCCGAAAGTTACGCGGTAACAAACATTTAAAAAAAAATTTGTGGAATTGAGAACCTCTTCCTTTTTTTTTGTCGGTTAAAAAGAAAAAAGTGTCAACATAAAATTCTAGAAATGCGTTGATCAGTGCAACATCGTGCCTTGTTTTCCCGAAGGGTTGGGCAGAGGTGTCTCTGTAGCAGGTACACCCACATTTCGCCAGTTAAGTCCCATGTAATAGGGAGCGAGCCTATTGCCATCAACCGGGCACAAATCCAAACTCCGAGCAGCTACTGAGAAATCACACACACATTGGCACAGATATTGGGTATTTATTTTAGTTTCTCATTAATCATAACACAAAACACATACTTTTTTATGTTATCCTATCTTTTATTACATTACCTTTAATTTATTCTGCTTCCCCGTGTTTATTATTCTAGCGTATGGCACTCGTGGGTTGCAGCAGGAAATCAGCGTCAGGTGGTACACTTTGTGTTGTCATCTGACAACTGACATTATGCTGAGCTGAGGCCCTTTTGGCATTATAATAATTGTTTTCTGTTTTTTTATAGTTAGAAGGTGTATAATTTTTCTGCTGTAATGCCAATAAACGAATTTTTCTTTTTCTTTCTTATATCTGTAGGTACGCTACACATCAAGCTATACTTTTCCAGTTTAAGTTGATCTCGCATTGTATAGGATTTCCGTACAATGCGAGGTGAGCTTATACTGGAAATTAGTTCCCAAACACTGACAATACCATACACCAACCTCAGGCATAGCTACATTATCTATGCACGACGATTGTGTTGCAGTGCAAAGCAAGCGGTGTGCCGGAAACACGCGAAAACTGCTGGGTGTTCTTCATCAATCGCGTCCGAACTTTGCTCAAGGTCAGTCAGTTTGATCTTTCATATTTCATATCCTATTTTAATGTAAATTCAGCTTCATTGTAAAACTTGATGGTTTATTGCACAATTGGATACCTAGATAAATGTATAATGTAAGCACTTAAGTACAGCACTTCGAAGTTTCACGCAAGGGGACTGTGGACAACATTTCGCTACGCGTTTGGCAGAGTCATTATTTGATCCAGCAGAGTATTTTCCTTCAAGTGACTAAACAGAGACAGATAAATCTTGCTTCTTCAGGCAACTCGCATTTTAGTACGTAAGGAGTACGTAATCACTACATAGTATAAAACAAAGTCCCTTTCTCTGTCCCTATATCCCTATGTATGCTTAAATCTTTAAAACTATGCAATGGATTTTGTTGCGGTTTTTTTTAATAGATAGAGTGATTGAAGAGGAAGGTTTACATGTATAATAACCCGGTTTATACCCGTGCGAAGCCGGGGCGGGTCGCTAGTTTCCAATAAATACCAAAAAAAAAGGGATATCCATAACATAGTTTTAAAGTCGTCGGTCTCTAGGTGGTGCTATGTTTCTCGCCGGTGGGTGATAAGCTGCGGGTGCGTGCGCGCAAGTTCCCCTCCATCGTCAACTGCACGTCGATCAACTGGTTCCACACGTGGCCGCTTGAGGCGTTGCGCTCCGTCTCCACACGGTTTATATCTGAGGTGGAAAGTTTACCGGTATGGTTAAAAAAAAAATATTTTTTAGTTTAGAACTATACCTAGTCTCTTCACAAATAGGTTAGCTTCTAGTCTTAATCGTCATTCTTTCATATTATTTTCAGGAGAGATTAGTACCACCAGTGTCAGAGTTTATGTCTCACGTGCATCAAAGTGTGGACAATATGTCTAAAGTGTACTTCCAAAACGAAAAGCGGTACAACTACACGACTCCTAAGACTTTCCTCGAACAAATCGCTTTATATAGCAAACTACTCACTGAGAAGACAGTTAATCTCAAGATGATGGTAGCAAGGCTAGAGAATGGATTAGAGAAGTTGGCGTCGTGTGCTGGTGACGTCGCTGTATTAAAGGTAATTTAAGAGGTACAATTATTTTAACTTAAACTGCATAGTAGAAGCAAGATGGAGGCCTATTTTAGTATCTTCCTTTTCTTATTGGTTTCCACTTTCATTTCTGCTCGCACATTATTTGAGCCCCTAAAAAAATGTATTTCTGTCTTTTTATATTTTTAGAATGGATAAACAACGTGACTCTGGTTTCTGACGTGTACTTTTTGCTACACAGGTGACTCTTGCTGAGCAAGAGATAATACTGAAAGAGAAAAATAAAGCTGCTGAGGCACTTATTGAAGTAGTCGGCGCTGAGAGTGAGAAAGTATCTAAAGAAAAAGCATATGGTAATGTATCGCGAAATTTTAAATATTATAACGTTTTGCAGCCTAAATATTCGTTCACCGTTCGATTATGGAATGAAATTTAGATAAACAATCCAACCGACCACCACGACCACGTTTATTGTGAGCATAAGCTTGTCTTTTCTTATGGTTTCTATTAAAATATTAAATACCTAAACGATTTTGTTATACCCACTATACCTAGACAAAAGTCATCCTTGTTGCTCTATCCACCTGAATTTCTAATAAAAAGTTATACAAAAACCAAAAATATTCCCAGTCTTTTTAAATGCAGCCGCCGACGAGGAAAAGAAAGTAAAAGTCATTGAAGAAGACGTGACAATTAAGGCTAAAATCTGCGCGGATGACTTGGCAAAAGCCGAGCCCGCGTTGATAGCGGCGCAGGAGGCCCTGAACACGCTCAACAAAAACAACCTTACGGAACTGAAGTCCTTCGGCTCGCCGCCCGAAGCCGTCGTCAACGTGTGCGCCGCGGTGCTCGTACTCTTCTCGAAGAAGGGAAAGCTGCCCAAAGATAGATCTTGGAAGGGGTGCAAAGTATGTTTTCAAATAGATACTTAGGTAAATACGTTAGTTAAGGTAAGGTTAGCTGGCCTAAAATGCTATTTTGGCTAACCCCAACAAAAGAAAAATAAATATCTTTAACTTTATCTTAACTACTTTTTTTTGTCTCCAAGCGATACAATAATGCAAGATAAAAACTGATTACTGAATTAATAATCTATTTAATTATTTTTTTCTATTTTAGTTGATGATGGCAAAAGTGGATCAGTTCTTAAATGACCTGGTGTACTACGACAAAGAGAACATTCATCCTGACGTGGTTAAGGTAAACCTTGTACTACTTATAGCAATGAGTACAATTCATGCAACAAAATGTTTAAGAGTAAGCTTGACCAAACCATCCATCCACCATGAGGCACTTGTCTGAGTAGCTTCCCAGTTAGCAAAATACCCTTACAAACTAAAGCTTGTAAGAGCTATGGTTTCATATAAGGTTTATATATGTTTTAATTAAGCCAAAAACTCTAATAGTGCTATTTTATAAGTCTATTTAAGTTTTAAGAGTATTCATACTTGTAACATTCTTATAGACGTATATTATATAGGTATGAAACCATTATATAATATAAAAAAGAGCAGTGGCATTATAAGCGCCTTTTACAAGTCTAATTGCCTTTGATTCTTAATTAATACTTATAAATAATTTTTTTAAGTACATTCAATCTTAAATGTGACTATACTAAGTGTTTTATTAGACTTCTATAAAACAAATATTTTAAGAGTGTGATTTATCTCACTTAAGACATATTAAAGACTAGTCGCATTTAGTACGCGAGAGCTGGGTGTACGTAAGAGATGGGAAATGTTATTTAAACATTCGAGAGTTTATTATGATCAGTTGAAAAAAATAAATGAGCAGTTATTTTTTTATCGGCGGTTGGTAAATTTGTGCGACAGTAAAATATAGATAAAAAAACAATTGGCCGGTTATTTCGTCTTAGAATGTCAGTACTAAAAATACGTAAGCAGACTAATAAATAAATGGCCAGTAAAAATGATGGAATGGGCAGTTAGATAAAATAATAGTTCGGCAGTTCACAGAGAGCGGAGATCGATTGAAATTCTCTATTGAGAATTTTGTTGAGTCGACAGTTTTTCTTGGAATCACTATTGACGGTAAATTACAATGGGGCCCACACATAGAAAAATTGTCAGGAAGGCTAAGTTCGGCCGCCTATGCTGTTAAAAAAATTAGACAGATAACTGACGTGGATACAGCCAGAATTGTTTATTTTAGTTATTTTCATAGTCTTATGTCATATGGGATTCTTCTCTGGGGAACCTGTGCGGACATTAATACTATCTTTGTTCTACAGAAAAGGGCTGTTCGAGCCATTTACAACCTAGGTCCAAGAGATTCCCTTAGAGAAAAATTCAAAGAAATAAATATTCTGACTGTAGCCTCACAATATATTTTTGAAAACCTATTGTATGTACACAAAAATATATCAAATTTTAAGAAAATGTCCGATATTCATAGTTTAAATACCAGGAATAAACACAACCTTGCTGTACATCGCACACGTCTCCACAAAGTAGGCAACTCATTCATGGGTCAATGTATACGCTTTTACAACAAACTCCCCATTGACATTCGAAACTTACCCATTAAACGATTTAAAATCTGTATTAAAACCAAACTTTGTGAAAAAGGGTACTATACAATTTCAGATTATTTAGAAGATAAAAAAGCTTGGGATTGAACTGCTCGCTCTGCTAAACCTTGTGATAAAACCATAGAACTAGACATTTTAATTATTATGTAAAATCAACATATACCAGTTTTATAAACACGTTGACATTGTTGAAAATTATATTCAAAATGACATGATTACTTTGTAAAGTATTATATTATTTTAACTATTGTGAATGTGAGGACTATGTGGATATTAGTTTGTATATGATACTAGTTTTAGTGATGGTCTGGCAGTTTGAGTAGTTTTTGCGGCCTACCCAAATGTCCTTTCTTTGGTATTGCTCGTCGAGTTGAGCTCCTTAAGTTCTAAGTTGAGCTCCACGATTACTGACAAATGCTTGCACTGACTGGACAGGTCCACTCAAATCTGTGTGGTTCTTTCCTCAAAAGACCTTTTCAGACACTAATCTACATGGTCCTCATATGGCCTGACCAAGATTATGTCTGGACTTTAAAAGAGACTGCGACCTCTGAGTTTGTTTCGGCCTTTCTTCTCAGAGTAGTCAGATAGGAAAAGCCGAACTCATCTAGCTTATTTTTAATATTTTTTTATATGACGTGTAAAAGTGATTCCGATATCCTATTTACAGAATAAACAATTTCATTTCATTTCATTTCATTTCTATTCTTGCTGACTCTATTGTTGGTGAATCATTTGAGTTAGGTTAGATTAGAACTATAGTACATTACTGCCGCGGTCTATAATGACTACTTCGCTGGTCGCGCTGATGATGGCCGACAGCGCAGCGTAGCGCAGCGTAGCGCAGCTCCAGGCCGACACAGCGCGGTCAGCGTGCAGCACTTGATGGACGAGCTGAGATAAAGGCCGAGGCCGTAGGTCGAGGCCTTTACAGCGAGGACAGCAAGGGCTGCAATGATGGCCAAGCTGGAAGGCCTAGAGCGTAGCTAGGCTAGCTCGAGGCAATCATAGCGTGACCAGCGAAGCAGTCATAATAGGCCAAGGCTTGTATAGTGCTTTACTCAAAAATGCAAGTACCTAATCTAAATAAAACAAGCAAGTAAAGATTTAGATTTCCTACTGATTTTCCTCTGCACAAATTTTTCATATGCAAGCTTTTATTTTTCCTTTGAGTTTCGCGGTATTAAATTTTCAACCACTAATTTAGCTTCATCTTTAATGTCTAGCGATGTTAAACACATTGAATCGGAATAATTTTCGCTTTGAGAGCTCATTTTTAGCAAAAAAGTCACTAAATAAAAATAAAATTCTCGCTGAACGGTGTTTTTGTTACTCCTTTGTTTTTTTTTAACAATGGTAGTTGGAACTATACAGCCAAATATGGAATAAAATCTTTTTGTACCTATCTCTATAAATACAAACAGCTGTGTTTTAAATAAAATCTTTTTGCATTTGATTTTTTTAAACGTTGAAACGTCAAAATAGCGGCCGGCAATGTTTTGCCGGCCTGTTAGAGCGACCAGCAAAACTTTGCCGGCCGCTCCTTGAAACAGAACGGCAAGGTCGACTTTGCTCAAACAAGGTTGTCAAAATAATGACCACATTACATGCATTTTTGAGTAAAAACCATTAAAGGACGAAGGCGAGCGAGCGTCCCGCGGCATTGGCCGCCGAGCGCCAGATCCCCTCTATTGTTGGTGAATCACTTGGGTTAGGTTAGAACGTTGCTTATAGACCTGATTAGAATGAGATTTCTTACCGACTAATTCCGATTTGTCAACTGCCCACTCGTAACTGCCCATTTAATTTTTCACTGCTCAGTGTTTATTAAATGATCAATTTTTTTTACGACTCACTTTTGTTTACTTTACTGCTGAGTTTTAACTGCCGAACTTGTTAATAAACACACATTTTGTAATTTTTTACTTACCAAAACTGCCATATATACAACTGCCGCTTCAAATCAGCGCCGTAAGAAATTAGAAAATATACAAACCAGCGTTTTGTAGAAAAGCATGCACTTCGAAAACTCATGGCGGTTTGTGATAACACTCTTATTAGGAGATCACAAAGCGGACTACTAGCAATATTACACTTAAAATAGCATTAGTAAGAGGGCTTTAAGGTTATTTGCCCTTAAAAGCAATATGACATGGTAAGTCACTGGTAAGTTTGTTTGTCAATATAAAAGTATCAGCAAGAGTTTTGTAAGTTTGAAAATACACTTTATAATAACACAAATAATAGAAAAAAAAAGAAGTGTGTATTATACGACTGAAAAAAATATGGTCTTGGGATATTACTTTGTAAGATTATTTTTTGCTAGCTGGGTTCACTTCTCCCTTTAATACATATACTTGTGCAACAATAAATGAATATATGTTTGACATCATCACAGGCAGTGCAGCCTTACATTAAGGATCCGGAGTTCAACGCTGCGTTCATAATGTCCAAGTCAGCGGCGGCGGCCGGTCTGTGCGCGTGGGTCATCAACATCGTCAAGTTCTACGAAGTGTACGCAGTGGTGGAGCCCAAGCGACGCGCGCTCAACGCGGCCAACGCGGAGCTGCAGGCCGCACGGGACAAGCTCGCCTTCCTCACTGACAAAATAGCCGTAAGTAACATCTCCACTAGAACAAGTGCGAGTTGAACTCGCGTGGTGAGGGTTCCGTACGATAAATATGTGATTTATACCATGTTTTTTATCCCAAGAACAAACTTAACATTGTAGTAGAAAAACATGTTCTTCCATACATTCCAATTGCAAATGTAAGTTTGTACGCACAATATTGAGAGATTAACCACGTTATTTTAAGATCATAGACTTCTTATAGGGTTTCCTGTAATCTATAAGTAAAGAACCATTCTCTGTATTTTTTTTTTCATACTGAGAATGGTTCTTGTATGTACTGAGCCTAATGCTCAGTCGTTTCGAAGATAAGGGGAGAATGGTCAATTTTCATCTATTTTCTTAAATATCTTTAAAAGTATTTATTTTAAAATAATTTAAAAAAAATATTGATGTTCTCACTTGATATGTCATACGGTATAGCGAGCAAAACAATTTTTTAAATTTTCCAATTTGGCCCCGAAAAGTGGCCCATATTCAAAATTCATTTATTTACGTTACACGTCCGTGTTTGGGCACAGAATTGTACATTGTATCATAAGGGAGCAAAATAATATTTTTACGGCGAGGGCGCTTTTTTGAATCCAGAGCGAAGTGAGGGATTCTAGAGTAGTTAGTTTAGTTAAGTAGAATCGTGAATGTAACGAGGGATACAAAGTGCGTCGCCCGAGCCGTAAAAATATTATTTTAGAGTAGGTAATGAGTATGTTCAAAAGTGCCATACAAGGGCCTATTTGAAATAAATTATTTGACTTTGACACTGAAAAGTGACCTCTGCGCTACAGTTATTTAAGTAAAGGTTGCTCCAAGATGCTATTTTAGAAAATCCTTAATATTATAAATGCGAAAGTAAGTTTGTTTGTTACGCCTTCACGCTAAAACGGCTGAACGGATTTGGATGAAATTTGGCACATATATAGATGATGCCCTGGAAAAGAACATAGGATTTTTTTTTTCCACGGGATCGAGACTTATGCGGGTGAACTCCGCGGGGCGCAGCTAGTTGAAAATAAATCAATACGTATAATGAAATATCATCATAAAACGAAAATGTGTGACCGTATAAGTGTGTTAAATTAATGTCGCCACGCTGTATGTTTTTTTTTAATCGATGCTAAGTTTTTTTGGACATTCTCCTTTTATGTTAGATACCCCATATGTTTTAAGTATTGAGTAGGTTTGACTTTATTCCCCAGAGGAATAAGTAGAGGTTCATTTATCAGCAGCATAGACTAACCTGGTTCTATAATTGACAGGAACTTGAAGCAACATTGGAAATATTGCTCAAAGCCTTCCAGGAGGCAGTGAACGAGAAGATGAAATGTCAGGCTGAAGCTGATGCCACAAATGCCACCATTGACTTAGCAAACAGATTGGTTAATGGTCTAGCTTCAGAAAAAATCAGGTCTGTATGCGAATGATTCGATCACATTTAAACATCATTTTACAGTTTCACATCTCGTCTGTTCATTAATTATTATTTTTGGTCTAAAGGTAATGAAAACGTATTTTAATTTCCTACCTACATGAATTAATCTATCATGCTTCTTATCCTTTCAACTGTCATTAACGAGACACAATAGAATTTTAATTGTTATCCACCTCAATGAGGCGTCGTAACAGATGATGAGATATAATGAGTTATGACAATGAATAGTTTCTGTTGTGGCTCTCTTAGGAACCGCTTAGTCTTGAAAAGTTAAGTGTATAGATTAGTCACTACGCAAAATGATTTAAATAAAAAGCGACTCTGGCAACTACATAATAAAGTGCAATTCAGGTCGCACAGCGCTATTTACCTACAGTTATATTCACCTAGAATTTGCCTCTCTTTCTATCGCGTAACTCGCCCACTGAATTCGACAAGTCGGGCCTGACGCGTACCTATTTGTAGCTTCATATCTAAAATGCGGAGTGACCCATCTGTATTCATATGTGGTGTTGGTATTTTGTGACGTTTAGATGGACAGCGACGGTGTTGAACCTGAAGGAGTCCGGTGTGTTGCTGCCCGGCGATGTTCTGTTGGTGACCGCTTTCATTTCGTATGTGGGCTGCTTCATGCGCCAATACCGCTTGGAGCTCATCAAAGAAGACTGGGTGCCCACGCTCGCTAAGTCCGACGTAAGGCATTGATAACTGTAGCTACATTGAAAATGTTTATTTGTACTAACCATTTTACAGTTCAGTTCTATCTTAGATACGTCCGATCTGACCAAAATCTGTACCGTGTGTGGTATTAGAGCGTCACAGAAGGTCGATCGTACACGACAGCTGAAACGATTTCTAGTTATTCAACAAATACACATCAACTTCTTAGCTCAGATCAAATAAAAAACCAAGAGATAGCGCTGTCAACAGTGACGTGATGTGAGGCTGGTTTCGTGAGGTGTAGTTTGATTGCAGTTATATTGTAAATGTGTGCGTGTGAGCGTGTTCGCACAGAGCGAAGGTGTAGTTTTGGTATGCTTCACTGTATTATTCACAGCGCTATGTCTTGGTTTTTTTATTTGGTCTGAGCCTCTTAGTGGCCATCAAGTTTAGTCGTAGAGAAGTATTTAAAACTGTTCAACTTACAAAATAAATATCACATGACACAGCCTAAAATCGATACGACGGAAGATCTGGATGTGCTGTCGATGTTAACGGACGACGCGCAGATAGCGTCGTGGAACAACGAGGGTTTGCCCACAGATACCATGAGCACGGAGAACGCCACCATACTCACCAACTCGGCGCGCTGGCCACTCATGATCGATCCGCAGCTGTAAGCCTCAATCTACCGTACATTTTTGTGACATTATTAAACAAGTATTATTGCTTTCACGAAAAAAACCTTAATAAATTTGCAATCGTTGTTACAGGCAAGGCATAAAGTGGATAAAACAGAAATACGGCGACGCTCTAGTTGTGGTTCGATTAACGCAGCGCAGTTATTTGGAGCGTATTGAACGCGGCGTGAGCAATGGCGAAGTGGTGATGATTGAGAACATCGGCGAGACTGTGGATGCCGTGCTCGACCCGCTGCTCGGCAGAGTGCTCATACGCAAGGGAAAAGTACTCAAGGTGAGCCTCTACACTACAGTTCTTTCCCATTACTTATACCTCTAATTTTGCATCACAGTTTTTCCTCGTTGCTACAACATTGCTGTAAGCTGGACGAGCTTGTGGCTAAGTAATTACAACCGCACGGATCAATCCATCAGGTTAAGCTACGCGGGATTGGTCCGTGGATGGGTGACCATCTTAACATACCGAGACTCCTCCGTGTCTCAGAAAGAACGTTAAGCTGTTGGTCCCGGCTGTCATTCAAGAATCTTTAACAGTCGTTACGGGTCGTCAGAAACCCGAAAGTCTGACAACCAGTCTTACCAAGGGGTTTGTATTACCCAGTTACTGGATTGTGGAGGTCAGATAGGCAGTCGTTCCATGTAAAATACTGGTATTCAGTATCCGGTTAGACTGGAAGCCAACCCCAACATAGTTGGGAAAAGGCTAGGCAAATTTATATTGCTATTAGATTGCTGTAAGAAGTTAATTCAGCGTAAACATCACAGTATTTTTAAGCTGCGTATTATAGAGACCACATCAATTACATTTTCATCGACCACTTTGAGGCGTTGTTCGGCAAGACGCGACATCCGACTGATGGTCGTTATATGGAGACTTCACCTTCACTTCTCGTTCACAGCAAAGTGTTACATGAGGTCGCTACCTTATCTACCCAAAAGTAACAGTCCTCCAAATCTACAACAAGCCACAGTAACAATATTCTAAGATATCAACTGTTTTCTGGCCTAAAAATGCTTGAAACTCTCATCGTGACCAAAACTGTGCATCTTCATCTAATAGTTGAACAACCTGATAGCTAAATGTTACGCTTTCAGATGGGAGACAGAGAGATAGATTACCACCCAAACTTCCGTTTCCTGCTTCACACTAAGCTTGCCAACCCACACTACCAACCTGAGATGCAAGCGCAATGTACCCTCATTAATTTCACTGTCACCAAGGATGGGTAAGCGCGTTACTGGTTATAATTTTTTGTCATCGCACAGTCATTCTTTTTCAGAGAATCAAATCGGCCAAAATTTGCTATACTTACTTATATTATATTAAATTACCTACCACAACATAAAATTCTGTCGATTATTACTAATAAGATTGTCACATCACTAGTAAATACATGAATTTCCAGTTGTTTCAAAGCAGGGCCTTCTGGGACAGTTATATGATGACACTACGAATCATCTCCCTAACTGTCTCTTGAATCATAATTTATCACGCTTAACAGATTAGAAGAGCAGTTATTGGGTGAAGTAGTGAAAGCTGAGCGTCCGGATTTAGAGAAATTGCGTTCTGGCCTTACGAAACAACAGAATGATTTCAAGATCACGCTCAAGGTTTTAGAAGACGACTTGCTGAAACGATTGTCATCTGCCGGCCCCGACATACTGAGCGACTCGGCGCTCGTCATCAATTTAGAGACCACAAAAAAGACTGCCGGAGACATTGCGATAAAAGTAGACGAGGGGAAAATAACGGCAGTTAAAATTGACGAAGCTAGGGAGAAGTATCGGTAAGTGAGAGTATACGAATCCATTACAGATTTTTGAACATAATAATTACTCTTATCGACAATGTTTTCATTAAACAGGCGTGCAGCTGGCCGAGCTTCCCTACTGTACTTCATTTTAAACGACCTGTACAAGATCAACCCGATGTACCAATTCTCACTAAAGGCGTACAGCGTGGTGTTCAAGGAAGCCCTAAGCAACGCCGAGGCCGCCGACGATCTGGATCACCGAGTCGAAAACCTGCTGGACAGCATCACCTTCGCAGTCTTCGTGTACACCAGCCGAGGACTTTTTGAGAGAGACAAGCTCGTCTACCTGTTCCTTGTTACGCTACAGGTTGCTAATTTTCTGAACGGTTGCAGTTTCGGATTTACAGCGGCTTTACACTAGTGTTTTTTTTAGCGTTCGCATACGGGAATTTGAAGGTACTTACTTTGAAACGAGAAATGCTAGTGCGCTTGTATGCGTGTAGGTAAAAACGAGCAAAACACCCTTGAAGCATGCATTCTGCAGAGGAATACACTCCCAGACACCTAAATCGAGCCACCCTGCACATTTTAGTATAAAGGAAGATCTCTTTAGATAATGGAAGGACAAAGAAAAAGAAAAAGTGGTTTTGTAGTCAGTCAATCGTTTCCGTTAAGCTTTTCGCGTTTCTCAAGGAAAAAAAATGCGTGGATTTTTTCGAGAAAATAATGGTTTACATTGAGATTACGTTGATTTGGTAACTTGTGTTACCAGCATTTAAGACGACTTTTATGCGGTTTGGCGTGGATTTAATTAATGCTACTATGACGTGCTGTGGAATGTTCTTCCATGCTTTCAAAATTGCAGTTTTCAGCTCCTGCTAAGTTTCTGGAGGTGGTTGGTTAGTTCGCACACGCCTCTTCAGCTCATCCCATAAGTGGTCTATTGGATTCATATCAGGGCTTCTTGCTGGCCATTCCATTACTGTGATACTAGGTCATGCAGGTATTCTCGAAAAACTCATGTAGGGTGCGTCCTTGCATTATCATGCATAAAATAAAATTCAGGCCCACAAACTCAGCATATGGCATCACATGAGACGCTAGGGATTGACGAATGTATCGGACGCTATTTGGTGGTGGCAACCGTGTTCCCGTCACAACCTCAAGGCCACTTTTTCATTCGGTGGAAAAAAAAATCCATTAAAATGTCAAAATACAATTAAAATGTCAACCAAAATACAATAAAAAAGTAATTTTAGTCGACACAATTAAAATGTTCAAAATTCAATTTATTTAATTCACATAATTTCAAGGTCTATAATAATCGGTCATTTAGAAAATCATTAATGGAGTAATAACATTTTTCCACTAGAAAAGCTTTAAGTGTGTGTTTAAAATGTTGAAGTGTGACATTTTTTAAATATTCCGGTAATTTATTAAATATACCTAATTGGTCCCATACAAATGACACTTTTTCTTAATAGTGCAGTTTTATAGCCACCGACTTTCATAAGGTTTTTATATTGGCTTCTCACGGGGCCTTTTCTGGTGTCCGAGACCTTAGTGAATAACTTCGCATTTGTTTTAACAAACATTGCCATTTCCATAATAAATAATGACGGAAACGAAATAATTTTTAGACTTAAACAAAGGCTTACAACTATCTGTGGGTTTAAGACCGCACATCGCTCTTACGTTTTTACGTTTCTGAGCTTTAAACACCTTATCTCTTAGACTACAGCCCAAAAAAATATTCCAAACCTCAAGACCGAGGCGATCAAACCATGGTAAGCTATTAAAGCAGTTTTTGTGTCAACTTTTTTTGCCAAATTCCATAGGACATATGCTGCAGTGCTCAGCTTTTTGCACACTTCCTCGGCTTGAGATTTCCAAGTTAATTGATCGTCTATCATTATTCCCAAAAATTTCGCAGTTTTGACTACTTTGATCTCTTCCCCTTTCATATTGTACGTTTACATTTGGTGGAATTGTACGCTAGTGGAAGTGCATTACACTAGTTTTTTGTAGCTTTATTACTAGGTTGTTCTTCTCAAGCCAGCTTATAATATTTTAAGTGCCATTAATGTCTTGTGCATAACGAGTAATGTTAGTACATTTCTCGAGTGCTGTACAGTCATCGGCAAATAAAATCATAGGATGCTACACAGCATAATCTTAATTTCATCCGTAAAAAGAACCTGGCTCGTTGAATCCAAATGTTCGCGTGCAAACTGTAGGCGCGCTATTCTGCGAGCTCGTGTCAGTTTGGGACCATTGGCCGACTATTATGTGGTTTCAAGGCACGTTCTTCGAGTCTCCTTCTAACAGTTCGAGCGCAAACAGTCAGTCCATTAAAGTCTCGAAGGTGTTCTTGGACCTGTTCTGAGGTCAGGTGACGATAACGTACCAGCCTACGTAATCGTCGTCGCCCTACCGTAAAGATAAACCGATCTTGTTGTGCTGTAGTGACCCGGTTTCGTGGTCCCCCTGGACGGCGCACGAAGCAGCCAGTCTCCACGTATCGATGGTTATAAATTCTTTGAACGGTAGAACGACTAACATAAAGTTGTTTAGTTAAGTTTCGCTGACTAAGGCACATCTTGCATGACTACTTCAGGTACAGTATCCATCATGGCGTAATGGAGAGTGCGATTGTCGCAACCCAGCGCTGGGCACGCCACAATTGCGGCGATAAGACCCCTCTTTCAGGAGTGGCTAGAGAGGCGCCACGGCGTCCTCACCTTCCGCCTGACACAGGTGCTCACCGGACACGGCTGTTTCGGGAGGTACCTGTTCAGGATAAAGCGGGAGGAAACGCCCGGGTGTCATCACTGTGTGGATCGCCCGGAGGACACGGTGGAGCATACGGTGGAGGTCTGCCCGGATTGGGCAAGGCATCGCCGTGTCCTCGTGGAAGCGATCGGCGGCGGTGATCTCTCGCGTCCGGCCCTGATTCGGGCCATGCTACGGAGCGAGAGGAAATGGGAGGCTGTCACCTCCTTCTGCGAAGCAGTAATGCTCGCGAAGGAGGAGACGGAGCGCGTGAGGGAGAGGCAAATTTCGCGCCCTCGAGCCCCTAACCGCCGCAGGAGGAGACGCCCTGGGCGTCGGGAATCACAGGAAGATTTCCGGCCACCGTAGGCGCGGGCTTGCGGACGGTGAGCAATGGGTAGCTCGCCGTCCGATAAGGACCAAGCCCGGGTCGATGCCGCGTTGTGTTCCACGCGCGCCTCAAAGAGATGTCAGCAGAATTGACGGGGTCCGCTAGGGCCAATGCCTGCCGGGGGTTCGAAGAAAACCGATAGGGAAATCGTGGCCCTCTGGCAACACGGCAACTGAAGGAACACGGGTGGGTTTTAGTCAGTAAGAGTCTGACACGCCCTCCCGCTCCGCCCAGAGCGGGAGAAGTTATTTGATGATTTCCCACCCAAAAAAAAAAAAAGTACAGTATCCATAATTTGAACTTCAGAATGAAGTAAAAAATAAGGAAAAACAATTTCGACACTCTTTTTATGCAAAAAAAAAAAAAAAAAACAAATAACGAAATATAACTATTGACTAAAGCGCTATATCCGCAGGGTTCGCGGTGTAAACCTAAGTATGCAAACAAGCGAAGCTAAACGAACTTAGCTTCGTTCCCAGTGTGGCCTGCGCTTTATACAGAGACGCTCTAATCAAAACTTCAAATTTAATGGAACAATGATGGTTAGTACGTTAGCTTAAAAACTACATCAAAATTTATTTTTAATTATTTTGATGTTTTTAACATAAAAATGACACGGTTGCTCGATTTAGTAGTCCGGGAGTGTATGATTCGCCATCTTTGTATTAATTTCACACTTTCTCAGTCGTTAACTGGTGGTATTTTAGTAAAAAACATTGTATTTTTGCAATGTTCACATCCTAATCCTATATATAAATGCGAAAGTGAGTTTGGTTGTTTGTTTGTTACGCTTTCACGGTAAAACAGCTGAACAGATTTGGATATAATTCAAAATATTTTATTTCACATAAACCTACAAGGGCACTTATGAAACGTCAGAAGCTAGGTGCACGGTTCTAATTGGTCGCTTCCTATGGAGAAGAGCCGGCAAGAAATCCCACGGTTACTCTTTTAAAAATAAATGGTTTCTACAATGTTTTCAAATTACAGTGTTAATAGGTATGAGAGGACAGTGTAGGCCTATCAACAAGTACCAGGTACTTCACAAAATCTAAAAGAAAAGAATCCATATAAAAGATAAACAAAATAATAAAAATTAGAACCTATTTAAACCAAATGACATGATTGCCACTACAGCTGTAACAAATCTAATTTGATAAAAAAATATAGAAAATTCTAGGAATAATGTCAAATAATAAAAAGATTATGTCAATGAAGTATGTAAAAAATAAAATAATTATCATTGTAATTTGGGAGCAGTTAATAGACATTTACATTGTTATGCCGTTAATGAGGTAGGTTACCAGGGAGGCCACATGTGCAGAAGGAATTATTGCCAAATTTCTTTGAATTTATTTCTAAGGGACTCATGAGGACCCATTTTGTAGATCGCGCGAATTGCCCTCTTTTGTAAAACGAAAATTGAATCTACGTCAGCTGCCGATCCCCACAGCAGAACGCCATAAGACATAATACTGTGGAAATAAGCAAAGTATACTAACCTAGCTGTGGCTACATCAGTTAATCGTCTTATTTTTCTTACTGCATATGCAGCTGAACTTAATCTACCTGAAAGAACTCTAATGTGGGCGCCCCATTGCAATCTCGAATCTAGAGTCATTCCTAGAAACACAGTTTCCGTAATAGCATCTAGCTTCTTGCCATCAAGTTTTAAATTGAGACCTACTTTAGGTACATTTGGTAATGAGAACTTTAGACATTTAGTTTTGTTCGCATTAAGTAAAAGATTATTAGCTGCGAACCATTTTCAAAGTACAGCCAGACTATCGTCGACTTGTAAATAAGAGAAGTATCATCAGTGAATAGATTTATATCCGATATATTAGCTATCATGGTAAGGAAGGTCATTACTATAAACTAGAAATAGGAAAGGGCCAAAAATTGATCCTTGAGGCACGCCCATCTTAACTAGAGACCTCGAGGACGTCGCCCCATTAACGTTTACTTTTTGCTGCCTGTTTGACAGATAGGAAAAAGCAAGGTCAGCAGGTTGTCCACGAATTTCGTAGTGGTGTAATTTACATATCAGTGTTTTGTGGTCAACGCTTTTGAGAAGAGGTCACAGATTTTTTTTATTTAAAAATTTAATTTGCCACACAGGTAGATCATAGTCATGGAAAAAAAAAAACTAACACATAGGATACTTTTTATCCCGATATTCCCACGGGATCGAGACTTATGCGGGTGAAACCGCGGGGCGCAGCTAGTTATGGAATGAAATATGAATATGTTGAGTATTGAGTAGTTACCAGAAAGATCCATCAATATTTAGTCCGTACGTCATACTTCACCAGGTCCTCCAAGCAGAAGGTAGAGTAGACCCGCGGGAATTAGACTTCCTCCTGAAGTTTGCCGTGGCCCCGGAGAATTCGCCGTTCCTCTGGCTGACCAATCAGAGCTGGGGCGGTATCATAACGCTCAGTAAGATGGATGCCTTCGATAATTTCGACAAAGATATTGAGGGAGCTGTCAAAAGGTATTTCAGTTTTATCTCGAGGCACCAGCCCGACCTTTCAAACTCAACAGATGCGGTTGAAAGTATACAGGGTGGCAGGGACATCGACGCGAAAACTGTTACCATAAATTCAGTTCATGATTCTAAACACTCCAGTGTTGAAATGTTTCTTCGGTTATTTTGTAAAAATTTGCTGTTCCATACATTTTGACCGATTTTTTTTTAACGAAGTTCTTTAACGCGGCTTGTAAACTTTCAGAAATCGTCACGCTAAAAAGTGTTAATACTTGCGACTGTCTTCTTCTAATTCAAAGAGAAAGAAAGAAAGAGAGAGGAACGCCGGCAGAAAAAAACAAAAGAAAAGAGTCAAGTGATTACAGTGTCGTGGGACAAAGTTGTACACATCGACCCGAGTACACTGCATGCTGGAGAAAACGAAAGTGTGAATGAATTTGGTCAAAATGTAATTTTTAAATTTTTCGTCATGGGTGTCGTTTTCATAGTTTTCGAGGGTGCTAAAACCGATAGTGAGGTCAAAATATAAAGACAAGATGGCGGCTGTAAAATTTTTGATTTTGTTTTAAATCATACGTGAGAACGAACTTCGTTCCTGACGGGGGTCCCCCGACCGCACACGTTAATTTTTTAATAACCGACGAGCAATTTCTACGCAGGGCGTTTCAAAATCATGTACTGAATCCATGCTAATAGTTTTCGCGCCGATGGACAGTGCGGCCGAAGGCCGCACTTTGCGGCCATAATTCAAAAACCTAGTTGATCGACCTGAAACCTCGTACTCGGGGGTTTTTGGGGTCGCTGATCACGAATCCTTTCGGAATCACGAAATCTGTTAAATTACCTTCGGTCTTATTACTGGAACCTACAAAATAAATACATATTTTTTTATCATCGTTAAATTACGTTGATAAATTAAACAAAAATTAATGTCTAAAATAAATTCAACAAAAAATCATATTTTCAGATATAGTTTTGATTGTCATACTAAGGTCCCCGTCACGAGAAGCTATAATTTTTGTAAATAAAGAACTTCTACCAAGTTACGTAGCGACAATTTAATCAACAACAAATAATCCCAAATTCAATGACGTCAAAGTAACGTACGTGTTATACGAAACTAATGAGCAATTTCACTTGATCGGGTTATATTTTAGCGATATAATGTCGTCTAAGGTTTTGTGGTACTGGAACGCATCTGATTCATGGAACGTAAACATTTGAGCCACGATTTTGAAGTAAGTTCACGCTGACGTTGTCTCTGCTGTCTTTCGAGTTTCGAATGCGTCTGTTTGTTTGTGGTGTTTTCGCGGATTAGGTTATGTTGTTTGTTTGTAATTAGATGTGTGTGTTAATATAATTATATCCCTGTAAAAAATAATACAAAACTGTTTTTATTTTATTTTACCCAAAGATTGCAAACCCCTGAATGTGTGTTTACAAAATTTATAGCTTCTCGTGACGGGGACTTTATGTATTTTACTGAAAAATTCTATTCCACAATTAAAATATGTCAAAATGAATTTGCGTATTCTTTTATTAATTGTATCAGACATAACATGCAAAGTTTGATGTAACTCATGTCCATTCAAGTAAGAAGAAAAAATAAGTACCTACGTTGTTACTTTTATTTTAGTGTTATAAATAAATATCAGCGTTTGAATTTCCCTCTTAACGAATTAAAGTACGTCTAGTAATTATGGAATGTCCGCCTAGTGCCTAGTGCGCGCGGTATACACACAGGTAGGGGTCCGATCCTACTCATGGCAACTCTACACGCCCATGTTAACCAATGTATACATATAGATATACAAAAAGCATTGTGTAGGATCAGACCACTACTATTACCACACACACACACAAGTACCGTAAACCGGGGTTACTTTGATGAATTTTAGACTTTGACACCATTTTTTGACGATCCAAATATACGTAAAAATATGAAATAAAAATATAATAATCGGTTTTTTCTCTTCTTTAAGCCTGCCAAATAAAAAAAATATGGACTTAAATTTTTTACAAATGTTACATAAAGAATGGGGTTACTATGAAACCACTACTTTTTTTACTGCCACTCTAAAGTAAACCCGCTAAAAACCTTGTAAAAAATTAAAAATTAAAATTCGGTCAACTACTTTTTAAGTTAGGTATCTTTTTAATGTGTGTTTTTTAGTGTGTTACTTTGATTAAATACCAAACGATACAAATGAATAATTTTAACTGATTTATTAGATTATTCACAAGAAACAACGTAGAAACTTTACTTATGCAGGCATCATTGAGTTGTTCTTCTTGGAATTTTTTGTAGTCTCGCGACCCGATCTTTTTTTTTGTGATCTCGTGGCATAGCATCTCCAAAAAAAAACAATATGTGTTAATTTATTACAAAATTAATATCCTGGTGGTCACACGCGCCTAAAATAATAAAAAAACTAAAGCAACGCCGCAGGATTAAAAGAAAGTTCAATAAATACCCAGATAAAATAATGTTTGGTATCAGATGAGTAGTTTCGGAGATCCCCGGGGACACGTACAAACTTATAAAGTTACAATTGTGCAATCCCACAAAAGTACAAACTTAAAAACGAGCCCTATTTATTATATTGGTATTGAAAGTTTACATGAAAACATCGGAAGCTGCCATAAAATCATTCCTGGAGTTACTTTGATCATTTGATCAATTTCACCACGTATAAGTGATGAAAGACACCCCGACCCATGGATTCTCCGGCAACGCGGGCATGTACAGGTGGTCGAATTGAGGTTATTTTTTTTTAAACTCACGAATATATACTGATTAACTTAAGCAACCATAAAAATCACATGTATTTATTATTGACACAAGTCCAGTCAAAGTTTTTCACGCAATAAAATTAAGAAGAAAAGCGCACTTACCATCAACATTTTTTTCTTGACGAAAGAATAACGTGACACGCGCACGCGGTCAGTATGTGGTGAAGCAACTATCAGTGTTGCCAATAAAGAAAAAATAACTGCCAAGACGTTATTTAACTCGTTAATACGAGGACTTTTGTACCGGATGGAAGTTGTTATCAAAGTCGACCCGCAAATCAAAGTAACCCCGGTTTACAGTAGGTATACATCGAAATTCTACAGAAAGGTACGTTCTTACTATCAGTAGATCCTCTGTTTACTGTATAGGCTCCCCCTCTTCTCTCCCTTTCTCTCTTTGTCTCATTTTCCTTCTTTCTAGTTTTATACACATGCAGTTCCCACTTTCTCTTTCGATGCTTTTTTCTTTCTTTTTTCTATTAATTTTAGTATTTTCATGCTTCCTTTCTTTAACTTTTTATTAATCGTTATCGAGTATTCAATTACTTTTATACAAAAAGTTGCATAAAAACTAAAGTAGCAGAAGGTAGCAACTAAATCTTATTTTATTCAGTAACTAATACTTTTCTGAGTAGGTAACCTCTAATAGGTTTTAAGGCAGCATACGATGGCGTTTTATTACTATATGGTTTGAAAACTCAAATTGTATATAAAAAACACGAAAAAATATCCTCAAATTTCTGCAGCAAAATTTTTTTTGTTACAGTACTGAAATTTACAATTTTTTTTACGTACTTTAACTAAATTGTAGACGTAGATTTCATTTGGTTTTGTTAGATTTCCTTTACTCCAAGAACTTTCACACGTGTATAACTTTCCCTGTGTATCTACAGTAATATGATGTTTGGATGAAGGCCACGTTGCGACTGAAAAAAAAGAGGAGACTTTACTATGAACGGTTTTCACTTCTTAGAGGATCACTTCAGCCAATTCAACGATGAAAAACTCTATCTAGAAACTTTTTTTTTCGAATTTTGGCCGCACAGGGCGGCCTTCGGCCGTACTGTGCGATGTCCCTACCACCCTGTATAGCCTTTTGTACGTAATAAACTAGAATAGCGAGTATTATTTTTAAGAAAAGTGTTCGTTTTGCAAGAAACATTTAGAATTTAGTTAAATTATGATTTCCAATATTTATTCATTCGATTTAAATTAATTTAGATGGCAGAAATACACAGAGGGAGAAGCTCCCGAAAGAGACAAGTTACCGGGCGAGTGGAAGAACAAGACGTCGTTGCAGCGCTTGTGCATAATGCGAGCTTTGCGTCCCGACAGAATGTCTTACGCTTCTAGGTACGATCATACACTTGCACACACTTGAAACTTGACAGTCTCAGATCATCGATACTAAGCCCGCCCACACCCACTTGGCGACCATGACCGTGACCATGGTCGCTGCGACCGCAATCTGACATAATTATAATACCTGTATAACCAGCCTCTCTGCTTAGCGTTTGTGGACTACGAGAAAGCCTTCGATTCGATCGAGACATGGGCTGTGCTGCAGTCTCTTTAACGGTGCCAGATCGAGTATCGGTACATCGAGGTGCTAAAGTGTCTGTACAAAAACGCCATTATGTCTGTTCGACTCCAGGACCATACCTCGAAACCTATCCTTTTGCAGCGAGGTGTGAGACAGGGAGACGTTATCTCTCCGAAACTGTTCACCGCTGCACTGGAGGATGTATTCAAGGTTCTGGATTGGAAAGGGCTAGGCATCAACATCAATGGCGAGTATATCACTAACCTTCGGTTTGCCGACGACATAGTTATCATGGCTGAGACCATGGAGGAACTCAGTACAATGCTCGATGACCTCAGTAGAGCCTCCGAAAGAGTGGGTCTTAAAATGAATATGGACAAGACAAAGGTCATGTCAAATGCCCATATGACACCCACTCCCATGAAGATCGGAGACGCTACGCTCGAGGTTGTGGACGAGTATGTTTACCTAGGACAAACTGTCCAGCTAGGTAGGTCCAACTTCGAGAAAGAGATCAATCGTCGAATCCGACTCGGCTGAGCAGCGCTCGGGAAGCTACGCAATATCTTTTCGTCCCACATACCACAGTGTCTCAAGACGAAAGTCTTTGACCAGTGCGTGTTGCCAATGATGACCTATGGTACTGAAACGTGGTCGCTCACAATGGGCCTTATCAGAAGGCTAAAAGTCACCCAAAGAGCAATGGAGAGGGCTATACTTGGAGTTTCCCTACGTGATCGAATCAGAAATGAGGAGATCTGCAGGGGAACCAAGGTAACCGACATAGCCCGAAGAATTGCCAAACTTAAGTGCCAATGGGCAGGGCACATTGCTCGCAGAACGGATGGCCAATGAGGTCGAAAGGTTCTGGAGTGGCGACCACGTACCGGAAGACGTAGCGTTGGAAGGCCTCCAACAAGATGGACCGATGACCTTGTGAAGGCTGCAGGAATCCGCTGGATGCGGAAAGCACAGAATCGGTCGAAGTGGCGATGCTTGGGGGAGGCCTATGTCCAGCAGTGGACGTCTTTCGGCTGAAATGATGAATGATGAATAGGAAATAGAACCAACCGGCATCAAAAAAGTTTTTGTGAAAATTTGCCATTTTCTTGCTGACTGTAATTTTTTTTCAAAATTTGTGAATGCAGATCAAAATGTTTCAAAAAGTTAAGGACAGTCTCCTAAGACCGTTTTCTTGTAGCGACAATGGTTAAGGTACCTGCCCTTATTGCCACATCTCAAAATCCACCCTGTATATGCTATGATTGACTGCTTAGCTCCATAAAGGTATAGCGTGATGATTACTGATGATAATCAATAAAGGTTAAATCCGTAACTATCTGCAATATTCTAACCTTTTGGCTAGTCTTTTTACAATTTGCGGTAAACTATAGAAGAATACGAACATAAAGCTATATTGCTCATCTCCCATAGCAAATAGCGTGATAATAATTTTAAAAAAATCTATTGTGACGTTTCCATTATTTGACTTATAGATTATTTATACCAATTTTCAAGTTAATTAAGCTACACAGTAAAATCCTCCACTGCAAAATGAATACCCCGTTTCACCCCGTTACACCCCGTTATGGGTAGATTTTCAAAAAACCCTGATATAAGTTTTTATTTATTTTCAGTTTTAATTACAAATACTGAGTTTCGAGTTAATCAAACCGCTCGTTAAAATTCTTCAATACAAACTTTGACACCCGCCAATCCTCCTTTAGGGGGTACTTTAGAAAAACTACAAATGGCAAACTTTATAATTTACATAGATAAGTATTCGTGCCAAGTTTCAAGTTTATTAACTCAAGAAAAAACGCTACAGGGGCACTTAAGCACTCTTCAACGCAGCCCCCGACTGGTGCCAGCCCGCCTGTGCGGGCTCCGTCTGGTCAAGCGGAGGGAGTGAGGTGTTTAGTCCCCACGCAACGTCAAACAGGGGCTCACGTGGAATATTTCGCGCCACCACCTCGGGTCTTAAATGATAGGGGGCGGCGGACGTGTCCGAGTCCACCGTAGCTAGGCCGGAAGAGGGCATTATCTGCCCTCTACCGACGCCCGGTGCGCCTGCTGCAGGCCGGGTGAGCACTACTCTTCCGTTCCGCTGCCTCCTTCCGCGACATGACATTTTCGCAGAAGGAGATCACCGCATCCCACGACGCTGCGCCGCCGACAATGGAACGGATCACAGCCGGCAGCGACAGGTCGCTTCCCACTTCCGAAACGAGGGCACGGCGCAGCTCCTCCCAAGCTGCACTCTCTGCAATCGTATGCCACGCCGTATCCTCCCAACAGTGGACGCAGTGATGACATGGAGCGTCTGGCTCCGCAGCTTATGCGACTTATGCTTATGATGACGACTTATGCTTATGCAACGCAGGTACTTTCCGAAACAGCCGTGCCCCGAGAACTCCTGCGTCGCCCTAAATGACAGGGACCTGTGCCTCCTCCCGAATCAGTCGTCGAGCACTAGCCGGACCGCCTCGATGGTGACGAGGCAGTAGGACACAGAAACCTGTCCCACCATTCCGCCACTAGAACCTGACGGTGCTCGGACCGGCTCAGCGTGATCTGCCGCTGCACCAGTGCCACGCCCCGATTCCGCTCCTCCCGCCACCGATGCAGTGACTCGAGGGCTCTCGCTTCCAAGTCCCACGGCGGGGATCCGGCCAGTGTGCAAGCCGCCTCGTAGGAGATCGTGCGATGCCCTCTGATGACTCTAACAGCCGTCGCCCTCTGCGGTACTCGCTACACTGCGATACTGCAGGCCGTCAGGTCAGCTGCCCACACCGGGGCCCCATACAGGGCCATGGATCCCGCGATCCCCACGTACAACCGCTTGCAAGCGGTGCTCGGGCCCCCTAAATTGGGAAGCAACATAACAAGGCGTGAAATGCAACATAACACTTAAAATAAGTTTCAAATAATTAAAAATACACGCCGCTTGTGGCACCCTGACCAAATGGGTTAGGTAAATATAGAACTGTGACCAACCGCTACAACCAAGTTAGTCGCAATTACTTGGCATTATTTACTACACCTTAAACCATGAATACCTACCCTACATTAATGATATGGCCAAACGACTGACATATCATTAAACGTTGACGTTTAAACGATAGGGTCAATTTTAGCTGGACATTTAATGAAATACAAACATTTCATGAAATGAGGGGGGACACTTCATGAAATGATCAATTCTGAGACTGTCGTGAAAACTGTATCTCGACTTTTCGCAGTAGACGGACTAGGAAGCTTCCGTCACTAATATCATCATCACAATAGCTAGGTCCTAGAAAATAAAATCTTTAAAAAAAACTTTTTACCATTCCTTTAGTGCATTTTGTGAAGACATTCTGGGCACGAAATACGTTGAGGCCCGTACGCCACCGTTAGAAAAGTCTTACGAGGAGAGCAATTCCACCACAGCTATGTTCTTCATTCTTTCGGCTGGTGTCGATCCATTGAAGGTAACCTATTTTGTACATTGTATATATTAAAGACATCCTACATATTTTTCTCGTGTACTGTTGTAGATGAACCCTTCAATTGTTTTACTTGGAATGATTTTTAATTGAAACGTTATTTTCAGGATTTGGAAAAGTTGGGTCGTAAAATTGGCTATGCAACTGATAAGAAGAATTTCCACATCGTTTCTTTGGGTCAAGGTCAGGAGGTGGTCGCTGAAGAGGCCATGGGTGTCGCTTCAGCTAACGGCCACTGGGTCATCTTGCAAAATGTTCACTTGGTCGCCAAGTGGCTCGCAACACTTGAGAAGAAAATGGAAGAGTGCTTCGAAAATCCTGAGCCAGAATATAGGTAGTATAGGCTCATCAGATTTATTCATATTTTGCAATAATATGGCAATTTTATCCACTGTTGGGAATTTTATCTCTTTCTTTTTAAAGGTTATTTTTAAGTGCTGAGCCGGCGGCTGATCCTGCTTACCACATAATTCCGCAAGGAATCTTAGAGTCGTCCATCAAAATAACAAATGAGCCGCCTATCGGCATGTGGGCTAACTTGCATAAGGTAAGCTGTTTAGTATAAATAACTATTACTTACTAATTTTTGTACTTTGTTTTTAAATAACTCTCACAATAAGGGAATAGGAATAATAGCGCCTTGCTTGATAAGTGTAATAATACTATTAGTCCGTGAGCCAGATAGTATATTTTGTCAGTCATTTCCTCTCAAGCGATAACTAGTGAAATGCTTCAGAGAGTTGTATTAAACAGCATGGTGAACGTCAGCTGCCACTCCGTGGGTGGGTGGGGCAGCGGCAGCCTCTCAATCACGTAAAAAAAAAAAAGGTTTTCAGTCATTTCCTCCCGACTGAAAATTTGTTAAATGATAATTAACGCAATTATTCGAAGATAAAAAAGTCAGCTGGCCGTACCGTGGTGGATTATACGTCAGTTGGTCACACGAACATGCAAAAAAAAATTTTCGTTCAATGATTTCCTCTCACTTGAAAATGTGTCAGATGATAGTTTACATGCTATTTTGAATAAATAAAAACGAAATCTGGGTCTATGTTGGTGGAAAGGTCGTCAGCTGATGCAGTGAAAGGTGAAGTATGGGAGCCATCGCGCTTATTTAAATACGTCAGCTGACGGGTTTTCCACCAACATAGAGGCAGCTGACGTTTTTATTTATTTAAAATAGCATGTAAACTATCATCTGACACATTTTCAAGTGAGAGGAAAACACTGAACGAAAAAATTTTTTTTGCATGTTCGTGTGACCAGCTGACGTACCTGAGTTCAACTTCAGTCTTCACTGCACAAACCAGTCTTCGAATTACTTGGTGCGATTCTTACATCTAAGAAAATACAGTCGGGTACAATGATTCAACTATCTATCACACTCGTAAAACAGTCCTTCGAATAAAAAGTGAACTCTTAAAAACTCTTTGAAATTAAATACAGTCAGTACCTAATGTATTACCAGTTGTCAATGCTGTCGTTCGTGATGCGAAAAAACCATTTCGTATATTTCAAATCGTTGATAGTTTTAAGAAACTGCGCTCGACGAAAACGCAATTACATTCCATGTTGGATAAGTTTCGTCCTTATACCGTTTTCTGCAACCGTTTTCGTTGTCGCGAAAACGGTTTTGGTCGCCGAAAATTCGAGAATGACCCACCACTAATGTCTAGTGTCAAATTGTCAATGTCAGTCTACCAGTGCAGAAAAAAAAAACTGATTTTAATCATTAGGAAATTGATAGTCATTATTTTGGTTTTTCAGTAATTAATGATGTTTTATTTCAATTAAATGCACTATATTGTATAAAAGTATATATAGTGCATTTAATTACTTTGAGTTAATTATATTACCTAGTGCTACCTAGTGAGTAGGTTTTCTTTTTGTAGTTGTGTAATCGATTACTTTAATCGATGATCTCACGAAAACTATCTTTATCATATTTCTTCGCTTCCAGGCTGAGAATTGAGCTTATTTTTGATATTCAAGGATAAAAAATATGACTAATTTTTAGATCATATCTCAACTTATTACACTTGGGCCCAACATTTTCCATCTCCTTTGCAAAAGATTACAATAATCACAATTGAAATACCTGCTTCAACAAAATATGATTTACTTACTTTGATTCTCAAAACTCCACCTCATTTTAATTTGTGTTGACTACAACTCCATATAACTAAACCACTTTTATGTGTCCTTCTTGTGTAGTATTGGCGATCGCTATGTTGTGAAATAGTTCCATGTTTCCTTTTTATGTACACAAATACCTATTTACCACTTGAACTACCCGGTGCATCTAGTTCCGAAATAATGACCGAATACCAAGGCTATCCCTTATCTAATGCATGTTAATAAAATAGGTAAACAGTAGGGACAGGTAGCAACACAACAGGTAGGAACAGGTAGGGTCAGTAGGTAGGCAACGATGCTACTTCCGGCGCTCTGACTGGCTATTTCAAGGTCACTGCAAATAATGGTGTGCTATACCGTTTATTAGCTGTGATACTAAATACGATAAATATACGTGCTAGACAATAAAGTAACAAAAGAACGGATACAGCTGCAGTTTTTATTATTTTCGACAACTTATAAAGTTTAGTTATACCTAGTAATAGTTTAGTTAGTTTATTTCGGTGTACAAGAGAATCGGCACCAGTGTTGACGACATGGTGTTACTGATCGGGAATATTCGCGCTGTTGGGAAACATTGGTGCAATTGTTTTGTGAAACATTTTGAAAGAACAAAATGGCGTCGTTAGTTCAGATTTGCAATTTTGGCCACGCGCCAGAAGAATCTCGTAGCGCTATACCATATTTAGCGCCGGGTACTACATCTTATAAGCCGTTTTCTAAATTCTGTCCACAGGCCCTGGACAACTTCAGTCAAGAGACCATGGAGATGTGCAGCAAGGAGGCGGAGTTCAAATCTGTTTTGTTTGCTCTATGTTATTTCCATGCCGTTGTTGCTGAGAGACGGAAATTCGGCCCACAAGGGTGGAACAGGTACTTAAGATTCATTTTTACTTTTCTAGGGTCATCTGAAGTCTGATTTGAGACCACAAATAGGTTTCGGTTTTCCCGGGTAACTTTTGTTTTATTGCCTGAAGCGCGGATTAATATTTTTCTGTTTTACGCCTAGAAAATAGCACCAATTTTGGGTCATGTTTCCAAGTTAGACCTTTTAGACTCTGATTTTACTTCAACTCGAGCATAAGAATAAAATTGAGGCAGTACTTACATAAAAGAGACTCAGAGCCTACAAGTTTATGTTCACTTTCACTTTGGCATGTATAGGATGTAGGTATATATGTATGGAATCCTTTTGCAGGGTGTATCCATTCAACTTCGGCGACCTGACGATCTGCGTGTACGTACTGTTTAACTACTTGGAGGCAAATCCTCGTGTGCCGTGGGAAGACTTGCGCTATCTGTTCGGAGAGATCATGTATGGTGGGCACATCACCGACGACTGGGACAGGCGGCTCTGTCGCACCTTCCTGATCGAATATATGCAGCCGGAATTGGTTAGTCACATAACAGAAATAAATACTAACTTGATTACAGTCAAGTGGTTGATCCACGTCGTCCAGTCGATGTTGATCACCTCAAAACATAATCGACAGTCGATCGTGAACCAGATGTCGTGCAACACTGGATCTGGATCGATCTGAACGGTCAATAACATCAATTGGCGACGATCGACTGCTATCTTGCACCTTAATAAGTGCGACATGTATACGCTTTTTTTTATCCATTTTTTTTAACATTCTTTTATCTATTTTTTTTTTTTCGCCTTTAGATTGGTATCGGTAATATTTAGGAAAATAACCAATAATCGTATAACTATTATATAACCAGCTTCTAATTTAATAATAATACTAATAACCCCACCGCCATATCTCTACGTTGACGTCGTGGTGGGGCTTGCGCGAAGTACGCGATACACTTGGGGGCAAGACTTAGCCACGCGCGCATGCGTAGGAAGTATGGCGCCGCGAGCAAGCCGCGAGATGATGTACGGTTATTTTGTTATTTTTAAATGTTTTTGGTTGTATCTCGGTAATCCGTGGATGAATTAGAAAATAATTTCAACACTGGATACACTATACACTGTATTGTTAGCACTGAAAGTTTAAGCACTTAATAACAACTTTTGACTTTTCTCGGCAAACTTTAATTGTAAAACTAAGTCAAAAGTTGTTATTAAGTGCTTAAACTCTCAGTGCTAACAATACAGTGTATTTAAGGTTCCCTATCCATTTGCATACAATTTTAAGACCTAATGTAAGTTGGCATACTTTTGTTTGTCCTAATTATATTTTCGCATAATATTATTTACGCATAAACAGCTTACGCATAATTTTTACGCATAATTTCTCTAATCATAATAATGATTAAGCATAAAAATGTTATGCTTAATCATTATTATGATTAGAGAAATTAAAATTAAAGCATAACTTTATTAAGCGTAACATTCTAAAGCATAACTTTATTAAGCATAACATTCTAAAGCATAAGTTTATTAAGCATAACATTCACAAGTATAAATTTATTTACGCATAATGATATTAAAACATATACATCAGGCATGCAAGCAAGCATGCAGCATAAAACAGATTTCTAATCCATTGCTTCATAAGTTGGAAAAAAAAATCTGTTCAACAACGTAAATAACGCAATGAATGTTTTTGAAATGTCAAAATGAAACAAATTTCGCGAAATTGTTTACGAAAATAAGTTACGCAATTAGGGTACAGCTCACACACAATACGTATCGGACACTCCATCAAATTTATGCCTCATGTTTAAAATACACAGGTCTAATGTTCTAATCATAGGATAATTAACGTTTTCTTCGTTTTTCGTCAGGTGGACGGTGAGTGCCAACTAGCTCAGGGCTTCGTATCACCACCGAACTCTGATTACCTTGGATACCACTCCTACATCGATGACTTCTTACCAGAAGAAACACCTTACTTATATGGATTGCATCCTAACGCTGAAATAGGATACCTGACCACTGTCTCTCAGAGACTCTTCAAGGTTTGTCTTTAAACTCAGGGTGCGGCTTTTCATTTTAGAATGAACTCACTTAACTTACCCAATCCATGAAAAATACGTTAAATACTCTACGAGATAAGATGGTTGGGTACCTAACGAGATCCGTTATTTAAATGATAATACATTTTAAAAGGTGGTGTTTGAAATGCAACCGAGAGATACCGGCGCACAGGCAGGTGGTGGTGCGAGTAAAGACGAAATGGTAACTTGCATCCTTTATTTCCTAGATAACCAACAGACTACTGATAGATCATATCTCATTAACTGTCTTAACATTCATTCAGGTCCGAATGATACTAGATGACATCCTAGACCGAGTACCTGAACCATTCAATCTGACGGAACTGATGGGGAAAGTGGAGGAGTTGACTCCCTTCACCATCGTAGCTATTCAGGAGTGTGAACGAATGAACCGCCTCATGGGGGAGATTCGAAGGTCTCTGAAGGAGACAGAGTTGGGGCTCAAGGTGCGATGTTCATTTGTGTAGCTAATAAATAAATGTATTGATCGAAAGAAGTATAAGAACTCCGAAGTTCCTCAAATAAGTCTTTCCACTTGTTTTAAATAAATCATGTCTCGTTGGTGTGCATCAAAATTCGGTGTGTAAAGTAAAAATATTGTACGCCGATTCCAAAACCATTTCAGGCTTATAGGTTTCATAAACTTAATTTTCTATTTTTAGTGACACTTAAAAGTAAACCCAGCTAGCAAAATTCCCTTACAAACAAAAGCTTGTAAGAGCTATGGTTTCACGTAAGGTTTATTATATGTGTTCTGATTAAACCAGCAACTATTTAAGTTGCTATTGCTATTTTATAAGTCTAAAAGTTTTTTAAGAGCATTCATACTTGTAACATATTCTTATAGACGTATATAAGAAAACGTTATATAATATTAGAAGAGCAGCGGCATTATACGCGCCTTTTACAAGTCTTATTGCCTTTGATTTTCAATTAATACTCATAAATACATTTTATAAGTACATTCAATCAAGAGATATTCTACTGAAGACCTATTTCGAATTAGTAACTTGCTCTCAGTCAGAAAACTTTACATTACACAAATTATATTAAAAAAACAATAGTTTCTTTCCTATGATGCTGGTATATTGAGAAAAAGAAGGAAAGATATAATATTAAATATCCCTAAGACAAGGACTCTGCTTGCCAGTATGCAATTTAGTAAACGATCTGCTGCGCTATATAATAAAATCAATAAATACATCTATATTTATCCCAAAAACTACTATGACAGTAAAAAAAATTACTATGGAATGGGTACAAAAGCTTACCTACAATGATACCGAAACACTTCTGAAACCTTGACACACACATCCTCACACTCATGTACTCTCAGTCATACCTACAGGCTACACTTTCACTCACAATACTCACACACATACTTACACCCACACATACACACATTTGATTTAATTTAGTTAACGTTAATTTATGTAGTTTTAGCAAAAACATTATACGATTTGCTATTTATATAATACGTCTTGCTATGGAAGAGCGGATTCTCCTAATACAGGCACTATCTGCCTAAAAGGAGGATCCAATCAAAAAATTTGTTTATACCTCTATTTGTTTTACCAATAAACAATTTTTATTTTTTTTATTATAATCTTAAAAGTGACTATACTAAGTGTTTTATTAGCCTTCTGTAAAACTAGTATTTTAAAAGTGTGATTTATCTCACCTAATACATATTAAAAGAGTAGTAGCACTTTAAGTCCTACAAGTGTCTTAAACAATTATCTACTTATTAAGGGTTATTTTTTTTTTGTTGTTTCTAACTCCAGAAATTGTTATAAAATCAGGTAAAAGACCATTTTAATACTCAGTCAGTACATATTATCATTAAGTTTCTATTATATCCTTCAAATTGCTTGCTTGCTTTTACTTATTAAGTAACCCTAAAATTATGAGCCGTGTAGACAATGTTTTTAGGTTTAATTTGAATTTTACGAGTGCGATATAAAGTTACACAAGAGTACTGGACTTAAATTGTTCTGATAAAACACTTATGAGTCGTGGTTGGTCGTAATGGCGACATTTTGTTACTATTTCACAAATAATTTAACACACATTTTTAAAAGGCCCGTGAAAATGTTGTTATTAAAATTTCAAAATAGTCGAGAAAAACTACTTCGCAACCTAATAATCTCATACAGTGCGTCACAAATACATCAGTAAAAATTAGAAAATATACACACTAGCGTTTTGTAGGAAAAAGAAATAAAATATTTACGTTTTAATGCGACTTTTTATTATTTTCGCAAAAGTTTCAAAGCACAAGTGGCAACCTCACGGCGGTTTGTGATTACAGTCTTATTAGGAGGAACACACAAAGAGGAATTCTAGCAATATTACACTTAAAATAGCACTAGTAAGAGGGCTTTAAGGTTATTTGCCTTTAAAGTATGCCATTGTAAGTCACTTGTAAGTTTGTTTGTCATTATAAAAGTATCAGCAAGAGTTTGGTGAGTTTGAAAATACACTTCGCGAGACTATTACAAGGCAATTGCAAGGGTGAATATACTTAGTGCACCCAAATCCACACTTATAAGTGTCTATAACTGTGATATAATTAATTTTTATTCAATAAATCAAGTAACAAGACTCATAGTGTTAGTAACTTACAAAATACGTTAGTAAAACATTAACACAGAAACAATTTGTGACAAAACATTAATACAGAAACAATTAAAACACAAACAATTTATGACAAAACATTAATACAGAAACAATTAAAACACAGAAAAAATTTGTGACATCACTGCTGCAAAGTGACAGGCCCAGCCGATACCTTGCAGTAGTGGTTCACAAACGCACAATCTAGCCTGCTTGCTACCATAGACAGGATGCTGTTGGTGCTGCCCCGCACCCTACAAACCAGGGATGCGCACCGCTTCCGCATCTCAGTGTAGAAGCATAATAATAATAAGACTGAAAAAAAATATGGTCTTGGGATATTTGTAAAATATTTTTTTGCTAACTGGGAAGTGGTTTCACGTTTTTATGTGAAAAAAGTAGTCCCAAACCCAATCTACCTTGATTATGAAAATAATGTTAAATATGTCATGTCAACTTTAGGGATCATGATATAATGCAGTCATGCGAAAAATTCGAAATAACCTATAAAAAAAATACAGTCGAATTGAGAACCTCCTCCTTTTTTTTGAAGTCGGTTAGAAACAAAAAGACAAAGTACCAAATTCTTTTTTTGTAGGACAGGATGGTGTTGCCATCTATAGATTTTCAAATTCCACCGTTTTTTTACTTATGCAGACTTAGCGTGGCCAGACTCTACTTGTTGATTTGTTTGATAATAGTTTAGAAAGAAATCATTCACAGTCATGTATCATATGTTAGATACCTTAAGCAATACATAAGCCAGATAACAGAATAAAAATGTGCTAATAAGCAGTTTAAAGCTTTATTACATAGCTATTAAAGCTTACGGGATAAACAAAAAATGTTTTGAATGGTTTTTGGGCTGTTATTGTTCTTTAAGGTTACATATATAATACATTCTTAATAGCACTGATTTCCTATTTAAGGTTTCGTGTTGCTTGCCGCCTTCACTCGACAAGCTACTAAACTCTCATTTCTAACGACTATTAAGGAAAAATTAGTAACTATAAGCGATTAACCGTTATCGAGTTACTAATTTCATAATTGATTATCAGTTTAATTTAAAGTATTATGTAAAGGTTCGATTATGTCAATCATTCACCTCTAATTTGATGGTTTAATCTACGCATCAACTAACTGTCAAGTGTCAGGCCCGGATTCCATCAAAGCGGAGATGAGAAGAGAGGAGAGATGTGTTTCAAACAACCAATAGAATTTCGTTATTCACACATCTCGTGTCCACTCAGCTTCAGTGGAGACCACTGAGCGGAGATGTCATATTTGAATGGCGCGATCGAAGCGGAGATGTGAGCTACGCCTCGCTGAAAACTGTGCGGCGGTACAAAGCGGAGATGTGAGCTGTGCCTCGTAAGCTGGCGACGGCGCGCAGCGGAGACGAGAAGAGAAATGAGCGGCGTGCAGTGAGCGGCGCTGTAACAGTTCCGCTCTAGCCAGCACACATCTCCGCTCCAGTCTAGCTAGTACGCATCTCCGCATAGCTTCGGTGGATACACCTTAGCTGATAAACATCTCGTCTCGGCTTCAGATATCTCCGCACATTTCCGCTTTGGTGGAGTCCAGGCTTGATGCTTGAAGTTTTTGAAGTCAAGCAAAAAACGACTTTAGGATTTTTCTTATTGTATTATATGTGGCAAGATTGAACTCTTCAGCCAGTAGGCTAAAGAGTACCTACCTGAAAAAAAACTTTACATTCCGAATTGTTAAAAACACCTTTTATGCAGTCATTCTCAAGGCTTGTTTGATCAATGAACCTATCCAACTCGACCTGCTTTTCAGGGTGAGCTGACTATCAGCAACGACATGGAGAACCTGATGGAGTCTCTCTTTATGGACCATGTGCCAGACTCGTGGAACAGTCTGGCTTATCCCAGCTTGTTGGGCTTGGCCGCGTGGTTCGCAGACCTTTGCCAGCGACTCACTGAGCTTGAGAACTGGACCGGGGACTTTAATGTATGTTGTCACTAATTCTAATCGATAAATCTTTAGATGTGTTCGCTGTATATATACTATTTGGCTTAGTGGACTATACTGCCTGCTAGTTCTCAGATCTGTTCCTAATATTGGTCAAAACGGCGCAGCGTGCAACTTACCATACGTCATCGTAGATAGATAGATAGATAGAATATTCTTTATTATGTACACCATAAAAATTACAGACATTAATTTAGAAATTACGTACTTGTATAGGTACTAACACCTTTTCAGTTCTTTGTAACTAGAAACTCCTTAAACATGAGAGACTCGTAATGTTTTTCTGTCATCGTGTCATTGCCTTTTGATGAACAGAATTCACATTGTAACTTTGACTCGTCTTTTCCAGCTACCGCCGGCGGTTTGGCTAGCAGGGTTTTTCAACCCGCAGTCGTTCCTGACGGCCATCATGCAGCAGACGGCCCGCAAGAACGAGTGGCCCCTCGACAAAATGTGCCTCAACTGCGACGTCACCAAGAGATCTAAGCAGGACTTCAAGTATGTACTTATTGGGACATGAAATGGTTTAGCACCTACGGGGTATTTGCGTAACACACTAACAGTAGCAATGGCTTTCATTTTGATAGTTCAACAACATTCATTGCGCAAATTAAGTTGTTGAGCAGATTTTTAAAAGTGAAAACTTCGTTAGGCGCGTTGGGTATTTTTGAGATGGGAAAAAACAATTGAACTCGTGACGTGTCGTAACGGTTTCGTAACCTCATTTCTGTAAACGCTATTCTGCTCTTTATTTATTACGTTACGGATCAATGTTCTGTGCAAGTGTTTTTACTTTAAAGGTGTCGGAAGTATTTTTCTTCCAACAAGGCGATCTTGTTCTAGTTTTCACTTCTGTCGGCACTCCCGGAGTGTCACTGTTTTTTTTTTCGAGCATATGAAGCCAATGGATTAACAATATCCTTGAAAATGGTTCAGATTGTGATTGAAAGTGTGTTACGCAATTTTACTTCTTCAAAATGGAAAAATCACGTCCTTTGCTGATGACACTGCACTCAACCTTACTGGTAATACTTGGCATGAAGCTTTTGACGAGGCGCAGAGGGGACTAAATCATGTTTTGAAATGGCTTAATAGCAATCAACTTACCCTGAATACGGATAAAACAAAAATAATCTGCTTTACCCTACGTCAATGCATGCAATTATCGCCCACTCAAGCGCCTGCCCAGACACCGCAGCTTGGTCTTGCCCTAAACTCGCACGTACCCCTACAATCAAATACCTTGGGGTGACTCTTGATGACAATCTGAGCTTCTCAGCCCACATAGATCTACTGACAGCAAGGGTTAGAAAACTGATATTCATCTTTGACTCTTCGTTATGTGGCAGATGCTCGGATTGTCAAAAGGGTCTGCCTTGCCCTCTGTCAATTAATCTTATCATTTGTGTTTCCGCCTGGAGTGGTGCTCCTAAGACCACAATGCTGAAATTGGAGAGGGCCCAACGAGCCGTGTTAAAAGTCTTTACCTTTCGCCCGGTACTTTTCCCAACAGAAGATTTGTATAAATATTGCAAAGTACTTTCTGTTAGACGACTTTTTGTTCTTAATTCAGTCCTATTACAACACAGAGATACCCCCTACGTGACAATCACTAAATGACGTAAAGATATAGTTTGTTTGGATAAGGCACACAGATAGTTTATACCCTGGATTACAGGGTATTTTTAAGCCCGCGGTACGTTCCCGAGAGATATTTTCTGACATCCACGCGGCCGAAGCTGCGGGCCAAAGCTAGTTACTTATAAATAAATACGCCATGTTGCAGTACCCCGCCGCGCGAGGGCGCCAACATCCACGGACTGTACATGGAGGGCGCGCGCTGGGACACCACGACCGGCGGCATCGTGGAGTCGTTGATGATGGATCTGTTCCCCATGATGCCCGTCATTTTCATCCGCGCCGTCACGCAGGATAAGCAGGAAACAAGAAATGTTTACGAGTGTCCCGTGTATAAGATTCGGTGAGTTGTCAATTTCGAGGTTCCAAAATAATCTGACGAAACTGCAAACAAATGGATCTGACATCGTAGCTGTGGGTGTCAATTTGTAGTGCCACATACGAACTTAGTGTTTTAATTTGATTATTTGAATACATAAATACGATAAAGGCAGATGTGAGCGGAAACGACGGGAGAAGGATGCCATAGGAGGACATACAGGGTGGCAGGGACATCGACGCGAAACTGTTACCATGGATTCAGTACATGATACTGAATCCCCCTGCGTTGAAGTTGAAAAAATCTGCTGTTTCATAGAAAAGTGCAATACCTACGCGGTCAAAATGTATGGAACAGCAGATTTTTTTTAAATAACCGACGAAAAATTTCAACGAGGATTCAGAATCATGTACTGAATCCATGGTAATAGTTTTTGCGTCGATATCCCTGTCCTTTTTTCCCTGTAAAGTGCATTATTAGTGATATTCTTCAGAAAGGTCAGGTGCGTAGTGCGCGAAAACGGCGTGCGTGTATGACCAGTACCTTATTTGCGTACACTTTCAATCACAATCTAAATGATTTTAAAGGATATTGCTAATCCATTGCTTCATATGTTCAAAAAAATTGTCTGCTCGACAACGTAAATAACGCAATGAATGTTGTAGAACTGTCAAAATGAAACAAATTCAATAATCGTTTACGAAAATAAGTTACGCAATTAGGGTACTGGATTTGTTTACAATTTCATTAAATACTTTTAGAACGGACCATATCTGGGGCCTATACTACCTCAAAATGCTTAGCAAGATATCTAAAATACTGCAGCTATAATTTAGAAATAAATGTTAAAGTTAGTTAAAAATTAATGTTAAAAGTACTATTTTTGACGAAAACGCGATTCCATAAAAATATCTCTATGGAAAGAATTTCAAAGTTACCTCCAAAACAAACAATAAGCCGCTGGTATTAAAAAAAATACTTAAAAACCTGAACTAAGTATAAAGCAGAGATTACGTTTATTTTTTATTACCATTATTTTCACCGTAAAAAGCAATTACCTAAACTATTGGCGCTTTGGAGCCGCCAGCACTCACTGCGCTCTCGCACTCTCGCTCTCACTCAGTCCGCGAACTGTATGGTGCGAGCGAGATAAAAAGTGAATTTGAGCTGAGGTAGTATGGGCTCTTAAGAATGGCTTCAATCACTGCCTTTCCTTTTTTTCATCATGAAAGGCAACGGTCATCATCAAACTATGTTCTTAATGTCCCTCGGCAAACCTCGTGATTAGTCAGTCATCGGATTTCCATCAGTTGCCCTTTTGCACTTGGTGGAGACCGGACGCTCTCAATCGACTTGTCAAGTATATAGAGTTATTAATCTTTTAACATAATGTAATTTATTTTAAAAATAGTAGAAAAGCTGCTAATGTCGCAGGCACGACAGATAGGAAAATAATTCATACGAAAATCAAAACAAAACAACAATAAAGTATTCAGTTCTGAATTCAAATTATTATACAAGATAAATCTAATAATTGATGGACATGGAAATTTGCATTCGTTTGTATTCGGAAATGCGATGATTCCAGAGGGACATTAAGAAAATAGGTTCTTACTTGTCATCAGCCTTGTATTGGACAAGCTAATTCGATCGTAAGACCTTTTATTATGGGTCTCCTTCAATTCCAAAGGTTTCATGAATTCGCTTCCTTCCATCTTGCACTCTCTTTTGTAATTTGTAACACACCCTACGATTTTACAATGCTCACAAACATTTCCTTTTTTCCCCCTAGTTTGCGTGGTCCGACTTTCGTCTGGACGTTCAATCTGAGAACCAAAGATAAGCCCACTCGCTGGACCCTCGCTGGCGTCGCTTTGTTACTGGGAGTATAAGTATATCTACTTATCTTTATTACCTTTCTGATGCGGAAGCCCGCCTTTTCAGTGTTGTGCACGTCATAGTTATGTTTGTGTGATCTATGTAATGCTTTATCCTTAATTTTGCTAGGTTAATAAATATGTATTTCAATCGAAATGGACTTTATTTCTTTACCTTATCTGTCAACAGCCTAAGACATGTAGCATACATTTATTACTAAATTATAAATGAATGCTACATGTCTTAGGCTACCTACAAAACGCTACGGAAGACCTGCACGCGTAGCATGACCACTGTAGAAACGAGTTTTGTCGACGGAAGAATAGACAAAATGACAGATTGTGATTGTTTATCTGTCATTTTGTCTATTCTTCCGTCGACAAAACTCGTTTCTACGGTGGTCATGCTACGCGTGCAGCACACGTAGTAGCATGACAACCGTAGAAACGAGTTTTCTACGGATTTTGTCGACGGAAAAAATAGACAAAATGACAGATTGTGATGTTTATCTGACATTTTATCTATACTTCCGTCGACAAAACCCGTTTCTATTGCGGTCATGAAGCGTGCTGGGGTGACTAAAAATCCGTTGATGTTTATAGAGCATCTATTACACCAGTCCCAACTGACGCAGGTTATTCAAAAAGCCGTTTATATTTCTCACTTATTTAATACTGTTGAGTATTTTGTGCAGACAAAAATCGGCGTTTTAAGTACTTACAATTTTCATCATTTTATCTGTGCATTACAACGCTTTAACGGGAAGACTACACAACATTTAGTTACTTATACCTAAAGATATTGAATTACAATAGAGACTCTGCCGGATATAGATTATATTTTATTATAATATACTTCTCTTTTTTATAAAAATAAATATGCCCTTTTATTTGTCGTAATGGATGGCTTCATTCAATCTAATCACTTGAATAATTATTTAGAACAAAAAGTGCATTAATGATCTGCCATAACGCGCCCTGCCGTCATGTTAATTTATATTGAAAACTGGCAGTTATTAGCACGCGTTTGTCTTCATTATTACGTAAACTATTATCACAATTATCCTGTTCTCACACCCTTACTGTTTACCGTTCCGCTTGGAGAAGAATTGTCATTATCTGACGTCGGTTCCGAACCCTTAACAGTGAATGTGACGTAATATCGCTTATTCTTATCCAGTTTCTCCGCTGGCAATGCGATCAGCTGCTTCTCTGTTCCGTGGGAGACTTCTAGCGTGACGTGCGCTTTGCCACCACCTGCTGGTGGTTTGGAATTAATCTTCGGGAGAAACCCTTTTGATTTTGAGCTCGGACCTGCTGTTGCGGGCTTTGGCATTGTGTGATGATTCCACCTGTACGGTACTGAAACAATGATAAAAGTATCAGTGATATTATATTCCACCGTATAATTTACTCGACTTTTTGTATCAAAATCCTTGACTAAAAAAGAAGATACTTACTATATGCTGAGCACGGTATGCCAGTATACGCATGCACTGCATGGAAACATCTGTGAGTTTTACTAGTGCAAAGACAAGGGTTGTCAGGAATCGCACTCATTTTATATAGCTCACTTTCTCCGTAATCAAACTCAAAAGGCTTCTCTGGCAGTTTATCCAAATGTTTCTTGCCACTTTTTTGCAACTTTCTCAAGCTCTCGTAAAGGAATTTCTCAAAACTACTGAAGGAAAAATCTGGAGTATTGTATGGACCTAATCCCACGTTAGCTAAACTCGACTTATTGTACTCTTCGATGGCTCTTTTTATTAGGACCGCTTCATTTGCTTTGCTTGTTCTTATTTGAAGTCGTTTTAACTCTAATAAATGTTGAAAAATCTTCCTTTCACAATAATACCTGTAAAAATTAACAGAAAATATTAGAGAGAAAAGGACACTACGCGTAGCATGACAATGACAACCATAGAAACGAGTTTGTTACAGGCTTTGTCATGCTAAGCGTGCAGGACAGGACAAGGTACCTACGCAAACAAGCCGAGATTATCACAGTAATAAAGAATGCACTTTTTATTATTAGTAAAGCAAGAATCGATAAGCAAATGCACAACGTTCCTATTAAGACCCAGACTCCACCAAAACGGAGATTTTCGGAGATGTCCGAAGCGGAGACGAGAAGAGATGTATTTCAGCTAGGGTGTATCCACCGATGCTGTGCGGCGATGCGTACTGGCCAGACTGGAGCGAAGATGTGTGCTGGCTGGAGTGGAAATGTGTGCTGGCTAGAGCAGAGATGTGAGCTGGCTAGAACGGAGATGTGAGCTGGCTAGAACGGAGATGTGTGCTGGCTAGTAAGGAACTTTTACAGCGCCGCTCACTGCACGCCGCTCACATCTCTTCTCATCTCCGCTGCGCATCGTCGTCGCCAGCTTGCGAGGCACAGCTCACATGTCCGCTTTGTACCACCGCACAGTTACGGCGAGGCACAGCTCATATGTCCGCTTCGATCGCGCTATTCAAATATGACACATCTCAGTAGTCTCCACTGAAGCTGAATGGACACGAGATGTGTGAATAACGAAATTCTATTGGTTGTTTAAAACACATCTCCTCTCCTCTCGTCTCGTCTCCGCTTTGGTGGAATCCGGGCCTTAGTACTGATGTAAATTTTTGCTAGATAAAAACAAAATACCTCCTCATATTCGTTTGGATTCTCTGAGTAACGGACTTCATATCAACAGCGTTTTTATCACCTGGTTTTCGTACTGGGATCCGACTATCAGATTTTCCTGAGTACCTGCCGCTAGCATTTCTTTGTTGGTAATAAGCAGCTAGCCGAGGACTTACAATTCGACGCTGAATAGCTCTGGGACTTGGTTCGAAACCAGAGTCCATTAAACCACTGGATTCATAGCCCCTCTCAGAATTTTCGCTTTTGGATCTAATAGTAATACGACTTTTTGATCTGCCCTTCTTACGAAAACGTTTCCTTCTGCCATTTGCCTCGCTATGACTGTACAGTTCATTATCACTGACACTGGGTACTCTACCTAAGTAACCATCTTTTGATAATCTGTCTCCTTCAAATACTTCTCCATCTTCCAAAGAACCATCATCCAGCTTAATAGATGTTTTTTTGAGAATCCCTGTTGTAACATCTGGCGCACTGGCAATATCCGATAATACCTTATAACTCTCTGTTTCGTAAATACTACTCTTTCGACTGCTACCTTGGCTTTCTTTTGAAGTCTTTCTTATCCTATCTTTGGGTGATGATTGCGGCAACGACGACACATCTACGTCAAATTCCTCCGATAAATTCTCCAAGATAACTTGTTGAACAGCACGATCACTCGTAGGGATACTATCGTCTAGCACGGAGACGAGGCCTTTATCATTGCTTTGTGCATTTTCAGTACTGCTTCCGGTGGTAGACGCAAAGTCCTTCCTTCTCTCTTCTGAACTCATGACGTTGCTTTCGCTGCTATCTTTTTGTAGAATACTATCTTGAACTTGTTTATCAGTTTCAGGATCCAAACTGTGATCAACTGACTCCCCCATTAAATGATCAACTTTGCTTTTAGATTCGTTGGGATCAATAATAACATCTTTATTTGAAAACGATACCGCTGGGGAACTACCCTTTTCCTGAGTTTCTGTTTGTTCAATACTAGGCACATCACAACTTGTTTTTAATTCTCCAGATGCATCTTTAGTTGGTGATGTTGTTTCATCCGGTCCTGATAATATTTGAAATGACTTTCTTCGCGTTAATTCTAAAGAACTTGGAATATTCTTAAGTTCATCGTCTGACACTTGACTAAGATCCTTGCTAGTTTGTTGCGGTGGTTTCAAATTTTCTGAACTTTCTGTTTGCTTTGTTTCAGATTCAACAATTTTTTCTTCACTTTGAGATTTACTGCTGATTTTAGTTTGTTCATCTGTTACTTTTTCTTGATTGATGTTATCTTCAGTTAACGTTTTAGTTTGCGTTTGATCGCCTTCATTCAATGTGTCTTGTTTATCTGCGGCCGATTTGTCAGCTTTTGATGGTTCTGATTGAGATTCATTGCTGGGAATTTCGGCAACTTCATCCTTATAATTTTCTTTATCACCGGCCTCCATCTCTAGTTTTTCACTGTCTGGCTTCGTTTCCTCTGTCATATCTTTGTGTGTTACCGATAAATTTGTAGTTTCAATAGATACGTTGTTTGAAGAATCAACCGTTACATTTAATTCAGAGTTCCCTAGTTGACTCGATTGTCGTTCCATGTGAATTTGGGCTTCGGTTATAATCATATTGGTTTTAACTGATAAAGTATCTGTTTCAGTCTCACTGTGTGCCTTTACTAACTTATTTTCTTCTTTTTCAGGTTCTGATTTATTGCTCTCGGCTATAGTTTCGGTATCAGCAACAACATTATCGTTTTTTTCCTTACCCTGTAAATTGTCAGTGGTTTTATACTTAACTATATTTACACTATGCTTTTCGTCATCATGCTCTATATGAATTGACGTTTTTTTTCCTTTACGTTTAGTGCTGCGCCTTTCGCTAGATTCTGAACTACTACTTTCTGAGGGTGAACTGGTTTTTTTTTTGCTACGTCTGTGGCGTCTGCTTTTCCTTTTTTCTGAATAACTTTCTGATTCTGAAGAACTATCCGAACGAGATCTGTAGCGATGATGATGTCTTGCACTACCCTTATGTCGCCTGGAAGGTTCACTCTTCGATCTATTTTTTTTCGAACTCTTTTGTTTACGGTCCCGCGAATCTTCTTTTTCATAGCCCTCAAATTCACTATCGTATCCATCACTAAAGCTCTTTTGCGTGTGCATAAGTCTTTTTCGACGCTCTTTATGGTTATTACTTTTATATTTATGGGGTTCTGATCTTTTTCTTGTCATTCTTTTTCGATTATCGGCGGAGGATTCATTAGATGTATCACTGCTATTTCTATCTTTGATCCTACGCCTTTCTTGAACAGGGCTAGATAATTCAACCACCTCTCTTTTTTCTATTCTTATCCTATCATGAACATCAATTTTTGTACTTGTGACCCTTCGCGTGGGTAATGCAGTTATTGGAGCTCCATCTATCACTATTTCTGTATTAGTTAATTTAGAGGCAGGCATACCACCATGCATTTGCAAGTATTTTGCCGTAGATCGATGCCCACGAGTTGTTGCGCAGTCTAAAGGTGTCAGTGGTTCGTTCTTCGATGACCTCGCTACTAGATTAGCTTCAGCGCCTCGGTCTAATAACAAGCGGCAAAGATCAGCATTATCCGTAGCTGCTGCTATATGTAATGGCGTACGGCCTTCGTGATTGGTAGCGTTAACTTGGGATGGCCGACCGTCTAAGAGCCACTTCACCAATTCTCGTCTTCCAGATGCAACTGCTTCGTGTAAAGGTAAGTCGCCTTTGGAATTTCGCAACCAAAGATTAGCTCCTCTTGCACCTGAAAATTACCAGATGACAAAATTATAGACTGACATTATGTAACTATAGTAATTTTAAGTACCAATATAGGTTACTAACCGAGTATTCGCACAGTTTCTATCTGCCCTTTAGCTGCTGCTGTATGCGCTGGACTCCGACCTCTTCTATCTTGTCGTTGGGAATCCGCGCCATGTTGCAATAGAGCTGCGGTTGCGTCGGCGTGTCCTAATGCAGCTGCGTAGTGCAATGGGGTACATCCATGCGAGTCTGCCACGTCCACTCGAGCACCACATAAGCCAACTAAAGTTTCTAAAGCTTCAGTGTGTCCTCTAGCGGCAGCACAGTGTAGAGCTGTCAACCCGTCTCTGAAACATATTTTTTCAAGTCATCATCGTAATGATGCAGTGATGGCGCTGTGGTAACGTTCGTAACTTACGGGTTATAGGTCACAGGTTCAAACCCTGACAGGCGGGCGTTTTACTTTATGTAAATTATTTCATCACCACTGCTCTCAAAACGAAGGAAAACGTCGTGAGAACATCGAAAAAAAAAATCGAAGATATATGTCATCTACCAACCCGCAGTGGGCCCACATGTGAATTACAACCCACTCCCTCTGACCGAGAGGAGGCATGAGTCCTTGCATTGGGAACATTATTATAGGCTCATTATAAGTTCTACTTTTCTCTGTCAATCATTGAATATCTGTATGGCAGTCTCTTTCTGGTCTTGGTAATGTAACCATTGACAAAAAAAACTATAGTACAAGATCATTCGCACCTGTCAGCATCATCAACTTTGGATCCAGCCTGGTGTAGGGCCAGCACTGCTGCCGCGGACCCTGCCGATGCTGCCCAAAGCAAAGGCGTCCGCCCATCAGCATCCCGTACGTCCACACTTGCCCCGCCCTCCTTCACCAGTGCACGTAGCACTTCAAGTGCTGCACCTCTGCTCTGTGAAAATTATTAAATAAAATAAGGAAGGGTAATCAGAACAGTCACACTATTTACTCGTAGTTCTTTGTAACCAGAACAAAGATTTCAGTTGGATATAATCTTGATCATACTCCACTAAGATTCCGAGATTCACCTTCCGTAATCTCGGGCACATCCTAATCACAGACCTTGTCCAATGATTTTAATAGGAAGAAATGATTTTTTTCTCAATGCTTTAAAGTAATTATTTAGCCGCTATATCACAGAAACGTTGCCAACATTATTTAAAATACCTCACGGTGTTTGAAAGATACATAATATTGGTAAAATAAAAGTATACTTGATGGTCGGTAGCAGCCGGAGCCCCGCACATTTGCGCAGCGTAGTGCAGAGGATACCCGCCGTGCTGGTCCGGGGTGGCTGCGTCTGCACCGGACGCTAATACCGCTCGCAGCGCCCCCACCTCGCCACACACTGAAATAATCTTGTATCAAAACAGCTGTTAACTAATTGTAGTTAGCCTAAAATGAACGTAAGTCTTTTCGGGCAAATATCAAAACAATTCCAATATCCCAGGCTTAGTACTTAAATACGAAAATGAAAGTTTAGAAAAGTTACCGCCCGAATTAGTATTTACAACAAACCATTCAATAACGCATTCCCTCGACTTAGGGCCTATTTCACGATGTCCGAATAGCCACTACTTACCGAATAAATTCAAAAATGGAACAGAATTTGTAGAATATTATCTGCCAAGTAAATTAACGAGAACCTACTCGCAGGTAGTGAAACAGGCCCTTAATATAACACGCGTTGATTTAATTATGTAGTCTTGTTTTAGTCATAAATAACAACTGTAAGTATATCAATTAATAACGATAATTATTATCTGAACGAGCGATATCAAGCGCCTAACCTCGGCCTTACACGTCAACTTGACCTGCATAAAACATTAGTCGTCACTCAGTCAGAATCGACCTTTCGGCACACAAAGTTTCTGAAAAAGCCAGTCCTAGAAATAGGTATCGGACTGCGGACCGTGAGGGTTCAAGGGCCTGACCTTGCTGGCCGCTCAATAACATCGGACCGGACAACCAACTTACCCCTAAAATATAGACTAGCCTTACCACCACCGTCCCGGCAACGCTATGATAACTTACAACAATGCGGCATTCGAATAGCGCTTTACTTTGACGACACGGCACGCCGTTATAAAGTCTGGGAATGAAGCTTGTGCTTTCTTTACGACTCTTGTATATTAAACTCTCACTATGTTCATAAGACCTGAAAATCGATCGTATGAAAGGTTTCTTTTCTCTTTCTCCTCATTTCCATGTCTTTGAGGAAACACAAGAAACTGTCGGACGTCCGTTTGTGCTCGTCACACAACCCACAAGAGCGGAAGACGGAGTGACCTTGCATGTCGTCGTGATCTCAGACTTGCATTATACACACTGCCATCTTATGTTATGCAACCTTACGCTGGAACACTATTTATAACATGCCCGTGGTCTTCACTCTACTTTCACATTGCTTAGGCAAAAGAAAATTCCTGTCTGAGACATTAGCATAGTTGTTTTAAAGACCTTAAAAAGTTTTTGAGTTGTCCAGAAGTACCTACTTATTTAGATATTTTATTATGTACGAGTAGGCTTTCTTGCCCGAAGAAAGAGTGCTAACATGGAAATATTGGTTGTACGGATTCTGAACAGTAAATTCTTTAGGTACCTAAGTGACAAAAAACCAGCACCTTAATTGCGTAACACACTTTCAATCGCAATTCGAGACTTTTGAAGGATATTTATTGCTAATCCACTGCTTCATAGGTTAGAAAAATTCGTCTGCTCAGCAACTTAAATAATGGAATGAACGTATATGAATTGTCAAAATTGCGATCAATTGCCATTTTGTGTTTTACGCAATTACCCCGCAAGTGGAAAAAAGTATAACTAAAAGTAACTATGATAAGGATCTTGAGACGTTTATTTAGTGGAACTACCTTTGCTTTCAAGGACATCTGGGGTGGGAGCCGAGCTAGCAGCTCAATATATTACGTAAATTAAGTTCACGGTGACCAGTCTGAGCCATTTATCACAAGCTCGAAGGTCGCGGTTTATAGGCTGGTGCTATTAATCGACTACTGCAATTCTGCAATTTCCTTGGTATTGTGAGGCACACATGGCACCATCGACTTTCTATAACAGGTGCCTCCTATCAAGAAACATCAGCTTTTAAGAAGTAAATACAACCAATCTCGACCCCTTCGTAAAAACCTCAAAATTGTAAAGTTTTGTGATTTAATAAACCTGAGCAGTGTCAAGTAAGCAGTGATAAATAACTTCATTTTAGACATTTGACTGGCACGAGCGCGGTGGGTAACTAATAGGTTCGCGTGCGGGCTGCACGCCTGATAATAACCACGGAGACAACGCTGCTGCGCCGCGAGTGACACCCCTTAGATAACGACTCACTCCCATCCATCTGTTTCAGTGAAGGGGCAAAAGCCTGCTGAACTAAATGATTCTTTGTTGGATAGTTTATCTATGTACCTATCTCGATGAAATGGAAATGGTGCCTAAGATTTTTTCTCTTTGATTTCCAAATCCAAATTAATTAAATCCCCTGTACCTACGACTTCTTTACTAATTTCGGTTATTAGGTGTGTAACCAATGACCCCACCACATTTCAATTTGAATAAAATTTCTAGTTAGGGACCCTCTATCAGTCATGACTTGGAAAGTACTCACCAGTAGCCCAATGAACAACAGTATGATGCTCATCGTCTCTCGCGTTGACGTCAGCGCCTGCAGCGAGCAGCGTCTGCACCAGGGGAACGTTGCCGTGCACGACGGCGAGGTGCAGCGGTGTCAGGCCGTCAGCATCTCTTGCGTCAGCCAGGGCTGGTGCGGCCATCAGCACTCGGTCAGCGCAGGCCGCACGCGCTGCCTGCGACGCGCCCGCGCCACTCGACGCGCAGTAGTGCAGCGCACACCGCAGCCCGCGATCACGTACGCGAACTGATGCCGGCTATTACACGACAATATGTATATTATCAAGAATTTTTGGACCATAAATACTTTTTAAGCTAATAGAAATAGCACTAGCTTTTGCCAGGCAGCGCCAGCGTGTACTTCGGAAATTATCCCACGGGAACGTACTACCGGGATGAAAAGTACCCCGGCCATGGTCTATCCATGTGCCCATTCAAATCTATTCAGCCGTTAAGGCATCAAAAGTTTACTGACAGACAGACAAAGTTACGTACCTATTTCGCATTCATCTGTACAATTCAGAAAGTACCCGATTTGGAGCACTGAGTTTAGATGCCACTTCTAACTACCGATGACTGTCGGCTACGAGTCGTCTACTGCACTAACGGGTTACTTATACAGGGTGGCAGGTACGACGACGCGAAAACGATTACCATAGATTCAGTACATGGTTCTGATACCCCATGCGTTGAAATTTTTCGTCGGTTATTTTTAAAAAAATCTGCTGTTTCATAGAAAAATACAACTACGTGGCAGCTGCTTTAACAGCAGATTTTTTTTTTAAATAACCGACGAAAAATTTCAACGCAAGGGGTTCAGAATCGAGCCGATTTCCGGCCACCGTAGGCGCGGGCTTGCGGACGGTGAGCAATGGGTAGCTCGCCGCTCGATAAGGACCCCAGGCCCGGGTCGACGGCGCGTTGTATTCCACGCGCGCCTCAAAGAGATGTCAGCAGAATTGAACAAACTTAACTTTGCAGTTGCAAAAACATGTTTTCCCATACATTCCGTATGGGAGAACATGTATTTCAACTACAAAGTTAAGTTTGTTTTTGAGATAAATTAATCCCAACTGCGGAACCCTTCACTGTGCGTGGACCGACACGCACTTGGCCGGTTTTTTAATTTGTTTTTATAAAGTCCTAAGCTAAACCACAGTGTGTATAACAAAAAGAAATAAAAATAAATTATTGACGATGTTTATGAAAGTAACCGTACCTACTAAAAGTGAAATATGATTAATTAAACGTGGAGTTTCGAGAAATTGACGTCTATTTGGTGAATAACGTCGGTTCTTCGACGTGAGTCGTTAGCGGGGTGAGGGTTATGCCACGTGTCGTGTTACTAGACAACCGATTGTAATCGTCACGCTCGCCGTGCATGTGAGAGCGACTCCTTCTATTGTGCCAGTCAATTCTAAACCTATTGATTGACTGCCCCCCTGCGCCCCTGTCTCACCGTCACGCCGCGTGCTAGTGCATTTCCTTCAAAGCATTCTGCTTCAATGGAATTGTCAACATTTACAAATTGATATGACTTTTTTGTTACATTAAACCATTCGTTGATTTTGTGTTATTATGTTATATTATAATCAGTCAGTTAATTGGTTTGTAAAAAAAAATCCTTTTTTGATTATTATTGACTTCATGTTGCTACTAATAGCATCATGTTCTACTTAATGGGTTTGTAATAACTCTGTATCTTGACAAGTAATTGTTGTAAAATATGGGGGAAGTATTTGAACAGCGCAGTGGGCAAGCATCAAGGGTTGTTTACAGACAGGAGTGAAGCGATCGAGGACGAGGAGCATCGCGTGCTCTACTCATAAAACATTGAACGAACGTTTTATCATTTCATGTACGATAAACTCCCAGTGTACTGACCAAGAATTTATGACTGACTTTAATGTAGTTTATGTTTTCATACGAGACTGTGGAATGAGACGTCTATAAAGCACCATGCGTCAACTAAGTTCTCGGTGTAAATGAAGTGAATCATTCCAAGCTGAATACTTTCGTCCCTAAGAGACTGCAGGCGCTGCACTCACGTCCTTGTTGAGTATATCGACGACTGCCTTGTAGTCTGCTTGCTGGCAGGCGTACATAAGCGGAGAGCACCCCTGCTGCAGCGGCGCGCTCACATCTCCGCCTTTCTTCGAGCCCTCCACCTTCTCGCGCTTGATCTTTGTGCTCTTGTCAACGAGGTCTCCTTTGTGGCGGCCCTTAGGTTTCTTGAGAATGCTCGGGATGGGCTCGCCCCGGCCGCTGGTGGCGCGCTTGTCCATAACAAAGGTTAGTTAGGCGCCATGTGTGGTGTGGCGCGTATGGGTCGCGGCTCGGGCGAGCGGGCGCGGAGGGCGCGGGCCTCAGACTGGCCCTCGCGCGCGCTGCCCGCTCGGACAGAGGAGGCGCTGGGCGGCGGGCGCCACGCAACTCCCGCCGCCCGCCCAACACCTAATCTATTAACGGGCTCAAAGCAGGTCACCGTTTTCCGACTGTTAAACAGTCTTACACGATTTATAAGTTGGTATGTAGCTATAAAACCATCAGACGTTTGAATGCTATTGACACATTGACATCGTTTATTCGAATACATAATTTAAGTTTCCAGTAAAGAGTAGGCCAACACTATTCTTCGTATGGATGCCTTGGCTCGAGAATTTTATTATAGCAAGAATTTAGGTAACAACGAACCAATCGAAAAGTTGGCTTAGCTTAGTAATTATGACCAATTCCTAGTCCCCTGGTCTGTTGTTAGGTCTGGGTAGTCACACTGGTCACGTACTCTCAACTGGTCACATACTCTCAAATAGTCTCAACCACAGAACCATATTTATTTACTGTACAAGCTCAACCTACAGCAATTGAGGGTTATTATAATATTTGCTTCGACTTATTTGCTTAACAAACTGCGACAAAGTCAAAAGAACCATAATTATTAATAACAGTTATATTTTCTTTAGATCAACCTTCAAAATAAGCTAATATGGTGCTAGATCTGAATCACTCTGCCCTTGAACTACAGGGTGTACAAATATAGCGTGTCCCTACAGTCATTAGTAAGGCAACATTATGCTCATGTATAATGTCAAAAGTTAGGACAATCACGGCAGCAGTAAATAATATTAACACCAGTATAATATTCGAACTTTACCGAACACGTGTGAAGAAATTTTTGCATATATGCGACCTTTTGTCCATCGTCTCTCTCGCTCCGTATATTGTTCATAAAGAGGGTCGATATGATGACGATGCTTAAGTATCTACTGGACCCTTCAGGTACGAGCATAAAGCAACGGAATTTCCGGTAATTATAAATCGCTTCAGGTTGATCTAAGGAAAGAGACAGTTTCAATAGTACCTTTCTATCTACTGGACGTACCTACTCAGTTTTGCCTGGGGCGGCAAAACTGAATGGGGCTCCCACGCCCAGGAATGAACGTCGCGAAATATTTATTACGCTGCCTGAAAAAGGTTAGGTTTTCTTTTGACTTTTGACAGAAATAGGAGATACTTTGTCGAGAACAGTAGGTACAGCATCAGACGATAGGATGGTAGAGCGAGCAAATCGAGCTCGCGAATATTTTTGCACCCCGCATACTTAACCTTTCTTTTGAACATTATACAGAAATAGGAATTACTTTGTCAAATTATATAGAAAAGTTTGAAAATGTAGGATGCAAGAGCGAGCGAAGCGAACTCGAAAATTTTAGATTTGATTTGATTTTATATTTTGACACTCTCAAATAAACCAGTCTATTTGGTACTTCCCGTTGGCCCAGCAGCATGAAGTTTGGCGAGAAGTAAGGTCAAGAAAAGAGGAAAATCCGAAAATTGGTCATTTACAATTTATAGAACTGTAAAGTTAAGCTTGATTTTCAATCTGGGATCAAAAATTCATAGGCCGTGTCTTGAAGTAACATTTAGTCTGTATTTTATAACTCTATTAAAAGTTCTTTTTCGATTGAAAAGTTATGTTTATTCTTAAATCCAGATTCGGCAGCCGAGCAAGCACAGCTTTGAGACGGAACACTCAGGGCGCAACTCCTACTCACACTAGTCCGGTTTAAAAAAAAAACAGACAGGCTTAATCCGCCACTATAGGACACGATCTCATAAACTTATTCCTCCTATTCTCATATCCGTATGGCATACAAGAATGAGTCCGTCTTGATTCGACTGCGGTGAAATCCAAAAGGAGGGGAATGTTTTATAGTTTTCATTTGAAACCTCTTGTATACAGGGTGGCAGGGATATCGACGCGAAAACTGAAACCATGGATTCAGTACAAGATTCTGAACCCCCCTGCGTTGAAATTTTTCGTCGGTTATTTTTTAAAAAACAGCTGTTTCATTGAAAAGTGCAATACCTACGCGGTCAAAATGTATGGAACAGCTGATTTTTTTTAAATAACCGACGAAAAATTTCAACGCAGGGGGGTTCAGAATCTTGTACTGAATCCATGGTTTCAGTTTTCGCGTCTATGTCCCTGCCACCCCGTAGAGAGATGAACTCTCGGCGGAGGCGAAGAAGTTTTAGTTTGCTAGGCCGAGTCGAACCTACTAAAACAATACGATGTCCTTCTGGCTAGATACCTATGACCGACGGCGGCGGCGCGGCGTGGAAATTCGGGATGTAACCGTGCTTTCACCGCTCCCTAGAAGTTATTCTAGAACAACTAATATCTAGTTCACTGTGCTCGATGTTTTTAGTAAACTATAGTAGTTTAATAAGGAGAGGGTGCAAGTAGCTCAGGTGTTGGCGAGTGATGCGTGACGTAAGGTTGGCACGCCATGACGCCGCCGCCGCCGCCCTCCGCTGATTCTAATCATGCTAACATAATTTACGTTGCGAGTTTCAGATGATTTTCCGCGTGATTCACTTCTGATAAAAGTTTTAAAGGAACTTGGTTAATCAATAGCTTTATTGAAGTATTCGTTAGCGATACATGTTGAATGGTTCTCGCTAAGGATTAATCTTACTATCCTATCCTACTAATCCATACCATACTAATACTAATATTATAAATTCGAAAGTAACTCTGTCTGTCTGTCTGTCTGTATGTTACCTTTTCACGGCTAAACCACTGAACGGATTTCGATAAAATTTTGCAAGGAAATAGATGGCATCCTGGAAAAGGACATAGGGTAGTTTTTGTCTCAAAAACAATCCTAAAGGGTGATATAAGGGATAAAAGTTTGTATGGGAAGTCCAGCATTTCTTAAGTTAGGGATATGAAAATTCAAATTTATGCTTTTGGTAAGAAATAAAGTGGCCCAGTGGTAACGGCCGCGACTTACGAGTTGTAGGTCGTAGGTTCGAACCCAGATAGGCGCTTTACTTTGTGTAAATTATTTCATCACCACTGCTCTCAAAACGATGAAGGAAAACATCGTGAGGAAACCGGCATGTCCTAGAACCGAAAATTCGAAGACATGTGACATCTACCAACCCGCACAGAGCCCGCGTGGTGGATTACGGCCCACTCCCTCTCACAGAGAGGAGGCCTGTGTCCCAGCAGTGGGAACATTTATAGGCTGATGATGAAGAAATAAAGAATTCCGCATTTCAGCGTTTTTGTAAAATCATCCCCCAAAGGGCTAAAATAGGGGATGATTTGAATTCACATGTAATATTGTTTTTTTTTGTGTCTTCTTTTCGAGAGATTTAAGGTATCTTGAATTAACATTTAGTATTTATTTAATTAAAATCGGCCCACTCTGTCAAAAGTTATTAGGTACAATTTTAAAGTCCTAACCTTTCAACATGTAGGTATTATGTTTTCAATGGCGGCACTAGAGTAGGCAATACAAATTAGTGGTGATAATAATAGTAAAATGAATAATTAGTAAAACAAAAGCATTTAGAAGAAAAAAAAATATCAGGTTTATAACCTGATTTTTTTTTTAAACCCTACAAGTGTGAGTAGGAGTTGCGCCCTGAGTGTTCCGTCTCAAAGCTGTACTTGCTCGGCTGCCAAATCTGGATTGAAGAATATACATAACTTTTCAATTGTAAAAGAACTTTTAATAGAGTATAAAATACAGACTAAATGTTACTTCAAGACACGGCCTATGAATTTTTGATCCCAGATTGAAGATCAAACTTAACTTTGCAGTTCTATAAATTATAAATGACCAATTTTCGGGTTTTCCTCTTTACTTGACCTTGCTTATCGCCAAACTTCATGCTGCTGGGCCAACCGGAAGTACCAAATAGACTGGTTTATTTGTGAGTGTCAAAATATGCGGCACAAATGGCCGTATTTTTTTATTGCTTTAAATTTGGTAGTTTGATTTTCGTTATAGCTCCAAAAGAGCGTAGATCTCTAAGTTATTGATATCTATTTCAACTTGATACCTCCACGCGTTCCTGAGATAAAGGGTCTTGACCTACGAATAATATTTTATTATTCGTAGGTCTTGACAGACAACGAAGTCATCCTTTAAAGGTTTCAATTTTTCATTTTGAGGGACGGAACCCTAAAACAGATTTATTATCTGCCTGTTACCTTTTCATGCCGTAACAGCTGAATGGATTTAGATGAAAGGCATACTGATAGGCCACGACCTGGGTTAGGAGCTAGGATACTCTGAATCTCGGTAGCACGTTCCTGTGGGATATTTTCAGACATCCACGCGGGCGAAGCCGCGGGCAAAAGCTTGTAATATCATAAATGCGAAAGTGAGTTTGTTTGTTACGCTTTCGCGCTAAAACGGCTGAACGGATTTGGATGAAATTTGGCACATGGATAAACCATGACCTAAATTAGGACATAAGATACTTTTTATCCCGATGTTTCCACGGGATCGAGACTTATGCAGTTGAAAGCCCGGGGCGTAGTTAGTAATATTTTAAACGCGAAAGTTTGTGAGGATAGATAGATGGATGGATGTTTGGTACACTACTAAACGGATATGGATGAAATTTGGCACACGTATAGTTTATAACTTGGATTAACACATAAAATACTTTTTATCCCGATATTCCCACGGGATCGAAACCTATGCGGGTGAAACCGCGGGGCGCAGCTAGTTACTTCATTATGTCATATTGCCTACCAGAAAAGTGATGAGATTCTGGGTCAAATTAAATTATCTAACGAAATTCCGCAGAGGTGATGGGTATCAATAACTAAACAGGACAAAAAAAATGTATTTGTGAAGATTACACAAAAAAAATATTGATTTTCTAAATTGATATTTTAAGTAACCACACTTATCTGCGGTTGGTGACACCAAAAAAAAATCATAATTAATTATTTTTTTATTTTATCGTGTTTCAAAGTCAAGTCAAAGCCAAATAATTTACTTCAAATAAGCACATAAAAGGCACTTTTAAGTGTATTCTTCTCCACACGAAAACTACTTTTCGTGGACTGAAAGAAGAATGGGCAAGAAACTCCACCGTTATTCTTTTAAAATGTTTTACAATATTTTGTATTCATTAATTATATAATTATATGTGAAGAAGACGATGCACCTGAAATAAGATTACTATGTACTATAATAGGTAAAAATAATTTAAAATGAAGCAATGACAGAAAAATATGTAATGGATACATGATGTTTAGTTACAACCCATCCATTCTGCAGAGTTTTGCTGGCTAATTCAAATTGACCCTGCATATTTGAATTTGTTTTGGTAATCTCATTATTCCTAAAAATGTTGGCAAACTAAAAACGCCTATAAGATGACCGGTTTCAAATAAATTAGGTAGGATAGGTACTTCAAAACAACATCTTGACAAAACTGGTCGCAAAAAAGCAAAGCTATTATTTTATTGATCACGACTCTTCGTGTACTTAATAATAACTCTAATAATTGACAGTCATTTATTTAATAACTGTTAATAGTATTTATTATTACAATAATTAACTTGCTCATTCGATTTAATGAACGTTTTAATCATTGTGTAGGTGTTACGATTTCACATGTTTCATTTGTAGTCTAATATTTAGAATATTAAGCTGTATCTAACGCTACAAAATTAACATTTACTATGGTAAATTTTAGATGTGGTGAGTGTTAGATTCATGTATTTATGATACATGTAAAACCCATAGTTAGACCTAAGTATTTCTCAAGTTAAAAGTTCTTACGGAAAGACAGACAGTGATTGCGGTTCACAATATTATGTAATGTAAAGAAGCATAAACACCTATATACATAATATGTATTATTTCCTTTATTTCATTAATGTACATATCAAAATTCAAAAGTCATTTATTCAAACTAGGCTGAGAATCAGCACTTTTCGAACGTCATAATTACATAAGACAGTCCCCCAAAAACGCCCACCCTTCACCACTTCCTATCGTTTAGATTTTTAAAAAATCATAAAGTAGTGGCTCATCGGCATCAGCAACAAGGTCCAAGCTGCCGGTGGTCAGGGCTCTAGAGAGGAACCTCCTCACTATGCGTGCCGTGTCTAAGAGTACTGGTTTCTGAATCAAGCCCTTGACCCAGCCGCGCAATGAGAGCCTCCTGAGCTGTTGGTCGAGGCTCTCCGCTATTAGGTCATTAACTGTAACGATTATCGGTACAATGAAGAGTCCACGTCCCACATGTCGACATCCTCGTGTACTAAGTCAATAAAGAAAGAAAGAAAGAAAATTGCGTTTATTGGCATTAAAACAGAAAAATACACCTTAAAACTATAAAAACAGAAAACAATGATTATAATGCCAAAAGGGTCTCAGCTCAGCATAATGTCAGATGGCAACACAAAGTGTACCACCTGACGCTGATTTTCAGCTTTTTCGCTTTTATGTATTATAATATGATATATGCGAGATGATATGAAGAGATCCGTAGGAGAACCAAGGTAACCGACATAACCCGAAGAATTGCCAAACTTAAGTGGCAGAGTGTATACACTGGTCATCGAAAAGGTTCAAAAGTCTTTTGTTCGCTACTTATACTTAAAACTGAATGGATATTACCCGTATGTACCCTACACCATTTGTGCTAGGTATGGTGGGCTACCAAAGTTTAGAAGTAAGGAGAAATCTTGGTCTCGTCAAATATTTCATCCGGCTAATTCGTGGTACCCATTTCAATTCCTTTTTACTACAGCATATCTCCTTTAACATCCCACTACCCATTAGACACAGTACACTTCGCTCTCGCCAGCGTCCTCTATTCTCAATACCTCAAACCAGTACCATAACCCTCAAGGCCAGTCCATTGTACCTAGCGCTAACCCATATTAACAACATTTTGCTGTATGACGAATCCTTGGATGTCTTCGCGAGTACTGAACTGAGATTCCTGAACACTGCTACTCGATACCCAATCTCAGAGTGAATAAATTAATGTTTATAATTATTCATAATTTTATTCCAATTTTTTTACCCCAATTATATATTATTTTATCTAATCTTATCTAATTTTGTCTAATTTAATCTAATTTTGCCAAATCTTGAGTAATTTCATTTAATTTCAACAAATTTTGTTTACTTTTATGTAATTTAATCTAATTTTATGATTGTTAATTTTATCAATACCAGAGAGCATTGATACACACAAATTCCTTGCACATATGTAATACAGCTTAAATTTTGAATGCCATTTTAAAAAAAATATGTTAGGCCCCATCCCCCATATCTCCGTCCCCGTCCATTTGGGGTCCATTCGGACGGTGTGAGAGGTTCGGTATCACTTCAAGACCCAGCTTACCACTCGCCATCGGGTTGCCTCTCCGATAATTTTTTTTACGTGCCATTGCCTTGAATATAGGACAAGAACTAGCTGTTGAAATAGCAGTTATATCAGTCGTCCCTAAATGCTTATTCTATGGTCGTCCCCCAGCAACACTGAACAGTATTCAAGTTCTACACTTAGGCCTTGAATACGTGAATAGGCAGTTCCGACATGTCGTGTCACCGACAATGCTAAACTATACCCATTATATTTTGTGCGAAATCACTGCTAGTTGGTTATAAACCGGATCTTATATAGCGTTGATTGATCTAAAAAACGTAGGTATATACCTAATCCAAGGAAATGCTTTTCACTTTAGGGTTATATAATTATAACATAATCTATATTAGTTCTATATTTCCTGAAGACCTGCTTTTTCGTAAACGGTATTTTTCAATACAACATGTAAAAAAACCCTCGAATCACCCCTGATCCGTGAGGGTGTTGTTAAGTATCGTACTGAGAGTCTATTTATGAGGTAATTTTCAGGAAAAAAGAAGAAAAATAAATTCGTAATTTTTTTTTCAATTAAGATTTTTACCGGGTTATTTACATGGGGCGCGGGCGGCCGTCTTTTAGCGGGTGTCTAGTCATAACGCCTGTTGAAAATTTTCTAATTTTTTATGCGATTGGTGTAATTTTAGTACTATAAATGTGAATTTTAAATAGCAATAACTTTTTATTTTTAAATAATAATTTAAAATATATATTATTATATATTTATTTTTTGCATATTGTACATCTAAAAGGAGATACTGGAATAAACGACTGACATATCAACGCATAGCCAGAACGACTGTGGGTATAAGAACGCGAAATTTTTCACAAAGCTTCCTTTTATAATCTTGGGGAGCACTACGAAGGGGTTTTTGGAAATTTGGCGTTTAAGGGGGTGAAAAGGGGGGAAATATTTGTGAGAAAAATCTTATTCCTTGAGTTAATAAATTTGAAATTTGGTAAGAATACATATTGGCACGAATACTTATCTCATTATCTGTTACGACGCCTCATTGAGGTGGATAACAATTAAAATTCTTGTGTCTCGTTAATGACAGTTGAAAGGTTATCTAAGTAAATTATAAAGTTTGTCATATTTTTGTTTTTGTAAACTGCCCCCTAAAGGCGGATTGGGGGGTGCCAAAGTATTGTATCGTAGAATTTTAACGCGCGATTCAATTAATTTAAACCAAAAACGTATCTTATACGTAAGACCAAAAATAAAGAATAACCAAGACAATTCGACGAAGATGCCGTGATACTAGTAGATCATAAGCAGCATTTTAACTTTTCATCAAGCGTCGACAATCGAGGCAATGAGACAATACCTTACAAGATATTTTTAACCCACTAATTAGACGGTAAATAATAAATTAAATTAGCTATACTTATCACTCCTCAAACCATTAGTCGGACATAAACAGGAAATGTATCAAACCACAAACGTCCCACTAACCCTTATCAACATTAAACTAATTGTTTTCGTACTTATTTATATATATTGTACGGAATTATTACCTACAGACATCATAATATTACATACAACACAAATGGGAACTATTCGAAATACCGACTACCTATTTCACGCCCAAATTATAAGTAAAGTTGCTTGCTACTCTCTCACGCAACCTTCAAGGACGTATTTAAAATCATTCTCGTGCTTTTCCGTAATTTCCTTAGATCTGAAGTAGAGTTGACCCACTGCCCTCGATAAAAACAGTAAAGGGCCAACCATGTTGTAAAAATTTCGAGCTTGTAGCGTATAATTAAGCGATATCTACAATTTTATTTTAAGCACGACCTAGACTTGTCTATGAACCTATTTACGTAGTGACGTGCTTTCCAGCAATGAATGATATCATTGCAAAGAGATAACTCATACCATGAAGGTTTTTAGGGTTCCGTAGTAAACAAGGAACCCTTATAGTTTCGTCATGTCCGTCTGTCTGTCTGTCTGTCTGTCTGTCTGTCTGTCTGTCCGCGGTCTAGCTCCGAGACCCTTAGTACTAGAAAACTGTAATTTGGCATAGGTATATATTTTAATTACGCCGACAAAGTGGTAAAATAAAATTATGAAAAACATTTTTTTTTAGGGTACCTCACATACACGTAAAGTGGTGATGTTATATTTTTTCTTTTTTTAACCCATAGTGAGGGGTATCATTGGAAAGGTCCTTTAAAAACATTGTGAGTTTGTGAAAACCATTTTTGGATTCAGGGATCCGTTTGCGAAATATTAAGCTTTAAAGTGCTAATTTTTGTTAGAGTCAAGTGTCCCCCCCCCCTGCCGGCTAAATGGTTGGTTTTGGGTGTGTGAAAAAAATCACAACAGTAGTTTATATAACGAAATTAAAAGAGAAACTATCACAGCTAAGTAGGCTCTACAAGTTAACGAGTAATAATTGACCAACTTAACTTTGCAGTTGCAAAAACATGTTTTCCCATACATTCCGTATGGGAGAACATATTTTTTAACTACAAAGTTAAGTTTGTTTTTGGGATTAATTCATCCCAACTACGGAACCCTTCATTGTGCGTGGTCCGACATGCACTTGGCCGGTTTTTACAAATACAGAGACAACGAGGAAATAATACTTTAACAGGAAAATCTATGATACTGATGACGTATTTAAGAATATAAATAATCAATCAGCTAATTCTAGGTATCCTTAATTAGAACATGTACACAACTACGTAGGATGCCAGCGGTTTTCCTAGAAAGATAGGGTTATCACCAGAGGTCAGAATTAGGTAGAGTTATTTATGTACTTACACTGATTTCATACAACGAAAGAATAAAGTGGATATGCCCCAAATCCCATGATCTATTAAATAATAAGTTATTTATTTTTACACAATTTAAACCACTGCACGCGCGACGTACATCAACGACATCGGATGTCCGAAGTTGCAAAATTCCAATGCGCACACGTGTGCATTGTGAATTTAATACTAATAAAAATTGTATGTTAATTATCTTTGTTTTATTTGTCTTATCTATCTCTGAGGTTTTTATTATTATTTATTTGTAATATTGTTGGTCACACGGGATTGTCTATTAGAAATCCCGGGAAGATCCATATTAATGTCAACATTTCGATGCAAGTACATAAATAACTCTACCTATTTCCGACCTCTGGTTATCACACTCTCAGAAGTTTGTAAACAAAACTAGACACATTATGAACTAATTGAACTATATTTCTTTCCTATAACAATTCTTCCAATATGTATTAAACAGGGTGAAGGGGTGAATATATAGCGAAGTAGGCCGTATGTCGACCTGGTTTATCCTCACGATATTTACCCACGTTTCCCTTCGTGTGCAAAGTGTCAAGCTCTTGACGCGTCCATAGAAAGTGCGGGTACTCGGGTAGTTACCGCTGCAGTGAGCAAGTAACCTACCTATGTAATTCATCACTGTATGTACGAGTAGGTACGCCCACGGTGTACAAGAACATGCTATCGAGCAATTAGTGGCGTTGTATTTCATAAAAATCTTAAATACATTCGTAATTTAATAGCCTATAGTTTTGTAAAACACATCGTGATTATGGCGAAAGTGGTACTCGTTTAGTACCATTTCGAAATTTGAAAAGTCCTGATAAAAACCTGACATTTGCAAAAAAAAACCGGATATCCTAATTTTTTCAGTAATCTAATTGCTATTAATTTATTGGCTATTGTTTTTAAAAACTTTATTTTCACTGTGTTATTTGTGTTTTGTGTTTCACGAACTGTGTCCAAATTAATGTTTTTCTTTCTTTCTTTTCTTTCTTTTTGAATAATTTATCTTTTTAAAGAAAATCCCCTTAAATCGAAAAGTCCGGACAAATGAGAAGGCCGAACATAGTCCGGACGGGGTGCCAAAAATCCGAACGTGTCTGGACAAATCCGGACGGATGGTAACCCTATACGCGTTTATCTTTGGTTTACGTTCTTAAATTCTCTGGTCTAGAAATCAGTGGAATTATTAGATAGGTAGGTACCTACATTTTTGTGGAAAGAGCAGGTATTTCTCATTCAATTTGCATAAAGTAATATGTGCTTCAGAAAGTTTCTCTTTTGTACAGTACAATCGGCGCGAGCGCACCCAATGACGGCCCGAGAAGACGACATACTTACAGAAATTCAGTTATACATAGTTACATGAACACTCTATGTATGGTACACCTTCTTTTTAACCGACTTCAAGAAAGAGGAGGTTCTCAGTTCGTCGGTTTTTTTTTTTACGTATGTTTCCCAATTACTCAGAGACGGCTGGACCGATTTGAAAAATTATTTTTTGTTTGAAAGGGTATATATACTTTCTAGTTGGTTTTATTGTTATTTAGTCACGATCTGATGATGAGATCTTGGAGAAATCGAGTGAACTCTTCGAATATGATAGGCACACCTGTAGCGATTTGGATATTTTTTATAGTAACTCGTGCAATTTGCTCTCGGAAAGCACAATTTGGTAACATGAAACTGATGATGATGGCCACCGGAACTACTCAATAATTCGTATTTCACGAGTTGCGATTTAATTATTTTAATATGGTTGGTAAGCAATTGATGCTCGTCAAAATTCATATGGTGCAGTGGAGCTGATGGTGAAGTACCTGGAGAACTCCGTAACAATTAAAAAGTCCCTGCATCGGAAAAAGCAATATTTTGTAAAAGGTAATGAGCAGTTGACATTAGGCTATTGTAACTTAGATAAACTACAACCACTACCAGATGTATGAACGTAAACGAGGCAAAAAGAGTATGTCAGGATCGTAGCAGGTGGCGTTCTGTAGTTTCTGCCTACCCCCATGGGAAGAAGGCGTGCGTTTATGTATGTATAAACTACAAACCAACCCACTAAAAAGTGACAAAAAAACTTTTTAACAAAAATTACAACCGACTTCCAAACTACAAAGTGAAAAATAACTTTAATTTCGGAAGTCGGTGGCAAAAAACTAAAATACTGTAATTTTTTTTTTTTTTTTGTAACACCTGTACCCTAATTGCGTAACTTATTTTCGTAAACGATTTTGCCTAATTTGTTTCATTTTGACAGTTCAACAAAATTCATAGTGTTATTTACGTTGCTGAACAGATTTTTTTTCCAACTTATGAAGCAATGGATTAGCAATCCGTTTCAAATCGAAACAAATTATGATTGTATTGCATTACGCAATTAGGGTACTGGTTTATACGATGGCCATGACTGGACCCAGTAACTCGGAATTTTGGACCCAATCAGTGGGTTCATGTAGACGAAATCGGCAGTGAGTCAGACGGGAAGCTACTGGGTTAGGTCAGTCAACTGGACTGGCTTGAGGGCGCGAAGTCAGCACTGGGTTGAAACTAGTGTCTACACGAGCCCAGTTGCAAGTCAGCGCTGGACTGACGTTACTGTACTGTCAAATTTCTGGGTTTGTATAAACCTGCCTATGCCTTTATACACCCCTTAATAGTTTTCAGTGAATAATAAAAATTAGAGTTATAAAAGCTCTTAACAATTTTGCAAAGCCATAGACGTATAAATTTCACGAAAATGCTTATTTTAAATAGGGGTTTATTTTAAACGTTGTTAAAGTGACGTTCAAACGTCAAAAATGTATGGTTAAACAGTTGCTAATCATTACTTAACTTTAAACAACGATTATAAATAAACCCCTTAAAAACTAAGCCTTAAACGATTAATTATATAAATTATGAAACAGCTTTTTAGTTTACATAGCTTTTTAGTACCTATACATTAGTGGCTATCGAAGTGGTGGCGACGTTCACAGGGTGTTAAACTAAGCATTTGCTACACACGTTTATGTGGTAATTTAAGACTACAACTTAGAAACAATAAGTAGCTGAAGCTACAAAATGTTGTTACTTGAAAAAATACTTGAAACTACATATTTTAGGCGATACCACAAAACAACGAAGGTTTCCCAAATAAATCATGCCACGGTTTATTGAAGCAATAGTTCCAATCGCCATTTCCCACGACTTAATAATCTAGGTTAAACTGGCAAAATGTAGATTGAGAGGAAATAACATTCCGGCTGGCTGCCATAACAAAAAAAGTCGAAGGTCGTATACTTCGGTTACTCAGTCAATCAGAGTGAGTAGTGTGTTATGGTGGTCAGTGGCCACTGTGCCAGTAGCCAGTCGTCGGGAATATGGGTCAGCGATCAATCGCGATAAGAGCAAGCTCGACTCCACTCGCGATTATATGGAAATGAAACGATCAACCGTCGCACTGCCCACTGAAGCTACACTTACCAGCCGGTTTTATTGCTTTAACTTTAATCGTATCGAAATAAAGCTTTTCAATACAACATAACTCAAACAAGAACATTATTTCCTTTTTTTTTGCATGCATGCTATAACTAGGTCATTATAAAACTTACCACATTTCAGCTGCATGTTATTTCTTACGTGGTATAATAGTTTCTAGAAAAGTGCACTTTTCACTTGAGAAATATTTCAAACTTTCCACCGAGCCGTCAATCAACCTTAACCTTCCGAGCACTTACTGCTACGAGTGGCTCGTGGTAATGAAACACAATGCTAATAAGAGGTGGAGTATTATTTGGGCACCGATCGTATCATGAGGGTTGTCGATAATCGTGCGTGCAGACGGCCACGTCGATGTCCATTGTGGTAATTGGTAAATAAACGCCGATGACAGGGACATGGTGTGGCACAATGACGGTGGACGGAGTCGCCATGGCTACACGAGGGACGCCCGGTGGTTGCCATAGCGAGCCGGCGGGTGGTGACGAGCTCGTGCCATACCGTGCAACGTTATGCGGATATTACCATGTCTCTACAACTTTTGGGGAATTTGTAACTTAATTAACGTAGGGAATATTGATTCGAGTATTTTATTTAGCTTTTTAAATCTACTTGCATGTTTCATATAAGTATTAATTTATAATTCCTACTACCATGCTAAAAATAAAACTGGCTTTTTGCAGCTACATGAGATTTAGCGTGACAAGCGCGCGAATTTGCGCATGAATATGAAAATTGTTGTTTTCAAATTTTTCCTGCTAATTATTTTTCTAAAAAAAAACACACTAAATCAACTTTAAGAGTTTAACTTATAAAAATTTATTTAAACATGAACACATTTGCCGGTAATACTTCTTTTGCAGCCTGGTGGACAGGGCGCACGCATGAGGGCTTGGGTTTCTTCACCGAACCTCGACTGAAGGTTAAGTTTCTCGCAGGTGACAGTTAAGCTGGTGGAGTTCACCGCTAGGGCCGCAGCAATGGGCCACATGTGTCTGCAGGGGGCAATCGTGGCCAGTTGCTCACACCTTCCGTTGTAATACACGTAGCTGTCGATAGCACAAGGATTCTTTTCGCACACAGGGATCGCCGATTCTGTTCTTAGAACTAGGTACTCTCCGTCTTTACAGGGACCTTTTCTGTAGGCTGGCCAACACGTGTCTGATTTTGGGTGATACAGGAAAGCTGAAAAAAAAAAATTACCTAAAAAAATTTGAAGTTTTTTTGGGGTCAACGACCGCTGGTAGTGTTGTTACTTGAAGTATAAGTTGAAAGAAACTGTTTTCTTTTAGTTGTCGTGTTCAGGTATCGATACTCATCACGTCTGTGAAGTTTACACAAAAAAAAAACTTTTTTTTTTTAACTGGTATATCAAGTAACTACACTAACTGCGGTTGATGACCCCACACACACACACACATTCGCATAATACAGAACAGCAGCATAAACCGAAATTATACCTAATTTTGTATTTAAATTTTAGTATAAGATTTGGTTTTAGTTTTCCATTAATCACTTATAGTTAATTTATTTGTATATTTAGTTTTATAGTCTCGAAGAGGCTAACTAGCTTAACTTTAGCCAAATTCAAATTTTATTTTATTTAAAATTGACCAAAATCTTGTACATAGATACAGGCTGTGCCTATTTTGGGACCAACGATACCTCCTAATTGTAATTTTGAATGTTTGAATAAACGATTTACGATTTAACTTTTTTTTATAATTTTTAAGTATTGATACCCATCATGTTTGCGGAGTTTCGCTAGAAAATTTAAGGCGTATTTCATCAATGAAACTGAACGCGATCAGCAAATCTAAACTGGGTTTAAGAGTTATCAGTGTCATCATTGTTGTGAAATATTGACATTGACAGCTCCGGATCGCAGTTTAGATGTGCTGATCAGGTTCAGGTTCATTGGTGAAATTGACACTTTATTTGACCCTGTTTAAACCTGCCACTGCACACTGATATTTTCTTTTTCAGTAAATTCTTACCTGGTCTGCAGTCGCATATCCAGTCATCCTTCTGGTCTCCCGGGTAATAGAGCTCGCTTTCCGGACACATCGATGGAATGTACACCGGCTGACGGTTCTGGAAAATAATAATTTAATTTTTATTTAAGTAGAAGGGCTAAGGGTGTCTAGAAATTACCATCTAGGTACATACACGTAGATTACATAGTATCTAGTTAGCGTTTGTGTCTGCGACATACCGACAACTTATCAGGGGGGTAATTGCGAACACACATATCTTCGCTCGGCATCCAATACCGCGAATGTGAAATTTTTGACTAAAATCTGATTTTTGTTTTATTTCATTCTACACGTTCAAATACGTGATCCTACATTTAAAAAACCGGCCAAGTGCGTGTCGGACCACGCACAATGAAGGGTTCCGTAGTTGGGATGAATTTATCCCAAAAACAAACTTTGTAGTTGAAAAATATGTTCCTCCATACGGACTGTATGGTAAAACATGTTTTTGCAACTGCAAAGTTAAGTTGGTCGATTATTACTCGTTAACTTGTAGAGCCTACTTAGCTGTGATAGTTTTCCTTTTAATTTCGTTATATAAACTACTGTTGTGATTTTTTTCACACACTCAAAACCAACCATTAAGCCGGTAGGGGGGGGGGGGGGGTTTACTTGACTCTAACAAAAATTAGCACTTTAAAGCTTAATATTTCGCAAACGGATCCCTGAATCCAAAAATGGTTTTGACAAACTCGCAATGTTTTTAAAGAACCTTTCCAATGGTACCCCTCACTTTGGGTTAAAAAAAGAAAAAAAATAACATCACCACTTTACGTGTATGAGAGGTACCCTAAAAAAAATGTTTTTCATAATTTTATTTTACCACTTTGTCGGCGTAATTAAAATATATACCTATGCCAAATTACAGTTTTCTAGTACTAAGGGTCTCGAAGCTAGACCGCGGACAGACAGACAGATAGACAGACAGACAGACGGACATGACGAAACTATAAGGGTTCCTTGTTTACTACGGAACCCTAAAAATGATTTTCGACAAAAATTTCACATTCACGGAATACCGTGAATGTAAAATTTTTGTCGAAAAAAGTCATTTTTAGGGAAATAAACCCCCATATCGTCACTGGGCATCCTATTGGATGCCCAGTGACGATATGGGGGTTTATTTATAAATGTTGCTTAAAGTAATGATTAGCGACTGTTTAACCATACATTTTTGACGGTGATCTTTAAGCAGCGTTTATATGTATATAAACGTGAAAACGGCAATTGATCGCAATGGGTTTCATTTTGACAATTCATCCACGTCCATTGCGTTATTTACGTTGTTGAGCAGACGAACTTTTCAAACCTATGAAGCAATGTATTAGCAATATCCTTTAAAACTCTCGGATTGTGATTGAAACTGTGTTACGCAATTAGGGTGCAGAAATAGAACTGGAATAAAATAATTTTTAACACAATTTTCCGGGAAGACCATAACTAATGACCATTTTTGAGATGGGGCAGTAAGGACAGGTACCTTAAAACGTAGCTTAAAACTGATGTAGCTACAAGAAAACGGTCTTAAGCCGGGTCTCATGCGCGTGTTTTTTCGAAACATTACACAAAAAACCTTACACATAAACATTTGTTTTCATACATATCATCGTGTTTGCATACACAAATGTGTATGGCTACGCCTCTTTGTTGCGATGTTTTTTTGTAAAAACACGCGCAGGAGACCCGGCTTTAGAAGACTGTCCGTAACTTTTTGAGACATTTTGAAAATGGGCAGTTTTCACAAATTTTTTTTTGATGCCAATCGATCCTGAGAAAAAACTCTGTCGGACCAAAACCAACTGAAGTTTGAGTACCTACTAGAAAAGTCAGAAATTAAACCGTTACTGCCCCGTCTCAAAAATCCAGCCTGTATATGTCACTACCACACATTAACCATACACTATCAGCGAACTGCTGCGTTTGTGAGAATTAATATTCATCGACTGGTGAGCAAACGGCATCGCAAAATTGCAGTTTCGAACCTAACAGGTTTTGGATTAATGTCACAAGTTTTTAACTCATAAGAAATAACAAGAATTAAACTGTGTAAGCGTGATATCCCGTTCATTGCACCTGGGAAAACCTAATCCTATCCTATACTATTAAACGAGCAATATTTATAAACATATTTGTTTGCATATATATTTGTACTCACGTAGGGGTTTACGGGGGCGAAAAATCGATCTAGCTAGGTCTCATATTTAGGAAAATTAGTTTTCTCCGTATTTTTACCCGAGCAGAGCTCGGTCGCCCAAAGCTTAGAACTAGAATAATGACATGGCAGCATAGAATAAGTAGATACCTACTATACATGGATTAGTTTGGACTTTCCTATACTATTAAATGAGCATTCTCTATTTTCATCAGAGCAGAACTCGGTCGTCTAGGTACTGATTATTTAATACCTTTAAACGAGCAATTCTTGTATAAATTTGTATATATAATCTGAATCTCGGAAACGGCTCCAACGATTTTCATTAAATTTAGTATGCAGGGGGTTTCGGGAGCGATAAATCGATGGTCATCCAGATATTTTAAACTAAAATGAATACTGTAGGCTAGCCTTAATTGAACCAATTAAGAATTTATATTGTTGTGATTACTTGCGATATATGACAAAATAGGCGTTCTCCCGAAGACCTCTACTTAAAAAATGAATTTGTGCAACACAGCCATACTTTTCTAGGAAACATTACACAAATTTTAAGTACCCAAACAAAATTTGATGGCCGATGGGGCCGAAAGGTTCTGGAGTGGCGACCGTGTACCGGAAGACGTAGCGTTGGAAGCCCTTCCACAAGGTGGACCGATGACCTTGTGAAGGCCGCAGGAGTCCGCCGGATGCGGAAAGCACAGAATCGGTCGAAGTGGCGGTACTTGGGGGAGGCCTATGTCCAGCAGTGGACGTCTTTCGGCTGAAATGATGATGATGAAACAAAATTTTACAAATTCGCTTTATTCATTTTACGTTTTGCTTCTTTAGATCTTTCTTTCTTTTTTGTGTGGTTAGTGACTAACCTGGTTTCAAAGTTTTTATGCCGCCCATGGGTCACATGCCGTCGAGAGACATCTCTCAGGAATGCCGATTTCCTCACGATGTTTTCCTTCACCGTTTTTGAAGCAAGTGATAATTATACAATACGCACATGGATCCGAAAAGTCAGAGGCGCGTGCGTTGGGTTCGAACTCGAGACAAATGACTTGGCAGTCTGACGGTCACACCACTAGGCTATCTAGACTCTTCGCTTCTTTGGACATTATGAACGTAGGACTTCTAAGGACTTCTTAGTTGGGGGAGATGCTTGCATAAGTCATAATAACCAACACTTTCTAATGACTATCCATAGTTGTGACTTCTGCTGTAGTAGTGGGAGCAGTTTTACCTTATTACGGGCCTTACGGCTTGTATAGCTAATCAGTCTAAAGTCATCTATACATATAAAATGCTTTGTCCTGAATGACTGACTGACGGATCAACGCACAGCCTAAACCGCTGATCGTAGAGACCTGAAACTTGGAGGGTGTGTTCTTTGTATAACGTAGGCATCCGATAAAAAAGGATTTTCCGAAATTCTACCCCTAAGGGGGTGAAAAAGGGGGGCAAAATTTGTATGGAAAAATCTTATTCTTTGAGTTGAAACTTGAAACTTGGCACAAAAAGTACTAGGCTTGCATGAATTCCATAAGTATTTCAATCATTAGACGTTGTGCACAATTTCTGAGCAGTAACCTAACAAAAAGTACTAGGCTTGCATGAATTCACGATAGTATTCAATTATTATATCATGCTACTACTAATAGTATTTGGATGACGCAGGAAGATAGTCTATAACCTGGATTAACACATAGGATACTATACTATTTATTAATTTCTGACTTACACGCGAGCGAAGCTGCGGGAAAAAGCTAGTAATGTATACTTCTTCTTCGTATCGCTCTTGACAGAGCGGTCGTGGTCACAATGGACTGTGTCCAATCGCAGGTGAAGTCGTTGCCCGCCTCACGATCTCCCTCCATCTAGTTCTGTTACATGACAGTCTGGCACATTCATTAGCAGGGCAAAGGTACTTAAGCGTATCAGAAATGAGGATTACGAATGCGGAGCCTAGGGTTTGATTCCTAGGTATAGCAAAGAGCTGAAACATGCCCATGGCAAGTATTCGAAATTTGCACCAGAATTAAAATGGCAGAGCCGCGGCAAATCGTGAAAGATTTGTGAGGCAGGGACACCTGTCTACTTTTAAGGTTCCGTACCCAAAGAGTGCCTAGTGGAACCCTATTACTAAGCTTCCACTGAGACGAAAGGACGAGCGTGCTTTCGTCCGTTCGTCTGCCTGTCAGCGGGCTGTATCTCATAAACCGTAATAGATAGAAAGTTGAAATTGTCACAGACTGTGTATTTCTATTGCCGCTATAACAACAAATAATAAAAAAAAACTTTTTTCAAAAAATACAACCTACTTCCAAACTACAAAGTGAAAAATAACTTTAATTTCGGAAGTCGGTGTCTTTGGATCAGTATATAAGTTTTTTGACACCGACTTCCGAAATTAAAGTTATTTTTCACTTTGTAGTTTGGAAGTCGGTTGTATTTTTTGTAAAAAAGTTTTTTTTTCACTTTTTAGTGGGTTGATTTGTAATTTATCTAAGTCACAATAGCCTTATGTCAACTGCTCATCAAAAATACCCAAATCGCTATAGATGTGCCTTTAATATTTGAAGAGTTCCCTCGATTTCTCCAAGATTCCATCATCAGATCGTGACCAAATGACAATGGGATTAACTTGAAACCCTTTCAAACAAAAAAAGAATTTTTTAAATCGGTCCAGCCGTCTTCGAGTAATCGGGGAACATACATTAAAAAAAATATATATATATCTCGACGAATTGAGAACCTCCTCCTTTTTTTTTGAAGTCGATTAATAATTGCAGGTGGTCCCATATAAGAAACGTGCTTTTTTCGGCGTTTTTTGCTCGATCTTAAGAACGCGGCGACGCATAAATTGTCCATACAAACGTAATACCTAAATCATTTGCAATTTAGGGATATTTCCACCATATTATGCTGTTATTCAGATTAAGACAGTGTTTATCTAGGCTCCTACATCTTTTTTTCCAAAAAACTTTTCTAAAATGAAGTTTAAACGAATTTAATTTCGCGCATTTTTACAGCGTAAATGACATGTCTTCATATTGGATTTTCTGTATTATAAACAACAATATTTATTATATTGTTTCTGCAGAAGCATAGCTTATATTATCAAGTTACAAATTATCGAAAAAAAATGGAAAAATATTAAGTTTTCATTCATAATTTTTGGTATTACGGAACACATCCAAATTTATCATAAATTTTCGAAAGCTAGTAGTGCTATCGCGTCAAGCAATAATAATGTCAATGCGTTCGTGGTAGTATTACTCACTGTAGGTGTATATCGCTCCGACAGGCACTCACACTAGCGCAACGTGCATGGAATTAAATTTTGCAAACATCTCGATTTGTCCTCTTAATACGGTACGGAACCCTACGTGTGGTAGTCCGACTTGCACTGGACCAGTTTTTCAACTTGAAGTGCATTTTTTAGTACAACCGTACTATTATTTCTTAGTTCCTGAACTAAAAACACTGTACACTTACATTACACTTTTTTTTTGCAACCATTTTCCGTTTTCAGAGAGAATTATACTTACTGTGACGAATTTAAATATTGATAAACAAATTATGAATTTTGTACCTTTGATCGCTACAAACGTTTTGCGAAAACGATCAACATTTCTTATTTCATTGAATATGCAAATTAAATCGATGTTAAAAACATCATTTTGTGTTAACGAATTGAATAGTTGTGAATAACAAACGTGATTGTGTTGAGATCAGAGACCCATGACCTACGAGTGATCACCAGTGGAAGGTCATTTGTGATATTAACTTCTTTGATATAATATGACGTAAACATAATATAATACGTCTATCTGCCAGCACACATTATGTATATTTACCTAGATAAAACATAATTATTAACTGATCATACTTATATTTATATCCAGTATAAAATGTTGTATCCGTGTTAGCTGTATATTTAGTAGAGTACCTACCCACTACATAAACTTGCTTGCTTCTAAGTTAAATTTCAAATAATGTTCAAGTTGTGGTTTATTTTTTGCCAAAAAATCATCTACAACGAGAAGCAAAAAATCTTGCTGCCTTCACAGTAACTATTGTGAGGATCATTTAGAAAAAAAAACATGTTTTACATAAGGAAAATCGTATTCCTATTTAACAAGAAACTTGTTTACGCTTCAAACTTAATTAAGTAAAAATCTGGTACTCACATCTTTATTCACTAAATTTGGATCTTCTTCTGCCTCAGGAAAACCAATGGCTTGTTGTGTAGAATTAATCGCTAAAGTCACACTAAATAACAGACATGTTATTACGAAACTCTTGAGGGAACACATTTTGAACAATTTCAGTAATTAACCACTGTGACACTACAAACTGAGTAACATTAATGCGATTGACTAGACTGAGTAACTATCAAAACAAAATTAAGTTAATATTAAGTACGAGTTCTTAAATACACTGCTCGAGAGCGACTAGGCTCCTCCGAGACAATGTTCGGAGCTATATACAAATAATCGAACGTCATGCGTACAAATTAAAACGGGTTTTCGATGATAAAAAATGTGTTTAAGTTTGAAACGTGAATTCCGCGGAATGACTCTGCTGATATGCCAAGAAATAACAGCGCGGACAGAGATTATATATAACTTTAAATAACTTTGAGATGATTTAATGACATTTAATGCATAGATTTTTCCCGACTGCGCGACGGCAACGACAGGGTTATGTTTTTCACATGTATCTAGGTATGTATGTATACAGGGTGGCAGGGATATCTACGCGAAAACTGTTACCATGGATTCAGTACATGATTCTGAACCCCGCTGTGTTTAAATTTTTCGACGGTTATTTAAAAAAAAGCTTTTCCATACATTTTGACCGCGTATGTAATTTTTTTTTGTTCAGAATCATGTACCTACTGAGTCCATAGTAAAAGTTTCCGCGTCGATTGCCATCCTGTATATTCTTTATACCCTCGAAGGCTCGAAGTATCCCATCGGCTGGATGGATTCGAATCAATGCGATATCTATCGATTCGTCGAAACCGTGCGATGGTTACAGGCTAAGTATTGTTTTAAAATAAATGACCGATCTTAGTCGTTATAAACACTTGAAAAAAAAATTGTACCGTTATCATGTGCGGTAATAAAATAAAAGGCTTGAGGAAACGATTCCAAAAACATAACACAAAATAGAGTTTAAAAAAACCGGCCAAGTGCGTGTCGGACCACGCTCAATGTCCCTAGGGTTCCGTAGTTGGGATGAATTTATCCCAAGAACAAACTGTAACATTGTAGTTGAACAACATGTTCTCCTATACATTCCAAATGCAAATATAAGTTTGTACGCATAATATTGAGAGATTTACCATGTTATTTTAAAACCATTGCTTCTTATAGGTTTTCTTGTAATCTGTAAGTATTTAACTATTTTCTGTATTTTTTTTTTCAAAATATTAGGCTCAGATGTTTCGGAGATAAGGGGGAACGGTCAATTATCATCTATTCTTAAATAACTATACACTATTTATTTTAAAATTATAAAAAAATATGTTTGAGACCCTCATAGTTTTTCCTTTTATTTGATATGTCACACGGTACAGTTTGCATTTTTTTTTTCTTATTCGTCCTCTAAAAGTGACCCCATATTCAAAATTCATTTATTTACACGTCCGTGTTTGGGTCACAGAAATAAATATTTGTACCAATTTTCAACTTGATCGGTCCATTACATTCGGCGCAAATTGGCTGTGATAGACGGGCAGACAGACACACGAGTTTTCCTATAAGGGTTCCGTTTTTTACTTTTGAGGTACGGAACCCTAAAAACCCGATTGCAACTAAAGAGTTCAAAACTAGATACCTACTTATTTTTGTGTTTGAAGTGAAAACTTCTTTATGCACGTTGGGCATTTTTGAGATGGGGACTAAACCATTGATTTCGCGACACTGTAACGCAATTTACCGACATCGTAGAGTAAAAGACATCAACGCGTTGATTACCGCGGTACCGATTTTTTTTCATGTTTTCACTTCTGTCGACACTCCTGGGGCACTCCATTACTCGAAAATGGCTGACATTGGCAAAGGGGTCATCAGAGGTAATTTGGTTGCAAATGACCTCTCCTACATCCCCTTAACGGATTGCCGACGTATAACCAATAACCCTGTATACCGAATTTGGCGTTAAATTGCGTAAATCTACATCAAAATATGTGTGAGTATCTAACTTAACACCTCGATAGGCCTAAGGTACACCGTAACTAGGTAAATCATAACTTATCAAGTAGGTTATCAGGATCGTGGACAAGCAAAACCCATGTTAAAGAAAATGAATTTTATAGTCGGTAATAGGTACCTTAACCTATCCAATCGGTATTTGGTAAAATATCAGGTTTGCTAAAATACCGTACTTAATGCGACAAGCTATTATATATTTTTTTCAAAATATCTAATTAATTTCAAGTCTGATTCCCCGACGGGGTATTAATTCTAAAAGCAATTACAGTCAAAACCGTTTATAATGACTTCCAAGGGACCGTCAGATGACGGTTGTTATAGCCGAGAGTAGTAGTAAACTAAACAGAAATGCTGGGAGCTCAAAATTCGTCGTTGAAACCGGTACGTCGTTTTAAGCAAAGTTTTAAACGGTTTTCACCGGTATAAATTTTTTCAAAATATCTAGAGACTGGACCAATGAACGTTGAACGCTGGAAAATACCCAGTGAATTGTGAAAGTGAAGATGTGTCTATGTTTTACGTCAAGCCTTATTTATTCCCCGAAGAGGTACGTATATGCAGACATGAGGACTCACGCCCACTTCGTGTATATTAGGTAAGCCTAGTGTAACAAGGGTGAGTTTATTGTTATTAGGACGTAGGACGGTACCTATTGGCACTAGGGCGATGCGTTTTCATAGATAGCTATCTAATCAGCATCTGCAAGATTGCAAACTCTTCATTGGTGATTCCTAATACCGAATTACCGAAGAATTTAATTTTTTCTTCCAAGTACAACCTTTCTTATGAACCGAACTCTTTTCGCAAAAAGAATCACACTTGTCCGTTTTTTTTTTCGTCTAAACGTTTTTATAAGTTGTTTCGGTCAATCATAATTATCATCGTGTGGTTTAGGTAGGTACCTAAACCACCCCGGAACAAAAAAAAAAAAAAAAAAAAGGTACCTGTTACATTCAGCCAATCTGAGATATTTGACTTGAGCTGGTTAGGTAACATTACCTTGGGCACGCCACAATTGCGGCGATAAGTCCCCTCCTTGAGGAATGGCTAGAGAGGCGCCACGGCGCGGCGTCCTCACCTTCCGCCTGACGCAGGTCCTCACCGGCGAAAGAGGAGGCGGAACGCGTGAGGGAGAGGCAAATTTCGCGCCCTCACGCCCCTAACCGCCGCAGGACGAGACGCCCAGGGCGTCGGGAATCGCAGGCCGATTTCCGGTCACCGTAGGTGCAGGCTTGCGGACGGTGAGTAATGCATGGCTCGCCGTCCGATAAGGACCAGGCCCGGGTCGACGGCAAGTTGTGGTCCAAGCGCGCCTCAAATGATGTGAGCAGAATTGACGGAGTCCGCTAGGGCCGATGCCTGCCGGGGTTGCGAAGAAGTCCGAAAGGGAGATCGTTGCCCCCGACAACATGGCAACTGAAGGAACACGGGTGGGTTTTAAGTCAATAAGAGTCTGACACGTCCTCCCGCTCCGCCCAGAGCGGGAGAAGTTATTTGATAATTTCACAACCAAAAAAAAGGGTAACATTACCTATCAGTTGGCTGACAAATCTGACGTCATATCCAATATTCCACTAATTTCGCGTGGAAACACAAGTATTTTTTAATTACATCAATTCTAGATTTACTAACACTAATCATAGCCATTTCCGCATGGTTTCATTTGTGTAATCGAGTACCTACCTAGCACAGTCGACCACTTCCTTACATATAGGATCACAAATAAGACCACAAACTACTACTACATACGAGCTAGCTTCTTCGATGGTACAAACACCAGCACCTCAAGCGGGTAGCTTGATGTGCTGAAACTGTCAAATTTTCCCAATCAACTTTGAACCTTAAACTTAAATGATAAAGTTGAAAATCTATTAAATAAATTTGACAGATTGTAGTAGCTTGATGTGCTGGCGTCTGTACCTAGCACCCTGAATTTATTTTTTGCCTGGAATATTGTTCAGAAGAGGGAGCGAAAGAAATCAGGTTGAATTTCCCGTGAATGAGAAAGTTCCAAAATTAAAACAAGTTGACGGTTTAAATGTTATTAGTTAGCATGGCAATCAAGCAGTACATTATTTGCGTAACTTATTTTCGTAAAATTTGTTTCATTTTGACAGTTCAACAACATTCATTGCGTTATTTACGTTGTTGAGTAGATTTTTTTTCTAACTTATGAAGCAATGGATTAGCAATCTGTTTCAAATTGAAACAAATTGTGATTGATCGTGTATTGCGCAATTAGGGTACAAACATCCCACATTATGGTAAGTAAGTAAAGTACCTACCTAGTCCGGCCTTATGTTCTGTTGCATGTATTTATTGTATATTTTTATTAAGTAGTTAATGTAATCTTAATAAAACTTTTATGTAGGTACATATTTATAGAAGTCTCAGCAAAAAATTTAAAATTATTCTATTCGAAATGGCCACCTTTCAAAGTCAAAGTCAAAGTCAAATCATTTATTTCAAATAGGCCCATGTATGGCACTTTTGAACGTCAAAAATTACAAAATAATAAAATTGATTCTAGTCGCCCCTTCCAAAAGGTAGTTTTCGTATGGAGAAGAATGGGCAAGAAACTCCACCGTTACTCTTTTAAAATGTTTTACAATATTGTTTGTATATGTACGTACATTTGTTAAATAATTATTATATGTGAAGACGATGCACCTAGAATAAAATTACTATACCACAATAGGTAAAAACAATTAAAAATGAAGCAACGAGAGATAATTTAATTTGTGATAGATACATGGTTCTCACATATTTACAAACATTGTAAAAGTAGATGATTTTCCTAAAATTTTACAATTAATAAGTCAGTGTGTAAGGAAGTAATTACAGAATGTAAAATCAATGTCATAAAACACAAAGTAATAAATTTTACAATTACATTAGCAACCAGTTTGATTTTGTCTTGATTCTAAATTGTCCTATGGAGCAGGACCAGCATGTTTCCAAGCACTCTTATCTTGGATATAATCCTCTAATTTGTAATATGCTTGTTTACAAAGTGTACTTTTTATATGAGTTTTAAATTTTCTTTCATTTAATTGCAATATGTCACAAGGTATTTTGTTGTAACATTTAACACAGTACCCCATAAAAGATGTATGTACTTTAGATAACCTGAAAAATGGTTGATCTAGTTTATCTTTATTTTTAGTATTAAAATTATGTCTATCACTTATTTTATTAAAGAGATGTGGATTTTTCCTTACATACATAATATTTTCATAAATGAATTGGCAAGGTACCGTCATAATATTAATCCTTTTAAAAAGTTCCCTGAGAGATTCGCGACGACATAGGTTATAAATGGCTCTGACAGCCCTCTTTTGTAAAATAAAGACGGATTCAATGTCAGCAGCCCGACCCCACAGTAAAATGCCATATGACATAATGCTGTGAAAGTAGCTAAAATATACCAAACGCGCGGTTTCTACATCTGTTAACTGTCTTATCTTTCTAACAGCATAAGCGGCCGAGCTTAGCCGCCCCGCAAGAGATGTTATTATATGAGGTCCCCATTGTAATTTCCAGCGTGATTCCTAGGAAAACTGTTTGATTAATAAATTCCAGTTTTTCTCCATTCAATATGATGTCACATTCGCTACTTTTAACATTCGGTAATTTAAATCTAATGCACTTGGTTTTTTTCTCATTTAGTACCAAATTATTTACCGTAAACCAATCTTGGACCTGAAGAATAGAGTTATTCACGTCGTCAAGATTTTGTGACCGTCGATCTATTTTAAAGATCAATGATGTGTCATCTGCAAATAACACCATCTTCAGTTGATTTTGAAGTAATTGGGGTAAATCGTTAATGTAAACTAAAAAGAGGAATGGACCCAATATCGAACCTTGAGGAACACCCATTGCCATTTCAGACCCCAATGAGTTTACGCCGTTCACTTGAACTTTAATCTTTCTATCTTTCAGGTATGATCTCAGTAAATCAAGAGCTGTATTCCTAATCCCATAGTGTTCTAGTTTTAGCAGAAGTGTTTCATGGTTTACGCAATCGAACGCCTTCGAGAGGTCGTAAAAGATTCCAATGGCATCATGTGCTTCTTCCCAGGCATTAAAAATGTTCTTTATTAGGGTGACACCGGCGTCAGTGGTACAACGCCCTTTGGTGAAACCGTACTGTTGTTCATGAAAGATGGAATTTTTATTAAAGTGACGTAACATTTGATTAAGCATCAACTTTTCAAACACTTTACTGAGAACTGGCAGAATTGACACGGGCCTATAATTGTTGGGTTCCTTACTATCACCGGACTTGAACAAAGGAACTACTTTACTGAGTTTCATGAGATCCGGAAAGACTCCTTGGTCTACACTGGTGTTAAATATGAAAGCTAAATAGGGCGCAATGGTTTCGATGATAGATTTACAGACTTTTACAGACATTCCCCATAGATCTTCTGTTGATTTAATTTTAAGATCTTTAAAAGCTTTTATAACAGCCTGGGGGTTTGTATGCTGAAACCTAAACTCTAAAGGGCATGCTTTTACATTATTTCTAAGTAAGGCGGCAGAAAGCGCGGGTGATGAATTTAAGTTTTCGGTAGTTTTAAGGGGAACATTAGCAAAAAAGTTTTCAAATTCCTGAGCTATTTCTACATCTGAGTTGATGGGGCCACGTGCAGTCTCTAAATTTAATTCAGTATTACGCTGTTTTTTCCTACCTGTTTCATTATTTATTATTTGCCAGGTAGTTTTTATTTTATCATCAGCTGATTTTATTTTATTGCTAATGTAAAGAGCTTTAGCTATTTTGCACACACTTTTAAAAGTTTTAGAATATTTTGCGACATACTGATGAAAGCTTGTATTATTCGTATGTTGCTTTAGGCCATAAAGTTCAGAAAGCTTTTCCCTGCTTTTACGAATACCTGGAGTGGCCCAGTCACTAAATAAGAACTTCGTATAAATAGTTTTAGTCTTTAGGGGAAAAGTCTCAATAAATTGCTTGTTTAATAGTGAAAAGAACTCGGCGTAAAACTCATTAGGATCAAAAATATTATTAAAACTCTGAACACATAATTTACTTGCCAAAGAATTATCTAATTTCTCTAAATTTTTGCATGTAATTGACCTAAACCTTATTTGAATTTTTTGTAAAGGCATGTAGGTGCAAAATGTTATTGTTTGTCCACTGTGATCAGATGGCAACTTATTTACAATTTGTTTATGTAAGTAATCACAATTACAAAATATATTATCTATACAAGTGGCAGAAGAAGCTGTCACTCGGGTTGGTTCCATAAAAACATTTGACAAATCAAAAAGACTTAATAATCTGATAGTGTTCGAGTTATTTGGCTTTAAGACAGGCCTACGAAGCTACGATTTACGCACTATTTGCATTAGTCCAGAGATTTCTCAAGAGACACAATGGTGCCGATTCCCTTGCTCACAAACTAAACTAAATTTAAGTTCAGTGCATCTTTTTCTTTCTATTTCATTAAGAAAAGGACAGAAGATAAATTTTAGTTTAGTCCTGTCAAATTAATCAGCGCCTGTCACTCTCCATACAAGTTTAGACGTGATTAAAAACTTGCCGACTAAAATTACGTCAATTTACGTCACGCGCTGATTAATTTGACAGGACTAAACTAAAATTTATCTTCTGTCCTTTTCTTAATGAAATAGAAAGAAAAAGATGCACTGAACTTAAATTTAGTTTAGTTTGTGAACAAGGGAATCGGCACCAATGTCACAGTAAAGAGTTGAAAAGAAGAAAAGTTTTTATGTAGGATAAACATACTAGTTATATACACAACTAGCTGACCCCGGCAAACGTTGTTTTGCCAATTATTTGTTTGGGGTGGACAACCCTTATCACTTAGGGGTATGAAAAATAGATAGTAGCCGATTCTCAGACCTACTGAATATGCATATAAAATTTGGTAAAAATCAGTAAAGCCGTTTCGGAGGAGTAAGGTAACTAACATTGTGACACGAGAATTTTATATATAAGATTAGTCACCCGTCGCAAATGGACTTCTTGTGCCTGAATTTACACCCTTTTTTTTGGCTGTGAAATTATCAAATAACTTCTCCCACTGAGCGGAGCGGGAATGCCAGACTCTTACTGACAAAAACCCACCCGTGTTCCTTCAGTTGCCTGTATGTTGCCAGAGGCCACGGTCACCCTTTCGGACCATTCCGACCTAGATGACCCCATAACACTCCTCCAGGAGAAGAATAGGGCCACCAGTACAGTGCACAAACACAGACGCATCCCGTCATTCCGACCTCGCCGCCGAGGTCCTTTGCGATCGCGACCGCGTCCCCGAGTAAATGAGACTCCCCCCGACTCTTGTTCGAAAACGAGGTGCCAGCAGTTGTTGCAGCTGAGCACGTAGCTTTAAATACCCCGAATAATATAATATAATATAACTTTATTTGCATCATAAAAGTACAACCATATATAATTTGGTATTTTAAATATTTAGCAGGTAGACAGTACAAACGTAAATAAATCATTCCTGCACTTAAATACTAACCAATAATGTGATATTATATTTCTCACCTTTCTAACGTATTATAAGTATTGTTCGTTAAGTACTTACATCACATGATAATTATTTAGTTCGTATTTAAGCACTAATCACTCACAACAATTACTAACACTGATATTGTTATTTAGGTTGTAGCATTCGATTCACACTGTCCTCCGTACTAGTCGAAACTGTATCACGGTAAGACAGTCTTCCTCTTACACAATTAACCAGTTCTAAATACAAATAGTATAATAATCAAGATGAAAATCTAAGTTTGATCCAGCCTGTCCCTCTTTGCTGTCCTCCCCCCAGCAACGCCCTAAGCCGAGGTTCGTACCCCACAGGGGGTGCCCTTAGCGAGCGTTCGCCTAGTTAGGGTTCCGTAGTAAACAAGGAACCCTTATAGTTTCGTCATGTCCGTCTGTCTGTCTGTCTGTCCGCGGTCTAGCTCCGAGACCCTTAGTACTAGAAAGCTGTAATTTGGCATAGGTATACATATTAATTATGCCGACAAAGTGGTAATACAAAATTATGAAAAACATTTTTTTTTAGGGTACCTCCCATACACGTAAAGTGATGATGTTTTTTTTTTATTTTTTTATCCCACCATGTGTGGTATCATTGGAAAGGTCTTTCAAAAACATTGTGAGTATGTTAAAACTATTTTTGAATTCAGAGATCCGTTTGCGAAATATTAAGCTTTAAGGTGAAAATTTTTGTTAGAGTCAAGTGTCAGCTAAATGGTTGGTTTCACATACCTATGTGAAAAAATTCACAACAGTAGCTTATATAACGAATTTAAAAGGAAAACTATCACAGCTGAGTAGGCTTTACAAGTTAACGAGTAATAATCGACCAACTTAGATTTGCGGTTGTAAAAACATGTTCTCCCATACAGAATGTATCGGAGAACATGTTTCTCAACTACAAAGTTAAGTTTGTTCTTGGGATAAATTCATTCCAACTACGGAACTCTACATTGTGCGTGGTCCGACATGCACTTGGCCGGTTTTTTTTAATTTAGTATAGTTTATGCCCCTGACTGGAGGCTTTAAGTGTAGAAGCTTAAGGCACCCACAGGAAAGTCCGGTTAAGCAGCCAATACCTTGGTGGTCAAAACTGCGAGATGCCCGAGTTAAAAAAAAGAAGGAAAAACACCCTTTCGGACAAACCTGCAACGCTGGCAGGCATCGGTCCGAGCCGGTAGAGGAGTGCGGACTTCCCTGGACGTGCTTCTTCGCTACCTACCAACATACTCTCTACTGTAAGTAGAAACCAAAAAAATACCTCTTCTCTCGGATAATACCGATCTTTGAAAATGAGATCATACGTAGGTAACGTAGGGGATTACCTTAATACCGAGAAAATAATACGTCACATAAGTGTTATCAGTTATTGATTTGAAAATATGTTATTTATAGGTACGGGTTTCTGGGAATTCCCTTAATAAATCCCGTATAAATTGGAAATGAGAACTTCAATGAAATACCTACCTAAATGGTATTTCTCTTTTTTACGAACCGTAATTTTACCTACTAAGTAGAAAAGAAATACTTAGATATAAGCATATGTTTGCCTACAAAAATCCATGGTTACGACTTACGAACTCAACAGGGGTTGTTGAATGACTGTCATTTGTTGAAAGTTAAAACAGTTGCTTTACGGAGTCATGGGTGACAATGAATAGAATCGTATTAATTCACATTATTTAAAATTCAGCTCGATTTGGTTGTGTGTGCAGCCCCTAAAGGCTAGTAAACAGGCGCAAAACTGCTTACGAAAATAAAGAGTCGAGTCGCGCCTGTCTGCGGGAGCCTTAATTTAGGCAAAGTACCTAATTGGGGTTCCATAGTAAACAAGGAACCCTTATTATTTCGTCATGTCCGTCTGTCTGTCTGTCTGTCGGCGGTCTAGCTCCAAGACCCTTTGTACTAGAAAACTGTAATTTGGCATGGATGTATATATTAATTACGCCGACAAAGTGGTAAAATAAAATTAAGAAAAAAAAGTACGTGAAAAAAAAACGTGTAGGTACCTTAATTTTTTTTTAAGGTAGGTACCTCCTTTACACGTAAAGTGGTGATGTTTTTATTTTTTTTTCTGTCCCATTGTGTGAGGTATCATTGGAAAGGTCCTTTAAAAACATTATGAGTATGTGGCAACCACTTTTGGATTCAGGGATCAGTTTGCGAAATATTAAGCTTTAAAGTGCTAATTTTTGTTAGAGTCAAGTGGCTAAATGGTTGATTTTGGATGTGTGAAAAAAATCACAGCAGTAGTTTATATAACGAAATTAAAAGGAAAACTATCACAGCTAAGTAGGCTCTACAAGCTAACGAGTAATAATCGACCAAATTAACTTTGCAGTTGCAAAAACATGTTTTCCCATACATTCCGTATGGGAGAACATGTTTTTTAACTACAAAGTTAAGTTTGTTTTTGGAATAAATTCATCCCAACTACGGAACCCTTTTTTTTTGGGTGGGAAATTATCAAATAACTTCTCCCGCTCTGGGCGGAGCGGGAGGGCGTGTCAGATTCTTACTGACTAAAACCCACCCGTGTTCCTTCGATTGATTGCCCTGTTGCCGGGGGCCACGATTTCCCTATCGGTTTTCTTCGAACCCCCGGCAGGCATTGGCCCTAGCGGACCCCGTCAATTCTGCTGACATCTCTTTACCATGGCCTGAACCAGGGCCGGACGCGAGAGATCACCGCCACCGATCGCCTCTACGAGGACACGGCGTTGCTCCGCGCAAGCCGGGCAGACCTCCACCGTATGCTCCACCGTGTCCTCAGGCCGATCCACACAATGGTGACACCCGGGTGTTTCCTCCCGCCTTATCCTGTACAGGAACCTCCCGAAACAGCCGTGTCCGGTGAGGACCTGCGTCAGGCGGAAGGTGAGGACGCCGTGGCGTCTCTCCAGCCACTCCTCAAAAAGGGGTCTTATCGCCGCAATTGTGGCGTGCCCAAACTACGGAACCCTTCATTGTGCGTGGTCCGACACGCACTTGGCCGGTTTTTTGTTTCATCATGTTTAAATATCGAGTCCCATCATGTCTGTGTAGTGTAGTTTCGCTGGCAACTTTAATTTGACCTGGTATATACCAGTATATTCCTACTGAGCGGCCTTTGCCACCACTTTCCGCTTTCCAATATTTAATTTGAAATGCTGGGAATTTTCCTAATGATTAAAAAATCAAAAAAAAAAACAAAAACGTGTCTGTCGGAACTGCGCACAATGAAGGGTTCCGTAGTTGAGATGAATTTATTTATCCCAAATACAAACTTAACATTGTAGTTGAAATACATGTTCTCCCATACATTCCAACTGCAAATGTAAGTTTGTACGCACAATATTGAGAGATTTACCATATTATTTTAGACCGTAGACTTCTTACAGGTTTTCCTGTAATCTATGAATAAAGAGCCATACTATGTGCTTTTTTTTTTAAATTTTATGTACAGTACAGTAATTTCGGAGATAAGGGTAAAGGGGGATGGGCAAAAATGTATGGGCTCCGTCCCCACCCATCAACAGAAATGAAATGTAGCTCAATTGATAGGTCTTGGCAAGATTATATTTTTTTACTATGGCGACATTGCCCAAATGCATGGGGTTCTCATGGTATCTTACGTTTAAACAAATATTTCGTTTACGTATTATTGATGAATAATTCCAAAATACTTACTCATTTATCTATTCATTAGTGCACAGCGGCGGGCGGCGTATGCACATAAAGATAACCGGTAATAAAACAACCCCCGGGAGGGGGAGGGGGAGCGGGGGTACCCGCTCCCCAACCCACGCTCTTGCGCAGGTAGTCGCCCGAACCTTAGTCACAGTCAGTTCGCTGCAGTGTACGTTCACGTGTTATTTATTTCTATGTTATCGGTATTTACTTTACAACTACGACCCCTTTTTGTTTACTGGACTGATTAATAGCTTTTCGATTGACCCTGGCACGATAAAGGACTTTGTGATAACTGGATTGGATACTGTGTATTATGGAAACTGGACAGCGGTGTATTATGTGTCCGCGATCTGTTTTGCGACAAAGGCGACACATTCTACAAGAGGCGTTAATTGAAAGTGAACCTGAATTAGTTAACTATATTTCACAAAATGCGCTGATACAGGTAAATAACATCTTTTATTATATATTTAAATAATAAATATAACTAATATGTACTTAATTCTAACTAATAAGTGTTTTTCACAGCAAAATATTTATAATAATGTAGACCCTCCTGTGCCACACCTACAATATGTACATTGGTTGCCATTTTATACTTGGGACTACACTTTCGGCGAACATTTACACCTATTTATCTAGCCCCAAACTAAACAGAGCTTGTACTATGAGCATTATACTATGTAACGAAACACTCACATTAATACATATTATTTGAATATGTATAGAAAACAATACTAAATAATAAATTCTTTATTTAAATACAAAAAATATATGCACGGTAGGGGCTGCAAAGTTATATAACTGTGTTACAGCCGCTAACGCCCACCTTCTAATGAAGTATTAGAAAAAATCGACCCATATTACAAATAGATCCGGGCAGTGAAAAGTCGTGAATTCGAGACCCATCAGAGCTAGTAGTAATACGGGTCGTTTTTTTCTAATATGTACTTCATTTTCAATAGTAAAAATTGCATTAAAAGTTAAAAAAAATTTTTTTTTTATATGATGTGTTATGTATTAACCACTGTTAATACTAAACACGTCATATTCATTACACGAATACGAGTACTTGTGCCCTACGAGACTTGACTCCGCGACCCTTGGTTCAGAAGGCAGATTCTAATACTCATCAATTTTTATTTTTGTTCCAGGTTGTATTCAATAACACTATGGCAGTGTGCCATAGATGCTGGCAAAGAGCTAGCAATGCTACGCGACAAGGTCGCATCGGAAATGCAGACAATGACGTCCCAGGTCCTGAAGATCAAAGAAACGCGAATGATGTCAATGTACAAAATATCGTTGTGGAAGTTCATCATGATGTTGATGATCAAGATCAGATGTTGAACGATGATGGAGCAAATCAAGAACAGGACTTTTACGTTCGAGATTATGTGAGGGCATCAAATTCTTCTCGTAGCTGCTGTTACAGACAGTGCACAAACGAAAACCTTAGGCGAATCCCACCTTCAATGAAAGTGTATTTGGTATGTAACTATCGCCTGTATATTCCACCGAGTGCACGATTATGCCATGATCATTTAAGCAACACAAACATCGACGAAATATTAGACAACATCAACGTTACGTCCTATTTCAATTCTTCTTTTTTTTCGGACTTGACAAACATGTTGGTAAATGCCATTAACAATGCCCCTAGTTTGGATTTTGAATCTGGACTTAATGTACAGGAATTACATTTTTGGACCGGTTTGACATTAGAACAGTTCGATACTATCTTGGCGGAAACACCGAGTCTATCAGAAAGGGTCCATCATCCACGTACAGTTCTAGGTGTATACGTAACTAAACTGAGAACTGGTGAACCTAACGAGAGACTGGCGATGCTCTTTAAAACATCACGCAGAGAGCTCGAAAGAAAATTAAAAATGGCCAGAGAATGTCTAACCCAAGATTTTGTTCCAAACCATCTTGGAATAACCCATGTTTCTAGAAGAGATCTTCTCGAAAGAAATCTAATGATACGAAAAGCTATTTATGGGAATGAGGAAAACACTATTTTGATTTTAATAGCAGACGGAACATATATTTATGTAGAAAAAAGTTCGAACTTTTTGTTTCAACGCAAAAGTTATAGTCTGCACAAGTTATTAAAGCCTTTTTTGTTAGTAACCAGCGATGGCTATATAATCGATGTTTTAGGGCCATATCCTGCTGTGACATCGGATGCGACGATTATGCGTAATATAATGAACCAAGACGAGCATTTATTGCATTGGCTCATACACAGAAGAGATGTATTTATATTAGACAGAGGGTTCAGAGACAGCATTTATGACATCCAGTCGCTTGGCTATGAGTTTCACATACCTCCAACAAAAGACAGACATGCTACCCAACTCACCACTGAACAGGCAAATAAGTCGCGGTTAGTAACGATATGCCGGTGGGTGGTAGAGGCTGTGAACGGAAAGTTTAAAAATAGGTTTAAACTTTTAAGGCAGTCATATTTTAACAGAGCTTTACCGAATATGTTCGTTGATTGTAGAATCGCTGCAGCGATCATAAATGCATATTATCGCGTTGCTACTGACACCAGGCTTGCCTCAGAAATACTGAATATCATATACGATAAAATCAACACGCCTAATCTGTTACGTGATTACGTAGAAATGAAAAATCTCAATCGACAGAGAGTGACTTTTACGGCCATGGAAGCACAAATGCCTCACTTCGAAGACTTTCCGAGATTAAGCGAAGATGACGTCATTTTAATAGCATTAGGCACTTATCATTTAAAACTCGCTAAGTCTTACTGTGCAGAACATTTTCGAAATGGATTATACATTATTGAATTATATCGCGAAAATGCATTGAATGACTTGCCAAGATGCAATATAATGATAAATAATGCGTGGCTGATAAGAGCGCGAATACAATCTAGACATGTTAGATCGCGTATATATTATTCGTATGTGCTAATTGATGGGAATATTACTGATAGACATGCTATTGCCCACTATTACTGTACTTGCTTGACGGGCAGTCGCACTGTAGGAAGTTGTGCTCATATCATATCCATTATATTATGGTACATGGGAATAGGTCGTCACTCAGATTTTAATCTGCCAGCGCATCTGTTAGACAGCATTATAATTGACGAGTAAAAATCATTATTGAAAAATATAAAAATTAAATGTACCATAATATAATATTATGTCATATTATAATATTATATAATATTATCATATTATAATATTATATCATATTATAATATTATATCATATTATAATATTATGTCATATTATATCCATTAGAAAAGATAATCTTAATATGAGATAAGTTCTAAGTAGCTTATTTAGAACTTTACTCAGCGATTGTAAAACATGCCTTCACTATTTTATTTGCCTACTATGAGTATTGTAAGAATATAAAATATCCATTATATACAGTGTGTCTGGACATGGACTAGCGATATTCTAAATACTTAAATATAAACTATTTTAAAGTACAAATACACTCTAAGCTTGGGTCGAATACACTTCCCCGTTTTTGTGGTAATTAACAATTATTGGTTGAATTGCATAATTTTTGTATTTTTTTTCCACTTTCACATTTTTTTTCTAGTTTTGGTGTTGTAAATACATTGTTTTGTAATGCAGGTGGTAGACAATATTATTGCCTTTCAAATAAGCCTATTTTTATCTCAGTGTGACTAAAACTTTGAGAGATATGTTTTTTTTTTGTACTCGCATAGAGAATATTTCAATAAAAAAAACAAAATGGCTGCCACATAGCGGGGAAGTGTATTGGACCCAAGCTTAGAGTGTAATTGTACTTTTAAATAGTTTATATTTAAGCATTTAAAATATCGCTAGTCCATGTCCGGACACATTGTATAAAAACTAAACTTATAATGGATAACTACCAGTTGAAATACATTTTGTATATTTTGTTTAATTACTCCATCATATTTTGTACAGTAATATAACCATAATGTTAAAATAACTTACAAATGTAACATAAAAATATACGTTAATTAATAATTACAAATTGTTTTTTTTTTATTAATATTCCCACTGATTTATCTAAAACAAAGGATTTTAATCAAATAGGGAGCACTTTAGGAACACATAGGTATCAGTTCCATGTTTGTTGGTAGGTGGGGACGGAGCCCATACATCAATAATACGTCAACGAGATATTTGTTTAAACGTAAGATACCATGAGAACCCCATGCATTTGGGCAATGTCACCATAGTAAAAAAATATCATCTTGCCAAGATCTATCAATTGAGCTATATTTCATTTTTGTTGATGGGTGGGGACGATTCCGCCCATAGTCCTTTTCATCGAATTTCTTAAATATCTTTAAAAGTTTTATTTTTATTTATTTTTTAATTATAAAAAAATATGTCGCAACAAGCCCTTTCATTTGATATGTCATACGGTACTGTTAGCAAAACTTTTTTTAAATTTCTGGTTTGCCCCCAAAAGTGTCCCCTTTATTCAAAATTCATTTATTTACGTTACACGTTCGTGTTTGAGTCACAGAAATACATATGTGTACCAAATTTCAACTTAATCAGTCCATTGGATTTGGAGCAAATTGGCTGTGATAGACGGACAGACAGACAGACACACGAGTGATCCTATAAGGGTTCCGTTTTTCCTTTTGAGGTACGGAACCCTGAAAAAACCTAAAGCTCATAAATGACTAATCCGACAGCCAAGACTGCAGCATGTGGCTGTCACATATAAAATACTAAAAGCACGCGCGAAATGAGGGCACGCTCAGATTTGTGTTTCTTTTTGCCCGACTACGCGACGCAAAGGAGGGTAATGTTTTATATATATGTATATTTGTTTCTTTGTGGCGCTCTATAGACCAAACGCGTGGACCGATTTTGATGATTCTTACGTCAATCGATTTATCATAGGCCGCATTCAGAGTTACGCCAAAAGTATAATATTGCGAATCCGACCAAATTTAATAATTACAAAATATAAGGGTTGAATTGAATTGAATAATAATTGTGACTGGACTTTGGTCGGATTCGCGATATACCACTTTTAGCGTAACTCGGAATGCGGCCATAATCTTGTGAGTGTCACTAACTGTGCGTTTGCACTGGCGAAACATTTACAACGAAACATGTTGGAATCTCTATTTTCTGTCAATTTTCCATACAAAGTTGGACAGGCACTAGAGATTTCAACATGTTTTGTTGTGATGTTTCGCCAGTGCGAAAGCATAGTAAGGACAAGACAGTAGGTACGTAATCAAAATTCAATAAGGCGACAACTAGACGAAAAGAAAAAAATTGAGTCGACGAATATGTCAAGGGGGTATCATTGAATAGGTTTCTCTGATCATTTTTCATTTTGAATGACCATTTAGAATCTATAACGATTTTTAAAGTTGGTTAGCAACCATGCTTACTTACTTAATTTCAAAACTTATAATAAAGCTGTGATAAAGTTCTTGTATAATCGTATATTTATGATGCTCCCTAACCGGGTTTATGCAAAATTGAAAGCGTGTGATGACTTCTATAAAGCAAAAAATAATTCTAACAGTTAGGTATATAGGTAGCTGTATTTCTAGATATGACCAAAGCGTTCGATATGGTATGCCATAATAAATTATTAAACAAATTAGAACAGTACGGTATACGAGGCCCTGCCTACAATTGATTTGAAAGGTATTTAAGGGGTTGAAAACAATGCACAGAGATTGTAATGCATCCAGAGACTAACACTCAGGTAACACATAGGTCCCCATACTTAACGAATCACTATGGCGTACCACAAGGGACTATGCTGGACCCGATGTTGTTTTTAGCATATATAAACGAATTGCCAGAATCAACGGATCAGTAAGATTATTCACAGATGATACCACTATGTTTTAACAAAAGAAGCCACGATTGATCAGGCAATAAACGTCACCAATGAAGCTCTAGAGCTGTAAATAATTTAGAAATAAATACCGATAATACTAAATTCATAAGATACCTGACATATAATAAGGAAAGAAATAAAAAAGACACGATAGACTTGCCAATAAAATATAATAATAACATCATTGAAGCAGTAAATAAAATAAAAACGAACACTTATTTAAATTATAATTATTGACATTATTTATAAATCTAATCAATAAATTGATAAACTGTCTCGACTTTGAAATATAATTTACTGTACAGACGCCAGCACATAAGGCTACTACAATCTGTCAAATTTATTTAATAGATTTTCAGCTTTATCGCTGAAGATTAAGGTTCAAAGTTCATTGGAAAAATTTGACAGTTTCGGGTAGCTTGATGCGCTGTCGTCTGTACCTGCAATCTCTGCAAATAAATTTTTACTTACTTAATAATGTTAATGTGCCTAATTAATATTAACGAAGCAAGACTGTACATTTTATTATGATTATGATATGTATGACTAATGAAGTAATTACTAATGACATAGTTGTAATTTCATGATATTATTATGCATGTAAGTACAGACGCCAGCACATCAAGCTATTACAATCTGTCAAATTTATTTAACAGATTTTCAACTTTATCGCTGAAAAATAAGGTTCAAAGTTGATTGGGAAAATTTGACAGTTTCGGGTAGCTTGATGTGCTGGCGTCTGTACTAGAAATATTTTCACGACTGATAAGTCGAATATAGTGAGACTAAAATTATTTTACCATGTTATTATATAAGTACCTACCTATATTCTGGCAAATAAATTTTTCATGCTGTGGGGTGATATGGTGAGTCTCTCTGTCTCTAGCGCAAGGTACCTACAGTCCGTTGCCATCCTAGAGAGCCAAAGCTTAAAAATGTGCCAGCATCTATACCTATACCCTTCAAACCGGAACAAGCACTTGATGGTTTAAATAGGAATGTCTAGTTGGTAATCGTAATAGGTACCTACTCTCGGCTCCTCTCGGTTCTATTATATTGCTGTGCCTGTAGTGTCTCTGTGTCTTACGAACTTAGCGCCTAAAATATGATATGAATACGTGCTTAGATTCTTAGAAGATGCGGTAGTATTATATTATCTGTGGTGCGGTGAAGCATGTAGGTAAAACCTGTGATAATAATAATGGTGCCGATTCTCTTGTACACCGAACTAAACTATCACTAAAATTCCTTACTTTTGACTATGAGAATCTCAAAGCTATTCTGCAAAATAAATTCTCTAAATTTAAAAATAATTTTGACACATCTCTAAATCGAATTTGACAACCGCGACTCCACACGTGATACCTAACCACGTGAATCTTTTTAGAGCCGGAGGCGCGCAGGGGGGGCAGCCTCGACGTGTTTTATATGGATTTTTCACTTTTTGTGTGGAAAATAAGAAAAAATATTACCTACATGTAGAGTGTTAGGGGTTTAAGGGTTCTAAAAAGGGTGTCGAAATTTTCATTATTTTTGCGATTGGACACACCGTTTTCGAGATATAAGCAAAAGAAAAAAAAATATTCAGTACCTACTGTTTTTTCATCTGAAGTCGAGGTGTTGGTGTGAATTTTAGTTCATGACAACCAATTTTATTCCACATGTTTTTAGTCGCGATTAAAAATAGTCATATTTAGTTAGAAAATCTAAATTTTAGGTTAAAAACGTCAAATTCAGAATAGCAAAATTGCCATTTTCACTAAACTAATATCTCAGTGCCATCTTAATGCTGTCAAACTAAAATATAGTTAAGTCTATTATAGTTAAGTCTATTTCAGTTAAGTCTATTTCAGAATGGGAAATCGTCGTTTGACAGGAATAAACTAAATTTTGGTGATTTTTAGTTTAGTTTAGAGGCATTTGTGACAAGAGAATCGGCACCTATGTATATCTACCACAACTAACGATTTACATTTTTCTACATGATTTTTGGAACTAAGTTGTAATATTTGATTGTAAAAAAAGAATTTAGAACAACAAAGCAGTATAATAAAATTTCATTGACAGAGAACGTCAAAAAAGGTAGACCACGTTCCATTTAGCGTATTATTCGCCAATAGGCTACACCATAATATCACAGACTAATTAATTATGGAGCGCTTACAAACCTTACTACACAATGTAAAAAACTGAATGGGTTTAAGCGAAATTGTTTGTATTTCTCACTTTAGGTTACATAAATAAAATTGAAATTTCTTTGAACCGTTTGACGTTTTGAGGCAACGGTACTTTTATGATTCTACCGTAAAACGAACACACCTTTAGTGTTTACGTCAACCGAGATTTTTATGTAAGTGAAATGTCAAAATGGGAGTGAAAACTTAAAGAAAACAATGTGAAATTACTGTATTTTTTACTCTGAGAATGAAAAGAATCTACGTAATGACGCTATAAAATCACATCCGAAATGTTTACCAAGAAATCTCACCAGGATGTTAAGAAATCAACAGTTAAAATACAAGACTCCAAAAAGGATTCAGCAACCCGACTGAAACACTTAAAAATCGTTTTAGGTAAGAAATAAATGGGTTTATTGTTATTCCTAGGATGGATAGAGGGTCTTAGGAGATGATGTGATGAACTGTGAGGTTTTTGTAGCATCGACACCTATCACATTCCATACATGCTAATTAGTCGCGAATAACTGTATTTGATGCGCCTCAACTTACAAACTGTTTATTGTATCAAGGAAGTAGTATTTAAAGTTTCACTTCAACTTGATTGTGATTTTAAATAAGCGAATAATGGTGCATTGGCATCTAATTGCTGTACAATTCCTTTTGTTTAAAATATTATTGTGTTGTGTACAATGGTCTCCTTATGAGATCACTGTTCATTTCTAGGTTAATGTCTTTCTTGTTTTGTGGATTTTAAATATGAGAACATAAAATTAAACTTTTCACCTCCATAATGTTGCTTAATTCAGCAGTATCAATAAAGAAAAAAAACATTTAAATATTTTTAATCCGGAATAATTACTGTTGAAATCTTTTGATTTTTTAACCAAATGAGATTTTGATGATAACACCGAGGTTTTGTTAAATTCACTATCAATAATGAAATCTCATTCATAAAGCCTGTGAACTTTACATTGACTGCATTCTTATAATGGCGGTATTGGCATACAGGCAGATAAGTTAATAATGGCGGTCATGATCATGACAAATAATACAGGACATTGACCCTATTTTAAGTCCTTAGCAGCCATGTAATAATGTATAATTCTGCTATTCCAAATGATTGACTATTGCCCTAATGGCATGTATTTAGCCATACACTGCTCAAGCCATCAAAGATAGGTAGAAATACTATTTTGTACACCAAATTTGTAACATAGCTCAACAACACTAATCTACATGGTCCTCTTATGGTTGACCAAGATTATGTTTGGATTTTAATAGAGACTTTGACCCTTGAATTTGTTTCAACATTTATTTTATTTGTTGTCCTTGTAGCTTATTTTTTATTAATATGACATGTAAAAGTGATTCCAATATCCTACTTATGAAATAAACAATTTTATTTTATGGGCACAATGGTGCCGATTCCCTTGTTCACAAACTAAACTAAATTTAAGTTCAGTGCATCTTTTTCTTTCTATTTCATTAAAAAAAGGACAGAAGATAAATTTTAGTTTAGTCCTGTCAAATTAATTAGCGCTTGACGTAATTTTAGTCGGTAAGTTTTTAATCACGTCTAAACTTGTATGGAGAGTAACAGGCGCTGATTAATTTAACAGGACTAAACTAAAATTTATCCTCTGTCCTTTTCTTAATGAAATAGAAAGAAAAAGATGCACTGAACTTAAATTTAGTTTAGTTTGTGAACAAGGGAATCGGCACCAATGACAGCTTAACGAAATGTTCAAAAAGTAATTTCTAATATCATCATCACTTAAAAAGAAATAGTGACCATTCTCAAATTTTATTAGCAGAAAGAAGGACTCCACTCAACTCAACAATGAACAATGTGAATTATACAACGCTTATCTGTGATATTTAAACTGTTAACATCCACTCATATTTAAACTGTTAACACCCACACATATTGCTAATAACATAAAATAAGTGGTACTTTATTTATCAGCAAATGTATTGTTTTAGAACATTTTGACACTGATGAAGCCAAAAACTACTTTGAAGGCAACTTCAGTCATGTCTACTTCATATTGTACGATAACTTCATCCAAGCTGAAAACAACCTGCGACAACGAGGTAACTATTGCGTTCAATACTTATTAGAAACTGTTGTAAATAAATCTCATAAATAATTCAAAATCCTAACTTTCATGTTGTGAAGAAAGAGTGATTGAGTGTGATGTGATGTGTCCGTCTTGCATTCCTGTGAAGATTTTACAAACATACATTCATTTTAAAGATACTCTATTAGATGAAACACATCATCAAAATGTCTTATACAAGTTAATTAAGAATATAGACAAAATATGTATAATGTTATTATAATGTAGTATGTTGTTATAATTTTTTGTCATAGATACATAATTCCAATGTACACACATATTTACTTATTATTTTTCTGTTTTTTGCGGTACAGAACTTCCATTTCATCTCGGTGAGTTTTGGGTGTTTTGATCATCAGACAGTCACTCATGTTCCATAAATCAACCTTTTTGCCATACACTATAAACTGGTTGAATAATGTTTAAAGTTAAATAGGTAATTATGAAACAATGTGTAATAGAAAATTATGAAATTGCAGATTGAAAGAGTCTATTATTGTTTTTCCTCATTTGATATGAAAATATAGTAACAGGTAGTAAATATATAAAACAATAATAAAAACATACCAAAACTTTAAACATTATTTAGCTCCTTTATGTAATAGAAATCATATTTCATGTGTGCATTGAATTTGGCGCTTGACATTAATCCTGGTAGATGTCATTATCTTATCTCATTAGATTAACCATAAACTTATAATGAACACTGGATTTTTCATCACTTACCTTGGGATGATAAGCATGTACTGTCATAGAATTATTGACCAGCTGGTCTTTGTATATAACATTGTTGAGTAAGCTAAGAAATAATTTACATATTGAGGTTTTAGCATTCACAGGCTGTATTTAAACGAGGATAAATTGAAATGTCCATAACAAAAGTCTGAGTCACGCCTAACAGATATGTCGCTAATGGGATCGACAATAGAAAACATAATAGTTCTTTAATGACCATATTAAAACAACATTGTTTCCAGCTTCATGTAACACTCATGGTAACCTTACACTCTCATTTACATGCAAATTGAGTTATTTCTTATGTGTTCTAGTACACAAGGCAGGCAGAGAAGAGCTAGAAGGGGCATTGTCCCTACTAGACAAAGTATTATGCCTCCTGCCAGAGCTGATCGGGAAAAGATGGCAGTTACACTCATTGACGAGAATATTTTCGAAACTCCTCCATAGTGGGAACTCACAGAAATTAAGAGCAGAGGCTATCAGGTACTAGCAATCATCACAAAAACAAATCTCTATAGTAAAACAATGTAAAACGATTCCAATGTTATATTTGCTTTTAGATATTTCCTGCTATGGTACCAAGCACTTGGTGATAATGCTCCAAATGAAGTACACAAAATGTTCGCCACACTCGTCCCTGGCATGCCTGAACCAGTCATCATGCCGATCGGATCTCCTCTCAAGCCGAACATTACAGCCAACGAAACCCACGGCTCTGGCGACTTCAGTATAGAAGACATTATGCACCATCCGAACTTTAACTCTGCTGTAGATAATGCAAAGAAAGTTGTCGTGGAACAAACACCAACTGGGATCATGGGGAAACTGGCCAACGTGTCAGCTTCCATATTCCATGATACAAATGCTTTGAACCCAGTACAAAGTGTAGAGATCCAACCTCTCCTGCCACCAAGTGCTAACGAAAAGGCTGTTGACAACGAGACCAAATATTTCTTTGAAATACTTCTCGACGGAATGGCCACGTCAGTTACGAAGATCCAATGGAGAGACAGATGTCATACAAAGGCAATGAGATGTTTCGCATTTCTACTGGAGAAATTCAAGATTTATTATTTGCCTGTGATCTGTCCTCAGTTTAATGTCAAGAATTCACTGTATAAACCTAATTTAGGTAAGTTGTTGCATTCTATTATACTGATATGACTACTACGATCTAACCCATGTAAAAAATAAAGACAGTGAGCTAACAGATTCACCAAAAATCACACTAAAAAATAACTTTAACTTTTGAACTTAATAATAAATAATATCCATAAATGTCCCATAGTCCCATAAGTAAGAGACGATAGCTGTTCTCACACAAGTTTATCACACAAATCTAAATATTCAACACCAACTTTTACTACTTCCACAGAACTGCCAGTCCAACACAACATTCTAGAAGATGATTACGTATTATGCCGCGTAACTCTTATCAAATGGGTGGCCGGCTACGCTCACTTTATGAAGAAGCAAGGCAGCGACGGTGGCCAGCCTTCTTCTATGACCAGCACCGGTTCGCACTTGCCACACTCGAACACACCTACCCCGGCCACCTCGTTACATCATGAGGAAGAAACTTCGTTCACTGTGGGACATCCATCTGATTCGAGTAGAGCTTCGTCACATGATTCTGCTTCTAATACTCCGCATCCTAGCTTGGAATCAGGTTTGTGTCTTTTTATCAGTTGGCTGTAGATTTAAATTATGTAACAAATGCAAGGCGCACAAAGTCTGTTCTAACTGCGTTACAGAGTCGATTGTACACGGCTACACATCAATCTATACATTTCCAGTATAAGCTGACCTCGCATTGTACGGAAATCCTACAAAATGTGAGATCAGCATAAACTGGAAATGTATAGCTTGATGTGTAGCCGTGTGTACAAAAAATCTGAAATTTATTTGACCTAGGTTAAGGCACCCAACATACACCCAAAAAAGAAACCGAAAAATCTTTGAAACAGTACTGATTGTGTGCCTCACGGCTGCGCCAAATAGCCCAAGTTATACCTAATTTCTATCAGTCAATAGCATAGCATAACAATTTATTTTGTTTATCTCCAAAATATAGAGATACTACAAGTCCTAGAAAGTTTTTATTTCACTTTGATGTCCTTAGTTTAGTACATTTTCTTACTACCCAGGTTCCGGAGTATTCGAAGAGCTGAGTTCCGAGCTAGTGGTGCGCGATGTGCTGTGTTGTTCGTCGCGCGAACACGTCGACTTCACGATAGAGGTGCTCCGGCAAGCGTTCCTACTGCCTTTTTCCCATGCGGCAGCTGTCAGACGCGTCATAGCGCTGTATAAAGACTGGATACAGATGAATGTGAGTTACTAGTAAATAACTAAGATTGTACATGTCGCACGCTTTTAAAAACCTTTGTAAATCTTGAAAGTACATAATATGCCATCAAAACTTGAGTAGAATTTTCATGATTGGAAAAACCATGTTATATGTCGCGCCCCCCCCCCACATGAGACTTACAGATAGTGCCATCCACGAAGACACAATTCCTGTTTTTTTTAATGGCTTCTCGTAGTTGGCCTCTGAGGATCGTAACTATTTAACTGGGCTGTCCTGTGGCTGCCTTAAGCTGCTAACTTTAAGTCTCCAGTCAGATGATTACTGTACTGTAAGCTGTACTTTAGTACGAAGCGGAACGGGGCGCGTCTTGGTGGATGGGCACTATCTATAAAAATTGCGAAAAAAATGTTATTCCTTCTTTTTTTTTTGCATTTAAATAATAAATAGGCTGTAAGGGCGTTTTAAAAATTTCAAAAGAGAGGTTTAAAATAAATGGTATATTTTTTAGTATCTCAAACATCGTCCTAAAAAGTGGAGCTCAATGTTGCCAAATGCATTAAAAGACCTGTGATACATTTCACCCCTAAAAGTTTCTCCACACTTAACCTTATTTAACATACATTTTACCTTATTCTGGTGGCATATCATCGTTTTCCTCGCTCGGCTGGTTCCGCACTGATTGCTCGTGAGGCGAGTCGATGGCGCCCAATGTGTTAGATATGCATATGCATAACTGATTATAAGTTGTACTGCATGAATAAGCAATGCAAATACCACATCGATTAGGTCGTAATACCTAGATACCGTAGCTAAGAACCAGGATTTACATTCGAAAACTGCTAAGCATTAATTAAAAATAGAATGAATGTCTAATTCAAGAGAGATCGGTCGCAATCAATCATAAAGTCTAGATATTGTCTAAATATATCTGTCTAGTGTAGAAAAAAGCCACTTTTACTTATCTTCATCATAAGTTAATCAAACCTGATAGAACAGGTTTAAGCTACCTGAATTTACAAGTAATAAAACAACTTTCTTTTCACACTTTCGTTCATCTAGAATCGAGTTTGTATTTAAACCCCTACTTATCAAATTGCCATATTTCGAAGATACTAAGAACCTTCCTTAAAAATTTGGGGGACTCTAAACGCCATAGGCATTATAACAATAAAACTTCTATTGTCTCGTTCAATGTCCTTGAATGCGTTAATTGAAATTAAAGTCACCTAACCCCAAAAAATTTACATAATGTTCTGTTCGACAGGTGGCAGAAATACCGCCATTCTTAGTAGAGAATACATTCGAGCAGCAAGGAGCCGGCGAGCCTGCTGCCCCGCCGCGGCGCCTGCGCAACGACTCGTACCTCGGCGCTGTGGGACGAGATAACGTTATGGTACGGGCTGGGTTACAGGTAACGCATGCTAATTTGTGTCCTATCTTTTCACAAACCTCATACTAACACTACACTTGATGTATTCGTGAAAATATTCGTGTTATTTCGTTAGCACAAAATTAACTTTATTTCAAACAATTCCTAATTTGAGAGACAGCTTCCTCACTGGAGGAACAGTTCCGTCCTGTCAATAAACTCCCACAACAAATCTGCTAAGGGCTTCTCAAGCCGATCGCAAGATGTTACAAAAAAAAACAACAATGGGGTATATCATCATCTTCTGCCTAGCGTTTTCCCAACTATATTGGGGGCTTCCAGTCTAACCGGATGCAGCTTCGTACCAGTATTTTAGATGGAGCGACTGCCTATCTGATATCCACAACTCAGTTATTCGGTAATACGATACTCCTTGGTAAGACTGGGTTGTCAGACTTTCGGGATCCTGACGACCCGTAACGACTGTCAAAGATCCACGAATGACAGTCGGGACCAACAGCTTAACGTGCTTTCCGAGGCACGAACGGGTCTCGGTATGTAAAGATGGTCACCTATCCAGGGACCGTAGCAAGCGTAGACTTAACCTGATCGATAGACCCGTGCGGCTGTTATTACTTAGCCACAAGCCTTCAATAAGAATGGGGTATACAGGGTGTAAAAATACCCACAATATAGTAATTATCTACACTGGAAAATGACTTTTATTTTTCTTGTAAAACATCGCTATTTACGGGAGGGCACAATGTAACGCACGCAAAACATTGAGCCTATGGGTGCATGCAACGGTACAGGAGCTGTGGGGGTATTTAAAGTTAAGTTATAATATTTAAGACTTGCAACTTCAAATCATCAAGTCCTGCTCGGTTCCCACCATCACTGTGTTCATTTTAAACTAGCATTTTTTTAAGTGAAAACTTCTTAAAGATGAATGTTGGTCCAAAATTGTCCTTAATTAGCTCGAAATTTTCACTGTTTTAGATTTTCATTTTTCGAAAGTGGGGCTGCCAACTTTATTTTCATTTCTTTAGGCGCGTTGGGCGTTTTTGATTTCGCGACACTAACGCAATTTACCGACACCGTGGAGTAAAAGACATCAACGCGTTGATTACCGCGGTGCCGATTATTTTCAAGTTTTCACTTCTGTCGGCACTCCCGGAGTGCCACTGTTTTTTTTTTTTTCTTTTATCTGATCCCATCTTAGGCTAGATACCATGTAGTATGTTAGTTATACATAGGTTCTTCACTATATAAATCATTTGATTCTTAATATGGACTAAGTCCCTAAAAATTAACGAAAATAATTTTCCTGTTTTTGAAAGTATACTAAAATTATTGCATGACTATAGATTTAGAAGTGTATAGTATGTGTACTAGACGTGTTCTACTATTAAAAAAAAACAATAAAGTTTTAGTCAACTTCATTCCATTTCTATTACTACTTCTCGTAATTTTCAATTTTGTGCCAAAATAAATGTGCCCTAACCCACTGAAAATGTAAATTAAAATCTGCATGAGTTTTTTGAGTTTGACTGTTAAGCCTAAAAATATTATGTTTAAAATCAGATCTTTTAAATAAAACACATTTTTGCAGAACGTCCTACAAATATTCATGACGCAAGCTGCAAACGTGTTCCTTGCGTCCGCTTCGCCAGTGGCGCCGCCTGGTGCGCTCAGTCAACAACAGTTGTTAGAAGAACAGACTGATACGTGCAAGCGAGTGCTCAATATCTACAGATACATGGTCATGCATGTTGCTATGGATGCTAATACATGGTAAGCAGATCTCACTGATAGCGTTACATATTTGCTGTCACTTTCCGACGGGGAAGCCGATCTTAAAATATAAATCTTATAAATGATTTAAAAAAAAAAAAAATTATCAGCCCGGGCTTATCTAGAACCACACACATAAATAGTCCCCATGTAAAACAACATTGATCTTAACATTAGTCGCTCATACATACGCTACTGCCTACCCCTCAATCCGTAAACGGCTCGATCTGTAAGCGGGGCGAAGGGGAGACTACATATTGACCTGTAGGGCGTCGAGTCGGCATCTCCGTCGCTGGTCGTTCTCGTTGGGCCTCCCCCAGGCAACTGGGAGTCTCTCCTGGCGGGGACAGATCGCCGAGATGTCGTGAAGAAAGCGGCGCTACAGTAGTTAGCGTCGTGGCGCGCCTACAGAAATACTCAGAGCAACCAATCACACCGACGCATCTTTGCTTCACAAAATGTGGTCGTTTCTATTAAGCCACTATAGGCGCACATGAAGAGGGGCCCATATTCATGGGTCTACGTATCGCCTGCGCGGGCGAAGGGCGAAGCCCTGACCCCGCTCGCCACGCTCCCTTGCGGGGGCGTCGCTACATCTCGAAGTTGAACATTGATCTTGGGAATGACTTGATATTTAGAGTTCCTTACAAAATATTAAAATTACAATCATTCCACTAAAAAGCTGTTTAAGCTGTAAAGTTGCTACACTGCCTTTTCTAAACTCAGCAATTAATTCACTTTTTTATTTTTTATTCCACAGGGAACAGTTACTGCTTGTACTTCTCCAAATAACATCCCTGGTACTAACTAAAGTGCCGCCAAAACGGAAACAGGAATCTTTAGGTGAGCACAACCATCGCAGACACGTTTTGTTTCCTCTCCTTTATGATTTTAATGAACCATCTACTTTCTAGGCGGTTTCCTGGCACCAGCGCTATTCCAAACCCTGATAGTGACGTGGATCAAGGCGAACTTAAACGTGGCGGTGAAACCAGAACTGTGGCAGAATTTCATGGAACTACTCACCAGGCTTACGCATTGGGAAGATCTTATCAAGGAGTGGGCGGTAAGTTTTTGAAATAAAAATTTCTGGTTCAATGGTTTTATGGCTTTTGCCTTTGATCGACAATAGTACTAGATTTCTAACCAGCGCATCAAAAACGGCCGGAACAATAAGACCAAAAATAATGTTGTGGTTCTTATTCTACAACATAGTTTTTTTCAACCTTATTCCTTAGAAGTTATGTTTTATTTTTCCATAAATATTTTTGATCTTATTTTCAATCGAATCGAAGTATTAAATATATTGCAAACGATTATAAAATTTACGTTTAAGTGTTAAGGTTTAAATATGCAATTGCGGCCACTTGAGCGATGTGTTTTTGTTCCTAATCCTTAATCTCGTGCTATTGTCAATCGTAGGCTTTCGCAGACCATATTACCAAGTCGAACAGTCCAACACGGTATTAACTTAAATTTTCGATTTAGCTTCAACGATTCACGTCAACGCAAAATACTTACTTTCAGTGAATTTTGAAAACTTTGCGTAATATGAAATAATAAAGCTTATATTTAAATGCTTTACTTTCTGTTGGAGTTGGTGTAGATGATTACCAGTGATCGGAGTAGGTCGATTGATTTGGGGTCGATGAACTGGCACGTATATATTAGTATGGATATGCCTCCGGGATTCCAGGATTTTGAAATTATTAAGATTTTTTTAAGGAATTTCAAATGTTGTAATGTGTAGAATAAAGAATACATCAATATAAATAAGAAATGTTTAACCCTTTTGCTGTCTTTTTAATAGTATTTAGGTGATCGGACTCCAAGAAAAGGATAGGTATACTATAAAAACAATATAAAAATATAATATATTTTAAATGTTTATCTATCGCATTCTATAAATTTCTAATGTAGTAGTTTAAAAATCCTTACTTTTACAATATTTGATTCAATCCCGTAAGTACCAAAATGAAATCCCGGAAAAAAGGCTTATCCATGTTATGATTTCTATGACTATTCATGATGCGAGTACGTAAAATCAATCTACCTACTCCGATCACTGATGATTACGCAGCCTATAACTGAATTCAGTGACCGTTACTTCTAAAATCAATGTTTTAATATTTTGTTGTTCTAGAAAACAATGGAAACGCTAACCCGCGTGCTAGCTCGTCACGTATACTCACTGGACTTATCAGAGAGTATGAGCGGCGAGCGCGGGCGGGGGGGGCGGCGCGTGGTGGCCGCGCCCGCGCCCCTGCCGTGCCCCGCGCTGCCGCACCACGCCGCCGCGCAACATAGCACTAGGACACCCGGTAAGTGAATGATATCAGTTGGTCACTCTCCCTGATCTATACATCTTAACAACCCAACATCGGCTATCTATCCAACTACGTAACTTGACTTTTTTTTTTGAAGTGTTAACTTCTTTAGGCGCGCTGGACATTTTTGAGATGGGAAAAAACAATTGAACTCGCGACACCGTTACCGACACCTCGTTTTTGTAAACGCGATTATGCTCTTTATTTATATTACGTTACGGATCAATGTTCTATGCAAGTATATTTACTTTAAATGTTTTGAAAGTATATTTTTTTTTTTGTAAACGCGATTGTGCTCTTTATTTAGATAAAGTTACGGACCAATGTTCTATACAAGTATTTTTCTTCCACCAATGCGATCTTGTTCAAGTTTTCACTCCCGGAGTGCCACTGTTTTTTTTTAATGGCTTCTCGCAGGTCAACCTAGGAGGTTATCAGCTGCTTAATCGGACTTTCCTGTGGCTGCCGCAATAATTTAAGGCCTCCAGCCAGGGCATAAAACTTAGAAACTAAGCGACTACACGCTAAGGGCACCCCCTGTGGGGTACGGACCTCAGCTTAGGGCGTGGCTGGGGGAGGACAGCTGGATCGGATTAATCGAAACTTGACAATGACTTCTCTCAATTAATAGACAGTGCCATTTACGAAGACGCGCTCCGTACTAAAGTACAGCTATCGCAGAGTGGTGCACGTCTTCGTAAATGGCAGAAGTTGGGTCGGGCAACGGGGACTACAATCTTCTTAGGAGTTGTATGACGCATCCCGCACGGGTTCCATCTCAATGCTAGTCCAACTTTATCGCGAATATAAATTACAATAACATCGACCGTTAAACGCGATTTTCTGCACATGATACTGAAAATAGCACGCACGACGTGGTTAATTAATTAAACATTGCCTTGACATTTCAATTACAAACAAACTCAATTTATTAATAAAAGTTTTCATTGCAGGCAAATCTCCAAAAACAGGCCACGAAGTACATCCTCGCAAAGAAACTGGCAGCACACGACGACAGCTAACGAGATGTCGTAGTGACCCTCATTTGGGGAAACATGCGCTAACGCAAACCGGTATGTTTACGTCTCTACACTTGTCACTCTGCAATCACATCATATATTTGAATTTAGAATAGGAGATAAATTTTAAGTTATGGAACAACTAACTTAATGTCATACAAGAAAAAGTTCAAAATCCATTGCACCTAAAAAAAATAGGGCCTTTTTATTACACAAATGGTAACTCACAAATAATGTTTGAATACATAATATTCAAGGCAATGGCACGTAAAATTTTATCGGAGAGGCAACCGGATGACGAATGGTGATTTGGGTATTGAAGTGATACCGAACTCCCCCGTACCGTCCGAATGGACCCCAAATGGACGGGGGCGGAGATATGAGGGGGGGGGCAAAACCTAAAATTTTTTGACGAAGCAACCGGATGATAATGCGGTTGCTTTGAAGTTTATACCTTATTTATCTAGTACAATTTTTTTGCCATCCGAAACACACGGGCCGTTTTAGTACCAAAGATTTTTGAAAAAAAAAAAAGTTATGAGGCAACCGCTCCAAAATTGGTGAGCTTATTTATTGGTACCACTACATGTTGGAAAAAAAATGCCATCCGATCCTGCTGGGCAGTTTCTGAGAAACAAGCCTTCAAAGTCGCCAAAAAACCCTTTTTGCCCAACTTTTGAAACAAAAATTGAAAAAAAATTGTTAAAACAGTTTAAATCGGACGGCATTCGAAATTTAAGCTCTAATAAGTGCAAGGAATTGTGTGTATCAATGCCATCCGGTTTTGATAAAATTCACCCCCTTTTCGCCACCCTCAAACATCGTTATAATTGAAATAATGTCATACGCTGTATATAATTCTTGAACTCCTTACTGATGATTTATCATCGAAAATAAGGTTGAATTTTATCAAAACCGGATGGCATTGATACACACAATTCCTTGCACTTATTAAAGCTTAAATTTCGAATGCCATCCGATTTAAACTGTTTTAACAATTTTCCTAGTCTAATTTTTTTAGGTTTTGCCCCCCCTCATATCTCCGCCCCCGTCCATTCGGGGTACATTCGGACGGTACGGGGGAGTTCGGTATCACTTCAATACCCAGATTACCATTCGCCATCCGGTTGCCTCTCCGATAAAATTTTACGTGCCATTGCTTTAACTATAACCCTAAAGTGCTTAGTTGAGTGAGTAGACGATGGTATGTAACAAACATTGAATTAAAATTGAATCGAACTTGTTTCCTTGTTAACTTTTCCATAAGAATATCAATTTCAAATTTCAGTTTCTCTAGCTCGAGTACAAGGCTGCCCAACCAATTTTGAAGGCGGGCCATAATTTTGATTCCGTATCAGCTGGGGGGCCATGTAATAAAACTTGCTTATAGTTATGGTAGATTCCCAGCTATTAAAATTAAACAAAACTTTAAGTTACTCATAGTTTAAATAATCTAAAAATAATCTTCAATACCTTTAAAGACGTTTTATGCTAAAAACTTATCAAAATTTTGCAACAAATCTGAGGTCGATAATAAAATCAAGTGAAAATATATTTAGACCTGTACCCTAATTGCGTAACTTATTTTAGTAAACAATTATGCCTAATTTGTTTCATTTTGACAGTTCAATAACATTCACTGCGTTATTTACGTTGTTGAGCAGATTTTTTTTTCCAACTTTGAAGCAATGAATTAGCAATCTGTTACAAATCGAAACAAATTGTGTTGTATTACGCAATTAGGGTACTGGTTTGAAGTCCTGAAATCTGTTCTCAGAAGACTATCGCCAGATGATAGCTTTTGGCAGACCGATTCGAATGTGTTGGCAGGCCACTTGGTGGCCCGCGGGCCTGGGGTTGAGCAGCCTTGCTCTAGCGATGCTTCTCTTCATTGTGTGTAAAAAAACTTTAAAAAATGTGAATATTTTCACTGCACTCAAAACGGTGAAGGAAAAACATGGGAAAAACATCTTGAGGGAACCAGCATGTCTTAGAAACAAAAATTGGAAGACATGTGACATCCATCAACCCACACTGGGCCCGCGTGGTGGATACTACCCTACTCTCACAGAGAGGAGGCCTGTATCCCAGCAGTGGTAACATTATAGGCTGATTATTCTAATCAAAACCTTCAAATATTTAATTGCTGATTTACCAATCAGTGTCTTGGTCAACGTTTTAGAAAGCTGGCGTAAGATATAAGATTTCAATGACACAGATTCGCATGAAGTGCTACAAACATTGTCCTTTTGTACTTCTTAAAATGCAGGTATCTAATCTGTTCTGTTATTTTTGTTTAGATACCAAAGAGCCGGCGACCGACAAGCCAAGGAGATGGTACTCTTTAGACTCCTTACGAAACTCCACATCAAATGAAGAGAGAGATTCTGCTAGTGGTAAGTTCATTTTTAACCGACTTCCAAAAGGAAGAGGTTCTCAATTCGACTGTATTTTTTTTTTTTTTGTATGTTTATTACGCGATTACTCCGCCAATTATGAATTGATTTTGATGATTCTTTTTGTTTGGTAGGTCATACTTCAGAGGTAGTCCCATATAAATTTTAATAACTTTGCTTGGGAAGCTTTTGAGTTGGCTTCAATTATACATATTTTTTCCCACTTAGTATGTGGATGATATGATAAGTCCTTGTCACTGTATTTGAATTTGTGTGGGGTAGGTAGCACAACTAAAAAGTGAAAAATAAAAAACTTTTTACAAAAAAAAAAAAAACAATTGACTACCAAAAAAACACTACAAAGTGAAAAATTACTACCAAAAAAAATAACTAACGAAAATTCAATACCAAAGATACCGACATTTTTTCAATACATTTATTTAAAAATAACCTCGTAGCTAAGTAATAACAGCCGCACGGGTCCATCCATCAGGTTAAACTACGCTTGCCGCAGTTGATCTATGAATGGGTAACCATCTTTACATACCGAGACTCCTCCGTGCCTCGGAAAGGACGTTAAGCCGTTGGTCCCGGCTGTCATTCGTGGATCTTTAACAGTCGTTACGGGTCGTCAGAAGCCCGAAACTGACAACCAGTCTTATCAAGGAGCATCGTATTACGCAGTTACTGGGTTATGGAGGTTAAATAGGCAATCACTCCATGTAAAATACTGGTATTTCAAGCCGACCCCAACATAATTGGGAAAATGCTTGGGAGATCATTTTTTAAACAACCAAAACTATTAGACAACTGGGTGGAATGCGGCCTCCCCGCCTGCTTACCCTTTCAGATCCCGCGTTCGTCGTAGTATGTACAGACAACCGCACGTTCATGATAACTTTTTGATTTTTGGTAGGGCTTTTTAGTAGGCAGTAAGGTTGAATTTTGTAGTTCAAGTGTTACTACTTACGTGCGTTTGACAGTACTAGAAATATTTGCAAAACTGACAAAATTCAAGAATATTTTTAATTGTTGTCTTAATTTTTAGGTTCCCGTTCACCGTCGCCCGCGCCTTCGAGCGGCGTAGAAAGTAGTTCCATCAAAGATTCACCTTTACAGATTGACTTGGCTTCCGATGGCGGAAATGTCGGTATGTACACGAAGCTATTTATTTTTCATTTGTTTTGTCTTTCATAATTTCATAAAAGTTTTAAAATAGGTGAAATAATAATAAATCAATGAGATTGTAAATTCATGAGATTGGACCTCACTGCTGTACCTCGCTAAAGGAATGTGCAGCAAGGCGAGGGCGGGACGCCGTGAGCGTTGACGAATGAGCACCCTGCATTGCCCCCCCCGTCTCTTCGCACACATACCTAAAGCGCGGTACAGCAGTTTCGGTCAAACTATAACTTATTAGCATAAAAGTTGAATACTTGATACCTCCTATTCTATCTAAAGGACGATGAGTAGCACCCTAGTCTATTTTTTATAACCAGTATAGAGATAGGCTGAGAAAAGTGAGGACCCCTAAATACCGGATTACTCCGAAAAATTCAACATTTCTCTTTGCTAAGTAATTGTGAATTAAAAACCCACTTGTTTTAGAAAACAAAGTGAAACTAACCAATTTAACGCTGTGTTCAAGATCAGATGGTTGCGCAAATATTCGGTATGAACAGAAATTGTTGCGCTTTAATTCTGCAATCATCAGATCTCAGCTTCACTAACAAAAACAGGCTAAAATTAAGGCTAATGCGCTAAGTTACTTAGCCCATAAAATTCAATTTTTCTTACGGTTTTTGCAAACAGCTATTCACCGCCGTGCAGTGAAAACTTCGTAAAGAAGAGTTTATTTTCTTTTTATGTATTTGCTGTGTGAAAAGCATATTTAAAACAAACGTGCACAGCTCTAAGATTTTTCCAATGCCTTCTATTGATGTTAATGTGAGACTCGGAGAACGTTAATGATGGCCATGTTTAGGTCACTTTTTATCTTCTGTAAAATAACGTTTATTGCAATCACGAGGTTTTCACTGCACGGCGACGTATTGCATTTTAGCGCATCCGTCTTTAAATAATCTATAGGTTTCGTGCACTTCATTAAATGTTTAGATATACATTAATTAAGTTAAAGTAGGTTCATTGGATATCGGTATACCAGAATGGACGGAGAACGAATCAGGCGAGTCCATGTTGGGACTGGGCGGGGAGGGCGTGGGCGTGGTGATGGGAGGGCGCGCGCGCGGCTGGCTGCCCGACGTGGCCGCCGTGCTGTGGCGCCGCATGCTGGCCGCGCTCGGCGACCCCAACCTGCTGCGGGACCCGCATGCGCACGCCAACTTGTATAACTATCTTATACACCTCAATTGTACGCTGCTTAAGGTGAGTCTAATCAACTAGTATTTGGTCTACAATATGGCCGATATAACTTTGCAGTTCCGAACTTCACGTAGAAGGCATTTTTTAGGAACCAAATGGTTACATGAGGCGAGTGTGAGTGAGAGTACATGCGCGAAAGTTCGTAGCACCATCGGGGTAACGCAGATCTAAGCATTTTGAAAACAAAATCCCGTGCACACGACCCTTTTTTTTCGTAGGTAAGCGATACTATAGCAGCCGAGCGCTGCAAGCAAGAATAGTCCTTATAGTGTACAGATATGCGTTTCTTCGATAGTACCTATGTTCACACCTGCCGTATTGTAACTGGTGATAGTGCTATGCGGTTAACCGCATGCGATAGAATCACAGAGACCTATACTCCATTTGAAATAAGATTAGACATTTAAACAAACCTTTTTTACAGTTCGTTCAACCGATTTTGACTTCGATTGCGTTGGTGACATGACAAATGACAGCTGCAGTAAACAGTTGGTGTTGTAACCACTTTTTTGCTTTTAATGCCATCCTTATGCCTACGGTATAGACGTCAAAATCGGTTGAACGGACTGTAAAAAAGGTTTGTTTAAATGTCTAATCTTATTTCAAATGGAGTACAGGGTATGACGGTGAGGCGATTGGATCGGTTCAAATCTGCAAAGCTTTATTATTGCCACCGGTAACCGCGGTAAACTTTCTCAAGGTATTACGAAAGTTGGTTCTAAAAAAATGTGGAAATAATATTACGATAAAGGTGATTTCAATCAGTGACATAATGTTATATTGGTAATAGTTGATGAAAATATAAGCAATTTTACTAGCTAACAATTTTTCTGTTGTGATTTTCTTCTAGAAAGTACCCTTAGCTACTTTTAAATCCGGGTCCTAAGCGGTTAACCATAATAGGGTATATTTAAAAGCTTGATCAACCTGTATGACCTACAGAGTATTGCAAATGATTGACAGATTGAGCAATACTGATAAGTTATGTAGAAAGATTAAAATAATATGCGTTCCGCTACAGATTCCATTGGCTTCTTTATCAGCATATATGCCACATTATATTTTATCTTACACAAAAAAGGAAATGACTCATTGCTAAACGATTTACATACAATCTTTTCTATCTCAGTTTAATCTTTGTTATTTTCTATCGTATTTTATAAGCTGTAGTATAGTAGACCACGTATTGCTATATCACCTTAAGAGGGTTTATCCTAAAAGTTGGCAACGTCGTAAATAGCTGTCCAATATTTACCTGTGCGGAAAGCCGCATCCAGCGGATTCCTGCGGCCTTCACAAGGTCATCGGTCCATCTTGTGGGAGGCCTTCCAACGCTACGTCTTCCGGTACGTGGTCGCCACTCCAGAACCTTTCGACCCCATCGACCATCCGTTCTGCGAGCAATGTGCCCTGCCCATTGCCACTTAAGTTTGGCAATTCTTCGGGCGATGTCGGTTACCTTGGTTCTCATGCGGATCTCTTCATTTCTGATTCGATCACGTAGGGAAGCTCCAAGCATAGCCCTCTCCATTGCCCTTTGGGTGACTTTTAGCCTTCTGATAAGGCCCATTGTGTTATAATTCATTTATCGTTAAATAATTAAATATTTCCTTAAAAATATATTTAGGAAATATCCTATTCCGAATTTACTCATCAGCCGTTTGTGTCCACAATACCATTAAATGTACTACTTGTTTTTTTTTTGTTGGTATTGTTCATTATATCCTGTTGGTAATATTATTCATTTGTCCTGGTATTCATTTGAAATTCAGTCATGGATTCGGATATTGTCGAGGATGCTCACTCGGTGAGTTAAAAAATATATTTAGCTTAGTTTACTAGTGTATTCCTTTTTAGGGTTCCGTAGTAAGACAACCCGCATCGAATTTACTCCGTTAACCATCCGTAGGTATGTTGAATACATCTGTCAACTTTCCCCGTTCCCGTACTGTCACAGTACATTGTCTCCTTTCCTAAATGATTACTTTGATGTTAGTAGAACTATTCCAACGAGTTTTTATCCTTTACGCTTTCTTAACTATTGCTTTTTTCAGAAGCATTTTTTGGGTTTCGTACCTCAAAAGGTAAAAAACGGAACCCTTATAAGATCACTCTCTTGTCCGTCTGTCCGTGTGTCACCACCGATTTTCTCAGGAACGGGTGGACCTAGCAAGTTGAAATTTATACTAGATACTGAGGTCCCTATTAGGTGTATAAAATCAAAGTCCTGAGTCAACACGATAAAAAGATATGGGCAAATTTAGATTTTCGCGAAAACTTGTAAGTACCAAAATTTACCTTAATTTTCAACTTTTTTTATTTTTCGGTATTTTCCCTTTACTTGTGCTGTAAGACTTTGCTTTTAACCAAAATTGACAATTCTAGGTCAACCGGAAGTACCCTATAGGTTTTGGATCGAAAACCTATAATAATATGGTAGTTCCCGTTGACCTAGAATCACGAAATTTAGCAAAAAGCAAGATCTTACAGCACAAATAAAGGAAACATTCAGAAAAATAAAATAAGTTGAAAATTAAGGTAAATTTTGGTACTTACAAGTTTTCGCGAAAATTTAAATTTGCCCATATCTTTTTACCCATAAAAATGATACCAATTTTATTATTATGGTGGTATAATAGGTAGGTATGAAACCCTCGGTGCACGAGTCCGACTCGCTCTTGACTGGTTTTTCACAGAAAGAATTGGCGCATCAATGATCATTTACGTAATTAGTTATCTGTCGCACAAATGTGTCTCTCAACACACTTTACACCTTGAGTGCATTTCGAAGATTTCAATGTCGTATGTATAAATGACTCATCGATAGTAAGAACTGTATCGTATAAAATATCAAAGTATGAGAAAGTACTAAGTATAAAAAAAACTGCTAAATCAAGTTCGTTTACCCACTACCACCCACGTCGCAAGTAAACAATGTTTACTTGGAATTGTACGCGTTTAGAACGCTCAAATTGAACCGGTATCGTGAATAAACACTTATGTAATGAAATCATTCCAAAGCGAAGCCATCTGTTAATGCTTATCACAAATAATGGCACGCTGGAGCAACTTATCAGTCGATATCTGTCAATGTTTGGCAGATGGTGCTATAGGAAAACCATCCACAGTCATCTCGTCACTCGCATCATTTGTTATTGTTTGCATAAATAGGATTTTATTGCTCCATCTGCATGTTTTCGAATCGGTCGCGAGGACTGTTCCGTGAATGGTTTTATTGAGTTTGTGCGACCTGCTGTCCAAATCGAAAGTATTCAAGAACTGCCAATGCGAAAGAGGAGCAGGAAAAAGAAGACTCCTGAGGAGGCTCAGGAAAAAAGAGGTTGTTGTTTACAAATATTCCGCAATAATTTATAAATCGTTGTGAGGGTATTTTGATAATAAATCTTCAAATGTCAAAGATTGTTTTGACGTTGAAGAAATATGAAGTCAATGTGTGTCATATTCATAAAACAGACAATATTTTGAAATGGAATTTAAAAATGGAGATAACAACAATGATCCGCATCAGAAGTCTTTCGAAGACGATCAGGAATCGGAGGCATTTATGCATTAAAATAAGTAACGATGTATTTAAGAAGTAAAGAGTTGTGTTTCGATGGTGAATGTGATGACATGTGGTGTTTGTTGCAGATAAGTGCTAACCAGACTCTCAATGGAAACACGGAGATACATGTGCCGTTCAACTTGGTCGCTGGATGGTGCCTCGAAGCGGAGGCACTGCCGTCCTCACACAGGTCTGATGTTCTTTTGTTTATGTAGAGATTATTGTTCTGCATCTATTGTTCTTATACGGTGACTCAGCCTTATTATATCATATCCGAGTAGCCCAAATTACATTGCGAAATCAAAATGAAGGATGTATTCAATGCACTGTTGACACGCGCTCGTTAATAATAATTTGAACCTTACGATTTTGCACAAGAAATTGATTTGTAAGCGAAACCGTGGCTAAAGCAAGTGTGGTATCTGTGTGTTGGAACAATGCAGAATGGATTGGGGACAGCAGAAAATAGGAGATCACTTGACTCCGTCCGTATTTATAACAAGTTGCTACTGTTGTTAGATAGAATTTTGAAAGCAGTATCACTACATATTATAAAACAAAGTCCCCCCGCCGCGTCTGTCTGTCTGAACGCGATAAACTCAAAAACTACCGAACGGATTTTCATACTGGTTTCTCCAATGGACGGAGTGATTCATGAGGAAGGTTATAGGCAATTTAAAATCCCGCTAAGACCCAAAGGAGCCGAGCAAAAAGACAAAAAGTCAGTGTAAGCGGGCGATGCGACACGGTGGGCCGGGGGCCGAGGGAGTTGGGAGGGAGAATGTGGCTGTTATTTCAATATATTGTGTATCTTACAACTTCCATGCGAACGAAGTCGTGGGCAGAAGCTAGTAAAAGTATAAATTAGTTTTTCTCTAAATGCTAATACTTTTTGTATATATTATGAACTTCGCCTAAGTCTTGCAAACTGGTAACACCATAATAATAAGAGTCTTACACGAAAGCCATAAAGCCCAAGGAATGATATTTTTAATGCAAAATGACACCAGATTTTTTGAAGGCAAGCCCATTCATTTTCTCCGCATCCTTAGGCAGTCGCTCAAAATCAAGTAATTGGTAGTAGCGAATATCAGCATAATATTCTAGTAGAATATTATGCTGATATTCGCCAATTACAGGCAACATCCATGCCTTTGTTTAAACTTACCTACATTTTAGGCATGTATTTACCCACGTAATATTTACTTGCATCCAGGGCGGGCAAGCTACTTGCATTGCGTCTGCTATGTGAGTCGACGCAGGCGCAAGGCCCTGGCGCACCATCTTCCTGCAACAACCGCCTGCACCTGGCACATCTAAATCTGTACCAGCGAGCGCTCCATCATGGTAAGTACTAAGTACCTAGCTGGTTTAAGGAACTTATCTAATTCAAAAATATCTTAATTAATATCACGTAACACATTAATACGTTCAGTGGTGGGAGCCCTCCTGGAGGGTGCACCTAGTCGCATATGGGATGCCGGGAGCCCTCGCGGAGGGCTCATTTTAAATGTAGGTGTTTCTTAGCGGTTACAGCATTATAAACCGGGAAAATAAAATCTGATGTATATTTTAACAAGATTTATTAGTATACTCACAAAAAAATTAAAAGGTTGGAAACTACTTATAGCGACAAGATCCTCTGAAAACACTATTTTACTTCGTTTTACAGTGTTTTATAACACGGTTTCAAACCTAATGCCGTTGACCGTCCGCGATGGTTAACTTTAGCGCAAACGTAATGCCGGTAACCCTCCCGGAGGGTTCACTTCCAATATGTATGGCGGCATGGCGTGGCATGACTTCGATGAAAAGTGGGTGGAGTCGAAAAGTTTAAGGTGCGTGAAGGGGCTTGTGGCTAAGTAACAACAATCGCACGGGTCGATCGATCAGGTTAAGGGGTTGGTCCGTTGATCTTTACATACCAAGACCATTCACCAGTCATTCGCAGATCTTTGACAGTCTTTACAAGTCTGAAGCCCAAGTCTGACAACCAGTCTTACCAGCGGATATCGTGTTACCCAGTAACTGGGTTGTAGAGGTCAGATAGGCGGTCGCTCCATGTAAAATACTGATATTCAGCTGCATCTGGTTAGACTGGAAGCCGACCCCAACATAGTTTAGAAAAGGCAAGGCAGATTGACTGTCACACTACTGTCAATCTACAAATGCACGATAGAAACGGGAACATATTTAAACCAAAGCAAGTGCTAAGTAACGTTTATCTTTAAACCAGTATTTCTCTTCAGGTCTGACCGGAGAAGATCGTTCAGTAGTGGACGTACTTGTCGAGCACGCGGCGCCGCGGTATCTGTCGCTAGCACTCGATGGGTACTCCTTACTGCTGCTCGACTTCGTTCATGCTTCCACTGTCGTGCTCAACTCTTCGGACATGGGACCCTCGGTGAGTGAGAACATAAAACAGTTCCTTAAGGCGAAAGCTTCGGGGTAGCCCGCGAAATTCAAATTTTCTTACGTTTTTTGCATTTTGCAGGTCAGTGTCAGGTTTTATGTTGATTAAAATATGATTCGCGGTCGTAACAAATGATTATAATTGAGTAAAGCCATATTTGATACGACCGCGAATCATATTTTAATCAACATAAAACCTGACACTGACCTGCAAAATGCAAAAAACGTAGGAAAATTTGAATTTCGCGGGCTAACCTGACGCTTAAGGCGAAAGCTTCGGGGTAGTCCGCGAAATTCAAATTTCTTTCGTTTTTTGCAATTTGCACGTCATTATCAGGTCGTATGTTGATCTAAATATGATTCGCGGCGGTATCAAATAAAAATCATCAATACAACTCTCATCATCATCATCATCAACAAGTACATATTACCCTATTGAATGACTATATTTCATGAAATCTGGTCATTTGAGGCCAATTCTAACTTAAGGAGTTGTATTATTGATTCTAATGATTATAATTCTGTAAAGCCATGTTTGTTATTAATATGGTACGGAACCCTAGGTGTACAAGTCCGACTTGCTCTTGTTTTTTGAAGTGAAAACTTCTTTATGCGCGTTGGGCATTTTTGAGATGGGACTAAACCATTGATATCGCGACACTGTTACGACACCAGCTTTTGACCATTAAGAAGACATCAACGCGTTGATTACCGCGGTGCCGATTTTTTTCAAGTTTTCACTTTTGTCGGCACTCCCGGAGTGCCAATGTTTTTTTTAAATTTAGCGTATTTATACTTATATTTGTTGCAGTGTCCACGCACGGCCGCGGTGACGTTCCTAGGGTCACTGCTATCGCTGCCCGACGGCCTTATGAATGCGCCCATGTTGCAGCCCTACCCTCACCAGTACAACACAGTGTCTTGTCCTGACCTCAAGGTACTTACACTAAAGACAAAGTGTCATAGCCATATGTCACAGACTAATATTACAATAGTATTATAGAGATAGTAGCTGCGCCCCGCGGTTTCACTTGCATAAGTCTCGATCCCGTGGGAAAAAAAAAGTCATCCTATGTTCTTTTCCAGGGCATCATCTATATATGTGCCAAATTTCATCCAAATCCGTTCAGCCGTTTTAGCGTGAAGGCGTAACAAACAAACTTACTTCCGCATTTATAATATTAAGGATAATCTGCTGCATTTATCATAACTTATTTACTTATAATAACGTTATAGCATCACCTACGCTATTAATAAATATGTTTTATGTGGTCATGAGAGCAGTGATGGTCTAGTGGTAACGGCCCCGACTTACGATATGTAGGTCGTGGGTTAGAACCCACGTAATTTCATCACCACTGCTCTCAAAACGCTGAAGAAAAACATCGTGAGGAAACCGGCATGTCCTAGAACCGAAAATTCAAAGACATGTAACATCTACCAACCCGCACTTTTTTTTTTGTGTGGGAAATTATCAATCAAAATCAAAAATATTTTATTTCACATAAACCTACAAGGGCACTTATGAAACGTCAGAAGCTAAGTGCACGGTTCCAATTGGTCGATTCCTATGGAGAAGAGCCGGCAAGAAACTCCACGGTTACAGTGTTAATAGGTATGGGAGGACAGTGTAGGCCTATCAACAAGTACCAGGTACTTAGTAAAATAGAAAATGGTCCACAAGTCTACAGCCTACAACATTCTCACATTCACAAAATCTAAAAGAAAAGAATCTATGTAAAAGATAAACAAAATAATAAAAATAAGGACCTATTTAAACCAAACGATATGATTGATTGATATCAAATAACTTCTCCCGCTTTGGGCGGAGCGGGAGGGCGTGTCAGCCTCTTACTGACTAAAACCCACCCGTGTTCCTTCAATTCACACATACAGTTGTCATTTTGCCGGAGGCCACGATCTCTCTTTCGGTTTTCTTCGCAACCCCGGCCGCCACCAACCCGCACTGGGCCCGCGTGGAGATTACAGTGTGTTCCAGCTGTGGGAATATTATAAGCTGATTATGCTATGTGGTCATAACCCTAAACCACGAGGAACAAAGTGTTTACCTAAAGTTAGAAAAAAGAGTGTCCATGGATTTTCTTGCCCATTCTTCTCCATACGAATCTACTACGCTTTGGAATGGGTAACTAGCTGCATCTTTCAGACTGACCAACTCCTTGACAATTAAACAGTGCCTGTAATTATTTTAATTGTAATAAATGCTTTGAATTGTGTTGAGTTAAACTAGGCAAAACTTTACATGTCTTCAAATGTATAATTATGAGTACTTCCACTTTACCCCACCAAGCCTTTGACTGGTAACGTTAGACTTAGTACATACGTGTTGTATTTAAATAAAATTACAAAAATATTTGTTTGGTAATTTTTATTTCAGTAAGTACTATTTGTTTCTGGAAGGAATCAGGTTTTAAATCACAGATTAATAATAACACGATTTGTAAGTCCTAGTTACATTTTTACTTAGTTATACATTTCTTTCTTTTCCAAACAAATATAAAATACGAGCACCTACACAAATTCTAAGGCGCCAACCCTAGTGGGGCAGTATCCACAAGATTTAAAACTAGTGGAATCTGCCCCTCCAAGTCGAACCAGGTGGGGCAGATTCCACAAAATTTTAGGCATGCCATTTTGCCCCACCAGTGGGGCCGGCTTGGTGGGGCAAAGTGGAAGTACTCATAATTATTAGAGTTACCAATAATTGCATTCGTAATAGTGACTCCATTGAAAACCGGTCAAAATTGATATCCTAATATTATTTTCTGCTTTGTCATAGGAGCACGTCCTCAACATAGTAGTACGCGTGTGCCGGCGCGAGGGAGGCGCGGCGGCGCGCTGCGCGGGCGCGTGCGCCCTCACCGCGCACGTGTGCCACCTGCTGGCCACGCGCACAGCGTGCGCGCGGCTGCCCTCATACGTCACGTGCCTGCTGCAGATGCTCATGGTACGTTCATCATTACCACAAGGAAGGAACATCGATGTAGTATAAGCATCACATTTGGACGTATTTTTCTGTATTTTTTTTTTTGTACATAGTCTGTTAAATACATAAATAGTCAAGCCACTCAATTTCCTGATTCATTACTGCTGTAATAATAAGGTATGTTGTTATTACCGCAGAAATAGATGCTGCTGTCTAAATTATATCTTTGGTTCAAATCAGATTAAGTGAAGGATTGTCCGCAACGATTTTTTTTTTTGTTTTTGCTATCTTAAATACATTGCAATAGTTAATTGATTCAGGCGTGACCTTGCGGAAATCCATTATAAATAAAATACAATAGGTTCGCGACAAGTCAATCGTCATCCCAAAGATGCCTCGTTGAGAGGTGAAACACGTCGATTTTTTTCAGGACTTTTTTATGGCTCTTTAGAAATAGCTAAGCGGAACAGGTTACTAAATATATCCACGTCTTTTGTATTTTATGCATTGCAATGTTGAGAACCAGTTTACCCCATGTTAATGTTCAGCGAGGGATCCACGCTTACTGTGCACGTTTATTGCCTACCCCAAATGCAAGTCGATTGTTGTTAAAATCTGACACTCAATTTGCATTTGGACAGGGTAATACGTCCATTTTCAACATTATGCTGGCAGTAAGGTAAGGAAGTTATAACATTCTGGTTGGCTTTCGAAGACGTCAGACGTCAGATATGATGTCATTCAAAAATATTTGATGGATATGAATGGTACTAAGACAAACGCAGTACGGTACAAATATATTCTTAATGTCCCTCGGCAAACCTCGTATTTCGTCAGTCGTCGGATTTCTATCAGTAGCCCTTTGCACTTGGTGCAGACCGGATGCTCTCCGTCACAGTCGTTACGGGTCGTCAGAAGCCCGAAAGTCTGACAACCAGTCTTACCAAGGGGTATCGTATTACCCAGTTACTGGGTTATGGAGGTCAGATAGGCAGTCGCTCCATATAAAATATTGGTATTCAGCTGTATCCGGTTACACTGGAAGCCGACCCCAACATAGTTGGGAAAAGGCTAGGCAGATTGATTGTAATTTATTTTAAAAATGGTAGGAAAGCTGCTAAAATCGCAGGCACAACAGATAGGAAAATAGTTTTACAGCTCTATATCGACGGCCACCACGTATAGTATCGAAACTGCAAAACCTCTACTTTACAGGAAAGCGATTCTAAGTTTAGATTTAGATTTTTGTCGAACATGAAATTCGAAAATTTTATATTACCGATGTACCTAAAGTGGAAAAATTTACCGTTTTATACTGTCGATAAATATTATACTTTTTCTAATATTACACATTCGATAGTTTACTTGGTTACTGCTGGTTACTTTTTTACCGAATATGCCAATTTCGATTTTGTTCAATTGAAAAACAATTGAGAGTATAAAATTAGTACATAATTTTTATATAAAATCATACATCTTTATCTCTACTTGCTATTAGTGCAATAAAACGAAAATGGCTTTTTTGTAATTTCGATAGTATACGTGGGGGCCGTCGATATAGTTCACACAAAAACATAACAACAATAAAGTATTCAGTTCTGAATTCAAATTATTATACAAGATAAATCTATTAATTTATGGACATGGAAATTAGTATTCGTTTGTATTCGGAAATGCGATGATTCCCGAGGAACATTAAGAAAATAGAAATACTGTACTGTAAGCGGCTCAGCAGACTGGTGTCGCTTTCCACCCATTTGTCTTATTGTCTTGGTCGAATAGTGTTTGTCACTACTACACTATTTCTCATGCACGTATTATTAAATTTAAAATATATATATGTCACCGTAAGATTGTGAGCACCGTTAGTTCATAATCTATCGGTATTATTTCCGTTAGATCATAATCTGTCGAAAAATTGTGAACTGGGTGAAATGGGTTAGGTTAGGTTAGAACTGTGACCAACCGCGTGAGTCGAGTGAGCATAGTAAGCGCTGCCGCGGTAGCGGCAGCGCTTACTATGCTCGTTTCTCATGGATATAATATAAACTTTCGAAAAATAATGCGTTAAATCGTAAATGATTTGTCGCAGTTCACAATTTTTCGACAGTTTGTAATCTAACGGAAATAATACCGATAGATTATAAACTAACGAAGTTTATAATTTTACGGTGACATATATATACAACGTGCCGCTACAATGGCGACATTAATTTAAAACACGGGTAGGGCTAGTGGCCAGTAATCATAAAAATATAACAAGAAAAAATAATTCGTTAACTGCAAAGTTTAAATTTTCAAACGCTCGCTGACATAGGGCTCTCTCTTTCCTTCAATTCGCCTTCTCTTTGCAGATTATTAGTTTTCAAAATTCAAAAGTCATTTATTCAAATTAGGCTGAGAATCAGCACTTTTCGAACGTCAAAATTATATAAGACAGTCCCCCAAAAACGCCCACCCTTCACCACTTCCTAGTGCCTTTAGCTGGGAAGAAGAAGTGGCGCAACAAACTCCCCAGCAGCACAGCTGTCTGTTCAAGTTAGAAAAAAATAAAAATGACTCTATACAATAGTATGCAAAATTATTATGCAACACAATACATTATTTTAATTAAGTATAAATTATTGGCCATATGTCAGCTAGCACACGCCAATATACCAACCAAAAACATCGAGAACTATACTCAAGCAGAATTAAAAAATAAAAACTAAACGTAAAAAGAACTAAATATCTAAATAAAAGCCTCCAGGCATAAAGGGCGTGCCCGCTTACATAAAGCTGTAAATTGGAAGTTATAAATGATAAACTAGGACCATCGAGGTAAAATAAATGTACAGTTAATTACTAGTAAATTATTTTCATTGATGCGATGTTATGATCCGTGATCCCGGTAAATTACCTCTGCGCTATAGTTGTTAAGTACAAGTTGCTCCAAGATGCTATTTCAGAAAATTGTAAATAAATCAATAAATAATAACGTTTAATAAAATTAAAATATTTTCATAATAAGAGAACGCTAATCCGTATACATGTGTTAAAATAATGTCACCATTAAAGCGCCATGCTGTATATACAGGGTGGCAGGGACATCGACGCGAAAACTGAAACCATGTATTCAGTACATGATTCTGAAGACCCCGCGTTGAAATTTTTCGTCGGTTATTTTTTTTAAACCGCTGTTCCATACATTTTGACCGCGTAGGTATTGCACTTTTCTATGAAACGTCAGATTTTTATTAAATAACTGACGAAAAATTTCAATGCAGAGGCGTTCAGAATCATGTACTGAATCCATGGTTTCAGTTTTCGCGTCGATGTCCCTGCCACCCCGTATAGTGTAATAAAATACTAACTGAACATCTGGTCAAAAAGTATCAATTTACAGTCAGTTATCATAAATGAACACACGATAATGATTCGAAATATTTTAACTACATTAAAACCTTTTAGTACGAAAAACTGACTCATAGTAGAACATCCAATAGTGTTAGTGAAAGGCACTTTTGATGTATCTGTCGGTCAATTAGCATCTGAACACCTCAACTACGCAATATTTCTTCTGAATGGTTTTGTCATATACCTATGCGGTCAACACCTAATATGACTCGGTGATATGACGTCAGAGATGCGACACAATGGCATGTTAGGAAAGCAAATATTGAAAGTAGGTTTTTTTTAAAATGAAAGTTTATAGTAATTTCGAAAGTCTCTTTAGTTACAATTTGCCAAGATTTTTAAAGCTAAAGTTAGTTTTAATTAAGTACCTATTAAAAGTTTACGGAATAGAACAATAATTCGCATTAATTTCTTATTACCTTTACCCGGCCCGGTTTCGCACGGGTAGCACTAAGTACTTATCTACCTATCTACCGAGATATCATCAAAAAACCATTTCATACTAAATGTAGGAGAAAATAGATTTTACTCATTAAATTTATTTTGGAAAAAAAACGTATTTTTAATAGTTACTTTGCCATTCGGAGCGGAAACAAATCCAACAAATCAAAGATCATAAAAATCGGTCCAGCCGTTCTTGAGTTATAAATGGTGTAACTTACCAACTAATGGTGGTAATGGTGTAACTTATTACCAACGTAGGAGTGAAACCGATCCTGTTGCCCGCCCTGGCGCCTATCTAAACTGTCAATAAAGCTTGATTAACACTGCGATTTAATAGGATAATTGCCTAGGTAAAAAAAAAGAAATTCTATTTAGTCTATCTTTCAGATAATAAAAAATATTAGACACGTATTTTTTGCTTTATCATATTAATCAAAAATAACATAGAAAACACGCATTAAAGTTGGGGAGTGGGGGCTCGCTACGTCACAACGCAACAATCTAGCAAGGCGTGACGTCATGCCACATTTTAACTCAATGTATCGCCGTAATCTTTTGATCACGTCAAAAAAGAAAAAATACGTGTTTAATATTTTTTAATAATCTACAAGACGGACAAAAAAATTTTTAGACGCAGGCCTGTGGCATACCATAAGTTGAATCAACCTACCTGCCTAGCTTCTGACGTTTCATAAGTACCCAGGTTTATGTGATATAAAATAATTTTAATTTGAATTAAAGTTGCATCGGCTAAACATTGTTTAGACGATGCAAGTCATTTCGCCGGCCCCGGCGAATAAAATGGTAATGTGCTATTACGATAATTTTAACTTTATTGCATATTCGATATTTAGAGGTCCGATTACACTCTGTCAATTTTTTCATTCATTTCCTACGGTTATTTAAAAAATTACGAGATTTTAAGGTGTATTGTAATGAATGTAAAAATCACTTTTCTTTTGGTATTTGAACAATTCCGCTATATTGCTTATATGTTAGTAAGATGTTCACAAAAAACGATGTTTATTTTTCCTGTAAAATTTGGTTTTGACGAAATTGTACGCCACAGGCAAGTAACTTGCACCGTGTAAATGGGGCTTAAGTTTACAATCTTCAGTGCCAACCACGGGTTTGAGTGACGACTCCAATATACTATTGTTTACAGATGAAGAACAAGAACATCGCCAAGGTGGTGAGTGACTGTATTCTGGTGCTCGCTGACTATACGGACCGAATCGTTGAGCTGTATCCTGGTCTTGCCGGTAAGAAAATAAAATATTTAGATCATTCTCTGTTTCTCCTATGTAACTTATTTCCGTGTGTTACTTTTGCGTTCCTTTGGTCAATAGGAATAAAAGATTTCCGGAAACCAATAAAGTAACTTTTATTTTTAGCTAAGGAGTCATCTTCCTATACTTATTGGTGCAGCAATGAAAATTACGACGATTTTCTTGTCATCTAAACTAATATTATAAAGAGAAAAGTTTTTTTTTTTTATATGTTTGTAATGAATAAACTCAAAAACTACTAGACCGATTTTAATCATTCTCTCACCAATAGAATGCTATATTATCACTGAATAACACATCACGCGGGCGAAACCGCTGCTGGAAGCTAGTAATTAATAGTGCAAGTTTTACATAAAAATAAAACTTGTATTATTAAGCAGAGACGATGCACAGCATCTGTGAGAGGGCGTTGTATACTTCCCGTTAGTTGTCAGCCAATCACAGCTCTCGTGACGTCACATCCTTGACCAATCAGGACCGAGTTCCGGTAGTCACGTGGTCTCAGGTGGCGTGTTCGCTAATGGCGGACTTTTACCTCATAGAAGTCTCTCACCAGGAGACCTTGAATGATGCTGTGCATCGTCTCTGCTTAATAATACAAGTTTTATTTTTATGTAAAACTTGCACTATTATTCGGCATGTGACGATGCACAGCATCTGTGAGAGACGTGTTTATAACTCCTGGTGACCACGATGACGCTATGTGAGGATATGATAATATTTACTGAAAAAATTAAACCATATAAACCAACATGTATTCATTATACAAATTAGGATATGATATGTACCTCTGGCTATACTATTCAATGTAGGTACCTACAAATATTAATATTGTATATCATTTAAAATTACGTAACATAATAATCTGGAAAATAAGAGTAATCAGATTAACAACAATCAAGAGACCATCGATTGTATCTTATACCGGTTTTAAATTCTTCGAGAGATTACTACCTATAATAGACACGTTTACAATAATATTTGGCAAAACTATTCACCGCGAGAGAGGATACCTTCGATTGGAAAATTTCGTACCAATTCAAAGATGCTACAGCTGAGCGCGCACTACCAGGAGATGCAGAGATGCCTGCATCTTTCAGTAAACTTTTACCTATCACACAGTCCGTGATGCACTATGCGTGGGACCTAGAATTGACAAAAACAATGAGAACATCATACAGATTACTTTCGACTATATGTCATGGTCATCCTAATTCAAATACTTTCCTTAATTAATTAACTGGACGTATATTTTCGTTAGCATGACACGATAGTGTCCAGCCTGATGGGCTGTGCACAGTACAGGTTTGGTACAGTGATCACCCCGATCGATGTAGTTATTTGCCGAGACCCTGAGTAGAATAAGGTCATGGACTCATGTTCCTGATGCTAGCAACAAAAGAGAAACCATCGACGTGACGCTTTGAACAAAGTAAGTTATTGGGAGGATTCGTCTGCATTCCGGCAATAAGATGACTCGGGTTCCCAATAGGAGACTTCTCTGAGATCTCTAAGAGATTGGAGGGAGATAGCTTTAAGAATATGTTTTACTAAGAAGTCTGAATTCAAATGATCGTTACAGGACGGTCGTCCAAAGGTTATAAGGTTAGAATTACAGATTTATGCAACAATATAATATTGTAAGCTAGTCTCTTTTCAATGAATAGGAACGCAAAAAATCTTGCCAAACCAATATTATGGGACAACTGAAGTTAAAATTGTTATCTTTACACCATTTGACCCACAGAGACCGACTATGTTCTTAGTGTGCCAACTAGATCCGAGCAGGGATCTTTCAGCTTCTGACCAATAACTAGTTATTTCGCCCCACCCGCTATCTTCCAAACGCAGATCTCCATGTTTTGAACTCGAGTAGGTGGAAGGCCCGTGCTCTGATCTACTAGAACTTGAGCTAGGTTGGCGATTCTCAAGGATCAACCGAGTGGTCGACGTCGAAGATCCGGTAAAGGAAGAAGAACTCGAGGGATGAGGCTTGGTGCCGAGAACATCCACGCCATCTGAAATAGCCAGTAACTAGGCGTGGAACTCCCAATATAATCTGTCTAACATGTTCAAAATCTGTTCATAGAAACAAGTGTCATATAGTGTATCACCATAATAATTAAACTGATGTATATTTTTGAAAAATAAATTATACTTATACATGATATGCGAAAAACATTCCTTAGAGGTGGTCTTAGTAGGTGCCACACTGCCGCCCCTTTTCCGCTGGACAACCTGTCTGCGAGATCGTTGTATCTCCCTGGAATACATTCAACAGCCATGGAAATACTCTCTTTGTCTAGAAGACTCAAGAGTTGGTAAGTCATGTGAAGTAAGACCGCGACTGACCGTATTCCGCCTTCTTTTCGAACGCAGGAAACAATTGTGCAATTGTTCGATTGCAGACACACATTGCGACCGCGAAGGCGAGATCGGAAAAGTTGACTGCTGCTATAATGGTAAACATTTCCTTTTGATTGCAGTGCCAGCAACACTGGTTTGGTTTTCACTTTCCTGACATCGAAAGATTATCTAACTGTGCTCCCCACCCGTAACCTGCCACATCCGTAGTCATGAAATGGTGAATTAACTCCGGGTGCAAACTGCTCCGAATTTGACTTTAAATTCTAAAGTTGTGAACCACCATTTTAAATTCTTTGAGACCGATTGTGATGTCGCTACCGGTTTGCGAGGAGACCGTTTCAAAGGCCGAGAAAGAATTTGAAGTTGGTGTCAAGGAAGACGACCTATTGGATCGACAAAGTTGGAAAGGTTGAGATTGTCTAAAATAATAATCTGCGCCTTTTTCAAATAAATATTTCCTTTGCGAATAACTCTCTTCGCGAGAGCGATAGAATTGACTGGGTCTTTTTTGGAGGTAATAAATCAGTTATTAAAACCATTGGTGGTTTTGGAGGTAAATGGCAGACGCATTCCCGTGATCATCAAGAGAAGGGCCTTCGGAGCCCACAGCGTTTGCCACTGTCTCCGATACGCTCGGAGACAGCCTCCGTAGAACTGGTGTGGCTGCAAGTCATCAAGTTTTCTTTGGTGTTCCAAATGAACCCGAGGAATTTTATCACTTGAGAAGGTTCGGTGATCAATTTCTTGTAATTTACTGTCCACCCTAATGTCTCTAGAACATATAAGGACAAATCCGCCTGAGAGCCTAGAAGACTTCTCGATACGCATGCTATCAAACAATCTTATAAGTAGACCCCACTCGCATTCCTTTTGATTGTAGATGTTGGGCCACTCAGTTGGTCAACGCTGCGAAATCATTCAGTGCGCGTGATAGACCGAACGGCAGGCAGGTCACCTGCTGTTCTACCTGTATCACCATCTCTGGCGATTGCACTATTTAATTTATTTTCAACATAATATTAGATATTAATTTAATATCACTTTGAACTATAATAAGATTCAAAATATTAAAAAAAAAATAGCTGCAAACTCTAAATTAGATGTTACTTGCTCGGGAAGCAACGACGCTATGAGGTAAAAGTCCGCCATTAGCGAACACGCCACCTGAGACCACGTGACTACCGGAACTCGGTCCTGATTGGTCAAGGATGTGACGTCACGAGAGCTGTGATTGGCTGACAACTAACGGGAAGTATACAACGCCCTCTCACAGATGCTGTGCATCGTCACATGCCGAATAATATGTTGTTTTTGTGATCCTTGTTATAAATCCGGCTCAAAACCACGCAAAAGAGTATTTTACGAGTAACTCCATATTACTCTTCCTTCTGCTATTCTAAATGTATTCAACTTTATTCTATTTTCCCAGGTAAAATAATCAAGTGGATCTGCGCATGCCTAGCGCAGATCTCGCCCAGTAGCGCGCGCGACTCCGTGAAGCCGTTAGCAGGCTCGCTCCTGCTGTGTCTTGCGGAGTTCGCAGTGAGGTGCGGCCCTAACTACCTGATGCAAGAGAAGGATGGAGACCAGACACTGTTGCTTATGATATTTAAGGTCAGTTGTTTCGAAGGTTTTAGTGGAATTTATTGATTTGACTGACATTTAGTTATTTAAAATGTCATAATTATTATATTTAAAAATATCTATTGTAAAAGATACCTGCACTGACAATAAAACGATTGATAAAAGTGTAAAGTAATACCATTATTTTACTAGTGCTATGGCTAAAAGTCCAATGGTCAGATTTAAATAAAAAATACTTTTGTTTTTTTTAAACTTTGTAAACTTTAATATGGGAGATGTCGTTGATATACAATCTTACTACCCGACTACGGCAGAGAGGAAGAGTTGTTTAATCTCACAGATTTATTTCTGAATCAAATAAGACTGGATGGAAAGGAAAAACTTTCAAATTCAATCAAAAATATATTACTGCAATATATCCATACAAAAGAGATACGAAAAATGTACAAACAATGATATAAAAAAATAATTAACAGTCAGCGCATGTAGTAAAACCTACACATACTGGTGAATATGATGGTAATTATCCTAATGTTTGATCAAACATTGGTCACACAAATGTTGGAACATTTTATAGTGGCTTTTGATCAAATATTGGTGCTTATTGTTGGTGCTCAACGTGCTCTTGTGGCTGGAAACCGTGCTCGTTGGCGACGAAGGTGACTGCGTATGTCAGGCCGTCGGTACCGACGTATTTGTAGCTACCGGTGACTTCTAGGGCCTGCTGGTCTTCGCCGATCTGCTTAAGGGTACCCTTCTCCTGGCGAGAGGTTCCGTCGCTAGTCTCGAAGCTAGGGTAAGGAAAAGGAGACTTAAGTTTCAGCAAACTACAAACTTCGATTCCTGCTGCTTTGCACTTAAAAAATACTGCTTTGGAAATTAGTTTCCTGTGATAGACTAACTTAAAAGTTTATAGATTCTATTTCGATCAATTTTTATTTTGAACTTTTGTATATTGACTGTTATAGACTGGGTTCACAACCACTCAATTTAAACTTCAAAAATATCTTTAGAATTTGTAACTGGTCAAGTAAAATTATGCGTCGGAAACTCGCTTTCTCCAAGTTTTACAACTCGAAACTATACGTACTCGAAAGTGTATCCATCGTGGCTAACATCAGAGTCCTGCTTGAGGATGTACACGGGGTCAGCTGCGGGGGCCTGACCCAGTTGTTGAGGGGCGGCGGCGGCCACGGCGAATAGGGCGAGGGCGACGAGTACCTGGGAATAATCATCTGTTAGATCACGAGGTTGGGTTGTTCCACTGGATTAGATACTATTTGCCAAGGATTTAGAATTCCTGACATTTTGATTGCAATTGCGAGATTCTGGTAATTTCTTCTTGCTCTAGGACTTGCACCGTGGAATTAACACACACCTTGGGAAGGTGTTTACAGATACTGCTCGAACTAGTATCCGTTTGGGCCATTTTGTCGGCTGCCGATCTTACGATCGATATTCGAATCTCGTAATTGAATTATCACACTTATCACAAAATCCAAGATATCAAAATACTCACGATCTTCTGCATGTTGAGATTGTGTGGGTTGTTTGAGAGTAGGTGACTACGGCTGAATCAGCTGTTGACTGTACTATTCTCACCGCGCCCCGCCGTTTTAAACTAAAACTTCTACACGATGACAACACTATCTCTCACATACACGTAATAGGGTGCTAATATATTAAATAGCGGCGTCCCACGAAACTGTGGGCTGGCGGTGTTCTTACATAAACACTTATTTGTTCTTGCAAAATGCGCCCCGTGAACCTTGTTAGCAATTTTGTATGAATGATAATATCATAGTCATATGACATATTTTTGTGGAGGTCAGATGTTAGCTCTGTGAGATTCTTGATTTTAGAACAAAATTGAGCAAAAGCTAGTATGATGGTTTCCAGAAGGTTCCCTTCACTAGGTGGACCGACAACCCATTTAAGTTTCCTTGAATTCGCTGGATGTGAGAAGCACAGGATAGTCAATTGTAGAAATTATTGTCTGAACCTTGAGCCTACGTCCAGTTGTGATATTTTTTTTTTTTTTTTGGCTGAGATGTTGATGATTTCTTAGCTTTGCAAGATTAAGTATAATAATATTATCATGAGATTAGTAAAGGTACTGCCTCGTTGGTCTAGTGGTCGCAAGCGCTACTGCTGAGCATGAAATCCTGGGTTCGATTCCCAGGTCGGGCAAAGTATTATTGGGTTTTTCTATCTGAAATTTCTCAGTAGCAGCTTGGAGGCTGGATTTGTGCCCAATAGATGGCAATAGGCTCGCCCCCTATTACATGGGACTTAAACATAACTGGCGAAATGTGGGTGTACGTGCTACAGGGACACCTCTGCCCAACCCTTCGGGGAAACAAGGCGTGATGTTATGTTATGTTATGTGTTAGTAAAGGTAATTTTCCGAACTTATTTTTAAATGTTGACCTCTTTCCAGGTACTCTACACTGTAATGAAAGGTACTAACGGAGCGGACATCGAAGGCCTATCACTGCCAGTCGACGAAGATTTCGACCCCAACATACAACTGGACAACTTGGGGCCAAAGACCTCACCAGCTTCTACGATAGACGTCAAGCTTTGGGCTCAAACGGTAATTTGTTTAATCTATTAACATGTATTTAGTGGATTCTTAGCTTGTGTTAATTATTGAAGTAAACATTAGGCTTACGATGCTTTTATAGTAAGATCGTTAAAAATATTAAGCTTTACGTTAACTAAGGAATATCGAGAATTTGCCAAGCTAAAATGCACCCTAGGAGAAAAGCATAACGCCGAAAGCTACAGATCATTCATCATTGTGATTTATCACGACAAAACGCCATGAATTATTTGTCTTTTAAGTAAATCTTATACTGGTTGGCAGCTTTTTGAAGTGAAAACTTCTTTAGGCGCGTTGGCCATTTTTGAGACGGAACTCAACCATTGATTTCGCGACACTGTAACGCAATTTACCGACACCGTGGAGTAAAAGACATCAACGCGTTGATTACCGCGGTGCCGATTTTTTTTTTTCTTTGTCTGTTGGCACTCCCGGAGTGCCACAGTTTTTTTTTTCTTTTGTTCATCAGCTGAATGATTCTCGACATTTTTTTAACTTTTTATCATATGCCTAGTTTATTGAAAACTGGTGAAGTTTTGGTTTTACTCTTCACCTCTCCCTACGTGAAATAAAAGCCTGAATTGAAGTAATAGTATTCCTCAGATATGCACCCAACTCGTACTATTCCTGGGCCACTGGCCGCTATGGAACGGGTGGCAGGTATCATCGTCGGTGTGCGAGCAACACGACAGTCCCGCGCTGGGTGGCGAACTCGGCCCGGCCGTGCTGTCGGCTCCGCATGTGCAAATGTTGCGGCTGAGCGACTCGACGCTAGCATCGCTTATTGAATTACCTGCTTTGGATATGCCGGCTGCTACGACGCCAGGTGAGAAATTAGATGCATAAATCGTAGATAATTATAATAAAAGCAACCACCCTTCAAAGTTAAGCAACGCTTGCCGAGGTTGATCCATGGATGGGTGACCATAACATACCAAGACCCCTCCGTGCCTCGGAAAGCACGTTAAGCCGTTGGTCCCGGCTGTCATTCGTCGATCTTTGACAGTCGTTACGGGTCGTCAGAAGCCCGAAAGTCTGACCACCAGTCTTACCAAGGGGTATCGTGTCACCCAGTAACTGGGTTGTGGAGGTCAGATAAGCTGTAGATGTAAAATACTGGTATCCAGCTCCATCTGGTTAGACTGGAAGCTGACCCCAACATAGTTGGGAAAAGGCTAGAGAAAGATTGATTAAGTAAATATATCATAATTGCACTCTTGCATTAATGATGCTACCTAACACTGACCTGGAAAACAATGATTAAATACTTATACCATTACCAGTAGTTCTGTGACGTCATATACAAAAAAAATCAGCGAACATAAATGTAGGGAACAGCAGATTTTTTTTTTCGCCATTTCATGTTTGGTCCCATAGTAAAAGTTGTTCATAATGATGAGTAAATTCACGTGTTTAAGTTTGCGCACTGGATAAAAACTTATCCTGTATTGGCAGTTATGGTATGAGTTTGACTCGTCTGGATTTTTTTATGAGTTTAGCTCATTTATTAGAGGAAATCTGCTCTCAAAATTGTGAAGGAAAACAAGACTACCAACCCGCACTGGGCCCGCGTAGTGGATTACAGCCCACTCTCTCTCGAAGAGATTAGGAGGCCTACGTCCCAACAGTAGGAACATTATAAGCGGATTATGCTTATTTGGGGAAGCTTGTATCATACCAGTGCCGAGATGATTTATGCTGACAGTAAAAATAATGGTTTAGACAAAAATTACAAAACTCGTAGAAGCTCATATACAGGGTTATTGGTTCAATGTCGGCAATCCATTAAGGAGATATAGGAGAGGTCATTTAAAACCAAATGACCCCTTTTGACTCCTCTGGGCAACAAATTAAAGTACTTAAATTATTGTCAGTTATTTAAAAAAATTATAAAACTAACAAAACGTGCGCAAAATAACAATAAAATAATCACGTCTCATAATAAGACTAAAACAGCGTGGCAGATTATAAACAAAACGAGACTAAACACCCCAAAAGAAGCCATTGATAACATCAAAATTGATGAAAACAACGTCCTTAATAATCCAACAGAAATAGCGAACGCATTTAATAATTATTTTGTTGAAAAAGTCAAGCCCCTTCCGGGTGCCGGGAAAAATGTAACATCTTTAATTAATGACCAATTAAATTCAATGTTTCTTGCACCAAGTTCACCTTACCAGATTAATAAAATTATAAATAACCTAAAAAATACTAACAGTGTAGGTTACGATGGTTTCTCTACTAAAATAATTAAAGCAGTAAATGAGGATATATGCCATCACTTGAGTCACATTATGAACTTGTCGATAACAGCAGGAATATTTCCACAAGATCTTAAACTGTCAGTTATAAAACCTTTATTCAAAAAAGAAAGTAAACGGTTAATGGAGAATTATAGGCCTATTGCACTGTTATCAATATTTTCAAAAAAATTCGAAAAATATCTTTATGGTGAACTTAATTCATATCTCGAAAAAAACAAAATTTTGTGCAACGAACAAAAGGGCTTTCGACAAAATAAATAAAAAAATAAATAAATAAAAAATAGAACCATCAATATGGCCATCTATGAATTCATCCAAAGTGTTATCTGCCATGTTGACAAAACAGTTCCAGTTTGTGCTATTTATTGCGATATGTCACAGGCATTTGATTATGTAGATCATAATATACCAATCAGTAACTTGACGCATACGGCATAAGAGGCAATGTTTTAGATTTATTTCGATCCTATTTAACGAATCGACAACAGATAACAGTAATAACTAGAGTGAATCCCAAAACAAAAAGAGAAGAAAATTTCAGCTCCGTGAGGAAATATGTCACATACGGTGTTCCTCAAGGCAGTGTGCTAGGGCCGCCGTTGTTTACTATTTATATAAACGACTTGCCAAAGGCAACGATTCAACCTATGACATTATTTGCTGATGACAGTACAGTTTCAATTGCATGTAAGGACATTAATAATTACAAACTTGACATAAATAATTCGTTGACATCTATAATTTCTTGGCTTGATAATAATAATTTAAAAATAAATATATCAAAAACAAATATAATGCACTTTGGGCAAAGATTGCATAATCCATTAAATGTAAATTTGATTCACGATAATAGTACTATAAATGAAGTAACTAAAGCCCGTTTTCTCGGTTTAATTATAGACAGCAAACTAAATTGGAAAGAACACATTGAGAAACTATGTAAAAGAATCAGTAGTCAATCTTATGCTTTGTACCAACTTGCTCCAATCATCAACACTGATGTGTTACTCTCGGCGTATTATGGCCTTGTTGAATCTGTCCTCAGATATGGCATTATTTTTTGGGGCAACTCAACAAATAAAGATATGGCATTTATAATGCAAAAGCGATGCCTACGTGCCATGTTTGGTATCCAAAGTACGGAAAGTTGTAAGCCACTCTTTACTAAGCATAAAATACTCACACTTCCGTCACTGTATATTTTGGAAATAGCCCTATTTGTGAGAAATAACCCCCATTTGTTTCCTCGAATATCAGACATTATAAAACGTAATCGCCGGGATAATAGTAAAATTCGTGTTCAGCCAGCTAAGACAGCGCTACTGTATAAAAGCGTTGTATGCAGAGCGCCAATAATTTACAATAATATCCCTAAATGTGTTAAGAAATTAAATATAAACCAGTTTAAGAAAACATTTAAAAAAATACTGACAGAAAAAGCTTATTATAATATTAATGAATTTTTAAATGATAAATCCCTCTGAAGATACTGACTGAATCTAATCTATTTATTTTGAATCATGACTATTGACGTTATTTAATTTAATATTATTGTTAATTGTTGATTTATTTATATTATTGTTCATTGTACCTATCTTAATTTTAAAATCCTATTGTCTTTCGACCAAATTTGTACACCAGCCATGGTCAAACATGTTGAGCCAAAAAATACTTTGTTACACCTATAATAAGCATCATACCATGTATATTATCTACACATGTTTTTGCAAATAAACGAATCTGAATCTATGCAAACGTCAACAATTTTCGAGCCATTTGATATTTTATATTTTTTAACAGACTTCTAAAAAAGGAGCAGGTTGGTTCTCATTTTTTTTTACGAAAATTCAAGTCAATAGACCGATAAAGCTATTTTTCACTTTCTAGTGTTTTTTTGGAAGTCGCTGGTTTTTTTTTTGTAAAAATGTTTTATTTCATACATTTTATAAATACAAAATGTCAAATTACTCGAAAATGGTTGACATTAGCATAGGGGTCATGAGAGGTAATTTAGTTGCAAATGACATCCCCTTAACGGATTGCCCACGTATAATCCTGTATATCCACACCCAACCCTCTTTCAAATTAATTTTGACATTATTTTGATCAACAGCTTAATTAAAATATTTCTTCAACAGGTCTGTTGACGTCAGACAAACAAGTGCGAGTGTTACTTCGTGACATCGCCGGCAAGGCGTGTTGGGATGCCTCAGCACTGTACTACGACCCCTCTATAGCTTCCTCTGAAACTGTGGAGCCACTCGAACTGCCTGACACGTAAGTTTATCGAAACATTTTAAATTTATTTATTATTTATTTAAAACTTCAAGCACACAAATGTACAGAGCCGGACTTAATACCAAAGGCATTTTCTACCAGTCAACCTTTGGGTGATGCAGAGACAAATAGTCGTAGGTGCAGTAGCGAAAATTGAGAAATAATAAATTTAAAAAAATCATCTATACTCTGATGTAAAATTGCAGCCATATTTATAAAATAAACAATTGCGCAGCATGCACACAAACACCTTATTTTGATGTACTATTGAACAAACGCATATCTGTACACTGTAAGGACTATTCTTGCTTGCAGTGCTCGGCCGCTATAGTATCGCTTACCTACGAAAAAAAAGAGTCGTGTGCACGGGATTTTGTTTTCAAACTGCTTAGATATGTGTTTCTTCGATGGTACAATGAAGATAACGTTGCTCTATCCAAAAACAAGAAGTTTTGAGTTTCATTTGATATCGTCGCGTACTATTGCGCAACGTTGCCAAACATAGAGCATCACATCGTCGTCAATTGTTCCTTATGGCTTCGATTTACAATATAATAATCACCAAAATAAAAACAGACCTTTAACATTTTTATTATAAAAGTTTAATTTTTAATAAGTTGTGTTATTTTCTAGTGCGGAATGTCCAAGAGACAACACATTATCTTCTCTCCCGCCGCCGTTACCTCCTGATCTTTTACCAGATCACAAGAACTGTCCACCGGATAAACATCAATTGGATCACGTATGTATTCATATCACTATAATATTTGCGACAAAGAATGAGCTTTGCTTGTATGTATGCTGAAAGTAGAAAGAGTACAAGCAGAATCTGTTAAGTTTGTAATACATTTATACAAACGCGAAGCTTATGTATCGTGTCAGGGTCTCTAATAACCTTGACTTATCATGATGAATATATACTTTTTCACGATAGAAATGGGTTTTGTCGACGGAAGAATAGACAAAATGACAGATAAACAATCACAATCTGTCATTTTGTCGTCGACGGAAGAATAGACAAAATGACAGATAAACAATCACAATCTGTCATTTTGTCTATTCTTCCGTCGACCGTTTCTATTGGTCATGCTAAGCGTGCTGGGCAAAAACGTTATTTTAGTACCTCAATTTTTTTCAAATAAATTTAAATAAATAATCATTTATTTCAGAGAAAACTCCGTAGGGTACATAATCATAATTTAACAATAACATAAAATCAGAATTGTTATTGCGTTAGTAACAAATTGTACCTATAAATTATGTTAGTACCTATACTTAACTGAAGCCAACATGGCAATGCCGTGCCATATATTTTCAACCAGTTCTCCAAAGTACCTTCAATTTCGACCAATTCTAAGACAGTTTATCCTAAAAGTTGGCAACGTCGTAAATAGCTGTCAAATATTTACCTGTTTTGATTAATTTGGCAATATTACTGTATGAAATTAAGAAATGTGGCTAGCTAGCGAACTAAAATATTGAATTTGAAATGCAATAATTAATATCGTAACACCGAATATTTCGTTTTAGATGTAAAAAAAGTATTTGGAAAGTTTCAAACTGCTTTTTTTACACCTAAAACGGTTACAACATCAAATTCTGTGTTATAATTGCAATTCATTATTAATATTCTAGGGAACTAGTAAGCCACATTTCTTATTTCCATACAATAATATTGCTAAATTAATCAAAACAGCGAAATTTTTGACATCTATTTGCGACGTTGCCCACTTTCAGAATAAACACTCTTAATAATTAATAACTGCTTTTAGATTTTTCTCTACGTTTGACCATACAAACACCTATTTGACAGGTGCTAGCATACATCGGTCACACGTCACCTGAGGTCGTGTGTGGACGGAGGTTGGACGAGGCTGGTCCATCGCCCCTCCCACCCGGAGCAGAGGACGAATTAGTAGCCACTCTAGTTGCACACCGTAATAATGAGCGACACTACCTGGCGAACAGAGATAGGTAAGCTCAGTAAATGCTACGTATCATTTCAGGCTTGTGAAAGAGGCAGCAGAATGAACCAATGACGAAACGCTACGTATTTATAGTCAACCAGGATAATAACCTGTCAATGCAAGGGGTTAAAGAAAAAGCTCCTGCAGCAACCAAACACCCTGGATAATAACCATTCCCGAGTACCCCTTGCTACAATCATTATTTTAAAATGCATGTGCTCAAAAAGAGCGTTTTCCAAGCAGCCAAACAGTGCGGAAAGTACCACTTTTTCGCACTAGTGCTTTTTACTTTTCAGTTTTATTTGTTATTTTTAACTCCGTCGTCACCCCGACGTAGAGCTTTTATTGAGAAAAGTTTTACAAATTAAAAAAATTGTGAACTGGGTTAGGTTAGGTTAGAAGTGTGACCAAATAAGCGCGAGCCGAGCGAGCGGTGCCGCGGTAGCAGCCAACGAGCGCTAGTTCCAAGTTGCTCGCAGCTAGACAGGCCATTTAGTATTAGCGCAAGGTGCGTTACGTCGCAAGCAAGTTTGATACCAGTTCACAATGTATCGGTTTCCCATTAATGGATTATAATTTATAAACTACCGAAAAATAAAATAATGCGTTAAATTGTAAATGGTTTGTTGCAGTTTACATTTTTTTACAGTTCATAATCTAACGGAAATAATACCGATAGATTGTAAACTAACGAAGTTCATAATTATGACATATCTAAAAGAAAAATTATAATTCAAAAGTCTCGTGATTCATTTTTCCACTTCCTTGTAACGAAAACTGTTAAATTATGTGTTAATTCACTTATTCCTCCAATCCATTACCTACAGTATGTCATGCAGCTACGAAGAGGAGGAAGTCCCTACCTTAGTAACAAAGTCGACAGCGCGTCCATTCGGCGTATGTCGTGCTTTAGCGGCGCAGCTCGGCACGCTCGCGCCGGCTAGAAGGAATCACGCGCACCTACTGAAAAGAACCGATCGATTGCTTCGAGAGTTGAGGAATCTTGACGCACAAAGGTAAAATTGAAATCAATTATTTACCATTTGTTTTACATGTTCAACAAATTTAAATATTTCGTTATCCAATAATCAAATACAGTACAAATGTTCTTAATGTCCCTCGGCAAACCTCGTGTTTCGTCAGTCGTCTTATTTCTATTTTCTATCAGTTGCTCTTTGCACTTGGTGCAGACCGGACGCTCGCAATCGACTTGGAAGTATATAGAGTTGTTAATACTCTTTTAACTTAATGTAATTTAATTAAAAAATAGTAGGAAAGCTGCTAAAGTCGCAGGCACGACAAATAGCAAAATAATTTTACAGCTCTATATAGTTCACACGAAAATCAAAACAAATCAACAATAAAGTACTTAGTTCTGAATTCAAATTAATAAAAAAGATAAATCTAATAATTAATGGACATGAAAATTAGCATTCGTTTGTATTCGGAAATGCGATGATTCCCGAGGGGCATTAAGAAAATAGAAATACTGTATGTTTCTATTCAAATTAAGTTTATGAGTAGGTTCTACAGACCCGCTACCTACATTGACACGTATGAAGTAGGTTATTAATGGTTTCATGGATTTTTGCTGTTAATATCCATTAATATTCTTATATCATTATAAACTTATAACAAAAGATTTTTCTTATAAAAACAGGTGTCGTGAAACGCACAAAGTTGCAGTGATATACGTGGGGAAAAGTCAGGAGACTCGCAATGAAATCCTGTCCAATAGATGTGGTAGTCCTGCGTACGAAGCGTTCCTTGCTGCTCTGGCGTGGGAGGTAAGAACATTTTTAAATACTTATCAAAACTAGCTTTTTATATAAGAACTTTAAATTGGTTTGTTAAAATTAAAATATTTTGGCACGTCTCTTAAAATAACTAGAACTAAATACAGATTAACATCAAGGATTTTGAGTTGAAAACCAATAATAATATGATAATGTACTCTGAAGACAATGGTTGACCTTGGTAGAGATAACTAGGTACTTCAATTATACTGACTAAAACAACGGTAGTTAGTAAGGTGGACCAAAAAATTGGTTGTCTGTAAAGTCAGTTTCCGGACGATAATGTTACGTGATAACGTCACAAGCCGAACGCTTAGGCCGATCGTGGCTCTCTATCGCTTCTTTCGCGATCTCGCTTGCACGCTCGGCTCAGGCGGAACGTGACACTTTCGTGCGTGCAGCCGGCGTTCATCGATTTATAAAACGTTATCACGTCAAAAAATGTTGAATGTTGCTTTTTCCTGATCCACAAACATGTCAGGCATTTGTCTCGTGAACTACAATGGACTGTGATACAGGTGGAGTTGGAAAGTCACGTGGGCTTCACGGGCGGGCTGCGGGGTGGCGGGGGGGGCGGCGTGAGCGCGCCCTACCTCGCCTCGCTCACGCTGGAGGCGCTGTTCCACGTGGCCACGCGCATGCCCGCAGACTCGCCGGATGCTATACTTAATAAGGTATGTGAAAAATAAAAGAGATCTACAAAAAAAACGTGTACGGTCGGGGGACCCCCGTTAGGAACGAAGTTTTTCTCACGTATAATTTAAAACAAAAACAAAATTTTTGCAGCCGCCATCTTGGATTTACATTTTGACCTCACTATCGGCTTTAGCACCCTCAAAAACTATGAAAACGACACCCATAACGAAAAATTTTAACATTTTTGCAGCCGCCATCTTGGATTTACATTTAGACCCCACTATCGACTTTAACACCCTCGTAAACCATGAAAACGATACCCATGATGAAAAAATTTAAAATTTTCAGAGCTGCCATCTTGGATTTTCAGTTTGACCAAAATCACACTCTCTCCAGCATACAGTGTACTCGTCCCGATATGTACAATTTTATCCCACGATACTGTAATCACTTACTGTTTTGTTTTGTTTTTTTCTGCCGGCGTTGTCTCTCTCTCTCTCTCTCTCTTTCTTTCTCTTTGAATTAGAAGAAGACAGTCGCAAGTATTAACACTTTTAGCGTGACGATTTCTGAAAGTTTACAAGCCACGTTAAAGAACTTCGTTCCAAAAATCGTCTTTCCTTCGGCATTTTGGCGTACTTTTGTTTGATGCCCTGGAATACTTCGTTTAATTTTGTTTTACTTTCGAACTAAGTACGACAAACGCAGTTTATCGCAAATGCAAATCGCGCGACTATTTTTAGCCAACTCATTTGTTTAAAAGAAACAGTGGCACTCCGGGAGTGCCGATAGAAGTGAAAACTTGAACAAGATCGCCTTGGTGGAAGAAAAATACTCGTTTACAAAAAATAATGTTTCCGAAATCTTTAAATTGAAAATACTTGCATAGAACATTGATCCGTAATGTAATATAAATAAACAGCACAATCGCGTTTACATAAAGTAAAAATACTCGCATAGAACATTGATCCGTAACGTAGTATAAATAAAAAATACAATCGCGTTTACAAAAATGAGGTGTCGTCATGGTGTCGCGAAATCAATGGTTTTGTCCCATCTCAAAAAATGCCCAACTCGCCTTAAGAAGTTTTCACTTCAAAAAACCTCTTTTGTTTCCTTTTCCAGACTCGTCACCTTGGCAACGATGAGGTCCACGTGGTATGGAGCGAACACTGGCGGCCATACAAACGAGACACACTACCCACACAGTTCTGTGACGTGCTCATAGTACTGTACCCGCTGCCCGGCGGGTTGCTGAGGTGTACTGTGTCTAGAAAGCCCGATGTAAGTACCACTTTTATATTGAAATTGTAACTACTTGTGTAATTATAAGAAAGAAAGAAAAAATTATTTGTCACAGATTGATTTATCTCACACGTGCATACAAAAAGACAAGAGTTATCAGAAAACAAAATATATCTAAGATATGAAATCACGAACATAAAACAGAAATAGTCGGCAGCTGCACGTCATGACTGTGTCATGAAGGCTTCCACTCAGCGTGATACTGTGCTATGGCACTTATTATCTTCTTATTGTGTTGGCCTCTCATGCCAAGAGAAAACTACAGCCGATGCCACTGAAAACTATTTGAAATATAGCAAAAATGCTTAAGTTTTCAAGTTTTTTTTATTAAAGAGAACGGTTTTCAACTGCAAAAAAACTTCTTTTTAACCGACTTCAAAAAAACTTATTTTTAACCGACTTAAAAAAAAAGGAGGAGGTTCTTTTTTTTAACTTATTCATCGGGATTGTTTTTTTTTTATGTATGTTCCCCGATTACTCGAAGACGGCTGGACCGATTTGAAAAATTCTTTTTTTGTTTGAAAGGGTATACTTTCAAGTTGGTCCCATTGTCATTTGGTCACGATCTGATGATGGGATCCTGGAGAAATCGAGGGAACTCTTCAAATATTAAAGGCACATCTATAGCGATTTGGGTATTTTTGATGAGCAGTTGACATAAGGCTATTGTAACTTAGATAAATTACAAACCAACCCACTAAAAAGTAAAAAAAAAAAACTTTTTTACAAAAAACACAACCGACCGAACTGTCTTTGGATCAGATCAGTATTTTAGTTTTTTGACACCGACTTCCGAAATTAAAGTTATTTTTCACTTTGTAGTTTGGAAGTCGATTGTGTTTTTTGTAAAAAAGTTTTTTTTATATACAATAATTGTATGATGTCGTGTAACCTTGCCAGTATTATTTTCATTAATTTTCGAACCTACTTTATGCAGTATTCTTCTGTATTCAAGCAGATTAAATTTTCATAAAATTAATATCAACATAAAAACCCACAGGTATGTGTATTCGGCCCAATATGGGAAGAGTGTATAATCCGCGTGAGCTGCTGCGCCGCCCTGGTGCGCTGCGCCGCGTTCAGCGGCGGCCGCTCCGTGCGCGCCACCATGCCGCTGTACCAGCACGCCTACAGCGAGCGCGCGCGCTCCCTCGACGCGCTCGTCACGTCACACACGCTGCCCAGCACCTTCGAGAGCTTCGTGGAGCGCATGCGCGACCCCGCGCCGGCCGCTCCCCCCCCGCACGGTAACACTGACCCCGCCCCCGTCCGCCCCACGCGCCGCCTCCGCACTAAACATGACATGGAAGCGTTAACTTAGGTGGTTCATTTTTTTTTTCTTTTTTCGTGTGTGGGGAAGATTTATTTTCGTTTTTAAATGCTCGACTTAAGCTTTAATCATGCTAGAAATCATCCAATTAAATAGCTAATAAACCAGACCTGTAAAATAATTCGGGCTGGGCTATTAAATATTAACGCTTAAATTATAATCATCATCATCATCATCATCCGCCTTCCATTGTAACTAGATGCGATCTAACATGACATTTTACATAAAGCAACTGCCACTCGAGCTGCTTATACTGTAATATAAAACAAGCTATAAAAAGGTAAATATAGATAAAGAAATAATACTTCATAAAGCTGCAAGCTAATAGCGCGATTGAGAAGACGTTCGGATCATGAGTTTAACTTCTATACGAAGTAATATTTCTTTGTCTATGGAACAGGGAAGATATACTCGATACTAATCTATATTGTGTTGTCAGACCAAGGCTCGGGCCGGCTCGCTGCGGCCCTGCTGGACCACGGCGCGAGCGGCTGGGGCGGCGGCGGGTCGGCGCACGGCGTGTCCCCGCGGCCCTCCAAGCGGCTGGGCCCCTTCAAGCGCCCCCCGCACCCCGCGCCGCCCGCGCCGCACACCGCCCCGCCGCTGTCCGCGCCGCCCCCGCTGGCCGCGCCCGGCGCCGGCGTGTCGCGACGGAACCGGTGAGCAGAGCCACGCCTCTTCATGTCGACAGCTTCCTAGGACCTCAGTTTCCAGCAATGGCGCTCAGCTTCGTGTGGCCCACATACTCCATTCATGTACGAAAAATTGTGATGTAATACAAAATTGTCGTCCACCCGCACGGCGGTATATTAGTAAGTACGTTACGAAACATCGATGCTTGAGCGTCGCGGGTGGCGACAAACATTATCCGGTCGCTAAGCTATTATGGTGCGTAAAATGTAGTCGGTAATGTTAGAAATTGATCTGTTTTTTACCTGAGCCAAGTAGATCGAATAAAATTAAATTATGATTTCATTCCGACAGAGAAAATATACGGACAAAAAATGAGATAAATTAAAATTCAGTAAACGTGATACATATTGAATTTATCCACGCAGATCTAAGTATTGGTCTTCTTCTATCTATTCTATGATGCTATAATTATAATACTGAAGGCCGACCGCAGTCGAAATGTTCTGTGAACGTATCCGCTCTGTATCTTAAGTTAATTCGTCCATCGAGAGATTATAGCACTACTTAACGGACTTAAAAGGAATTTTCATGTACTTAATATTTTATAAGCTTTTAATATCTGTAGAGTCTTGCATTTAAAATGTAATGTACATGCTTGCTGTTAGCTTGAAGTGTGCAAACCGTAGAGTTAAAATGTTCAAAACGTTTTAACACATATTTTTATGTAAATGTCTTCAAATATACAAACTGTAATCAGCAATCATTCGACATTACATTGATGTTTTCTGTACATATGTAAACTAGATGTAGAGCTTTAACTGTTGTAGGTTTGTTTATACAATACTATTTATTTGCATAATTGAGATTTAAATCAAGTCCAATTCGTTGTTATTATTTATTTTTGTTTAGAGAGGACGTATGTATAACAGGCTAAAAACGTACACTATAGTAACCAGGTAAATTTTAATAACAAAAAAATACGTAGTCTCATGTCATTATTCCACAATATATCCTACAAGATGCTCTAGTATGCTTTAAGTGTTTCTGGAGATATTCAACATGAGCTTTGATCTCCCGTCCGTTTGTATATTGGTATTGATTGTTGTATTAAATTGTTTTGATCTTACACCTACTGAGATTTGTATTGATAAAATAACAAACATTCCATTCTTTTATTATTTTAAAGGTAATTTCGAATCTATTATTATTTTTCTACAAATGAATATTGAGTTAACGTGGTGATAATATTGTGTAACAATCGACCTGCATTTATTTATGGTTTACCTGAGGTACTCACATCAACTTATCTGATGCATTCCATTCAAAATATTTTTTGAAGAATCTGTATTGTTTCTCAGTATCTCTTAGTTTTATTATTCATTATAATAATAATTATTATTTATTAATCTGAATGATTATTTCCACATTTTAATTTTAAACAGTATTTTTATAGTTGTTAAGACTGACACAAGATTATGTATTGCAAACACTAAGTATTAAAATGTTATATTTTATTAAAACAATGTGGTGGTATTACTTATAACGTTATAACTTATTACAGCTAATTTATTATTGCTAGAATTTGTTGATTGAAATAGCTTCGAGAATTGTCACTTACAATAAGTAATCCAGATATTAACCCACGGACATTATCTAATGTAACCAAATTTTTATATTTAAAATGATGTAAAAATAAAGTTTTGTTAAACTTTTTCAAGTTGTTTTTGTGTGCACATACCCTAAAAATTTAGAGACTAAGGCTGCCTGTCCACAGGAGCGAGCGCAGCGATGCAGCGAATCGGAGAAATGTGCCAATAGAATCTATCAGAGCTCCGCTCCTATTGGGACGTTTCTCCTCTCCGCTGCCTCGCTCCACTCCAAAGGACAGGCTCAGGCAGCCTTATATTGGCACATTTCTCCGCGCCGCTCCAATGGACAAACAGCCTAAACATGAAGGAAGCGTATCCTAACTCCTACTAATTAATATTATAAAATGCGAAAGTGAATGTTTGTTTGTTACGCTTTCACGCTAAAACGGTTGAAGGGTTTTGTTTGAAATTTGGCACATAGGTAAACCATGACCGGAGTTAGGACAGAGTACTTTTTATCCCGATATTACCACGGGATCGAGACTTATGAGAGTGAAACCGCGCAGGGCGCAGCTAGGTAGTGGTGTTATTAAAAAACAAATGACGTTATAAAATTTGTATCATAATTGTTTATTCAATAATAATCCTTATATCTATGTCTTAGGCAGCTTATACATTCCTCCTTGTAAAACAAGTAGATGGGTTCGTACTTTTGTATCCAAGAACTGCCTGAGCTCTTGAAGACTGCATTCTGTCCCTGGAGCTTGAGATGCAAACATCTTTAACATCTGGTGAATACGGTCCAAAGGTAGAGAATCCAAATTTGTCAGCATTCCAACAATATAAGACCAGAAAACTTGGAGTTCCCCTTCCCTTTGGTCATGGGCTGAAGCCATAACACTCTCTGTCTCATCATCCTCACAAATCATCTCTTGAACTTGGTTGGTAGCTACATTAGCCTTGTTTCCATCAGAGCCATCCACTAAAACGAAGTGGTCTGAACTTTTCTCAGTGATGAGGCCCATTGATTGCCAATATGTTATTTTTCGCCTTAGAATAGTGACAGGCACTTTCATGACTTGGTGCAGTTCATCTATTGACCACTCTGGCTTATCTTGAAAATGCATTATCAGTGTTGCGTTGAATGGTGACACAGTCAAGTCTAATTTCTTATCTCCTATTTCTATCTCAATATTCACATTCCCTAGATGTGGTTTCCAACTTAATGTCCTGTTCCCTTTCAGAGCTTCAAATGATTTTGTGTATGCCTCTAAATGGCGTTTTATTTGCTCTGGTACCTCCAAACTCTCATCTTTGAAAGGAGGCCAAAACTGTGCAGATAAGATCATTGCATTTGAAGTGAACTTTTTGTTCAAAATATCTATTTCCTTGTCTTGTTGAATGAGTGCATTAATTCTTTTGGAATCTGATATATCTTTGAGCATAACTTCACAGAAGTGTAGTTGTGATTCTCCAAATCTTAATTTCAACAGTTCTAGATATCTGATTTCCTTCTCTGTGTTTATAGCATTTTGTGACAATAATCTGTCTGCTAGAAGGGTCCTGTATTCATTCACAAATAATTCCTTACTGCCATATACATTCACAAGCATTGATATAATATCATTGGCTCTTCTATCACTGGAGTCAACTGTGGGGTCAGCATCAACTGGATCAGGGTTCCACTCATCCCATGCTTCATCTTTGTCACTGTCACCATCAGCTTCTGCAGCAAACTTGACCAATTCCTCAGCTAACTCACTGCCTGCTCCTTCTTCAGTCAAACTACTGACAACACTACGCACTGTGTCATCTCTATTCCTTAGATAATTTCGAACCGGCTTGGTTACTGTTTCAAGAATCACCCCTGATGGATCAAGATGCCTTAAAGCCCTAATAGTAGTCACATAGGCAGTTAGTATATCAGGAGTGTTCACACCTGGGTGTAACAATCTTGTTTCAAGTGCAGTTTGTAAGTTTGTACACAAAGTAGATCTCAAGTCAGTCTTTTCCAAACATATTTTAATATCATCAACAGCAGGCTGCGAGTCTGGATATTCTATTATTATATTAAAAAGTTGGTCTATTCTTAATTTTGTGTAACTGTGGTATAAAAAGTAACTTAATTTTTGCTTGAACTTTGATATAGCATTTAGAGTATTTTTATCATCAGGGGATGGTTTTGAGGAACCCCCACAATAAATCCTAGTTAGCCATGACATAACAGTAGTGTCAAGCCAAGTTTCCAAAAATTCTATATGTGAAATGTCAAATGTTCCAGTGCAAAGTTTCTGAATGTGACATTCTATTCTCATTTGTATGAAGTTTGTTAACACTTGACCAGTCAGTCTTTCAAGTAACTGTAACTCCATCAGTTTCCTGTTAGTATCATGAAACACCTTCACAATATACATACAGTTACAGTCTGAACACTCATTCAGGCATCCTGAGCATGTGACATCTTCACCCATGTCAGAGTTTGCATATTCATTATCAAAGACATTAAAAGATACTTTGTAGAAATTATTGATGATCACTTGGAAGTCCAATGGCAACTGAGACAGCAGTGTTGCTCTAAGAAGTTGTTTGAATCCTGAAATAATATCCTTTTCGCCATAAATAGGCTTGCTGTCATTACAGCTGTTGTTTAATATGGTCAGTCTTTGTAACATTCCTGAGAAGTTGGACACAGAGTCGTAAATATCGTTCACAGCAGCCTTGAATAGTTGGAAGCCCTTCACATCCTCTTCTGCTTTGACAAACTTTGACCAGAACGAAGGGGCTACATGCTGCCGCAGATATTTTTCCATGTGGAGAAGAACAAGATCTCGTATTTTGATCTGAATGCCGAGGCCGGCAATTATTTGTTGAATCTCGTCGTACTCCGCGTTGCTACAGTCGCTGAAGACAGCGTCGTTGAGAATTGGAAAGGCATAGTTTATCTTGTTCCAGTATACCTTTAAATCTTCTTTTTTATAAGACATGTTTCACTGTTGATTATTCCTTTTATTTAATTAAATTAAAGTATGAACTTCAATAAAAACAACATTATAAGCAACTCTTTTTTACCGATTTCGGATTTGGCAACTTTGATTGATTTTCGTTTGGCTGACATTTGACATTGACACTTGACACATTATTTATTGCCAGTTGACTTGCACAGACTGCATCGCGAATCATCTATAGAAAAAGGTGAAACAATTTTTTGCGGAAGAAAAATCATCTACAGCATATTTTTACAAGCCTACTTAGCCTATCGGAGTATGTGGATAGAGGATAGTTTAGGATATCTCTTGATCTACATGTGTCTTTGGTTAAATGATAGTCTCTTGTGCACAGTAATTATTATTACTTTTTTGATAGAATCATTCTAAGTACAGACGCCAGCACATCAAGCTACCCGAAACTGTCAAAATTTCCCAATCAACTTTGAACCTTACGCTTCAGCAATAAACTTGAAAATCTATTAAATAAATTTGACAGCTTGTAGTAGCTTAATAAGCTCGCGTCTGTACAATTTCAGTAGCATCACAGCGGGCTAAAGAGTATAATAATATTAAGGGAGCGGGCGTTCCGGAGCGACTGTCCGCAACCGTAATTCGTAGGAGCCATAGAACAGACAGAGTCATAGGTATATGTAGATAAATGCTATCTCTATAATAGTACCTAATAGTACCGATACCCGGGCGCTACTTCCGAATCTTTTGACCCCATCGGTCATCCATTCCACCGAGTTCTGTGATGCTGATGAATGTCCCATGGCACCCCACGTCCCATGTCCGATACCGATTACCTTCACAGACTACTTAAAGATACTACGAATGTTACCTTGCTTTTCCTCATATTTTATGGCCCGCCCTTCTAATGCGCCCGGGGCGTACCGCCCCGGGCGCCACCATTAGAAGGGCGGCAAAAAAACATATTATGTGCGGTCACTGGTGATCAGTCAGACAAAAATCACGAGTGCGGTCGGCCCTATGTTCTATATTATGGGGTTTTGGTTTCCGAACTTACTCCGTGAGGTGGACCATTGTACGTGGGCCATGGCGGCCGTTTAGTGGTTATTCCAACCAGCCCACCTCCCTCCAGAAGTTAATTAAAACTCCTGATCTGTTCAGAACGTCTCTAAAAGATCTGGGTGACCCGAGGGTTTCTGTTCTAATCTGGGTAACGCCTGTGCATTCAAAGAGCACATGCGCGACGAGTCTGTGCTGTCTGTCGAGTGCCATGTTTATACTGTTAAACATGGTTTTGTCAAAGGCGCCCTCAATTTCATTGAAGGCAGCCAGTGCCGAGCATTTGTGGTCCACTGCGCATTCAATTTTAGAAACCACGCTGTGCAGCGCTGATTCTGTTGATTTGCCTGTGGAGTACGCATGCTGTTGTTTGTGAAGTGGTTTTACCCGGAGCGGCCCGTCTCGGATGTGCCTGTCACAGAGTCTCTCCAGGGTTTTCAGTAGGAAGGATGTAAGACTTATGGGCCTATAAGCCTTGGCTTGTGTATAATCAGTTTTTCCAGGTTTGGCTATGAAAATGACTTTCACCTCCCGCCATGCAAGAGGTATGTGTCTAAGTGCTATGCAGGCTCGGTAAACCTCCACCAGCCATGTTGTCAGATAATCTAATCCCCACTGCAGTAGTGCTGGGAAGATCCAGTCCTGCCGACTTGTATGGCTGAAAGGTATTGATAGCCCACTTTACTCGGTCTTCTGTTACTACGTTGCGGGCTCTTGACCAGTCTTGATCCGTTGGGGTCCATTCTGGTTCAGCCTCCCACGTTCTGTCCTCTAGGACTCTACAGTCTGGGAAGTGAGTCTCGAGAAGGACCTTACTGGTTTCATGGTCAGTTAAAGTGTATGAGTTATCAGGCGCGCCGAGAGTCCGGTCCTGATCGGTTGATAGGATTTTCCTTACCCTTGCGGCTTCAATATTAGTCTCGATGGATTCACAGAATTTCCACCATGCTGTTCTCCTGGCGGTTCTGTTTTGTTTTTAACCGACTTCAAAAAAAGAAGGAGGTTCTCAATTCGACTGTATTTTTTTAAATGTTTGTTACCGCATAACTTTCGACTGGGTGAACCAATTTTGATGATTCTTTTTTATTTGAAAGCTGGTGCTTTCCGTGTGGTCTCATATAAATTTTATTAACTTTGCTTGGATGGTTTTTGAATTAGGTTCAATAATACGTATTTTTTTCCCACTTAGTATATGGATAATATCTTAAGTTCCTGTCACTGTTATTTACATAGCAGGTAGTGGTGTTCTAATTTGTGTGGGGTAGGTAGTAGGTACCACAACTAAAAACTGAGAAATAAAAACTTTTTACAAAAAAAATCAACTGACTTCCAAAAAAAACACTACAAAGCGAAAAATAACTTTAATTTCGGAAGTCGATGGCAAAAAACGAAAATTCTAAAAGACACCGACTACCGAAATTAAAGTTATTTTTCGCTTTGTAGTGTTTTTTTTGGAAGTCGGTTGATTTTTTTTGTAAAAGTTTTTTGTATTTATATTGGGTCTCTTAGTAAGTATATCTCCCAGTCACCTGGGAGTCTAGTGTTTTTGGCTCTGTTAAATTGTTTGCATAGCGCCTCTCTGAGTTTGCTAAGTTCAGCGTTCCACCAAGGGTTTCTCTCGTTCTTGGTTCGTGGCGCTCTTAGTTTACAGCATGCGTGGTATGCTTCAGGTATTCTGATAGCTTTGTTACGGTGTATTCTAATTGTGCCTGATCTTTTATGGTTACTTGTGTTAGGTGTCTAGTTAATAGGGAGGCCAAAAGGCGTTTGTAGCCGGGAACATTAGTGCGCCTCGGGTTTCGCCTCGATTCGGGTTTCTTAGTGTTAGTAGTTAGTTTAGGGCGGATCCTTCTATGGTCTGAGTAAGAAGGCTCGTCCGATACGTGCCAGTTTGTGATAAGGCTTGTTGTTGCATTTCGTTCGGCCCTTGTTAACTATAAGTATTGTAAGTCCTTTCAAGGAAGTACGTGAACTTTCTTTGAATTGTCAAAGCAATTCAAAGAAAGTTTTTATTTTAAATCTAACCTGTCTATGGCAAAATAATGATGACTGTTCTTGCCGAAAAAAGTTCTCTAGAATTAATGAATGTTATGTATAGTATACATTAAATTGAAATACCTAAATAAGCGGCTAAATTGTCTTCCGCTCCGGGCGGCCGACACTCACGCTACGCCGCTGCACGTAGCACGAATTTTTTTTCATTGTTTTCAAACGATATAAATAATCAATTTGATTCGATTTAAAATCAAACTCTCACTCTCGCACTCTCGTTGACGTTCGTGACTCAACGCAACGATGCCAGTAGTGCTATTTTGTAACCATCTCACCATGTTATCTTAGGTGAAGTGAGCGTGGAGTGAGCTATCATTGCTAAGGATTGACACTATTGGCAGCTCACTTCACCTAAGATATCACGGTGAGATTTTTACAGAATAGCACTACTGTTCGCCTACCCTACAGTCACACACATCATCATCATCATCATCATCAGCCTATAAATGTTTCCACTGCTGGGACACAGGCCTCCTCTCTGTGAGAGGGAGTGGGCCGTAATCTACCACGCGGGCCCAATGCGGGTTGGTAGATGACACATGTCTTCGAATTTTCGGTTCTAGGACATGCCGGTTTCCTCACGATGTTTTTCTTCACCGTTTTGAGAGCAGTGGTGATGAAATAATTTACACAAAGTAAAGCGCCTGTCTGGGTTCGAACCTACGACCTACAACTTGTAAGTCGCGGCCTTTACCACTGGGCCACCACTGCTCTGCACGCGCCTACATAAACTGCCGCGCGCGGCCACCGCGCCCGCCGGGCGCCCGTACTTTTATTTTTGTAGGCGAGTTTTCAACCGTTTAAAACGATATAAGATTTGCTACCTTTACCACTGGTAGGTCCACAAATGGATTAATATATTTACATGAACGGTCAAAAGATATCTAATCTCACTCCGAGGCGAAATGCACAAAATATTCAAGCTCTCTTTGCTCGTTCTTGCATCCTAGGTTCTCTAGCTTAAAAATCGACGCAGCAACTCCTATTTCTGTATGAATTGTCAAAAATCGACGCAGCAACTCCTATTTCTGTATGAATTGTCAAAAAAAACTCTATGAGGCGGTGTGCTGTGAAGTGTAGAGCTCACTTCGCTCGCTCTTGCATTTTATTTATTCTTAGTCTAATCTTTTAGTTTTTTGCATAAGTCGATGAAGTACAGACGCCAGCACATCAGGCTACTACAATCTGTCAAATTTATTTAATAGATTCTCAACTTTATCGCTGATACATAAGGTTCAAAGTTGATTAGGAAAATTTGACAGTTTCGGGTAGCTTGATGTGCTGGCGTCTGTACCTCCTATTCTCACCACTGCCGGCAACAGTTACCGGTAAACTGCCCTAACTTCGCATGGCGTCCTATGTTTGCCTATAATTCAAAAAATGTACTTAATAAGCAAACAATCAGTCATGTATATTTTTACAAAACATAAGTGCCTGCTACACAAGTACATACACATACCAAGACCCCTCTGTGCCTCGCAAAGCATGTTAAACCGTTGATCCTGGCTGTCATTTGTAGATCTTTGACAATCGTTACGGGTAGTTAGAAGCCCAAGTCTGACAACCAGTCTTACCTAGGAGAATCATGTTACCTAGTAACTAGGTTGTGGAGGTCAGATAGGCAGTTGCTCCATGTAAAATACTGGTATTCAGCTGCATCCGGTTAGACTGGAAACTGACCCCAACATAGTTGGGAAAAGGCTATGCAGAAGAAGAAAAAGTGCCTGCTACACGGCTGCCAACCGCTTCCCCGACAGAGGTGACCTTGGTTGGCGACAAACAGAGCTGTTTGAAATTTGGTCGTAAACCACCATCTACACGGTTGTAAACCATCAAGGTCACCTCTGTCGGGACGCGGTTGGCAACCGTGTAGCAGACACTATAAGCATTTTTTGAAAAAGTAGCAAAAGAACGTCTTTGTATATAAACATTGATTTGACTAGTGTGTATCGAGAAAAACTATTTTATAAAAGTACAGTAGAAACTAAATAAAACCAAGTTCTTATAAGGGGCCCCTTGATGGTAGTATTTGATACAGGAGCATAGCCCTTCGGTGGCTTATTTGGTTGAACAATTATTCCTCGTAGTAATTTACTACATTACTATTTTACGGATTTAGTAACACACTAGCGCTCCCGTGTGTACTTTATGTTACGTTCAAAAAGCGCGGGAGATTTAAATGGATACCTCCCACAGGCACTTCAGCAATAATTTACCATTTTGGGGTTGATAATAGATACCTACTTATTATAGTATTTGGTGCGTCTTTAACAAGGAATATATCTACTCTCTTGGTCTTTACCATTTACTACTATCATCTGCCACAGAGCACAGAGATGCCGTGCTAAGTAGTGGGCTAAACTGATAAGCCGAACCTGTATCAGTTTATGTCGCAAGCATGGACGATCAAAAAACGACTAGTTTCATTAGTTTGTTCCCAAGCTAGTCCATCTACATATTTTATTTATTACAGCATGGAAGACTTACAGCTAAAAAAAAAACAACAGAAAGAAAACAATAGTCGACAGAAAGCCAATTAAAAGTCTTCACATTTAGACTTATAATAGAATTTGTGTTGTGAACATACAAAAGCAGCAACATATCGCTATATACTATATTTTAATAGTTAAAACTATCAAAATAACCACCTACCTATAAATATAAATAAAATGCTGTTCATTGGTAAGCGCACCACTTGAGATTGCTATTTTTGTTTTAAAATGTTTAATAGTCCGAATTAGGTTTTTATGGGAAGAAGTTTTCCAGAAAATTTGAAAACTTAAAATAAAAACTGAAAGTCCTTTTTTCTTTGGGATTTGTATGAACTATTGTTTGAACAGAACATTGTCTATCGGGTCACCTAGAGAATAAAACAAGTATTACATATATACTTAACTTATAATTAAACTTATTTTATTAATGTCTTATAGTATAGGTTCAGGTTGTTGTGTGAGAAGGAGTCCAAACCTCTTCTTGATTATAATTCTGTGTCTGGAGTACTTGTCTTCAGGGGAGAAGCGAGCTGAAAATGTAAAGCAAAATTGTTAGGCAAAATTCTATTTCATCTCTTTAGCTGTTTATACTCAGTACAGTAACTCTTGAATTGTAGCTTTCTGGGAGATCTACCCTTATTAGTGATTGAAGGGTCAATGAGATATGTGATTTTACTACACAAGAACATGTTGTGATTTAAGAAAAAACAGAATTAAATGTTTTCTAGCATAAAAGTCAACATAATCAGCAATCACCAAGTTCACTTTATGAAAATGTACTCTGTGGCTCAGAACAGACATCAATTGGTTATTTACCTGGATGTGCTGATATTGTAGGTTTGCCATGAGGATCATTGGTCTGTAAATAAAATAAAAAAACATATTTACTTGATTCTCTGATCTAGCTAATTCTGGAAATACGTTGTGAATGGTCTATAAGGTTGGTCGAAAATGTTCTTCAAGATTTATTCAGAGGGTCGTATTTCTGTATGGAAACTTATTTCGAGTCGAGGGAAAAATTATCCAGAATTACTTTTGGAAACAATTTCGTTTAAAATGAAGGGCTAAAAGTACAAAATATATTTTGTAAACAAACACGTGAGTTTTAGGTTATAAAATAACAATGAAAATTTACCGATAATGTGTACTGCCTGTCACCCTTTTCGTTCAAATAATATCTGAGATACATTTTGATATAGCTGTCTTCACAAAATTAATATAATTTGTTTAAAGTTCTGATCGCTATTGCGTTTGAAATAAAATCAACACAATTTTTAAAACCACACTAGTCAGAATAAAATGGAGGAATGACCGAATGAATGACGAGTGACGAATTATCATAATAGAATGAGAATGTAATGAGAATGAAAGGAAAGAGCTGAACGAGTCGGTCGACCCACGGACTTTAGTGATGGGATAAACCGCAAGTTTAGTACTTTATTCAAAATTAAAAAAAACATGTTAACTGAAATCTCATCATAGGTGGCAGCACAGTTGTCCGTCAACAAACCGCCATTGTTGTGTTTATGTTTACTTTGTGTCGATTACAAATTACATACCGAGACTCCTCCGTGCCTCGGAAAGCACGTTAAGCCGTTGGTCCCGGCTGTCATTCGTGGATCTTTGACAGTCGTTACGGGTCGACAGAAGCCCGAAAGTCTGACAACCAGTCTCGCCAAGGGGTATCGTATTACCCAGTTACTGGGTTGTGGAGGTCAGATAGGCAGTCGCTGCATGTAAAATACTGGTATTCAGCTGTATCCGGTTAGACTGGAAGCCGACTCCAATATAGTTGGGAAAAGGCTAGGCAGATTGATTGATTACAAAGGATATGTCTTAAAATGGTTTTTTATTATTCAATAATTCTAACCAGGATAAGTTAAATATATTTGGATAGACATTCCAAAAACTAGTGGTTCTAACTATGTCATACATTTTTAAAGACCTCCAATTTTGAGAAAAATCGATTTTTATTTTAGTAAGAATTTACTCCTAAAACGAACAAACCTTCCTAATTATCTAGGATAATATAGTGAACACACCCCATAAAATAGTAAACTTGTCAAAATTGACACATTTTACTGTCAATTCATTGACAGTAATGACAGTGCTGTGTCAATTTATGGCCGCATTCCGAGTTACGCCAAAAGTGATTATATCGCGAATCCGACCAAAGTCCAAAGTCACAATTATTACTCAATAACCCTTTAATTTTGTGACTATTAAATTTGGTTGGATATGCGATATTATTACTTTTAACTTAAGTCGGAATGCGGCCTATGTCATATTGACATATTCAAATAGTTAACTTGTCAAAATTGACACATGTTACTGTCATCACTGTCAATTGATTGACAGTAATGACAGTACCATGTGTCAATTTATATCATATTTGTCATAGTTGCCATCAACAAATAAAATATTTGTAGATTAAATAGTTCATAATTTTTCTCTTAAACGGAGGGGTCTAAAAATATTATTTCAGTGGTTCCTAGTTCCATATTTTGTCGTTTTTATTAAGATGTAGTTTGACGCTGGTTAGATTTTTCTCGGAATAAAAAACCAACATCCCTACAAAAAGCGGACATCTCCTTTCACGAAAACTAGATAAATATGTATGTGACTTGGAGTGTAGCCCTGAAAGACGAGCTAAGAACAAGGGAAGCGTCTACCACAGCTAAAAAGTAACTTTACTGGAAAACTCAATAAATGTTCATAAACATTTTATAATAAATAGGTTATTTTGTGTTTGTCGACTTTATGTTCTTTTTTTGTTAAATACTGGAGGTATACGACAGAAATAACCTGGAGTCTAACCATGAGCTCTTATTATAGCAGGATAGAAGTTGAACTGCATTGCTTTTTTGTACTATGACATCTATTATTAAAGTCGAGACTTGTGTTTTTTAGAACAACCGCATGTGGGCTTTCACTGTAAGGCGTGGTATTTTTTTAAAGGAGCGTTGTTTTATCATCAACGTTGAGGTATTTTTTTTTTTTTACTATGATACTTGCACAATTTATGTTCTTGTGTCATTTTGCGCTGGTCTGAACGAGCCTTAACAAGAATCCAATCAAATTACCTAAGTACTAGATACATTTAATTAACATTTATAACAAAATTACCTATGACGATTTTTTTGACATATATTGAATGGAGAAAACTTTTTTTTTTGGGTGGGAAATCATCAAATAACTTCTCCCGCTCTGGGCGGAGCGGGAGGGCGTGTCAGACTCTTACTGACTAAAACCCACCCGTGTTCCTTTGGTTGCCCTGTTGCCGGGGGGGCCACGATTTCCCTATCGGTTTTCTTCGAACCCCCGGCAGGCATTGGCCCTAGCGGACCCCGTCAATTCTGCTGACATCTCTTTGAGGCGCGCGTGGAACACAACGCGCCGTCGACCCGGGCTTGGTCCTTATCGGACGGCGAGCTACCCATTGCTCACCGTCCGCAAGCCCGCGCCTACGATGGCCGGAAATCTGCCTGTAATTCCCGACGTCCAGGGCGTCTCCTCCTGCGGCGGTTAGAGGCGCGAGGGCGCGAAATTTGCCTCTCCCTCACGCGCTCCGTCTCCTCCTTCGCGAGCATTACTGCTTCGCAGAAAGAGGTGACGGCCCCCCATTTCCTCTCGCTCCGTAGCATGGCCCGAATCAGGGCCGGACGCAAGAGGTCACTGCCGCCGATCGCTTCCACGAGGACACGGCGATGCCCTGCCCAAGCTGGGCAGATCTCCACCGTATGCTCCACCGTGTCCTCCGGGCGATCCACACAGTGATGACACCCGGGCGTTTCCTCCCGCTTTATCCTGAACAGGTACCTCCCGAAACAGCCGTGTCCGGTGAGCACCTGTGTCAGGCGGAAGGTGAGGACGCCGTGGCGCCTCTCTAGCCACTCCTCAAAGAGGGGTCTTATCGCCGCAATTGTGGCGTGCCCAGCGCTGGGTTGCGACAATCGCACTCTCCATTCCGCCATGAGATCCCGCCGGAGCTCTGTCCGCTGTGCCGCGACTTCTTGCGGCATCGGAGTTAAGCCCCGGCGTTTCGCCTCCTCGCACCACTCCCAAATGTGCGCGAGGACCTTTGCCTCCAGATCCCATGGCGGTACTCCGACAAGGAGGCTCGCCGCCTCGCAGGAGACCGTGCGGTATCCTCGAGCCAGCCGGATGGCCATGACCCTTTGGGACGCGTTAAGCCGGCGGGCTGGCTACCGCCTCAATGAAGGCGCCCACACCGGCGCCCCGTAAAGGGCCATGGACCGCACGACCCCCGCGTAGAGCCTCCGGCAGGAGGCGTTTGGACCTCCCAGATTGGGCAGGAGCCGCTTCAAGGCAGCCCCGGCCCGGTCTAGTCTGGGAGCCAAACGTCGGAAATGCTCCACGAAGTTCCACCGGGAATGGAGAAAACCTGGAATGTATTTTTTTTTTTTTTTTTTTTTTATTCATTATGAAAGGGCTTTGTCGCACATGCGATTATGCCGCCCTGGTTAGGTTAACAAAATCATACCAATTTCCACTTAACAAAATCTCAGCATAGCTAATTTGTAAAGTACTTTAGCTGCATCAGACAATGGCACAGCTAAAGCACTATTACAGTAACCTACCTCTCTAATTCTACCATCCAAACTATTTCTGAATTCCTCGTTGCGGACACACTCGGTTAAGATGTGATAAACATCATCAACGGAATTGGTACAAAAATCACAATTAGTCGATGTTGATTTTGCCATTAGGTATAAGAACTTATTACACGGGATGTGTCCGGAACGAAGTCTTAGTGCGATAACAGTATCACGTCTGTTCAACAGCTGATTATCTATCCACGGTGAGTTCAAGGGGTGCGGTTGGATCGTTTTGTACCAGATTCCTTTTTCTTGGGATCTTTTATTGAAGTACTCCTTCCAAAGCGAATAACAATCCTGTTTGATATTAGGTATAAAGTTAGTAAAGTAAGGAGAAAAATTTACAGGAATTCCATCACCAGTGGCCTGCTTGGCTAGTAGATCAACAATATCGTTGCCTCTTATTCCGATATGTGATGGAATCCATTGAAGAACTATGTGTTTCCCATCAGATTGTAGTTTCAAAATAATGTTCAGTATAGTGTAGGCTATCGGTGTTCCTCGAAATGTCGAGGTACACCGAGCCAAGTGTTGGAGCGAACTTCTGGAGTCTGTGAGAATGACAATATTGTTTTGTTGCATTGATTCTACATACGACAGAGCTTCTGCGATCGCAATCAGTTCCGCTTCCATTATACATACACTGGCATTAATTCGGAATTTCATCATGTTACCTTCAGACTCGTAAAAGGCGGCCCCGATACCGTCACCGTCTTTAGATCCGTCTGTAAATATTTTAAAATAAGTCGAGTATTCAGAAGTAATATAATTAATAAATGAATTCCTCAAGCTAACAGGATTGTATTGCCTTTTTGGTTTACTCATAAAACTGACGTCGTGTTTTATAAAATTGTTGCTATCTATACTACTAACCCATGTATTCAGGGAAAACATATCTAACTTATTACTGCAATGAACTTTTAAAGTGTGTAGTGAGTCATGAACCAAGATTAACAGGGGGATTCTTTTGTTTTGCCAATATGAAGAATTATTACACAATGTGGATAACTCGGAAAGTAAGTTGATACCTCTAGTATTTGCCTGCAAGGCTTTCGTTTTAAGCCAAAATTTGCTAGCCAAGAATCGACGACGTAGATATAACGGTTGTAGGCATAACTCGCTTTCCATTACGTGAATGGGTGTAGTTTTAATAAAACTACCCACTACTCTCATAGCTTGGTTTTGCAGTTTATTTAATTTTTCCAAGTGAGTTTTTGCACTATTGTCATAGAAAAAGCTTCCATAGTCAATACGGCTTCTAATTAAAGATATATAAAGTTTTCTTAAATATTTTGGGTGCACACCCCAAGTTGAACCGGCTAACACTTTGATAATTTTAATGAATTTAAGAACCTTTTGGCAAACTTCATTGATATGCTTTCCCCACCTGAGAGAACGGTCCAACCACACACCAAGATATCGAACCGTGTCAACAACCTCCAATCTATTACATCCAATTGACAAGTCAACTGAAAGTCTCCTAAAGCCCCTGCTAAAAATACAAACTTTACTCTTATTTGGTGATATATTTAGATTTAGGTTATCGAATTGACTACATAAGATATCCAACGCTTCCTGTAACTCAGCGGCTGCTTGATCGGAGTTATGAGAAGTTACATAAAGTACATAGTCATCGGCGTACTGCGAGATAGATACGGAGCTAGGTATTGCTTTACAGATATGAATGGTCGCAATATTAAATAGCAATGGCGACAAGGGGTCACCTTGCGCTAAGCCCCTTCTGGCAATTCTAGTGACGGTATTATCTATGCCATTAATTGTTAAATATCTTTCCTTAAGAAACTCCCATAGATATCTACAGTATTGTGCTCCCACACCAAGTTGGTCCAAGGTTAACAGAAGAGTAGTGACGTCAACGTTGTTGTAAGCATTATCAATATCAAGGAAACATCCGATCGTGACAAGCTTTTTGGAGAAACTAATTTGTATTTTTGAGGTTAATAAATTTAAGTTATCTAAACATGAGCGCGCTTTCCTGAAACCTACAGTCTCTTCTGAAAAAAATCCTCCACTTTCTAAATACCACTCAATTCTCTTATTGATAATGGAATGAAAGATTTTACATAAACAGGACATTAACGAAATAGGCCTTATTGCAGAAGCGGAAGTCAAATCTCGACCCGGTTTGGGGATTGGTACTATGCGGACTTGGCGCCATTGCTCAGGAACGAAATTTAAAGAAAAAAATAAATTATAAAGTTGTATCAAAATATCTTTAGCAAGGATCGGAAGATTTTTAATCATTGAAAAGGAAATATCATCGCAACCCGGTGCAGTATCTTTAGATTTAACAGATTTGTCAAGCTCCTGTCTTGTTATAGCAACTTCCAACATATGATTTTGAGAACAAAAAGTAGGTAATGGGGGGCATGTAAAATCAGGAGCTAAATTAAAGAGGACTTGTTCAGCCAACGTCTCGTCCACATGGGGTCCAACTGAACGGTATCCCTTCAACCAGCGCATGCGTCGCCACATAACACCAACCGAAGTGACCTCGTCCACTGAAGAACAAAAGTTACGGAATCCCTCATCACGAGCACCTCTAGTTAATTTTTGAGCTTCCCGAGTTTTGTCTTGTAATTTTTGTAAGTTATCTGGAGTTGGGTTTTTTCTAAAGTACGTTAGAGCCAATCGTCTTTCCGCCACCGCTTTAGATAATATTGAAGACCAATAAGGTTTCGGTTTAAATTGACTACTGGGATTTTGGTTAAATTTAAAATAAGGAATATTTGCATCAGCGGCCCTGTTGATGATATCTAAAAATGAATCATACGCTTCTTGGGGGCTAACAGGCAATGTATACTCAGCTAGTCTTTCTTGAATATAGTTACGATACTTTACCCAGTCGGCCTTTTTGAAGTTTCGTTTTCTAACGATGCGTGGTACACAGTTATCCAACGTCTTCAGTTTGATTATCATGTGGTCACTGCCTAAGGACTCATTAGTTACGTTCCAATCAAACATTAATGATATGTCTGAAGAAACTATAGATAGATCAGGGGCAGACTTTTGCAAAATTCCACTAACTAGCTTTACACGAGTCGGCTTCCCATCATTCAAAGTAACGAAATTATGGTCAATTAAGGAGTCAAAAATTTGAGTACCTCTTTGATCTGTTTTCGTGGACCAACTTGAGTGATGACCATTAAAATCTCCTAAAATTACAGTTTTAGAGTTAGCTATAGCAAACAATGAGTCCCACTCATTTTGTGTAGTACGGACGTTAGGTGGGCAATAAATTGAAATAACATTTTGAATGAAAGTACAATTAATTATCCTGACATGGACTATCTCAATACGCGAATTTGAAATAGTAATATGACATTGTTGAGCTTTGATGGATTTATGAGTTAGAATTGCGACTCCTCCATATGAGTCAGGTCTGTCGCAGCGAAACACGTTATAATCTTTTACCTTAAAATAACAGTCAGAATCCAACCAAGTTTCGCATACCGCCGCAATATGAACTTTTTCTAAAAACAGAATTTGTTCCAAATCTAGTTTTTTTGGTAACACGCTTTGTGAGTTCCATTGCAAAATGTTTATTTTAACAGTCTTCATTACGGAAATATTTTTTAAAAGAGGAGAAATCTTTAGGTATTATCTTATTTAGGAAACAGGATATTGCCCACTCCACGCTAATTTGAATAACAGATATAATTTTGACCTTGAAATTATCATTTCTCACAATTAGAATATATTTAATTTTATCTATCAGCCATCCAAATGAACTATCGTCTTCCAAATCCTCATTTTTACTAGTGTCCTCTTCCCCAGTTGTGTCTCCCCTGCACGTATCCTCCTGAAAGTCCATATAACAATCCTGGGTATGGGAAGCTTCAGATTGGGGCGCTTTCTTTTTATGTTTTTTCTTCATACTTTTCTTTATTGTTTCTTCTTTCTCCGTCTGTGTTTTGTCCATTTGTGGTACATTTTTGTTTTGTTGTCCATTTGTGGTATCTCTTTGGGTGGACACTGTTTCTTTACGTGGTACCGGGCATGTTGTTTTTTGTGCGAATGTACTTTTCGACTGTAACACGGGTGACATAGGTGTACTTGAGGATGAGGTAGGTACTTGCGTAACTGGGACTGTCTCATAGGAAGGTGTAAGTGTTTGCCTATTGCCGTCTGTCTCGTAGGAGGGTACAGGTACATAAGGAGGTACATACATATCCAATGCTTTTCTATATGAAACATTAAAATCACTCATAATACTACGTATTTTCTTTTCTTTAATGTAAATTGGGCAAGTTTTATCCAATGCCATGTGATTTTTTGTGCAGTTCACACACTTAAAAGAAGTTGTTTCGCAGTTATCGTGTTTACCTCCACATTTCGGGCATACACTTTTCGTTGCCGGACACATTTTAGCAGAGTGACCGTACCTCCAGCATCTGGAGCATTGCGTAACAGGAAAAACGTAAGGTTCTACCAGTACTCTCATTTCATAAATGAGTACATAAGAGGGCAACGCTGGTCCTTCAAATCCTATTCTCCATGTCTCACTTTCAGTCCAACTGTCTGCTTCTCTATCTCTTCGTTGCAGGCGTCTCACATTCACGACATTGTATGTACTTGTTAGACATGAACGTAGCTCATCCTCAGAAATGTCTAAGTCGATATTTTTAATGACTCCATATGATAAACCAACTTCAAAAGGCCGCTGGAACCTCCACCCTAATCCTTTAAAATGTTCGGAGCTCACTAACTTCTCAGCGCTGTCTGCATTATTAAGTTCGACAGTGATTTTGTACGGATTTATGTGTTTTACTTTTGTTATATTCCTTATTCTTTGTTCCTTAAATAATTTAGCAAGTGCAAATTGTTTAGGAAATGTATCTTTGCTAGTAACACGTAATTCTGTTATCCCTCTTACCTGTCTCATCCTGGTTTTACTTTTCCTAACTTCGCTCCATTCATCAGCTTCTCTTCCTCTTTTCATAGGTCGCATTTCATTTTTCGATGTCTCATTACCCTCAATCTCAAATAATTGTGTTATGTCTTCTAAATGTGTATTTTCTTCGTCCTCCATAGTAATTGTATTGATTAATTCTTCATTATGATTCTCGCCTGTACTCATTACGCATAAAGTGTAGATTCGCGCGACCGATAACCGGTTCGGCCGAACGGCCGACCGTTTTGTGCAAAATAGATTGCGAAGTAATTAGCTAATTACTGCAAAAAAACACGTCTAAGTAACACCGTACGCGCTTCGACACTGAAACCTGGAATGTATTAATCAAACAGTTTTCCTCGGAATCACGCTAGACGACAAATTACAATGGGGACCTCATATAACATCTCTTGCGGGGCGGCTAAGCTCAGCCGCATATAATATAATAATAATTAATTTTTTATTTCAAAAAGTAGTTTGTACATGGTATACAAACTTGTCTTATATAATTAGATGTTATAAATAAATAGAACCAGTACAACACATACAAAAATGGTCATAGGACTCCCTTTCCTAAACTAGGCAGAAAATCTGTCTGTATCTTAGGAAAGAGTATCCATTCACAGTGAGTCTTATTACGGTTACAAAAAAAAATTTTTTGGTACGTGCAGCAGGCGAACAAAGTACTTAATGTTAAAATAAAGTATAAAAATAAAAAGAACAAAAAAAATATAAAAATATTCTGTTAGAAAGATGAGACATTTAACAGATGTAGAAACCGCGCGTTTGGTATATTTTAGCTACTTCCACAGCATTATGTCGTACCTATTGCATTTTACTGTCGGGCTGCTGACATTGAATCCATTTTTATTTTACAAAAGAGAACTGTCAGAGCCATTTATAATCTATGTCGTCGCGAATCTCTCAGGGAACTATTTTAAGGGGAAAGCGTCAGGTTTTATGTTAATTAAAATATGATTCGCGGTCGTAACAAATATGGCTTTACTCAATTATAATCATTACAATCAGCAATACAACTCCATAAGTCAGCAAAGGTGTCAAATGTTTGATACCTTTATCTTCTTAATCACTATTGCTGATTGCTTGGGCTGATTGTAATGATTATTATTGAGTAAAGCCATATTTTTTACGACCGCGAATACGAAACCTGCAAAATGCAAAAACGTAAGAAAATTTGAATTTCGCGGGCTACCCTGACGCTTCCCCCTTAAAAGATTAATATTATGACGGTACCTACCTTGCCAATTCATCTATGAAAATATTATGTTTGTAAGGAAAAATCTACATCTTTTTAATAAGTGATAGACATAATTTTAATACTGGAAATAAAGATAAAACAGATCAACCATTTTTCAGATTATCTAAAGTAAGTACACATACATCTTTTATGGGGTACTCTGACGTGTCAATCCAAAACTGTATCTCAGAAATACCTATTTCGTAAAAAGGGCTTTTTAAACTTTTTTTAAACCATACAATACATATAATTAAAATACAGTGTTTTGTATGTGCTCATATCTCCTTCTACATACTATAAAATAAAATATTAATATAGGGATTTGTAACTGCTTCGAAAGAATCGAATGAGCGCTATTAAGGCAAAACACTAACTCGAGTTACTATTGGATTGACACGGCAGTACTGTGTTAAATGTTACAATAAAATACCTTTGATATACAACGTGTAACGTTAAATGCGCAAAACCCAGAAAATAGTTTGATAGAATAACGAGCAGAATCAATTGAACAACTTTTTATATAGGTCACATTTTCAAAAAATCTTCATTCAAAACGTTGCGTGTCTATTTATTAATAGGTCAAGCCATCACGTGGGCAAACTCGCCAAAATAGGTACTTAAACAAACACAAATTGTTGTCGACCATTTTAAATTTTTTCACACGCGGGCGGGACAATAATGGTGCCGATTCTCTTGTTCATAAACTAAACAAAATTTAAGTTCAGTGCATCTTTTTCTTTCTATTTCATTAAGAAAAGGACAGAAGATAAATTTTAGTTTAGTCCTGTCAAATTAATCAGCGCCTACAAGCGCATACAAGTTTAGACGTGATTAAAAACTTGCCGACTAAAATTACGTCAATTTACGTCAAGCGCTGATTAATTTGACAGGACTAAACTAAAATTTATCTTCTGTCCTTTTCTTAATAAAACAGAAAGAAAAAGATGCACTGAACTTAAATTTAGTTTAGTTTGTGAACAAGGGAATCGGCACCACTGGCTTTTATTTCAATGCAAATACGAATCTTACGAACTAAAACAGCACATAAAACCTTTCAATTTTTTTTTTTCTGAAATATGCCAATTGAATTAAAAATCAGTTGGGGTGTCTGAGGTTTTGAGCATTTAACGTTACACGTTGTATTACAATTAACTTAAAAAAAACTCATATTAAACGTACTCTTTGTAAACAAGCATATTACAAATTAGAGGATTATATCTAAGATAAGAATGCTTTGGAAGTAGGTATGCTGATCTATTATAGCTCCATAGGACAATTTAGAGTCTAGACAAAATCAAACTGGTTGCTAATTTAATTGTATAATTAATTAATATAACATTGATTTTACATTCTGTGATAGCTCCGGATCTAGGGGGGAGGGCAAGACGGGCCCGTGCCCCGGGCATCAACTTCAAATTCAAGCGTAGCAGACAAGTGCACCACCCAGCACACAGCAACTTTGCAATAAATGAGACGCGCAGCATATTTATAATCTTTCTATTTTTTTTCTTTTTAACCGACTTCCAAAAGGAGGAGGTTCTCAATTCGACTGTATGTTGTTTTTTTTTTTTGTATGTTTGTTACGCGATTACTCCGTCAATTATGAATTGATTTTGATGATTCTTTTTTGTTTGGTAATGATCTACCAAACAAAAAAAGAATTTACGCAAGTTAGCAAAGGTGTCAAATGTCATGATTTCATGAAATCATGACATTCGACACCTTTATCTTCTTCTTAATCACTATTGCCGATTGTAATGATTATAATTGAGTAAAACCATATTTGTTACGGCCACGAATCATATTTTAATCAACATAAAACCTGACACTGACCTGAAGTGAAAACTTCTTTAGCATCGTTGTGATTTGAAACTCGATGAAACGAAAAAGCGACAGTAAAAAGAGACAAACACAAATTCATAAGATTTAACGTAGGTGAAAATGAGATAGGAAGCATTATACAACAGTGTTTCTTATGTTCGTGGTTCTCTGAGGCTGAAGAGTTTGTTTGTTTGCTTGAACGCGCTAATCTCAGGAACAACTGGTACGATTTGAAAAATTCTTTCAGTGTTAGATAGCCCATTTATTGAGGAAGGCTACAGGCTATATATCATCACGCTAAGACCAAAAGGAGCGGAGCACCAATGAAAAATGTTTCAAAATCGGGGGGTTTTATTTTTCCTTTTGAGAGCTTCCGCTGCGTGCGCTGCGTAAACGGTTAAAGTTTCGCAAAAATCATGTATTACAGAATTGTTCCCTTAAAAAGTCCGCGACAGCATGTCTTATCTTTTAAGGTTGGCTCACTATCGCCGTGTCCTCGTGGAAGCGATCGGCGGCGGTGATCTCTCGCGTCCGGCCCTGATTCGGGCCATGCTACGGAGCGAGAGGAAATGGGAGGCCGTCACCTCCTTCTGCGAAGCAGTAATGCTCGCGAAGGAGGAGACGGAGCGCGTGAGGGAGAGGCAAATTTCGCGCCCTCGCGCCACTATCCGCCGCAGGAGGAGATGCCCTGGGCGTCGGGAATCACAGGCAGATTTCCGGCCACCGTAGGCGCGGGCTTGCGGACGGTGAGCAATGGGTAACTCGCCGTCCGATAAGGACCAAGCCCGGGTCGACGGCGCGTCCCAAAAAAAAAAAGGTTGGCTCACTATAACCTTTTTTATGCTAACCAAATTTGTTCTAAAATAATGCATTATTCGGCATGTGACGATGCACAGCATCTGTGAGAGGGCGTTGTATACTTCCCGTTAGTTGTCAGCCAATCACAGCTCTCGTGACGTCACATCCTTGACCAATCAGGACCGAGTTCCGGTAGTCACGTGGTCTCAGGTGGCGTGTTCGCTAATGGCGGACTTTTACCTCATAGCGTCGTTGCTTCCCGAGCAAGTAACATCTAATTTAGAGTTTGCAGCTATTTTTTAATATTTTGAATCTTATTATAGTTCAAAGTGATATTAAATTAATGTCTAATATTATGTTGAAAATAAATTAAATAGTGCAATTGTGAATTATTGTGATTCGGATCAAGAAGTGCAGGTAGGCACCAACTTGGTGTTTACATCGAGCCGTAAATGCCAGCTACCACGAAGCGATTCGAACTCTTCGCAATCCGTTTCTTACGATACTAAGGTAAAACGGCGGAAATGCAGGTGAGTCACCAGATATTTTTAAATCTTGTTAATCATGTGGCTCATTAACTTTTTAATGTGGGTACATACGGTTCGACACCGAATAACCTACAGCAGCACATATGCCTGAATTAGTTCCTGGAACTAGCTCCGCGATACCTTTAGACTTTAATTTGAAGCGCCCGCCGGCGGCTACCAATAATATCCTTTCAACTGTCATTAACGAGACACAATAGAATTTTAATTGTTATCCACCTCAATGAGGCGTCGTAACAGATGATGAGATAAATCGAGTGGGATTGGACCTCAAGGTGCCTCGCTCTAATCCAAATCAGTTGAAGCGACTTAAAGCGTTACAAAAGTTCGTTGATTTGTTGTGGAAGGATGAGCGCTACGCGGACGCATTGAAGATTCATAACGCTGCACCTGGCTTTGTCGAGCTTGATAATAACGATTAACTTCGACAGTTTGATATGGGTAACGATTATGCGGCGAATTCCGAATTGATAGCAGCCCTATGTTAATACCTTAATTACTAGATTTACCTAACAAACATAGAGAATTTCATTGATTGGACAGCTTCTTCTGATGCTATACTTTCTGGCTCTAGCCTTTTCGATAAAATTTTGGAATCATTTCCACCCTCATCAAAATTCCACGAAATTAGTAAATCATGGAGCTAGCTTGCGGAAAGCTAGCTGGATACATTTTAAATCGCCGGGAGTGCATCCTGCGCGAAACTGCTAATAAGAACCTTCGTGAGGGTCTGCGTAAGATCCCTGCGAGGTCTAATTGCTTATTTGCCGTTCGATAAAATTTCGGAAATTATAATCTACCCTCATCAAAATCCACAAAATTTATGAGGAAGTCATGCAGCTAGTTTGCGGAAAGCTAGCTGGATACATTTTAAATCGCCGGGAGTGCATCCTGCGCGAAACTGCTAATAAGAACCTTCGTGAGGGTCTGCGTAAGATCCCTGCGAGGTCTAATTGCTTATTTGCCGTTCGATAAAATTTCGGAAATTATAATCTACCCTCATCAAAATCCACAAAATTTATGAGGAAGTCATGCAGCTAGTTTGCGGAAAGCTGAATACATTGAGAATCGCCGGGAGCGTATCCTGAGCGAATTGCTAATTGAACCTTCGTGACGGTCTGCGTAAGATCTCTCGAGTTCTAATTGCATATTTGATGAAAATCATTTGCGTACTTACTTCAAAATATACAATACAAAATTAAATTCTGTGAGTAATCTTATGATGATGTGCGGGCTTTCGTCAAAAGGATCACGATTGGAAGTTCAGAATGGACAGCCAAGCAAGAAGAAATATTATGATAATGACTGGGTGGGGCGAAATAACAGCCAGGAGGCTGTCTCCGAGCGAATCGGAGACAGTGGCAGGCGCTGCGGGCTCCGGAGGCCCTTCTCGGAATAATCACGAGAATGCGTCTGCCATTTACCTCCAAACCACCACTGATTCATCTATCAGTAGAAACCCTGAGCCGATTTAAGATCGCGCAATCGCCAGAGATGGTGATACAGGTAGAACAGCAGGTGACCTGCCTGCCGTTCGGTCTATCACGCGCACTGAATAATTTCGCAGCGTTGACCAACTGAGTGGCCCAACATCTACGATCAAAAGGAATGCGAGTGGGGTCTACTTAAAAGATTGTTTGATAGCATGCGTATCGAGAAGTCTTCTACGCTCTCAGGCGGATTTGTCCTTATACGTTCTAGAGACATTAGGGTGGACAGTAAATTACAAGAAATTGATCACCGAACCTTCTCAAGTGATAGAATTCCTCGGGTTCATTTGGAACACCAAAGAAAACTTGATGACTTGCAGCCACACCAGTTCTACGGAGGCTGTCTCCGAGCGTATCGGAGACAGTGGCAAACGCTGTGGGCTCCGAAGGCCCTTCTCTTGATGATCACGGGAGTGCGTCTGCCATTTACCTCCAAAACCACCAATGGTTTTAATAACTGATTTATTACCTCCAAAAAAGACCCAGTCAATTCTATCGCTCTCGCGAAGAGAGTTATTCGCAAAGGAAATATTTATTTGAAAAAGGCGCAGATTATTATTTTAGGCAATCTCAACCTTTCCAACTTTGTCGATCCAATAGGTCGTCTTCCTTGATACCAACTTCAAATTCTTTCTCGGCCTTTGAAGCGGTCTCCTCGCAAACCGGTAGCCACATGACTACGGATGTGGCAGGTTACGGGTGGGGAGCACAGTTAGATGATCTTTCGGTGTCAGGAAAGTGAAAACCAAACCAGCGTTGCTGGCACTGCAATCAAAAGGAAATGTTTACCATTATAGCAGCAGTCAACTTTTCCGGTCTCGCCTTCGCGGTCGCAATGTGTGCCTGCAATCGAACAATTGCACAATTGTTTCCTGCGTTCGAAAAGAAGGCGGAATACGGTCAATCGCGGTCTTACTTCACATGACTTACCAACTCTTGAGTCTTCTAGACAAAGAGCGTATTTCCATGACTGTTGAATGTATTCCAGGGAGATTCAACGATCTCGCAGACAGGTTGTCCAGCGGAAAAGGGGCGGCAGTGTGGCACCTACTAAGACCACCTCTAAGGAATGTTTTTCGCATATTATGTATAAGTATAATTTATTTTTCAAAAATATACATCAGTTTAATTATTATGGTGATACACTATATGACACTTGTTTCTATGAACAGATTTTGAACATGTGTCTGAACTAGATTATATTGGGAGTTCCACGCCTCGTCACTGGCTATTTCAGATGGCGTGGATATTCTCGGCACCAAGCCTCATCCCTCGAGTTCTTCTTCCTTCACCGGATCTTTGACGTCGAACACTCTGTTGATCCTTGAGAATCGCCAACCTAGCTCAAGTTCTAGTAGATCAGAGCACGGGCCTTCCACCTACTCGAGTTCAAAACATGGAGCTCTGCGTTTGGAAGATAGCGGGTGGGGCGAAATAACTAGTTATTGGTCAGAAGCTGAAAGGTCCCTGCTCGGATCTAGTTGGCACACTAAGAACATAGTCGGTCTCTGTGGGTCAAATAGTGTAAAGATAACAATTTTAACTTCAGTTGTCCCATAATATTGGTTTGGCAAGATTTTTTGCGTTCCTATTCATTGAAAAGAGACTAGCTTACAATATTATATTGTTGCATAAATCTGTAATTCTAAACTTATAACCTTTGGACGACCGTCCTGTAACGATCATTTGAATTCAGACTTCTTAGTAAAACATATTCTTAAAGCTATCTCCCTCCAATCTCTTAGAGATCTCAGAGAAACCTCCTATTGGGAACCCAAGTCATCTTATTGCCGGAAAGCAGACGAATCCTCCCAATAACTCACTTTGTTCAAAGCGTCACGTCGATGGTTTCTCTTTTGTTGCTAGCATCAGGAACATGAGTCCATGACCTTATTCTACTCAGGGTCTCGGCAAATAACTACATCGATCGGGGTGATCACTGTACCAAACCTGTACTGTGCACAGCCCATCAGGCTGGACACTGTCGTGTCATGCTAACGAAAATATACGTCCAGTTAATTAATTAAGGAAAGTATTTGAATTAGGATGACCATGACATATAGTCGAAAGTAATCTGTATGATGTTCTCATTGTTATTGTCAATTCGAGGTCCCACGCACAGTGCATCACGGACTGTGTGATTGGTAAAAGTTTACTGAAAGATGCAGGCATCTCTGCATCTCCTGGTAGTACGCGCGTAGCTGTAGCATCTTTGAATTGGTACGAAGTTTTCCAATCGAAGGTATCCTCTCTCGCGGTGAATAGTTTTGCCAAATATTATTGTAAACGTGTCTATTATAGGTAGTAATCTCTCGAAGAATTTAAAACCAGTATAAGATACAATCGATGGTCTCTTGATTGTTGTTAATCTGATTACTCTTATTTTCCAGATTATTATGTTACGTAATTTTAAATGATATACAATATTAATATTTGTAGGTACCTACATTAGATAGTATAGCCAGAGGTACATATCATATCCTAATTTGTATAATGAATACATGATGGTTTATATGGTTTCATTTTTTCAGTAAATATTATCATATCCTCACATAGCGTCATCGTGGTCACCAGGAGTTATAAACACGTCTCTCACAGATGCTGTGCATCGTCACATGCCGAATAATAGTGCAAGTTTTACATAAAAATAAAACTTGTATTATTAAGCAGAGACGATGCACAGCATCATTCAAGGTCTCCTGGTGAGAGACTTCTATGAGGTAAAAGTCCGCCATTAGCGAACACGCCACCTGAGACCACGTGACTACCGGAACTCGGTCCTGATTGGTCAAGGATGTGACGTCACGAGAGCTGTGATTGGCTGACAACTAACGGGAAGTATACAACGCCCTCTCACAGATGCTGTGCATCGTCTCTGCTTAATAATACAAGTTTTATTTTTATGTAAAACTTGCACTATTATTTGCGAAGGTGTTTTTATAAACATGATATTAATCCATATCCAAATGAATACGTTATTCATCACAAGTATTTAATTTAAAACAAAATTGCTCTTGACATCATTCGATATAAATTAATATCTTAATTAAGCATATATCGCAGTTTTAAAATAACATCGCAGCAAAATAATGATCAAATACTGCGCGCGATTTCCGGTGAAGGTATCGTTTGCGGTAACAAATTAATAAGGCCCAGGGGCAAACATTTAAGCACGTACGAATAGATTTACGCCAAGAAGTTTTTTCACACGGGCAACTATATGTTGCCCTATCGAGATCAGCACCCTAATTGCGTAATACAACACAATCATAATTTGTTTCGATTTGAAACAGATTTCTAATCCATTGCTTCATAAGTTGGAAAAAAAATCTGTTCAAAATCGAATCATCATCATCTGCCTAGCCTTTTCCCAACTATGTTGGGGTCGGCTTCCAGTCTAACCGGATGCAGCTGAATACCAGTATTTTACATGGAGCGACTGCCTATCTGACCTCCACAACCCAGTAACTGGGTAATACGATACCCCTTGATAAGACTAGTTGTCAGACTTTCGGGCTTCTGACGACCCGTAACGACTGTCAAAGATCCACGAATGACAGCCGGGACCTACGGCTTAACGTGCTTTCCGAGGCACGGAGGAGTCTCGGTATGTAAAGATGGTCACCCATCCACTAACCAACCCCGGCAAGCGTAGCTTAACCTGATGGATCGACCAGTGCGGCTGTTATTACTTAGCCACGAGCTCGAAATCGAATCCGGAATTTAATTAATAATAGCGGCACAAGAAAGGGATCATTACAATACGAGAGAGCGAGACTTGTATTTAAGAGTGAGAGAGAGAGAGAGCGCACTTTCTTATCAGTTGTGGTCACAAAATAATTATTTTGTTTTTGTAAATTGCTAATCAGTGTTGCCGTTTTAGCTTGTCGCTAGATCTAGCGGATTTTGGTGTGATTAGGGACTTCTTTTTTCGATCTAGCGACTAGAAAAAATTTTGCGACTTTTAGCGACTTTTTGACACTTAGGGTAGGCGACTTTTTCAGGAAAAAAAAAATTGATTTAAATGCCATTATTCCTTGTTTTATTTTTATTCATTAACCGACTAATGAATAAAATAATTTATTCTTCACTAGCTGCGCCCCGCGGTTTCACCCGCATAAGTCTCGATCCCGTGGGAAAAAAAAAGTATCCTTTGTTCTTTTCCAGGGCATCATCTATATATGTGCCAAATTTCATCCAAATCCGTTCAGCCGTTTTAGCGTGAAGGCGTAACAAATAAACTTAATTTCGCATTTATAATATTAAGGATTCGAATAATTTTCCTTTGAATAAAAGAAATTATTTATTATTCGTGAATAACGAAATAGTAATTTATTCATTCGTTATTCGTCATTCGAATAAATTTTGCCCAACTCTGGGTACAGGTAGGTAAAAAAAATGTGCGCTGGGATTAGGCTGAGGTGGAATAAACAAGGTTGTAAAACACGTGCGAAACAAAAACTTTTTTTAAATGAGTAAATTGCTTTATTTATACCTAAGTATCTAGATAATAGATATGAAATTTACTTACTTGGATGGTACTGCACGGAGTGCAAAATAAATCTGCCGCTTTATACGTTCATGATGTTTTTTTCTTTTAGCACTCAAAAATAAACGCTTTTTATTCCCTTTTCTTTTATCCATATTAGAGGGGTTTATCTGAAACAAAAATTATTAGGTATGATTGTATGTATCAATTTAAGGTTCTTACAAACAAACGCGACACGCGACGCGACTATTTGAAGGAGCCTTTATTCCCGTGATGGACGAACTATGTCCATGCAAGTTTGTACGGAACCTTTGGTACGCGTCGCGTGTCGCGCCTGTTTGTATGAGCCTTAAAGCTTCGGCCAAACCTGAGCGCGACTACAACGCGGGACGGACGCGGAAGCGAAACTATTGCGGGAATTATCGTGCATTCGTGCACACCTGCGCGAACAGCGAACTTCATTTTGTTTAGTGAATAGTCACAGCCGCACGTCTATAGCTTAGTGTAGCACCTAAATTGTTGTTATGTTATGTCAGTCTCATATTTAACATCAGAGTCTGACTCTGGTCGATCCATCAGTCTGGCCAATTGATTCCCCTATTTTATCCTTTTAAAGTATATTTTTATATCCAGGATTTTTCAGATCGTATAGAAGAGTATGTTCTCTTACTTTTTCGATAAACATCTCTATATTATATCGTCTGTCATCGTGGAGTTTAAATAATGACACGTCCATAATAATGTAACGATCTGTACACACGTGACCACAAGACGCGTGCTTCCCGCTCACTCCCGCTTTGCCGACGCGGTTCACGCGGTGTTCCCGCGTTATGGTCGCGTATGTGCAAGGCGCCATAAATAATCACACGAGCAGCGTCCGCCGCGCGGTAGACGCTCTCGCTTCGCTTCTCGCTTCGCTTCTCGCTTCGCTTCTCGCTTCGCTTCTCGCCTCGCTTCTCGCCTCCCGCGTTGGCAGGTTTGGCCGAAGCTTCAGACTCGCACTTGTCGGGTTTTTTCATATTTTTGTGAGTTTATGCTAACTTTTTCATATGTAATACAGACTATTGATAAAATATTTACAAAATAGAGGTACCTACTTACGATTTTTCTTCAGTCGTAAAAACAATTACTCAAAATCCGATAAACAAGCCGAGTCAAATCAGTGAAGACAAGAATCAAGTCCGTAAACAATAATAACAAAAAAAATGACACCAAACACTACTATAACATTCACAGAACATGTAAATAATAATATAATAACAAAACAAGTCAACTGATATTTTCAAAAAGCAAAGTGAAAGCGACAGAGTGTTGCCATGTCCAAAATCTGGACGACGGTGATACTGCTAAAAAAATACGGTAGCTAAATCAGTCTAAAAGTGATAATATCGCGAATCCGACCAAATTTTATAGTTACAATTATTACTCAATAGCCCTTATATTTTGTGACTATTAAATTTGGTCGAATTCGCGATATTATCACTTTTAGCATAACTCGGAATGCGGCCCTGATCATCTGACAAGCAATGTCAAATTTGTTTGACAGTTTGTTGGTAATGTTTGATTGATGGCGATTTCACTTTTCATGGATTGTTTTTATGCAGCGAGTTTGGTGTAATTTACGAAGTCATTTTGTGAAAATGGCAAATCTTCCCCCTCGAAAAGTATCGTCTTCTAGTAAAGTAAAACAAGATGCCTCTCCGCTTCAAATACTATTACAAATGGGATTTCCGAGGCACCGGGCGTAAGTTACATTTTTCTCACTTTTAAATCACCCAAAGATTTACATATTTGTTGATTGTCACCAATATTTTTATTCAGTTAGTAAATCAATTACTACCTCTGATTATTATTACACCTGAAACAAGACGACCCTCCGACGGAAACCCTGCCTATCTATGAATTGTATTATAGAGTTGGTGTGTAGCCTAGTTCTTGAAATCTTGCGGTATAATAAATTAATTTAAATAATACTTGCTTTTAAAAATCTATCCTTTTTGGTCTAGTTCCTAAAGAAGTAATATGTCCATTATTTTCAGACTGAAGGCACTATCAGCAACTGGTAACCGCAGTGTCCAATTGGCATCTGATTGGCTTTTGACTCATGTGAATGATGCCTACATTGACTCTGACGAGCCGAGAGAGTACATCTTCTATGCCAGTCCTACTGGACCCTTGCTCAGTCAGCTGCTAGAGTTCTGGGATAAATCTAAAGAAATCTCTGGTTGGAATGGTGCCCATAACTTTCCTCCGCATATTACGCTTGTTTCATTTTTCAAGGTAAATGTTTTTGCTGTAAATCGGATTTTTAAAAAAAACAGGGTAGTCTGAAATTGCTAGCACAATCAGTAATTGTAATTGGATGTTCTCTTGGCATTTTCAGACAGTGGATAGATCACAGGCTAATTTAGTTATTGTTTTTCTTTTCTTTTGAGAATCAAATAAGAATGTCAATCAATCTGCCTAGCCTTTTCCCAACTGTGTTGAGGTCGACTTCCAATCTAACTGGATGCAGCTGAATACCAGTATTTGACATGGAGCAACTGCCTCAAATCATCAATCAAATCAAAATCTGAATCTAATTAGAATGTATGTGTGGCTTATAAAAATGATTTTCTGTACTATAAGCACAACTATTATTATATTTCCATATTATTGTTATTTAATAATTATTATAACAATTTAAACAATAATTTGTTGCAGGCTCCGGATGAGACTTCACTGCAACTAGGAAAAGCAGTGAAGCATGTGGTTGAGAATGTGGGGGACCCTCCTAACTGTCCTTTGAAACTGGAGCCCTACGTGTCACACAACTTCATGGCCTTGTTTGTTTCTGAGGAACATGCGGACTATTTGAAAAGAATAGCTGTGCAGTATGTGAAACAGGTGTCTTCTGTGTGTGAGTATCAGATATTACTTTATAATTCAACTAAAAAAAAAATACAATTATACAGGGTGTTTTATTGAGTTTAGTCAATCCTTAAATGTGTGCTGATGATTAATAAAAACGTTTCTTAACCGATTCACAGTCCAATGAACCATATGTGGTCTGTTCAATTGTTTTAACTATTGTGTCTGCATATGGGACAGTGAACCTGCTAATATAAAATCTACTCTCTGACAGACTCTTTTGGTATACTTTTTTTCATAGTAAATCTCAACCAAAATTGTTAAGAGCGTTTATACTGAAAGTGGGCAACGTCACAGATTGCCAAATTAATCAAAACAGCGAAATATTTGACAGCTATTTTTGCGACATTGCCCAGTTATTTATCATACAAAAAGTATCGTACTTATGTTTTGTGATTGTGACCATCTGTACCTATCCTTAATTTATTGACACAGTCTCCGAAATACCCTGTATAATTTATGGACATGTCGGGGGCAATGCCATGTCTCCAGATAAGAAACGTACACCTATACTATTTCCCATATACCACCCACCGTAGAGACTAGAACCCGTATATTATTATGTAGTATAACATTTCCCCTAACATTATTTTATAGTGGGTGTAATGGTGGATACTTATGAACATCTGGATGCGTTGGGAACATGTTTTCCGTGGTGTACTGTGCCTCAGGAGAAACCTATCAAATGTAAGAGTGTCCTCTGTGACTTGCTTCTGCAACAATGTCTAGCATATTTCTTTCATGGTGTTGTATGCTTCTTTATTTGCCATTTTTTATTGAAACTTTCTTGTTGCGCCTTATTAGCAGTTCGGAATTTATTATGTGTATCTATGGCACGAAATATGGGCACATTGTTTGTGTCCCATCCCATTGCTCTTTGTTTTTCCTCATTATAAAATAAATAATTTAAAAAAAGCAATTTTTGAATAAAAAAATAGCATTTCATTGTTTTTGAAAAGATGAAAATATTTTTATTCATTCTTCAGTTCTTCCACAGCTTATGCTTCTTTAGTTTTAGTAGTTTACCTTATTATTTTCCTTCATTTAACCATATTTTAATTTATTATTTTATTTATCAGCTATTTCATAGGCTAGAGAAGTAGAAGACTCCTTGAGCATGTCCAACGCGCTTTTCAGGTAAATATTGTTTTATCATAACTCTGCCATATTTATAAAATTCTTATTTTTGTTAAATAATATTACATCTACATATACAAAATTGTTATTAATCTCGATGCATGTTTATATTTTGTTAAATATAAGGTGTATAGCTACTTACTGGTAAAATTAAGATAGACAGTTTATGTGTATTTATAACCAACTTAAAAATGAAGAACTCAAGAAAGAATGTGCTTTATTCGACGTGTAGGTATGTTTTTTTTTAATCAATCTATTACAGGGTGATTTTTTGAGATGATTGTTTATTATAAGTACCTGGGCGACCAAGCTCTGCTCGGATGAAAATGAATTTTCCCAGAAACGAGACCTAGTTAGATCAATTTTTCGCCCCCGCAAACTCTCATCAAATATTGCAACTTTCATCGAAATCTTTAGAGCCGTTTTCGAGAACGTGATTACAAATACTGCTCGTTTAATAGTATAGGATATAGGATTTCTGTTATAGCCCTGAAGTCCTATCCCAAAAATTCACCTGTATATCACATTAGGTCTGGTCTGACAGAATGTGCTCACATTTGGGAGGCGAAATGCCGGGGCTTAATTCCGCTGCCGCGAGAAATCACGGTACAGCGGACAGAGCTCCGGTGGGATCTCATGGCGTCATGGAGAGTGTTATTGTCGCAACCCAGCGCTGGGCACGCCATAATTGCGGCGATAAGTCCCTTCTTTGAGGAGTGGCTAGAGAAGCGCCACGGCGTCCTCACCTTCCGCCTGACGCAAGTCCTCACCGGATACGGTTGTTTCGGGAGGTTCCTGTTCAGGATAAGGCGGGAGGAAACGCCCGGTTGTCACCACTGTATAGATCGTCTGGAGGACACGGTGGAGGCGATCGGCGGCGAGGATCTCTCGCGTCCGGCCCTGGTCCAGGCCATGGTACGGAGCGAGAGGGCACGGGAGGCCGTCACCTCCTTTTGCGAAGAAGCAGTAATGCTCGCGAAGGAGGAGGCGGAACGCGTGAGGGAGAGGCAAAGTTTGCGCCCTCACACCCCTAATCAGCGCAGGAGACGCCCTGGGCGTCGGGAGTCGCAAGCCGATTCCCGGCCACCGTAGGCGCGGGCTTGCGGACGGTGAGTAATGGGTAGCTCGCCGTCCGATAAGGACCAGGTCCGGGTCGACGGCGCGTTGTGTTCCACGCGCACCTCAAAGAGATGACAGCAGATTTGACGGGGTCCGCTAGAGCCGATGCCTGCCGGGATTGCGAATAAGTCCGAAAGGTATGTCGTGGCCCCCGGCAACATGGCAACTGAAGGAACACGGGTGGGATTTAGTCAGTAAGAATCTGACAAGCACTCCCGCTCCACTCAGAGCGGGAGAAGATATTTGATAATTACCAACCCAAAAAAAAAAGTTCCTACAGAATGTGCTGACTGAATTTTTATCAGACATTCTACTTTTGGCCTTTGCCCAGCAGTGGGACATAATATAGGCTAACAAAAAAAAACTTATTTCTATCTGTAACTTCAGATCAGTTTGAGAGTCGGTCTTTTATAAAATCACTGACGTATATGCAGAGTAATAAAACCGTGTGGTTGAACGCATTAACAGAAAACTTATGTGGGTTTGTACAAGGTAATCTAGCTAGAGACTTATCTGCACTTTATAAGGGTTCCACTGATATACGGGGATTTAAACGTGATTGCGTAGTAAATAAAGTCGTAATTGTATGTCGTAACCATACTGCATGTTAACTGAAACAATTGTAATTTGAAAGTCACATTGGACTTAAGACGCGACTAAATGCCAATGACCTTGAGTGGTTAGCTTGCGTGTTCTGTACTGAGCTCACGTAACGTGTCGTACGTCCAGCCAGTAATAGGACTCGCCCATCAAGGAGCGCTGTCCCATTAGACGCATTATTAATTTATTACACATAAAATTAAAGGTATTTTAATAAAATACGTATATTAATAGATAAATAATTAAATTATCTTTAAAATGGTGAAGGTTTCAGAAAAATACGCTTGATAGTTTTTGCGTGATTCTCAGTTTTTTTAACCGCGTTAAACATAACTTTACAAATGAATTACACTATGTAATATAAACATAATCTAAAATATTCACAAATTAAGTTATTAAGAAAATGCTCTAATTTAACATATTTTTTTCCACTTCTCGTTTAGACGTGATCTTCAGTATTAAATCATTAAAAAGTCGTTTATTCTCGCCTTAAACATAACTGACGAAATGAAGGTGTGCAATACAGCTCTGCCTAACCCTCCGTGGAATATTGGCGTGATGTTATTTAAGTCACATGGATTACGATCTGTCATTTAATATTTTTTTCTTCTTCATCGTGTCGCTTGCACGACTGTATTTCAAAATTTGTTGGTCCAAAACTTGACTCTCTACATGATTCTTTTCGACCACTCACTGCACTCACCTTACAAATTATTCAGAATTTATTGAGTCATATGAATCGGAGCATTTTTGTGTGAAAATTTATTGTTCTCATTAAATTCATAAATGACGTCTGTCGATAAAATATTTAAGTGATGTCCATTAGTTAAGTTAAGCACTGGATAATACTTTGACGAGGAATACTTTGACGTTGAATCAGTTAACGCCTCTTTGTTCTAGTGGTCGCTATCGCTGACTATCGCAACTGCCTGTTTCAATCACAATCCGAGAGTTTTGAAGGATATTTCTAATCCATTGCTTCATAGGTTTAATAAATTCATCTACTCGAAATCGTAAATAACGCAATGAACGTAGCTGAACTGTCAGAATTAAAGGAATTGCGATCAGTTGTCATTTTATATGTGTTACGCAATTACTCCGCGGGATCCGATTTCCAGGTCGAGAGAAAATGTTATTCGGGTTTTTGCAGCCTTTTTTTGCGTGGGAAACTTTCAAATAACTTTTGCGGGAAGGCGTGTCAGACTGAAACCCACCCGTGTTCTTTCAGTTGCCATGTTGCAAGGGGCCACAGTATCCCTTTCGGACTTTCCCGCGACCCCGGCAGGCATCGACCCTAGCGGACCCCGTCAGTTCTACTGACATCTCTTTGAGGCGTGCGTGGAATACAACGCGCCATCGAACTGAGCCTGATCCTTATCGGACGGCGTGCTACCCATTGCTCATCGTCCGCAAGTCCGCGCCTACGGTGGCCGGAAATCGGCCTGCGACTCCCGACGCCCATGGCGTCTCTTGTGGCGGCTAAATTTCGCGCCAAATTTGCCTCTCCCTCACGTGTTCCGTCTCCTCCTTCGGGCGGCCTCCCATGACCTCTCGCTCCGTACTATGGCCTAGACAAGTGCCGTACGCGAGAGATCACTGCCGCCACAGTAGCAGCCTGGAGTCTAGATTTGTGGTTGTGCCTGATAGATAGCAATAAGCTCGTCCCCTATTACATGTGGGGTAATGTGGGTGGTGAACATTTACACCTGTCTGCCCAACCTTTCGGGGTATACAGGCGTGATGATATGTTACGTTTTGTAGACGTGCAATGCCTAAAGATGGGTACTGACTGGTGTTACTGTGTGTAATTCCGTGTAATGTAACGTTACAAAGCGAGCATTCGTGCAGTCAGTACGTGGAAACGAGCGCGAACACGCGATCAGTGAGCCGCTCGTTTCGAGTGCTCCGCCCGCTGTCGGTTTTTTGGCGAATCTCTTTGAGTGTAATGCGGTTCAGTCAGTACGCTCGCGACAAGTCGTCACGAGCGCCGAGCGCATGTGAGTCGATTATTGTGGTTAGTTCTGGAGCGCGGGCAAGCAAACAGTTCGAAACGAGCATGTTATACGGATTTTAGGACACGGCGTAACGTAACATGCTCGCTGCGAATTGCGAATGGTACATGACGGCCCGTAACACCGGTCAGTCAATCTGCCTAGCCTTTTCCTAACTAGGTATGTTGGGGTCGGCTTCCAGTCTAACCGGATGCAGCTGAATACCAGTATTTTACATGGAGTGACTGCCTATCTGACCTCCACAACCCAGTAACTGGGTAACACGATATCCCTTGGTAAAACTGGTTGTCAGACTTTCGGGCTCCTGACGACTCGTAACGACTGTCAAAGATCCACGAATGACAGCTGGGACCAACGGCTTAACGTGCTTTCCGAGGCACGGAGGAGTCTCGGTATGTAAAGATGTTCACCCATCCATGAACCAACCCCGGCAAGCGAAGCTTAACCTGTCGAATCGACCCGTGCGGAAGTTATTACTTAGACCCGTGCGGCTGTTATTACCCGTAACACCGGTCAGTACCCACCTTAAAACGTTGGCTTTAGAATATTGGAGTCTAATATCGTGATATCAATTTATGGGTTTACTGCAGTGCGTCTGAGTGCAACGTTGGCACGCGAATCTTAACATTTATCAAGGCCATTCTTATACACCTAAATGCAAGTTAATTTTGCACACTTTTCAAATAATAGACCATTTTTTTTTAAATAGGCGGCGGTTCTTTGTTTTCTAAATATGCTTTGATTAGAAGCGAATTCTCTATATTCAGATATCAAATGACGCAGCGCAATCCAGCTTATTCTAGGCTCTAGGTGATATGACTTGACTGCTACTGAAAGGGCAGGCTTTAAATATGAACTTGAGGAAAATGAAGTTCATAATTTCTCGACGATAGGATAATTTCAGGTTTGCACGTTGTAGTGACCAAGTTAAAGTCACACTATTTAGAGCCTACTGTCAGACTTTCTACACGTGCGGCCTGTGGTTTAGGTATCCGCAGGGGCCGCTCAATGCCCTACGTGTCCAATATAACAATGGATTTAGGATGTTGTTAGGGCTGCCCCGCTTTTGTAGTGCCTCTGGTATGTTTGCGGAGGCCAGGGTAGACGGCTTTCATGCTATCGTGCGCAAGCGGCTCGCGTCGTTATTAAGCAGAGTCCGGGGTAGCACTAACAGCATCCTACAAGTCATTGCGGATAAACAGGATTCAAATATCCTGAAAACATTTATTCGTGTTCACATTTTATAACCTTACTTGTAATTATTATGGACATGGTCTGAAATAAAGGAATTATTATTATTTATTTATAATTGTGGGAGTCGCTTGCACGACAACCAAATTATTTTAATTAACTCGGTGTTCACGTGTTTAGCGATTCCCATAGGCAGCTATAAAATAGAGTGCTTTCTTCATGCAAGGAAATATGCTTCCGCATAAATCTAAAAGAAAACTCAAACCTCTGTTTTAGTGAGAGACCATCCTGATAATTATTTAGATAGACTATGGATAAGCCTTGATAGATAAATGTAAGCATTATCTTTATCTAGACATTTCATTGTGAATGTAGTTAAACAAAACAAAATTCACTTATAGAATTCTCTTTCATCCTCCTTACGTCACTAACATGTAACTTTGTCCCCTCCAGCGATAAATTTGGAAGCTCACGTGAAGTCGCTGCATATAACCCTAGCGTACCACTTCCATGTGGCCGCTTACGATGAGCTGAAGGTGCTGGTGGATGATATGCAGCCCTCGGACCACTCCAGCTGGGAGTTGAGGCTCTATTCCAGGGATCCACGATTTGCTAATCATCAGGTATTTATTGTATTTTTATTAGTATATGGGTGAGCTTATTTCTTCTTGTTTTGGGTTTACTCTTGTCTTTTTTGTTAAAACTGTACTTTGGAATCTCGCTTCTAGCTTCAGGGGGCCTACCACCAGCTCATAAACAGTATTATTTTAATATTACTTCTGTGGGAGAAAGAGATGGAGCTATACGACCTGTAGAGCTTCATTTCTTTCCCACACTGAAGTAATATTAAAATAATACTGTTTTATGAGCTGGTGGTAGGCCCTCTGGAAATATTATGTATGTTTTTTACGGCCTATAAATATCGATTGTTTTTTTTTTTTAGATTAATGTAGTTCAGTAGTGTATAAACTATAGTATAATAAACTATAAAATATAGTATTTTTTGAGTTATTACTTAATAATCACCTAATAAGTGCTATAGTGTGGACAGCAGCATAAGCTGGTTGAAGTCGTTATTTTAAAAATTGTTGATACGATTTCATAATTATATAAGTTTGTGTATTATACGTCGCTTCTCTTTCTGTTCTTGTTTTTTTGTATATAACTGTTTATTGTGTATATTCATGATCTAAAAAACTAAAGTGAATGTTAACCGATTTTCATCATTTTACCTGATAAAGAGTGTGGGAACCATGTCACGCTAGAACGCAATTGCTCTGACTTCTTCGTCAGGCGTCAAGTAACATTTATAACCTTAATTATCTAATATCTCTCCCAAGACTGATAAACAATGAGATAATAATGCACGTTATTATTGTGATTTACATAGATAAAGCTTGTCTATTATCTGTAATACTTATAATTTGTCCTCAGGTACACAAAGTGACTCAAGGTTACGCGCCGAAAGCTAGTGACGAACTTGAACTGGTGCTCGGGGACTACATTTATATTGAAGAGAAGGAATTTGCTAGCTCGCCCGATGGATGGGTACATGGGACTTCCTGGCTTACAGGTATGCCATCAACTGTTGAATATTCCATTGTTCACCACAAACAAACCTTATTTTTATATTACCATTCATCTTTATACAGTATTTTGACCTTTATTTGTATTCGCGAAAAGATTTGAACTCTAGATATGATGCTTATATCTTGTCTGCCTGCGAAATCTAGCAAATATTAGCATGCATATTGTAACTGTGTCGCCTAGTTATACATCTATATATAGCGGCTAGGTTCGCAAACGGTTCGGTTATCAATAGCTGACGCATTACACAGAAATAGCACTCTAATTGGTAACGCTCGGAATAACGCGCTGACGAAGTTATATCAAATTTTAAGTTATATATTAACCGCTTTTTATCGTGAATACGCATAACAGTTGGTTCATTGTATCCTCGTCCTAAAATATGCTGAAATAGAGTTACCTTGATAGCGGTAGCCAATCGGGGCTTAGTTGTATATCTGCTGTCAGCTGTTTTCATACAACGATTATTTTGTGCTCTTTCTGTGATAAATTGGACTTTAACTCGCATGCACTCGCGTGATTCGTTGATTCTATACGACTATCGAACTTGACGTGAATTAATCTAAGTAACTCAGTGACTTGCGTTGATCACGTGACGTTAACGATGACGAAGATAATCAAGACTTTTGGATTGTTGAACTTGAAAATTGGAGGTTAGTGTTGTGTTGTGTAATGTTGAACTGTTAAAAATAAACCTTGTGTGTCATCAGTGAAAGTTTATTTTGCATTGGGCTGTTACTGAGTACCTAATTAGATTGGTTTACGTTGACACTCATGTGGACTTGTTGATAAGTAGGATTCAAGATTATGTACCTGTATTTGTGATAGGTCTTTGGTATCTACTTTTTATGTAGATACTTTCGATATTAATAATGATGTCTGCGTCATATTCAAATATTGCTATCTATGTAATAGGGATAATATCTTATCTTTTATAATATAATATATCGTTATGAATCAAATATAACGATAAAAGGGCCAACTGTAATCTAAAATCGATACACTGGTCAGACATCTACCATAAAGTTCGGTTGTTGTTTTATTGCAATAAAATAAACAACTTGCTGTAAGTATTTACAATTGTTTTTAAAGTTATTAGCTCTTTTCATTTAAATATTACAAGTCATTTATTACTAACACTGTGTCATGAAAATTTAATGTGTTATTAAATTGTCTTTTCCTTAGTAAAAACATTAATACTTAGTATGTAATACAGTAAATAGATTCATTTATCTACGTCTGTAGACAATTTAATAAAAATGGTTCTAACACTAAAACGCTTTTTTCGCATCACACACTCAATGAAAACAAAATCGAGTCGTGACGTCACCTCTAACGGTGCTCTGTTCAAATGTTTTGCATTACTTTGTTGTAGGAGTCAGTGGGTATTTGCCGGCCGTGTTCACACGACGCACCGCTGAGTCCGATGCTTGGACACTGCATCGCGCTATTTCACTTGGCAACAATAACAGTAAGTAAAGAAGATACATAATAATTATCTTCTTCTCACATAGTATAACACATAACTTATTACTATAACTTAATAAATTGTAAGTACATAATTATAAATAATAGTGACGTAACTATTATCTATTTTAATCTCCTAAAGTAAATAGTATAAAACAAAGTCGTTTCTTTGCGTATTCTGCTTGATACATTTTGATGAGATTTCCACTATTATTTAGAGAATTTGTTGAGGAAGGATAGGAGGAGATAAAAAATAAACATTAATATATTATAGGTACAGTGTACTCACTCGAGCAGATCCGGCGTGGTTCCATTAGCATAATCAGCCTATAATGTTCCCACTGCTGGGACAAAGGCCTCCTCTCAGTGGGAAGGAGTCTCTAGTGAATCTAATAAATAAAATGTTTGATAAAACTGGGTCCACGTGTTAGTTATTATTTATTAGAAGCCTGATTTCTTCATACACGTGTTGTTTTTATCATTATTATTAAGTGCTAAAATATTTTCAATGTTGCGTCTCCTTTAAACATTTATATTCATCAAGCGCCACGTGATTCTATTTAATTCGAGAAAGTCATAGTGTGTGTTTACATGTATGTGATAATATTTATGTAATTAATCGACCTTGACGCTAGTTCTGAGATTGATGCGGGTGATAAAATTTGGACTCTGTGCTGTGCAGAATAGAGTTTATATTTGGTAAAAGTACCTAATTCGGGGTCAGGTTTAATGCTCCCCAGTTTTTGTGTCTAGTATTTTTTGTGACCCTGTTTTGTTGGTTCTTCTTGGTTAAAATTGTAACTTTGTAGCCTCGGTGGGGTCACTAAGATACGTTGAATTTTGTAAGGTTTTAGTGCATTTCCTTTACCGTAAGTAATATTTAAAATCCGGAAGTGTGTGCATGTTTCTTAACATTTTATAAAAATATTACATACTTAATATAGATTTGTTGACTTATCAAAGCAACGAACTGAACGAAGGAAATTGAGTCATACATCAATCATCGAATAGTAGGTAATAAATGTATGCATTTAATTTAATGCAATCCAATGTTATTGCTGTATTGTTTGTACTTCAATTGTGGATATATGTATACACTTTTTATTCCGCTTGTGATGGCAATACACTCGCCCCCTATTAGGTATACGAATTAAAATCATCAGCCAGTGTTTCGCCTGCTTCTGTGGCGATGCCCGTTTTGAGGCAGAAATTTCCTGAATAAAATTCCCGATGCATCCGAAATATGACTCGCCCAATTCTACTTCAGCCATGCAAACTAATTGCTACGCTACTTTTTACTTCACACAAGTTTAACAGAAGATGTATCACATTGTAGTGGTTTCTGGTATAATCTAGAATTCTAGATACAGAAAAAAAATAACCAGTGCGCAAACTTAAACACGTGAATTTACTCATCATTATGAACAACTTTTACTATGGGACCAAACCTGAAATCGAGAAAAAAAAATTAGCTGTTCCCTACATTTTGACGAGTTATGCGAACATAAATGTAGGGAACAGTAGATTTTTTTTTGCGTTTAGTAAAAGTTGTTTATAATGATGAGTAAAGTCACGTGTTTAAGTTTGCGCACTGGTTAAAAATTTTCCCTGTATATCCAAATGCTTGTAAATAAAGAAAACACTACGTACTTACATCGAAGCAAACGTTACCTTTATGCAGTTGCACGCACTCAACTTCTCAATTACTGGTATTGACTGTACTCACAAGCAGAGGCGGACTAGCAGTCTCTAGGCCTTTTAGTAGTAGAGAAAGGGGGCCCTTTCTGCTGATTTGGCGGCGTAACAAATATACAAACATTGCGGTCGATTTAACAAAAAAAGATTTATTTCTTCGGTTTGAAGTTTTATTTTAGCATTTAATTAATAGGGATGTTGACTGGGAAAAAAAAGAAAAGTATTAAGTCCATTAGTCAGATAATAAAATATTAGACATGTATTTTTTACAAAAAAAATATTGACATAAAACGCATGTTGGGGAGTGGGGGCTCGCTACGTCACAATTCAGTATAAAATCTACCGAAGAGTGACGTCATGCCACATTTTAACTCAATGTATTGCTGTAATCTTTTGATTACGTAAAAAAAAAAAGAAAAAATACGTGTCCAATATTTTTTAATAATCTGACGGATAAACAAAAATATTGTAGCCGTTACCGCCCTATTATTTATTGAACTGAGATCTTACCAGCCGTTGGCGCAGGTTGCATACCCTAGTATCTGGCCGACCTAGGCCCGGGCCTGTTCGACCTTATGGAAAGTCCGCCTCTGCACCCAAGATGAAATATTAGTTCAATGTCTCCAATTACTGATAATAAAGAAATTATTTAATAAACTTGTACTGTATTTACAACATTTTTCGTCGTTATAAGATCAGTACGAACGCGGCACAATGAGAGGAGGGTCCAAGCGTTGTCGCGTTTTCGCGATTTTCTTATTTTTTTTCTATATTACAGGTATAGACACTAAGTCGGAATCGGATTCAAATACCGACGGAGAAATGGCTTCAAATTTCCCCCACGAAGATGCAGCGCAGCTCGCTCATGAGAAATCTGAGGAGACGTATAAAGAATGGAATAAGTACTGGACTGCAGTGCAGTTGGATAAGAGTGACAGCATCCTAAACATAACCCAGGGTAAGACTACTTCTACCTACTTTTAATTTGTGTGACTCACTGGGCAAAAGAATACCCTAATTGCGTAACTTATTTTCGTAAAGATTATGCCTAATTTGTTTCATTTTGACAGTTCAACAACATTCATTGAGTTATTTACGTTGTTGAGCAGATTTTTTTTTTCCAACTTGTAAAGCAATGGATTTGCAATCTGTTTCAAATCGAAACAAATTGTGATTGATCGAATATTACGCAATTAGGGTACAGGACGTCACGTAAATATTGCGATCGCGACGTCTCGGCGTCGGCCGGCTGTTGTCCTCTGATCCTCTAAATGTCAGGACTATGGACATATATTTGGGACTAGCTTCCGGCAGCAGCTTCGTCCGCGTGATATTTTTATAAATTATAGCCTATGTTACTTTAGTGATAATATAGCATTCTACTGGTGCAAGAATTTTTACAATCGGTCCGGTAGTTTAGACTTGAGAGCAGTGGTGGCCCAGTGGTGACGGCCGCGAGTTACGAGTTGTAGGTCGTAGGTTCGAACCCAGACAGGCGCTTTACTTTGTGTAAATTATTTCATCACCACTGCTCTCAAAACGGTGAAGGAAAACATCGTGAGGAAACCGGCATGTCCTAGAACCGAAAATTCGAAGACATGTGACATCTACCAACCCGCACTGGGCCCGCGTGCTGTATTACAGCCCACTCCCACTCACAGAGAAGAGGCCTGTGTCCCAGCAGTGGGAACATTATAGGCTGATGATGAGGTAAATATTTGACAGCTATTTGCGACGGTTCCAACTTTTTGGATGAACGTAATTTTTTTTAAATCGATCATGGATAGATTTTAGAAAGGACTAGATTGACACAAAATTGAGAAGAATAGCGTGAAAGGGAAGAAGCGTATGTCCATTGCTGGCAGTGGGGTGCTAGACGTAGATAATGCTAATGAACAGGGTCTAAGGCTCATTTACATAATGAAAATCTCCGTCGAGAGACGAGAACGTAGGTACAGTCACCACCATAAATACCTTTCCGTTACATAAAATTCAAAAGCGATTTTTGTGAAATAAAAATTGCAACTTTAATAAAAGACCCATTTCATCTTATATATAAAATTCTCGTGTCACAATGTTAGTTACCTTACTCTTCCGAAACGGCTTTACTGATTTTTACCAAATTTTATATATGCATATTCAGTAGGTCTGAGAATCGGCGACTATCTATATATATATTTTTGATACCCCTAAGTGATAAGGGTTGTCCACCCCAAACAAATAATTGGCAAAACAACGTTTGCCAGGGTCAGCTAGTATTAGTATGGATTCGATAATACTATGTCCGTAACACCATAACATATATTATCAACACTTTAGTAGAAAATCGCTTTTGAATCTTGCTTATGCGTAAGGTATTTATGCTCATTCCGGCCACCGAGGGAATGCGTTCCTGAAACCTGTCAGTTGGACACGATTAGGTACTAATAAAGTTGAAATTCGTAAAACACGTATTTTTTTGTACACAGTCCTTTGACAGTTATTTTTACCTCTGATTTTGCGTGACAGTGATCTTTATTTTCGTTGCTATAAAGTTGCTGTCAGTGTTGTTTTGTTTGTGCAGAATAAACAAGTTTTCTTTCTTTTCTTCTTTCTAAAATCTGCGAATACGACTTTTTGTTTACCTGGATGCATGCTAATGTCGCATGGCAATAAATTGTCCCTTTTCAACATGCAAATGTTTTAAGTACTACAATATTGGTACCTACTGTTTACACGAGTCAACTTTTATATCATTTCATAAATCGCCTTTTCAAGGCTAAGAGCTCTTCGTGTAGGTGAATGATCTTTTATTTAAAACTGCGGTTGTTCCGCATGAGACTAAAAGAATGATGAATATAACTGTTGATGGATGGAATGGGAGAGGAAGGCCAAAGAAAAGACGTATGGATTGTGTGAGGATTGATATGAAAGAGAAGGGAGTGAATGATAGCGTCAAGGCTCGGAAACCGGTTAAATTTTCAAACCGTTATTATGTACTTGACGCAAAAACTTTTACTTTCGGTATCGTTCGTAAAAACGGGTTTTTATAAACCGGTTTTGAAGGAGTCTACATAAAGGTTTTTTTGGATTAAACGGTTTAGAGCAATATTAACCGGTTTTTAGTTTGGTTTTTATTCAGTGTGACATCCTCATAAGTAATCACAAGTTGCAACGCGTTTACCGACATGTCGACTAAACCGGTTAATTTAGGTTAAAATAAAGTTCTTAAAAAGTTCACGTTCTTAAGAAAAGTTCGGAGTAAAACTCAAATAAACCGGTTTTAAACGGTATTTTTTAAACCGGTTCCGAGCCTTGGATAGCGTGACGGTTGACAGGGGAGAGTGGAAGAAGAAAACGTGGTGCGCCAACCCCACGTAGCATGTGACAAGGGCAGGAAGTTGATAATGATGCGGTTGTTCCGTATAATTTGAGATATTTGTTTTTATTTGTGAACAATAATGGTATTTTTATCGACTTTCTTATTTTTCAGGTATTCCAATCGACTGGAAAGCTAATGGGAATAAACCTGAGAGTGAAGCAGATGTGAGTAACCATTCTTTTTTTTCTCTCTCATCATCATGATCATTCATTCATTCATTTTGTTTCTCTTCTTTACTGTATGAGTTCTCCTTAGTATATCGTGCCCTCGATACATAAGTCCTATCAAAATTCATCATGCCCAATTATAGGATAGTGATAGAAAATGTGAAAAAATGGTCTTCATTGACCCATCGCGTCGTCTCAAAGAGCTATTAATAAAAAGTTTACATCTGTCACCCCTTCAATTATTTACCATCAGTATGGGCGGTTACCTAATCTCACCCTTCATAAAAAAGTGGCAGCCATTATAGAACCCCTTCTGTACTAATTTAGGTCGAAGTTTTACAAACATTTTATAAAGATAACAAAACTGGTTCATGAATGTAGCTTTTATGTCTCCCTAGCAGACAAAATTACCAGGTGGTCAGTCCTCACTTAATATCCATTTTTAATATTTAAATGAAATATCTCGAGTTATTGTGGGAATTTGGAGAGGTCTTTGTCCTGAAGTTGACTGTGATAGGCCAAGTTCACTGATTCAAATATCATTGATCCAATTTATTTTGTATAACTCAAGCGCAGTCTAATTGCTTTGATCTTGAAAGTTCAATAACGTTCAAGTTCATTGTACCGTATGTTATACAGGGTGTCCAAGAACCTGGCGTCCAACTGGATTCCCACGATGCCCCAAGTTCTAACAGTACTCAGAAAAATATTTTAAAAAATCCACCCCATGTACTTACAGAATTATACTGATTTCAAAAAAAAAGGGGAAATGAGCACCCTGTGACATACTTTTGAATGCTGTGACTGCTAATGCTGATAATTTCGATATTTCTTGGAGGTTTTGTAATCTAGGGTATTGCTGTGTCTAAATAGAATGTAAAAATAATGTACTTATTGTACCATTTTAAAATAAAATATTATTTTAACTAAAGGTGATATGGAAAACTATTGAATTTCGCAACTTTGACCGACTGTAGTGTAAAAAAATGTACCAAAATAGTATGGCAAGTGACGTCAAATTTTGACGCGTTTATTCCTCTTTTTAAAAAGGTATAATACTTACACATTAATTTGAAAAAAAAAAATTTGATAATATTTTTACTCAACAACCCAATTTTTACGAAGTGCCTACCTACTAACGGTAACTGTCGGACCCTTTCTTATCTTAGAAACTGTTATGTTACTACTATTATTTACTTCGGTTCCAAGAGTGAGCAAGAAGGAAATACACACAGGTAGATGGGTTCCCAGTAGAATAAAAGCAAAGAATGTTAGTTTAAAGATATTTTATTACAATAAATGTTCAAAATGTTGACCACCCGCGGCAATACAAGCTCTCACTCTCCTTAAAAAGGACCGCTTTATGTTTCGCGAGTAACTTTTTTGACGTATCACCTGCACTGCTTGTGTTATCTTCTCACGAAGGTCAGCGATGTCATTAATGGGCTTCGCATAAACGAGCTCCTTCATAGTTCCCCAGAAAAAAAAATCCAGCGGATTTAAGTCAGGTGAGCGGGCTGGCCACGGGATTGTTCCTGATCGCCCAATCCACCTGTTCGGGTATTGCTCGTCCAAAAACTCTCTAACGGATACGCGAAAATGTGCTGGACAGCCGTCGTGTTGGAACCACATATCTGGTGGGGTCTCTTCTAGTAAGTTTGGCAAATCATTTTGAAGAAAATTTAAATATGATTCGCCAGTCAAATTCTCGGGCATCTCAAATGGACCAATAATATTCCCACAGAGAATACCGGTCCACATGTTCACTTTGAACCGGTACTGGGATCTATCTTCTCGCATCAAGTGCGGATTTTCCACATGCCACTCGTGCAAGTTGTGTAGGTTCATGTAGCCATCCTTCTTAAATGTTGATTCATCTGACCACAAAATTTTGTCGATAAAGTTTTCGTCTTCTCGATGTTTTTGCAGGATTGTTTCACAAAACGCGACTCGGCTCGGATAGTCTCGAGGTAAAAGACTTTGCACTCGCTGTACGTGGTACGGATGATATTCTTCTTTTTGGAGAATACTGTGTGCTGTGCTCTTCGGTATCCCCGTATCAGCTTCTATTCCTCGCACAGAGATGCTTGGATTTGCCGACACCGCCTCTAAAACTTCATCGCGTATGAAGTCATTTACGGGTCGTCCTTCACCAGCTACTTGATTGGGGAACCGCCCGTCACATAGTGATCTGTGCACATTAATGAAAACTCGATGGTCGGGATATCGCGTAGCCCTCGGATACCTTTCTCTGTAAAGTCTCGCTGCAGCTCGTCCATTACCTCTACATTCTCCATAAATGTAGTGCATATTTGCGTATTCTTGCGGAGTGTAGGTCGCCATGGTAGCACACACAAAACACAAACTGTCCAAACACAGGCAAAGGTCGTCGTAAAGAGTTCGTTTCAAAGTCCAGAGCACAAAGAGTAATCGAGTCCAATAAACAAAGCTTTAAATCGTAGTACGTGATCAATGGTAACAATAAGAGAGAGGTGCGTAGTAACGGCAGGAGGCAGTGACGCGTACTGACCGTACTGTTATCCTAAATAGCACGATCCCAGATAGCGTCACTATCTATCTCACTCGCACCTCTAACCTTTTTCTCCCTCACTCTTACCTGAATAATGGGGTACCATAAAGAAGAACCAGCAAATCGCAAAGATAGTTTCTGTCTTGCTCCCTCCTGTTGTAATAACGAATCACTATGGTGAGATGCATGCACATACCGTCCCTTACGGTCTAACCTGTTTTTTGAGAGGCCTGTTGTTATTTTTATGAGCATACAATAGTAATTCTTTAGAGGTTAGATTCAATTCGTCGTAAATTTTTCTTTCTAAGAATTCTGTAAGACATCGTAAAAATTGGGTTGTTGAGTAAAAATATTATCAAAAATTTTTTTTTTCAAATTAATGTGTAAGTATTATACCTTTTTAAAAAGAGGAATAAACGCGTCAAAATTTGACGTCACTTGCCATACTATTTTGGTACATTTTTTTTACACTACAGTTGGTCAAAGTTGCGAAATTCAATAGTTTTCCATATCACCTTTAGTTAAAATAATATTTTATTTTAAAATGGTACAATAAGTACATTATTTTTACATTCTATTTAGACACAGCAATACCCTAGATTACAAAACCTCCAAGAAATATCGAAATTATCAGCATTAGCAGTCACAGCATTCAAAAGTATGTCACAGGGTGCTCATTTCCCCTTTTTTTTTGAAATCAGTATAATTCTGTAAGTACATGGGGTGGATTTTTTAAAATATTTTTCTGAGTACTGTTAGAACTTGGGGCATCGTGGGAATCCAGTTGGACGCCAGGTTCTTGGACACCCTGTATAATAATTGATAATTGAACTCTTCTCGACTAACGTTCTCATGAACGTAATAGGTATGAAGTTTTAAAATAAGATCTATTGCAATAGCTATTTCGACAAGTTGCTTACTTTATCACTTTTTATTGGAACACAAGAGGAAGTGAAACAACAGTAAAAATATAAACTTCCTGATTCTGCGTTCATTTCATGATGATTTGTCACTATAGTATCTCTTCTAAATCCACTTGTTAGGTATGGTTCCTATATCACCGCTACATCCGGTTTGACGTCTCCGCCCAGACCTCGAGCGCGCCGGTCCGACAGGCCCCGAGTGGTCCGCGGTGGGCGCTGAAGCAGATGGACCGGGAGCTTCTCCTGGAAGCCTCGATCGTGCAGGCCTGGGTGTCATCACCGGACAGGCCTGCCGACATCAACGACGAGGCGGAGTGGTTCCGGGAGGCCATGTCCAATATATGCGACGTGGCAATGCCCCGGGTCCATCCTGGACGTGCTTCGCGCCGGCTGTACTGGTGGTCGCAAGAGCTGGAAGCTCTGCGCAGGGCGTGCGTAGCAGCGCGACGCCGGTACGCCAGGCACCGCAGGCTCCGTATCCGCCCTCCGGATACGGAAGCCATTGAGGCGGAGCTGTACGAGGGGTACAGAGCGGCGAAGACCGCCCTCCAAGCGGAGATCCTGCGGGCCAGGACACTGGCCCGCGAGGAGTTGCTGGAGTCTCTGAACAGAGACCCGTGGGGACGCCCTTATAAGATGGTGCGGGAGAAGCTCCGCCCATGGGCTCCCCCGCTGACGCAGAGTCTCCGGCCCCAGCTTGTGGAGGACGTGGTGAGCGCTCTGTTCCCTTCAAGAGGGGAACATACGCCCCCGCCCATGGCTCCGCCTATTGCGGTGCCCGATGCGGACCACACCGCCGACGACGACGACGATGCTCCGGAGGTGACCGAGGTAGAGATGAGAGTGGCGGTACGCAAGATGAGTGCGAAGAATACCGCCCCAGGACCCGACGGCATTCCCGGAAAAGCCTGGGTCCTGGCCATGGGGACTCTCGGGCCTCGACTAAGGGGGCTCCTATGCGCATGCATGGAGAGGGGCCAGTTCCCACTTTGTTGGAAGACTGGGAAACTGGTCCTCATTAGGAAGCCGGGGCGCCCGGCGGACTCTCCGTCCGCCTATCGGCCCATTGTGCTGCTCGACGAGGTGGGCAAGCTCTTTGAAAGAGTCATTGCAGACCGCCTCGTCGGGCAGCTGGTGCGAGTGGGGCCGGATCTGGCGGAGAGCCAATTCGGTTTCCGCAGGGGGCGCTCTACGGTGGACGCCATCATGCGCGTGCGAGCCCTCACGACGGGGGATGCTGTGGCCCGGGGTGGGGTCGTCTTGGCGGTGTCTCTAGACATCGCCAATGCCTTTAACACCCTGCCCTGGAGTTGCATCAGGGAGGCACTTCGGTATCACCGGATGCCGACCTACCTCTGTCGTGTGGTCGAGGCCTATTTGACGGACAGGGCTATCATCTACCCCGGTCACCAAGGAGAGTGGAACCGGCGAGAGATGTCGTGCGGTGTCCCACAGGGATCGGTCCTGGGGCCGCATCTGTGGGACATCGGATACGACTGGGTGCTGCGCGCCGATCTCCCTACTGGCGTCAGCGTCGTCTGTTACGCTGACGACACGCTGGTCCTGGCGCAGGGGAGGTCGTACCAGGCGGCGGCCGACTTAGCGACACGCGGGGTTGCGACAATCGTCGACAGAATCCGGCAGCTGGGACTCGAGGTGGCCCTGCACAAGTCCGAGGCCATGGGTTTCTATGGTCCTCGTAGTGCGCCACCGTCGGGTTCCCAGGTAATGGCGGGAGGGGTTCACATCGGCGTCGAGTCGACGATGAAGTATCTGGGACTCGTCCTCGACAGCCGGTGGAACTTCGTGGAGCATTTCCGACGTTTGGCTCCCAGACTGGACCGGGCCGGGGCTGCCTTGAAGCGGCTCCTGCCCAATCTGGGAGGTCCAAACGCCTCCTGCCGGAGGCTCTACGCGGGGGTCGTGCGGTCCATGGCCCTTTACGGGGCGCCGGTGTGGGCGCCTTCATTGAGGCGGCAGCCAGCCCGCCGGCTTAACGCGTCCCAAAGGGTCATGGCCATCCGGCTGGCCCGAGGATACCGCACGGTCTCCTGCGAGGCGGCGAGCCTCCTTGCCGGAGTACCGCCATGGGATCTGGAGGCAAAGGTCCTCGCGCACATTTGGGAGTGGCGCGAGGAGGCGAAACGCCGGGGCTTAACTCCGATGCCGCAAGAAGTCGCGGCACAGCGGACAGAGCTCCCGCGGGATCTCATGGCGGAATGGAGAGTGCGATTGTCGCAACCCAGCGCTGGGCACGCCACAATTGCGGCGATAAGACCCCTCTTTGAGGAGTGGCTAGAGAGGCGCCACGGCGTCCTCACCTTCCGCCTGACACAGGTGCTCACCGGACACGGCTGTTTCGGGAGGTACCTGTTCAGGATAAAGCGGGAGGAAACGCCCGGGTGTCATCACTGTGTGGATCGCCCGGAGGACACGGTGGAGCATACGGTGGAGGTCTGCCCGGCTTGGGCAGAGCACCGCCGTGTCCTCGTGGAAGCGATCGGCGGCGGTGATCTCTCGCGTCCGGCCCTGATTCGGGCCATGCTACGGAGCGAGAGGAAATGGCAGGCCGTCACCTCGTTCTGCGAAGCAGTAATGCTCGCGAAGGAGGAGACGGAGCGCGTGAGGGAGAGGCAAATTTCGCGCCCTCGCGCCCCTAACCGCCGCAGCAGGAGACGCCCTGGGCGTCGGGAATCACGTGAAGATTTCCGGCCACCGTAGGCGCGGGCTTGCGGACGGTAAGCAATGGGTAGCTCGCCGTCCGATAAGGACCAAGCCCGGGTCGACGGCGCGTTGTGTTCCACGCGCGCCTCAAAGAGATGTCAGCAGAATTGACGGGGTCCGCTAGGGCCAATGCCTGCCGGGGGTTCGAAGAAAACCGATAGGGAAATCGTGGCCCCCTGGCAACACGGCAACTGAAGGAACACGGGTGGGTTTTAGTCAGTAAGAGTCTGACACGCCCTCCCGCTCCGCCCAGAGCGGGAGAAGTTATTTGATAATTTCCCACCCAAAAAAAAAAAAAAAAGGTATGGTTCCTATAAACTTATTATCAATTAAAGTTGTTAGTAAGATAAATGTTCCGTTTTCCAATTTTGCCAAGGAACACCATAAAAGGCTTAACTGATTATTTTTGGACGCATCATGCAACATCATCAAAAAATTAATAGACTGTGACACCTGCCAAGTGTCCTGGTGATCGATAAAGAAATAACGGTGATGAACAATCGCATCGTGGGTGTGTCGTGACAAAATAGTGTTTGTCGCATTTAAAAGTTACGCATGGTTGCCTCGTGAACATGATTTGACCATTATTTCAATATTGATAAGGTGGTGATTGGTAGACGGTTGATTTCGTAGTATAATAATTGTTTTATTAAACAATCGATAAGTTGCTTAAATTATTTATTGTGAATCTATTTTATTTACAAATCCAACAAATTAAAAGAATTTAAAATAATATAATTATTAAAAAAACAAATAATATAATGTAAGCAACTCCGTCATGAAGCCGTCGTCTACGCATTCTGTACATCAAAATAAGTAAGTTTGTGCAAAAACAAATGCTAGGAAAAGACAAATATTTTTATGGGTGTGAAAATTCGGTGCAGTGCGCAAACGCTCATAAAAATTGTGCTTAAACATAGGTGCATGCATGTAACGGTACAGGGATCGTATTATAACATTTAAAACTTGTTTTCGTAAAGAAAAAAGTCACTAAATCTTGGAACTTTGACCTTTAATATCTTCGTAACCTGAAGGTTCCTAGCTATGGTCCAGTACAAACATATCACAATGATGGGAAGAACAAGTGAATCTCAGCTGCGTTAAGGGTATTTATACAACCTGTATAAGCCTAAATACCATGTCGGCAAAGTAATGGTTCAAATCAAAATAATCATAATCAGAAATGCGCTGGGAAAACTTAACTGAATTGTTTATAAGCAATTGTCCGAGAATTTTTCCTTATTATTACATAAACTGGACACTAGTTTATACATCATTTCGATGTCACAATGACTTGAATGAAGCTTGAATGATTTTACCTTGCCAAGTTTGCATACCATCTGATGGGGTGTTGAATAAATTTTGTGGATCCATTTCAAATAAAGTGGCAAACTTTTATTAATTGAAAAAGCCCTTGGTGATTTTTCCCAATAAATTGCAGAGTCCCAAATCTATATAAGTACTTTATAAAACAAGCTTCGTCTACGATAAAGAAGTGTTTTACTTAAAACTAGCGGACGTCACGCGGTTTCACCCGCGTAGTTTCCGTTCCCGTGGGAGTATGGGGATATAATATAGCCTATGTTACTCGCTGATAATGTAGCTATCCATTGCTAAAAGAATTTTTCAAATCGGTCCAGTAGTTTTTAAGTTTATTCGTTACATACAAAAATACAAATCTTTTTTCTTTATAATAGTCCTCGTTAGTATAGATATGCATGCTGGATTCACATCTGATAGATATATCTTTTTTATTCAGAGGTGAAATAAATTGAAAGTTATCATATGACTATCGTAAACAACCAATAGGTTATTGTATAAAGCACTACGAAAATAACTTGGCGAGGTGCCTAAGTCAAAGTGTACGAAATATACAAAACGAACCGCATATCTTGGGAGCTATTATTTATGACTAGCTTCTGCCCGCGACTTCGTCCGCCTATATCCTTCCTCAAGAATTGGGTTACCCAATGCAAAAAGAATTTTACAAATCCGACTGGTAGTTCCGGAGATTACCCCCTACATACAAACAAACAAATTTTATTTATCTATTTCTATTTCAGACTAAATCGGTAAACGACAAGCATCGTCGCTGGATATTCGCGATGCGTCACGGTGAGAGAGTAGATCTAACTTACGGACAGTGGGTTCCATTCTGTTTCGATGAAAATGGCACCTACGTTAGGAAAGATCTGAACCTGCCTTTAAAGTTGGGTGAGAGGTACGTATTTTATAATAAATAAATGCAGTTATGATGAGAAAACCTAAGGAAAAAAAAACCTTATTTCTATTGAGGAATTATACTTAGGCACAGATTAATACAGATGGGACACTTCGCAAAATCATTTAAATAAAAAGCGACTCTTATTACGGCATAATAAAGTGCAATCCAAGTCGCACAGCGCTAATTTACCTACAGTTATATTCACCTACAAGTTGCCTCTCTTTCTATCGCGTAACTCTTATACCTTCTGACCACGTTAGGGTTGTCATCTTTTAGAGAATAATTTATCTGAATATTGAATTACCAGTTATGTGCCTATTACTCTACTTTTGTGAGCAAATGACGTATCAATTAAACCTAGGCTCGGTGCTTACTTTGTTTAGTCTTCATTATTTATTAATATGTACCTATGTAATTGGACAAATAATAAAGTATGTCTATGCTATGCTTTAGCTAGGAGTTGGTTCACATCTGCCAGCGGTTTGAATGTCTTGCCAAAGGAAAATGCACCGTATTATTTGGCCAATAATTGTCTGACAATCTTGATTGATGTCTACAACTCCACACGTGGAAATATCGTTCCATAAATGCGTGCACTGACTGGGCAGGTCCACTCAATTTGTGTGGTTATTTCCTCAAAAAATAATTTCAGACACCAATCTACACGGGCTTCACATGATCTGACCAAGATTATGTCTGGACTTTAAAAGAGACTGTGACATATGAGTTTGTTTCGCCATTTCTTCTCAGAATAGTCAGATAGGAAACGCGGACCTCATCTAGTTTTTAAAATATGATTGACGTGTAAAAGTGTTTGCAGAAACCTACTTACGGAAATAAAATCATTAATCATTCTTCAATCAATTTCAATCATGGGTTCACGTTCAGTGCAACAAGTTGTATCGTGTCTGAAGATTGCAATTTGATTCAATCAAAGTCGTGATTTTGATAAAAAAATATATTGGAAATGTCATCATGCGTCGTCTTTTTCACTATCTTTACGAAGTTTAAAATGTTCAATGATAGCTCAGGTTTCTAATTACTCATGTGTATGAATCACGAGACGGGAAATCCGAGTCATATAATTGTAATGAATTAAATCTTATGCAACAATCTTATATGCGAGTCAAACAATAGGATTATGATGATAATTATATCATTATTTTACTAGGTTTTCGTATCCGAAGGGTGCCACACAGAACCCTATTACTAAGCCTCCGCTGTCCGTCCGTCTGTCAGCGGCCTGTATCTCATGAACCGTAATAGGTAGGCAATTGATATTTCACAATTGTGTATTTCTATTGCCGCTAGAAACAACAAATAAAAAAAAGTAAATAATTTAACAAGAAACGTATTTTTTTCGGTGTTTTTTGCTAAATGTTGTACGGTGGTAAGGTACCCTTCGTGTGCGAGTCCGACTCGCAATTGGTCAGTTTTTTTTATGTATTACTATCGAAGAAACGCTAGCTATAAATCTATCTATACACTATAAGGACTATTCTTGCTTGTAGCACTCGGCCGCTTTAGTAAGGCTTACCTACGAAAATAGAAGGGTCGTGTGCACGGGATTTTGTTTTTAAAGTACATTCTGTTGCTAAACCAGTATTAATCATGGGTATCCATCAATTTACAGGGCTGGTGGCAAGGACTCTTACACAAAAGACACGCCCCTGACGCGAGTGGGTCGTCTTCAGGCGCAGTTGGTGGGAGAAGGCCTCCGATTGGCCGGAATTAACGTAACGCACGTGTACGCATCAGCCGCACTGCGGTGCGTTGAAACTGCGCATGCATTCCTTGAAGGTAAGGTGACGATTTTGTTTTGAGTTTTATTACAATGACATAAGGTTCAAATTGTTTTGTTACGCGGTTTCATGCATCAATGGTATTTAATTTGGCAGAAATATCTTTTGATAAATAGACATTATTCTTGATGCTATAATCTACATTAAACTAGGCCAAATCTGTCTAAATTTGAGGCTATGCTTTATCTGGAGTAGTACATTCAATAATTAATTATCAAAACATAATAAATTCTATTCTGGTAGATCCAAAGTGCATAATCATAATTTATTTACAAATAGCTGAAGTTATCAGTAAAATAGTCTAAATACTGCCACGTCATTAATCAATACTGGAATATTTTACTTTGATTGATGTTTATAGGTAATAGTTATTTAGAAAGAAAGAAAGAAAAATAGGTTTATTTGTCACAGACAAATGTGCATACATAAAAGACAAGAGTAATCAGAGAACAACACAAAGTACAGACGCCAGCACATCAGGCTTCTACAATCTTTCAAATTTATTTAATAGATTTTCAACTTTATCGCTGAAGCATAAGGTTCAAAGTTGATTCGGAAAATTTGACAGTTTCGGGTAGCTTGATGTGCTGGCGTCTGTACATAACAAATCACGAGCAATAATAGTACTGTTTGAACGATTACAGGATTACAAGCAGACCCGTCAGTGAAAATAAGAGTGGATCCAGGTCTGTTTGAGTACAAGATGTGGCATTTAGCGAAGGGAATGGCGCCGTTCATGACACCAGTAGAACTTTACAAGGCGGGCTTAAATGTTGATCTGAAGTAAGTTATAAAAGTAAACCATAGGTAATATGGAGCTACCTCGACTCAAATTCACTCTTTATCTCGCTCACACATTACTGCTCGCGGACTGAGCACCAGGGAGAAGGCTCTAAGGCGCCGATAGTTTAGGCAATTTCTTTCTACGGTGTTTTTTTGTTTTTAATTCTAAAAATTACATAGTATCTGCTTTATAGTTAGTTCAGTTATTATGCAAAGTTTCATAATCTAATTTGAAGTATTTATTTAATACCCGCGGTTTATTTTCCGGTTTGAAGGTAACTTTGGAAGTTTTTTCTGTCGAGAAAATTGTGTGTTGTCGTCGAACATAGTATGATACGTAACATTAATCCTCAACTTTACCATAAATTTATTTGAAAATTAATGCTGCAGTATTTTCGGTATAACGGAGGATCATGCTGAGCAATTTGAGGTATTATAGACTCTTAAAGTAGGAAACTAGTTTATTATCATAATAATAGAACCGCTTGACTCCTCTTCCTATTTAAAAGCGATCGTCGCACGAATACACGATTGTTCGAACTTTTTGTTCGGTGAACTTAAACGCGTGGTCGCGCCGACAGAGGGCGCTTTCCGCGTATTCGCGCGACGATCTCTTTTAAGTAGGATGCGGGCTGAGAGTTCAAATTCAAATAAGAGTTGTTTTAGTCGCACGATTTTGGCACTTTGCCGATCCTAAAAAGAAAGATCAACTACCAGTTTTCCGAAAGAGATTCCATTTTGTATGTATTCTATAAATACATATCTGTTATCGCGAATCATACTTTCATCAAGATAATGACACTGATCTGCAAATTGCAAAAAAATTAAGAAAATTTTAATTTCGCGGGCTATATATAAAACTGCGGATCCATTCACTTTTAAGTTAGAATTCGCCTTAAATTTCATGATTTCATGAAATAGTCATTCAATAGGGTCAATATATAGTCAATAATATGAACTTAGAGAGTTGTATTTATGATTTTTATGATTATAATTCTACAACCTTAGTTTTTGTTTACACTAAACCTCTGATAATGATCATTTTACACACGGCTACACATCAAGCTATACATTTCCAGTATTAGCTGACCTCGCATTGTACGGAAATCCTTTACAATGCCAGATCAGCATAAACTGGAAATGTATAGCTTGATGTGTATCCGTGTGTACTCATCACTATGAACAACTTTCACTATGGGACCAAAGCTGAAATCGCGAAAAAAAAATTTGCTGTTCCCTAGATTTATGTTCGCATTTATCTCGTCAAAATGTAGGGAACAGCAGATTTTCTTTTCGCGATTTCAGCTTTGGTAATGATGAGTACAATGACCCCTTAAGAGGTTTAGTGTAAACAAAAACTAAGGTTGTATAAATAAATATTTGATACGGCCGCGAATCATATTTAGATCAACATATCGACGGTTGAAAGGCTAATTGATCTAAGCGACATTTTGTAAAACTTGCAGGAGGACGGATTAGTTATTTTTTTTATCATAATAAGATCTTATTATGGGCGCATTCCGACTTACGCTAAAAGTGATTATATCGCGAATCCAACCAAATTTAATAGTCACAAAATATAAGGGTTATTGAGTAATAATTGTGACTTTGGACTTTGGTCGGATATCGCGAATATTATCACTTTTGGCGTAACTCGGAATGCGGCCTATGATTGATTGATTTAAATAAATAAAAGTCTATCAAATGGTTGTTTTTATATAAAAAAAAAAATAAAGGAAAACAACTATAATCCATCCTCTTGCAAGATTTACAAAATGTCGCTTTGATCAATTAGCCTTTCAACCGTCGATATAATACATATGTAATACAAATGTGGGAAAGAGATGAAGTTCTACAGGACGTATAGCTCCATCTCTTTCTCCCACTGAAGTAATATTAAAATAATACTGCTTTTGAGCTGGTGGTAGGCCCCCTGATACTTACCTAGAAACTGCAAAAACTTATTTTTTATTTACAGTTACAAGCCGTACGTTGAAGTTGAGATCAACACCCCAGAAACATTAGAAGACTATTACAAGCGAGGAGAGCATGTCATACATTCCGCTGTCAAGGACACGGAAAAGGATGGTAAGTAAAACGATGAAAACTTTTTTTATTTATTTATTTATTCAGACAAAGTCCATAATTGTTAGTCACATGAATTATCTTATAAGCTATGTTAGTGCAGACATAAATTACAAAAAGGTAGGTACATAAAAGGTGTAAGTAGTCATGAAACCTCCCGCTCGGATTCAGGATAGATTGCCACGCTATCTGACCAGAATCCGAACGAAAGCCTTCATGACTGCCGAGTCATACTTCTCAGCAATTACTTGAAGGATACTGTTAGTGTTGCCCCGCACTCTGCTTAGTAGGGAGGCGGTTCGCTTGCGCATTATAGCATGGAAGCCATCAACCCGAGCCTCCACAAACATGCCCGAAGCGCTACAAAAACGGGGCAGCCCCAGCAGCATCCTGAATCCATTATTATACTGGACACGCAAGGCATTGATCGATCTTTGAGTACGCTGACCCACAGGCTGCTCGTATAAAAGGTTTGGCAGTAAGCTTTAAAAAGTGTAACCTTTGCCTGTTTACTGCAGCGAGCGAACCTGCGTGCCAGCATATTACTCTTAACCGCCAATGCCCTGCGCTCCCTTTCAACGTCAACTTGATCATCAAGATCCTCAGTGACATAGTGCCCTAGGTATTTGAACTGGTAGACCCGTTTTAGCTCAACACCATTTAGTTTTATGGCGGGCACACTAGGCGAATACTTGCCAGAGGCCCTGAAGACCATGAACTCACTTTTCTTACCATTATACAACAGACTTTTTCTTTCTTTTTATAAAAAGAATCGGTTGAAAGGCATTTTTTTTGGACAAACATTTTTGTTTTTTTTTTTTTTGTTGTGGTACCTAACCAACACAAATTCGAATACAGTCGCAGGAAGTTATTATAAAATCATCCACATAGACTAGTGGGAAAAATACATATTAATGAAGCTAACTCAAAAACTACACAAGCAAAGGTATTAAAATTTATATGGGTACCTAGGAAGTATAAACCATTCAAACAAAAAAAGAATTTTCCAATTCGGTCGAGCCCTCTTCGAGTAATCGGGGAACATCCATAAAAAAAAAAGATTACGACGAACCTCCTCCTTTTTTGTAGTCGGTAAAAAATATAACAAAACGACATTGGTCGACTCATGACAGTACAAAATATGATGGAACTAATTTCACAAGCATGTGATTGCAAATTACAGAAGCTTTTGAGGAAGGCGAGTTCTGCAGTCATTACTTGTAATTTCAAAGGCTAATAGGCTTGGGAATAGAATTATAAAAAAAAAATATTTCACGTGTAAATCGAATTGAAACTCGCGTATAGTATTGCCACAGATTACTAAATAGTTACTACGTAACAGATACTTCACTCAGTAGAAAATTTCCAATACCTACTGCTATAATAGCCTACTCCGTCGCGTCGGCAACCGCTGCATGCTAAAATGTGCCTAAATGCTCAAGCGTACAGTTGTGATTGTGTCGCACCGCGCGATCCCACAGCAATCGCAGGGCTGCCTCTTCGATAAAATTAAATTAACATAACTATTTGTGTCTATTTTATTGAGAACTGTGAATATCTTCGGCAGTTTAAAATTGTATCGTATAAAGATAAAATATGTTTTTAATAAATTGGTGCTGACTGTGCAAATACATCTAAAACATAATTATAGAGGTCAATGTGTAGGTAAAATAAAAAAAATCTTTAAAAGCTACATGTGTTTAATTTTATATAATTTTTTATAAATTTCTTACCCTTTCTAAATTCTCGGTTATTAAATTTTAATGTAGAAAAAATCCTGAATCTAATAAAAAGTTTTATTAAATATTGTTTTGGGAAACAAGGGCAGGGAGAATCAAAATGTATGTCATATAACATTTCATAAAGTACCCGGCCGTTGTTTCATATTTTTTTCAAAATTATTAATAAATATAGTCTCGAGTTCTCTTACATAATTATGAAACGCATCTGTTGGCACTTTTAACTTTCCGTAAAAAGACGATGTTTTATTGAATGCTTTAAAATGGATAAACAGTCTATTCGTAGATTAGATTCGTAGATAGTTTAACGATTAAAATTGAACAACGTGCGTGCGCTTTGCTTGCGAAAACCGCACTGAATAAGGTCCGCAAACGGCCCGAGACCGCTCGGCCGGGCGGTAGGTAATTATAGCGCGAAACAAATTTAACGACATTGCCGTTGCGCCGATCGGCCTTAATTTTAAATTAATTGTTATTTCTTCCGCAGGCGGCAACATAATATTCGTCGGGCACGCCGGAACACTAGACATAATGGCGATCGCTCTCAAGCGCCTTGGCGAGGTTAAGGCAGAGTACCCACCGTATCAAATACACAACAATCTCCTCAGGGTACCCTACTGTGCCCTCGGTGCAGTTCGGGACAACCCGTGGCAGGTCGTGTGCCCCCCCTGCCCCCCCTCCATCAACTCCAGCTCGGGCAGGTTCGACTGGAAGATGCTACAAGATGCATAGGAATTTGATTATAAATAATTGTGATATACAATCAATCAATTTTATTGTTGTTTAGGAAATTGCATTTTGGTCTTTATCAGTTAGCGCGTTGGTTCTGGCATGGTTTTGTTGCAAGATATTCTAAGGCTAGAGCATATAACAGTTGCATCGGGCCGCAGCGCATCGCATTGCAAAACGAAAAACTCCGATACGGCCTGCCTATAGTGGGCGATGGTATAACGAAATGCGAAAGTGATAGTGGAGGATTGCAATTAGTTGCGTTGCGGTGCGATCCGCCCAAATGTGTGCTAGCCTTTACAAGCCAAATACGCTTTGAACCGCATGCGGTTTGTCTGTATGGATCTGTCGCAAAACGATCGCATGAAAATAAACTAAACCGTGCCTTGTTTTGTGAGGTAGTCTCGCTCGAGTTCGAGTCTGGTTAGTTATTATCCAGAGGCAACGTGCAAATCACATAACAAATAATATCTTAAAGCAACTTTAGTGCAGATTTACTACCCTGTTTTAAAATACGAGTCGTACTTCCCTTAGGTGTGTTTAAAATTCTTTATATTTTTTAGATTCGTTCTAGAAATAAGCAAGTTTTTCATATTTTTATTTGCGTTTTAAATCATGCTTGTTACTTATGACGAGCACAATTCTTTTTTTAATGCTGGTTTTACTTTTATCATTCCCAATGACTAAATATCACCTACATTATGTTTAAAAGTGTAATTTTAAGATAATAATCATAAGTGAACGTGATTCCTCTTATTATAATAATATAACTATTGACATATAAAGTACTTGAATCGATGGGATGTTAATTTTTTCTGTAGTAATTGAATTGTAAATCATATTATGCTGTTACACACTGATCGTATATTTTTGTGAAATTAGTTATCAATTTTATTATAAGTCGTAGATAAATAATTGCTTAAGAACACCGCTTTATTTAATTATTTTATTGTTTAATATTTCCGAGGGTTGTGACAGTGCTGCAGTGCAGTATTCTTGACAGGTTGACTGCAGGAGACATGGCTGCCAAATTAATATTTAAAAAAAATATCGGTTGTTTATAACTGCGCAAGCACAGAAACGCAAAATCTAGTAACGCTCTGGCCACACTGAGGTGAATACCGCGCCGGATGCGGGGCGCGACTGCTCGAGTCGATTGTATTAAAGATCAGGAAGTCAGGTGACGATTTGCGCCAGTTTGAACACCTCCATATAAGTTATTTCGTCCTGCATCCCGCTCGGAATTCGCTTCAGAGTTCAAAAATTGTAAGTCATCACAAAAAAAAAGTGATGTCAAGCTGACTGTCCACTGGAGCGGCGAGGAGAGGAGCGGAGCGAAGCTGTGCCAATATTAACCAATGGAATTGCATAAAATCTCCGCTCCGCTTCAATGGATAGGGATTTTCGAACTAGTTTAAAAATTCATACAAAACCGGGAAGCGGAAAAAACCGGCCGCGGGGTATTGCAGCCGCGGGGCACGTTCGCTTAAACGTCGCGTGATTAGGCTAAGCTCCGTACAGTACGCAACTCCGCTCCGCACTACCTCGCTCCGCTCCGCTGCCTCGCTACGAGTCAGTGGCAAACAAAAATGACAGCGATACGATTTCTTTTTTGCTTATTGTGTTCTAGTCTTACAACATCGCACTTGCCCATGGCAGATCACGCTTCCTGTATCTAATCAAATTATGAGCAAAAGGCATATCTAGTGTAATGTAAGAGTACGGGAAAACCTGTTCATACCGTAGCCTACGCTAGCTAATACTATAATGTACAGACATTTTAGGGTTGTAACGGATTTCATTAAGTGGATGAGGAAAGGACAGTATTTACTAACTGGAGGTACTGACACATCCGTATAGATAATATCAGGGAGCGGATTTTATTTAAAATCGTAAATATGGACACGCATTTAGGCGGTCTACTGCACGACCTACCAACCCGCATTAAACAACTGACCTCTGAGGTCATGACTATCTAACCGGTCAAAATCCTGTGGTTTCCTTAAGCTGTTAAACTCAAAGCCTCCAGCCAGGGGCATACAATTTTAAGCTAAAAAGCTAGGTTAACGCTCGCTAAGGGCACCCTGTGGAGTACGAACCTCGGCTTAGGGCGTTTACCGGAGGGATAACAAACGTGTTGGGTTTATTTGTATTGTATACTAAACCACTTTCCAATAATGAAAAGTAGAAGGAGGAAACGGGGGCCTTTGCCTTGCAGTGGGAAACTAACGGCTAAAAATAATTATTATTATTTTCTTCCGGGTGCTTCGCAGTTGTTGATATCCGTCCGTTACAACCCTATATTTTATATTCTGTATACTTATGTACTTCGTCGGTACCTGTGTATTTTAGTGAACTGTTTACTTTATATGCCTTATTAGACTGATTAGATATATGTTCATTACACTTGTATGTATTAATGTTGAATATATGTGCCTACGTCAAACTGGGTAAATAAAACGTCTTTATAAAATCATAAGGGTATTTTTATTAACACGTTTTTGTTCATGGTCTAACACGATATGAAAGATCGCATGTACTTATTAGAAATAAATATTTACAAAAAAAATAAATATGATATATCCCTTTCTTGTAATGATTTTTTGGTAGAACAGGTCATTTAAATTAAGAAATCATTGACTGTACTTATTTTGTATGGCGACCACAAAATCCAGTACATACAAAATAAATTCGCATAAATGATTCGATATGTAATTCATAATATTGCAATAAACACTTAAATGACTAGAAAAAATTGGGGCAACAATCGTGACAAAAAAGAAATGCGAAACATAATATTACTTAAGCCAAAACAAAATGCAATTCATCACCACTTATAATAAATAAAGGATTTCAAGGCACAACTTTTTTTAGCACCGAAGATATACTTGGTAATTGGCACTCCTTGTTATACTACAGTGTACAGTAACTGGCTGTAAAGATACCACATTAAGTTTAAAAAAAAAATGCTAAGTAGAGCGTCATCACTGTCATTCATAATACTAAGACAGTCTCTTTTTTAAAGCTCGTATGTGTCATGTTAACGCTCGGATATCTACTCCATACAACAGTACATAAGACACTGAAAAACTTTTTTGTTATATAATTTGGGCGTCTATTTTTATACCTAGATCTGTATGCAACTTGGAAATTAAAAACACCAATTCTCTTTGCAGGCTAAGCACTATTACTTTACGAACTTGCTAGCCTTAACCAATGGTATGGAGTTAGACGTCTAGAGTTGGTATCTATTCAAAACTATATCGAGATCAAATTCAAACAAAACAGGGCCAATAATTTTAAATACATTTTCACACACTCACTTACTGCTATCAGAATTTGAATAATTTAGTTTCTCAGCTAAAACCTCTTCAACAATTTTCTGTATCATGAGCCTATCTTCAGGTTTCATGTCTTCGGGCTTCGTCTTATCGTCGTAAATTTTTCTATCTATTAATCTAACTATAACCTCTTCCACAATAGTATCTATATTTTCGTTTGTTTTATTTGGGCCAACAGTTTTGTCTATTTTCTCTTCACTATTTTCTGCATCTCCTTTTTCTTTAGTTTCAGTTTCATCTACAACTTCTTTTTCTGGCACTTCAGGGATCATCTCATCTTCAGGGATCATTTCATCTTCAGGTATATCTCCTCTGCCATCTTTCGCTTCTAATTCAACAGTTATATCTGAAATGATGCTTTCAGAAAGCTCTACAGCGATATGTTTATGGCGTTTCATAATTTCTTTAAGTTTCTCTTTAGCTGATGCCACAACCTCCATCCTAGTTTCCGATTTAATTTTCTCAATTGCTTTCTTCTTTCTTTCTTGTCTTAATGTTTTTAAGTCATCTAGGGCTCTCTTTGCCTTTTGGAATTTTGGACTTTTCTCTTCTTCCATTTGAATAACTTCCTCAACTATAGACTCTTTAATAACAATTTCACTGTCAGACTCGAAATTATTCTCCAAATTATCCTCTAAAATTGGTACAGTAATGTCTACAAAACTTTCATTTTCTGGTGCTGTATCAATTTTAATTTCTGGTTCCTTCACATTTATTTCGGCGCCAGATTCTTTCGACCCAGTTTCCTCAAAGGTATCGTAATTTACGACATCAACAAGAATTTCATCACTTGACATTATTTTATGTGTGAATATAGATGAACTATCAAAGGACCTAATACTATGTCCTAGAGGAAATTCTCGGAAATCTTTCCGCTCTAGTATGAAAAGTGCTGGTTTAGTCTTAATTTTCACTGGAGGCATTAGTTTATAATGCATGGATACTTGAGAAAATGATTCTATACTATCTAAGATGCTGTGCGTTTGTGCAAAAGACTTAAGATTGGGCGAATACTTGCTTTTAGCTTCGATTAGAAGATGTGTATAGTCTTGTAATTGTTCAAAAGGCAAGGATTCGTTTTTGCTATAGATCCAACGGTCATTAATTTGCGTGTACCTTGTAACGCCAGTTTGAGCAGCTAAGTTACAGATATGTATATGTACAAATGGTTCATTCCTTAGCAGTTTGTGGAACCTGGAAAATTTATTGCGGTTATTAGTAACTTCAATTGCATGAGCACATAAATCACTCGTTAAAATAAATGTTTAATTATACAAACCTAGTGATTGCCACTCCACCAGGGTAGTTACTCATGGCCACCAAAACAAATGCTAATGATATGATAATATTGCCCAGTATAACAAAAACTGTTCCCCAGAAGAGCAACTCAAAAATAGGTGCCTTCGATCGTTTTATATATCTGAAAAAGAAGAGTTGAACTGATTATTTGTACCATAGCCTATTACAAAGGTCATTACAGTAGGTACTTATGGGAAATTATTGGTATGGATCGTAACCATAGAACAGCTCTGGTTAAATTTGAAACTGAGCATAAACACCAATAGAATATATTATTATATGACCCCGTTAATACGACAAAAGTGAAAAGTAAAAAAAAAAAACTGCCACTCCGGGAGTGCCGACAGAAGTGAAAACTTGAACAATTTTACTGTGCTGGAAATACTTTTAATGAGGTGTCAGTAACGGTAACAGTGTCGCGAGTTCAATTGTTTTTCCCATCTCAAAAATGCCCAACGCGCCTAAAGAAGTTTTCGCTTAAAAAAAAACTGACAGTCAGCAAAAGTCAGAATTGTTTGAAAAAGGGAGAGGGAGGCCTTTGCCCTGTGGGATAATACAGGCTATTTAAATTAAGATAGCTACTTTATGAAAACAAATGTAAATACTTACATAAAGGAACAAGCGGCCGCAGACGCCATATTGAGCAAAGGGAAGACATAAATAATGAACCGCAGTTCTTTGTGTGGCAGGAAGGAGTACAGCAGTATGTACACGATTGCTGGAGCGACATACTGTGTCAGTCGCCGGTCTAGGTACAGTCCCACTGGTATGAGTACCATGCTGGGGCCCAACCCTCGCGGGAGAGCCGAATAGAAGTACCAGAGGAATGGCGATGTCTGTGGTTGAAGTTAAGGATCTCAGCAATTGTTTATGGAGTTTCTATAATGGTCTTTTAAGAACTTGGTTTCTAGAAACATTTCTGAAACCAAGATAACAGCTAACATGAACAGAGAATTTACTGATTAGAATGTATCATGGGGTCCACTCTCTAAAGCCGGGTCTCCTGCGCGTGTTTTTTCGAAACATTACACAAAAAACCTTACACATACTTTAACATTTATTTTCATACAAAACGTTGTGTTTGCATAGACAAATGTGTTTGGCCACGCCTCTTTATTGCGATGTTTTTGTGTAAAAACACGCGCAGGAGACCCGGCTTAAGGCGCGGTGTTACCTCAATATTCACAAAACACTGGTTTCTTGGACAGTCGAGTATGACGTAACGCGTATAACGTAAGTCCGTCAACAAAGATACGAGCCGGTCTTAAAGTAGTGGATCCGTCAAATCAAGTGTTAAATTCAATTTTTCGGACGAGCAAATACATATCGCGAGTAGGGACAACTATGAAATCGTGTTGTCATTAAATCCTTAGTTCGGGACCCGAACTAATCGTATTTCCGTAAGTGATACGTATTCGGAAGGGGCCGTTACTTCGGCCGAAACTACGGATTTCGAGCTTATGGAATAGACTCCCTGAAACCAAAGGTAAATAATTTATCAATGGCTGTAAAGTCGACCACATAATTGCTTTACCACTTTGGACTCCCAGTAAATTGATACTTCACTATGGTTGAACTATCTGTTACATTGCACTTATATAAACCTTAGTCGTTTTATGACGTGCCAGTGCCATTCAACCTCAGGGTAGTGCAATTACGAGGTCGACTATACAATAACGCGACAAATTCTTCGCAATTCACGGCATAAATCCGAGTAGCAGGAGCACTACTTAGTTCCATGTTTAAATAATAAATGACAACTTATGAAAAAGGATACACCCCAATCAGAACTCTTGTTCATAATGGTATTGTACCAGAAGACTTCAGCTTCCGGCCACAGCAGCCGACCCCAGAATATTGAGTCAACTGTCACAGTCAGGGCCACTAACCCCAGTCCTGCAGGTACCACTATCTTGAATAAACTGCAAAGATATTTCTAGGATTAATTACATTTTATTATATACTAATATATAGCTTATCATTTTGCTGATAAAATGATTTTAATGGTAAGTGTCTTAACTCTTTCCGGTTTCGTGGTTAGTGACACTTAATTGAAACACTTAATTAAAACTTCGACTCTTGCACAATAACCCTGCAAAAGCTAATTCTATCCGTGGAGGGGGTCTGGTGACCTGTAACACAGCTTTTTCCCAAAACCTATATCAGGCACCAGTCTCTCACAAAGGTGGAATACAGCCGAAACATATTTTTTTTTTTGTACACATTAACTTTAAGTCACCTTTGTGAAGAGAGAATAAATGATTGTTGATGATTGTTGAATTGTAGTCTGTGGTGAAAAATAAACCACCTCTTTCAGATTTTTTTAAGATCCACACCATCTAGTGATGATCTTAATTTAAAAAACTGAAAGAGGTGCTTAGTGACACTAACCACTAAATCAGAAAGACTTAAGGCGCAATTTTAAATGTATGATGTTTATTCAGTTGATAAAAAAAAATGTTTTACTTATACAGTTTTAAACAAACATTACAAAACAAATAACTTTTTGTGTCATCCCTAGTTTTTTTATTTGTTTAGTTGTACAGATAACATATTTTTATTATCCATATACATATATGAATATATTATCTCTTTATCAGAATATTATGTGTAAAAAGTTGACTTACTTCGTAAAGTCAATCTTCTTGAAATACAAGTCAATGATGAGGAACAGTCCAAACAGCATGGCTAGCTCTGCTCTGAAGATGACAATGGAAGCACCAGCGCTTACCAGAAATTGCTTATGTTTGCCAGACAACCAGCCTTCAAATGCTAGGAGTACTGAAACAATATTTTGAAGCTTATTTATTGGAAGCTTTTGCACATTTCAACAAAATGTCTTCTTTATATATAGAATGTTTTTTTTTATATTGAATAGGACTTTAAACAGTAGTTTGACTGGATATTATTGTGTATTTTAAAAGTATATTTACATACTATCTTGGTGACACTATTGTACACACATTATTAAATATGATTAAAAGACATAAAAATAATTTAGAAACACTACTGAATTATATTAAAAAAAAACATGATTATGAGTGATTTAAATATAAAAAACTAGATCTTAAAATGATTGCTAACAAATAATCAGCTACTTAACTACCTTAGCTAATGAGTTTATGTTTGCACCATCTTTTATGTATAAAAATGTAAGTATAAGAACAAAAAAATAAAAAATAAGGTAATCTTATTATGGCCGCATTCCGACTTACGCCAAAAGTGATAATATCGCGAATCCAACCAAGGTCCAAAGTCACAATTAATACTCAATAACCCTTATATTTTGTGACTATTAAATTTGGTTGGATTCGCGATATTATCACTTTTAGCGTAACTCTGAATGCGGCCTATATTTGCCAACAAAAAGTTCTATCCTTATCTCACCAAGGGGTAACACCATGATGTTAGGTAATGGCCGGCTCATATAAAACATGAAGTGGTACTGTGTGACGGTGATGAGCGTGTACCACCACACAAATGTGCTGCCAAAATACTTCAGTAGAGTGCTCCTCAATCGACTCCATGCTCCTATCACTGACATCGCCAGCACCAGACGCACTGCAAATAGATATCGTAAACATACTTGAATCATACATTAATAGATTTAAGATAAATAGTAGTAAAAAAATGTACAGCTATCTGCACTAAAGCTCTCATAGATGACGTAAAAGCAGTTAGATAAAACAAAAACAAACACATTATTAGTATCGGATCTAAATTTAATATTTCCCACTAACCTACATATTGCATCCAAAATTTGTTTATTCCAATAAGATAAAAGAGTGACACCACTGGTGCTGAAAGAGCTGATATTGCCAGCGGGCCAACGAAAGTACGCGGCACAACTCCCGGGAACTCATTATGATCGTACTGGAAGAAAATAGTTATCAACGTATGTCTATAGGAAGCGACATAGGAATCCAAAATTAGATTTACTAGACACCTGTGAGAGGTTATGCCGATGATATAAAATGTCGTGTGTGGCTTGAATGTTGAAACTTTCTTCTACTTTTGTAAATGGACATAGCAACACATGTAAGCTGGCGACGATATAAAGTAATTGAACCATTTTATTGATAAAATCAACAACAACAACCAGTCAACCCATAGCTCGTTTTCAACTGAAAAATGTCAAATCAAAACAAATGTCATATGTCAAATAAAGATTGAATGTCAGAACAGTCAGACTTCACCGAAAAAAAAAAAACAAATCTATTTAGTCGATTATATTCATTTGATTTTAATAACTAATATTGTGCTCATGGAACCTGTTATTATTGATTTTATTTAATACATGTATATCTAAAGAATCATTATTCAAATTCTAATTTTTACGCCTGGAATTTCTACAGTAGAATAAATTAACAATAAATTTTCATTAATATTTATTAATGAGTTGACAACAAAACGTAGTTTTGACAACAATCGTCAACAATGGTGGAACGGATACCGTGACATTTTATGGCAGTATTCGTTTTTTGATACGAAAAATATCAATAATGATCAATAATTCACTTGAAATAACCTTTGCGATTATATTGCAATAATATTTCGCTTAATCTTGACATAAAACATTAAGAATGTGTGATGTTTGTTCGGAGTTTTCACAGCTTTTAGTAAATTGTAAGTTACATTGTTTCGAAATTTATCAGTCCATTTGCTCGTTCTATTTAACAATTTTAATCGAAAATGTTTTTAATTCGCTGGCGTCCAGTGTAGATAAATAAAATCTTAGTTATTGTGAGCTGCTATGATATTGTCCGCCTGTGGTTTTAGGTGAATCCAGACTTACCGACGATGTGTCCCAGTATCCAACAATAACCCAATCTGAGCTGGAGATAGTGCTAAACTATATTCTCTCATGGCCACAAAGGTAAGATATTTACTATACTTCGAAACACAACTAGATTTTAACTCCTACAGCTGCTTGAATGTGACAACCAATATTGGATTGCTGTGCTTTGTTAAAGCCTTTTGATACTCTTGTCCAGTCAGTATATGTTTATAAAATTGGCTATTGCATGGAGTTACTGGTACAAAGTGTATTTTAATACAGTAAACAGCCATTCTATTATGACAAAGTGAAAACACAAAAAGTAACCTTTCAATCTCAATAGACAAAGTCATTGTATTGGTAAATATGGGAGTGTAATAAATACATTCTGTAACTTTGTTTTAGGCAATGTATGTGTTGCTATCGGGATGTGAAGAATTTTGAAAGATTCTATCTTGTAGTGCAGAGTATACTGTGCTTGTCTGTATGTCAACTGAAGCAGCTCAAAGATGAACTAGTAGAAGCAGCTAAAACCGCCCCGGCACCCGCACCACCACAACCACCTGACAATGCAGAAGACAAACAAAAACCTGAGGAGGATAGTTCACCCCCTGTTGAGGAGAAGAACAATGAAGAGAAAGAATCTCCAGATGAGCCAGATGAGCCTGCCCCTACAGCTGACACTCCAGGAGACCTCAAAAATGCTGAGACACCTCCTTCTTCAACTGAGGACACTGAACTATGGTCTATGCAGCAAAAAGAGAAGCTCATGCACATTGTGTCTAAAGTATTCCTCCTCAACTTTCCTTTATACCTAGCCTGCAAGCACTCAGCACTATGCCGCTTGGATGACCTCTCTGCTCAAGAAATATCGAATCTAAGTTTATATTGTGACCTACATGATACTGAGATACCTGCTTACTTGCTGAGAAATGTGAGCTTCTTCTGCAAGCTGGGTGGAGTTTGTGCAATGACATCCGTGTTTGAACATGCTACACAGAGCACTCTCCCTTTATCAATGGCACATGCCATTGTGGCAGCAGTAGGGAACCTCAAGCTATGGCTGAATTTTAGAGCTGTGTCCCAACTCTTCATGCCGTTGAGAGCCAAGATATTGAAGTACATGTGCACTTTAGAAGACAAAGATCTTAGGGTACCTGCAGTGAAATCTATGGCTGGTAAGTTAAGAATTTGTATTGTTAAGTAATGGTTATTGTAAGTTAGTTGAGTCAGTTGCTCCTCAGCAGTTACTACCAGTTAGTTTATTACTTCAGGAACTGATGCGACATCGATCATACATTATTTATCTGGGGAATAGATATTGTTGTTTGACAATTTTTGTATGGCATACATGTCTGATTATTGAAAAATCAGCCCCTAATCATAAGCCTTCTATACTGTCGGATATATAGATATATTACTCTGAGATATATTACTATAAGATATTCTGAGAAAACAAACTCGGAGGTCACAGTCTCTTTTAAAATCCAGACATATCCTTCAGTATTCTGGTGCAGCTTAGCTGAACCACCTACCTGCCTATGGCAATATGAGTGCATCAATTGTATTTTGAAAGGCTAGGTGACATTTTTGAATCAAATTTTATAAATTTTATTGCAATCTAATTTTGTAAAATATAATAACTCCTTCCTCCAACAGATTTCATGTGGGGAGCAGCAAAGGAACCGTTGGACGTACCCCTAACATTCGATGGGGATGGACTAGCGTTAGCTTTCAAGTACTTCAACAGCAGTACACTAACGATGCGCCTAGCAGGGGTGGCTCAGATCAACGCGCACATCGCGTCCCACAACGAGCTATGTGCTGGGGAGTCGGCGACGGATGCTGAAGTGGCTGGGCAACAGCTGGCGACGTGGCTCACGAATAATAACATCATTGAACACCTGTTTGGCCCTAATTTGCATGTGGAGGTAAGTAGAGATAAAGAATGGTGTAGGATTTTGCTGTCCTAATTTTGAGTACAATTTTTTTTGTGAATCATTCTTCATATTACTTCTACAGCTATATTAAATTGTTTGGTTGGTGGTGCCTTGGATGGCTGTCAATATCACTCTCACTATTTATTATAAAACAAAGTCGCCGCGTCTGTCTGTCTGAATGCGATAAATTTAAAAACCACGGAATGGATTTTCATACGGTTTTCACCAATGGACGGAGTGATTCATGAGGCAGGTTTAGGTGTATAATTCATTAAAGTTTTGTGTATTGCCTGATATATGATAAGATGTCGGAAAAAATCATGCTGACTGGAAGCTTTACTGGAGTGCGGCACGAAAACGGCTGAGCGGATTTGGAAGAAATAGTTAGACAGATAGTTTATAAACTGGATTAACATATAGAGTATTTTTAATCCATTCCTGTGGGATTTTTCGACATCCACCCGGGTGAAGCCACGGGCAAAAATTTGTTTGTTATAAATGTGGGTAATTCATTTAGCTGCGGTCAGGTAGATCTGTAGTATTTATTGACAAACGAGAAGCTAGTTTGTCAAAGGTCAACCACCAAAATTTGTTCAGTAAATCAAGAGCCACAAAACAACCAACTCCTTAATTCAAACCTACACACTTCAACATTACCATCTCCACAGGTGATAAAGCAATCTCATATGATCCTGAAGTTCCTGGCGGTGGAAGGTCGCGTGACTCCTGAACACGTAGAACTGGTGTGGGCCGCCGCTCAACTCAAGCACTGCGGTCGGCAGGTGTACGACCTGCTGCCTGGGTTCATCAGGGCATTAGCGCCAAAGCCTTGTGCTCATCTGTATAGTCTGCTGTGTGCGTTGCCGCCTAAGGAGCATACGGAACAGGTGAATATTTTTTTAAATAGAACTGGCGGGCGTTGGAGCCTTGTGCTTTGCATATTTTTCCCTAAGAGTTTATAAAGAGATAGAATTCGTATGCAAACAATCTCTTTTCTTTTCCTCAACTCAATGTAATTTTAATATTTCATACAGCGACTTACCCCATAGATAAATATATAATAATACTACATGTTTTACTGTTCTACTACATGTAATACTTTAAGTTCTACACGATTACTGACAAATGCGTGCACTGACTGGACAGGTCCACATGGCCTTCACATGATCTGACCAAGATTATGTCTGGACTTTAAAAGAGACTGACCTCTGGGTTTGTTTCGGCCTTTCTTCTCAGAGTAAAGTCAGAAGGATGGTTAGGAAACGCCGACGATAAGTGTTTGTACAAACCTACTTACAGAAATAAAATCATTTATGACTCCAAACTTAACAATGTAATTTACATAAGTTGATGAAATAAACATTTTTTTTAAAATTTATCATTTACCTACCCCTGCTGTGAAAGCGTTCAAAATCGCTCTATTACCCTATAGTTTCGGAGCATACGATACTTTTGAACCAGCTAGGATTTTACCAGGTATAATCTTGACTGGTCATTGCAATGCCCAGTTTCCCTTTTACATTGTATGAAATATTACATGGGACTTAAACATAACTGGCGAATGGGTGCACTATATATACACCTCTGCCTAACCCTTCAGGGAAAACTGGCGTGATGTAATGTATGTATTTCCTTTTCTTTCTCTCTTATGCCTAGCTACAAAATATTTTAATGAACATCGTATTTCATCCACCAGAGTCTCTACCTAGCGTCCGCACTAATGCGCGCGATGTGGTCGCGCGGCGCGTCGGGCACGTTGGGCGGGTCGCCGAGCGCGCTAGCCGACGACCCCCCCTTGCGGCCCCCGCAGCCGTCGTGCAAGCCGCACCACAACTCCTCCTCTGAAGCCAGCGTGAGCATGGATCAGACTAACTCCGATGATGATCCTGTGAGTTTACAAAACATTGAAAGTTTTAAAACTTTGTTTTTGCAAATCCGAGCTTTTGTGCTGATTCATAAGTTCAAATTAAATACAATGATCGACGTGCCCTCGTGCAATGCTAAAACAAAGTTTAAATTGATTTTGGAATTCCAATCGTGATTAGTATTGGAAAGCAAATATTAAGTCCACTTGCACGTTCATGGGTTATTTTAAATAACTCGGAGTTAACAGCTAATTCAGGGTTAATCAAATAATTAATCATGCACCACCCAGAGTAAAAGGTAAACCGTGCAAGTTTTCTTGACCAAAAGAAAAAAAAACAAAATCAGTCCATAAATTGACGAATCGATGATGAACATATCTTTTTCTTTTTCGTGTGGTTACTAACCTTTTTTTTATAAAGTTACACAATTGATGATACTTTATTCACATTACAATCTAGCCTATTAGCTAATAAGTAATTTAAACATAACTTAAACTGCTGAGTAATTTATAGTTACTAAACTTATGATGAGAGTTTTTATCCCGCCCATGGACCTTTGACTTAGCTTAACATGTCGTCGAGAAACATGTCTCAGGCATACCGGTTTCCTCACGACGTTTTCCTTCACCGTTTTGTTCAAGCATGTGATAAATTATCACATGCTTCAAATTAATGTGCAAGGCTTAGGCCATTCTTCCGCTGAGCGACTCATTATACAATACACACATTAATTTGAAAATTCAGAGGTGCCTTGGGTTCGAACTCGAGACCTGTGACATGGCAGTCCGACGGTCACACCACTAGGCTATCACTGCTATGAAAATACATGAAAAAAAATAAACGAATTGAGAACCTCCTCCTTTTTAGGGTTCCGTAGTAAACAAGGACCCTTAAAGTTTCGACATGTCCGTCGGTCTGTCTGTCCGTCCGCGGTCTAGCTCCAAGACCCTTAGTACTAGAAAGCTGTAATTTGGCATAGGTATACATATTAATTACACCGACAAAGTGGTAAAACAGTACCTCCCCTACACGTAAAGTGGTGATGTTTTTTTTTATCCCATGGTGTGGGGTATCATTGGAAAGGTCCTTTAAAAACAATGTGAGTTTGTGTAAACCATTTGGATTCAGGGATCCGTTTGTGAAATATTAAGCTTTAAAGTGCTAATTTTTGTTTTCCCATACATTCCGTATGGGAGAACATGTTTATCAACTACAAAGTTAAGTTTGTTTTTGGGATAAATTCATCCCAACTACGGAACCCTTCATTGTGCGTAGTCCGACACGCACTTGGCCGGTTTTTTAAGAAGTTAGGTTAAGGCTCCGTGCACGAAAAAAAAACCCTTTTTCGTCAATAACTTGATCTAATTATGTATAAGAAAACTTGAAGTAATTTATTTATTTATTCACAAGGCAACTACAACAGGTAACAATCACAGTATATCACTAGGTTCACATTATAGGTTTCGACCTGATTATCACCCAAAGCGTAATCGCACAACGTGATTAGCAATAATAATAATAAAAAATGACTACAGTATAAAGTTTAGTTCACAAAATTACAGCTAGGTCTATGCGTCTGCCCTCCGACACACTTCTCCTTAGGCAAGGAATGTGTAGGAGACCAAACACACCAGGTAAAGTACATAAGTGACACAAATTTACATTATTTAAAGCGTTACAAGATTAATAAAAATATTAAAGAGTACAATGTCACATGTCTTTTGAAAGCAGCGGCACGAGAATCGAAGATACTGTTTTTGTCCCTTGTAATTTCATTATAAAGTCGACACATTCTAACAATAGGGTTGTAATAAGAGGTGTTATTTGTAAAGACCAAAAGTGTAATTGAAACATTAAGTCTGTGTAACTAAAAGTACAGTTTTAGGCCCGTATTACAGAACGTTACTCAATACTCAAGCATTACTTAAAACTAGATTCAAGCCATTTGATTGGTTGAAACTAGTTTTAAGTAATGCTTGAGTATTAAGTGACGTTCTGTAATACGGGCCTTAGTGATGCTAAACCATTCGTGTCAGTCACAGCACCTATTAATAGTTGCATCACTTTTGCGCTCTCGAAAATATGGTTTACTTCGCCTTCTATTTACTTATTGAAGATATTGTATAATCATAAAATAAAATTTTGATTTTATCTCAAGGGCAGCTGAAGACTAATGTGTGATTTTAATTTTTTTGATATGGTTTGCTAAATAATAGGAAAAAATACATTACTGACAGGGTTTTTAAAAAAGATATGGTTTTTTCAACATTATTTTTCAGTTATATTTTGTATTGAAGTTGATCAAAGTGGTTTCTCTATGTACAAGTAGACCATATTATGATGTTGATGATATTTTATAATTTTCAAAATCAACATTAGTTTCTTCCATCGAAACGATCAAACGTCAGTCTCCGTCAATTTTTGGAGAACTTGTGAATTTTAGTGATTTTACACGAATCCTTAATTTATTTGAAAAATCCCTTTCTGCTATGTACAAGACAAAGAATTCGGCTTTCCAAATCACAAAACAATTTTGTTTAAATTCTATTTCCCTTACTCACAACGAATGAACAAATTTGATCAAAATCAGTCGATTTCGTGCACGGCCCCTTAATAAAAAGAAAATTGCTTGCTGTTTGATTAAAATGGAATGTTGTGTTATAAAATTAAAAGACAAGAAAGTCTTACGTATCGTAATGTAGTGTAAAAGAGATAGGCATACAAGTTCTGTTCATGGTTCGTTCATTCATTTTTGGTCGGATTACATCAGGGCACAGACACTGCAGTTCTAGTCTATTGGTGCCGCTATCGATTGAAGTGCAATGTTCCCAACTCAAAAAACTTAAATGTTATATGGTTGGTATGGTTAAAGTGCTTGCTACACGGCTGCCAACCGCGTCCCCGACAGAGGTGACCTTGGTTGGCGCCAGGCAGAGCTGTTTGAAATTTGGTCGTAAACTAACATCTACATGGTTGTAAACCACCAAGATCACCTCTGTCGGGACGCGGTTGGCAGCCATGTAGCAAGCCCTTAACTAACCTGTGCAATTGCGTATCATACATAAAATGGCAATCGATCGCGGCTTTAATTTTGATAGTTTAACTACGTTCATTGCGTTATTTACGTTCTTGAGCAGACGAATCTTTCAAACCTAAGAAGCAATAGATTAGGAATATCCTTCAAAACCCGCGTATTGTGATTGAAAAGTGTGTTACTTAATTAGGGTGTTACCTTTTAGTGGCGCAACGCGCAAATAAGAGTTAAAATGGTAATTACTTAACTTTGAGTTTACAAACTCTACATTTATTTAACTAACCCGACTAAACGTGCAAGTGAGCCTACCCTAAACCATCTCAACCTAATAAATTCAAATAAAAGAATAAATAGGATTAAAAAATAATAATATTATGGAAAAAAAAAAACCGGCCAAGTGCGTGTCGGACCACGCACAATGAAGGGTTCCGTAGTTGGGATAAATTTATCCCAAGAACAAACTTAACATTGTAGTTGAAAAACATTTTCTCCCATAAATTCTAACTGCAAATATAAGTTTGTACGCACGATATTGAGAGATTTACCATGTTATTTTAAGACTTCTTATAGGTTTTCCTGTAATCTATGAGTAAAGATTCATATTCTGTATTTTTTTTTTTTCAAAGTTTTAGGCACAGTAGTTTCGGAGATAGGGGGGAGGGAGTGGTACATTTTCATCAATTTTCTTAAATATCTTTAAAAGTATTTATTTTAAAATTAGAAGAAAATAGAATTATGATCCTCGCAACAAGCCCTTTTATTTGATATGTCACACGGTACAGTTGTAAAACATTTTTTTAAATTTTCATATTTACTCCCCAAGAGTAACCCCCATATTCAAAATTTATTTATTTACGTTACACGTCCGTGTTTGGGTCACAGAAATACATATGTGTACTAAATTTCAACTTAACCGGTCCATTAGATTCGGAGCAAATTGGCTGTGACAGACGGACACACGAGTGATCCTATAAGGGTTCCGTTTTTTCCTTTTTAGGTACGGAACCCTAAAAACAAATAATAAACCGTACTAAATTTAAGAAACGAAACGAAACTTTCCTAACCTGTAGTTGAAGTTGAAATAAAAGTATTGCTTGCATTTTTTTTTCTACCAACAATATTTTTTATTAGCCTACATTGCCCTACTACTGCACAAAAGGCAGGATTTCCATGGGCATTCCTTTTCATTCCCATTAGCTTTTGTAATTCATATTGAAAAATAATTTCAGATTTTTCTCTATGCAAACTTCGGAGACAAGGGGCTCCCCCCTTGTCACCGAAGGTCTCTCTCTAAAGGTATTAAAAAAAATCGTCAAAAGCTGAAGAAAACTATGCGGCCTAAAAAAAATGTTTGAGAATGTGCAAATAGCGCTCTTTCATATGATACCCCACATGCCCTAGTAGTCCCACTTCGAATTTTTAAGCCCCCGTACAGTCATTGTTGCAAAAAAAAAAAAAATGTTTTATTTCTTTCTTAATGCAAAAAAAAAATTCTTTCAAAGGCAAACGTCATCTAAAACTATTCCAAATTTAAAGTTGATAGCATTAGTAGTTTTTGAGATCGTCGAAAAAATCGTTGAAAATCTCAGTTATTTAGTTATCCACCTACGCTGGAGAATTAAATAACTGAGATTTTGGTCAAATTGACTTTTCACCATTTTCGTAACACCCAAATCATGCTGCATAAATAAATCGAAATTTTCTCCAAACATGTTTTTTTTTTGTTATTTAGTTCTCCACCTACGCCAATGAGATATCCAGCTGTGACAGACAGACGAACAGACTGAGTCGCACCATAAGGGTTCCTTTTTACCATTTTGGTATAGAAACCTAAAAAGACAACAAAATTATTCTACTTGAAACCAACTCATAATATAAAGGACCTTGCCCAAAAGTTTCTTCAATTCCTACGTTCTCTTATCCTCAGTGTGAGGAGCTGAGCACATCGGGCGAGGAGGCAGGACCGACGCCGCGCAAACAAAGTAAACATCAGCGTGACCTGACCGGTAAACATATACCTACAATATAATGCCGTGGCCAAACAAGCTGCTGTATACACTCTCACTCTTGTCTTACAGCCGAACAGGAGTGGCTGAGGGAAGGGGAGGAACTGACAAAGAAGGAATGTCCGACGCTTAAGTCTTGCCAGAAGTAAGTATTGTGTTAATTATCAATTCAATATTCCATGGAACTTTGTACTTCTGTTCACCCAAAATTTTGTGAAGAATTAGATTTTTTTTTATTTTGCATAAAATATGGTACATAAAAGGTCTTAAATATAAGAAGTTCCACATATTTTGCTTACTACATATTTCAGCATGCAAAAAATGTCTTATAATAAAATTATATACAAAAACACTTCAATTGTTACTATTTAATGAGGTAAAACATAAAAATCCTTAAAATTACGTTCTTTAATTATATTACTAGTGAGATCATATTTCAAACTTTGCTTATAATTTAAGAACTGATTTATTGTATAGAACGTAGGGGCTGTGGTGGTGTGGGCTAGAAACATCTTAAGAATTTCCATTAAGTTGAATATATCATATTGAAGGTTGCTGAAAAGGGAAACCAAACACAATGTTTGATTCAGTATTACGCTTGCATACAAAACTTCAGTATTCAAATCATTATACCTACATACAAAAGCAATGTTGTCTGTTTTGTACACTCCTGTGTATTCAGTATTCTCCTTTGAAATTATTGCACAGCTAATATTTATAAAATTATTCTCTAAGTGAAATTATTCTCTACGTGAAATAATTCTCTACTAGCTGTTACCCGCGACTTCGTCCGCGTGGAATTCTATACATCAATTTTATTTATTTGTATAGTTTCCTAAAACAAAAGTAGCCTAAGTTACTCCTTATAACATCAGCTATTTGCCAGTGAAAGTCCCGTCACAATCGGTCCAGCCGTTTCGGAGATTAGCCGGAACAAACAGATAGAAAAAAAAAAAATGTGTTTTTGTTGTATGTAGCGCATATACTTTCGTATGCATTGAGTAAAAAGCTGTTATTTTGACATTACAAACAGACACTTCAATTTTATTTTTTGTATAGATTGGGGCCTCGCCCACTTATGAAATACTGTACTAAATATAACTTCACCTCTGCACAGACGTAACAAGCGCGCCGGCAGCAGCGGCAGTGCTAGTAGCGGCGCCGAAGAAATGCTGCGGCCGCGCAAGAAGAAGTTCTACAAGAAGCGCCACAAGCCAGGCAAACCCAAGCATTTCCGTGAGTGCATGGTCCATACATCACATACTATCACTTTTATATGTCTTTTTTATTATAAAACCTCTTTTATTTGAATAGGTATTTGTTTTCTTTGTATTTTTTTATGTTATGAAGCCAAATATAAATTTGGAATAGAATATGCATGTACAGTCCTTTCACAAATATTTATACCTTTGATCTTTATTAGTCGTTATAAATAAGGTTGCTTCTACTGACAAGTCAGTTAAAATGACAGTGATCTTTAGTGCACTGGATGCGATTACACACTGTGGGTGGACGCATCCAGGGCTTGACATAAACTGGCACTCCTGTGCGGTGTCACTTTGTGGTTTTAATTTTTGTTTTTATTTTTATTTCTTCATATGGCTTTGTTTTTGTCTATACTAACAATAGCTTTATAAGGTTTTTTTTGTATTACTAACAGTATATGGACTACGTCTGAAATAAATGTTATGAATAGCCGTTATAATAAGGTTGCTGTTGGGTTGCTGCTGTCAGAGGTAAATTAACTGTGGAAGGACTGTAGTCTAGACTTTCAAGGGTTTAGCTAAATCAGCTTTGAAACAGTGTTTCTCACGTTTAGGGAGGGCGATGGTATTAGGTCTGGGTTTACCAAAATTTTATTTACTGGTTCATTTATTATAGGTGAACACAGGCCTCACCTATAGTAAATTAAACGATAGATAACATTTTGATAAACCTAGACCTTGTACCTTTCTTGTCAAAAACAACTGTTATAGTTCGCGTGCGACTGCTAGTCACGGCCTGAGGTATGTGAGCGATGAGACGGGGGAGGTAGACAAGACCTAGCTAACTCAATCTGCCAATTTTGTCAATGGCACCTCCCCCGCCCCTCACCCTCCCCCGTCTCACCGCTCACATAACTTAGGCGGTGACTAGCAGTCGCGCAATATTTAGAACTTCAACAGACACTTCTGAGAGATTTTAGAACTTTCAGGTTGTAGATTAATAAAGCTTAATTGCATGCTGTGTGGAAATAAACTTTTGAATTTCTTGCTATTTTTATACCAATACCTAAACCATCTTGTAATAGTGTATAACTACAAATCTAAGCGTAACATTATTCAACAGCAACTCAACTGAAAACAGCCGATCTAGCTGAATCTGTGTCTGAAGTGGAGGAAGAATCGTCTGGCAGTGATACCGCGCATTGTCAACTGATTTGCGACAACGTTGATGCAAGGTGAGCCTTATTGTCAAGCGTATGAGTATTATTTTTGATTGCACAAGAAAAAATATGTTGCTGACCTTACCTACTTCATGCATAGCACGATAGGACCAACCGCTTTTGCCTAACCTAAGCCTAGGAAATAGACAATTTATAATCGTTTTAACCAAGAAAAGGGATTTTCTTTCAATCCAGAGTTATTAATCCATAGCGTTGTTATTTTACTAAAAAAAATGACGTTTTTATGCCCAAAAGGGGGGTGGTTATGTGAGGATTGCTCTCACAAAAATACCCGGTGTGCCAACGATAACTATGCATGATTTTCGCGATCAATACTCAACTGGCAACTTCAATGATCTTTTATCACCTTTATCTTCCCACGTCAGGCGTCTTATGGAGCTCCGTCTAATGGAGAGCTACAAACGTCGCGGCGCGGCCGGTGAAGAAGAGGAAGGCAGTGCCTCATCAGCGCTGTCTCCTCACTCACATCCCCACCTTGCTGATTTGGATGAGGATGATTCAGCCTGCGAGGAAGAACTGGCCAGGCTTGCTGCGCAGGTAATAATACGATTCTTTTGTAATCATATTTTTTTCGACCAAGTTGACTTCAGTTTTTGGTGTAGTTTGCGACTAGTGCCTTTGTGAGTCAAAGGCGAAGTTATTAATTAGTGCGAATTTTAAGAGCGTTTATTCTGAAAGTGGGCCACGTCGCAAATAGATCTCAAATATTTCGCTGTTTTGATCAATTTGGCAATATTACTGTATGGAAATAAGAAATGTGGCTAACTAGTGACCTAGAATATTAATAATGAATTGCAATTATAACACTGAATGTAAAAAAGGCATTTAGGGAAGTTTCCAAATACTTTTTTTACATCTAAAACTAAATATTCGGTGTTAGGATATTAATTATTGCATTTCATCTATACTAATATTATAAAGAAAGATTTGTATTTTTGTATGTAACGAATAAACTTACTACTGGATAAATTTTAAAAAATTATTTCAGCTATGGATAGCTACATTATCAGCGAGTAACATAGGCTATATTTTATCCCCGTACTCGGGAACGGGAACTACGCGGGTGAAACCGCTTGACGTCCGCTAGTAATCAATATTTTAGTTCCCTAGTTAGCCACATTTTTTTAATTCCATACAGTAATATTGCAAAATTAATCAAAACAGATAAATATTTGACAGAAATGACTTTGTATAATAAACGCTCTTAATGATAAAAAAAGGTGAGAAAGGCGCGCTCTTTGAGGAATAATAGCTTAGCTGTGAAATGATGTGGCCGTTTCACTAAAGCTAATCAGGGTAGGGAAAGGGCTAGCTTCCCATTGCGCGTGGTACTGTACGAGGAGACTCGCTCGTACAAAACGACTCGACGCAGCGTGACTTGTGATGTGTCGAAGTTTTTTTTTTTGGGTAGAGCATCTCGTAGTTGACCTCTGAGATCATTACTACTTAACCGGGCTTTCCTGTGGGTGCCTTAAGCTACTACACTTAAAACCTCCAGCCAGGGGTTATTCAACTATGCTAATTAAAACTAGGTGAACGCTCGTTAAGGGCACCCCCTGTGGGGTACGAACCTCGGCTTAGGGCGTCAACCGGAGGGAGGACATCAAGGATGGGATGGGCTGGATCAAAGTTTTTATCATGATTCAAAGCTAAACCACGATTATTCTAGTTAGGTATTCTGTAGCTTACAATGGTGTTTTATTTCCCATGTGTTTATCCAGGCGCAGTGCCTAACAGAGTACCAGGGCGCGGCTGCCGCCAGCAGCAAGCGCGTGCGAGGCTCGCCGCCCGCGCCCGCGTGCGACGTGGACGACGTGTGCCGGCCCGGCAACACGCTGCTGTGGGACCTGCTGCAGGACGGCGCCATTGTGAGTTGTATGACCTGCTGCCGTATCGGGAACATGATTGTGTATTCTTTAAATCATCTTCATTACCATCACAACAGTTGTGATAGCTTAGTGGTGCGACCGTCGGACTGTCAAGTCATAGGTCTCGAGTTCGAACCCAACGCACGCACCTCTGACTTTTCGAATTTATGTGCGTATTGTATAATTATCACTTGCTTCAAAAACGGTGAAGGAAAACATTGTGAGAAAACCGCCATGCCTGAGAGATATTTGTCGACGGCATGTGAAGCCAAGTCAGAGGCCTATGGGCGGCTTTAAAATTTTGACACCAGGTTAGTCACTAACCATATGAAAAAGAAAAAAATAGTAGCACTTGCAGTGCCGACAGAAGTGAAAACTTGAACAAGATCGCCTTGGTGGAAGAAAAATACTTGTATAAAACATTGGTCCGTAACTTTATCTAAATAAAGAGCAAAATCGCGTTTACAAAAAAAATACTTCCAAAATCTTTAGTCAAAATACATTTTACATAATCTTTCTTTTCCAAAATCTTTAAAGTCAAAATACAATACATTTATTTATATTACGTTACGGATCAATAGAACATTGATCCGTAACGTAATATAAATAAAGAGCATAATCGTATTTACAAAAATGAGGTATCGGTAATAGTGTCGCAAGTTCAATTGTTTTTTCCCATCTCAGAAATGCCCAACGCGCCTAAAGAAGTTTTCACTTCAATTATATGCTGTTCATTGGTAAGCGCATCACTTCAGAACGGCTGGAACGATTTTGTTTTAAAATGTTCGTAATAGTCTGAATCAGATTCTTATGGAAAGAAAAATTTGAAAAGCTGCCGGGAAATTTTGAAAATTCGGGAAAACAGTGCATTTTCAAAATTTGGACAGGACAACGTCAGTCGGGTCAGTTAGTAATAAATAAAATGTAACTAAACTTTGTTTTTTTTATCTAGGAGCAATTGGGCGAGGGTTTAGCGCTCGAAGCGGAAAAGGCGCTCTGCGCGTTACTATGCTTCAGTACCGACAAGTTCATAAGAATAAAGTTCATTGAAGGATGTCTTGATAATCTTGCCAACCATAGGTATTATTACATAATTAATTTTTGTGCTCTTAAAAACGTAAATTGTTGCTTTGGTAAATGTATTAATGAAATGTGTTTTGTCTCAGATCTGTTGCGGTCTCACTTCGGCTATTACCGAAGTTATTCTCTTCATTTCAACAGCTACGAGGCATGGATATGCATCAGGTAAATTTGCAATCTCTTGTGACATTTATAATTCTTTTCAGCATTCTAAGATAACCTTCGGAATAGCCCATTTGTCGATGTTTGATGTTGACAGTCGCGATTAGGACGGTTTGTTAGGTCAAACGTTTTGAAACGGTTCTTTGGGTATATTTAAATTTTTACTGAGACTTTCACTTGTGGGTTTGTGTCAAAATTTTGAGAAGTTGCAATTTAAAATGTTTTTCATATCAACGAATGCTTTCTCATTTCTTTAAAGTAACGTCTAAGAGTGACGAGAAGCCATAATTATGTCCATCACCAAAGCATCATGTTTTTTTTTTAAAGTTTAATTTAGTTATTTAATTCAGACACATTGAACCATATTTTAGTTAGTTTAAATAAGAATTATGTTAGTAACCAATATGCAAATACACACCACAATCGTACTATTATAAGAAAAACAAAAAAAAAAATCGAGTGCCGTACGCGTCGGTCTCAAACCGCCAAGTATTGAGATGTTTAAGAAAATGTTCTAGTAGATTAACATAATAATGTATTTTACAGGTGGTAATGTGGGCAGAACGCGAGCGTGGCATGATGCGCTTATTCCTCGAAGACCTACGGCACTACATGGCCCAGCCCCGGCCCGTGTGCGACGCGCCGCACTACGCGCACATCACCGAGCTCACCGTGCGCCTTCACTTCCTCACCGCCATCTTCTCTCCGGTCGGCTCCCCGCAGCACTTCAGGTGATACATCAGCATAGCTATTCAGAACCGTTCGATACGCTTCCGTGCCGAATCGGATCAATGTTATCAAAAGAGTCCTCTACAGGCTGTTCACAAAATCAAATCCCGAAAATGTTGTCAGTTTAAATCAGATAGACGACCGCCATTCTTCCGACTGCTATTTGCTGTAGGGGGCAAGGCAAATTAGTCATTCAAAATGTCTCTTTTTCGATTCAACAACCTGTTGTATGATTGTGAATAGCTGGTGTAACACCGAGCTCAAAGACATCAGGATCTGAGTACGACAGTCAAAACAAGCAAACACCACACCATACATCAGCACACAGCAAAACAAGAATATGAAAAAAAATAAGTGCGGTTTTCACTGCCAAAAAAAAACAAATATTATTTTTCTGATACAATACCTGTCGAAAGAAACCGGATCCCTCGCCCTCGACACAGGGTGTCTTAGTCCGGAATCCAGTTCTTATGGAAAAAAAAAACCAACTATGCCAACGTTAACATTAAGACGAAAATAAATTAACTTAAATTCATGAAGTTTATTGGTTGAAACCGCGCTTCACCGGGTCTTGATTTCTTTCGACAACTAGATCAAAGTTGAAGGCCTTTTTCGATGCACTCATCTGCAAAGCAGCCGATGTGTTTCTTGACAGACCCACAAAATATTCTTACAAATAGTTAAACCATAACATTTCTATACCAGGTTAACAGTGGAACAAGTAGAAGAGCTATGGCAATGCCTTGTGGTTCGCGGTAGCAGCGAATGTGCGGACTGCCTTTACTCATGGCTGCTCTCTCATACAAAGTCGCCGGATCAACACGCGTTGGGACTTGATGCGTTACGCTTTTTATATGTGGAGAAGATGCCAACATTAGATCCTGAGGTAAGTGAAACAACCGGTAATAGACGATGTAAACCTTCTGCCCATGCCAGTTTAACATAATTACAGTCGAACTAGTTCCTCGGGTATCATCGGATTTCCGAATACAAACGAATGCTAATTTCCATGTCCATTAATTATTAGATTTATCGTGTATAATCATTTGAATTCAGAACTAAGTACTTTATTGTTTTGATTTCCGTGTGAACTATATAGAGCTGTAAAACTATTTTCCTATCTGTCGTGTCTGCGACTTTAGCGGCTTTCCTCCCATTTTTTTAATAAATTACATTAAGTTAAAAGAGTATTAACAACTCTATATACTTCCAAGTCGATTGAGAACGTTCGGTCTGCACCAAATGCAAAGGGCAGCTGATAGAAATCCGACGACTGACGAAACACGAGGTTTGCCGAGGGACATTAAGAACATATTTGTACTGAATGTTTGACTTGCTTTTGCTCGCGGTTTCTCCCGAGCAAGAGTTTGTTTTTTTTTTCGGATAACGAGTCTATGTCGCTCTCTGGGCCATGTACTATCTTTAGACAAAAAAATCACGTCGATCCGTTGCTGCGTGAAAGACGGATAAATGAACAAACAGACTTACTTTAGTTAATGGATCTGACGAGTATTAGCCAGAATAGGGATGATGCCTGGATAATCAGACAGATAATAAAAAAATATTAGACACGTATTTTTTGCATTATCATATTAAAAAAAAAAAATACTTAGATAAAACACAATAAAGTTGGGGAGTGGGGGTCGCTACGTCACAAGTAAGTATAAAAGTCTACATACTCGTGTCGTCATGGCACATTTTAACTCAATGTATCACCATAATATTATGATTAGGTAAAAAAACAAAATACGTTTCCAATATTTTTTTCACTCCTCTTGCTCAAAAAGGCCGTCATTGTAGAGTACCAGAGCGGGGAAAAAATAGCATTTCTTGCTCTAGGGGAAAAAGTAATTTTAATTTTTGTCTGTTCTAACGAGCCTTGAAAAACGAAAAAGTCTTTATTCTTATGTAGAATAATCATGATTACGGACTCGACTTATTAATGAAAATGGAACTAAATGCGGCTATCTCTTCGGTAGAATGCGTGCATTGCGTTGCGTCTACAGAAGAAATAAAAAAGACCTTGGCGCGAAATCTTTAGAATTTTTCTCTAATTACGAATTTATTTGGTGACCGTAATATGATTTACAACAGTGAAAATCATCCTTATTCCGCCCTGCTAAGCATAAAGGCGGTATCTCAACCTGAGTAAGTTTTGAGAAAATTGACTTTTTGTAAATTGTAATTTAAGGAAAAATGGAGATATAAAAAACTTTGTGTTTTTTTTACTGTTATAAGTTAGATAGCGCTAATCCGCTTATACCATTAGATGCGAAATTGTTAAAGCTATTAAATGGTATTAAAAAAAACTAAAAGGGCGTATATGTAATAAATCTGTATCTATCTGTGTAACAAATTCTTGTGAATGCTCCCATTTTGTGAAATAAATTAAATAAATAAAAGTATCTCAGAGATACCGCCTTTGGGCTTAGCAGGGCAGTATTGTACGTCACAGTTCGCGACAATCGTGCGTCGCAGAACCATTTTCGTTACTGTTTGCATATTATGTGCATATGCGTAAATTTTCTTCATTGGATGAAGATTTGAATTTGATTTCGACTTTGTCCACAGACAATCAGCATAATGGGCCTAAGTTTATACCAGCAACTATGCAACTTAGCGCGCATGGCACTCGGCACGGGTGACTCAAGAGATGCGGCACATCCTCACACGTTAGCTATGGACCATCTATGGAAAATCGCGCTAAGAGCTAATAGTACTGGTAAGTTGTTTCAGTATTAACGAAATATGATTATTTTATAGTACAGACAACAGTATTTCAATCAAAGACTTGAAACGTTACGATAACTTTACGTAATAGCGTTATGGATAGTTCCAGTAAACATTTACGAACGAATTTCTTGGCAATATACCGAAAATCTATCGGAACTAAATTTTCAACTATTAATTTAGTTACGATCCGGGTGGAATGGTAGAAATTATCGTTACTGGAACTATACGTAACGCTATTTTGATAACGTTTCAAGTCCTTGATTTCAATAAGATAAACCAAGTTATTAATTCCCTGAGTCGATTGCAACACTGAACGTTTTTATCCTTTTTGCAAAAATTTGGTTTTCACCCTACAGTGTTATATGAAAATAGACTCACCTTGTATTTTGTTATAGATTAATTACGGTGGAATGCCGCAACATTTTTTAATTCTCATCCATCTGTTCCAGACGTATCAATGGGCGCTATCCAATACCTAAACAGCTACTACATGGGCCAACAACTCCAACAAGAAGATGACTTCGTAGCCAAATGCATGTTCCATCTCTCTTCGGCCGCCGAAAGACTGATCACTAAGAACCACACGGCGGACGGCGAAGTCGCATCAACGTCACAAATGTGTGAACAAGACGTCAAAGAAGAGAAAATTGTTGATAAGCTGAATATCTATGAGCATATGACTGAGGAAGCTGCGCTGCAGTGCATACAGAGGGCGCTGTTGCTGCTGAAGACGCATCTTGATACTTTTAAGAGGAGGTTTGTGTTATTTTACTATTGTTTAACTGATTCAAGTAATATAGACTAAATTTTTCTTACAAAGATATTTAAAAAAAAAGTTTTAAAACAACCTTTTTTCCAGATTCTCAAACCAGAACAGTATTGGTCGAATTGTAATTTAAATCGTGTACTTCGTAGTGTTTTGTGAAGTCTAGAGAAATATTTGTTTGATGTGACGACATAATTTTTAAATCTACGCCATAATGGCGAACTTAACCTGGTGGTTTTGCGATTATCCGGCTCCAGGCCGGCCTTGCTCGCTTGCTAAGCCGCCTCGCGAGCCAAACGCTCGAACGCATAAAGTCTGGCAACGCAACGGGCCGCAAGGCCGCCACACTTGGTAAATTCTCGTGTGGTTAGTGTAAACCCGGCTGTTTATGGCTTACCGGCACTTTTGGCGACGCTGTATTCAATACTCAATCGTTTATTGCTAAGGTGGTAATTTAAAATTGTATGCGATTATCGTGGACCCTGTTGGGCAAAACAGTAGTAGGACAGAGGAAGCTTTAACTAAAACTTAAGTAATCAGTCTTCTGAACTAAATCGAATATTTTTATATTAGGTTTTTTGATGTGTGTGAACATCTTTCCTCTCGCTTTCCTGCAAATCAAAATCAACAAATCTGTGGGAGTGATTTCGTGAAAAGGGACGGAAATGTGTTACAGGAAGTCGGGGAAGCGCGCGATGCTAGAGTTGGGTGTCAGAAATGACCTTGACGAGGCCCCGCCCCTTTCATGTTGCTTATTACCTAGGTGAGATTTCAGATGTTATGTTACACATCATATGCGACTACTGTAAGTCTCGTCCGTTTTTAATTTGTTAATATATAAAGTGTCCAGATTGATTGGTCATTATTCCCTATAGATATGCGTATCACCTCCGTCGCTGGGCCCTGGCGGAGTCGGGCGCGTGGGAGGGCACGTGCGGCGGCGGCGGCTCCGTGCGCGTGACGCTGCAGCCGGCCGGCGCCGGGCCGCGCGCCTCGCTGGCCATGCACCACGCCGACCTGGTGGCGCACCTGCGCGCGCACGTGCACGTGTGGTGGGAGACACAGGTACGTGTGTACGGCGGAACCGGCACCAGCTTTGGTAAAAATCAAAAGTCAGTCAAATAAGGCTGAGAATCAGCATGAAGGCAAAATTACATAAGACCCCCTAACCGCTCGCCTTTCACTACTTCTTAGTGCTTTAGCTGAGAAGAAGTGGCGCAACAAACTCCCCAGCAGTTGGGTAAGGTAGTGTTCGTGTTTCCGAATAAGCACGAACGTCGCGCCACAGAGTAACCCCCCACAGAGGCAATGCTTCCAAGTCTTGTACTACCGCGCTTTGCAGAGGTGCACCTATTTATGTTCTATGTTAGTTTGGTTTCCGCACTTAGCCCTTCAGGTGGATCATTGTGCGTGGGCCACCCGCACCCACCTCCCTCCAGAAGTTGATCACGTCTCCTGGTCTGTTTAGAACATCTGTGAAAGATCTAGTGCATCTATCATTGCGCGTTTGTATAAAGATTTCTTTCTGTCGGGTCTCAGATCGTCATTTGTTACTCAAAAGTTTTGAAAAGTATTTTGGAATTGCATAGAGTTGTTAATCTTTAATTTTGTAAACATATTAATACAAAATAGGCAAGCACTTCCATGGTTGTTACAGCTCTGTATTAGATCTCACCATCGCGCTTTCGTATTTCCGAAGATAGACGATGATTCCCGAAGCGCAAAGTGTAACGCACGAATCAGGTCAAAGTAAGGTACTTTTGAACGTCAAAATTTACAAAAAATAGAATTGATTCTAGTCGCCCCTTCCAAAAGGTAGTTTTCGTATGGAGAAGAATGGGCAAGAAACTCCACCATTACTCTTTTAAAATGTTTTACAATATTTTGTAAACATTAAATATATAATTATATGTGAAGACTATGCACCTGGAATAAGATTACTATACCAGAATAGGTAAAAATAATTAAAAATGAAGCAATGACAGAAAAATTAATTATGTGATGGATACATTGTGCTCAAATAAAAACAAACCGACTGTATTTGAAATTATTACCATCCTTCCAGGTGTCGAAAGTACAAACAACTTTTGTTTTAGCACTAACTGAAATGTAAAAAAATGCTGTTTCATACGAAAATCTAATTCCTACCCCATCAAATTGGTATTAAACAGATGCTCTTTTTATCAAACTTGGCTCCAGAATAAAAGTTGTCATTTACGTCTTATTACCCATAATCTGCTACATTATCATGATAACCTCAAAGAAATATCGTTGATAATATGCTACTAACATCATTCACAGATTCAAGGAGAAGAAGGCGTGACCGCGCTTTCGACAGATGGACCACTGCGCATGATCACTCAGGGACAAGAGCTAACTATAGACTATGATGAGAGGACACTGTATGATATGGGGTTCAAGGATAATCAGGTACTATTTACGTGTTATTTGTATTGTTATTGACTCTTTTGAATGATCTGTATATTTCTTCTAGACACATATTTTTATGTAATGAAATATATTTTCAAACGACTTCATTCGCATCATGGACAATATTTTTCTGCGAATATGATGATAGGTAAAAGAAGGCTTATGATTTTTGTAGTGTACTTAAGGGGATGTGTTAAGGTAGCCCGCGAAATTCAAATTTTCTTACATTTTTTGCAATTTGCAGGTCAGTGTTAGGTTGTATGTTGATAAAAATTTGATTCGCGACCGTAATAAATATGGCTTTATAGAATTATAGTCATTAGAATCAGCAATACAACTCCATAAATTAGCAAAGGTGTCAAATGTCATGATTTCATGAAATAGTCATTCAATAGGATTACATGAATTATGGAAACATTTTTATGATTTTAATTCTATAAATAAACATTTGATACGGCCGCTAATCATAGTTAGATCAACATACAACCTGATACTGACCTGAAAATTGCAAAGAACGTAAGAAAACTTGAATTTCGTGGGCTACCGTGACGCTTTCGCCTTAAGTATAAGATCGTAGTGTCGGAGATAAGACTCTCTCGTGTAGCTTACTCTTTAAACTACAGTGCGTTCATTATAACTCGATCCGTGATGCGACTGGCAGCACTGAATTTTGTATTCATGTGATTGGTAGTACTGTTCTGTCAGTCACCATTTTGAACTCTATTAGTATTGTAACTAAGACTGCAAAATTCAGTGCTACCAATCGCGTCACGGGTCAAGTTATTAACGAACGCACTGTACTGATTTAATTTCAACAACTGAGAGATTGTTCGATTTATCGTCATCTACAGCGTATTCCAATCTCAATAATGGCGAACGATAGACATGTGAATTCTTTGATCCCAAAACTGATCCCCTTATAAACACAATTTTAAAATTAACTTCTTCCATCGCAGCTCGTTTTCGTATCAGTGGGTGTAGGCGGGCGGGGGGCGTGGGCAGAATGGCCGTCTGCACAACCCGCCCCTGCACGAACGCGGCTACCTACATTACTCCTACTCGACCCCACGTACTTTCATCATCTGTTCACGTTGATGCAAGCGTTGGGGCAGATGAAGGAGCCTGGTGCTAATGGGGTAAGTTTAGTTTCATTGCAAGTATAGGCGTTGCAAATCACGCGCCTGCGTCATATGACTTGACCTTATGGCATTGATATAAGGTTGAAATTCAATAGATACGCGCGCACGTGATTTGCATCACCTATGGTTTGTTTACTGATGGATAGCGAAAAGTGGTCCTTGTCGTTGGCTCTCATTTCATAAACGGTTAGCTGCCAAGTAGTGTCAAGAGTGCCACTTACTAAATAATTGTCTTTGTCCCTACGTCAATGTTTATGATTTATTTAAGAGTATAATACCTCAGCTCAAATTCACTCTTTATTTCGCTCGCACACTACTGCTTGCAGACTAAATGAGAGCGAGACTGAGCGGTGGGGGAAGGTTCCAAGGCGCCGATAATTTTAGTAATTTATTTTAACGGTGAAAATCAATCTGCTTAGCCTTTTCCCAACTATGTAGGGGTCGTCGGTTTTTACAGTGAAAAGATTGCCCACGGCACTATAAACAAATGTACTGAATTTAACATTGTTGTGTCTTCATTAAATCATCTTTAAAATACTCGATGACATGTCTAAATACTTCCACAAAAAAATTCAACACAAACTACAATGGCATTTCCGAGATATTTACAAAAATGTAATTACTGTTTAGAGGTTATGTTCGACCATAAAATGAATTGAAAAAAGCTATTTGAAAGAGTCTGAATGGGTTTACGCTTTGTGTCTTTAAAGTACATTTGTGTAAAATCTGTAGCTATGTCAGGTGGCTAGTTGCTGGTGACCACCTGTGACCTCCTCACCAAATCTTACTTGATTTCGATTTTGAGCATCTTTGTGCTTTAAAATCTTATTCCCGCGTTTAATTTTAATGCAAAGCATGGAAGCAATTATAACTTGATAGTCAATCGCTCAGTTTTATATCTAGATCCTACTCAAATCATAGATTGTGTCATGAAATGGTCTATGTAAGTAGAAAGGGATGGAAAACAGCTACACTAGACACAATAAATGACCCCTCATTTGTAATCATTTTTTCAGTTGAGATATCGCTCGACAGGCGCACTCGCCATATTTTCAATATATCACAATTCAAAAAGTTCGGTCTTTAACACACGCGGTGCAGCGGTGTTGGAAGTATGTTTATTTTCAATGGGTTAGCAGCAGTAACGGCGGAACTAAAAGTCTCAAAGTCGACGCAAAACGTACCAAAACCAGCAGAAAAAACATACTGGTTGACAATGTTGATATATTGACAAAAACATGACAGACGGGCTAATAAATGTCAAATAAGGTTGTACCCGTGCTGTTGTAACATTCTAATACATTCGATTTTTGATCGATTTAATATAGAAAAAAAAAAGCAAAAATATCGGTTGGCAACTTAAAATAAAATAAAAATCATAACGCGTTTTAGAGGTTATTACAGATAAAAATATTTGTTGTTTTTAATCAACGTGGGTGTAATATTAATAATAGACGTTTTACACTATTCCGATTTCAATTTCAAAAATAAATAAAAATAAAACTATTAACCATACAAACCAAATATACCTCACCGCACACTATTGTCTCGTCACATTTTCAATAAAAATAAGATAGATAAATGTACCTACTACCTGATATCTAGTTTTGTGGGATTATAGAAACAGATTTATTTATTTTACCTTGTGAGCAATCTATCGATACTTTAAAAATATTGTATACACCTTTTTTATCATTAAATAAACAGTTATTTAACTTGATACGCAATAATAAATTGAACAATCAATACAGAATCGATATCATTATATTTTTTGGTGGGTAGGTAGGAACATTACACGCAATAGAAGAAATGGACATCCCTAGTGTTGACAGGCGATAGTAAAAAATGGCGTACTTCATAGTCGGAAACTTAAAAGTGCTAATTATTGTTAAAAAAACTATCCCATTATAAATAATAATTATATATGATTAAAAAAATATATTTCTATTTTAGATATTTCATGTTGTTCAAGTTTTTGAGACACGAGACATTTCTCAAGAGTACTGTATATGGGCAATATCCTTTAGTTCAGTTATGACGGAAAGTTTCATGATCTAATTTGAAGTATTTTCTGAATACTCGGTTTATTGTTCGGTTTGGAGGTAACTTTGAAATTTTTATCCGTCGAGAAAACTTTATGGAATCGTATTTTCGTTACTTAACATTAATCCTCAACTTTACCATATATTTATTTCAAAATTAATTCTGCAATATTTTCGATGTAACGGAAGATCATGCTAAGCAATTTGAGGTATTATAGACTTACTCGGTAAAATCTTGAGAGTCTTCGCACGGTTTCTCCTATGTTATATTAATCTTTATATCAAAGTTATTATGTACTCAAAGGAAGAATAAAAATAAACTGACTTACTCTATTTCCTACAGGAGCCCATAACCCACACAAAAGCTCAACTCCTATCCCGTCGCGTATGGGACATCCTTCAAGCCGTGCCATTGAACCCAACCCTACTGGAAGCGTTTCAAAACCCAACAGAGAGCAAGCTACCAGAATTGCTAGACCCGACCAGTCCACAGAAACTCATGTATTCTCTACATATCATTGACAAGCTGAGCTCAAGTCACACTGGTGCTTCAATTATAAGAGAAAATACGGTCAGCACGCTCAGTCCGTTGATCTCGAATGAAAAAAGCGAAGAAGACAAAGCTGCGGTGCAACACTGGAATGAACTGTTTATTAAGAAGGGAGGTCTAAGACTGCTGTATGATATTATGATGTCGGGTGAGTTTTTTTTTACTAACATCCTCCCTGTCATTAAGACGTCATCAGCTGTCATCACTTTCAACTATTGTTTTACTGTCCGTCTGTCACCAGGCTGTATCTCATGAACCGTGATTGATAGTTAGACAGTTGATATTTTCACAGATGATGTATTTCTGTTGCAGCTATAACAACAAATACTAAAAAACAGAATAAAATAAATATTTAAGGGGGCTCCCAACAACAGACATGATTTTATTTGCCGTTTTTATAGATAATGGTACAGAACCCTTCGTGCGCGAGTCCGACACGCACTTGGCTGGTTTTTCAATGTTGTCTAACAATATTTTTGGTTTTGAATGATTTTGTTGACGAGAATATTCGTCAGGCCATAGAGTGAAACTGCCCACAGACGATATTAGCACTTATATCACAGTAAAAATAGAGATCCAAGCCGCGTGAATCGGCCGTCACTTAGGAACTCAAATGTACTAGATTTTTATATTATTAACATCTTGTTTCTCAGTATCAAAATCATACAACATGGAAGTAAAACGGTGGTTGTTTTTCCTAAAATTGATAACCAATCGTTAATCAACTGTGACCATTGGACGCTAAAACACGCATTTATTTCTAGTTTAAGTTACACTCAAGTTTGTCTAAGCTTCATTTGTCACTCTAAGTGATACGCAACCAAACATTCAACGCACTTATTCCGCGAGTTTGCAAGTGTATTTTTATCTCATGAAGCGACGCGCGCATAACTTGTGGTAACCAAGTGTACAAACGCGATGTGAATGTGCGCGTGAAGACCAGTAGCGTAGCACATAACACACACTTACGACTTCGCCCGTGTCTTGTTCGGTACCAAGAGATTATGCGCTTACACACACATTCACAGCGTGTTTGTACACGTGGTAACCACAAGGAAAGCGCGCGTCGCTTCGTGAGATAAAAATACTGTACAGTCACGAGCACTAATATGTATGGAATTATTAACTTTTTAGAGTTATTTTTTCCTACTGTATAGATTGTAATTGTATGTTGTAAGGAATATAGTATTTTGGAATTCACTTTCACACAGTACAGAGGACTTATGTCAAGTTGCAATCGTTATTCCACGAGTTTTTTTTTTTTTCTTTATTTAAAACAACCAGGTTCTTAATAATTAATTACAATCTAGCCTATAAGACTAATAAGCAATTTTAATCTAACTTAATTTTTTACGTGATAATTATTTTAAAAATTTGCATGGTGTTGATTGTACTGTACACAAGTTCGTTCCAATTTCTTAGAGTGATATTATAATATAAACACTAACATTTTGCTAAGTGTTTGCATATATTTGCTCGTGATTGTACTAGCAAACTGGACCACTTTTAAGTATATCGCACCTTCGGTGTAACGAAGTCACAATTCAGGACACTCTTTTGTTCAATTTAATATAAGATTTTTAACGTAAAACTATAGCAAACAAAATAAACAATTTTATAAAGATTTCAAACCTACTTTAAATAGTAATCCAGAAGTGAGGAAATAAATGCGACTTTTTTTAAAAAGTCCTCTCCTGTATAATTAAAAAATGAGCTGTTGTGATTTTGTTGCACCGAAGGTGCGATATGATAAGTGTGAAAATAAACATAATGTAATCTTCTGTTGTAGGTGTTTTACAAAGGTGTGACGACAGTGAATGGAGACAGGACTGCCTCGCGCTATTACTGCAGCTATTATGTAGAATCGGCACGCTACCCTTAGCTGACCCGGCGCAGACGCCGAAACTACATCCGGTAAGTTTACTGTTTATTAACTACTAGCGGACGTCACGCGGTTTCACCCGCGTAATTCCCGTTCCCGTGGGAGTACGGGGATACAATATAGCCTATGTTACTCGCTGATAATGTAGCTATCCATTGCTGAAAGAATTTTTCAAATCAGTCCAGTAGTTTTTAAGTTACATACAAACATACAAATCTTTCCCCTTTATAATATTAGTATAGACTAGCTTTTGCCCGCGGCTTTGCCCGCTTGGATGTCGGAAAATATCCCACGAGAACGTACTATTGAAGAAACGCATATCTGTACACTGTAAGGATTATTCTTCCTTGCAGTGCTCGGCCGCTATAGTATCGCTTACCTACGAAAAAAAGGGTTGTAACACGGGATTTTGTTTTCAAATTGGTAAGATATGCGTTACCGGGATTAAACTACTCTATGTGTTAATCCAGGTTATAAACTCTCTGTGTGTTTGAATGAATTCATTATCGTTAGAATCCTTACAAATCATCCCGATAAAATAAATAAAACTGACATTGCAGTCGGAGACTTCTTAGATTAAAAAGTGTTCCATAGAACGGTCCCCCGGCAGCAATGACAATTTTATTTATCTGTTTAGTCAGCGAGTAAATTAGTAACCTTTCTCTTTGTATATGTTACGGCTAAAACCCGAAGTGCGGCTGTACCTAGTTTTAGCCGGCTAGAATTAGGTGCGGCCGGTAGCAGTTGGTTAAACTTGCCTAAATGAGAGCTAGCCGCTTGCCGCTTGCCTAAATGAGAGCTAGAGCTGGCCGCTGCCGCGGCACCGCTCGCTTCGCTCGCTCGGCTCGTGCGGTGTTATGTGGTCACAATTCTAATCTACCTTTCAGTCATTTTCATTTGCTACAACTAAATTTAACCAACTGCTACCTGCTGCACCTAGGTGTAGACGGCTAAAACTAGTTATAGCCGCACTTCGGGTTTTAGCCGTGACATATATACAGATTAATGAATAGATACAACTAGTTTTTTTTATCTACTTTTTAGTTCGTTTTTTTGGCAGGCCTGACGTGTTTAAAAAAAAACCTGCCTCATTGACTTATGATTATGATGCAACGTTTTTGTTTGCAGGCATTGTTATCGTTGATGAGTGTGGAGGAAACCACAGGGCGATTGATATCGATACTGTGCGAGGCGGCTACGTTGAAGGAACCCACCACTTACAAGACTGGATTCTGGGGAAGGGCACAGGTATGTAACCTTGACGTCAATTAATTATTCCTATGCGTTATATCTCGAAATTTAATTTAGACCTTACCATACATGAGCAATCGTGGCGCAGTGGTAACAGCCTCGACTTACGAGTTGTAGGTCGTGGGTCGTTGGACCCAGGCAGGCAGTTTACTTTGTGTAAATAATTTCATCACCGCTGCTCTCAAAAACGGTGAAGGAAAATATCGGGAGGAAACCGGCATGTTCAAGGCAATGGCACGTAAAATTTCATTGGAGAGGCAACCGGATGGCGAATGGTAATCTGAGTCTTGAAGTGATACTGAACGCCCGTACCGTCCGAATGGACCCCAAATGGACGGAGGCGGAGATATGGGGATGGGGGCAAAACATTTTTTTTTGACATTGCATTCAAAATTTAGCTCAATAACTGCACGAACTTTGTGCGTCAATGCCTTCTGGTTTTGATAAAATTCACCTTCATTTTCGGTTATAAATCACCGGTAAGGAGTTTCAAGAGTTGTATACATTATTTCTATTATAACGATGTTGGGGGGTGGCAACCAAATGGTATTGATACACACAAATTCAATGCACTTATTAGAGCTTAAATAGCCACGTCAAAAAAAAAATGTTTTGCCCCCATCCCCCATATCTCCGTCCCCGTCCATTTGAGGTCCATTCGGACGGTACGGGGGAGTTCGGTATCACTTCAAGACTCAGATTAACGCGATTAACGCGCAATTAAAGTTACGCAATTAGGGTACTGGACGATATGTTACTCTATTTTCACCCGAGCAGAGCTTGGTCGACCAGGTACTGACAAGTGATATGTTAACAGGTGGTACAACACGCGATGCGTATGTGTGTGTGGTGGGCGCGCGGCGGCGGCGATGCTGTGGCGTTAGCGTGGTCCTTGCGACGAGCTGCGCCGAGACTGTTACTTGATGACGCCGACCCTGCGGTAAGTATCACCACAGAATACTATTTAAGGCGCACTCCTGATTTTAGGTATGAAGCTACAAGTACGCGGCAGGCTCGTCTTGTCGGGCCAATTCAGTGAGCGTAACGTAGTCAGAAGATATTAGAGTTACGCGCTAGAAACAAGCAACTTCTTGGTGAATATAACTGTAGGTAATTTGCTCTGAGCGACCTGAATTGCACTTTATTGTGTCGTTGCAAGAGTCGCTTTTCATTTAAATAATAATAATGCAAGAGCAAGAGTCGCTTTTTATTTAACACATAATAATGTTAAGATATAACCATTAGATAGTGTTACTCGGGATGAAAATTCTTGTAATGCCACATCCAATGAGACGTCATTTGATTGTTGTACCGCGCTGGGATGTTGCCCGCCCGTAACGCATGCAATGATAACATTAACCATAGACGAAAATAATAAAATCAACAAGAAGCACACTTCGCAACCGATGTCGGGAGGAATTTGTCCTGAATCGTGGGGACCGTGATTTATAAGATAAGCTTGACATCATTTGAACAAATAAATAAAAAAGAGCCATTTATTCTACTATTTTTACTGAATAAATTTTAACATGCAAAATAAAAAATGTAATTCGGTACAGTTTAAATTATTTGAGTTTTATTATTTTAATTATGTGATAATAAATTGTTGTTGTATTTTTTTTGAAGTGAGTTTCTTTAGGCGCGTTGGGCATTTTTGAGATGTGTCTAAACCATTGATTTTGCAACACTGTGACGACACCAGCTTTTGACCATTAAAAAGACATCAACGCGTTGATTACCGCGGTGCCGATTTTTTTTCAAGTTTTCACTTCCGTCGGCACTCCCGGAGTGTTTTTTTTATAGCGCTACCTAAGTATTTGTATGTTTACGTTTTTAAAATACAAATCTTAGCACAGGAAACTAATTTCTAATTTGTTTGTTGTATGCAGGTGCGTCGCGAAGCCGGCAGCGCACTATACCGCTTGTGCACGGGCGGCGAGGTAGCAGTCCTGGCGCCGCTGTTACAGCTGTTGTTGGAGCACCTGCCGAGAGCTGCAGACATGCGTCCTCATCACCAACACCATCACCATCATCACCATGACGTTAGTATTGCATTGAATCGTTTTATTGAAGTGAAAACTTCTTTAGGCGCGTTGGGCATTTTTGAGATGGGAAAAAACAATTGAACTCAGACACCGTTACCGACATCTCATTTTTATAAACGCGATTGTGCTCTTTATTTATATAACGTTACGGATCAATGTTCTATGCAAGTATTTTTACTTTAAAGGTTTTGGAAGTATTTTTTTTTTCGTAAACGCGATTCTGCTCTTTATTTAGATAAGGTTACGGACCAATGTTCCATACAAGTATTTTTCTTCTACCAAGGCGATCTTGTTCTTCACTTCTGTCGGCACTCCCGGAGTGCCACTTTTTTTTCACTAGCTTCTGCCCGCGACTTCGTCCGCGTAGAATTTTTTGTTCCCGCGTCCCACCGCGTCGCATCGCATCGCCTGCGCAATTACTTCGGTTTCGCTTAGCGTTCTTTTTGCTCGGCTCGTAAGGGTCGTAGCGTGATAACGTGATGTTAAATAGCCTTTAACCTTCCTCAAATGCAAAACGAATTTTTGAAATGCGAGTGTTAGTTTCCGAGATAAGCGCGTTTAAACAAACAAACAAATCTCTCCATGTGCCAAATTTCATCCAAATTCGTTCAGCCGTTTTAGCGTGAAAGCGTAACAAACAAACTCATTTTCGCATTTATAATATTAGTGAGGATTTAGCGGTTTGCGGTGCAAGTGAGCCTGACACTTCGTAATTTACAGTTTACCGTATTTCTCTCACAGGTTGTCCACCATCATGTGGAGGAAGGCAAGGAGCCTTATGGGCCAGCGTGTAGGGATTACTTCTGGCTTGTTTGTAGGCTCATAGACGGGCTCCCTGAAGACTTTTTCAAAGGTAAGTTATGTTATATAAAAAACATCTAATATTCATTCCGTTTCCATGTCATAACTCAATCACGGATAGACATAAATAAATTGCTTTTTTTATTGTTAACTCTTTGAAGACACTATACGCCCATAGGCGTCATAACAATAAAACTTCTATTGTATCTCGTGTACTATCCTTTAGGCTGCCTGTCCATTGGAGCGGCGAGGAGAGGAGCGGAGCGGAACTGCCAATAATTACCAATGGAATTGCATAAAATCTCCGCTCCGCTTCAATGGACAGGGATTTGCGAACTAGTTTAAAAATTCATACAAAACCGGGAAGCAGAGAGGGGATGCGGGAAATAACTCAAATTACTCGTCGCGTGTACTCGGCCTAGCTCCGCTCAGTCCGCAACTCCGCTCCGCTGCCTCGCTCCGCACAGTCCGTAATTCCGCTCGGCACGGTCCGTAATTCCCCTCCGCACAGTCTGTAATTCCGCTCCGCTGCCTCGCTCCGCATCAATGGACAGACACTATCCGCAAGTCCGCTGCGCTCCGCTTCCTCGCTCCGCTCCGCTGCCTCGCTCCGCTTCAATGCACAGGCAGCTTTAAAGTGTTAAAACTGAAATGGTTGCTAAAACGGTTTCAGTTTTTTTTTCTTACATCAGCAATATTACATATTAATCTTTAATTCAATAAAGTGCTTCTTTGAGCTTATCCAAAGCTAAAGCACTCAACTCTTTCAAAATTCCCCAGAAGGCGCAACATCAGAAGACAGTGGCGCCCCCGACCTAAACGAACTTTGCGAACAAATCCACGCTTCATTAGAAAAACGTGAAATCATAGAGCGAAGAACGGAGCCGTGTTCACCGGACGACGGACTCTATGGTCAGCTGAGCTTGCTCACACATCTGCTCAAACACCCGCTACGGTTTAAGATGTCGGATCAGGGAACTAGGTCTCTGGAAATGGTGAGTTTGGCTGGATCAAGATATATAATTTTAGTTGTAAACTTTTTTAAGCTAAAATCGATAGTTAATGAGTGAGAAAAAGCTCGCGCTTGTACAGTATGGAATTTTAGAAGTGCGAGCACTCTGGTTTGTATTCACAACTAGCTGACCCGACAGACGTTCTCGTGTCCAAATAATTCAATAATTCATTCAAAATTCCATAGAAAATGCATTTTCAGTTTTCCCGAATTTTGCAACTTTTCCAATATTTTCTTCCAGAATCTGATTCGGGCTATTACGAAAATTTTAAAACAAAAATATTCCAAATCGGTCCAGCCGTTCTGAAGTTATGCGCTTACCATTTTATTTTCATTTATATACTTAGATAAGATTATTCAATGCAATTGTTACTGTGTGTCCGCAGATTGAACATATCAGATCTTTTAATTAACATTGTGGGCAGACCATACAAGTCGATTTTTGATACAGCAAATATGTTTTGGGCTGTTTGTACGTACTTCTCAAAAAGAATGACGGGGACAGTTTGAGCTGAAACACAACGCCCCCTGATAAAGAATTATGATATTATTAGAAAGCTTTACACTTTAGAAGAAGTCAAAAGTTCATAAATGTGTATCATTCATATTATTATATTTCTTTCGACAGGTCTTCGGCTTCCTCTTCGACGTGCCGAACCCAGAAAACCGTAACCTACCCAAGTGTAAGTCGCAGAAGTCTCGCGCGGCCGCCTACGACCTACTCGTGGAACTGGTGCGGGGCGCGCCCGACAACTACATGGTACTGCACAATAAACTCATGGAGCATCATAAGCCTGGTGAGTTTTATGGTTTTTATGTTCTTTTGTGTAGATACAGTGGCGAACGAAAGTAGACACTCGAATTATTTGCATACTTTTTATATGGCAATGTTATACTAATGTCAATCTCAATTTGCCAAAACAAGATGGCGTGTTGTTGGTGATTTGTTGTGATCTTGAGCATTTACTAACTTTAAAATGACAAAACAATTACTAATGAATCTTTTCACATGGAAGTTTTAGATTCAGATTTTGATTAGGGTAGTGAATAAACTAAAATTATTATAGAATATAGTTGTTTTTCATTCGGATTGCTGCATAATACCTAAAGTCGTATTTTTATTCAGATGAAGTAAACAGATTTTTCGAAATGTCAAGGTTTATTCCCATTTATGAACCTGTCCACATGCTGTCAAGCAGTAGTGTACAATATTACTGTTTTTCAACAAAAACAAATAATTCTAAAGTATCAAATTAGGTCATTCCAGGTATGTCATACTAATTTTTGGGTTGCTTTAAGGATATTTTTTTAATTTGCCGCGCTTTTTCACTGTCCACTTTCGTTTGCCAGAGTATTAGATAGTTAGATATAATAATATCCGATATTTGTTCCAATGAATGTTTATTCACGAAACGGTCCTAGCTTATCGCCAATGGGCAACTGAGGAAATAATCCATTTTACTGCTTGTGTCATGGTTTGAGATCTTTATTTACACATCTTGACCACTCAATACACGGTCCTTGTAGTCAGTTGATTCAAACTCAAACCATTTATTTCAATTAAACCATTTACAGGCACTTTTGAATTGTCAAAGAGTCGGTCAGTTAGTTAGAAAGTTGAAGCTAGTTGCCCATTCCAAAACGTAGATCTCTATGGAGAAGAACGGGCAAGATATTCCAAGGACATTTTTTTAAATACAGACATTACAAAATCCTGGGTACATTATTCTTGTTGCTTCTATATGTGAAAACAATGTACAAAAAATAATTAAAAGCAATTCAAAATATAACATTAAAAATAAGCCCGGCAGATAAGAGATTAAGACTGTCATGGCGGGAACTCGCATACTCTAGAGGCCCAAACTGTCTTAGAATATATAGGTATCCTACTAGGACTAGTACTTGAGGATCCATGTTGCATTGATCGAATGATGTTTGTCAAAATAATATTATTTTGCAGAAAATAAAAATCTATGCGTTATGACTCTCAAATCTCTAATGAAATGTAATTCTGAGGCCGCGCGCACTTTGGATGCGTTTTCGTACAAATTTCATTCGTGCGTACCCGTACGACCACGGTCGTACGAATTGAATGCTCACACTGGATACGTTTTTCTCCGTCAAATGGAACAAATCGCAACAAGTGCGGATTGTTTTCGAACGTCGGTACTATATGTACGTATATGTACGACTAAGTTGCACCCAGTCTGCGCGCTCCCTTTGTACTTGGAAGGTCGGGATCGTTCTTACGTATTCGTATGTGTACGTACGAGTGAAATTCGAACGAAAACGCATTCAAAGTGCGCGCGGCCTGAGAGTTTTAAATGGTTTTTCTGTTGGTGTTGTTCTGTGTATAAAAATTAAATAAATGTTACAATTAATATTCTTCTTTTCTAAGGCTACTGTTTCGAACCAGGTCCGCAATCCACCTACCCTTGGGACTACTGGCCGGCCGAAGAGTCCAGGTCTGAATGTGGTTACGTGGGACTGACGAACCTCGGAGCCACGTGCTACATGGCTTCGTGTATGCAACACCTGTATATGATGCCTCAGGCCAGGGCTGCGTTGCTGCAAGCTGATCCAGCTGCTAGCAGGCATTCAGCCACGCTGCATGAAATGCAGAGGATGTTTGCTTATCTTATGGTGAGTTTGATCTAATATTTGCATTTGACGTAAACCTTTTAGTGTGTAGTTGTATTTAGTTATTCCTTACTGAAGTGGAAACTTCCTTAGGCGCGTTGGGCATTTTTGAGATGGGACAAAACAATTGAACTCGCGACACCGTTACCGACACCTCATTTTTGTAAACACGATTGTGCTCTTTGTTTATATTACGTTACGGATCAATGTTCAATGCAAGTATTTTTACTTTAAAGGCTTTGGAAGTTTTTTTTATTGTAAACGCAACTGTGCTTTTTATTTAGATAAGGTTACGAACCAATGTTCTATACAAGTATTTTTCTTCCACCAAGGCAATCTTGTTCAAGTTTTCACTTCTGTCGACATTCCCGGAGTGCCACTGTTTTCTTATGTCTCTAGGGACAACTATTTTTTGATTCGAGAAGAGACGTCTCTTAAAGTATCCTTTATCCATAAAGTGGGGTCGTTTTTGTTGCTGAATTACTTCGCCAATAAGCACAAGAGCAACCGCTTCTTTCAGTGCTTGTCAAAGATGTATTCGAACATCTTTGACAAGCACTGAAAGAAGCGGTTGCTCTTGTGCTTACTTGGCGAAGTAATTCAGCAACAAAAACGACCCCACTTTATGGATAAAGGATACTTTAAGAGACGTCTCTAGCATCTCGAGACAAAATAGTTTTTGCTTCAGTTTAAACTACGCTGCTCTTCTATTCCCCTCTCCAACTTAATCTGCATCAATGCAATTCGATCTTTTTAGGGCTTAGCTATTAGCTTAATGAATAACAAAAGAAAGAAAAATAACGAATTCCGAACAAAATTGTGCTCCGTGGAAAAAAAAGATAAAGAAGGTCGACTCCAAGTACTATCGAAGAAACGCATATCTGTACACTGTAAGGACTATTCTTGCTTGCAGCGCTCGACCGCAACAGTATCGCTTACCTACGAAAAAAAAGGTTCGGGTGCACGGGATTTTGTTTTCGAAATGCTTAGATGTGCGTTACCCCGATGGTACCTGGGACACACGGTCTAAGAGGAAGAAGAAGAGGAAAGAACAAAATGCTTCTCAATTCTATCCATGAATAATTACCGTCATAATTCCCCAAACAGGAAAGCGAGCGCAAAGCCTACAACCCGCGCAGCTTCTGCAAGGTGTACCAGATGGATCACCAGCCCCTGAACACTGGGGAACAGAAGGACATGGCCGAGTTCTTCATAGACCTGGTTTCCAAACTTGAGGAGATGACTCCTGAGTTGAAGAAGCTGGTGAAGACGCTGTTCTGTGGAGTGTTGAGTAATAATGTGGTGTCCCTGGTGAGTCATTTTTCGTTTTAACTAATGTAGTCTTCTATGTATTCAAAGTCAATCTGCTTAGCCTTTTCCAATTAAACCGGATGCAGCTGAATTTCAATATTTTACATGGAGCGACTGCCTAACTAACCTCCACAACCCAGTTACTGGGTAACACGATACCCCTTGGTAAGACTGGTTGTTAGACTTTTGGGTTTCTGACGACCCGAAACGACTGTCAAAGATCTACGAATGACAGCCGGGACTAACGGCTTAACGTACTTTACGAGGCACGGAAGGGTCTCGAAATGTAGTGGATGGTCATCCATCCACAAACCAACTGCGGCAAGTGTAGATTAACCTTCGATCGACCCGTGAGCCACGAGCCCCCATGATTTATTAAGCCGCTGTCGGAACAGTGATAGCAAATAGTTGTACGGGTCTAAAATCATTGGAATTATACTGATGCTGCTTGATTTGAAGATAATTAAAACCTGTCATCGTTTACTACAAACATCGTGAGGAAACCGGCTTGTCCTAGAACCAAAAATTCGAAGACATGTGATATCTACCAAACTGCACTGGCCAACGTGGTAGATTACAGCCCACTTCCTCTCGAAGAGAGTAGGCCTGTGTCCCAGCAGTGGGAACATTATGCTAGTTGATTATGCTATTGTTTACTACTTTGTATTTGACTAATTTCATTGTGATTTTCAAGAGATTTCAATTATTCTCTGGTACTTCATAATATTGGCGCTTTTCTGGTTCATTGCCTATTAACTACGTCATATTTTGTCCCACAGGACTGCCCCCACGTATCCCGGACTCTAGAAGAGTTCTACACAGTCCGGTGTCAGGTGGCAGATATGCGGAACTTGCACCAGAGTTTAGACGAAGTAACTGTGAAGGACACGTTAGAAGGAGACAACTGCTACACGTGCTCGCAATGTGCGGCCAAAGTGCGAGCGGAGAAACGGTAACAAACACATCTCCTCCTATTCTCTTCCTGTCTTCTTCTTTGTGTTTTTGTAACTTTGTATCTTCACTGTACCTTTAACCTATACTCCATTTGAAATAAGATTAGTCATTTAAACAAACCTTTTACAGTCCATTCAACTGATTTTGATTTCTATACCGTAGGTAGAAGGATGGTATTCAAAGCAAACAAGTGTTTACAATACCAACTGTTTACTTTAGCTGTCATCAACGCAATAGAAGTCAAAATCGGTTAAACGAACTGTCAAAATGGTTTGTTTAAATGTCAAATTTATTTCAAATGGAGTATAGGTAATCTGTGGAAACGTCGTGGACGTATTTTACTATCTGTAACGAGTGATCAACACAACTTTGGAAAATATTGTTTGTCTGTGACAAATAATCTATGTTGTTTGGTTTCCGCACTTGGTCCTTCGGGTGGATCATTGTGCGTGGGCCATGGCAGCCGTTGGTGGTTACTCCAACCAGCCCACCTCCCTCCAGAAGAAAGATAAAACAATCTTAACATATCCTTATTTTTTCAGGGCATGCTTCAAGAAACTCCCGCGCATTCTCTGCTTCAACACGATGCGATACACCTTCAACATGTTGACGATGCTCAAAGAGAAAGTCAACACACACTTCTCGTTCCCAATGAGGCTGGACATGTCCGGATATGTGGAGAAACATCTCATGCCGGCGCAGTATCAAGGTAGTGTGCCTACAACAATATAAAGTCTATTCAAGTCCTTGTTTCCAATTAATGTTATTTCTACTTAAACGAATATCAACCTTATGTTAATATAAATTAAGTTGATTTCTAAATGACTAGTACTATTCAAAACGGCATAAAAATGTTTGTAGTTGTAGCGTAAATTGAACTTTATGCCTCGGTTATAAAGTTGTTTTTCCAAAAACATATATTTGTGTATATGTTTGTAAACTAAATTGTGAACGCAGATTAGGTGTATTATTTTTTGTTTTTTTCATTGGTGTCCTTCCGGGAAGTAAAAGTACTTATGAATAAGAACAACTTTGAAATATGGCAATGACCCTGGAAGAAATGATACAAGTTGTATACAAAATTAAACCGATTATGAGAATACAAGGAGTCATAAGTTCGATGCATGCTTATAGAAACAGTCTTATTTGTGATGTTTATTATTTCAGAGGAGAAGAATAAATTATTAGCAGAAAAGAAAGATGGCGAAGCAAGTCCAACTGCAGCAGAAGTTGAAGATAATTCCGAATTTGAGGAGCATTATGAGTAAGTTGTTGAATTTTTTGTTTGCCTCTCATATATCGGTAAAATCTTGCACACTATAAAAATCTGCGTAAGCTACAAAAAACTGCGAAAATTCTTAAAAAATTGCGCAAATTTACAAAACTTACATCAATGCTAAGTTTGGCGTCGCCTTTAGTGGACACAAAACATTTCTTGTAATCATCTTCTTCTTTACGTGTGGTTAGTGACTAACCTGGTGTCAGAGTTTTAAAGCCACACATGGGTTTCTGACTTGGCTTCACATGCCGTCGAGATATATCTCTCAGGCATGCCGGTTTCCTCACGATGTTTTCCTTCATCGTTTTTTAAACAAGTGATAAAATTATACGATACGCACATGAATCGGAAACGTAAGAGGTGCGTGCCTTGGGTTTGAACTCAAGACATGACTTGGCAGTCCGACGGTCACACCACTAGGCTATCACTGCTAATATTTCTTGTAATACAAACCAGTCATTCTAAAGCCCATCTCATTTCTCCCTCTAATAGATACGAGTTAATAGGCGTGACAGTCCACACGGGCACAGCGGACGGCGGTCACTACTACTCGTTCATTCGCGACCGAGAACATGAACATCACGACCGATGGTTGTTGTTCAATGATGCTGAAGTTAAACCTTTTGATCCTGCGCATATTGCGGCCGAGTGCTTCGGTGGAGAGATGACGGTTAGTAGTATAACGTAATGATAATGTAGCAGAAATTGGTTATTGCCAAGGGTATCGAGATTATATCAACTTTATGCTAATGTAAATAAAGTTGATTTCAGAATGACTGAATATTTGAAGTTGTAGCACAAACTGAAGTTTATGTGTGTTTTAAAGTTGATTTTGCAAATTTTTTTGTTTACATGTTTGAAAACTAAGCAGTATAAAAAAAATCTGCCTATGTTTACTGAAAAACTCCATTAACTTGTGTGGGAAGGTTAACCTTGTTGGCAAAAATTGTATGTAAGGATCTGTCAATATTAATGATCGTTTCTTAATTTTTCTTCTAGAGCAAAACCTACGACTCGGTGACTGACAAGTTCATGGACTTCTCGTTCGAGAAGACGAACAGCGCCTACATGTTGTTCTACGAGTGGAGTCCGCCGCGCAGTCAGCGCGGGTCTGAATGTGGACAGCAGGAGGAGCCACAGGTAAGGCCTGCTTTAGAATTATTTGTTGTGAAAACCAACTGAGGTATTGTGGTGTGAGCACGTACTGTACTAAAGAGGTATCGAATCCTCATTGCAACACCGCAAAATAACGCGAAATCATTTTCAAATAGATTTTTTTGAAATCAACCGCCTCTGTGGTCTAGTGGTTAGACCATCTCAGATCCAGTCCCGGGTTCGATTCCCAGTGGGGACAACATTTTCTGCTCGGTTTGGTTAGTGTTAGGGCTTGTTCTAAGTCCGCCTGGCTAGCTACTACCATCTTATCCAAGTCTGTCGCCATAACAACAATGTTAACAGCATTGTTGTGTTTCGGCAGTTAGAGGTAAGATACTCAGTTGCTCTGTGATTGAGGATTCCGGGTGAAGCTCGTTTCTACCTTCGACCTGATCATCACTTACCATCAGGTGTGTTGCAGGCCAAGACCTTCCCCGGTGTGGTTAAAAAATATATCTTTGGACCATATAAAGAATCAGGAACTTTGTACGGTTCACGTACAGGCAATAATTTGCTAACGCAGCACCGCCGCCGCCGCGAACTTTTCGCGATCATTTTTAAATGTCAACACACGAAACGCGTGCGCGGCTTCCGCTCCCGACCCGCTCCGCGCCCGACCCGCGTACGCTATTCGTGTGCTGACATCCATATAATATAAGGAATTACAATATATACAAGCCCGCCGTACTGCCGTCCCAACCCGCGTCCGACACGCACCCGTCTTGTGTGTGTGTGTTGAGCTTTAAACGGCGGATTAGCATCCAACTTAATTTTCTTGTAACTTTCACGAACTCACAACACGAACCTCAATTATAAATGGGAACCTCTGGCCTATACAAACTTATTCCAAGAATAATAACAAAACTGGCTAAAACTTAACATTTGGTTGTAATTTGGCTGATGATTTATCTGCCCACTCAATTCAACAAGACAACCAAATATACACTAATATTACAAAAAGATTTTTATTTGTAATGAAAAACCTCGACCGATTTTAAAAATTATTTTATCAGTGGAATGCTATATTATCACTGAGTAACATAGGCCATAATTTATAAAGATATCACGCGGGCGAAGCTCCTGGCGGAAGATAGTGTATGATAAAAATAGTGTGTGATAAAAATAGCATTTCTACAAAACACCTGGTTTTTGTAAATAAATTCTACGTCTTAGCTCATATTCTGCGAAGTTCCTAACCTAATATCCTTGTATTATAGCCATCAACAGCAGAAGGAGCCAGTCCAAGTTCATCGGTAGAGCGACGCAGCAGCGATGCCTCACCGTACATTAAGCTACCTCCCGACCTACTCAAGTGGATATGGGACGACAACATGCAGTTTTTACACGACAAGAATATATTTCAGCATGCATATTTCACGTAAGTAAAGCAATAAGGGATCTCGCGTAGTAGACGGCCACGACTCCGGCCAGTCGTGGCCGTCTAGTGGTATTGTATGGTCTGTGGCTAGTTGGCCGTTGCAAGAAAGAAAGAAAAATCCGTTTATTGGCATTACAGCAGAAAAAATACACCTTATAACTATAAAAAACAACAATGATTATAATGCCAAAAGGGCCTCAGCTCAGCATATTATATATACCTGACGCTGATTTTCAGCTGCAACCCACGAGTGCCATATGCTAGAATAATAAACAGGGAAGTGTGTCCGTTTTAATAAATTAAATATCAGAATAAATAACGTAATAAAAGATAGGAAAATATAAAAAAGCTCACACAATCAAATAAACTGTTGTGACGTACATGAGTGTGTGTGTGGCGTTGCGACCAAGTGCGCGATTCGTATCGATTTCTAGTTTACCTGGTCGCTGTGACCACTGGTCTTGGTCGTCTAGTGCACGAGATCCCTAAGAGTTAAAAAGAGTAACCTCCCGACTTTGTTCAGTAGGTATCAAAAGGTAACTTTTGAAGCAAAAACTTCTTTACACGCGGTGGGCATTTTTGAGATGGGGGAAAAAATAATTGAACTTGCGACACTGTTACTGACACCTCATTTTTGTAAACGCGAGTGTGCTCTTTATTTCATCAATCAATGTTCTATGCAAGTATTTTTACTTTAAAGGTTTTGGAAGTATTTTTTTAAATTGATCAAGTTGTCACTTCTGTCGACACTACCGGAGTGCCACTTTTGATTTTTTCATGTTAAAAACAGATGAAGCGATGGTACCCTCCATCTGTAAAAGACGAAGGGTTTTATCGGACTTTAAGCAACGTAAATCATAGCACAGTGTTTTCCCAGCTAGTTCAAAGCCCGGGGGAAGGGGGCAATCGCTGGTATAATAACTTGTTCAAACAGTAATTAATCCATTAGTCCTAAAAACGTATTGCCGCCTGATTCAAGAAAAAATCTGGAACAAAGCGCGTTGGTTTGATGATATCGTCGAAGTCGCGGGAAACATTTGGATGAGGGACGCACGGACCCGGGAAGTATGGCAGAAAAAAGGGGAGACCTATTCCCAGCAGTGGGTGATTCCAGGCTGAAATGATGATGATATGAATGTGCTTAACATTTTACAAATATGTTCTTAATGTCCCTCGGCAAACCTCGTGTTTTGTCAGTCGTCGGATTTCTATCAATTGCCCTTTGCACTTGGTGCAGACCGGACGCTCTTAATCGACTTGGAAGTATATAGAGTTGTTAATACTCTTTTAACTTAATGTGATTTATTTAAAAAATGGGAGGGAAGCCGCTAAAGTTGCAGGCACTACAGATAGGAAAGTAGTTTTACAGCTCTATATAGTTCACACGGAAATCAAAGCAAAATAACAATAAAGTATTTAGTTCTGAATTCAAATTATTATACACGATAAATCTAATAATTGATGGACATGGAAATTAGCATTCGTTTGTATTCGGAAATCCGATGATACCCGAGGGACATTAAGAAATACTGTACAGTGGTTTAGAACGTCGTTGTTTTTTGTGCAGGTTCATGGGTCAGATGTGCAGCTCAGTGCCCCAGTCGCTAATGACTCTAAAGCCAGAAGTCACAGAAGTGGCCGCGCGGCTGTCGACCTCATTCTTCATCGAGACTTTCATCCACGCTAAGGAAAAGGTAAAAATGTGTGACTATTGTTTACGTAGCGTTAGGAATGAATTTAGGCTTTGTATTCTATATATTTCATTATACGGGGTCAAAGAGAATTAGCTAGCGAAACTATTTAACAGGCGTATTGGTTATTGAAATCTAATCATGACGAAACAAAGAAAAATGGTTTGATGTTTGTTTTTTTTTGGGGTTCAATGAGCTTAGGCGGTGTAATTAAATACATATATAGTTAGATTTGTTCCATAAGAACAAATCTCTGGGAAAGTTCATAAGGAACAAATAACCCAGAGAGATGTAAAAAATAATTCTAATGATTATAATTCTGTAAAAACATATCTGTTATAGTCGTAAATCATATTTTGATCAAGATACAACCCGATACTGACCTGCAAATTGCAAAAAAAACCTAAGAAAATTAGAATTTCGCGGGAACAACTGCCACCTTAAACAATATTTTTTTTTCGTTTCTGTACATCCCACATTCCATTGCCGGTCAAATATTACTGTTTGTGATAACATTTTACTTGATCATAGGTATTAAATATTTTTTTATTATTTTTCATAGCCAACGATGGTGTCATGGGTAGAGTTGGTGACAAAGCAGTTCAATGCGTCTGCTGCAGCTTCAGAATGGTTCCTAGGTCATATGGCCGACGACACCTGGTGGCCGATGCAAGTGAGTAGACTTCTTTTTATATTATGACTTTTATGTTAATTTAAATAAGGTTTAAATTGGTATAAAAGACACTGTGTTTAACTTTCTTTTTCTTTGCTGGTAACATTATAGTAAGCGAATGTTTGTTTTGTTACAGGTTTTAATAAAATGTCCGAATCAGATGGTCCGGCAAATGTTTCAAAGACTTTGTATGCATGTTATACAAAGGCTCAGGTAAATAAGATTTAATTTTTAGTTCACAAGATTTGTATGTCTAGTGAAACTTATGGCCTCAAGCTTGGAGCATAGCAGCGCAGTTTTCCTTCGATCACTGACCATTGAAATATATACCTTATTACCATTGGATAAGTATTAAATTCAATTGATACATTTAAAATCCTCTGCGTCCCGTCTGCCAATGTGCGCAGGCGTTCAATAACATTTGATTTATTTGAAAACTATCTAGTGTTGCCAAAATAAAGCCAGGATTTTAAAACGATGTTGTTTTGTTTCAGATCTAGTCATTGTGCGTTATACCTGCAAGGTATGGAGGAAGGCGAGGATAATAGCAAGTTGGGCGAAGCGAGTTGTGTTACTAGGTTTATAAGAATGTTGTTATCATTGGTGAGTACTTTATTTATGGCACAAATTGTAATACAATAATTTTTCAACCGTGCAATGTCAACCGTCCCGCTTAATAATTGAACAGCTTTTATATTTAAGGCGGCACCGTAGTTATAGTTAAACCGGTACCGCCTCGCCGCACCTTAGGAATGCGCGGCGAGGCGGGGGGCAGCGTTGACAAATAAGCGGCGGGCGGGATGCTGCGCTCCGAAAGCATTGTCGAATAAGTGGCTTGCACTGCACCCCCGTCTCGCCACGTACATACGTAAGGCTCCGCGCCTTAGGTACACAGAGGTCTAGACCGACCGACCGACCGACCTTTAGATCAGATGAAAGCACAGTCATTGCTGTCATCCAATAGCACCTGTCTGTATGAGCGCATATTGTAACTTCACTAAATGGATTGTTTGCGAAGTTGCATCACAAAGTTGAAGTGAGCAATAAGTTGTTTATCAAACATGCGTCAAAACGTTTCCGTTTACGATTTTTAGATGGAGAACGGTGCAAGATCTCACTTGCGCCACCTGACGGAGTACTTCAGTTTGTTGTACGAGTTCAGCAAGATGGGAGAGGAGGAAGGGAAATTCATGTTGCGCATCAACGCCATATCCAGTATGGTTAACTTTTATCTCGGACAGAATGCTACTGCGGTAAGTGCACGACTTTACTTATATTCAGAAGTAACTTCTGCCTTTGATTTAATTGATTTCAAAACATTGATTATGAAATGCAATAATTAATATCGTAATACCGAATATTTAGTTTTAGAAGTAAAAACAGTATTTGGAAAATTTCCAAATGCCTTTTTTACACCTAAAATTATTACAACATCAGATTCAGTGTTATAATTGAAATTCATTATTAATATTCTAGGGAACTAGTTAGCCACATTTCTTATTTCCATGCAGTAATATTGCCAAATTAATCAAAATAGCAAAATATTTGACAACCATTTGCGACGTTGCCCACTTTCAGAATAAACGCTCTTAACAGAGCGGTAGTTTATTTGTCATCCACAACTTTGCTATTTATAGTTCAACTAAGTATGTAGCTGTAAAAATTTTTGAGATGTGGAACCCTTTGAAAATATGAAGGAAATGTTTTCAAGTAGTTATAAACTTGACATAAGGTTTACCACAAAACAACAAAATTTTCAATATGCGGTTGCAATGTATTATTATCTACTAAAATCATCCAATATGCATATCATTTGCATTTTGCCAGTAAGGGATCTCACGCACTGTCACGGCCACGACTACGACCAGTGGTCGCAGCGACCAGGTCAACTATAGAAACCGATAACGAATCACGCACTTGGTCGCACCAGCCAACCAGCCGCAGCTCATACAATACCACTAGACAGTGCGCGAGAGCTCTAATTCTTACTTGATTCTCATTATGATAACGAGTTCTGATCATTGACAGACGGAATCGCCAACTGAAGAAGCGGGGGGCAGCGGTAGTGGGAGTACTAACGCAGAAAGTGGCGGTGACAAGCTGCGACCCGGAGCCCTGGACAAGATGGTGGCTCTAGTGGCTGGGCTAGTGGAGCGCTCGCGAGATGCAGCCGGACACCTCGCGTTGTTGGAACCTGATGCGAGAGCTTTACTGCATGCGAAGGTAAACAGCATTTGATAGATTTTCACTCCGATTGATTTTTTTCTTTGATGGTTTCGCTATGGAGTTCGCTCGTTAAGTACCGTAGTTTCATTTTTTTATGATTACTGACTAACGGGCTTACCAGTTTACCTCGCCATCTAAGGCCGCATTCCGACTTACGTTAAAAGTGATAATATCGCGAATCCAACCAAATTTAATAGTCACAAAATATAAGGGTTATTGAGTAATAATTGTGAGTTTGGACTTTGGTTGGATTCGCGATATAATCACTTTTGGCGTAACTCGGAATGCGGCCTTTGTCAGAGCAATTACTAGCGGGAGATTCGAAAACACGATAGAAAAAAATACATTGGTTGTCTGTAAAGTTGGTTTACGGACGATAATTTTACGTGATAACGTCACAAACCGAATGCTTAGGCCGATCGTGCCTCTCTATCGCTTGTTCTACGCTCTCGCTTGCACGCTCGGCTCAGGCCGAACGTGACACTTTCGTGCGTGCAGCCGGTGTTCATCGATTTATAAGACGTTACCACGTCAAAAAACTATTACTATTTTAAGGCTCGCAACCCTAAAATAATGCGGAACCTTTGATTCTTTGCCTAGTTTATTTAATTATCGGAATTCTACTGGAGCTTTGTACATGTGGAATTCTATATTTATTTCATATCTTCGTGTCCACAGGGGTTTCCTTTTATCTACCAGCAGACGCGCGACTGCCTGAACTTACAACAGACGCGCTCGCTCATCTTTGCGCTATGTCGCTGGAACGAGCCGCTCGCTCAGAAGATCGTTAACATGATCTTTCAGGCCATCGCCAAACATTCAGAGGTGAGTACTTTACTTTAAGTTGTTCGACGAAAATAAATAAGAAAGAAGATTGTTTTTTTTTTAAATCTATAAATAAGATTGCATCCCATGCTTGCTAAGTTTGCTAAGTCGTATTTCGTGAAACCATATTGTGAACCTAGATTCAAAATTCAAAAGTCATTTATTCAAACTAGGCTGAGAATTAGCACTTTTCGAACGTCAAAATTACATAAGACAGTCCCCCAAAAACGCCTACCCTTCTTCCTAGTGCCTTTGCTGGGAAAAAGAAGTGGCGTAACAAACTCCCCAGCAGCACAGCTCTCTGTTCAAGTTAGAAAAAAATGATTCTCTACAAAAGTATGCAAAATAATTTGCATTACGCAACACAAAACATAATTTAAATGATAAATTATTGGCTATATGTCAGTTAGCACACGCCAATATACCAACCAAAAATATTGAGAACTATACTCAAGAAAAAATAAAAACTAAACGTAAACAGAACTAAATAAAAGCCTCCAGGCGTAAAGGGCGTGCCCGCTTACATAAAGCTATATAAAGCTGTAATTGGAAGTTATAAATGATAAACTAGGACCATCGAGGTAAAATAAATAAACAGTTAATTACTAGTAACAATAACAAAACCATGATCAGCAAGACGACCAGTCACCACAAGCAACACCCGTTCACGAGCATAACGCAACGCTTCCTTGGCGAGACTTTCGACTAGCATTATGAGAAGCATGAATTATGTGATATATTGTTCGTTTGTTTGTTTTTGGTTTCGGCCTTTTTTGTGTTACACAAACAAAAGAAAATTCAGAATAAGGTCGAGTCACGGGAAGGTTTTGCGCATAAGTTTTGCACAAGACTGTCTGATATGTTTTCTACCAGATACGGTATAAAATATTGAGACAAATAATACTCCTTACTTCTATTTTACGCCACTACAATTCCACCGCACCACGTATATACAACAAAATGACTATTAAAAATGCACAGATAATGAATAATCACAATTTCGGAAAGAATGTACTAATCTGGCTCAGCAAATTTAACTACGAACAAACAGAAAATCTTGTCACCACTAGCCCAAACGAATAAAAGGACTGCACTATCAACACATACACACACAACGTAATTCTTACGATTACATACAAAAAAACACCATCATGCGCAAGCGCAACACACCACACCACTTGGGCAATAATATTTTTTATCTAATTTAGTTTTTTGATAACCTATTGTATTTTTGTTTTTTTTATTAATGTAACAATTAGTATTACACTTAGCATGTTAGCAAACTGAAAGATGTGTTGAGGAAGGGATCTGTCTCCTGAGATACAGGTTAACCACCTAGTTCGGGAGGCAGAGCTTTCATGTAACAGTGACATTTATGTTTGCAAATAAATGATTTTTATTATTATTATTTCCAGACCTGCGGTCCATTTTTTAAGCTCCTAACGTTGCTGGTGGAGGGTAGCGGGACGGGCGCGGGTGCCACAGGCGGCCTGCCGTGCTACACGCAGCTCGTGCTGGCGCGCCTGTGGGACGTGGCCGACGTGTGCCCGCACGCCGCGCTCGAGTGGCTCGCGCTGCAGGTATGTGGATGATAAACATCGACCTTAAACAAGTGAACACTAGGAAGTCCTTCTACTTCCTCTGTGCTGAATTCGGTCGAAGCTAAAGCCTATTCCGTACCATAAAATTCGGTTGAAAATTTACTCAAATAGTCATGTAAAAAACAGTTATCCTTTCAACTGTCATTAACGAGACACAATAGAATTTTAATTGTTATCCACCTTAATGAGACGTTGTAATAGGTGATGGGTTAAGGATAAATTAATAATGTTCATTCATTTTTTTTATTAAAAACCATCAGATCAATTCGATATCATACAAATTGATTGACAATTTGATAAATGTATGGTGTGAAATTTAAAGGTTCAAGACGATTTTTCGGATTTTGTGACTCAGATTCATTTATTTGCAAAAACATGACAAACGTGACATATTATGCGTTCTGCTAAAAAAAACATGGCCTTTCTTACGACGAAACGAAAGCACTGTGTTGGTTTTATTACATTCTATCTACACAATAAAAAAACGAAACACTGGCATTTACAGAACAATAAAATGATGCCATGACAATCAAATATGTGATATCTTTCAGCAAAAATAGTACATTACTGCCGCGGTCTATAATGACTACTTTGCTGGTCGCGCTGATGATGGCCGACAGCGCAGCGTAGCGCAGCTCCAGGCCGACATAGCGCGGTCAGCGTGCAGCACTTGATGGACGAGCTGAGATAAAGGCCGAGGCCGTAGGTCGAGGCCTTTACAGCGAGGACAGCAAGGGCTGCAATGATGGCCAAGCTGGAAGGCCTAGAGCGTAGCTAGGCTAGCTCGAGGCAATCATAGCGTGACCAGTGAAGCAGTCATAGTGGGCCAAGGCTTGTATAGTGCTTTACTCAAAAATGCAAGTACCTAATCTAAATAAAACCAGCAAGTAATTACAATAAAATATATATTATAACTAGAAATTTAATTAAAATAACAATTATGAAAAGTACAGTTACTAAAATTCAACACCGACTTCGCTGAACCGCGCTTTTGTTACTTCTTTGTTTTTTTTTTTTAACAATGGTAGTTGGAACTATATAGCCAAATATGGAATAAAATCTGTTTGTACCTATCTCTATAAATACAAACAGCTGTGTTTTAAATAAAAATCTTTTTGCATTTGATTTTTTAAAACGTTGAAACGTCAAAATAGCGGCCGGCAATGTTTTGCCGGCCTGTTAGAGCGACCAGCAAAACTTTGCCGGCCGCTCCTTGAAACAGAACTGCAAGGTCGACTTTGCTCAAACAAGGTTGTCAAAATAATGACCACATTACATGCATTTTTGAGTAATATTAATTTGTTCACCGTCTCCCTCAGGTCCCCCGCAACAAAGCAGCGCACGCCTGGGCCCTGCGCACGGCCGAGCGCTGGCTGGAGGCGCAGCTGCTGGGCGCGCCCGCCGCCCGCGTGCGCGCCGCCGCCGCGCTGCTGCTGGTGGCGCTGGTGCCGTCGCAGCACTTCCGCGCCGGCTACGCGCGCGCGCGCCCGCCCGCGCCGCCGCACGGCCCGCACGCGCCGCACGCCGCGCACGCCAACCACGCCAAGCTGCCCGACACTGCGCACCACACCCTGCACCAGGTATGACCCACATCATCGCTCAGCCGAAAGAAGTCAACTGCTAAACATGAGACTCTCCCGAGCATCGCCACATTAACCAGTCCTGTGCTTCTTGCATCAAGCGGATTCTCGCTACCTTCTTCACCAAAACTTTGGTCAGATATGATATTTAATAATAATTCTTTTTTTTACCAAAAGCTTTATTTTTTACAGTATCCTTATTTTAAAATTATCTTCTTTTGTCATCATGACACTGCTGTATATTGCCGTGTTGAAACAATAATCTGATTGTTTGCTAATTGCTTGGCACTAAACGATCTTGATAATCTTTACTTTTGTACTCTGTAACAATTTTAATCTATTGCATAGCTTTTATCGCGGGCTTTGAGCGCGGCAACCGAATCAAGAAATTCTGTAACGAAAAAACCTAACACCCCCCACTCCGCCTACCATGTAATAACGGTTCCAGTGAGAACGCAATTTTTGTTTTATGTCATCACGTCATCATCCCAAGTGTAACGTTGACAAATAGGAAGTATGGAGGTTACAAATGCTATGCAATAGCTTTACCGCGGCAGTCCCCGAGTGACACACGTTTTTTTTTGTTTTCAGAAACAATATTTGGTAACGAAAATCTTACATTCGCAGGTATACACGATGCTACTGGGCAAGTTGAAGGCGGCGCGCAAGTACACCGACATAGCGGTGCATGGCACCATGAAGTTGACGGCCTACTTCGGAGTCATGTCCTACTGTGTAGTTAGTAGAGTCGAGAAACTTATGGTGAGTAAGATACATTTTTGTCCTGATCAAGTAAAGCAAAAAAAATAATATTTTTCTGGATAAAACTTCATGAATAAATAACAAGATCTTCAACGAAAACTGTCATGTCATTTTATAAAAGAAGACGTACTACGTACTACCAAGGTTGTCCTTTGTTTCACATGATTTTCAATTTGTCAATATGAGTACAGATAATGCCATCCACGAAGACGCGCCCCACTGCGCGATTACTGATCTGTAAGCTGTATTTTAGTACGGAGCGGACTTGAGCGCGTCTTCGTGGATGGCACTATCTATAAAAAGGTTGTATCATAATAGTTTTAGCGCCCCTTTAGGATTTAGCGTCATGGCGCGCCTACATAAATATTCATAGCAATCGTTCACACCGACGCAATCAAACCTGTATCAATTCCGCAGGCCGATTAAGGCAAACACAATGAGGGGTCCATCTTTATGGACCAATGTATGGCCTCCGCGGGCGAAGGGCGAAGCCTTGACCCTCGATTAGTTTTGACGCCATTACCAAGCTAAAGTTAGACAAAATTGGAGCTAAAAACCATTTTTGTTACCCCATAATATAAAATTTAAAAAAAAAAAACACCATGCTCTTATGACATTTAAAGGTAACAATGAAGCATAATTTTAGCACAAGGAATACAAGTCTAATTTGAAACATTCCATTCCCCAGTTCGGTCAATACTTCAACGATCTATGGGAGCTGTACCACCCTGCGATCTCGGAGCCTTCAGTCGCAGTCCACCCGAACAAGCAAGCACTACTTACGTTCTGGCACGCCGTGTCTGTGGACTGCCCCGAGAACGTGCAGCTAGCAGTCGCCAACCAGCGGCTCACCAAACATATCGCTTTTAATTATATACTGTGAGTACCATTATATTTTACTAGCTAGTGCGACGGACTTCTTCCTTTGTTGTCTGTGTGAATTCACAAGGAAAGCATTTTTTATCCTATGCTATACTATTAATTCAGCGATATTTGTACCTATATATAAGGGCCCGTTAAAATAGATGGACATACATTTAGAAATCATTCAGACCACCAAAATAAGGTAAAAAAATAAATAAGTAAAACGTATTAGATACCAACAAGCAAAAAAATCAGCTAACGAAAATACACTAAAAATGTTGGTTAATTATTTTAGGTCAAAATAAAATCACTTCAGTGTTATTTTTTGCTTGTATATCTTTGGTTAGACGTACTGAACGCTGTGTTAAAATTTGTGCCATCTATTTTAATTGGACCTTATTATATACTTAGTTATATTTGTAATCATGTTCTCGAAAAAGGCTTTAACGATTTCGATGAAAGTTGCAATAAAGGGGTTTACGGAGGCGAAAAATCGATCTAGATAGGTCTCAATATGGGATAATTCGTTTTCTCTACTTTCACCCGAGCAGAGCTCGATCGCCCAGGTGCTAATTACTTGAAGATGTTAATATCGATAAAGTTAGATTAGGTGCATTTATCGCTTCGGGTTAAAAATGTAGATGTAGATAGATACATAAATAAACCAATTTTAAAACATAAAAAAATCGGCCGAAGGGTTCCGTACAGTTAGATAGAGCAAAAAACGTCGAAAAATACGTTTCTTGTATGGAGACCTCTTTAATTATACCGACAATAGAAATACACAATCTGTGAAAATTTCAACAGTCTACCTATTATGGTTCATGAGATACAGCCCATTGACAAACGGACGGACGGACAGCTAGGCTTAATAATAGGGTTCCGTTTGTCACCCTTCGGGTACAGAACCTTAAGGCCGTTCGCTATGTTAAGTGGGTGCACGGAGCGGGCGCACGCTCGGCGTGCTGTTTTCTATCGCGCTGCCTGCGACGGGAGACTCGCCTCACGCAGCGCTGCTCTAAGGATGATAATAGAAAACAGCACGCCGCGGACGGCCTTAAAAATGTCTTGTTATCTTTATTCTGTTTAGTAATAGTTTATTAAGTTTAGTTACTACAAAACTGGCAGACAAAGGCTAAGCCTCTGCAGTAGGCATGGTTGTAATGTACTGTCGAAGAAACTCAACTCATATCTGTACACTGTAAGGACTATTCTTGCTTGCAGTGGTCGGCCGCTGTAGTATCGCTTACGTACGAAAAAAAGGGTCGTGTGCACGGGATTTTGTTTTCAAAGTTGTTAGATATGCGCGACCGCGATGGTACTTTAATTTGTTGTAACTTGATGAAAAAGATTTCCCGCGTGTGCTTGTGAATGCAAAGGCTCACACGATACAAAAGCATTCCTAGTGCGGAACCACAAAAAACCGAATTTGCTGACATTTGTGCCGATTCCCTTGTTCACTAAACTAATTTAAGTTCAGTGCATCTTTTTCTTTCTATTTCATTAAGAAAAGGACAGAAGATAAATTTTAGTTTAGTCCTGTCAAATTAATCAGCGCCTGTCACTCTCCATACAATTTTAGACGTGATTAAAAACTTGCCGACTAAAATTACGTCAATTTACGTCAAGCGCTGATTAATTTGACAGGACTAAACTAAAATTTATCTTCTGTCCGTTTCTTAATGAAATAGAAAGAAAAAGATGCACTGAACTTAAATTTAGTTTAGTTTGTGAACAAGGGAATCGGCACCATTATAATTGTGACGTTTTAAATCAATTATCTGGGCTGTGTTAGAATACGTATATTTACTGATTTATTTAAATAACATGAGAGACTTACAGCTAAAACAAACAGATCCAGGACAGTACATTAGTCTGAAAGCCAATTACAGGTCTCCGCTTATAAAATACAAAAAAAAAGTAAATTCTAAGGACATTCACAACAAGTTACTATATACTACAGCACAATTACTATGTTGCTCGCACTGCATGACAACCATCTTAACAAAATGAACTACATGAAAAAGTTACGGCTAAAGCACTTCCTGGCTGACGACTAGAGATCGGATATTCGGATGCATATTTACCTAAAGTTAATATTTAGAAATTATGGAAGTGGCTTCTTAATAAATAAAAAAATTAACAAAAATCCCGGAATTCCATAACATCCGGGAATGCACAACTAATCAGATACATGATATGGAAATGACTTATCAGCCCTCTTATGAAGGTTACTTTTGCGGTGATAACATAAAAATTTATATACCCACTAAACATTTTTTTACGAAACTCAAGACACCGATTTGTTTGTCACTATGTGCTATGCCAATTTGGCAACCTACTTTACAACATTAGCTAGCATTTCTATAGACAAAAGTACTAAATTTATCAATTCCAGAGTTGCGAGATTTTTGCGATCGATACAAAAGTGCATTCCATATTAGCCAACACCTACACTTTAGGTAAATATGCATCCGATTATCCGATCACTGCTGACGACACACTAGTTCTGAATGGATCTATAACGTACTGTTTACAAAGCCTGTTTAAATTTCTGCTTGCACGCACAATGTACAAATACTGATACACCAATGTTATAATAACTTTACATCCAAGCCAATCTATGACCCAGTTTTTTTATAATTTTGATCATATTTTAATTCCTCGACTATTGGAAATTTAATTCTAATCATTCGACACAGCAAAGAATGCGTAGGTGTTGGGGAAACAGCATGAATCACTTATTAACTGGCACAGATAATACGGACATGTTTTTTTGCATCAGTTCACTATCGGAACTGAAATAATCGCTGATTTCCACATTCAAACTGATAACACTTGCAATAAGCAAGCAATATCTTTGTGAGCTGATGCGTTAATTCGACGTCTCTTTCATCGGGGATATAGCTCAGTGGTAGAGCATTCGACTGCAGATCGAGAGGTCCCCGGTTCAAACCCGGGTGTCCCCTGAGAAGATCTCTTTTTGCATTTTCTATTAATTTTTCTTTTGTTTTATTTATAATGGTGTTTTTGGTCAAATTTCGTTAATTTTTGTTTGTTAAAAAACGTTTTATTTAATAACGAAAGGTCGGATCGCTTTATGCTTTAACTTTTTAATCATATTTACTTTTTATAATAAAGTCACAAAAAATGCTGAATAAACATAACTTAGTATTCAAGTCACCCGCTCTGTAATAGTTAATAATTACATGACATACGTTCACGCCTGGATTCTCAGAAGGGTTAGGCAGTGTAACTTGCGTTCGCAATTTATTTGCCAAACATGTAAATAAACACGAGTTTTAGGAAAAAAACAACTGTAATGCCTACAAATAAGGTTCAGTTTGCGCTACAACTTCATATTTTTTACGACTTTTTCAACAGTACTAGTCAGTCTGAAATTAGCTTTACTCACATTTGCATAACGTATATGTTTGTTTAAGTGGAAATGACATCAATTGGAAACAGGTTTGTAAATAGACCTTAGCTAGTAGGTACAACCAATTTTATAGGAATTTGGTTTTCTTAGGGGTATGTTTTGTATCTTTGTTGCTCCAAATAATCTATCTATATCATCACACAGCGCGGACCACGAAGACGGTGAAGTAGTAGCATACAACCGCGCCATGCTACCTCCTTACTACGCGCTACTCCGCCTGTGCTGCCGACGGTCCAGTTCGTTCGCGCGTTCGCTCGCTCAGCATCAGAACATACACTGGGCATTCAGGAACATCGCGCCACACGCTCATCTGTACCCCGGCGCGGCTGACGAGTTGTTGAGGTCAGTAGATCGACTTATTTTGCTTTTTATGTAAAACTAGCTGCCCGCCCCGGTTTCACACGGATAGCACTAAGTAGTTATCTACGGCGCACCTACCTACCCTACCTACCCCACCTACCACACCTACCCCACCTACCCTACCTACCCTACCTACCCTACCTAAAATCTTGTCCTGAAAATAACGAACACTATAAAAAAAGAATTAGCGAAATCGGTCCAGCCGTTCACGCGTGATGACCAAGACCATGACCAAGGGAAATAGGGATTCATTTTTATATATATAGATTTATCGTTTATGTATGTTGATAAGTTAGATCGAGAGTTACACCCTCATTTTAAACAATTTTCTCGAAATATATTAACATCACTAATATAAGTGACTTTTTGGATGACACTATTATGTAAATACTTGAATTGAAGTGCCTTTAGCAACTTTTTTTTTTGTATATTTTATAAATTTGTATGCCTTACGGGTAAAACATGTACGTACGAAATATTAATATTGTGACATCCTGCATGCTTAATTTGCATGTATACGCATGTTTAGACAAATCAAATTATCTTTATCACTAAAAAAAGACAGCTAAAACAGAGATTGAAGGCAGATTTTGTATGTAATCCATTTGACCAATGCTTGGCAGGGTTGAAGAATATATTGTTTCTTGATAACCATAACTTAGAATACGAGTACAATCTACGGTAAAATTAATGAATTTTAATCATAAATAATAGTACCGAGTATTGTTGCAACACTTCTCAAAAAAATGGAATCGTGCTTACACTAAAGAAACATTTTTCCCCATCAAGGCTCGCCCGCATACTAGCAGCTCGCGGCGGCAACGGAAACGGCAACAACGGCAGTACAAGCAGCGGTAACGGCAGCGGCAACGGCGCGAGTAGTGGGAGCGAGTCCGCTGACGGCAGAGAAGCCGCTGCCTTCAGGCGAAGCACGCTCTCCGCCTACTTACAGGGTGAGCACATAGGTATCATACACTTCAAACACTAATATAATGTAGCTTGTTTATGTTGTGTCGTAGTTAGTAACAACTGTACTTGTAACAGTTGTGAGCATGTTCTTATACACGGTGAAACATCGGAACGAAAACTTTGACCATGGATTCAGAACATAATAGTACATTACTGCCGCGGTCTATAATGACTACTTTGCTGGTCGCGCTGATGATGGCCGACAGCGCAGCGTAGCGCAGCTCCAGGCCGACACAGCGCGGTCAGCGTGCAGGACTTGATGGACGAGCTGAGATAAAGGCCGAGGCCGTAGGTCGAGGCCTTTACAGCGAGGACAGCAAGGGCTGCAATGATGGCCAAGCTGGAAGGCCTAGAGCGTAGCTAGGCTAGCTCGAGGCAATCATAGCGTGACCAGCGAAGCAGTCATAATGGGCCAAGGCTTGTATAGTGCTTTACTCAAAAATGCAAGTACCTAATCTAAATAAAACCAGCAAGTAAAGATTTAGATTTCCTACTGATTTTCCACTGCACAAATTTTTCAGATGCAAGCTTATATTTTTCCTTTGAGTTCCGCGGTATTAAATTTTCAACCACTAATTTAGCTTCATCTTTAATGTCTGGCGGTGTTAAACACATTGAATCGGAATAATTTTCGCTTTGAGAGATCATTTTTAGCGAAAAAGTCACTAAATAAAAATAAAATTTCGCTGAACGGCGCTTTTGTTACTTCTTTGTTTTTTTTTTTTTTAACAATGGTAGTTGGAACTATACAGCCAAATATGGAATAAAATCTTTTTGTACCTATCTCTATAAATACAAACATCTGTGTTTTAAATAAAATCTTTTTGCATTTGATTTTTTAAAACGTTGAAACGTCAAAATAGCGGCCGGCAATGTTTTGCCGGCCTGTTAGAGCGACCAGCAAAACTTTGTCGGCCGCTCCTTGAAACAGAACGGCAAGGTCGACTTTGCTCAAACAAGGTTGTCAAAATAATGACCACATTACATGCATTTTTGAGTAAATAATAATAATGTTTATTTATTCAATGCATTATAGTATACGTTAAAAAAACAGTGGCACTCCACGAATGCCGACAGAAGTGAAACCTTGAATAAAATTGGCACTGCGATAATCAACGCGTTGATGTCTTTTACTCTACGGTGTCGGTAAATTCGGTAACAGTGTCACGAAATCAATGGTCTAGTCCCATCTCAAAAATGCCCAACGCGCCTAAGAAGTTGTCACTTAAGAAAATACAGTTTTACAAAATAAGTACTATATCTACAACGTGTGGGTGAGCACTGCTCTCCTAGCTAGATTATGAAAATGTGTTAAGGAGAAGCAGTCCGGTCCCCTAAGGTATAATGACGTAAAGGTTACATAGTGCTTCTGATGTTACTGTTACAATTTTGGAGTACATGATCCCAGTCATTGATTATTTATGTGTTTAAAGAGTCGCGCTGCAAAAGAACTAAAACAAACAAGCCAACTTTGTTATGCTGGTGTGCGTGACAGCTGCGTCTTACACTCGCGCCACGTCATTGTGCTTTTCTAGTGTGCGTGCATTTAGCGGCCAACAGCTAAACGTATTTTTTTTTCTAGAAATTTATATTTTTGATTCCAGTCTACAAAAATTAGAATCATGTCATTATAATGAATCCATGGTAAAAAAAGGTTTGGTTACGATATCTTCCACTGAGTATATTAATATATAACTTTATGTTAGAAGTTGGTGCTTGTTATTTTTTTTTTTGTTTGAATATAGAACATTATAACTTTCAGTAGTTTTGTTGTTGCTATATATTTGTTTACTGTATGTTATACGAATAATGAGACACCGCCGTCTTTGGGTCCCTACCATAAAATGTGAGAAAAAAAAAACTTATTGCGGGTTCAATTCCCGAATGTAACAAGGTATCTATTTGACCTATAATCAGGGTGTTTGTATAGTTATGGGAGATTTGTGTTGTTAAACATATTAGGGTCCAAAATTTAATAATAAGTAAATGAAAGCCCGCAAGTCTGACAACCAGTCTTACCAAGGGGTATCGTGTTACCTAGTTACTGGGTTGTGCAGGTCAGATAGGTATTCAGCTGCATCCGGTAAGACTGGAAGCCGACCCCAACATTGTTGGTAAAAGGCTAGGCAGATTGATTTAAGTAATAAATAAATGTCACCTACTTGTGCATTATAGCGATTTTGAAGGCAGTCCATATTCTGCAAATACAGACACACGGTTTCTGGAATGAAGATCGAGGCATTGCTATGACTGACTGACTATCTGTTCATAAACATCCCTGAAATTGATGTGACTGATCGGCAACTTGACGTTGATGTGACTGACATGTGTGCTTGAACCTTTATCGTTTGAAATGTCGTTGATTTTCAGTTCAGAAATCGGGTGTTACTCATACATAGTGGAGATATATGCTTCAAACACAGTTGTTCTACATACGTTTAACTTTCAGGTCTAAACGGCCGGACGTGTTGGTCCACGCTAATATCTGCGTTCTGCACGCTAGTTGAGAATGAGGACGACCGGCTGTACGTCGTGTATAATGGAGGACTGCAGATGACGTTTGAAGTAAGTGGATATTTGTATTTAAATAAATCCTTACTAAATAGTTTAAACTTTTAAAGGTCTTGGGAATCCACTGGTTACGGACAGCACAGGGGCGGTTGTTATAGCGATATTTCGTTCAGTAGTGCAGGTCTTTCAGAAAATAAGATGATGAAGACTTGTTCGAGGAATTTTATGTTTTTTTTTTTTTTTTGTATTGATTGATATAGGCAGGAATGTGAGTTTTATAAACGTTCTAATAGATGTTGGTGTGTTATTGGAAGTCGCTTTTACCACAAATCCTAAATACTAAAGTGTCATGACTTACAAAATGTTGTACCTAGTGATGTGCCGGATATCCGTGATCCGCGGATATCCGCGGATATCTGAGGGAGAAAAAGATCTGTATCCTGTATCTGTATACATTTCATTACGTATACGTAATGAAATATATTAATACAAAAGATCCGTTCAAGATCCGCCAAAAAGTAACGGATACAGATCTTTTTTCTCCCTCGGATATCCGCGAATACGGATATCCGGCACATCACTAGTTGTATCATTGTGTATGGAAAACGGAGGGTGCATTAACAAGACCAAATGACATGCGGTTATACTCGAACTGCCCATCTGGGGTAACAAAGGCTGTTTTATGACAAGACTCTCCGACCAATCGCAATTTGGTAATAGCCTGAAGCTAAATCAAGAGACGTGAATAACTGAATAGTTGGTTGCCTGCCAGTTGGTCTAGTTGATCCTCGACGCGGGGTATTACAATGAAGAAATGTCTTGTAATTTTTTAAAGTATTTACATACTTCCGGGACTTTCACGAATATTCGAACACTAACTTAAAAAGAAAATAAACAAAAAAATTGTAAATATACTTGGTTTTCTCCTAGGCACTGCACAGTCTCCACGCCGTGTACGTAGAAGGCGGAGGTGCAGGCGGTTCCGCGGGCGCCGTGCGAGCCGAACTAACGGCCGCGTTACGATGGGCGCGCGCATTGTGTCGTACTCTACGTACGAGGCGAGATAACAAGGAGGCTAGGGCACTGCTACTGGCCTGCAAGGATTGGCCCGAGTGCGCAAGGCGACTGCTCACCATGCTCAACTTACACCACAGGCATAATCATCTGAGGGACGCTGCGTTAGGTACGTATTTTTGTCTTTTGTTGATCAATGAAAATGAATATAGCGTAACGAAGACTAAATTAAAGTTTACCTATAGATAGTCTCATTCACATTATTACATTTCTTAAGAAGACATTTTTATAGTTTCTTGCCCGTTTTTCTCCATAGGAACCTACTACGTTTTCGAATGGGCAATAGGCATGATGCCTGGGTCAAAAAACAGAAATTCAATTTAGTCCGTCAGTCGGATAATAAAAAAATATTAGACACGTATTTTTTGCTTTATCATATTAATAAAAAATTACTTAGATAAAACGCATTAAAGTTGAGGAGTGGGGGTCACTACGTCCCAAGTAAGTATAAAATCTACATACTAGTGACGTCACGGCACATTTTAACTCAATGTATCGCCGTAATCTTTTGACAACGTAAAAAAAGAAAAAAAATGTGTTCATATTTTTTAATAATCTACAAGACGGACAAAAAATATTTTTTTAGTCATCATCCCTATTAGCTTCATCTTTTTGACTGACCGACCCGACTGTAATTGGTTTATTTGAAATAAATGCTTTGAGTTTATCGTTTAATTTCATCTTTGATAGAAATTGAATCATATTGAATGAGTTTAAGGTATCTTATCGCATGGCTTTGTATCCAAAAGAAATCTCGTAATAATGATGAATGATGTTTTGTGTAGGCGTGCTCCGCGAGGTAGTGATGCTGGGCGGCGGCGCGGCGCTGGGCGCGCTGGTGCCGCTGGCGGCGGGCGCGCACTGCGCCGCGCGGCCGCGCCCGCACGTGTGCGCCGCGCGCGCCGACCACGTGCCGCACGCGCCCGCGCCCGCGCCGCCGCACGACAAGCACAGCGCGCACCGCCTCGCCACGTCCTACAGGCCGTACCATAAGTTCATAGGTAGGGTTACATCTTCTACTTGATACTAATTTAAAAATCATTCTTTCTTTCACTGACACTTACAATGAAAAGAAGCACTAAAGTAACGATTTTTTAAACTTCACCCCCTAAAGGGATGAAAGTTTGTGTGGAAGGTCATAATTTTTGCCGATAGGAAATTCCATCGCACGGCTTATTCCGTTCCCTGAAAATTTCTCAATGGGAAAGCCAACTGTACGTCATTCATAGCATGATGCAACCGACGTGAAACACACATTTACATGCATTTTCAAAAAATACAATAGACGTGGATAAGCCACGCCTGAATCAATTAACTATGCATTTTCAAAGTAATGCAACAAACAATGAATTGCATACCTGCCTTGATTCATACGTCGAATCCGCGACCTACAACTCAACAGCCATTACCCCTTATTAATTGATATTTAAATAAATAAAATACAATCAATAAAACAGAGGAAAAAAAATAAGTTTAAAAAAAGTGGTGGCACTCCGGGAGTGCCGACAGAAGTGAAAACTTGAACAAGATCGCCACCTTTAAAGTAAAAATACTTGCATAGAACATTGATCCGTAACGTAATATAAATAAAGAGCACAATCAGGTTTACAAAAATGAGGCGTCGTCATGATGTCGCAAAATCAATGGTTAAATCCCATCTCAAAAATGCGCGCGTAAAGAAGTTTTCACTTCAAAAAAATCAACACACAAATATTAAAACCATTATAATATTTCAGACACTTGCTGTCGTGTAGCACGCAGTCAACGCTGCATGTCGGAACAACTAGTGTTGCTGTCGGCTCTCTGTGCACTTGAAGCAGTGCCCTTGCGGTTCAACTACTTCGCAGCTTTCTGGAGAGATGTGGCTACTTCGCCGGTGAGTATCGGATATCTTCACAGATAGTGAATATTATATGGTTACAGTCGGTGGAGTTAAAGTGCGAGTCGGGAACGTGAAATTAAAGTTCCGAACTATATGATAGAGCAAGACCAAAAACCCTTAAAGTAAAATAACACAAACAAAAATCGAGGATGTACAGGAAAAAAAATTAACAAGTGCGCAAACTTAAACACGTGACTTTACTCATCATTATGAACAACTTTCACTATGGGACCAAATCTGAAATCGCTATTAAAATATTAGCTGTTCCCTACATTTATGTTCGCATAACTCGTCAAAATGTAGGGAACAGCTGATTTTGTTTTCGCAAATGATTGTTTTGTTTGTTTAAAACTTACCATGTATAAACATAGATATGGTCATAGTAAACATTGAAAAAAAAAATAACTGAATAAAGTATTACGATTAAAAATAACTCTGTAACGGACACACTGATAGACTGTGTAGATGGGTACTGTGGATTACTTAATATAGTCCTATCCTTTGGTTATGGAACTGTATGAAGTAAAAACTATCTTGTCTAGTACTTGACGCAATATTGCACATTTAATTTAAACTAGCTTCTGCCCGCGACTTTGCCCACGTAGACCCTAGTTCTTTATCTAAAATAAAAAAGGCTAAGTTACACCTTAAAACATCAGCTATCTGCCAGTGAAAGTCCCGTTAAAATCGGTCGTGCCGTTTCGGAGATTAGGTGGAACAAACAAAACTTACAAAAAAAAAAAAATTGTAAGTGCCGTGCCAATTTTATTTATTTGTACAAATAATAAATAAATGTTTTATAATTATTTGCAGGCTGATTCAAAGTTGGAGGAGATGCTATTAGAATGCAGTGTCGCCACGGAGTATGTTGATGCAGTGTTGTTAGATGAACGCGAGTCGCTGGAGGACCCCGTCATATATCAGTTCATGCAGCATTATTATCCTAAGGTATGCGATACTTTATATCAAATCATGGTCTGGCAGTTTGAGTAATTTATGCGGCCTACCCAAATGTCCTTTCTTTGGTATTGTTCGTCGAATCGTTGAGCTCCTTAAGTTCTGAGTTGAGCTTCACGATTACTGACAAATGCTTGCACTGTGCGTCCACACCAAAGATTCGCATATTAACGCACAATAATATGGTATTAGATTGGATTTTTTATTAGAAAACTAGAAAAAAAAAAACACTGGCACTCCGGGTGTGCCGACAATAGTGAAAAATCTATATATATAAAAGCGAAAGGTCACTCACTCACTCATCACGAAATATCGAAAACCATTTGACGTATAAAGATGAAATTTGGCAGGGAGGTAGTTTATAGTTAGTAGACGTCCGCTAAGAACGGATTTTAGGAAATTCGACCTTTAAGGGCGTAAAAAGGGGGGATTTTGTTTGTATGAAAAATCTTATTCCTTGAGTTAATAAACTTGAAACTTGGCACGAATTCTTATTTAAATAAATTATAAAGTTTGCCATTTTTAGTTTTTCTAAACTACATTATACATAACGGCCGCCACATGACGGCCGCCACATTACGGCCGCCAAATAGCCGCCGCCACCACATAACGGCCGCCACGTTACGTCCGTCACATTACGGCCACCAAATAGCGGCCGCCACATAACGGCCGCCACATTACGTCCGCCACATTACGGCCGCCACATAACGGCCGCCACATTACGGCCGCCACATTACGGCCGTCAAATAGCGGCCGCCACATAACGGCCGCCACATTACGTCCGCCACATGACGGTCGCCACATAGCGGCCGCAACATAACGGCCGCCACATTGCGACCGCTACATTACGGCCGCCACATTACTGCCGCCACATAACGGCCGCCACATAGCGGCCGCCACATTACGGCCGCTACATTACGGCCTCCACATGACGGCCGCCACATTACTGCCGCCAAATAGCGGCCGTCAAATAGCGGCCGCCACATTACGGCCGCCACATTACGGCCGCCAAATAGCGGCCGCCACATAACGGCTGCCACATTACGTCCGCCAAATAGCGGCCGCCACATTACGGCTGCCACATTACGGCCGCCAAATAGCAGCCGCCACATAACGGCTGCCACATTACGTCCGCCAAATAGCGGCCGCCATATTACGGCCGTCAAATAGCGGCCGCCACAACGGCCGCCACATTACGGCCGCCAATTAGCGGCCGCCACATAACGGCTGCCACATTACGTCCGCCAAATAGCGGCCGCCACATTACGGCCGCCACATAACGTCCGCCACATTGCCACCGCCACATTACGGCCGTCACAATTACGGTCGTCACATTACGGCCGCCAAATGACGGCCGCCAAATAGCGGCCATAACGGCCGCCACATGACGGTCGCCACATAGCGGCCGCAACATAGCGGCAACCAAATAACGGCCGCCACATTACGTCCGCCACATTGCGACCGCCACATAACGGCCGTCACATTACGGTCGCCAAATGACGGTCGCCACATAACGGCCGCAACATAACGGACGCCAGATAACGGCCACCACATAGCGGCGGCCGCCACTAACGGCTGCCACATGAAAATGATGGGCAGCGGGGCTCCCCTAAAACGCTCTCTATCCTAGAGACGAGACACAAACTCCGTGCGATTTGTATTAGAACCTGGATACTTTTTATCACGATAATTCCCACGGGATCGAGACTTCTGTGGGTGAAACCGCGGGGCGCAGCTAGTACTTGTATAAAACATTAACCTTAACCTTATCTAAATAAAGAGCACAATAAAAAATACTTCCAAAACCTTTAAAGTAAAAATACTTACATAGAACGTTTACCCGTAACGTAATATAAATAAAGAGCACAATCGCGTTTACAAAAATGAGGTGTCGGTAACGGTGTCGCGAGTTCAATTGTTTTTTCCCATCTCAAAAATGTCTATCATAATACCATCCCAACGCGTCTAAAGAAGTTTTCACTTCAAATCACACAAAATGGCGATATTGTAAGAGTTTTATAGTCTATGCTAGACAGAGACCGCACTGGTAGTATTTGACGTCACAAAACAGTAGCATAGTAACTTCGCGCCATTTAGTACAATGATCGTTTTGCGTGACTACGGTAGAAGAATAATTTCAAAATCGTGTAACTTCTCCATTTTTCCTTTTCATGTATATTTTTGGTATTAGTCAAATACCTATTATTGTTTCGAGCGCAATAAAGGTTGTTTGTTAAACCGACTAATGTGTTATATCTCTTGTAGCTGGGTGGCGGCGGCTCAAACGGATCAGACAACGCCGACGGCACAGACAGCGGTTCAGGCGCCGGCTCAGGCGCAGCGGAAGCATTACTAGAAGAACTTATGTCAGCGGCTGCGCGCGCGCCTCTGCGTGCGTTGTTAGCGCCCGTGCGCGCGCTAGCGTTGTTGCATGCGCGCGCGCCCTTAGAGCCGGCGAGAGCGCGCGAGCTGCAGCGAGTTACGCGCGCGTTGCGAGCTAGGTTGCAGCATGCTACAGGTAACTTGCTTAATTTGATTTGCAAATAATGTTATTTCGGAAAAAGAACTATTACTTGAGTTCATAATAACAGATAATTTACTTTTCATCGCTACTTACTCAACTAAACAAAACCAGCGTCAGACAGCATCTGTCTGGCATTAATGTTGTAATGAACCTTTTTGGCGCAGCCGTGAGGCACACACTATTGTCATTAAAACATTATTTTCACTTTTTTATTTTGTTATTTGAATTTCTCAACTCAACTAGAGTAAATAGATAATTGTTTTATATATTTTTGCAATAAATCACAAGTGTTCTGTTATCGCGTTTTTCTTTCTTTTCTATGCAGTCCGATAGCGACCGCGTTTTAGCGTTTCTCTTAATCCCTTTAGTAGTTTGACCGCTTTCGATGTATAAGGAATTCTTGTGCAAAATTTCATGCTTTTAGACCCAGCTATTTAGGCTGTGCGTTGTCTGTCAGTGAATGAATGAATTTAAGAATTTTATCAAATATATCTATCATGTTCTTACAGAAGAAGAAAGCTCAGAGCCAGAAAGCGGGTGCGCAGGCGGACCGAGCAACACGGCAACACGGGGCGGGTCCGGTTCCGGCAGCTCGGGCGACGACGCCGCATCCGAAGCAGCGGAACCCGACTCTGAACCGGACGAGGCGACGCCGCGCGGTGCCGCATTAACGCACCTGGCGCACGCGCTGGACGCGCTGGACGCGCTGGCGGGCGCCGCCGCACAGCCGCCGCTGCCGCAGCCGCCGCCCGAGCCCTAGCCGCCGGGGCTCCGACACTGTGTGCGACTTCGCGATCGATACCCTAACTCGGCTCGATGATGGTATGGAACTTTGTTTTATGAACTGCCGAATTAATCGCGAAGAGTTTAGTTTTATTTGGGAGAATTGATAACGTAATGATGTATTACTGCGCAAATAATATCGCGAGTATAAAGTAGTTTGAAAATGGAGTCATTGTACGACGTTGATCAACGTCGTTTTGACCTCTGTACAAAAAACTAGGAATGAATTTACGGCGTTTGACGCAATAACTACAAACTTCTATAATTTTAGGCCAAACATATTATTATATGAACTTTTTGCCATTGATACGCTAAGAAGAAGTGTCTCGTACTGTAGAGATTAAATTGTTTGTTCCGTGAAAAATGGCTCTCCAAATTTACCTTAGGGTACAACCAAACTACGGTTGACTAAAAACATTCTGACATTTATTTTGAGACATTTATGATAATGACATAATTTTGAACCGACGCCATGGTCGAAGTCAGTCGATCGCAGAAATTGTACCCTAATTTTGGGTACACAAATAAATGTAACATACGTTGAAACAAATTCGCCTAATTGTGTAATTTTTCATGTTGCATTACATGTTCGTTTCAACGTATATGTTACATTTCATGTTACGTTTCACATATGTCTACCTACCATTATACTCTACTCGAAAGACATCTAAGATGTCGACAAAAGTTTCAAGAACGTAATTCTCTTTGACTTTAGATCTGTTAACCCCACAGACAATGTCTCATACATTAAAAAATTATAAAACAATGTACACCCGCGAACAATGCCGATTGTCCACTTTTCACCCTTATCCCCTTAGTAATAAGGTTGAAAGTGGTCAACCGACACTATCCGCGGTTCTACACTTTCATAGCGTGTATGTATTTCCTTGAATACGTTGCATAGACTGTCCTATAAATATATAAAGATTAATTTAAAATTGACATCTCATTTGAAAGTCCAAATGATGTTTTGAAAATTTAATATTTTTTGGTTGTTCTAATAATATTATTATGTAAGTTAATTAAATGTATATACATAGATTTGTGATCGTTGCGTTTCAATAAGTATATGAAATAATTATTATTTAGTTAGGAATTGGAAACAATACAGTGACTTTGTTCTACTAATATTTGGTTCGCGTAGAAAATAGGAGAGTTTGTATAAAACATCGATGTTTAAAATACATTCCAGACGTATCATCACAAAAGCCAGGCTAACATTCGCAGCGCGACAAGACTCTATTTTAAAACGAGATAATGACTGTTTATCTTGTCATGTCTCCTTTCGGTGCGAGATAATGCTACGACAAAATTTTGTCACGCCTGCGTATTTTAGCCTGGCGGGTCTCGTACTTTTAGTATATGAGGTATAACATGACGATATCTATTCTGTGTATATACAGGCTGATATAGATTAGACTAGATTATCTGCACTCGCTAAAAAGACATACTATATTATTGTATTCAAATTTTATCATAGGTATTGTTCAATATCTTATCTTACTTTATTGGAAAAAGATATTAAAATCGATAACAATATTATGTAGACGAAGCGCTCGCACCATTGACTCGATTTAAGAAATGGAAGCAACAGCAACACACCAAAGGTTTGGTCCTACCTTCATAACCTTTGGTTTCTATGTCCAAAGGTCTCCACCTCCACAAACTATGTGTTTGAAACACACTTAGCCGACGTTCGCACGCACGTAATAAAATCGCGGCGGGATTTTATCGCGCACTGGATTTTCAACTCTCGGTGTTAATCACAAGCGTTGAGAATCCAACGCGCTGGGACGCACCCTCGTCCCAGCGTGTTGAAAAAACACACTGTTGGATTTTCAACTCTCGGCGCTAAGCAGAGCGTTAAAAATCCAGTGCACGAAAAAAAAATCGCCGCGATTTTATTACGTCCGAGCGAACGTCGGCTTATCGTAATTGCGTTGCATACAATGAGTGTTTTTTCTAATGCATAGTTTTTTTGTATAAAATCAAGAGTCCGGATGTCTTACGTTGCACACTTTGCGTACGTAGAACCAGTTTGTCTCTACCTTAAAACTACGTCCATGGTGTGCCCGCTTAGAAATTAAAATATTTTTTTTTTTCCTAATGTCCTTATTTCGTACCGACCGACAAGGAACATGGGACAAGGAAAATAAGATGAAGATTTCATAAAATGATCTATCTTTTCTGCGAGTGCCGCACTTTCCGTGCAGTCTAAACAAAAGGTGTCGGTCGCTACATCGATAAAGGCACCTTAACATTTTCTTGATTTACGAAAATAACCCTTATCGTTCAAAAGTCCTGAAAAAGTTTAGTCACCTCTATAGATGAAGGTTATTGATGAAAAATATCACTTTAATAACGTTTATCTAATCTGGAGGATGTGTTAAAAAATTGTATTTGAATTCTAACTAAACATGACTGCATCATCTCTTTAGATTATAAACTTATTAGTACTCCTTTGAAACATAATAATGTTTCATAGGACTACTAATTCTATGTGCTTTTATTTATTTAATTTGTAAGCTTACCGTAGCTCGAGTTGGCGGCTATTAGGAAAAATACTGTAGTATTCCTATTTTTTTAAATTATCTAAATTAGATAATGTTTCTTTGCACGCGAAACTAAATTAGGAATCTTACGGTTAATGTTTTTTTATGTATTTTGTAAAATTGCGGTCTCTTGTTCGACCTATGTTAGAGAAAGTCGATACAGTATCGCTAGGTGGTATTTTTAAAATTGCTGCTTTATACAAATTAAGTACTTTCTTTGATAGAAGTAGGTCATATATTTTAATTTTATTTGATTCAGTTTTCATAATAATCTTTCATGTTACGAAATATATGCTCATATAGTGTGAAATAAATGTAATTTCATCATTGTACGTTAAATGTCTTCTGTTATGAAACTCGTAGACTTCTTATAAATAGCTATAGCTTTCAACTGATGTGCATTTCTAACTTAATGTCTGTAATTAAATGGTATTTGTGTGTGTATGGCTGTCGCAAAATTGATATTGTATGTCAAAATTATAATTATGTACATTTAGGCTGTGAGCATTTTGTTAATTTATCTTAAATATTGTAATCTAATTAGTCAAAAAATACCCCACCCTGCTTAAAGTGTCTATGTATGAAAATGTTAAACGACATATTGAACAAAACATTCACCCGTCCAGGCGCGTACTTTTATTTGAATACCAGATCTTTGAACATTAGGCAAGTATGTTGTGATAGTTGGATCTACAAGCTCTTTCTAATATTATATCTGTAAAAACATTTTTTAAAGTATATATTTCAAAATCTTCTCAACTTATTCAATTTTAACTGCTATCATAGATGTTATTTTAATGTAAACTTGAATAATATTCACATAGGTGGCAACACAGAATCACATACACTGCCCAGTTCGATAAGATTTTAATAATTAGTCATTGTAAATCATACAATCTCACGTAGAAAATACGGTTCATATTAATTGTATATAACGACAATTTACCTGAAGGTGTTACGGAGGAACCTGTCCATTTTATATATCTTTTTATAGTGAACACTAGCATGATCTATTTACGCTATAGCCCATCACAAAATTACTCGTCGTTTAGAATGTTTAAACGTGAAAATAAATGTTGTACGTAATTCACCATGTATTGTATTTAATGGTAATCTCTCGAATATCATATTTGTACACGCGTACCCCCTTTGTAGCTACAAATAGTTGCATGTGGATTTCGCTATCGATAGAAAGCAATACATTCGACTTAATACGAATTATCAAAAGAATGTGTCATTTCTTTTTCATGTTAATTAGTTTATTTTCTTCGTGTACCTATAATTATTACGATTATCGTATCGGTGAAGCATGCGGTGGACAGTCACTGGATGGTTTGAGGGAGTATGAAAGTAACGTGGTGCTATCTATCTGATCGGCGTGACTGGAACATAAGACAAAACATGTATTTAAGTTTGTCCTGTTTTTAGAGCTTATTAATATATACAACTTAATATAACTATGCTGTAATTATCTTTATTAATTTTAAGGTTATAATATGTTTGTAATGAGAAGTGGCATATGATGATCGCAAACGTTTTGTGGTACTTATTGTGGTCACATTGTACCCCATTTCGTTTTATGGCTTTGAATTTGTGTATTATATTAAAATGTGTTACTGGAACTAGAGTTTCGGTCGAATATAACTGTGTTATTGAATACAATTTGTGAAAATTAATGAAAATACTGTAAATCGGACTGGAAAGCCAAAGTAAACAGTATTTTATATAAGAGTATTTTATTTCATGGAAACTCAACCCAGTCTCAGTCGACAAAACAATTCTAAAAAGTATAAGCTACTGAAAGAACTTGAAATAATTAAAAAAGTACTCATGCTATTAGACGTTTTTTGAAGTGAAAACTTCTTTCGATGCGTTGAGCGATTTTTGGTTGGGGATTCGCGTCACCAACATGCTTGCGCCGTCGCGTCGTGTTGTATAGGCCCCCGCGCCTATAGAAGCGCATCTAGGTAGCAATGACAAATTAGCTTCGGGACGCCGTGAGCATCGACCAATGAGCGGCCTGCACTGCCCCGTCTCGACGCGCGACGAGTGTGTGCTCCTGAGAAATTAGTGAAAACTAAGTAAGTAGTGTTTTTGTGTGTAATCGACAGTATTTTTTTTGGCTTTTATGGCTTCTCATAGCTGACCTCTGAGGTCATGACTATCTAACTGGGCTTTCCTGTGGCTGCCTTAATCTACTACACTCAAAGCCTCCAACCGGGGCAAAAAACTATGCTAATAAAAACTAGGCGAGCGCTCGCAAAGGGCACCCCCTGTGGGGTACGAACCTCAGCTTGGGGCGTTGCTGGAGGGAGGACATCAAAGAAGGGACGGGCTGGATCAAAATTTTGATCATGATTATTAATCGGGGAGTCGACAGTAAGTGTATAAATATTAATTTTATAAGTACACAGCCCATCATGTTTTGATTCATAAATAAACTATATGAAAATGTTTATAATTATTATTGCTTGGATTGCCAATAGATGTGAAAACCAGACAATGGTGCCGATTCCCTTGTTCACAAACTAAACTAAAGTTCAATGCATCTTTTTCTTTCTATTTCATTAAGAAAAGGACAGAGGATAAATTTTAGTTTAGTCCTGTCAAATTAATCAGCGCCTGTCACTCACCATACAAGCTTAGACGTGATTTCAAAACTTGCCGACTAAAATTACGTCAATTTACGTCAAGCGCTGATTAATTTGACAGGACTAAACTAAAATTTATCTTCTGTCCTTTTCTTAATGAAATAGAAAGAAAAAGATGCACTGAACTTAAATTTAGTTTAGTTTGTGAACAAGGGAATCGGCATCAATGTTAATAATTTCAATTTACAAATTAATTATTTTTGTAATTATTCATAGGTACTACAGTTTATTTATAAATAAAGAAAAAAACTGTAATTCCAAAGTTTTAAGTGTTCACTTATGTCGGCAGTCCCCATGACTGCCCATTTTTCTGAGATCCCTACACCCGGCGGCCCCCGACCCATACATTCAAGGCAATGGCACGTAAAATTTTATCGGAGAGGCAACCGGATGGCGAGTGCTAATCTGGGTTTTGAAGTGATACCGAACCGCCCAGTACCGTCCGATAGACCCCAAATAGACGGGGGCGATCTGGGGGATCGGGGCCTAACATATTTTCTATTATGTGCAAGAAATTTGTGTGTATCAATGCCCTCTGGTTTTGATCAAATTAACCCTTATTTTCGAGGATAAAATCATCGGTAAGGAGTTTCAAGAATTATAATACATTATTTAAATTATAACGATGTTGGGGGGTGGCAACTGGATGGCATTGATACACACAAATTCCTTGCATATAATAGAGCTTAAGGGGACGATGGCTGACTTTTAATGATTTTATACTGAAGATGACGTCTAAACGAGTAGTGTTAGTGATTTGGAAAAAATATATGTTAAATTAGAGCATTTTTTAAATATTTTAATATAGGCATATTTTTGATAATGTTTATATTACATAGTGAAATTAATTTCTAAGTTATGTCTAACGCGGATAAAAAACTGAGAATGACGCAAAATCCATCAAGCGTATTTTTCTGAAAACTTCACCATTTTAAAGATAATTAAATTACTGATCTTTTAGTATACGTTTTTTTATTAAAATACCTTTTGTTTTACGTGTAATAAATTAATAATGCGTCTAATTTGAGACAGCGCTCCTTGATGGGCGAGTCCTATTACTGGTTGGACGTACGACGCGTTGCGTGAGCTCAGTACAGAACACGCAAGCCAACCATTCAAGGTCACTGTCATGTATCTGCGTCTTAAATTTAGAACGTCATATCAAAAAAAAAATGTTAGGCCCCCATATCTCCGCCCCCGGATGGTACGGGGGGTTTCGGTATCACTTCAATACCCAGATTACCACTCTCCATCCGGTTACCTCACCGATAAAATTTTATGTGCCATTGCTTTAACTAATAACAGAGCGCTGGAATTTCCAGGGCTTAGTTCTAGATTTGTTTCATCGGTACTCAGCCCCGGATCTAGCGGGAAGGGGCAAACCGGGGCCCGTGCCGTGGGCGCCAACTTCGAGCGTAGCAGACAAGTGCACCTTTCTATTACTTTCTTTTTTTTACAACAGTTATTACATTATCGATCGATACAATTTGATTAATATGTTGCTGCCAATATTTTCTTTTCGAGAAAATTTGAGTTTCGCGGGCTACCTTAGCACATCCCCCATAAAGGAATGGCGCGGGGCGGCAGACGGCAGACGGCAGATTTTGCTCCGCCTAAAAAAAAACCAGAGGGACTGGATATGTACTCACCTGAAATTCAATTTGTTCCGCGCCATTTCTTACAGTAAATGCTTTTGACTGCCTCGTTGGTCGTGGTCGCAAGCGCTACTGCTGAGCATGAGGTCCTGGGTTCGATTCCTAGATCGGGCGAGCGGTAATAGGATCGCCCCCTATTAGGTAAGTACATTGGACTTAAAAATAAACTGGCGAAATGTGGGTGTACACACTATAGGTGCACTTGCCTAACCCTTCGGGGAATAATGCGTGATGTTATGTAAATGCTTTTAAATTAAAAGATTATTAATTTACATAAGTCATCATAAAAGTTTTAATGTCGACCTCCAGCAGACTACGTCCTTAACAGACCGCTGACAGCTCTCAAATTAGTCAAACACTAAAAGGAACCGTTTCATAATTATGTAAAAATAAATAAAAATATTTTGATGATTTAAAAAAATTCCGCAGCGATTACCGATAAGTGAAGTATGAAAAAAAAACACAAATAATTAGTACTATAACCACCTGTAAGGATATTACGGTTTTCCTCTAGCCGTTTAAGAGATAGGTAGGTAATTAGATTTTTCATACTAGCTTCATACAAATTTTTCGTAAAAAAAAAAATCCTTCGTTTTTGTGCAGAATTAACTCAGAGTGTCCTTTTTGTTTGTAGTAATAAATAATAGAAGCGATATCCGGGAAAAAATCCGGCACTTGCAAATTGAAATCCTGCAGTCTAAGAAAGCCGATTTTCAGCCAACCGTGCGGCGTCGATAGCTGCGCGTTCAAATGCATAGTTTTAGGATCTGTACCCTAATTGCGTAACTTATTTTCGATTTTTTTTCCAACTTATGAAGCAATGGATTAACGATCTGTTTCAAATCGAAACAGATTGTGTTGTATGTTGTATTACGCAATTAGGGTACCTACTGTTCTCGTTCCCCGCGCCGCTGCCATCGACCAGTTCCATTATAAAATTATGTATTTGATCGCACCGCCCCGCTGCCCGCTACCGCCGAGAATACAAGGCCTTATTTATTGAATTTGGATTATTTTCAATAAATATGCAATGTTGGCGCTTTACAACGTCCACGATGGGCCTTCCATCAAATAACTTCTCCCGCTCTGGGCGGAGCGGGAGGGCATGTCAGACTCTGGCTTAAAACCCACCAGTGTTCAACGAAACTTGTGTTTCTTTAGTGGTATGAGGAACAGGGTGTAAAGTTCACTCATCCACCATAGAAAAGGCAGGATCCTCCGACCAGACGGGTGTTGTGTCTGGCGGGCAACTGCCCATCGGTTTGAAGTTGAAATCTTGTATGTATGTCGATCGCTCGGTAAACTCGTAACTGCGCGATGCAGATTTGTGTGACGACATGTCTATGATGCGTAGTTCGTATGTGGCGGTGTAATAGGGATGGGCCATTGAAAAAAATATATCGATATTTATCGTAAGTATCGATATTTTTAACAGTATCGATAATTATCGAGTGAAAAATATCGATATATCGTCAGTTTTTGCATGATTATTCATACATAAATTCTCAAAACATTCAACTTCTTAAAAAAGAATAGACAAACGAATAACAAGAAAATAATTTTTGAAGTGAAAACTTCTTTAGTATCGTTGTGATTTGAAAGTCGATGAAACGAAAAAGCGACAGTAAAAAGAGACAGACATAAATTCATAAGATTTAACGTGGGAGAAAATGAGATAGGAAGCATTATAGTGTTTCTTATGTTCGTAGTTCCCTGAAGCTGAAAAATTTGTTTGTTTGCTTGAACGCGCTAATCTCAGGAACTAATGGTCCGATTTAAAAAAATCTTTCAGTGTTAGATAGCCCATTTATTGAGGAATGCTATAGGCTATATATCATCACGCTAAGACTAATAGGAGCGGAGCACCCATGAAGAATGTTTCAAAATCGGGGGGTTTTTTTTCCTTTTGAGAGCTTCCGCTGCGTGCGCTGCGTAAACGGTTAAAGTTTCGCAAAAATCATGTAGGACAGAATTGTTCCCCTTTAAAAGTTCTATAAAAAAGTCCGTGACAGCATATGTCTATCTTTTAAGGTTGGCTCAGTATAACCTTTTTTATGCTAACCAAATTTGTTCTAAAATAATGCATTATTTGCAAAGGTGTTTTTATAAACATGATATTAATCCTTATCCTAATAAATACATTATTCATCACAAGTATTTAATTTAAAACAAAATTGCCCTTTACATAATTCGATTTCAATGAATATCTTAGGAGATATCGCAGTTTTAAAATAACATCGCAGCAAAATAATGATCAAGTACTGCGCGCGCATTTATGATGTGCAAGGCTAGGCAAGTTATGAGGGGGAATAAGATTATAAAACCCAGTACTTTTACCTAACGTTTTAAAGTTCCACTTTTACTGATAAAAGCGTAATGTATGCTGTTGCGGACTATTTTTTTTAACTTTTAAAGAGAAACAATTCTGTCATACATGATTTTTTTTTTTTAATTTTCTTGAAGCCTTAATTTTTTAAGGTTTCACTTCTACCACGTGTGAATTGCACACGTTATTTTTTTTTTTTTGTAACTGATTTGTTGAAAAAAATTCCGAAAATTGTTAATTGTCTGTTAACATCAGTGTCAGACGTATATGACACTGATGGTTTAATAGCATTAGTATTTTCGTGCACGCAGCCAATAGTCTTACTGTTGTATTTCATAAAGATTGTGGCGTATTTTTTTAACCTTTTAAGCGCTTGGCCAAATATCAATTGGCGTGCCTCTAGCGCGCGGCTAAAAATCGACAAAATAATACCTACAATAAATAAGGAGGAGCAATCGTTAAAAAAAAATAAAAAATAGTCAAAAAGTTTTTTATGTTTTTATTTTAAATCAGCAAATTCAAAATTCAAATTCAAAAGTCATTTATTCAAATTAGGCTGAGAACCAGCACTTTTCGAACGTCAAAATTACATAAGACAGTCCCCCAAAAACGCCCACCCTTCACCACTTCCTAGTGCCTTTAGCTGGGAAGAAGAAGTGGCGCAACAAACTCCCCAGCAGCACAGCTGTCTGTTCAAGTTAGAAAAAAATAAATAAAAATGACTCTATACAATAGTATGCAAAATTATTATGCAACACAAAACATTATTTTAATTAAGTATAAATTATTGGCCATATGTTAGCTAGCACACGCCGATATACCAACCAAAAACATCGAGAACTATACTCAAGCAGAATTAAAAAATAAAAACTAAACGTAAAAAGAACTAAATATCTAAATAAAAGCCTCCAGGCATAAAGGGCGTGCCCGCTTACATAAAGCTGTAAATTGGAAGTTATAAATGATAAACTAGGACCATCGAGGTAAAATAAATGTACAGTTAATTACTAGTAACAATAACAAAACCATGATCAGCAAGACGACCAGTCACCACAAGCAGCACCCGTTCACGAGCATAACGCAAAGATCAGCCATTACCCCCCTCGCCATATTTGAGGGAAGGAGGCAACCCGACTCCCGACGCTACCGCAAGCATTGACATCTAAGGGAGCATGACGAACTTGCTGCCGGTTGCTCAGGTAAAAAATAATATAATCAATTGTCGAGGTCACTAGCCAACCACAAATTGCAATACAAACTCATAACAAAAACATTGTAATGAGTAGATTATGTCAACAATAAAATAAAAATAAATAGACTCGTAAAAAAATAATTAAAAAATTGACTCATAAAGTCAAATAAAATAAAAAAAATTATATAAACTTATACAAACTGTCAGTAGGTAAGTTAAATCTGGAGAAAGAACATAAACATTGTCTTGAGTTAATCACAGCGACCAACTATTCTTATCATTTAAGTAGTCGTTGATACAATAGTATGCCTTTGAACAAAGGTTGGATTTTACTTTATTTTTAAACGCATTAAAAGGCAAATCTAGCATAGAAGAGGGTAGCTTGTTATAAAAGGTTATACCAAGCCCAACAAATGAGTTATGAACCTTATGAAGCCGGTGAAAGGGAGCTCGTAGTTTGTCCTTATTTCTAGTGTTAACATTGTGAATATCACTGTTTTTAGTGTATATTTTGCCTAATATATAAGATGTTGGCGAAAATGAATTGTGATGCCACCGTGAGAATACCAACATCTTTAAAAAAATCTCTTAGAGAAACTCTGGCACGTAGCTGGTAAATTGCTCGAACAGCTCGTTTTTGAAGAACAAATATATTTTGAATGTCAGCGGCTTTGCCCCACAGCAGAATACCATAGGACATAACGCTATGGAAATAACTAAAATAGACTAACCGAGCTGTATCAATGTCAGTGTATTGTCTTACTTTCCTGACAGCGTAGGCGGCCGAACTGAGCCTCCCCGCTAGGCTTGATATATGTGGGCCCCACTGAAGTTTGGCATCTACTGTTATGCCCAGAAAAACTGCCGAGTTCACAGTTTCAAGCACCTCTTTATCTAAGACGATGTTGGGTCCTAGATTTCTAACATTTGGTAGAGCGAACTTTACACATTTCGTTTTCTTGGCATTGAGAACTAGGTTATTTGTCGTAAACCAATCCGTAACCATTGAGAGTGCACTGTTTACGTCGTCAAAATCTTGTCTATTCCTGTCTACTTTAAAAATAAGAGAGGTATCATCTGCAAACAGTACAACGTTACAGATATCCTTTAAATAAAAAGGTAAGTCATTTATATACACTAAGAATAAGAATGGACCCAGTATTGAGCCTTGAGGTACACCTAACTGAACTGGTAGCCCGGAAGATTTCACACCATTAACATCTACACATTGGACTCTATTATGCAAATAAGAATTTATTACTTTAAGAGCTTCGTTTTGGACACCGTAATGACGTAGTTTACGCAAAAGTGTGTCATGGTGCACGCAATCAAAGGCTTTGGAGAGATCACAGAAAACTCCAATAGCATTTTGCGAGTTCTCCCATGCGTTAAATATGTGTTTCATCAGAGCAACACCTGCATCTGTAGTCGAACGACCTTTTGTGAAACCATATTGTTCATCATGAAGAAGTCTGTTTAAATTAAAATGTCTTAGCAACTGCTTGAGTATTAACTTTTCAAATATTTTACTGAATGCAGGTAAGATAGAAATAGGCCGGAAATTGCCAACGTCATTTTTGTTACCCGATTTAAATAATGGTATGACTTTACTACTCTTCATGAGGTCAGGAAAAGTTCCTAAATCAACACATTTATTAAAAGTTACAGCTAAATATGGAGCTACTATGTCTATTATATTACTTAATAGTTTAATGGAGATACCCCAGTAATCACCAGTGTTTTTAGACTTAAGTGTGTTAAAAACATTAACTACATCACGAGGTGTTACATGCTCGAAGCTAAATAAGCTACTACATTTAGGCACACTGCTATGCAAAAGGTTTTCAGCTTTAGACGGGGACGAATTTAAGGAGCGAGTCGTAGTTATAGGTATGTTGGCAAAAAATTCATTAAATGCCTCAGCTACGTCGGCTGCTATATTAACTAATTTATTGTCGACCATAATCTCGAGTTGTTTTTCTTGTTTAACCGACTTACCCGTTTCATTGTTAATAATTTTCCAAGTGGTTTTTACTTTATTATTTGAATTTTTAATTGTAGCCTTAATTTAACCACCCTAATCAACAGAAAGACAGACAGAGTCGTTAAAGTCCATACCTACGGATTTTAAAGCAGGTAGGTATAATATAAACGGGATATTTTTAAATGCACATCAAAGAACTTATCACACATTCATCATCATCATTTCACCCAAAAGACGTCCACTGCTGGACATAAGCCTCCCCAAGAGGGGGGTTTTGCCATAATCGCAAAGCTTGGTAGGCGGGTTGGCGGTAGCAGTATGAGAACGCTGCTGCCCATTCTCTAGTTAGTTCCTTAGTCGCCTACGACACCCACGGCAAGAAATGGGATGGTGCTATTCTTTTACGTCCGGCACCACACGGAACTTATCACCCATCAATTAAATAAGTTTTATAAAAACGTGCCTACGCCAGTCTCTGACAGACTTCGATTTATCTAACCGTGCCCGGCGCGTGGCGTCGTCATAACTCAAACGTGCCGCGCTGAGTGTCATCGCCGGAGCACAGTAAGAGACAACACCATAAGGAACTCAAGTAGGAGTGCCTGTCCGACTTGTAGGTACTGTCACAATACCTTTTTAATGGTAAGGACAACATTCAACACGGTTCCAAATTTGAACAATCAATAGGATATGTAGATAAGTAATATAGTAAATAACAGAATTACATCACAATATTTAAAAAAAACGTTTTTACAAAAAAACCAACCGACTTCCAAAAAACTACTACAAAGTAAAAAATAACTTACATTTCGGAAATCGGTCTTTGGTTTTGTATTTTCGTTATTTTCCACCGACTTCCGAAATTTAAGTTATTTTTTACTTTGTACTTAGTAGTTTTTTGGAAGTCGGTTGTTTTTGTTTTTTTGTAAAAAAGTTTTTATTTCTCGCTTTTTAGTGGGTCAATTTGTAATTTGTCTAAGTTTCATTAGCCTTATGCCAACAGCTCATCACCTTTTACAAAATATTGCTTTTCCCGATGCAGGGACGTTCATCGTTGAGGAGTTCTCTTGGTACTTCACCATCAGCTCCACTTCTCCATATGCATTGTGACGAGCATAAATTGCATTGCAACCATATTAAAGTAATCGAATCGCAACCCGTGAAATACTTATTATTGAGTAGTTCCGGTGGCTATTTGTGGTCTTCATCATCAGTTCCACTTAACCAAATGGTGCTTTCCAAGAGCAACTGCACGAGTTACTATAAAAAAATACCCAAATCGCGATAGGTTTGCCTATAATATTTGAAGAGTTCCCTCGATTTATCTGTGATGCCATCATCAGATCCTAGTTTCCTTATCATGGTACTACCCTTGGGATATCTCCTTTCCAATAAAAAAAGAATCATCAAAATCGGTTCATAAACGACAAAGTTATCCGCGAACACACATAAAAAAACTCCTCAGTAGTCATTGTTGAAAAATAACTATTTTATCGATAATGTGTGTACCCACGAACAACATTATCCATTCGTTTGATCCGCTTGTGACGTAGGCAGTGGTCGCATAAAGGCTTGTGCAGACCAGCGCGACACGCGACGCGACACAAAGACACCGCTCGTCGCGCGACGAGCGGTGCCTTTGTGTCGCATCGCGTGTCGCGCCTGTTTGAAAGAGCCTTTAATGCGACAGCCGCGCTAGACTAACTAGAGAAATTTGTTGCAAACATAAGCGTCTAGGAATGGGAACTAACGTGAAATGTTATCATAATACAAAGATCCCGAGGGATATTTTTCTTATGAAAAACAAGGAAAAGAATTCGTAACACAAGGAAATATGTTAAATAAACTTTATTTCGTATGACACTGTTTATTGTATGCTGAAAATGATGCATTATATCTGATTATTTAATTATTTGTTATTTAGTTTTTAAAATGCGCATTGCATTGTATCCCATCCCTATGGTCGTATATATGCGACACGTGCGTTACACACCGAAGAAAAGTCCAAGCTGTATTTACGTATTTTTGTTTAAGCTTTTTCAAAACTTAGAGCGACGAGACATAATTTTAAGTAATTGTTTTATAAAATATATTTATTTAGTAATGGTTTTAGTTGTACCACGCAGTTAATAGGACGAAAATTGAACGAAAAAATCATACTTGTTTTCTGTCGCAGAAATACGACACGCGCGGTAGGGGCACGGAAATATTTGTCGCATAAATGCGACACAAGCGGTCAAAAGGTTAAAGTTATACGCGAAGAGCATGCAAGGAGTATCTAATAACATTAAACACGAAACCAAAGTTACGTTAATAAAAAATCGAAATTGATACGAATTCGATCTCTAAAATAAATATCGAATATCGATATATCGCGACTAAAAATATCGACGATATATATCGATAATTGTATGGAAAAATTTCGATATTTTTTGCCCATGCCTACGGTGTAACCGCTACATATCTAGCTCCAACTCAGTTCTTTAGTAAATTAAATGAACAAAAGTTAAAAAATTACTTTTTCTTTATTTGAACTAATTTATTTATTACTTCAACAGGAAATGTTTCTATTAACTTATTAGCACAATCTAAACAATATATTTTTTTATAAAATAAACTGCACGCTTTGTTGATACACACAGTATGTCCACAAACAGTACAATCAGATCCCAGTACCAGAATTTCTCCTTTCCCTGGTGGACTAAATGGGTCCTTCATCACATAACTTGGGTACTTAAGCACTACGTTGCGAGAAAATGGTGGATTTGTGCCTTTGTAATGAGATGTCTCATCTAATCCACATGAAGTGCACTTGAAATCATAGATTATCTGCACTGACTCTTCCTTTGGTGTTGAAGCTTCCATAGTGTTACTGTAATGTAAGAAAATAATTTCACATTACTAATTCATCAAATAAATAAAATTTTTTGTGTTCTGTTATGCAAACTGAACCACATTAGTGGCAATTTTCTCTGAAATTATTTGCAATAGAGGCCGCATTCCGTGTTACGTTAAAAGGGAAAATATCGCGAATCCGACCAAAGTCCAAAGTCACAATTTTTACTCAATAACCCTTATATTTTGTGACTATTAAATTAGGTCGGATACGCGATATAATCACTTTTGGCGTAATTCGGAATGCGGCCAGAGATAGGAGTACAATGACCATAGGCTAAACCAGTTGGTTCTTCTAACCAATAAAGGCCGCATTCCGTGTTACGCCAAAAGTGATAAAATCGCGAATCCGACCAAAGTCCAAAGTCACAATTATTACTCAATAACCCTTATGTTTTGTGACTATTAAATTTGGTCGGATTCGCGATATTATCACTTTTATCGTAACTCGGAATGCGGCCTAAGTAATTATATAGCCAATGAAATTTTGCTTAGGGCAAGTTTTAATTTAGCTTATACTTGATAGGTTGTATAGTTATCCAGCTAGTATTTTAAGATATAAAAAACAATTTCATTAAAATAAAAAAAAGCCATGAGAATAGTGCCCGCTTTGAAATCTTCTTTAATGATTCACTTGTAAGTAAAGTAAGTGTTTCATAGTAATGTGAACTTTACTTTTTATGCCTTATAAAGATCATATTCGTATATGCTAATTTGAGCAAGCATTTTATATCGACTGTAAACTATCAATATCTAATAACTAACATTTTGGCCGTTTTCACTTTATTGCTTATCTTCTATCTATGTTAAATATCCCTAATGTGAAATTTCTTATTGAAATAATTATCACCATCTCAAGCGTTTTCTACAATTTGTTAAATAAAAGTTACTTTTGATTCAAATTTATAGAAATTAAACTTTTTTTATGCTTCCCGTAATCATGGTTTTGTAGTTATTCGATATTGATACTACACTGTCGATATGTATATCGTCACTGGAAAGGAGCACTTTAAGATTATCTCCTTTCCAGTGACAATATAAAGTTTAATATTTCAACAATAGAGTTTACATTTATATGAGACACTTGCTTTACTTACCAAAGTAAAGTCAAAGTGCAGTCTGTGAATCTTGGCATTTGAATTTCTCCAAATGGCAAATGGAAAAATTCCTGTAATAATTTAATATCTGGTTAAAAGGGCTACTATTATATATTATTATACTTGAATGAGAATTAAAACTGTATAAAATGTGTTACCTAAAGTTTCATACTGTATAAAAGTTGACATCATTTGGTTTAGGTGACTGTCGTGGTTCCAGGTTTTACAGTGAGCGTTTCTTTAGGAGCTTCTAGAGGCCACCAGTGTGGCTTAATAATTCCAATTTTGTTCAACCCAATATTTATAGAGTCGGATTTTAGTGCTTCTTTTATTCTAACTAAACCTAAACCAACAGTACCCACATGAACTTTGAACTTCCCCAAATTAGTTTTCCTATTCTCAAAATTACCCCAGATTGTGGCATCTCTTTGAAGATCCTCCTCCTGTTTTATATCCATGAGTTTAATGGGCATAATTCTTTTTCTTATTACGCCTGTGTGAAAAACGCGAGCAGTTAATTCTTGACCAATATAACAGCCTTTATGAAAACTGACTCCATGGAGGTAGTCACAATTTGCTTCTAGAGGAAAACAAGTGCCGGGGTACAAATCTTCGGACCCCTCGCTCACACCTAACCTATACCTCAGAGCTTGATACTCCTCGTCATCATTTTTAATAACAGTGTCTTTTCCAATAGTTTGATGAATATCAGCCAGACCTACGTCTGGTGTAGTTATCAGTCTATAACCAAGATCTGCCAGTCGTGGATCCTTGTATATATAAATATTATTTTTCATATCTGAACACAACTTCTTTTCAACGTTTGGAGGCGCTATCAAAGCCCATACTTTGAACAGCTCACTTACATTTTCAACATTTATTTGTCTTTTCAACGTGTAAATCTTTAAATGTTTTTTTAATAAATGTTGAATACCTTTGTCGCATTCAAGGAAGAATGCATTATCAGTTACAGTTCCCCATTTGTGTACTAAAGTATCATATAAAACTCTGCCCTTGGTATTCAAAAACATAGCATACATGGATTTAGAGCCTTCTTCAAAATGTTTCATGTCGTTCGTAATAAGACCCTGAAGAAATTGCGCTGCTTCAGAACCACTAACTTTAACAATGCCCCGGGTTTTTAAAGGGTATGCCACTTTCAATGAATCTTCGGTTGACAAGAATCTAGACCATTTATTGAGTGTAAATCTGTTTACCTGACTTGTAAATGGAATCATTTTTGGAATTTTTATTTAACCTTAACAACACGAAATATTTTGTAATTTCTGATTAAAAATACTCAATTTTCACATAATTTTTTTGTTTTTCTTAATCGTGTAACTGCGGAGACAAGCCACAAGCAAGACAAGTTTAGTGAAGACAAGCACAGATTCAGTGTTGCCAACCCCTACCAAAATTTTCCCCTAAGTTTTTTTTAAATCCCCCTAAAAAACCCCAAATGTAAATTTAAAAAAAAAATGTGCGTAACTACCCAAATCGTTCGTAACTCATAAAATAAAACGCATACTTGTTTGTATTTTTTTTAAATAAAAGGTACTTACTGTACCTTAATACCTACGCGGCCACTAATCATCTCAATCCTCATGTATCGTCGACCGTAGGTTCAATTGAGGTAAGGGACAAAATACCCAAAATGAGTTGAGTATACCGTTTTGTTCAGAATTTTTCGCTCTATCGAATGGTGAATATGAAAAAATTCTAACTTAAGAAAAACAAACCGAAACAGGTTATTAAGAAAAAAAGCTATCGGCGATTTAGTCCGAAAAAAAAAAATTGTCAGCCTCTCTTGAAAAATTGTATTTTGTCCCTTACCTCAATTGAACCTACGGTCGACGGTATGTTTATATTTATGGTAAACACTATAGTGACATTTGATTTCAACTAAACATTGCATTCTTAGTAACAAGCAACATACTAGATGTCGCTAAGCCGCTATTTCAAAAATAAATATGATTCCAAAATAAATAAGATTGAGTAATACTATATTTTCAATAAAATAAATAAATATTAGTAGTTAAAAAATCCCTAAAAATACCCCTAACAATAAGTCACCCCTAAAAAAATCCCATCTGACTTTTTTATCCCCTAAATCTAGGGGGAAAACCCCTAAGTTGGGAACCGTGCACAGATTCACAATTTCACAGAACACTTAATACAATACCCGCGAATACCCACCACAGAATATAATTTATTACATTTACAATGCGGACAGTGTTGTTATCGTAAAAATCTGAACTGCCGGATGTCACAGTCTGGTTTGCCTTAAAAAAATACTAAATTGCCGTTTTTATTATTTATAAAATGTCTATTCCTTTTTGTTTCTTCTCCCTACAGGTTTCTTATCGTTTCTATTACTTTTGATTCATGTACAGACGCCAGCACATCAAGCTACTACAATCTATCAAATTTATTTAATAGATTTTCAACTTTATCGCTGAAGTCTAAGGTTCAAAGTTGATTGGGAAAATTTGACAGTTTCGGGTAGCTTGATGTGCTGGCGTCTGTACCTATAACTAATGTGCAGTTGTCGTTGCTTCTCATTTTGTCGCATAATGTCGCGTGACACCATAAATTTGTTTTTTTTCCTTGATTTTGAATCGATGACAACTGTACACAGGTCATCAATTATTTGAAGGTCATTTAAAAAAATTCTTTTTTGTTTCTGGGTTAGTGGCAACATTGACGAATGTTTTTCTATAGTAGGTACTGTGGGGCACAAGCACAGCCTCTTCAGGGAGTTTCATTTTCGTTTCATTCAGTAAGCTAGTAAAAAAAATATATATATATACGGTCGAATTGAGAAACCTCCTCCTTTTTTTGAAGTCGGTTAAAAATAGCAGCGTTTTACCTTCAAACAAAACGCTTGTTATGTCCGGAGATTCATTCGGGGTACTAATAGTAGATTGTTTACCAAGGGAGCAAACAACTATTTTTAAGGCGAGAGTGTTTCTTTGAATCCAGAGCGGAGCGAAGGATTCTAAAGTAGAATCCTGAGCGCAGCGAGGGATTCAAAGTACTTCACTTGAGCTTAAAATAGTGTTGCTCCCGAGGTGAACACTCTACTTTTTATCACCCTCTATGAGAAAAAAAACGTGTGTGAACCAACCCCCGTCAGGAACGAAGTTTCTTCTCAAGTATGATTTAAAACAAAAATCGCTATCATCTTGGACTTACATTTTGACCTCACTATCAGCTTACTATGAAACGACTCATAACGAAAAATTTGAAAATTTTCACAGCCGCTATCTTGGATTTTCATTTTGACTTCACTATCGGCTTTAGCACTCTCGAAAACTATAAAAATGACACCCATGACGAAAAATTTGAAAATTTTTACTGGCGCCATTTTGGATTTTGACTTTAACCACACCATCGGCTTTAGCACCATTGAAACCCATGAAAATGACACCCATGATAAAAAACAGAAAATTTTCACAGCCGCCATCTTAGATTTTCATTTTGACCTCACTACCGGCTTTACCACCATTGAAAACCATGAAAACGATACCCATGATGAAAAATTTGAAAATTTTCAGAGCCGCCATCTTGGATTTTCATTTTGACCAAATTCACACTTTCTTTCCTCTCTCTCTCTTGCCAGCCTGTTACTTGTTCATACAATGTTCGTGTTTGATCTCTTTGGTGATTGGAACTTTTACTAACAATATCCACGTGCCAAATTCAAATCACTTTTAATCCCTAGGGATTAAAAAGCTATTTTAGTCCCTGTTTACGAGGACTAAACTAGTCATTTTCGAATAGATGTGATAAAAACATAATTTGAGTCTAGCATCTTTCGTTTTCGTGTCACATTTATACAGGGTGACTGGTAATTTGACGTATTCCTTCCAGGACGTGATAGTGTGACCCATTTGCAACAATTAAGCACCCCATAAAGCCTACGCGAAAATTCATGGGATTCGAGAAAACCCAATTTTTTTACTTTTTAAAAATCTCCCAGAATTTGTCACTAAATATCACTTTTCTCCAAACTCTTAAATTGAATGGCCTTCATTGCTATTTGATTGGATTTTCGATGTAACCAAATTTCCCAAAACATCAAAAACTTAAAAGTTAGAGACAGAAGTTTACTAAACATTTTCAAAAAAATTCAACGTACTTGAACTTTGACACTAGTTATCTCAAAATTTTACTGAAGCATGAAGCGTACAAATTAGGGGGAAGACATCTTCATTTAATCAGCTATCTAACGAGGTACAAAGGTAAAAAAATATTTAAGGGGCCGATGTAACAGTCGATAATGGTGTCGATTCCCTTGTTCACAAACTAAACTAAATTTAAGTTCAGTGCATCTTTTTCTTTCTATTTCATTAAGAAAAGGACAAAAGATAAATTTTAGTTTAGTCCTGTCAAATTAATCAGCGCCTGTCAGTCTCCATACAAGTTTAGACGTGATTAAAAACTTGCCAACCAAAATTACGTCAATTTACGTCAAGCGCTGATTAATTTGACAGGACTAAACTAAAATGTATCTTCTGTCCTTTTCTTAATGAAATAGAAAGAAAAAGATGCACTGAACTTAAATTTAGTTTGTGAACAAGGGAATCGGCACCAATGCTGGCAAAGGTCGAATTTGCGAATTGTTGAAATATTAAAAAATTGTGTGATAATCGAATTAAATAATTGGTTTATGCCATCCCACTACTTCTTTATCTCTCAGCAATCCATTCATCTACTCCCCGTAGATGCCATTCTTGTAATATCAAGTGACGCGACAGACCGTCTGCGACGTTGTTGTACCTATGTACACACGGCTACACATCAAGTTATAAATTTCCAGTTTATATTGATCTTGCATTGTATAGGATTTCCGTACAATGCAAGGTCAGGTAATACTGGAAATGTGTAGCTTGATGTGTAGCCGTGTGTACTTGCCTGGAATGTGATGGGGGATTACATGAATGTCGTACAGACGCCAGCACTTCAAGCTACTACAATCTGTCAAATTTATATAATAGATTTTCAACTTTATCGTTGAAAAATAAGGTTCAAAGTTGATTGGGAAAATTTGACAGTTTCGGGTAGCTTGATGTGCTGGCGTCTGTACTTTTGAAGTATGTGAATTTTTTTATATAATTAACTCCATCGCAACTTTAGAGCGTTGTTGACACCGTAAAGCAAACCCCGCCCCTCATAGATTTAAATCGCAAGATTTGCCCTCGCTCTAAAACTGTGGAGCTTACACATTATTGAAAAGCGTTTCCGTGACAAACAAGTGTAGGGACTGCGTTATTGTGTGAGTGTCAGAGAGGGATAGTCGCGTTTCTGTTTCGTGTCAAAACGAAACAGAAACGCGACTATCTTTTGATACGGTAGGACGAATCTAACGATTTAAATCCTTGCTGCTGTCATAATTTTCATGACAGCCGTCATTGCGGTTGTCAAGTGCGGTCACCGCTTTTAAAGGAAACCGTAGCTTTAGGCCTTTCTCACACGGGGTGACAGAAACTCAATCTAAACTGTACCCTAATTGCGTAACTTAGGCCGCATTCCGAATTACGCTAAAAGTGATAATATCGCGAATCCGACCAAAGTCCAAAGTCACAATTATTACTGAATGCGGCCTTATTTTCGTAAACAATTATGCCTAATTTGTTTCATTTTGACAGTTCAACAACATTTATTGCGCTATTTACGTTGTCGAGCAGATTTTTTTTTCCAACTTATGAAGCAATGGATTGTGTAGTATTACGCAATTAGGGTACAGGTTGGCAACGGGCGCAGGCGTTGCCAACTGCGATGCAACTGGTACTCACTTGGCGCAACTCAAGTTGTATCAATTTTAGTCATTTCATCTTTCATTCAACACAGATCGACATGAAAAATTTCGTTGGCAACGACCGAGAGGTTTTCGATGACAACTCAAGTCGCACTGTGACTGGTTGTGTCACCCGTTAAAACTTGTTTTCAACAAGTTGCGACGGGCACTAATAGTCGACGAAATTTCCAATAAGCTGACTTCTCATTGTACGGAAAGCCAATGAATACAGTGGTGCCGATTCCCTTGTTCACAAACTAAACTAAAGGAGATGTTTCATTTTCGGCCATAAAGTGTACTTTAATGAAAAAAAAGGAAAAAATTCCACGAATTGAGGAAAAATATTCTTTCCTGTTTATTCCTCTGATTACTTCGGCACAAAAAATAATAGTTTAACAAATTATTGCCATATTTTATTCATCATGGCGTCGTTTTACTTGCATACTGCTTTCGTCCAGAAATCATGTTACATTTTAACAAAATAATATCATGTAGACGTTATTCAAATAAATATGAAAGGCGTGTATTTCTGTACTACAATAAGATAGCTATCTTATACAACTTTTTTGATTAATTAGAAAGTATGATTCATCATATAAATAAAAAACTGCTTTTGTGGATTGTAGATTTGTAGGTACTTCTGGACGAAAATGGCTAGCTGTCGATAATCGTATTTCTCCTGACAAACGTCAAACATTTTCGGTTTTTATTTTGTGCCCAAAAAGTATTAGATATTATGGAAAAAAACAGTCTTCATTGTATTTAGGAGTTCGTTTCCCAGGTTTTCTGAAGTGTACATGTTATGGCCGGAGTCCCATACAAAAATGAAACGTCTCCTTTAAGTTCACTGCTCTTTTTCTTTCCATTTCATTAAGAAAAGGACAGAAGATAAATTTTAGTTTAGTCCTGTCAAATTAATCAGCGCCAGGTCACTACTCCATACAAGTTTAGACGTGATTAAAACTTGCCGACTAAAATTACGTCAATTTACGTCAAGCGCTGATTAATTTGACAGGACTAAACTAAAATTTATCTTCTGTCCTTTTCTTAATGAAATAGAAAGAAAAAGATGCACTGAACTTAAATTTAGTTTAGTTTGTGAACAAGAGAATCGGCACCAGTACCTACAATGCGAGGTCACCATATAATGGGCCATGAATTGCTTTAGAATCGAAATAAAATAGCTGATAAGAGTTATGATTTGTATTTATTTGTAACTTAAATGGCAAATAATCACTAATTCATAAAATAGTAAACTTAAGTAACTTCTTGATGGATGATTCATTTCCATTTGTAACAATACAAAAATAATAGAAAGTATTATACCTACGTACTTAAACTAACTTTATCTTCAGATTATGCGATAATCATTGCAGCTGAGCGTAGCGAAAAATACCATAAAGTATTCCGCCAGGTTATGTATTATTTGTGTTATGTGAACTCGAGCGCAAAACCAGAACGCACCGTAATATGGCCTGCCTGGGTTAGGTGTCAGGAGTTAATTTTAAATTCACTTATTTTGCGAAACCTCCAAGGAGTCGTCTCGAAAAAGAATAGGTAACTAAACAGGCCCAATTGCCCTAAAAAGCGGGTACTTACACATCTGTACCCTAATAGCGTAACTTATTTTCGTAAACAATTTTGTCTAATTTGTTTCATTTTGACAGTTCAACAACATTCATTGCGTTATTTAGGTACGTTGTTGAGCAGTTTTTTTTTCCAATTTATGAAGTAATGGAATAGCAATTTGTTTCAAATCGAAACAGATTGTGTTGTATTACGCAATTAGGGTACTGGTTTACAGTTTCATAAGTAAAGTCAAAAGAAATAACTCTATTTTCTTGCGACGTGTGACATTTCAATGTCGTCAGTTTTATGCGGTTTGTTGACCGGCGTCACCGTCTGAGAAGTTGAGGCGGAGTTCTGTCCCTGCTCCACGGACGCCGTCACCAGTTCTGTGGTGATCGTAGGCTCTGACCGCATCGACGCGTTGTCACGTTTGCTCGGCGAGCTTTGGTTGGACCGTTTATGATATTTTTGAGTCTTCAACAGGTGTGGGATGACTTTCTGTAAAGAATTTGAAGTTTCATAAATTGATACCAGCATAAAAGAAGAGGTTTTCATTAAAGTACGTTGGCATCGCTAGCTTTCTAGCGTACGATCAGGTAGGAAGCTTCTTACAATAATTTGAGTAGTATAGTGGGTTGGAAATTGCTTTAAAATACCGTTAGGACTGGAGGGTCATTATCTTCTTTGCCATCCAATTTAAAAAAGAACTCTTACCTGTTGTGGGTCCCTAGCAAGATAGACATCCGTGCGTCTGAGCACGAAGTCCGGCGCCACGATGCAGCGAGCCAGCAGTAAGGCGGTGGCGCACGCCCAGCTGGCCAGCACTCCGGCGCAGGCGGCGCGTGTCGCCGCCACACGCCCGCTAAAGCCCCACGTTGCATTCCAACTCGGTTCCAGGAATTCGTTAACTGAAGAACACCTGGAATAAACAACATTCGTGATAATAATTACAAACCAACGTCCGTCCTATTAGCTCAGCGCGCGTCCGCCTTTTTTTAATTCCCTGGGTGGAAAATCCTCATGGATGTCCTCCACCCTGGGGTCTGTTAGACTCCTACTGACTAAAAACCACCCCGGTGTTCCCTTCCCACACTTGGACCGGGGATCATGAGATCGTGCGCCTTCCATAATCCCCGACTGGTGCCGGCCCACTTTTGCGGGCCACCTCATGCCCGCAGGGGGAGTAATGTGTGAGACTCCCCTCGCGACGTCAAATAGGGGCGCGCGTGGGACACTACGCGCCACCACCTTGAGTCCTGCTGGATGCGCGCCAGACGTCCTCAAGTCCGCCGTCCCTCCGGACCCGTTTACGAAGGCTAGAAGAGGGCGTTGTTCGCCATCCGCCGACGCCCGGTCGGCCTGCTACGGATCAGGAGAGTGGTCTCAATCTCCCTCTCCCTTTCCGCAGCCTCGTTCAGCGAAATAATGGTTTCACAGAAGGAGATCACCGCATCCCACGACTCGGCGCTCCCGACCATCGAACGAGCTACAGCTGGCAGCGACAGATCGGCTCCGACTTCTGATAAGAGAGCACGGCGCGGCGCGGCGCTTCCCATGCGGTACACTCTGCCAGTGTATGCTGCGCCGTGTCCTCCCGACAGTGGATGCAGTGGTGGAGCGCGCGTTTTACTGACTCTACCTATGGTAAATACTTTGGTTGGTAATGACTTTGCTGCTCGTTAAATACTGTTAGTTACTTACAATTTTCTCGGAAGGATGAATGACTATGTTTCGATATTTCAGCGAAGGTATAAAATCGAGGGCAATAGTTTGGTCGGGAAGACTGTTCGTAGTTTTATACTTACGTGGTGGAATTAGTGACGTTATAGAAGGCTGCACAAAAGTCGTGCAGGCCTCCGTTGGTTAACGCGAAGCTACGTCCAGTGACCCCGACCATCACCAGTGCAAACACAAGCGCTGGAGGCAGGATACGCCATGGCTGTTGCAGCCTGAAATTGAAAATACGTACAATAAGACTTTATTTACATCTATGAGATATATTTATGTTTGTAAGGAAGAATTAGGATTTATTTCGATGCCGACGAGACCCCAACAGGCTCGTACTAAGCGAGTTTCCAATTCGAATTATATATAATAAAAGCTGCCTTGTAATGTGTGTACGTTTATATAATAAGTTAGCAAATGATCTCAAAAATTTAAACTAGTGGTTCCTAACCTTTTCAATATTGTTACCCTTGTGACCTTTTAGGAAAACTGATTTTACCCCGACCTTAAAATGTTATATTGGTGCCGATTCTCTTGTCACAAATGCCTCTAAACTAAACTAAAAATCACTAAAATTTAGTTTATTCCTGTCAAACGACGATTTCCCATTCTGAAATAGACTAAAGCGACACAACTTAACTAAATTTTAGTTTGACAGCACTAAGATGGCACTGAGATATTAGTTTAGTGAAAATGGCAATTTTGCTATTCTGAATTTGACGTTTTTAACCTAAAATTTAGATTTTCTAACTAAATATGACTATTTTTAATCGCGACTAAAAACATGTGGAATAAAATTGGTTGTCATGAACTAAAATTCACACCAACACCTCGACTTCAGATGAAAAAACAGTACTAAATTTTTTTTTTCTTTTGCTTGTATCTCGAAAACGGTGTGTCCAATCGCAAAAATAATGAAAATTTCGAAACCCTTTATAAAACCCTTAAACCCCTAACACTCTACATGTAGGTAATATTTTTTCTTATTTTCCATACAAAAAGTGAAAAATCCATATAAAACACGTCGAGGCTGCCCCCCCCTGCGCGCCTCCGGCTCTAAAAAGATCACGTGGTTAGGTATCACGTGTGGAGTCGCGATTGTCAAATTCAATTTAGATGTGTCAAAATTATTTTTAAATTTAGAGAATTTATTTTGCAGAATAGCTTTGAGATTTTCATAGTCAAAAGTAAGGAATTTTAGTGATAGTTTAGTTAGTTTAGTTCGGTGTACAAGAGAATCGGCACCAGTGATGGGTAACTCATCATTTTTATATGGTCCTCGCGAGGTCCTTACGAGGTACCCCTCATTTGAGGCGAGGAGTCGTACGTCGGCGTATTCACCTCCGAGCCGAACCCGTGCCGAACTCAGCCGAATTCAGCTTATAGTCCGATGTAGCGGGGCGGACGTGTGCGTCGACTCATAAGTACTCTCGATTCCAATTTTTACGTCTCCCTCATACACATAACTTTCTTTCGCTCATAAATTTTTGATTACCAAAATAAACGAATCAATGACACTTGATTACCAATCTAATACTTATGTTTTTAGAGTTCATAGTTAACGTATAGAGTTCATAGTAATAGCTGCTGTAATGTTTACTGTGTTTTCAAAATTTCTCACCTCACTCATTCTATAGCTCACTCGATAACTCAATACTCACTCGCGAGTACTCGCGTCAATAATGTCAATGTCAAAATTTTTAAGTGAGGACGCGTGAACGAGTGAGGTGGTTCAATGTTGAAATTCGAGTAACTCTTTCAATTTGCGATCACGAGTACCTCAAACGAGGCACCTCATGAGTGAGGGACACATAACACACTAAAATGTTATCAATACAAACAAGACAAGCTAGATAATTCTTACGTATTTTATGAATTAAGTAAAAATTGTTAGTGTGATAGTTGGTATTGTTTTGTATTCACAAGTTTTTTAGGGTTCCGTAGTAAACAAGGAACCCTTATAGTTTCGTCATGTCCGTCTGTCTGTCTGTCTGTCTGTCCGCGGCTTAGCTCAGAGACGCTTAGCACTAGAAAGCTGTTATTTGGCATGGATATACATATTAATCACGCCAACAAAGTGGTAAAATAAAATCATGAAAACTTTTTTTTTTGATACATCCCCTAAACGAAAAGTGAGGATGATTTTTTTTCTCTCAATAATCCCATAGTGTGGGGTGTCGTTGGAAAGGTCTTTCAAAAATATTGTGAGTTTGCATTTTTGGATTTAGGGATACGTTTTCGAAATATTAAGCTTTAAAGTACTAATTTGTGTTAGAGTCAAGTGTCCCCCCTACAAGTTTAATGGTTGGTTTTGGGTATGTGAAAAAATTCACGGCAGTAGCATATATAACGAAATTAAAAGGAAAACTATCACAGCTAAGTAGGCTTTACAAGTTAACGAGTTATAATCAACCAACTTACATTTTCGGTTGCAAAAACATGTTCTTCAACCACAAAGTTAAGTTTGTTCTTGGGATAAATTTTATTCATCCCAACTACGGAACTCTTCATTGTGCGTGGTCCGACACGGACTTGGCCGGTTTTTTATGTTAGGTTTAGTTTCGTTTAAAGCGCATCTTAAGTCATGTTCCACATTGAAACAGTTTCTGGCCTTTGTTTTCAGTGTAACCGAAGTTGAAAAACCACAATCACATCTATAGGTGGTTGCAAAGGGTACTTATAAGCATTTTTAAACCTCTGTTAGCTATTAACAGGATATTCAGACTACGTTCTTTGTTACCCCCATAGAATAGCTGATTTACCCCGCGGGGGTAATCACCCCCAGGTTCGGAATCCAATGACTAGATTATTTAAAAATAAAGTTCACGAATGGTATTGTGTTAATAGTTTCTATAGTGTTAAAGATTTAATTGACAAAAAATGTTAATGTACAAGTCAAACCTACTGATAAATTTGCATGCTGATTATTATATTGGCAAAATGTGTTTTGTTCTAAATTGTTCTTTTACCATCTTTTTATACCGTGTTTTTATACAAATAAATATATTTTTATTCTTCTTTGGAAATTACCAATGTGTTAGATCTGTATAGCCACATTTCTTATTTCCATACAGTAATATTGCCAAATTAATCAAAACAAAGAAACATTTGACATCTATTCGTGACGTTGCCCACTTTCAGAATAAACTAACCAGTTTCTTTTTAATTATCCGACATCGTTAACGAGACTTTTCAAATCTTCCGCATTTCGACCTCGTTGGACTATAGCCAACCAGTGCTTGTTCTAGTTGTTCCAATTACAAATTTTGTCTTGTATTTAATTTGTTGTTGTCACACAATATTGTCCCCAGATTTAAAAAAAATGTGTTGAGGCTTGTCTCAAGACTTCCTTTTTAGGTTGAGCCGAATACCGAAGTAAGTAATAATTATTATTCCAAAATATATGAAGTAAACACAGATTCAAAGCCAACTTAGGTGTAGGTATTACTCGTCAATTCATCGTGTTTCAAAACGGATTAAATTAGTTCAACAAAACAAACGGAAACTCCACTGACGTTGATATTCAATAAATTTTCCTTATATTCACCACGTTTTCCCTATATTCCTTATTACCATGTTGAGTCACTAACCCGGATCTGGTGCGTCCTCCCCGGGGACACATCGTGAACAGGGTGATCCACACGATAGCGAAGATTATGGACATAATGGGCATGTACTCTGCAAAGTCACAATCGGTGTTCGTCTCGAACAACGTCCTGGATGTGTCCAGTGCTAAGCGATGCGTTTGGTTCTCTGAAACCAGTTTGAGAAGAAAAATAAGTTAGTAGCTCACAAATGTGACCTAATTAGTCAAATTGCAGCAATTAATTTCCCTGACATTCCCAGTCAGGGACATTAATTGTTAAACAAATTGATTACCAATTTAACTGTCCATATCCATGTCAATTCAAAATTCAACTGTCATTTTTTGACAGTTATATAGGTACGGGTTATTGGTTATACGTCGGCGGCAATCCGCTAAGGGGATGTATGAGAGGTCATTTGCAACCAAATTACCCCTGATGACCCCTATCTATGCCAATGTCAACCATTTTCGAGTTTTTTTTTTAATGTATGAAGTAAAATACGAGTACAAGGTCTATATGTAATCTAAAAACAAAACCATGCAATTATGTCGCTCCGGTATTCAGCACCCCGAAAGTAAAATTATGGAATTTACAATAAAAATGCGACTACTTTTATTTAAAATCAAACGCAAACCAAAATTGTTAGTTAATTTTGCCTCACAGTTAGTCATTAAAATTAAAATAAATAAGTCAATCCACACGCAAGGGTAAGAAGACGAATTCCTGTTACTTTTAAGTTTCCGTTTCACGAAGAGAGTTATAGAGAGATGACTAATCCATGGTCTACCAGTGGGACGCGTTTCAGGCCCTTGACAAACAATTCAATTATAAGAAGATGCACATTATGGGTTTTAAGTAAAGGCAGAAAACAAGGGACTCTCGCCCACTAATGGTGGGACTCAAACACCAGGCGAAATGTAGGTGTATCTCCTTCACCTTTGCTTTACCCTCTGGGGAATTAACAAGCTAAAGGCTCCCAGATTTTCCTTTCTGACAAAACATATATTTTCTTTGCTATTTTGCACACCAGTACACACAATACAGTAAACCAACGTAAGCACGGACGTAATAAAATCGCGGCGATTTTTTTTCGTGCACTTAATTTTCAACCCTCTGTTTAGCGCCGAGAGTTGAACATCCAACAGTTTATTTTTCAACGCGCTGCGATTTTATTACAGCCGTGCGAACGTCGGGTAATAGTTTGCATTTAGGCGTATAAAAAATTTAGGTACTTAAGAGGCTGGCGACACGGCTCGCAATCGCAACTACAAATCTAGATGTTTGCAAAATTCAATTCCAAGCACGTTGCGCTAGTGTGAGTGCCTGTCGGAGCGATATACACCTACAGTGAGCAATACTACCACACACACATTGACAATTATTGCTTGACGCGATAGTACTACTAGCTTTCGAAAATTTATGATTCCGTAATACAAAAAATTCCGTTTTTTATTGTATTTCCGTTTTTTTTTTCGATAATTTGTAACTTGATAACATAAACTATGGTTCTGCGGAAACAATATTACAAATATTGTTGTTAATAATACAGAAAAAACGATATGAAAACATGTCATTAACGCTGTAAAAATGTATACGAAATGCAATTCGCTTACACTTCATTTAAAGGTAAGTTTTTGGAAATAAAAAGACGTAGGAGCCTAGATAGACTGTCTCAATCCGAATATCAACATAATATGGTGGAAATATGCTCAAATTGTAAATGATTTATGTACAGACGCCAGCACATCAAGCTACCCGAAGCTGTAAAATTTTCCCAATCAACTTTGAACCTTAAACTTCAGCGATAAAGTTGGAAATCTATTAAATAAATTTGACAGATTGTAGTAGCTTGATGTGCTGGCGTCTGTACTACTTTTGTATGGACAATTCATGCGTCGCCGCATTCTTAAGTTTTAATTCTATTGTTTCATGTTGACAATTTTTACTGCCTAGACATGAAGTGACGCTTCGTAAAACGTATTTTTACGGTAAAATAATAAGTATGATAGTATTATCGATATCGAGGCATTCGAGGCAAGATTCCTCAATAAACAGGTTGAGAACTTACCGGTAAAGAACGCCTCGCCATCTAACGTTGCCTCAGTCACAACTGTTGTCGTGTTATTGTCGTTTGTGTGTCTCTTCACTTTCTTATTCTCATCTGTACTAGGGACGGTTGCATTACCTTGAGCATCATCAGTCACATTCTTGGTAAAGTCTTGTATTTCAGTATAATTTTGTGTTTCAGGAGTCTCAGGCACCTCAACGGTATGGAACTCGAGTTTACGCGGATACAAAGGGCAGTTTTCGCCAACCATCGCCTTCGTATTTTGCAGGAATACGTAATTGGTGATACCGAAAACGGCAGCACAGACGTATAGTATTAGATGACATGCTGAAAAGAAAAAAAAAACTCTTATGAAACAGATAAAAAACAGTGTCTTCTTCTTTTCGTGTGGTTAGTGACTAACCTGGTGTCAGATTTAGCCAACGTTAGCACGGACGTAATAAAATCGTGACGGGATTTTATAACGTACTGGATTTTCAACTCTCGGTGTTAAGCCGAGCGTTGAAAATCAAGTGCATGAAAAAAAATCGCCGCGGTTTTATTACGTCCGTGCGAATGTCGGCTTAAAGCCGCCCATGGGCCTCTGACTTGGCTTCACATGGTATCGAGAAATATCTCTCAGGCACGCTGGTTTCCTCACGATGTTTTTCCTTCACCGTTTTTGAAGCAGGTGATAACTATTCAATACGCACATGAATCCGAAAAGTCAGAGATGCGTGCCTTGGGTTCGAACTCGAGACCTACGACTTGACAGTCCTCCAACGGTTACACCACTAGGCTATCACTGCAGTTAAAACAGTGTAATAAAATATTGGTGCCGATTCCCTTGTTCACAAACTAAACTAAATTTAAGTTCAGTGCATCTTTTTCTTTCTATTTCATTAAGAAAAGGACAGAAGATAAATTTTAGTTTAGTCCTGTCAAATTAATCAGCACTTGACCTAAATTGACGTAATTTTAGTCGGCAAGTTTTTAATCACATCTAAACTTGTATGGAGAGTGACAGGCGATGATTAATTTGACAGGACTAAACTAAAATTTATGTTCTGTCCTTTTCTTAATGAAATAGAAAGAAAAAGATGCACTGAACTTAAATTTAGTTTAGTTTGTGAACAAGGGAATCGGCACCAATAAGTAGCTAACGCATGAGGTGTTTTAATTTTCAAACAATGGGAACATTATTATTTGCATAGATAAGTAGATTAGATATTATACGTTCTTCGGATTTCTTTTACACTTCTTTGAGTTCTCCACTGCTTGACATATACCTCCCCCAAAGGATCGTCATATCAACCAATGCTGCGCTGGCCATACCCAGCGGATTCCCTCAACCTTCACGGTGGACGCCGCGGTCCACCGCCGCGATATCAGGGTCATCATAAACCTTTCTTCCGATTAGTATCATACTAAGTATACATATTGAAAGTCTGGCCACGCTAAATCTGCATAAGTAAAAAAACGGTGGAATTTGAAAATCTACAACCTTGTTTTTGTTTACACTAAACCTCTTAAGGGGTCATTGTACTCATCATTAGGAACAACTTTCACTATGGGACCAAAGCGGAAACCGCGAAAAAAAATTCTGCTGTTCCCTACATTTATGTTCGCATATCTCGTCGAAATGTAGGGAACAGCTGATTTTTTTTTCGCGATTTCAGCGTTGGTCCCATAGTGAAAGTTGTTCATAATGATGAGTACAATGACCCCTTAAGAGGTTTAGCATAAACAAAAACTAACGTTGTATAGACGGCAACACCATCCTGTCCTACGAAAAAAGAATTTGATACTTTGTCTTTTTGGTTTTGATAGGTTACTTTGTTTAAATTCTGATTTATTCCTGGTAAAGAATAGTCATTTTAGCACGATGTAGTGTGGATTTGATACATTTTTGTCATCGTATGGAAGTAGAGCCTATGCTCTACTTCCATACGATGACAAAAATGACCTATGTACGACATAGTCTATTAATGTAAAAATCAAAAGGCAAATTATCAAAATACATAGATCTACTTACAATCCCGGAACTGACATAACTGACTGATGTAAAAGTATACCATATATAAAACTTTTTGGGGTTGCCCATTTATTCCATTGCAGACTTAGCGTGGCCAGACTCTATGACGACGGCATCATTGTTACTGTTAACACCAACGCAAGGAAGGCCTTCATTTAAGTAAGTAGGTAAATGATAAATGATCTGATCAACTGATCAAAAACTGGTCTGATCGTTTTGGGTTGGCGGTTAATCCTACCAAATGTCAGGCTATCACTGTAGGGAGCTCCCATGGTATGCGGAAGCTGAATGGCTTAACTGTGCCACCTGTAATGTTTGACAACTCAGTCATCCCGTTTAGCTCCGATGTTAAGGACCTCGGCTTGCATGTGGACACATGTCTTGACTGGCGAAAGCAGGTCACGACTGTAAGTAAAAAAGTCACCGGAACGCTGCGGTCGCTCTATCGGTTGATAAATCTTCTCCCATCACACATTAAGGCAATGCTTGTACAGTCCCTAATCTTTCCCATAATAGACTATGGTGATGTGTGTTACTATGACCTGAATGCAGATCTCCTCAATAAACTTGACCGCCTTCTAAATAACTGCATTCGATTCGTCTTCAATCTTCGTAAGTATGATCATGTGTCTGCGCATCGATTACTTTTAAAATGGTTACCCATACGTCAGCGCAGAGAGTTGAGGGCTCTGTCTATGTTGTATGCTATACTCGACAAACCCACTTCTCCTACTTACCTCACTTCCCATGTTCAATACCTATGCTCTGCCCATAATAAAAATCTTCGTTCTACCAACAATCGTCTTCTACGTTGTCCTTCTCACCGCTCCGGTTTTTTTCACTCTTCTTTCTTTGTCCAGGCGGTATTTCTTTGGAATGCGCTCCCTCTGAACATCAGGATGGCAACCAGTCGGTTATCTTTCAAAGTGAAAGCACGTGAACATATTCGTGAAAAGTTGGCAAAATCTTTGCAGCGCTGATTTGCTGGATTTGTTTTCTCCTCTACCTATCGTTATTTCTCCTGACAAAGTTTATTCGGTTTATATGTATGTATTTATGTATCTATGTACTAGTATGTATTCATTTTCAAGTTATCTGTCATTTATGTTGCACCTGCCATGTTTTGTCTCTGCATCACCCTAAGGTTGACTGGTAGAAAATGCCTTAGGCATTAAGTCCGCCTTTGTACAGTATTTTTTTTACTTGTGCATAAAGTTTTAATAAATAAATGATTTTATTTCTGTAAGTAGGTTTGTACAAACACTTTTACACGTCAATCATATTTTAAAACTAGATGAGGTCGGCGTTTCCTATCTGACTACTCTGAGAAGAAAGGCCGAAACAAACTCAGAGGTCTCAGTCTCTTTTAAAGTCCAGACATAATCTTGGTCAGATCATGTGAAGGCCATGTGGATTGGTGTCTGAAGTGGTCTTTTGAGGAAAGCACCACACAGATTGAGAGGGCCTGTCCAGTCAGTGCACGCATTTGTCAGTTATCGTGCAGCTCAACTCAGAATTTAAGGAGCTCAACGATTCGACGAACAATACCAAAAAAGAAAAGGTACCTTTGCTTTGATCATGGTGTAGGCTGTAGGTAATGCAAAACTACCAAAGACTTTTAAAAGTGTAAAAAAATTCAACTGGCTTAAAACAAGGTGTGGTGCTGGCAAACGTGAGCTCATAATGACATAAGACCGATAAACGATGAGTACATACTCGAATGTACTTGTTATCCGGTTGATTGAATTAACGATTAGTCTATGTTCTGCTAAATATGGTGATAAACTCAAGGAATAGGATTCATTCACGTAGGTACACAAGGGTGGCAGGGAAAATTGTTACCATGGATTCAGTACATGATTCTGAACCCCCCCGGCGTTGAAATTTTCGTCGATTTAAAAAAAAAATCTGCTGTTTTGTTTCATAGAAAAGTGTACCTACGCGGTCAAAATGTATGGAACAGCAGATTTAATTTTTTATAACCGACGAATAATCAAATCAATCAATCAATCATAATCGAATCAATTAATCATTTACTGAATCCATGGTAACAGTTTCCGCGTCGATGTCCCTGCCACCCTGTATACCTAATTAATTCAGGAGTCACAAACTGGCGGGCGGCGGTTCGGGTAAACAGTAGCTAAAACTTCATCTAAAAATATTAAAATAAAATTTCAGGATTCAATAGCAATAGTTCAAAGTAATTTTCTTAATAAAAATTGATGTTTTCAATCTTGGTTGTTTCTAATCGTCTACCAAATGGACCGCGAAAGTCATACAAAACGGACGCCCAATTAAACTAATTTGTGATCCCTGACCTAACCTATGTTATGATAAGTACTTCCCGCCTAAGCCGACGTTCGCACGGACGCGCGTAAGAAAATGGCGGCGATTTTTTTTTTGTGCACTTTGTTTTCAACGTTCGGCGTTTTCAAGTTGAAAATCTAGTGCGCGATTAAATCCCGCCACGATTTTATTACGTCCGTGCGAACGTCAGCTAAAACCATAGAAATTTTCTTATATCTATGGCTAAAACCTAAGTTGCCGTAAATAATTATTTCGGTGAATGTGTGATTTCTTTTTAGTCAAGACTAACCGATTCATATTTAAAAATAAATAACATTGAACCGTCTGTCTGTTATATTTCCGAAAAAATCTGTTTATTTTATCGGTCTGTTTATTTGATAACTGAACAATATTTTATAAACACTGTTCGAGATAACAAGTCATGTAGATATACACCTATTAATAATTTAAAATGCAAGTACACCACATGTGCACAAACCTTTAAATGTGCTAAACAGAGCCTTATCATAAGTCTGATATTTTGAAATGTAGTTCACCGGTGTACAGTGGGCTGCATCAATGAGTCATTTACGTTAAAAGATAACGATAATTTATCTTTGAAATGTAGTACAAAATAGTCTTTCATTAAAGACATTTTTGTGTAGGTAAAGTTATGCGCAAACACATTGGGGCTAAACATAGATAATAACGTTAGTGTCTTATGACTTACATCGAAGTTTAAGCATCTACTAGGGATTGACAGTTTAGTGACTGCTATGTGACTGCCATGGGCGCTGGGAGGAGGGTGCAAGAAGGTGCACTCGCACCTCCCTGGCTTCAAAATAAAATATAGGTGTTAAAACATTCAGAACTAAAGAAATATCCGAAAACGCCTAACACTAGGTAATAGAGAAGAGATCCTAAAATTTTCGAGCTAGCTTCGCTCGCTCTTGCATTCTGCAATCTCTGAATTCTAAAGCATTAGACGACAAAGACGACAAAGTACCTATCGAACGCGAACTCCTATTTCCGAAAATTGAATCGGCCCTAGGCGGGGGGGGGGGGGGCTAACATTATCGAGCTTGCTTCGCTCGCTCTTGCATCCTACTCTCACATAGTTAGTCCTATCCCATTTGAGGTGAGACGGAAAAACCTCTTATTTTTTAAGCTTTTTTGCGTCGACAAAGTTACTCCTTGGAATGGACAAACGATAACCTAACATATCCGAGGTGAGCTGCAAAAATGATCGAGCTCGCTTCATGGAGCTGAAGATGCACCCCCTTGAAAACATGGACGCCGGCGCCCATGGACTTCATAAGTCTTAATAATGAGGCATAAATATAGAAATTTACATGGTTGGCAAACGTCAGTCCTAGCTATCCTTCTTCCTATTGGGTATTAGCATAATAGCATAATCAGCCTATAATGTTCCACTGCTGGGACACAGGCCTCCTCTCTTCGAGAGGGAGTGGGCTGTAATCAATCTACCACGCGAGCCCAGTGCGGATTGGTAGAATGTCACATGTCTTTGAATTTTTGGTTCTAGGACATAGTTTCCTCACGATGTTTTCTTTCACCGTTTTGAGAGCAGTAATGATGAAATTATTTACACAAAGTAAAGTGCCTGCCTAGGTTCGAACCCACGACCTAAAACTCGTAAGTCGGGGCCGTTATCACTAGGCCACCACTGCTCCTCAACAAGGACCTCACACTCCGTTCTCCACTCACCATTCGTTGCGTTTAGCAGGAGTCAAAAGCATACCTGGTAAGAACTGCTATTAGTCATATCAATCTTACCTTTCCACACGTTCAGAGAGTTGGAGGACCTCTCCTCCAGCTCGAAGTAGTCGTATAGAAGTATCGTCATGTTTGCTTCACTCCATGTTCATGGCAGATCTGGGAAAGATAGAGAAGTTCCTTGTAATTAAAGAAATTGAACTGGTCGATGTTGAAGGTTGTGCTAAACCTTGCATTTTCTGATACATATCTCTGATGTCAGGACTTGAGGACTGCTGACTTTGAGAACCTATTAGTCGTAAAACAAACAAGGTGCTTAAGGAACTTATTTACCTACCTACTGATGAATTCAGTGGTTTTCATGTAAAAAATAAAGTTTTTTAAACATTTCTTCACTAAACACAATGGTATTTAGAGCATAGATAATACACTTATTACATTTAGAGAAAGGAACTTATACTCACGGGCGAGATGAGTAAAATCATAGACTATAATAGGTATTTGGGATGCTAAATAATATCTACTTTAGTCTATGATGTAACTCTACAAAAACCTCTTTTGGGCGATGAAAATCATGGTACCTTGGTAAGAGTGATATATGAATTTTGGTGAACCAAATTAGAGTCCTATCTAATTTGGTTAACCAAAATTGACGTCCGTTCCAGGCGTTTGACACGCTAATATTATTAATTTATTAGTTAAGTAGATTAGCCATTTATTTCCACTTTTGTAGGTCAATTAGCGTATTGAACTGGGACATCATGGCGTCCCTGGAGTAGCTGGAGTCAATAATTTACGATCCGAATTTATGTACCTAGATATTCCATAAGGCCATGAAAGTTCGTGTTTTAATACCGAAAGTAGGACAAATTCGTCGATTAAGTAATGTCGGCGCTTCGTCGAATACAATTGGCTCCAATGGTGGTTTTAAATTAACTCTCTTGCACAATGGGTTATTTTTAATGTACTGTGTTAGTACTATACTCTAGGTACCTCAAGGTTATGTGGTTTCCTGTGGTGAGTTTATGTGGCGTTCTTTCACAACTTAGAATGTTTATTGTCTACATCGATTGTAGACAAGGCTCGGATACCGGTTAAATTTTCAAACCGTTGTTATGTACTTGACGCAAAAACCTTTACATTCGGTTTCGTTCGTATATACCGGTTTTTATAAACCGATTTTGGAGGAGTTTTTACATAAAGATTTTTTTCGGATTTAACGGTTTAGAGCAATATTAACCGGTTTTTTGTTTGGTTTTTATTCAGCGTGGCATCCTCACAAGTAATCACAAATTGCAACGTGGTTTACCAACATGACGCTCGTCGACTAAACCGGTTAATTTAGGTTAAAACAAAGTTCTTAAAACGTTCGGAGTAAAACTCAAATAAACTGGTTTTAACCGGTATTTTTTAAACCGGTTCCGAGCCTTGATTGTAATATATTGTTGGACAACGCCACGTGGAAGTTGCGTGAAGTCTACTACTTCAAGCACTTCCTTGTTAAAAGGTGACACCCAAATGTTGTAAATAAGCGCACTTATGAATATATTTAAACAGGGTTTTGGTAATATGTCGGCAATCCATAGGGTGTAGGAGAGGTCATTTACAACCAAATGACCCTCTATGACTCCTATGCAAATGTCAACAATCTTTAAGTATCTAACTTGACATTTTTTTATTCATTTTAAAATAAAATTACTCGAAAATGGTTGACTTGCATAGGGTTCATAAGGGGTCATTTAGTTGCAAATGACCTCTTCTACATCCCCTTAAGGCTCCGTGCCGCCGCACCGCACGAAATCACTGATTTTGATCAATTTTGTTTATTCGTTGTGAGAAAGGGGACGAGAATTTAAACAAAATTATTTGTGATTTGAAAAGTCCAATTCTTCGTCTTGTACATAGGGGAAAGGGATTTTTGAAATAAATTAAGGATTCGTGGGAAATCACTAAAATTCGCAACAAGTTTTCCAAAAAATGACGCGAGACTGACGTTTGATCGTTTCGTTAGAAGAAACTGCTTTTGATGTTGAAAATTAAAAAATATCATCAACATCATTATATGGTCTACTTGTACATAGGGGAACCACTTTTTTCAACTTTCATACAAAATATAGCAGAAAAAAAATGTTGAAATAACGTAACTTTCTCAAAACTTCAAGCCAAATAAATATTTTTTTCTAATACTTAGAAACACTTTTAAGAAATTTTAAAAATTATATATTAATTTTAAGTTAATTGTTTAATAGAATCTAAATTTTATTTTATAAATAAACAATTACTTCATTACGTAAATAAATGGCAAAGTGAACTATATAAACGATCGCGGAAAATCTATTCCGTCAGTAGCGAACGGGCCTTCCCAGCGTGAGGACGTATCACTTTGCGTCGCAGCACGCACACACGCACGTACGTGTCCGATGTTAACATATTCCAGAAATTGTACGTCGACTACCACATTTTGATCCGCATTTTATTTTAAAGTACTTTGCTTGTTTTTGAAGAACATTAAAATTTTGCATGCCTGGCAATAAATAAAATACCGGTGTACGTGTGTTCGTAATTCTTCTTATCCTAAACGGCTTGACTGATTTAGATGTTTTTTTTTTTAATTCTTTTTGTGTAACTTGGATGGTTCATAACTATAGTTGGACTCGCGTGGCGCTGTTGTCGCAGGACAACATCTGCCTGCTGGGTTCACTAGTTATATTTTGACTTTAGATTTCATAGTTTTGAATGATTTTTGGTAGGGGAAAAAGTTATGGGTTCGCGTCACCGATATGCCCGCGCCGATATGCTGTTGTAGCAATAAGTGAAGTATTTTTGGAACGAAGTTCTTTAACGCTACTGAAGACTACTTTAAGTCAAAATAAAGATCCAAGATGTCGGCTGCGAACATTTAAAAATATTTCGTCATGGGTATCGTTTTCATAGTTTTCGAGGATGCTAAAGCTGATAGTGAGGTCAAAATATAAATCCAAGATGGCGGCTGTGACAATATTCAGATTTTTCGTCATAGGTGTCTTTTTCATAGTTTTTGAGGATTCTAAAGCAGATTTTGATGTCAAAACGTAAATCTAAGATGGCGGCTGCGAAAATTTTCACATTTCTTCATAACATCACGCTATCAATTTCAAAGTGTTGGGCCCTTTGAAATTGATGGCGTGATGTTATGAAGAAATCTCATTTCCGCAACTTTTTCGCGCAAGTGGGTTCGCGCAAGTGTTTTTCGCGAAAATGTCTTTCGCGCAAGTGTCTCAGATCCCTTTATGGATACTGGTGCCAATTCTCTTGTCACAAATTAATGCCTCAAAACTAGACTAAAAATCACCAAAGTTTCGTTCATTCCTGTCAAACGATGATTTCCTATCGTGAAATAATTTTAGAATATATTTTATTTTGACAGCACTAAGATGGCAATATGGTGCCGATTCTCTTGTATACCGAACTAAACTTACTAAACTATCACTAAAATTCCTTACTTTTGGCTATGAAAATCTTGAAGCTATTCTGCAACAAAAATTTTCTAAATTAAATTTAAATATATTTTGACACACTAAAATTATATTTGACAATCGCGAGTCCACGTGGTATTTATTTGCCCTACCCCGTGAATTTTTTTTAGAGCTGGAGGCGCACAGGGGGCAGCCTTGACGTTTTATATAGAATTTTTACTTTTTGTAAGGAAAATAAGAAAAAATATTACCTACATGTAGAGTGTCAGGGGTTTCTACATGTAGAGTGTCAGGGGTTTAAGGGTTTTATAAAGGGGATCGAAATTCTCATTATTTTTGCGATTGGACACACCGTTTTCGAGATATATGCAAAAAAAAAAAAAAAGGTACAGTACTGTTTTTTGCACCTGAAGCGAGGTGTTGGTGTGAATTTTAGTTCAAGATAACTAATTTTATTCCGCACCTTTTTAATCGCGATTAAAAAAAGTCATATTTAGTTAGACATGGGTGCCGATTCTCTTGTACACCGAACTAAACTAACTAAACTATCACTAAAATTCCTTATTTTTGACTATGAGAATTTCAAAGCTATTCTGCAAAATAAATTCTCTAAATTTAAAAATAATTTTGACACATCTAAATCGAATTTGACAACCGCGACTCCACACGTGATACCTAACCACGTGAATCTTTTTAGAGACGGAGGCGCGCAGGGGGGGCAGCCTCGACGTGTTTTATATGGATTTTTCACTTTTTGTGTGGAAAATAAGAAAAAATATTACCTACTTGTAGAGTGTTAGGGGTTTAAGGGTTTTATAAAGGGTGTCGAAATTTTCATTATTTTTGCGATTGGACACACCGTTTTCGAGATATAAGCAAAAGAAAAAAAAAATTCAGTACTGTTTTTTCATCTGAAGTCGAGGTGTTGGTGTGAATTTTAGTTCATGACAACCAATTTTATTCCACATGTTTTTAGTCGCGATTAAAAATAGTCATATTTAGTTAGAAAATCTAAATTTTAGGTTAAAAACGTCAAATTCAGAATAGCAAAATTGCCATTTTCACTAAACTAATATCTCAGTGCCATCTTAGTGCTGTCAAACTAAAATATAGTTAAGTTGTGTCACTTTAATCTATTTCAGAATGGGCAATCGATTTCCCATTCTGAAATAGACTAAAGTGACACAACTTAACTAGATTTTAATTTGACAGCACTGAGATGGAACTGAGATTTTCATTTAGTGAAAAAAGCAACTTTACTATTCTGAATTTGACGTTTTTCACTTAAAATTTAGATTTTCTAACCGAATCTGACTATTTTTCGCGATTAAAAACGTGTGGAATAAAATTGATTGTCATGAACTTTAAATTCACACCAACACCTCGATTTCACATGCAAAAACAGTACTGAATCTTTTTTTTTTCTTTTGCTTATATCTCGAAAACGGTGTGTCCAATCGCAAAAATAATTAAAATTTCGACACCCTTTAAAAAACCCTTAAACCTCTAACACTCTACATGTAGGTAATATTTTTTCTTATTTTCCACACAAAAAGTGAAAAATCCATATAAAACACGTCGAGGCTGCCCCCCCTGCGCGCCTCCGGCTCTAATTCACGTGGTTAGGTATCACGTGTGGAGTCGCGGTTGTCAAATTCGATTTAGATGTGTCAAAATTATTTTTAAATTTAGAGAATTTATTTTGCAGAATAGCTTTGAGATTCTCATAGTCAAAATTAAGGAATTTTAGTGATAGTTTAGTAAGTTTAGTTCGGTATACAAGAGAATCGGCACCAATAGCGAATTTTTCATTTTCACTAAATTAATAACTCATTCGGTTGCAAAAACTGTACTTTATCTTTTTTCTGTTCTTTTGCTTATATCTCGAAAATTGTGTCTTATCGCAAAAATAATGAAAATTTCGACCCCCTTTATGAAACCCATAAACCCATAAAACTCAACATGTAGGTAATAATTTTTCATGTTTTCCATACAAAAAGTATAAAATTCCATATAAAACAGAATTGTTATAAATATACTAAACGAATATACACAAACATTCCAGACTTATTTCATAAGCGTACCTACGTAACTTAACAAAATACCGTCTATAGGATCAAAACTGTTTAAGCGATCACTACGCTCGATGTTTAGGCGTGTGTGCGTGAACGGTGCACACAAACATAGCATCGCAAGAATTTACCTAAACTCTGTCGAGTGAAGTCACGGCCAGGAGCCTTAATGGATTGCCGACATATTTCACTTCCCACTAATATTATAAATGTGAAAGTTTGTGAGGATGGATGGATGTTTGTTACTCTTTAACGTAAAAACTACTGAACTGATATGGATGAAATTTGGCACACAGGTAGGTAGTTTATAACCTGGATTAACACATAGGATGCTTTTTATTCCGAGATACCCACGGGATCGAGGCATATGCGGGTGAAACCGCGGGACGCTGCTAGTTACCAATAACCCTGTATAATTGAAATAAACTCCGTAGTTGACGTTAACACGTTAATGAATGACTTTGAAATTAGTTCACATGATTAGATCTAACCTCAGACTAAATAAAAAACCAAGATATAGCGCTGCGAACAATACAGTGACGCATGCCAAAACTTAACCTCCGCTCTGTGCATACACGGTCACACGCACACATTTACAACCATTTACAATCAAACTACACCTCACTAAGTGCACCAGACACGCACACACACAAACACACTTAAACCACTTATATGAATGTCCAGCCTAGATTTATTTTTATTTTATTTTTTCTTTATATTGTTTTTGTTACTGTACCTAGAAAATAATTTAACTTCATCACTTGCGTTTGCTAATTAATCTAAATTAATATGTACATTTTTAAGTATTGGGGTGCCTGGTGACCCGTAACACAGGTATTTTATGTCTTTTTCGGGCATCAGTCTCTCACAAATGTAAACCCAATTTTTAGATTAAGCATTTCCTGTACAAATCTGCATTTGTGATGAGAAAATAAATAAATAAACACATGTTTACGAAACCGGCCCCATGTCACTGTTGACAGCGCTCTGTTTTGGTTCTTTTTTTTAAATTTTATTTCAATAAAAAACCATCATAAACTAACAGTTCTTTATTTGTTCTGAGGATCTAGCATGAATATGAACAACTCGCAGTTATTAAAACGAATATTTTAGAACTCCATATTATACCTGCACCAATAGATTTAGTACACATGTGCATCGCAGTCATAATATGAAGAGAGGTAGTAAGCTATCTTCATACAAATGCATAGATACTATGGCCCACACATACAAGCCGCGCGCGGTGCGTTTGTATGAAGATAGCTTACTACCTCTCTTTATACTATGTCGCAGTTATAAAAGCCCATCAGGAAATCAATTTAAACATAAAGTGGCCGTTTTGTTTGGTTGGTATATCGATGGGAAAACAATTTTCCTGCTTGATAACGGACTGGGAAGTTCATTATTATCGTATGCCCGATGGTGTTCACGATAAAGAGACTTTATTTCAACAGGAATATAAAATATTAAAATATAATACCGTACCTACCCAAAATACCTTATATACCGTACCTATTTTATTTTGAAAATAGCTGACCCGACAGACGTTGTCCTGTCCAAACTATAATTCATATAAAAAACCCATGGAAAAAATACACTTTTGCAATGATTATTATTACTTATTTCTAATTTAAAAAAATTGCCAAATCGGTCCAGCCGTTCTCATGACGTGATGCGCTTACCAACGAACCACATTTCATGTTTATTTATATATTAGAAAAAGATAAGTAAATGTTTCCAGACGAATTTTGTCGTGTGGTGTGTGGTGTCGATTCCCTTGTTCACGAACTAAACTGAATTTAAGTTCAGTACATCTTATTCTTTCTATTTCATTAAGAAAAGGACAGAAGATAAATTTTAGTTTAGTCCTGTCAAATTAATCAGCGCCTGTCACTACTCCATACAAGTTTAAACGTGATTAAAAACTTGCCTACTAAAATTACGTCAATTTACGTCAAGCGCTGATTAATTTGACAGGACTTGTTAATGATCATGCATGATCAAACCGCTCATCAGGTCAACATAATAAATTGTATTTTTGTCCAAAGTTGTAAAAGACATAACTAGATGGCGTTGGCGTCAAATAAGAAGTCGCTATGGTTTCGTTACCACGATTTGGCTAGGGTCTTGCAAATTTTAATAAACATGAGAACCATCTTAGATCAGTATACAGTTTGGTTGTTTCATTTTATCCTCAACCCTACTCGTATACACATAAGGTCAAAAATATAAGTACCGATTACCATTCCCGGTTTTTGGTATTTAACATTGGTCCTACGACCCGGATAATTTCGGTTTTTTGAGTTCACCCGTGGTACAACCAGTGGATCGCTGAGGTTGTACCCGGTTCCCCGCATCGGCAGCGATAGCTTCGTCCAGTGTACTGGACGGAGATAGCAGGCAGCGGTGGAAAAGTGACGTTATAGAGGGAGCCACTTTCATTCGGTTCAAAAGTGAGGTGACTGTGTACGTCACCCTCGTAGAGTTCAACGTGTCGTCTTAAGAAGGACGTCAAACCCAGTTCAACGTGACATCAGAAGACTGACGTCACATCAATAGTTCAACGTGTCGCCACCAGGGTGCGCCACAAATCATCGTGTTGTGTGAGTGAAGTGAAAATTGTGAGTACATTTTACTATTTGAACAAAGGAAGTTAGTGACAAGCAATTTTAGACTCTATTTATTCAGAGATTTTAACTTAGAAGTTTTGAGAAGAATTTTGGACTTGTAGAATTATTTTATGTAGATTTTTAGACTTAGAAAATTTTACGTGTAGATATTAGAGACATATTTGTGCATGTTAGTTTAGAACTTAGAATAGTTTCTTAAAAAACGACGGAACGGGGAACCCATGCCCGATTTCCGCCAGATTATAAAGTTGTTTAAAACACTTGTAAAATTTTGAGAAACTGATTGGGACTTAGAATATTTTAGTCATATTGGACTTGTATTTTATTTCGAATTAGTTAGTTTTATTTTAGAACAAACATTGTTTTTATACACTTGTTGGGTTGTTTACGTTAGTTTTGTTTATGAACTTTTAGTTTAATTATTATACATATTTACATCAAGTGTCACAAATATTAGAAATTATATTAGACATTTTTAACGTAGTTTTAATTAAATTGTTTCAAACATGGAAGGATTAACCAACGTATTACGGGGCTTTCAAAGTGTAATTATCAAAGGATTAGCAAATTTTAAAAAGAGCCCTAAAGAAAGATTAACTGTCGAATATTTAGAAACTAGACAAGAATTATTAGAAAAGGATTGGGAATCGTTTAAAAATAATAATACTAAACTTTATCAGAACTTTAAATTAGATGATATTGATCAAAAGGTTGTTGATATTTATGATACAACCGAGGACACTTACATAACTTATAAAAGTTTAATTAAGACAACGCTCAATAAAATTAGAGTTGTAAGTGAACCACTACAACATGGGGATGATTCTTCTGGTAGTGCCTTTAAGTCTGCCCATTCACTGGTCAAACTGCCGAAAATTGCTATTCCAATGTTTTCTGGCAAATACGAGGAATGGACGACATTTCATGATCTGTTTGTATCATTAGTTCATAAAAATAAATCGTTAGATAATGTGCAAAAGTTGCATTACTTAAAAAGTCATTTAACTGGTGAAGCTGAGCAATTGATTCGAAATACTCCAATAACTGATGCCAATTACAGTCAGTGCTGGGATCTGTTAGACAAGAGGTACAGTAATAAAAGATATCTCGCCAACTGTATTTTGAAACGGTTATTTGGTATTAAACGTATGCAGGTTGAATCAGCGACATCATTAAAGGAGCTTTCAGACACCACCAGTGACTGTTTAAATGCACTAACAAACTTAGGCATAAATGTGAGTACATGGGATGTTATTATCATACATATAGTGACATTTAAATTAGATCCTGAAACGCGTAAGCAATGGGAATTAAGCGTCAGTAGTAGCGATTCCAACAATGATTTTCCTACCTTTAATAAATTTAAAGTATTTTTAGAGCAACGTTTCCGCGCGTTTGAGTGCATAGAACCAAAAAGGGGTTCAGGTCACCAGGTCAGTAACAATCATACGCCTAAAACATTGTTAGCCACAGACTCGTCATCGCCAATGAAATGCGAATTCTGTTCAGAGGGTCATAAACTCTGTTTCTGCAAAGGGTTTGCCAAACAATCTCTCGAAGCTAGACGGGATTTCGTTCGTAAGAACAAAATTTGCTTCAACTGTTTAGGTAGTAACCATACTGTTTACAACTGCAAGAAAAATACTAGTTGCAGAGTTTGCCAAAGGCGCCACCATTCCTTGCTTCATTTGGACAATAAAGGCCAAGACCCTGAAGCAAAATCTACTACTGATAGTGCTAGTCCATCAACTAGTGCTACTCAGATAGTCTCTTGCTTGTCTACAGGGAGGATAGCAAAGCCAAGACAGGTTTTATTAGCCACTGCGCTAATAAAGGCCTCGTCAAAGACGGGTGAATATCAGACGGTCCGAGCCTTGCTCGATCAAGGTTCGCAGGCCTGTTTTATAACAGAGGCCACAGTGCAGTATCTTTGCCTGAAAAAGATCCCAATTCAAGGGTTTGTGTCAGGTTTAGGAGATAATAGGTCAACCATGACAAAATACATGGTAAAATTAACGATTAGATCTCGTGTCGATCCTAGCTTTAAGTTTCCATTAAGTGCTTATGTTTTAAATAAGATTACCTCTTACTTACCTGAGCGAAGTCTTAACTCTGATACTTTCGACTGGTTAGGTATCAATAACCTATGTTTAGCAGATCCGGAGTTCAACACACCCAACAAAATCGATATTCTGTTGGGTGCTGATGTTTATAGCTGCATCATTAGGGAAGGTTTAGTGAAGAGTCCTTCCGGTACACTGATCGCACAGAGTACTACATTAGGGTGGGTGCTGTCGGGTGCTGTTGGTCCTGAAGGCACTAGTGCAAATAATAAAATAAATGTAATGCATTGCAAGGTAGACGATATTTTAAGGAAATTCTGGGAAATTGAAGAAATTAGCACTAATAAAAAGATATTTACACCAGAGGAGAAGAAATGCGAAGAATTTTATAGTGAGACCACTAAGAGAGATAGCAATGGCAGATACATAGTTAGGTTACCTTTTCGAGACGAAGATCCTCCTTGCAAGTCGGGAAATTCACGTGGTATAGCTAAATTAAGGTTTAAATCATTAGAAAAAAGATTAGTAAAGAACAAAGATTTAAAAGAAAAGTACACAGAAGTTATAAATGAATATTTACAGTTAGGACATATGAGGCACGTGAAAGTAGATGATAACAAAAGGGAAGAAGCAGTGTATTTGCCACACCACGCTGTCATTAGGAACGACAAAACTACAACTAAAGTTCGTGTTGTTTTCAATGCATCTGAAAAGAATAGCAAAGGAGTGTCACTTAATGATACGCTCATGGTTGGTCCGACACTGCAGGCTGATTTACGTCACACGGTTTTAAGATGGAGGATTCATCCGATAGGACTTGTAGCAGATATTATTAAAATGTACCGCCAAGTTAGAGTAGCAGAAGAAGATGTCATGTTCCAAAGGATACTCTGGCGTGACAATCCAGACAAAGAGATTCAAGATTACGAACTTGTGACCGTGACCTTTGGAACCGCTTCTGCGCCGTATCAAGCAGTCAAAAGTTTGAGTCAGATCGCAGTTGATGAAGGCAAAAATTATCCACTTGCTGCAGAGAAAGTTTTAAATAGCTTCTACATGGATGATCTTATGACAGGATGCAATAGTGTAGAAGAAGGCATAGAAATATATAAGCAAATGGTAGCATTATTAGGAAAGGGTGGATTTATATTACAAAAGTGGAACAGCAACAGTCAGGAAATACTCAAGGGAATAGATAAAATTGAAAGAGATAAAGTTAAAGAACAAACAGATCAAACTAGAACAAATGAAAATAAGGACAAAACATTAGAAAAAAGGGATATTATACAAAATAATGTATTAGAGAAAAAAGAGAACAAAGATGAGAAAGGGTTAGAAATCAAATTAGATAGCACAATAAAAATTTTGGGACTTACCTGGAACCGCAACGAAGATACCTTCCAATACTCGGTGAATCTCCCTCCGCTGACGACTGCACCTGTAACTAAAAGATCGATTATTTCGGACATAGCTCGATTGTTTGACCCACTAGGCTGGTTAGCTCCTAGTGTGGTTTTAGCAAAAACATTCATCCAAAAATTATGGCTTGCAGGTGTTAGTTGGGATGAAGAACTAAGCACTCAATTAGTGAAAGAATGGGATACTTACCGTGAAGAGTTGTCACAACTTAGTAAAGTACGGATTCCTCGTTGGCTTGGCACTAAGTCAAACGATGATGTTGAGCTGCATGGCTTCAGTGACGCCTCCAAAACAGCATACTCAGCCGTTATTTACTTGCGGATAGTGGATGTTGTCGGCAAAATCCATATTTCGTTGTTGGTTGCAAAAACCAGAGTAGCTCCCGTCAAACAAATTAGCATTCCTCGTTTAGAGCTGTGTGGAGCAGTTCTGCTGTCAAATCTCCTGACCGAAACAGCAGATGTCTTAAATATTTCGAGGGACAGAATCAAGGCTTGGTCAGATTCAACCGTGGTGTTGGCTTGGCTCAACAGTCATCCAAGCAGATGGAAGACGTTTGTAGCCAATCGTACCTCTGAAATATTGACCAACATGAAGGCATCTCAATGGTTTCATGTAAGGACACAGGACAATCCAGCTGACTGCGCCTCTAGAGGCATATTACCAACGGCACTCCTAAACAATAGTTTATGGTTTTCCGGACCACCGTTTCTTACCGAAAAATCCATAGTATACATAAGGCCAAATGAGTTGAATACTGACTTGGAAGAATCAACAAAAGCTCACATTGCGATAGTGCCAGAGTGTTCCATGTTCGAACGTTATTCCTTATTACAAAAGTTAGTTAGAATTATTGCTTATTGCAGACGATTTTTAAGAAATAACACATTTAAACAACAATATTTACAGAAATTAGAACTAGAAGCAGCTTTAGAATGTTGTATAAGACAAACACAAAGAGAAATATTTACAACAGAATATTTACAGTTACAGGACAAAGGTTATTTACAATTAAAATCCAGTAAGTTAAACTCACTCTGTCCATATTTTGATGACAAGGGCATAATCAGAGTTCGAGGTAGACTTGAGAGAGCTCCATTAAGTGAACAGATGAAGCACCCAATCGTACTGCCAAACTCTTGTCATCTGACAAACCTTATAGTGGCAGATGCTCACTTAAAAACACTGCACGGTGGTCCTCAGCTGATGGCAAATTATTTGAGGACAGCCTACTGGGTCATAGGAGTCAGGAATTTAGTCAAACATCATGTGCGCAAATGTGTAACATGCGCTAAACATCGCGCTAGCATCAAGAACCAGATGATGGGTTCTCTTCCTTCTGTAAGGTGTTCGCCAGCGCGACCGTTTTTGCATAGCGGTGTTGACTATGCTGGCCCTATCAATATTAGGACAACGAAGGGTCGTGGACACCGTTCGTACAAGGGCTACATATGTTTGTTTGTGTGTATGTCCACCCGTGCTCTTCATTTAGAAGTCGTCAGTGACATGACCACACAAGCTTTTTTAGCTGCCTTCAGACGTTTCGTGTCTAGGCGAGGTCATTGTGCCAAGATTTGGAGTGACAACGGTACAACGTTTGTAGGTGCCTCCAGAGAATTGCAACAGTTGGCATCTATTCAGGCATCAATAGCAGAACAAATCGAGGCCAACGGTACTGAGTGGCACTTCATTCCCCCACATAGCCCTAATTTTGGTGGACTTTGGGAAGCAGGGGTGAAGTCTACAAAGTTTCACCTTAAACGGGTCATTGGTGATGCTACCTTGACGTACGAGGAAATGAGCACACTCCTCAATCAAGTGGAAGCTTGTTTGAATTCGCGTCCAATGAGTGTCATTAACGTTACTGATCCTGGTGAACTGATACCTTTAACTCCTGGACATTTCCTGATCGGAGAGCCGATAGTAAATGTACCAGATTCTAATTATGAGAGCACAAATGTCAGTTATTTGTCGCGGTGGCATTATATTCAAAGGATGCTAAAGTCATTTTGGAAACGCTGGTCCCAAGAATATTTGTCCAACCTTATGAACCGGTACAAATGGTCTTCAAAGGTCCCTGAGCCAAAAATTGGAGACATTGTTTTAATTAAAGAAGACGATTTGCCGCCAAGTCGTTGGTTGCTAGGTCGCGTAATAGAGAAGCATCCTGGTGATGATAATATCACCCGTGTAGTCACATTGCGCACTAAAACCTCTACATTTAAGAGGCCAACATCCAAACTTTGTATTTTACCGGTAACAGATCAATGAATTTATTATTTTATGTTATTTTAGATCAACTTTTACAAACTTTTTATTTATACAAAGATGTTTTACACGTGTTAAGCTATATTTTACATTGTTTACGTTTTACATAATTATACCATGTTATTGTTAAGATATTTTTAGATGCTTTACACAATGAATTTGTATATTTTCCCCAATAGGGTTTTTTAACTTTCTTTTTATTATTGTTGAACTTTGTCATTTATTTTTCGACAAATTTAACTTAATGTTAGTAGTTTTAAGTTTACCATATTATGTAAGTTTTTATCTTGTTAAACAGTTAAAGATTGTAGATTTAAGTTATAAGATCAATTTTGTTTGCGACAAAGTGTAGTTCAAAAAGGACATTCCGTCAGTAGTGTCCTTGGTGGGCGGTATGTTAATGATCATGCATGATCAAACCGCTCATCAGGTCAACATAATAAATTGTATTTTTGTCCAAAGTTGTAAAAGACATAACTAGATGGCGTTGGCGTCAAATAAGAAGTCGCTATGGTTTCGTTACCACGATTTGGCTAGGGTCTTGCAAATTTTAATAAACATGAGAACCATCTTAGATCAGTATACAGTTTGGTTGTTTCATTTTATCCTCAACCCTACTCGTATACACATAAGGTCAAAAATATAAGTACCGATTACCATTCCCGGTTTTTGGTATTTAACAGGACTAAACTAAAATTTATCTTCTGTCCTTTTCTTAATGAAGAAAGAAAAAGATGCACTGAACTTAATTTTAGTTTAGTTTATGAACAAGGGAATCGGCACCAGTGTATAAAAGCATACAGTATATAGGTACATATATGAGCAATGGAGGGCAATCGAGAGGGCTATGCTTGGAGTTTCCCAAAATGATCGAATCAGAAATGAAGAGATCCGCAGGAGAACCAAGCCGACATAGCCCAAAGAATTGCCAGGGCACATTGCTCGCAGAACAGATGGCCGATGGGGCCGAAAAGTTCTGGAGTGGTGATCGCGTACTGCATGGAAGACGTAGCATTGGAAGGCCTCCCACAACATGGACCGATGATCTTGTGAAGGCCGCAGGAATCTGCTGGATGCGGAAAGCACAGAATCGGTCGTAGTGGCGGTGCTTGGGGGAGGCCTATGTCCAGCAGTGGACGTCTTTCGGCTGAAATGATGATGATGATACATACGTGCATCATGCTGAGTGGAAGCCTTCTTGTCACAGTCATGTCGTGCAGCTGCCGCCTAAGTAATTTCTGTTCTATGCTCGTGATTTGTTATGTACTTTGTGTAGTTCTCTGATTACTCTTGTCTTTTATGTATGCACGTATTTCTGTGACAAATAAACCTATCTTTCTTTTCTTTCTAGTCAGGTGTCAGAAATATAATTTAATGGTGAAGGTCCAAGGGCACATTGACTGTTCAATGTAGTCATGTGGTAAATAACTCTAGAAATAGCAACAGGAAATACCTACGGCATGCCAAACGTTTACAAGTTATTGGTCTGAAATAATGTTATAAAATGTGTTTTGGTTTTACAGAACAGAACCACGTAACAACGTTTATGAGATATTTTTTATGTTTCATGGAAAGACATGATCAATATTACGGCAGATTTGATTCGACAAATAGACAATATCATTGTGGGTTCTAGTAGGACCTGCAGCTTTGACAGTTCAACAACATTCATTGCGGTATTTACGTTGTTGAAAAGACAAATTTTTCGAACATGAATTCATGGAGCAATGGATTAGCAATATCCTTCAAAATGATTGTGTGTGTGCAATTAGGGTCTGGGCAAGTTTTTGGAAGGACTGCCGACAGACTAACAAAGATTAAACCACAATGAGTTGAGCAGGAACACTGGCAAAGTAATTCGCAGAAAAGGTAGAACTAAGTATTGTTTCAGAACTTGAAAGAGGCCTACAAATCAATGCAGGTGCGGGTTTAGCATAAGTGAAACCTATATTTTATGTTCATTGCTTGAAAAACATTTATTAAAATAAAAAAAATGTCATAGTAAGTTACGCAATTAGGGTACAGCTATCTCACGTAACACATTTTCGTAAATGATTAAGACTAATCTGTTTCATTTTGACAGATCAACAACATTCATTGCGTTATTGACGTTGTTGAGCAGATTTATTTTTCGAACTTATGAAGCAATAGATTAGCAATCGGTTTCAAATTGTGATTGATTTTTATTACGCAATTAGAGTGCAGAGCCATTGCGGCTGGATTTCATTTTCTCAAATTGATGAGCAAGATGTCGATGCTGAGCACGACCAACAAAATAATGAATCAACTTTGAAATCCATCGTGTTTATTTGTAAATGTCACCCACCAGCATTAAAATTAAACTTAGAACGATTGTCTCATCGCAACAAAACACGAGGTAACCCGATGTCAATAAGTCACGAGTAGTCACGACCGCTACACACCGAAGTATTTTATTTTGGAGAACTTGATGAAAATGTTTATAAAGAGCATCCAAACATCCAAATTAGTTTCGTTTGTGCCCAAATTTATATAAACCTAGTACAATAAGATCAATAAATAAATACACGCCATTCTTATTTACTATAGTACCTACATGTTTTGAAGTTTTTGTACAAAATATTGGCGTCTTGGTTCAGTACTCGCGCGAGGTCACCCACTTCGGATGTGGTGTATTTCGTTACTATGGTCACTGTTCAAGTTTATTGGACATCTATATTTAAGCATTACGTCGACTTATTAGACGGTAGGTAATGACCTCTGGCAGCTGCTGCTCAATTAGATCATGCCTACTTTCGTCTTTCAGATGCAATGACTGAAATCATTGATTGAAGACTTGTCAAAGAAGTTAAACTCACCATCACCATCATCTCATCATTAATAGTTCCTTGCTCTTGTTTCATGTTTATAATTTTATGTATATCTTTTATTTATCTAATATATATATAAATATTTATATGCTTTATGTATCTGTTGTATATATAAATGGTACCCCACTGACTACCTGCAGTATTGTCTCTCCTTTTCCATTTAAATCCATCCAAAGGTTGTCTGTAAAAGATCGCTTTTAGCGATAAGATCGCCCATTGTGTCAACCAATGTAAAATTTCTAAATTAATGTCTGTAATTTTTATGGTTTACATAATAAAGAATATTCTATCTATCTACCTATCTAAACTAATCTTCAACTTTCTGACTAACTGACCAACTCCTTGACAATTCAACAAAATTGAGTAAGTTTGAGTACCTATCTTTTAATCAAAAGATACTTAAACTTACTCAATTTTCTTCATTGTCATGTATTATAACTTGTATAAACTTGACCCTGAAGAGGATTGGTTTCTGAAGTCAGAAAGCCTGAGCATGATATCATTCATGATTTGCTCTATGTACCTATAGCGTCCACAGCTGTGAAATTGAACAAGCTTAAGACCAATGTAGTAAGTACTATCGCCGGAAAATGTAATCGACTAGACTGTCAGTATTTTTGCCAAAAATATACACCGTGATATTTTAGTCGTCTAACAAAGGGCCACTCAATGTACCCGACATAAAATACTTCTAGGAGCAATTAAAAAATTGTTACAATATATCTTTTTTGAGAGAGCAATGGTGGCCCAGTGGTAACGGCCGTGACTTACGAGTTGTAGGTCGTAGGTTTGAACCCAGACAGGCGCTTTACTTTGTGTAAATTATTTCATCACCAATGCTCTCGGTGAAGGCAAATATCGTGAGGAAACCGGCATGTCCTAGAACCGAAAATTCAAAGACATGTGACATCTACCAACCCGCATTGGGCCCGCGTGGTGGATTACGGCGCACTCCCTCTCACCGAGAGGAGGCCTGTGTCCCAGCAGTGGGAACATTATAGGCTGATGATGATATTTTTTTTGATGTGAAACTTCTATAGCGGCGGGTCAGACCGACTGTTGGCGTGACGACGCCGCGTCGCCACGTCAACAGTGCCAATGCCAACGCCAATGTTGGCGTCGGTAAACCATTCCTTTTAAGTGTATTACCTGTACATAATAATTTCGATGTTTCACATCTGCCAGAAGTACCGCGACGGCCATAAAAAAAATGAATGTTTGGTAGTTGTCATCATTGATTGGATACATGAAGTGGGCTGCTTTTGTAAGACAACTAAAATGTCACGGTGTATATACTGTGTATTTTTCTTAGGGTCCAGAATAAAATTATTCCGCTGTCCCAAAACAGGGATCCATGGAAAATTCTCAAAGGGACAAATTAGCACAGACTGTCCATCCCTTCAGGGAATATACATACATACATATACGTATATGTCTAAGTATAATTTCTGTCCTAATATTTATATTCGTGACGAATTTAGGCGTCAGTTATGATTAGAGATCGGATATTCGGATGCATATTTACCTAAAGTTAATATTTGGCTAAGAAATTATGGAAGTGGCTTCTTAATAAATAAAAAATTAACATAAATCCCGGAATTCCATAACATCCGGGAATACACAACTAATCAGATACATGGTATGGAAATGACTTATCAGCCCTCTTATGAAGGTTACTTTTGCGGTGTTAACATAAAAAATTATATACCCACTAAACATTTTTTTACGAAACTCAAGACACCGATTTGTTTGCCGCTATGTGCTATGCCAATTTGGAAACCTACTTTACAACATTAGCTAGCATTTCTATATATAAAAAGTACTAAATTTATTAATTCTAGAGTCGCGAGATTTTTGCGATCGATACAAAAGTGCATTCCATATTAGCCAACAACGTTAGTAAATATAATAACATTCGATTCTATAATCACAACTCTTAAAGTCCACCCGGGAATCCCGGGATTTTTTCGATAGAAAAGTGCATTCCATAATAGCCAACACCTACACTTTAGGTAAATATGCATCCGATTATCCGATCACTGGTTATGGTCAACATATTACGAGTTACTTGGACGCAATACTGTATTGAATGATTTCCCTCGAGGTTACACTCCAGTTAATTATTGGCGAGAATCCACATGTATTATGTACCTAATACAAGGCCTTATTTATTACGAGTGTTATTATATAATAAATTAGTTTATTAGAGAGGAAGAAAAGACGTGTTCCTCAGTTACTTACCTACTTCATAATTAATGCAATTACCTACCGCATAGTCGATTTTCCTTGATAGAGGAGCTCGTGGCTAAGTAATAACAGCCGCACGGTTCCATCCATCAGGTTAAGCTACGCTTGCTGGGGTTGGTCTGTGGATGGGTGACCATCTTAACATACCGAGACTCCTCCGTGCCTCGGAAAGCACGTTAAACCGTTGGTCCCGGCTGTCATTCGTGGATCTTTGACAGTCGGTACGGGTCGTCAGAAGCCCGAAAGTCTAACAACCAGTCTTACCAATGGGTATGATATTACCCAGTTACTGGGTTGTGGAGGTCAGATAGGCACTCGCTCCATGTAAAATACTGGTATTCAGCTGCATCCGATTAGACTGGAAGCCGACCCCACCGTAATTGGGAAAATGCTAGGCAGATTGATTGATAGTCGACTTTCCTTCCGTAACATCATCCTACTAGACTTACTACTGGCTCCCTGCCTCTGCCTGCCGAATTGATAAAGTTGGTATGATATGAACAGTAGGGCAATATTAGCCTAAATCTAATCCTATGGATTTGGGCTTAAAAAATTATCATCATTGTCCAGTAGTGCTATTCTGTAAAAATCTCACCGTGATAACTTAGGTGAAGTGAGCTGCCAATAGTGTCAATCCTTAGCAACTGACAGCTCACTCCACGCTCACTTCACCTAAGTTAACACGGTGAGATTGTTACAGAATAGCACTACTGCTCTTATCCCATTTTTTTCTGGGGTAAGGACTCGGCTTCTCCTGTCATGTCCAATTATTCGTTGTTGTAATATTATACATTGACTATGCCGACAGAGAAACAGTAAATAATGTGACTAGAAATTGATCAGTATTTTTTTCAAAATAATCGTTTCCTAGGTACTAATTGGGATATATATTTTTATTGCATTTTTTTTACAACGGCCATAATTTCTAATAGTCGCTATTTCTAGGTTATTCATTATGTACCGGACACCCTGTATATTAGCCATCACCTCGGTTTTCTATTCACTCCATTTGTTTTTTAGATTGTAGAGAAAACACTTCAAAATTAGGAAAACTGAACTTAATTACATTTATGTAGACTCCCAATTTTTACCCGGCTACGGTGAAGCAAAAAGGAGCGTTATGATTTTGACTGGTACGTATGTATGTATATCATCTGTTACCTCATAACTTCTAAACTACTGATCATAATTTGACAATTAATGAGGTATCGTTGGAAGCGTCTTGATCGTCCGCTGGTTATAGGCCTGTATATAGGCCTAGGCTAGGTTGTGGAGGTCAGATAGGCAGTCGCTCCATGTAAAATACTGGTATTTAGCTGCATCCGGTTAGACTGGAAGCCGACCCCAACATAGTTGGGAAAAGGCTAGGCAGATGATAGGCTAGCTTTATCATAAAGGCTATGTGACGTCCCATTAAATTTAATATGAACACTTATTTTTATTTTACCATTTTTCTTATCTAATGAATGATCTTGACGAGCACATTTCAAAAATCATAACCCCAAAATAATTTAAATAAAAATAAAAGTTACAAAAACTAAACCCAACTACGACAAAAAAGTCAACTAAAAAGGGTACAAATGTTTATGGTTTATGAATATCATATAATAATTGCAGTTTCATACTTATTTAGGTATTTCTTCTGTACCTACATAGTCACACATTTGATCAACGTGGCGATCAGCACGCGTAGCATGACCACCGTAGAAACGAGTTTTGTCGACGGAAGAGTAGACAAAATGAAAGATAAACAATCACAATCTCTAATTTTGTCTATTCTTCCGTCGACAAAACTCGTTTCTACGGTGGTCATGCTACGCGTGCAGGGGATGTCGCCACTCGCCAGGGAGTCTTTCCGCGTCTGTCCGTATTTTTTGCGCAGTCGCAAAACCACGTTAGAAACAGTTATAACTCGTCGAGTGTTGCTAAATATTCATGATCCTATTCATAGCCTGTCTACCTCGATGTGTGAATCATGACATCACTCGTATTGTTAATTTTAATTATCGACTCTGTATGAATGTAGTTAGGTATACGAATATTGTGCATGAAGACATTAACGACTCGACGGGTAATTAATTTGAATTTATGACTTGTTCATTTTTTCAAACAAAGGTAATAAACAAATTCTAATTAGTGAAGAGTTAGTTCTCGTGGCATGTTTTCATCCAATTGATATTCTTCAGACATCTATCTGAAATCTGAATGGTTCCTGCTTAAAATATACACAGCATCCAACAAAAAATCTGTCCGATCCGAAAGGGGCTCATAGGTACCTACTGCAATAACATTACCTAAAAGTAATAAAAAATCTAATTATTGTTAAAAAAAAACTTTTTTGCTATTTAAAAATCACATTTTTAGTAAGTACCAAAATTACCCCAAATTCATTAAAAATTACCAAATTTTCAACAGGGGTCATAAGTTATGACTTGGAGACACCCGCTAAACGACGGCCGCCCGCGAAAAAAAGTTACGTATTTTTTTTTTGTTCCTGAAAATTAATTACCACATAAATATACTCTCAGTACGATATATGTTGTACCTATTTGCAGGTCATAAGCGGAATGCGTATGAAAATTGCCAGACAGTTGCACGAAACTTGTATGTAATAAACTTATGCCCTGGGCACCCTGGGCAGTTCAATATCGATCTTTTGATAGCCTATTAGGGACTGCCCAGATTCATTAAATGTTCTAGTACCTACCTAACCCCAACTGCGTTTAGGATCCGAATTTCGAAAGGATCTGAAACCAGTTATATTTTTTCCCAATAATATTTATCTAGGACATTCTAGAACATCGAGGTCAGTCGATGTTCCAGGACACCGCATCCTATTCGATTCGTATTTGAACCATTTTCAGCCTTCCATTTTCTCCCCAGAAAACATTGGAACGAACCAAGGTCCTGCCTTCAGAAACGGACATGATCAAACTGACAGCTGAGCCAAACAATAAAATTCTTTCAGATCCATCATGGCGGATTGCTGACGTCAATCTAAACAGGTGTACGACCTCAAACGAAGATCAGAAATACAATCCATTACCATCACGCCAACAACAGATGCACAGGCTATTAGCAAATCGTATATAAATTGCAATTTGTAGGCAATACACTACTGGTTCGAGATTGAGTGTTTGACGGCAGAATACAAATGGGGAGGATTTTGAAGTGTGAAGGATCATTGGCTTAGTTGGAATTTTCCTCAATTCTAGAGGAGGATCGGCTTGGAAAATTCCTGTTTAGATATATGCCATTTGTGTTTATGCTTGGTCAAACGCAGTCTGCGTTCTACCAAAAAATAAAACTGGTTTCGATGAACTTTTGATGCTTACGCTGTATGGAATCGTTGCCTGGGCAGGGATTTTCCTCTACTCTAGAACTCAGTCCCAGATTAGCACGGAAAACCCCTAATTACTCGTAGGTACTCAGGCCATTTAAATACTGGTTCTCTATTAAAGTTTGATATCTTTTCATGCTTGCATAGTAATACTATGCCAGAATCTCTATCGTCTCTGTGATTGTCCATCATTATGAGTATGTTTCTACTTATCAAGATTAATTTCTCTATTACGTTCGAAATTCGAATTAGGAAGTACTTTTACTCCATTTGAAATAAGATTAGACTTTTAAATAAACCTTTTTTAGAGTGCGTTCAACCGATTTTAACTTCTATTGCGTTGGTGGCATGACAAATGGCAGCTGCAGTAAACAGTTGGTATTGTAACCACTTTTTGCTTTTAATGCCATCCTTATGCCTACGGTATAGAAGTCAGAATCGGTTGAACGGATTGTAAAAAAGGTTGGTTTAAATGTCTAATCTTATTTCAAATGGAGTATAGTTCACTATGCCTCGTTGGTCTAGTGGTCGCAAACCCTACTGCTGACAACGAGTTCCTGGGTTCGATTCCCGGGTCGGGCAAAGTGTTATTGGGTTTTTCCATCTGAAATTTCTGCAGTAGCAGCCGGGAGTCTGGATTTGTACCCGGTTGATGGCAATAGCTTCACCCCCTATTACATGGGACTTAAACATAACTGGCGAAATGTGGGTGTACTATAGATACATCTCTGCCTAACCCATCGGGGAATACGGCGTGATGTTATGTTAGTCAATTAGAGTCATAGATTGATAAAGAGCATTTCATTTGATTACAGATGAAACGAAGAATACAGTTAGATAAATACCAAAACCATTGTACAGACGCCAGCTCATCAAGCTATCCGTAACTGTCAAATTTTCCTAATCAACTTTGAACCTTAGAGTTCAGCGATAAAGTTGAAAATCTATTAAATAAATTTGACAGATTGTAGTAGCTTGATGTGCTGGCGTCTGTACTTATACAAAAAAATTACATACTCGAAGATGGTTGACATTGGCATAGGGCCATAGGGGTCATCAGGGGTAATTTGGTTGCAAATGACCTCTCCTACATCCCCATAACGGATTACCGACGTATAACCAATAACCCTGTATATTTATGTTGTCGTGTAATAATCTCGTTTACGGGCATGACGTAATACCCCATTTAATATTCTGTTTTGATAGCCACGCCTATGCGCAGGAGCACGATTTATGTGGTAGTCATTGTTACTGTTAATATTTTTTATAGCAGTTTATGTGGAAACTCAACCAAATAGCCGCGCTTGTGGGTTCAACGGGAATGATAAGATAAAAATAAATTGTGTATCGAGTACTGGTGATAGTAGTTTTAATATAAACAGTAGGTACTGTATTTTTTAACTCAAGTGCATTATTTTTTGTTATGAATACGTGCATGTATTATAAACTACCTATAAGTGTTGCAGGATTTACCTACAGGAAAATGTGCCGTAGAAACTCGTGAAAAAACCACTCATTCTGTATAAAATAAACAGATGATACTGTGGTGCAATGCAGTTCCATCAATATTGATCTAGGGATCAAGGTTTGAGGGAAACCACTATAATTAGCTCTCCCATTCCATTATTTATGAAAGTCTAGCTTTAAGTATTTAAACAGTTTCCAAAAGTAGGTAACTTCTCTATTTATCTACATATGTAAAGTCAATAAGTGGGGTTTAGTCACAGCAAGCGATTTTAAACATCCTCTTGCCAGAATTTCCGATATGAAATACTGTATCCACGATTCACGACCTAATTCCCACAACGAGGAAACAAAGCAGGAATTGAAACACATTAAACTGTCCAGACTTTTTCAACACTAGCCTTTTTAACCAATAAAATAGAAGTAAGTAGGTAAGTACTTCTCTGTCGCAAAGCTTAATTTTTATTACGTCAGGATCTGATATCGTCTCGACGTCGCGTCGCCTTCGCAGGGGCCTCGAGGTAAAGCGAGGTCAAGGATTTGAAGGAGGACGAATTTGAAGGACACTATTCGGATATCTTGGAGATTTAAAGAAATACTCGCAACGAGTGCAGGACGATGAGGTGACAGCAGTGTGCACTTATCCTAAGAACGGATCTTTATCAGGACCAACTTTAAATTTTGTCAAAACTTAATTATGAATTCATGTCACAGAGTATTGTAAACTGCAGCAGTAGGTAAGTAGTAAACCTACCTCACATTATAAGGAAGACCCCAAAATAACAATGAGTAAGGACCCTTATTTAAAAGTGGTTATAAAACGAATAAATTATTTGAATTTGAAAAACATTTGAATTTTGCATTTAAATCATTACAAAATCTTATAGACCATTCAGACCAGAGAAGAAGGTCCTACAAAATACAAGCAGCTTTAATGCAATGACGATGGACATTATAGGTGGGTTATGGGCTTATGGCACAGAATTTCATAATTAAGTATTTTATGCTTCCTTCAGCAGATTAGTTGGCAACTTCGAGGAAGATATCTATATAATATTCTCAGACAAGAGCAATCTTCTTCTCAACGAGATCAATAACTAGTTTCCATTCTAACATCTACCTGTACCTACCCTTTTCATTTATTTTCGTCTGCATTCTGCTCATAATTCATAAATTACAGATTTATCTCATTGTTTCCATTCTGTTTAACGGTGTCGATATCATGTTTTTGTAATCCTTAGTTTACAAAATGCGATTAAAACCAAAATCCTACCTTGTCAGAAATAGTATCCAAACGGGAACGATAAACACCGATAAGTACGTCACGAACAATTCACATTTTCATTGATAAAAATATATTTTGTAACATAACTTCTCATGAATATTCGTTGCGATCCGACAGTCACACAGTTAATCTACTACGCATGCCGCGTTGACTGACTCCAATAGAATTAATTCTACGAGATATGCCGTTTTAGATTCGGAGCTTGCGGCTGTGGTTACTGCGCGGTCAGAAAAGAGACAACAAGAAAACACGGCGAACAAAGCCTACATATGAAAGAGATAGCGGTATAGCTATCGACTCCCACTGAACCTCCGAACTTTTTGACAGTTTTGTTTACGTGACGTAACCACATGATGTCATGGCAACGCCGCCATTTGCTATTTTCTCGGTTTTAGCGGGTGTTTTGTTTTGTACACATTGTTACTGAAATAGCATGCAGTTTACGAATTCACAATGGTCGTTTAGTTACAGATATTGACTTTCCAGTTTTTCATCTCAATAAGAACAACGCATGACTCTCGGAAAACTTAGGTAATTTGTAATTTTATGAGACTGCATTTTTATGGAGTGCAAAAAAAATATGATACTTACTAACCTTCAGTTACTGATAGGAAAATCCACAGTACCTACCTACCTATTAATAATATACCTAAAGCTATATAATTAAATAGGTAGTCCTTTTGATATTAATCTGGGAATCATCTGAAACTGACGGTTGGTATTCAATTAATTATCCTATGTAAGTATCAAAACTTATCCAATCACCCTTATTGCGTAACACAGTTTCAATCACAATCCGTAAATTTTAGAAGGATATTGCTAATCCATTGCTTCATAGGTTTGAAAGATTCGGTTGCTCAACAACGTAAATAACGCAATGAACGTGGGTGAACTGTCAAAATGAAACCCATTACGATCAATTGTCATTTTATACGTGTTACCTCGCTGCCTAGTCTTTTGAAGTGAAAACTTCTTTTGGCGCGTTGGGCATTTTTGAGATGGGACTAAACGATTGATTTCGCGACACTGTGACGATAAATGTGGTGTAAAAGACATCAACGCGTTGAGGACCGCGGTGCCGATTTTTTTTCAAGTTTTCACTTCTGTCGGCACTCCCAGAGTGCCACTGTTTTTTCCCAACTATGTTTGGGCCGGCTTCCAGTCTAATCGGATGCAGCGGAACACCAATATTTTTTATGAAACGACTGCCTACAAACCCAGTTGCTGGGTAGCAGGATACCCCTTGGTAAGACTTTTGGGCTTCTGACTACCCGTAACGACTGTCAAAGATCTTCGATGACGGCCGGGAATAATGGCTTAGCGTGCTTTCCGAGCCACGGAGGGGTCTCGATAGGTAATGGATGGACACCCATTCACAAACTGACCGCAGCGGCATATTCCGGGTGACATTTTAATAGGTTGTGCAATGATTAGGTAGGTAGTACCTAAGCATTGCACAACCTATTTAAATGGTAGTACAAAAAAAAAATTATGTGTGCAATTCACACGTGATAGAAGTGAAACCTTCAAAAATGTTGGCTTCAAGAAAATGAAAAAAAAAAAGCGTTACAGAATTGTTTCTCTTTAAAAGTTTAAAAAAAAAGTCCGCAACAGCATACATTATCAGTAAAAGTGGAACTTTAAAACGTTAGGTAAAAGTACTGGGTCTTATAATCTTATTCCCCCTTATAACTTGCCTAGCCTTGCACATCATAAATGCGCGCGCAGTACTTGATCATTATTTTGCTGCGATGTTATTTTAAAACTGCGATATCTCCTAAGACATTCATTGAAATCGAATGATGTCAAGGGCAATTTTGTTTTAAATTAAATACTTGTGATGAATAATGTATTTATTAGGATAAGGATTAATATCATGTTTATAAAAACACCTACGCAAACGATGCATTATTTTAGAACAAATTTCGTTAGCATAAAAAAGGTTATAGTGAGCCAACCATAAAAGATAGACATATGCTGTCGCGGACTTTTTTTAGAACTTTTAAAGGGAAACAATTCTGTTATACATGATTTTTGCGAAACTTTAACCGTTTACGCAGCGCACGCAGCGGAAGCTCTCAAAAGGAAAATAAAACCCCCCGATTTTGAAACATTCTTCATTGGTGCTCCGCTCCTATTAGTCTTAGCGTAATGATATATAGCATATAGCCTTTCTCAATAAATAGGCTATCTAACACTGAAAGATTTTTTTAAATCGTACTAGCAGTTCCTGAGATTAGCGCGTTCAAGCAAACAAACCAATTCTTCAGCTTCAGAGAACCACGAACATAAAAAACTGTATAATGCTTCCTATCTCATTTTCTCCCACGTTAAATCTTATGAATTTATGTCTGTCTCATTTTACTGTCGCTTTTTTGTTTTATCGAATTTCAAATCGCAACGATGCTAAAGAAGTTTTCACTTCAAAAAAAAAAAGAATATACGTTTATTTTCGGCAAACATGACGTAATTAGAAAGAACATAAAACTAAAAGAACAAGTTGAGGGAAAATATGCGCCACATTACGCAAAACGGCCATCGCTCAGCATAAAGACTCCTTAAAACAGCCGCGACACGCGACGCGCCTGTTTGAAGGAGCCTTATTGCTGCGACCCTATGCGAGACAGAGCCCCAGCGCCGGTTTTCAGCGACAGCCGGCGTTAACGTTATGACGTCGACCGGTGCAGCATACAATGAGACATAAATAAGATATGAAAATAAAATAAATGTACAATAATTCTACATTTTAAATATTATATAAAATATAATAGGTATTTAAAAAAAATAAAAATAAAAATTATGTTTATTTATCTCCACAAATTACATTTATATAAATCATAAGTTGACAGATATTTTGACAAAATTTTATAATTTGTGGGAGATCTGAAGTCTAAACTAAGCCTAGGCCTGTATTTTAGAACTCCAGGTCCCCCCATTGTAACACATAGTAAAGAATTGTCAACGTGGTACAATTGCGAATGGTTGGCAGTGTGTCTGAGTGTATGTTTGTTAAAGTTGTTTTTGTGCATATTCGTGTGTGTGTGTGGGGGGTGTGGGTGTGTGTGCGTGTGTGTTCACAAATATAAAATTTAATAAATTATTTACATGTGCATAGAAAATTAAATACAAAATATAACATTGCATGTAAATAGAAAAGAATATACCTAAATATAAAGAACATAATAAATTTAAAATGGCAACATTCCGTCCGTTAATCCGACAGGATGGCAACCTACTTATTTAGTCTCATTTAAAAGTGGGTAATTAAAATTACTCAGCCTAGTTGATACCTAAGTATCAAGTATCAGTATCATGAATTTCAGCAGTGATGCCCCATTTAGATTACCCGCTTTGAGCCTTATCTGACTTGCGTCTCTTTTATAAAAGAGTGAAGGATACGGTGTGGGTACACTAACTTGTACAGTCGCAATGCGCCAAAGAAGATCGGTAGGTGTTGCTCGTAACTAGGAAATCTAAGTGTCCGTGTATGTAGAATAGATGGTGATGTTTATGCAACAAGCAACCTTATTTTATGCAGGCTGGTAAGGAAACTGCTCAGCATTCAAACTACCTGATAGTTTAGATTTAAAATAGGATTGGAATATGTAATAATTTATGAAAAAGTAGAAGGAAAGTAGCCATGGAATAGTATAGATATCTATGTAATAATATTGAATTAATTATTATTTTTTCTTTTTAACTGACTTCCAAAAGGAGGAGGTTCTCAATTCGTCTGTATGTTTTTGTCTTTTGTATGTTTGTTACGCGATTACTCCGCCAATTATAAATTAACCGACTTCCAAAAGGAAGAGACAACCGACTTCCAACAAAAACACTATAAAGTGAAAAATAACTTTAATTTCGGAAGTCGGTGGCAAAAAACGAAAATTCAAAACTAGAAATTAAAGTTATTTTTCACTTTATAGTGTTTTTTTTTGGAAGTCGTTCTTTTTTGTAAAAAGTTTTTTTTTTGTTGTGAAATGATCAAATAACTTCTCCCGCTCTGGAGCGGGAGGGCGTGTCACTCTTACTGACTAAAACCCACCCGTGTTCCTACAGTTGCCTGTATTGCCAGGGGCCACGGTAACCCTATCGGACAAAATCGTAACCCCGGCAGGAGTACTGCGTATCGTTTTAGCGTCCTATCTCGCCGTCACTACACATCTAGGCACGACATATTTTAGTTAACGTCCCTCAGACGTTATTGTACCGACTTAATCAGATACTCTACATAAATAACATTCGTCCTTACCGTAGGTAATTACTACCTCAAGGCACAATTTACGATAAATTTTTGTTATGGAAATATGTATAACCCTGAAGAAAATGTTCTAGCAATGTGTCGAGCTATGGAATTCATGTTTTCTGGGGTAATGATTGCGACTGTTTAACCATACATTTTTGACATTTGTACATCACATAACTTTAACAATGTTTCTAAATAAACCCTTCTATGTCCCAGATAGCTACAACAATCGCTCCTTCTTGCAACTGCTTAATCTTCCACATTGGGTCAATTGAGTGTCTTTAACACGTTCAGTGCCGGGAGTCCTCCTGGAGGGTTCATCTAGTCGCATATGGGATGCCGGGAACCCTCGCGGAGGGCTCATTTTTTACAATCTTCCAAAAATGAGGAGGATGTTCGTAGCGTATATACCGTATAAGCTTATGCATTAAGTAAAAAGCTGGTATTTTGAAATTACAAACAGACACTTCAATTTTGTATATTTGTATAGATGAATGAATAGTCTCAGAAACTTTTTAAACAAAAATTCATAAAAAGTTGAGTTTTATATGCGTTTGTTTAAAGTATATACCCAAAAAATATATTTTTATCTACTTCTTTTCTTTTATCTTTTTCTCTACTTTGCTGTCGCACTCCACCGAGGTAGTTCATTGGGAATTTATGGGCTTTTTTCAATGGAATGAGGTGTAAAGATAAAAAAAAACGTCATATTAGGACTTTAATTTATTGTACAAAACATTTAATACAGACTTGGACCCAAAGAATGCGTGGGTAGCTCTACCTAACACCTGGGTACATGTACATTTAAGGCGCGTTCCGTGAGCCTTCAACATTTACCAATTGTAAACATCGACAGTTCAACATCTCCAAATATTTCCACCTTATATTTAGGTACTTAATTAAGTCTCCTCGCTGGCAGCGCTAACTCTTGGAACCTGTAGCATTAAGCGACAGCGAAAATATACATGAATGAAACAACATAACAGAGAAGGGCGTTTTCATACGTTTCTAAAAGAATTAGACACTTCGGAGTCGAAGCAATGATTTAAAAAAAAGATTACTTCAAAGCTTCGACATGCTACAAAATATGGGTTGTGGAAAAACCTCAATCACTGTGAGGTGAAAGTAGGTACTTTAGTATATTTCTTGATTTTTTAAAACACTGCAACAAAATGAATACAGAAAAATTAATATCCTAAAGCCACATAATTTACTTGTAAATATTACAACTTATAAAATCGATCATCGACAACATCGAGCGAACCCATGGCAGATCGCCTACTTAGGTACTAATATAATAATTAGATTAGTTTTATAATTATCACCTTAATCAAATAGGTAAGTACTTTTCCAAATCCTCAACTTGGAAAAGGTGACGTTAAAAATATCGTTTCAAGCAGTCTTATCCAAATGTAATAAGCCGATGGTCAACAAAACACGTACGGCCTGACACAAATAGGACATCTATCCGACGTGGCAAGGCATTTTCTTAAGCAGTCTGCATGGAAGAAGTGAGCGCAGGGCGTGACACGTGCTGACTTCATTGTCCCCAAGCACACAGCACACACGTCTTCAAGGGTCGCCAGTTCATCTGGTGTCGCCCGCCTGAACCTAGCCAAGGAACCTTTAGCTTCCTGCAGCTTCATAAGAGCTTCCCCAAGCCTGTGCCTTCCATGAACGAAGACACACACGTACAACAGCAGAGCGGCTAGTCTCCACCGTTCGTACCATACTAAAGCTGGCACTAAGGGCAAGGCTAGCGCTGTAGTAATGCCTCTCGCCAAAGCACCGAAGTACAGTATCTCCATGCCTTCTAACATCTCTAATTTTAAAGCGGATATGCCAATAGGCCAGAGCTCCAAAAAGGTCCTCTCTGTTAGAAGGTAGTATGTGCCAGATATAGCTGTGTATAGCGCTGTGGGTTTGTAGTGTTCCAATCCTTGTTCCAATCCTAGGGCTAGGAGTACAAAAGTTATAGTCACGATGAAAGTGACTGCCTTCGTCCATTCCAGGACAATTTTCGTGGCCGACATGGCAAGGTGTTTGACGCGGGAATGGCGGTTGACGTTGACGTAGGGTGACCAGTCTTCCTTGGTGCAGATCTCGCGGACGTAGCTGACGGAGTAGGTGACCACGTTGTAGAACATCAAGGAGTAGAGACAGGTTAACCTGCCTTGAGAGACTAGCAGTCGGTCGCAGGCTGTGAACATCAGCAACTGGAGAAAGAAGGATATTATTTTAGAATAATGAAGTCAATAAGATGACTAAAATGGAAGAGGAAGAAAGGTAAGTAGGCATGCGTTAGTTAACTGATTTTGATTTACTGTTCCATAGAGAAGTTGTCAAGAATTCGACGTATTTGTCTGGTGATCTGCTGGTGGTGGTAACCATGGAGGAGGTGGTCGTACTTATGATCTAAGTTAGCAAAGTTCCCAGCGTTTTTGCCTCAATACAATAATGAGAAGTAGACACTCTACCTGTCCAATCATAGTTGAAAGATTGTTCATCTGCAGGAAGAGTTTCTCAGCGCGTTCCACTGGCGCGTACGCAGTCTTCATCAGGCCCAGCACACGCGACACAGGGGCTCGCAGCTTCTTCGCACATTCTGGAAAAATGGAAATTTTGGCTTCTTCAAAATGAAGGTAATAATTTTATTATTTCTCGAAAGACATCATTATTTTCCGCCAGGCGTACTTTGCGTAAACTGTACAGTTGAAACTTGTACTAGTGCGAATTTAGCCCTCTTTGGATTTATTTTATTTCATTTACACGGCTTAAGATAACAATTACATACATCAAAGTAAGTATATATATTAAGCACAAACATAATACATAAACGAATAACAATAATTAAATACTATTATTTTCACAAAAATGTAGGCACATAACCATTAAATTGGCGAATTTATTATCGAACAGATGCAGATGGATTTCCAATCCAAATGTCCATCTTCATCCATAGCATATAGCATAAATCACCGGTAGGTACTGTGAGGACTTATCATTGGAATTCAACCTCACACATTATGCAGGCTGGCAAGAACGCTATGGTATCCGAACATTCGAACATTTTATATTTAAATTAGGATTTTCGTATGGTGTGCATTTTGTTGTAAGAAAAAAGGAGTTGAGCCCCAGGCTCCGCTCGCGCCGCTTATATCAATGATATTTTATATTAATAGATTAAAATAAGTTCTTAAAGTAAAGTACTCACAAACGGTGGAGGCGCCCTTTCTAAAGTGTAGTCGTCACATATAGTGGAAGCGCATTAGTCCGGAGCTGAAGAAGATATGAGATACGACGACTAAAAGTCCGAAGCTAAGTGGTTTTTATTATTATTTTATATAGAGCGAGATGGCGTATCAAATGCAGCCCTTCTCGGGGATCAACGGCATGTGCCTAGATAATTTTATTAAGGAGTTCAGGCTTGTGGCCACCGAAAACGAATGGCAGGAATATGATTTGGCTCTAATATTACGTGCATTTCTTGTGGGGCCAGCAATGTATTTCCACAAATATACATACCACGAGGGTATGAGTTTTCAATCTTTTTGTAAAGAATTATGGGCAGAATTCCCATGCAAATGCCACAAAGAATTAGCGGCATATAGGGGACAAGAAACAGAGATGTCCGATGAAAGCGGACAGAACGACATGAATTTAGATAATCACACCAATTTATTTTCTAGTGGAAGACAGGATGACCCACTGGAAGAAATGAAAAGCTGCCAAGAGGGCAGAGATGATGATGAAGATGACTATGATGATGATGAAGACGGCTCAAGTCAGGTGTTCGAAAAGGAACACATGGAAGAAGCCACAAAATCGGGTCAGTCCAGTCCATTTATTAAACCATTCACGTGTGTTTCAGAGAATCAGATTATGTCCTTGCCAAGGGAAATTATTGATCACGATGAGGAAACTCCTACACATAACTTCGTCGTTGATCAAATTAAGGAAAATATTTCTGAGGATGACGTGGAGTCATGTTCAGTCATAGAAAAAGAGAGTGATGGTGAAGTAGTCGTTGACTTGGTCAAACATGTTGAAATTCTTCAAATGGCCGAGACCACAAATGTTCAAGGTTATGTTACCCATAAGGAACATAAATGTATAAAAATTCTGAATGCCACATTTCGACAACAACGTGCTAAAAACAATTCAAGAAGAGCACCAAATAAAAATAAGGAGTCGTATGTGAGAATAATTAAAAACTTCGTACCGAAAATCAACAAATTTAAAAGGTCGAAAGTTTATAGACATTTTATAAAGAAGTTTTACATTTTAGAATACGAGTTTTTAAAATTAAATAATAAGAGGTTCAGCAATTTTAGTGTTACATACTCTTTGTTTAGATTAAAGCCTTTTCATAGTAGAATTTAATTATTAGTTTTTATGTCACTTATTTTTTTGTCATATGTCATTTAGATGTAAACATCATTTGACACATTATTTTAGTGATGAATATGAAATATTATTTTAATGCTTGATTATTTATTTCTCGTTACATGTTATGGGGAGCAATCATCGGACGCTGCCGGGAGCGAGTGAGGTATTGTCACTCCTCACATCGCTGAGAAGTCGGAGGGAATGAGCCACTGTCTGCGTCTTCAATGTTATGTGTCGTTTCGTCTAAATTAGCATGAACGTACTCCAGAATTTATTAATGCGAATTAGAAGAGGCAAATATTTTTGGAAACTGTGATCCCTTCAGGAGGGAGGGGAAGTACTCTGTCTTGGTTGACACCAGCCTCGCTAACGGGGGCATAGCCCTTGCAAGGTGTGTCTAGTTGACACAATTGGTTCAACTTATGACTGAGGTCTCACAGTTTAGTCAGGACTTACTGACATTCGATAAAGAGTGAGTCTTGTGAGGATAAAATGAGGTTTTGAGATTTTCCCTCTGGAGTATGGTCGTGAGTTTTTAATGTTGTTGAGCGCTTACTTCTTGATCCTTCGTTCCCTCTGGCTCAATTATGTCCGATGGAGTTAAGGCTTAGGATGTTAGAGTTCATTTTCATAAACCCCCTCTGGGTAGGTGTGAACTGTCACATCTGTTTGTTTGTTGTCAGAGGCTTGCTGTATCTTTTGCGGTGGTTTTGGTACAGTGAGGTTTAAGCAGAAGTATGTTAATTTTTTGTGCACTGTTAGCACATATTGTCATTTAACTTGGCTGATACCTAACCTGGTATCAGGACTTTGCGATTCGTACGTTCTGACTTAAGCCTTCTCCTGCAAGAGAAAGACCTCACCTTGTATTTTAATTGCCATCGTTAGGTAACGTTTCTGTTAGGTATAGGCAGGAAGGGTACGATTGTTCAGATACTTTGAATAAAGGTCTCTGCCTGATCCCTTTATTCAAGTGGGGCGTAGCTCATGTGAGGACTTATCATTGGAATTCAACCTCACACATTATGCAGGCTGGCAAGAACGCTATGGTATCCGAACATTCGAACATTTTATATTTAAATTAGGATTTTCGTATGGTGTGCATTTTGTTGTAAGAAAAAACGAGTTGAGCCCATGGCGTCTGTCGCGTAATATCATCCTTTGCTTTGTATTATTGATTTAAATATAATTTTGTGTTCTCAAAAGTCCTTTAATTATTACACAATACACGATCCCGAGTATCGCAGCAAAGTTAGTTGCTCACAGTACCGATATTATAATTTTGATATATTTTACCAATTTTTTATTTTCTTTTAACGTTTGTTTGTTTAATCTGTAGTTTTTATGTCGCATGGGCCTCTGGAATTGCATTTTTAGGTACTCTCCACTCATGTCCATAACAAATGTGCAACGTGCTCTGACAAATCAACTTTTGACCAACGCATCGACAGACGAAAACTTCAAATTCTTAGCTGAGTACTGATTTTTATCAAGTAATTAAATAAAATCAGTGTAGCAACAAGTCTTTGATAAAATGTGCGTGGGAGTCCACAGCCTGTCACTTCGAGTTGTCCACAACAAGTTTACTCTTGACTGTTTCAAGAAATTTTCCCTCATTTGCATACTTTTTCTAAGGACATATTTTAGTATCATTTATAAAGAAAGAGGTAAAAAAAATATGGGCCGAGTATTCGAGATAGTGCCATGAAACTAATTTATTATTATTTTTGAGTAGCGAATTGAAAACTTTTTCAAAATTATTTAAAAATACACTCTGCCATGCGCGAAGAACGTGTAAGTAAGAAACGTGTGATTTGTGGCTCTTTCTCACCATCTCATCGTCTGCTTAGGCAGGCCTAGGCTTTTCCCAACTATGTCGGCTTCCAGTCTATCTGGATGCTGCTGAAAACTAGTATTTTACATTACCCGTTACTGGTTAATTCCCCAACCCTCCCCTCACCTAAGGGGGTAGGGGCCCCTTAGTAAGACTGGTAGTCAGACTTTCGGGCTTCTGACGACCCGTAATGACTGTCAAAGTCGGGACCAACGGCTTATGAGCGTTTATTCTGAAAGTGGGCAACGTCGTGTTTTGATTAATTTGGCAATATTATATCTATCTGCCTTGCGTTTTCTGTTGGGGTTGGCTTCCAGTCTAACCGGATGCAGCTGAATACCAGTATTTTACATGGAGCAACTGCCTATCTGATCTCCACAACCCAGTAAATGGGTAATACGATACCCCTTGGTAGGACTGGTTGTCAGACTTTCGGGCTTCTGACGACCCGTAACGACTGTCAAAGATCCACGAATGACAGTCGGGACCAACGGCTCAACGTGCTTTCCGAGGCACGGAGGAGTCTCGGTATGTAAAGATGGTCACCCATCCACGGACCAACCCCGGCAAGCGTAGCTTAACCTGTCGGATCGACCCGTGCGGCTGTTATTATTTAGCCACGAGCTCCTCCTAATTAATTTGGCAATATTACAGTATGGAAATAAGGAATGTGGCTAACTAGCAACCTAGAATATTAATAATGAATTGCAATAATTATAACACTGAATTTGATGTTGTAACCGTTTTAGGTGTAAAAAGGCATTTGGTAATTTTTCAAATACTTTTTTTACATCTAAAACTAAATATTCGGTGTTACGATATTAATTATTGCATTTCATAATCAATATTTTAGTTCCCTAGTTAGCCACTTGTCTTAATTCCATACAGTAATATTGCCAAATTAATCAAAACAGGTAAATATTTGACAGCTATTTACGACGTTGCCAACTTTTAGGATAAACCCTCTTAATGTGCTTTCCGAAGCAAGGAAGGGTCTTGGTATGTAAAGACGGTCCCCCATCCATGGACCGACCGCGGCAAGCGTAGCTTAACCTGATCGATCGACCCGTGAAGCTGTTATTGTGTTGTGGTCTATTTATCGTAACTCCGTAAGTTTAGCAGTACTTTTCGATAGACTCAGTTGATGGATACAGAAACTTAATGTTTTATATTCTTCGGCCATCATCATTTATTAGAGGTTTACAGGGCGGTTCATTTTGAGGATGAAATCCACAACAACGGAACTACTGATTTTACCGTTCAACAAAAACGAATTAACTATACTCCGTTTGAAATAAGATTAGACATTTAAACAAACCTTTTTTCCAGTCCGTTCAACCGATTTTGACTTCTATACCGTATGCATAAGGATGGCATTAAAAGCAAAAAAAGTGGTTACAAACCAACTGTTTACTGCAGCTGCTATTTGTCATGCCACCATCGCAATAGAAGTCAAAATCGGTTGAACGGACTGTAAAAAAGGTTTAGTTAAATGTCTAATCTTATTTCAAACGGAGTATAAGTACCTACTTAAATTCTTCATATTTTTTTTTAACTCATGGTTCTTTAACATTGAATCTGTTTCCAGCCGCAGAAACAGTGGCTGTCCAGCAAAATATTGAGTATAAAAGGACTCCCAAGAAACAGGGATGGTCAGTTCAGAGCAACACTTTACCAGCAACATCCATCTTCCGACAGTACCTACATTGAAAGGAATCTGGTAAGTTTGTAATCACTTAAATTTTTTTTAACTCAATAATTGTATGGGTACTTTTACCTATTACTTCTTCTTTTGTTCCATCCGTGGTTGCACCGTATATCTTATTAAAACTTACAACACAATAATTGAAGATGTGTGTTACCCTGTCACACGAAATTCATCGTTACACTCTTATCAATAAACTTCGTCTTTGCATAATTATCTCGTCTCAGAATGCACTATACCTACCAAAAACAAAAAAGTCTTGAGACGTCGTGTAAGATATTTTTATTTACCTTTACTCAAACCCTGCAAATCGAACCGTGTTAACTACTTGACTAGAAACTACTTAATAATTAAGTTAGCATACAGATCGATTAAATCAGACTCTTTTAAAAACTACATACATCTAAATCGTGCTTAAGATCACGTACAAATTTTAAATAATAGATAAAAATGTGCTCTATTTACGAAAATAGATTAACCATTGGGTAATCTGGCTCTGTCACATTATTTCAAATAATTAGAATTCCTCGGCATCGTACGATGTCACGGCACTACAATATTGGAATTTCTTTGGCAGATCTTCTTGTTTATCAGGCAAATACGTTTAGATTTACAAAACAACAAAAATAATAACACGTCGTCGGTACCTAGCTGGTCGCAAATCTGCGCACCATCTGGTACCCTTGTATCAAAACAAAATGGTATTTTGAAATCGTAAATATTATGACGATTTTGATGTTGACATTCGTCCGATGCTGCATTTGGTTGAAATTGTTGAAAATATTATGTTTCGCAGCTTTGAAATTCTATATCCAGCGCTAATGGTCAAAGAACAAAATATTGCCTCCATTAAATTTATTTTAATTGAAACAAGCAATCAGCTTTGTTGCTCTGAGCGTGTAGCAAAGTGCACACAATGTAGCAAGTACAAACGGCCGATGATTTATTTAGACAACAGTCGCGACGTAAAAGGTCGAGTCGAGCCCAGACGAGTTCGTTTCAAATGATTGGGGAGTACACAAGACATGTGTTTTTGTTTAGACGCAGAAAATACAAGTAAACGGGGATGACGCACGGGCACTGGCCACTGGCCAGTCGCCAGCTTCCGTCGCCCCATTCAGCTTCTACTCGACAATGACCTGACTTTTCCACATAAATATAAACTCAAGAGTACAACAATAACATTGCAAAGATAATGATTTCACAGTGAACTCTGAAATAAATAATGAACCCTTGCGGAAAGTACCTACTTATAAACTTGTGTGCTGGGTAATGTGATTATAACTCACAGAAAGTGGAAACAGGCCTGATTTTAAAACTGATGGCATTGCCTGAATTACGGAATCGTGCGTGTCAATCACTAAACACATTGGTGCCGATTCTCTTGTGCACAAACTAAACTAAATTTAAGTTCAGTGCATCTTTTTCTTTCTATTTCATTAAGAAAAGGACAGAAGATAAATTTTAGTTTAGTCCTGTCAAATTAATCAGCGCCTGTGACTCTCCATACAAGTTTAGACGTGATTAAAAACTTGCCGACTAAAATTACGTTAATTTACGTCAAGCGCTGATTAATTTGACAGGACTAAACTAAAATTTATCTTCTGTCCTTTTCTTAATGAAATAGATAGAAAAAGATGCACTGAACTTAAATTTAGTTTAGTTTGTGCACAAGAGAATCGGCACCAATGTCAATATCCAATGCACTAAGAGAGGCTCTCAAATAATGTTGAGGCACACGCGGTTAGTGTAACTACATCCTGCAGTAATGCAAAGAACCTGAAGTGTTTTCTATCTTGTATGTATCTACACATGAAATTTATGATATTTTTACGCATAATTAGATCTTCGGAGACTCGTAATTTCAAATAACTAAGAATTTTCTCAACATAGTTGCTGCAATAATTTTCAAGATAAGCATCACTAATAAATCGTCCTAAAAATATTTCTTCAAATAAATTAATCTGCCCAAGACATCAGAGGTTACATAGATACAGTTGTAAATAATTTCTAGAACATTTTCATTGAAATACCTCGACTACAAAGCTAAAAACATTTGCATACGCAATGTTACACCACGTTATGCATTTCCTACGTCATTCGATGGCGGGATCTGCGACCGCCTCTTCAGTCAATGACGAGTGCAGAAAGACTTGGGTAGCGTGGGACGCATAGGTCGGGAGATTGGCACACCCCAGTGTTTTGCTAGGCATTTGCAAATTCGTTATTTGTGTTATTGTGTTTACTTTTCCTCTCTCTAGGCCTAAACAGACGAAGCTAATGATATCGTGGGCGTCTGTTGTTTTCGACATGTTACGTATTTTTTCCTTCGTTTTTGTTTTTTGTTTGAAATACTGCCAGATTCAATATCCGGTTAGATACTGTATCTGCAAGATTTTATCTTTCAATTTGTAACATTTACTTATGATTATGAGCATTAAAAATATCTTGAAAGAGTGCTAAATTCCTAATTAGTCAATCAACACAGTCTAGATACTACTTGTCACATAGATTACGAAACGTGAACACTGTCGACCTCTTTTATTCTTCCCTTCCTTTTCTTAGTTAAAGTAATGACTAAAATTTTATCGGAGAGGCAACCGGATGACGAGTGGTAATCTGGGTATTGAAGTGATACTGAACCCTTCCGTACCATCCGAATGGACCCCAAATGAACGGGGGCGGAGATATGGGGGATGGAGGCCTAACATTTTTTTTAATGACTTGGCTATCAAAATTGCTCTATTAATGTGCAAGGAATTTGTGTGTATCAATGCCATCAAGTTGCCACCCCCCAACATCGTTATAATTGAAATAATGTATATAATTCTTGAAACTCCTTACGTATGATTTATCACCGAAAATGAGGGTTAATTTTATCAATACCAGAGGGCATTGATACACACAAATTCCTTGCACATAAATAAAGCTTCAATTTTGAATGCCAAGTCAAAAAAAAATGTTAGGCCTCCATCCCCCATATCTCCGCCCCCGTCCATTTGGGGTCCATTCGGACGGTACGGGGGGTTTCGGTAACACTTCAAGACCCAGATTACCACTCGCCATCCGGTTGCCTCTCCGATAAAATTTTACGTGCCATTGCAGCATTGCCTTGAATATATCCTCATTAAAAAGGATGAACTCAATCTACCTCCTTATATCAAAATTCTCGTTTCAAACTTACCTTGAGCGAGTTTGACCACGGCAGGGTACCACCTCGCTGGGTACTTGTAGTTGGCAGAGATGAGCACTGGGACCACCAAGCATGTGTACGCGGCCATCAGCCATGCACCGCCAAGCGCGACCAGCAGCCCCCGAGGTGCCCAGTAAGGTAATAGCAGGACCAGTGACAGGAGCCATACTGAAATGTGAAATTAGGAGTTCTTAAGACCAGGCACTCCAAACACAATTTCCACGGAAACTCCGCCCCCATGCAACCCACCACTCCACTATGTGCTAAACGCTAACACATCAGTAATAAAGTTGAATGTCGCGTGCGCTCTTTGGTCGTGTTCGAGCACGGAACTAAATGTCGTAAAAGTCATCGATATAGAGAAAAAATATCTTATATATGGATAATAAACTATATTTTCTTACTGTCAATAATTATTTTAGACATAAAAGCCGAGTAATCTTGTTTTTGTTTCAAATAATCTTTAAAAAAGACATGATTTTCGAATAAAAAATTTATCGAGCGAAAATAGTCCAATTACGTAAACTGTCTTAATATTCGTAAAGAAAAAGATCCAATAAATCATAATACTTAAGTTCCATTTTGATTGTATGCGTGACTTTTTCAGAATATTAATGGAAATTAACATACAATTTAAGGAGCCTCCTCTTAATTTTCGGGTGAACGTTGGACAATAGGGACCTTTATATAAAGTAGTTAACTACATTTACTTTTGGAACTGTATTGCCGTGTTTAGTAAATCACTTTTCGACCATTATTGCTGCAGGCGAAGATTGTTAGCGCGTAACACACGATTTAATACAAGAGACATGATTATTTCTCTTGTTTTATTAGTTCCTAGAATTTTTTACGGCACTCTCAGTCAAGAATAGTAAAATGATGCTCTAACAAGAGGCGACCTGTTTTCCTCCAATTCCCAAATATACTCTAAAACTGCAATTTTCTCGAAAAAATCACGTAAAGAAGAAACATAACGTGCCAGAGTCAGTGCACTGTACACAACAGTTATTAATAACTCTCCAAAAATAAAGCATTGACGCGACTGAAAAATAAGGCTATTCCAAATATTTTTCTCGAACAGTTTTCCTTCTGAAGTTAAGCTCATTTTTATGGTTTTGCGTCAGCATCGCTCGTGCTAAAAGCTTCCATTATAAATATTAACAAAATATTTCCTGTGTGTAAGAATTGTTCCACGAACTGAGTACTCAAAAGTGTTTTGAGATATCGAAGGTCGCTATTCCGTTCCAAAATTGTTTACGAATAACTGACAAGGAAACATAAAATATTATTCTACGATTTTCTAATGACTTCTCGTAGAATATGCTACGAATTGCACCTACGAGTGCTACGAAAATTTGAACCACAAAATATTTAAATGTATCATGCAGCACTCGAAGTGCTACGAAGATTTGAACCACAAAATATTTAAATGTATCATGAAGCACTCGAATTCACACTGCCATGATCAACAAAACTAAGAGAAAATACGGCGCTACGAGATGAGGATGTCGAGGGTAACTAAATTCATCAATATAATTATACCTATTTAATTAAAAATATATTTTATGAATAGATTGAAAATATCTTACATATATCAGAATGGCGTGCTAGATTAGTAGCACCACGACGAACGCGAGAATTGACGAAAATGATATTTAATTTTTTTTATTTTATTCTGACATGATTCAGACAGACAAACAATTCAAGTGAAATATCTAACATTGAATATTATTGAAGTGAAAACTTCTTTAGGCGCGTTGAACATTTTGGAGATGGGAAAAAACAATTGAACTCGCGACACCGTTACCGACACCTCATTTTTGTAAACGCGATTATGCTCTTTATTTATACTACGTTACGGATCAATGTTCTATGAAAGTATTTTTACTTTAAAGGTTTTGGAAGTATTTTTTTTGTAAACGCGATTGTGCTCTTTATTTAGATAAGGTTACGGACCAATGTTCTATACAAGTATTTTTCTTCCACCGAGGCGATCTTGTTCAAGTTTTCACTTCTGTCGGCACTCCCGGAGCGCCACTGTTTTTATTTAATTCGCCCGTGTTCGTCATGCAGTCACCTCGTCCCATTTCTCGTTATAAATACTTTCCCGATATCAGTCGTAAAACTGAAATATTTAGTATTCACCGACTTTTTATTATTTAATTAAATAGTGATAGAGTTATAAAATATAAAATAGTGGCCACAAGAATCATAAAACTTTAAGACTTGCCGCGAATTCTCTTGTAACAAACTTGATGGTAAGCGATCATAGTCCGCGTAATGTTGGCACCCCTATAATCCCCTACCCCCATATCCCCCATATCCATTTGACAAAGGCTTGCTTTAAAATGCTACACTTCAAAAGGTCCTGCTACGACGTAGGCGTTGTTGAATCGTAGCGCTACGCTTCTAAAGATCCTGCTACGTCGTAGGCGTATAGTTGCAGAAGCGTAGCTCGTAGGCCGTAAAAAAATCGTAGCGTTCGGGACACTGAAACTACTACTTGCTTAGAAGATTATGAAACCATGTGGCCTAATTTTCAGTTACACGAGATTTTAGTTAAATTATAATGTAATTAAAAATAATAATTATAATGTAAGTAGAGTATCTTCATGTTTCAGTTTATTTTGCAGTGTATCTGTCACCGTAAGATTGTGAGCACCGTTAGTTTATAATCTATCGGTATTATTTCCGTTAGATCATAATCTGTCGAAAAATTGTGAACTGGGTGAAATGGGTTAGATTAGGTTAGAACTGTGACCAACCTCGTGAGTCGAGCGAGCGTAGTAAGCGCTGCTGCGGTAGCGGCAGCGCTTACTACGCTCGTTTCTCATGGATATAATATAAACTATCGAAAAATAATACGTTAAATCGTAAATGATTTGTCGCAGTTCACAATCTTTCGACAGTTTGTAATCTAACGGAAATAATACCGATAGATTACAAACTAACGAAGTTTATAATTTTACGGTGACATATCCACTATTTGCAGTGCACTTTACGTTAAGAATGTAAACACATGTTGTCTACTGTTAGCAGGTCAATACATTTTGTTTGAGTTAGTTGATTAAGTACATAATGAAATGAACATTCTTTTGATGGAGTAATCGCACTTTATAGCAAATAATACAAATTATTCAAATTCATCTTCTGCAAAATTCTGATTAACTGAAATTCGACTACGTTTATAAATTCTTTTGTCACAAATATTAAATACATTATACAATCTAACATTAAAATATTCATATTATATACAAGTATATAAAGGAAAAAAACAGTAGCACGCCGGGAGTGCCGACAGAAGTGAAAACTTGAACAAGATTGCAATACTTGTAAGAAAATTGGTCCGTAACGTTATCTAAATAAAGAGCACACGCGTTTAAAAAAAGGAGGTGTCGATAACGATGTCGCGAGTTCAATTGTTTTTTCCCATCTCAAAAATGCCCAACGAGCCTAAAGAAGTTTTCACTTCGAAAAAAAAGAAGGGAAGGAGCTCATTGGGCATAAAAAAAAAACATCCACATCACTGTGTGGGAAAAGTGTCCAAAAGGCTGGCAGTCTTGCCACGTTGGATGTCAATGCTGATTCTTTGGCCTACAAATAGGCCAGTCCTTTGGTCACGTGAAGAATCGACCAACCGGTTGGCGATATCTCGAAATACTCGATGAGCAGTCGGATTTCAAAAACGTAGGCCCTTGTCGAAAGGTCTACGTTTTTATGACTAACAAATAGACCCGTGAAAAGTTAGATAGTATATCCTGATCATGACCCGATTAGCGTTTATGCTTTTATGACTAGCAGTAAACACTTTTACACTATACAGGATGAAATTGAAAACATGCGACAAATTGAAATGGGAGATTCAGTAATTGTTACCTAATCATTATAAATCAGGGATGGGCCGAAATTCGGTTCACATTCGGTTCAACCGAATTTCGGCAGCTTGAACCGAACTTCGGCATTCGGTCGAAATTCGGTTCAGATGCCGAACATTCGGCACGAGAAAATTAATACCTATTTGCACTATTTTGACTGAAATTTTATAGAATTACTGTAAAATAAAATTATGTCTTTTACTCCCTCATGGTCATTTATTTTAGTTAGAAAGGAACATTGTAAATGTAAACCTTAAATTAAATCAGTTCTTCTTATTAGTCTAGAAAATCTGTTCATCTTATTAGGCCACGCGGTGGAAGCGCGGTGTGCGGGCGGGGTACATCTAGCAATAATTGAAGTAAATGCGTAAACATGTCACGACGTGTCGCTCTCGAGAAAGCGCGCCAAATCTAACCGAAGTTCGGCCGAAATTCGGCCGAAATTTTCATTTTAACCGAATGTTCGGCCGAAGTTCGAATCCGGTTCAAACCACATTCGGCCCATCTCTATTATAAATTGTTATTTCCGAAATATAAATTGTGAAAAAAAAATCGCGGGCGACGAGCGGTGCCTTTGTGTCGCGTCGCGTGTCGCGCTGGTCTGAACGAGCCTTAAATTGATACTTGAATTTTTTTGTTTGTTTTAAATTTATTTAATTTTACTGGAACGCCATAAAATCGTGTCTACGTGAAGACAATAATTTAGTTTGCACTATCTAAGACGATAATTACACGATTTTTTATACTTCATCGATTGTACTCAAATTAAATATTAAATGGTTTAATGATAAACGTTGCTTAATATAATTAACTAATAATTAGCGACTGTTTAACCACACATTTTTGACATTTGAACGTCACTTAACTTTAAAGCAAACCTTCAAAAAAACCCCTTAATGTCAGCGGGCTCAAAACTTAATTACCTACAGATATATTCATTCCCAATTCTCACCAAACATTCTTGGAAGCCGTAGGTAATGACAGAGCAAGTTATGCCAGACCAACCCTCGTGCATGTGTGCCACATGTTCTCGTTACACGTGGAAATGACATGGCAGACATGAGTCAACAAAGTAAGGAAAATAATATTTATGATAAACAATGACACGTCATTTGATACGAAATAGATTTTTTAACTTTCATTTGAGCTGAATGAGAAACGCCTTTGTTGCACTTTGCTGGGATATTTTTTCCCGAAATACTGGCAAAAATGTGGCCCACTTTTATATACAGATATACTATTTTTTTTGACAGTTAAGTCCCATGTAATAGGGGGCGCGTCTATATTGTCATGCACAAAACCAGACTCCAGGCTTTATGATAAACAATAACCGTCATTGCATGATGCGAAATAGATTTTTGAACTTACATTTGAACTGAACGAGAAAGCCTTTGCAGTTTGCTGCGATATTTTTTCCCGATATACTGGCACAACTGTGGCCGACATTTATATACAGATTTACTAATTTTTTTGACAGTTAAATCCCATGTAATAGGGGGCGCGTCTATACACTGTGAAATTTGAATCACAGTTTTTCAAGAACAAACGTTGTTCAGACCATGACATTTTAAACTTAGTATTTTTGTGTTTTTTAAAACCAATTATGTTTTTTTTTTATTGGATGCTGTAGAATGGTACTAGACCATGGTCTGAATAACGTTTGTTCTAGTAAAACTGTGATTCAAATTTCACGGTGTATTGTCATGCACAAATCCAGACTCCAGGATTCATGATAAATAAAAACATATACGTCATTACATGACACGAAATAGATTTTTGAACTTTAATTTGAACTGAACGAGAAAGGCCTTTGCACTTTGCTGTGATATTTTTTCCCAAAATACTGACAAAAATGTGGTCCAAATTTATCGATACAGATTTACTAATTTGTCCCATGCAATAGAGGGCGCGTGTATTGCCATATTTGTCATGCACAAATCCAGACTCCGAGCTTCATGATATAAACAATAACATGCCCACGTCATTTCATGATACGAAATAGATTGTTGAACTTTCGTTCGGACGTGAATGAGAACAGGGCTTTGCACCCTGCAGGATAACTACAAGGCCGATATAATCTCACATTTTTCTCCCTGATACCAGCAAACATATGAATGGCCCAAATTTTAGAGATAGAGATTCATTTATTTTCGACAGTAATAGGGTGGCATCGCGCATTGTCATGCACAAATCCAGATAATTTCGAAAAAACATACTACTTATACTTAGTTACGCTTAATTATTACTAATTATTACAAGTCTCTAATGCTGCCATTAATTTCTCTAATTCAAATCACTAAGAGAGCAGTGGTGGCCCAGTGGTAACGACCGCGACTTACGAGTTGTAGGTCGTAGGTTCGAACCTAGACAGGCGCTTTACTTTGTGTAAATTATTTCATCACCACTGCTCTTAAAACGGTGAAGGAAAACATCGTGAGGAAACCGGCATGTCCTAGAACCGAAAATTCGAAGACATGTGACATCTACCAACCCGCACTGGGCCTGCGTGGTAGATTACGGCCCACTCTCTCTCACAGAGAGGAGGCCTGTGTCCCAGCAGTGGGAACATTTATAGGCTGATGATGATGATGAAATCACTAAGCACTAAGCCGCAATTAAAGATAATAAAATAATCATCGTAGCTCATTTAATCTTGCAAACATTGCTAATCGGTCATCCGAAATAATTATGAGCACCTATTAGAGATAATGATACATCGATTTTGAAAACGAAAGCATTAATTTTAATAACTCTTGTCCTAACAAATTAATGATTACATTAGCACAATGTTTGTCGAAACATAGTATCAAGAATTCCGAGGCTGATAGACAGCTTCTCAGACAAAGCTATTCTCAGCTCATGAATTCTTAAAAGAACAGTATTTACAAAAAATCACTTACAGTCTCAGTCTTCTCTTAAAAAAAAGAACAAGTTTTCTACTTACCGATATTTGCAAGTTTGTCCTTCGATTTAATCGTATGAATCTTCGAGAAAGAATCACTCCGTATGCGTCCGCGTACACGCGAAATCATTCCCATTTTAAACTTTAGTATAAAACGATATATTCAAACAAACACTTTCTTTTGTAGAACACCACAAATGTTTTAGAAATAAAGTCTTTTTACGCTTATTTTGAACGTGAAAATAATATTTATTTGGCCTTCTTGCTTCTGTATTCTTCGAAGTGTGTCACATGAATGCGCATTTAGCAAACGGACGCCGACGTTTGGGCGGGCGGCTCTCGCGCAGACGTATCTCTACTCCGACATAAACGAACTCTAAAACAAGAAAATTCTGCTAAACATACATTGCCGTTTTCATCCACTCAAATTAAATTTACCGCCGTACAAAACCAGCAATGTTATAAAAATACACGTTGGCAACGATCGCGCTTTCAGCTGCGCCCACGTCACATTGCAATGACGTTTATTTTTAAATTTAATTCTATGTCACTGACTCGTGAATCGGAAATTTTTATGTTTTGATTTCTATATATCTGCCATACTTTATGGGGAAATGCGAGCACAAAGAAATGATTACGCACATATGGAGTTTTGACCCCTCAAGTGTGCACGAAAACTACGTCATTGTTTCAAATAGGATAATATTTTAAGTTGTTGACGCAGATTTGGGGGGGCCGTACTGCATTACAAAAATCATCCCTACTTCACTTCCGTACATTTTATATTATTTTATTATGAAATATCTTACTCGTAGGCAGGACACACTGTGCTTTTTTGTATTGAAATGCACTGCGGCCTGATGTGTCTATATAGTACCACTAATCAAAAGTTCGTCGTCAACATTGGATGTCATTATCAGTGATCGGATAATCGGATGCATATTTACCTAAAGTTCATTTTTGGTTAGGAAATAATGGAAGCTGCTTCTTAAAACATAAATTTTTAAATATAAATCTCGGGATTCCAGAAAATTCGGGAATAAGAAACTAGTCTGTAACATGGTGAGGAAACGTCGTCTTTAGCATGTGGTATTCATTAAAAAACAAACAGGGGATTACATAATTATTAATATGTATTTACTTGAAGTTGATTTTAAGCTCCCCATCAACTTATGACTATGTTGAGTGTAAGAGGAATAGTAGGTAGTAGGTACCTACGGTACGATTTGAGTCTATAATAAAAACAGTAAATGATTCCGAAATCCCGGGATTTTTTCGATACAAAAGTGCATTCCGTAATATTAGCCAACACCTTAAACTAAGTAAATATTCCTACACCCGATTTGATTCTATAGTAAAAAAAACTAGATTTGTCGATTCCGAATTCCCGGGATTTTTTCGATACAGAAGTGCATTCCATAATAGCCAACACTTACACTTTAGGTAAATATGCATCCGATTATCCGATCACTAGTCATTATGCTACATGACTCTCATTTCTTAGTTTTTATCAGGAAGGATCCTATCCAGAAATGGCATACTCTTATCTACCGATGACACGGTCATTTACCTTAGCTTCGAACTTTGAAACCAGTGTACCTAAAAATGGAATGTCTGATCTGCCAACACTCAAGTTTAAGACAGTTAGTTAATTGATTTAGGCGTGACCTTGCGGAAATCCATTATAAAATACAGTCATCAATCATCTCTGCGTCCAGCGCTCGGTGTGGCAACACGCCGTGTTCTGGTTCGCGACAAGTCAATCGTCATCCTGAGGATGCCTCGTTGAGAGGTGAAACACGTGTCGATTTCTTACAGGGTTTTTTGTGGCTCTTTAGGAATAGCAAAGCGGAACAGGTTACTAAATACATCAACGTCTATTGTATTTTATTACACTCAACTTCAAAGGCTCCCTTTAAACTTTTTGCAAGCAGTTTGGTTTTATCTCAGACGACATCCTTCCCAGGAATCTGCGCGATCGAATTTCGAGCCTGTCTGAAGTCTACTGTGTCATTCCTTTAGTTAGACGATCAGCTGTGAAAATTATCACATGTTTCTAACAGCAATTAGTGATGCTAGAGACCCCTATATATAATGTACTCTGTGCTAGAGACCGTGTGATAAGTGTTGCCTACATGTAGGTAAAAATAGATCGTCTGAATACGTGCGGGTTACCACGATGTTTACATGTAACGGAAACACATGACTCCCCATTATTTTAGGCCTGAACACAAACACGTGGGCAGTATGTACGCCGATGCATTGTTGTGAATAAAACGCGCTCTTTCAATAAAAGATTAAAACATCTGTAACTGTCCCATGCAGATCATGAGAGCAAAGGCATTTTCTCATTCAAAGGGCATTATAGAACGAGCCAATGGATCACCATATTGCTCGGGCTCACTGCATTTTATGCACTCACTGTTTTCAGAACATTATTTGGTGGTTATTAACAGCCGGAGGATAACATGAGAGACGCCTTTTCCAGACGATTTAAAGTTTAAGTTTGGCTGGAATTTCGATTACCAAGGACAGACTGAGTACAGGACCGTGACCGCCTCTCGCCTACTGCGTTATTTGATCTACAAAAATGCCTTGGAAGGTAGGTAGGCTTTTGGTGTGGGATGCAACGTGTGTCGACACCCTTGCGCCATCCCATCTTCTTAGCACGGCGGGCTGTGCTGGGGCGGAAAACCTCAAACGGCGCAAATACTCCAATCTTATTGGGACTTATATGTTTGACCCGTTTGGGGTTGAAACACTAGGGCCATGGGGTCCGAGTGCCCACCTAGTTTTTCAAGACATTACCAAGTGGCTGGTCGACTCTTCACGTGACCAGAAGGCTGGCCTATTCTTTGGCCAAAGAATCAGCATTGCCATACAACGTGGCAATGCTGTCAGCCTTTTGGGCACTTTTCCTATTTTTTGATGCCCTACGATTATTCCCCCCTTTTTTATTTATTTGTACATATTGTTATTGTTATTGTAAGTTTGTTAGTTTTTAAATAATGTAAACACGTGTGTATAAATAAAATAAGTCATCATCATCATCATCAGCTTATTAATGTTCCCACTGCTGGGACACAGGCCTCCTCTCTGTGAGAAGGAGTGGGCCGTAATCCACCACGCGGGCCCAGTGCGGGTTGGTAGATGTCACATATCTTCGAATTTTCGGTTCTAGGACATGCCGGTTTCCTCACGATGTTTTCCTTCACCGTTTTGAGAATAAAATAAGTAATTAGTATTAATGTGAAACAAATATTATCTAGATATTTATATCTACTACATTCCTACAGTTCCTACTACATTCGAATGCGTCATTATTCATTCATGCCACCTCGTTGACTTTTGCAAAAATAACTAATGATGTTACTCTTATATGCCATGATTAATTTATTTGTAAGTTAATACAAATGTTTACGAATCATAATGTGTGCCCGTCGACGTCGTTGGTAGAATTTCACTAACTCATTTTGTATTTTTGGAATGTTTCTCATTGAATTGAATTTACTAAGGATGGAATGGTTGACGAAGAAGTTCAATTTCCGCTCGGATTACGGGATTTACCATAAACCTACCCTACAAACAATTTGTTCTTAGCTGTAGGTATGGATAGAATACTTCAACTCAAATCCTCATACCAATACTAGAATAAAATACCTCGGCTCCAAGGCGCCGATAGTATAGGTAATTGCTTTTTACGGTGAAAAAAATGGTACTTAATAAAAAACTTAGTACCTATCTGTTTTATATTTAGTTTAGTTATTAATTATTATGCAAGGTTTCATGATCTAATTTGAAGTATTTTTTTTAATACTAGCGGTTTATTGTTCGGTTTGGAAGTAACTTTGTAATATAATTCTGTCGAGAAAATTTTATGGTAGGTATCGTGTTTTCGTCAAACATGGTAAGAACTCAACTTTACCTCAACTTTACCATAATATATTTATTTCAAAATTAATGCTGCAGTATTTTCGATATAACATTCTAATAAATTTGAGGTATTATAGACTTCTTTATATTCTTTATTTCCTATTATCCTATACAATGTTAACGTTAAATGCGCAAAACCTGAAAATAGTTTGATCAGAATAACGAACAGAATCAATTGAACCACTTTTTAATATGGGTCACATTTTTCAAAAAAAAAAAAACATAAAACTTTTACAATTTTTTTTATGTTTATTTTTTTCTCTGAAATAGGTCATTTGAATTAAAAATCAGTTGGGGTGTCTGAGGTTTTGAGCATACAACGTTACACGTTGCATAACTGCTATACCCTTTCGGGGTATTTAGGTTCAGAAACTATGAACACTAGTTTGACACAATAAAAAATGCGAGATGTACCTAAGTAACGATATTCAAGTCATTTAAAAAAAAAAAAAATGGCTATTTAAGAAACAACAATGTAAAAACAAAAACAACAGAAACCTTTCAAGAAATTAAATTTATTTAAAACTAGCTGCGCCCTGTGCTTTCATCCGCATAAGTCTTGATTCGGGGTTCATGTATGAAACCTATTTAAACTTGTAACAACTTTTAAACTACCTACATGAATGCAATAAACGGGATAGAAAGTCCTTGTCCTATGTCCTTTTCCAGGTCATGGTCTACCCATGTGCCAAATTTCAACCAAATCTGTTCAACCTGAAATCGCTAAAAAAAATCTGTTCCCTTCATTTATGTTCGCACAACTCGTCAAAATGTAGAGAATAGCCGATATTTTTTTTCGCGATTTCTGTTTTGGTCCCATAGTAAAAGTTGTTCATTCATACTGATGAGTAAAGTCACGTGTTAAAGTTTTTAATTACCTTGAGTTTTTATTGGGAGCCTAGACTGTTAGTTAATTAAATATTTAATTGACTAATCTGCCCTGCTAAGCCCAAAGGCGGTATCTCTGAGATACGCCCTTTTAGTTTTTTTTATACCATTCAATAGCTTTAACAATTTCGCATCTAACGGTATAAGCGAAATAGCGCTATCTAACTTAAAACATTTTAAAAAAACCACTAAGAAGTTTTTTATATCTCCTTTTTTCCATAAATTACAATTTACACAAAAAGTCAATTTTCTCAAAACTTACTCCGATTGAGATACAGCCTTTGGGCTTAGCAGGGCAGTAATTACCGGCTACATTATCTAATTTTAAAGTCATTTTAAATTATTTAAATAGGCGGTCATTTTAAATTCATATTTAGGGCTTTGGACCATTCGATTCCTACTTACGACATAAAATCTCTTCCTGCGATAAAGTTTGACCTCTTCCTTTTCCAGAACTCTTCAAAATGCATTCCCTGGTGTACCTGATGCTCGTCGCGTTCAGCTCCTGCCTGGCGCACTACAGAGGTTCCTACGAATCCCGGAACTTCATCACCCGAGAAGAACCTGCTCCGGTTGAAGGGTAGGCTTCTCTGCTATTTCTCATCACAATAATATTAGCACACCAGCCATTGAGCCAGTCTATTGATGCTATTTCAGGTAGGAGGCACTGTCAAGGTTGTTTGCAAAAGGGAACCTCACATCATGCAGGCTGGCAGCAGCCCCGGATCTAGGTTTTTTTTTGAAGCGGAGCAAAAACTGCCGTCTGCCGCCCCCCGCCAATCTTTTATGGGGATGCGCTAAATTAGCCCCCGCGAAATTAAAATTTTCTCTAAATGAAAATTTTGGCAGCATCGATCGATAATGCGCCAATTCAACAGGGGCGCCAATACTGTTGTAAAAAAGAAAAAAAATAGACAGATTATAAATGTGCTGCGCGTCCCATTTATTGTTGCTGTGTGCTGGGTGGTGCACTTGTCTGCTACGCTTGAATTTGTCGCCCCCTGAAGTTGGCACCCGGGGCACGGGCCCCGGCTTGCCTCCTTCTAGATCCGGGGCTGGCTGGCAGTAAAATGATTCTGGTCTGGTTGCATTCGACCACTCAAAATAATTTAAAATAATTTTCAAAATTGTAAAAGAAGCGTTTGAATAGGACACAATAATAGGCCTGTGTCCAATTTTTTTTGTCCGTCATTTAGATTAATCAAAAATATTGGACACATATTTTTTCTTTTTTGACGTAAGTAATCAAAAGATAGCCTTACTAGATGGATGGATGGATTACTGCGTTGTGATGTAGCGAGCCCCCACTCCCCAACTTTAATGCATGTTTTCTAAGTTTTTTTGATAATATGATAAAGCAAAAAATATGTGTCTAATATTTCTTTATTATCTTTTTTTTTACCTAGGCAGCTACCGTATTGTTTCGTTTATTTTTGTTTATTCAGTACTAGCTGTGCCCAGCGGTTTCACCCGCAAAAGTCTTGATCCCGTGGGAATATCGGGACAAAAAGTATCCATTGTCCTAATCCAGATCATGGTCTACCCATGTGCCAAATTTCATCCAAAACTGTTCAGCCGTTTTAGCGTGAAACAAACAAACTCACTTTCGCATTTATATTATTACTAGCTGCGCCCCGCGGTTTCACCCGCATAAGTCTCGATCCCGTGGGAAAAAAAAAAGTATCCTATGTTCTTTTCCAGGGCATCATCTATATATGTGCCAAATTTCATCCAAATCCGTTCAGCCGTTTTAGCGTGAAGGCGTAACAAACAAACTTATTTTCACATTTATAATATTAAGGATAAGTTACATATAGGATAAGTAGTTTATTTACGGTAGGTACCTACCTATCTACGGGTGACACATAATCTAAAACATGTGACACCAGACTCTACAGATAATCTACATTTAACGTCATTATAATTAGACACCTAATCGTAACAGATAACTTTAAGAAATTCCCGAGTAAGAATAAGATGTGTTGCCAGACCAAAAATCTTATTATCGTAATAATAACACGCTATGCCACGCATAATTTGAAATCAATATTCGTAACGGTTTCCGGATTTTTTCAACCAATGTTGTTCATAGAAATATTCAATTTTGTCCCATTCTTTCAGCTCCTTAAGCAATACTTAAATATATTAATTACAAGTTATAACCATGATTTCTACATTCTAGAGTGCTGGTCGAATGCCCGGTGTGCGAAGAATCTGATCACTGGATGGCGAGCAACGAGGAATGTCCCGTCAGGAAAGGCAACAAGACCTTCAAAATCTGCAAGTTCGGCACCTACACCAACGAAGTTTGCGGCAAACGCCTTGACTGCTTCAGGGTACGTCAGATAAATCTTCTTTCTTATATCTATGGGGTACCTACGTCTTCGCCATATCAGTCATAATCTCAAATAACCACTTTGTCAAAGAAATAGGATCTAAGCAGATATCTAAATTGTTTAATCATGTCTTAGATACGTAATAAATCGTAAGTGTGCTTCATTGCACAAAGTACTGTACCCTAATTCCGTAACATCACGATCAATCACAATCTGTTTCATTTTGACAGTTCAACAACATCCATTACGTTATTTACGTTGCTGAGCAGACAAACTTTTCGAACATATGGAGCAATAGATTAGCCATTTCGTTCAAAATAATTCAGATTATGTTCGATTGTGTGTTACGCAATAACGGTGCTGTGCAGTATATCCAGTTTTCTAGACTTTTGATGTTTTGAAGCTTTGAAACAGTAATTTTTTTCTACTTGCTTTTGGGAAATCATTATCTTATAAAACAAGAGACGTCCACAGCTGGACCTCTACACATAGACCTAATGCCTACTATGATTTTTTAAATCCTTATCAAAAGTTCTTCTCCCAGGGCCCTCGTGAACAGTGCACCGAGAAACGTGAATTCGACATGTACGGCCAAAGGTGCGCCCCCGGCTACTACTGCAGCAAAAGGGCTGGCGTATGCACCGGCCCCAATTACCGCCCGGACATCACCAACTGGCAGTGGCAGTTCATGCCTTTCACCGGCCGCCGAAGCGAACTCAAAGTACAGCCCGAAGACGTCAACTTTGCCTTCGAAGGAATCCGCAAATAAATTCAAATTTCGAAAAACCCACCTCGATTGTTTCCCGGATATGTATTTGAATTATTATGATCTCATTTTCTAGTCATTATTACGCTTAACATTAAAAATTCCTGATTGTGATCTCAATTTATTATTATGATATTTTTGTACGAAATCATCTGTTAATTAATATAATTTATGTAAAAGCATCAGTGACGTTTTATTACACCTACCGTCTATTTATTTATTTGACACAAGTTTCATATGCGTGGCAATTTAATTTGTTTTTGTCTCTGTTTCTGTTTTTGCATGAAATTAAGGAGACTATTACCTCATTTATAGAAAACTACTGTGGAAAAACTTTTTCTAGAACCATACATATGATATAATACAAATTAGTATGTTCTCTCTAGTTTGTTTGATTTTAGTCTAAAAAATATATTTATTTACATAAAAGAACTTTTGGCATTGCAGTCTGATTATTGTAAAATACTTGAAAATCCCCGGCTAAAAATCTTATATCTTTACCAGTCCAAATAATATTTCTTACCTGACTTGATTTCAAGTCTTTTAGCACTCAGTAACTACGGAAAGTAGAATATTATTCTAAAATATCGATCTATTATAAGTTTGATAGTTTGATCAAGTTTGACTGACGTATAACAAGACATTTTTATGATGAATAGCAAAATCAGGTCTCATAGATTTACATTTTATGAAAAAAAAACAGTAATAATTTATTTCCTTTTGGAATTTAAACATCGAAGCAATCACCTTAAAAAGTTTTCAAAATAACAATATTTTTAATCTGGTAACCCACCCAGTCGCCTCTTCATCAATGTTGTCAACTTAGTGGGATTTCCACTAAAACTGGGGGTTTGGACCTCCTCACTGGGGAGAAGAAACGTTGCTTTTAGTGGCTGAAGGTTTTGTCTTGTGGTTAGGTTGATGAGAATTTTATTTAGTGAGAATAAGAAAACAATTCAATCACTAAAACTTTGACTCGCGAAAACATTATAATAACACGATAGTGGCATGTTTTATTGTTTCTCCGAAACCTGTGTCAGTAATTTTACGATTTATTTCTTTCAAATGTCGAAACTACTGGATTCGAACGCTGATTTGAAAAGACTGTTATCAATGAAGAATATAGTGAAGTCAAACAGAGGCTCCACCCAACTGGAGATCGAAAAACAATGATATATCTAAAAAATAATTTATTAAATCAAATATCTTCACTAACTTTTTCATTAATTATTTTGTATTAAACTGGCATGATATTACAAAAATACTATGATTACCTGTGTTATGTTTTATTTTCATTCTCAAATCTTCAAATGGACTTCCAAAACAGCGACCGAGCGTCGGTAATAGGAATAATAAAAATAAAATTAAAAAATTCTGACTAACCGTTTATTTCTAGTGGTTTGAAGTTTTGAAGAACCGCTGCAAGTGGACTTTGGAAAACAAATTGGCAACACTGCTCTTTGTAATCGGCATAAAATCAAACTTTCGTTCGTTTCTCCATTATTTTGTTTTTTCACTTTTGGTTTTAACTATGAGTCCACCGTTTAGCGCTTGGCTTTTGTCTTTAGTTAATTTGTGGTAAAAGTGACCTTTAATCATAGCACTTCGAAACGAATTCTAGAAAGATAATAAGTTTCTCTTTGTAAATTATTCAAGTGCCGATAGACTGTTTACCCAACAATTTGATAAAAAAATCATTTAAAAATAAAAAATGAGTGATTGTACTGTGTGTTCGGCCCGGGGCGTGCAGCCGGAGCATTTTTCTACTGAAAATCATAAGAAAAACGTTTCTTTAAAACAATTTGCGGCGAATAAGTAAGTCTTTGTTTGTTTTGTTTGCTGTGCGTTCTTTTTACCAAATACAGTTTTTCCTGATCACCCTGACATGAAATAATTTTTAACATATTTTATTAGACCTGATTCCTGATCCTGTTTTAATTCTATTAAAATGTGTACTTAAAATAAATCACCCAGGAACTTTACAAATTCATATTCTGATAGTTTCTTATTTATTAAGTAAATTTATTTCTGCATTACCAGAAAAGAATTCGTTACAAATGGGAAAGGAATCGCAGCGGTGTCCTGCTCTGTTAAGACAAGTCTTGGATCAGAAGTTGAGAACAAGAATGGAAAAATCAAGATATCTGTAAGTACCTAAAATTTTTAGAAATTCAGTTTATTCCTCCTAATAATGTGTATGCTTACCATTGACTCACCAATATCATAAATTAAAAATATTATTAATATTCACAATAGACCTGGCTAGATACTTTTTTTAGTTCTTTAATCTTAATTATGCATTTAAATTGGACGTAGTTATGCAAACTAGAACCAACCCACATATCAAGTGAAAATTGAATAACATATTAGGTAGACATCTAATGGTGTTTTGCATCTCAGAAAAGATCCTGGCCAGTATACCAAGCAATGGTCATAATATTAATAGCCGCCTAAGGTACCAACCCGAGTTAGAGTCACTTTTTAAAAGCTAAACGGACTCATGTGGCATGGTACTTGTAGATTTTTAACATTTTTATTACGAAAAATAGTACCAAGCTACATGGTTCTCACTAGAAAATAAAAAAGACAAATTACGTTTGTGTTTTTTTTTCACTGAAGAGAACCATGTGGTTTGATTCTTTTCACAAGTTTTTTTTTTTCGCAAGTTCACATAATGAAAACAGAAGAATTTTTGCCCAGTGCTAAACTAGAAAAAAACCATAAGAAAGAAAGCTACTGATGGATCGAAAGTGTCATGGCTGCTTATGATGAATATGTAGAATTAAATTTAAAGAAAAATTTACAAGGAATTACAACCCCACTAACTAAAGAACTGATGAACCCGCTTTGACCTAACGGAGAACCCATTCCCGAGCCAAAGCCAAATGATTTTAAAAGTTTGATGCATCTCATACCGAACAATGCCCAAGACTTATACAAAAAATTTACAGGAGATTCAACAGTTGAAGATGAGATACATGTGTTTTCTGGTGCAGTTGATTTTGAAGTAAAAGTTGAAGATGGTGATTAGTAGTGATGCAACGAATACTACTTTTACGAATACGAATATCAAACCTACTATTCGGCGAATACGAATATCTCGCCATGGTAATAAAAGACTAATAGTCTAGTACTACTTAGACGCAGCCATTACTAACGTTCGTCTAAGTTACTTAGGACTTACTATCTTACCTTTTGTTCATAAAAAAGAAATACAGACCATATAACTACTTACTTGGTAATTTATCGAAATGTTTCCATGTGTCACTTTGATCTCGTTTACGAGAAGACATTTTCTATTCAACTTCAACTTCTTTCACTTCGCAGCAACCTCAGAAAATAAATAAAACAATACTCTCTTGTTTGACTTGTGCTTTCGACTGACAAATGAAATGAAAGGAATGAATGAATCAATCAATCCATGGTTCGTAATGATAGGAAAACTCCCGGGCCGCGGCACTGTATAAACTATGGCGGGGAGTCCCCCGTCGCGTCGTCGTTGCGGTTAAGACCCTTGCACACGTCGTATTTTTACGTGCCGACGACGCGCGTTCTAGGTAAGTCTACCAGTAATTAGATTTGCGTACAAACATATTACTTTTTAAATATTCGTATTAGTATTCGCCGAATACGAATATTCGGTAAATGTCTACTATTCGGCGAATACGAATATTCGTATTCGTTGCATCACTAGTGATTAGGTAATACTTTATCACCATCTTCAACTTCTACTTCTTCTTTATGATAATAAAAATGATTTACATGTACTTACACACTTGTTCATCACTTCAACAGTTGAATCTCCCGCTATTTTGTGTATTTGTATCCTTCATTTTGTTGTATTCTTCAAGTTGTTGTTCAAGTCACAATAAAAATATTATTAAAACATAAGTGTCATAAAGTTATTAAATTTTCTATCTACCTGTAAAACTACAACATTTTGCTAAAAAGGACCAACCCACAAAACAGTAGTTTTGCAATAAGAAATCATCAGGTTTTTGACCATAAACAAATACTAAACAGTAAAAAATATATAAATTTCTAGTTTTCCTATGTCTTCGTCAATAAAGTACATAACGTTGTTAAGTTATTTATCATAAATAACTTACCCATTTGTTTTTACACACCTTTATAACAAAAACCTAATAATCTCGAAAATGACTTTTTGTGGGTTGGTTCTAGTTTGCATAACTCCGTCCAATTAATCTAGTTTAATATTAATACTGCGGAAGAATTCAAACATTTGAGTAGTTATTACACATTTATTCAGAAAGATACCGTGATGCAGCAAGAAAAAGAGCTACAAAACCAAACTTTTCTGAAACTTGATATTTATAGCATATTGTTATGGCTGGCTTCTAGATCGAATAGATAAATCCGCCCCTCAGACGATCCACTGATCAATCTGTGGTGTCTGTCTGATACAGGGTTGGAAAAAAACAGTTCAAAATGTTTTAAACAAGAGTTTTTTTCTTTTTGGGCAGTTTATCTTACTATCAACACAAATCGATCAGGCCTGATATAATTAATTTCTAGACAATTTTAAAACTTACCTGAGTAAACATTTACAAATACGATCAGAATAAGATTGTAGCATGAATTTGAAAATTTACATTCTATCATTTCAAGTTTATGAATGTATTTGGTTATATGACTTTACAAGTTATTGCGTTTGCGTAAAGATCATTTTCACCTAAAGTAGTAATAATGATTGATGATTTTGAAGCACATTCAGTTCGGATGGTAATTAGTTTTACGAATTTTACCTAATGCTACATCTTAGTTGTGTCATACTAGTTAGTATAATAGTTATTTAATTATCTAGTACCAACTATTATATTGTCTAATCTGTGAACATTTTTTTAAATAATCTTAAGTAATCATATAAATTCCGACGAATTCAGAGAGGAATTCAGAATGTGTAAGACCAGCCAGATGGGGAAACCTAAAAGTATATTCAAATATGGGAAAGTCCCCAAAATAATTTGCGGGGAATTACCTCTTTTCGATAACCTACGAAGTATGCCCAAAATCTGTGTTGCCACCTTAGCCCTCTTCGGGCTAGATTTAGCTCTTTTTACACTGGTTGAACCCGTTTTCATTCCTTTAGCCCAAAAAGGGCAATCTAGCCATAACTGAAAAATTGTTAAAATAAAAACAACTATCTTAAAATAATCTTTATCAGGATCATTTTACCTTTACCACATTCAAATGCTTCCATGAATTAAATAAAAACAAAAAATCCCAATAAAATACAACTAAAACTATGACGTGGATTAGATGGAGATTAAAACGCTTAAAAAAAACCTGATACTCTCACCAATTATCTCATGAGGTAATATAAAAAAGTGGAAGCAGTACTCTAAATTCTCCTTCAAAGAAACTAACATTCGCGATTAACCGCTACCCTCATCTTACTTAGCTGCATCTACAAGTACTAAAGAAACAGATTCCTCTTGGAATGATTTTGAATCATGTAATCCATTAATATAACGTACAAGTACTTAACTAAAATAATTTTCAATATAAGTTTTTTTTTTGTGAATATTATTGAATTTCTTTAGCCCTTTCTAGCCCTTTTTCAGCTTCGTAAGTAGCCCTCTTCAAAAAAGTAAGGTGGCAACACTGCCCAAAATAGATGCGGGGAATTACTTCATTTCGACCGGCGACAAAGTGCTTATAAAACTTCTTACTTTATTGTGCTAAAGTCTAACGTCCTCAAAAAAAAAAGATATAAGTATTATGTTACTGACAAAACCAATATCTTCGGCAGGCAAAACCTAAAGAGAAAGTGGAATTTAAATTTGCATTGTCCAATGAGAGCCAAACTGATGATATCCATGTCACGCACATAAAGCTGGTCCACTCACGGTTCAATTTTGTGCTGGAAACCAATATTTTTAATGCTGAATGTAAGACACGCCGTTTGGCACCACGTAAGTTTGGTAAGGTATTACATTTCATAGAAACTCTTTAACTAACCATTGGAAGCTATACTAACACGTATGGTTGTGGCATTATTATTTATTTATCTATATTCAAATATGGTAAGTATAACTAATAAACTTAAGCCCCACAAAACCGTAGTAGTAGTCGGTGATTCTCTGTACACTCAATAAACTTCGTATTTAAAACTAATTATTATTAAATTTATAGATAGCACTTTAACATATTTCTAAATAATATTTTATTAATTTAGTTTATTTCTAAATAATATTTTATTAATTTAGTTTATTTCTAAATAATATTTTATTAATTTAGTTTATTTCTAAATAATATTTTATTAATTTAGTTTATTTCTAAATAATATTTTATTAATTTAGTTTATTTCTAAATAATATTTTATTAATTTAGTTTTATCTGCGTTTAATATAATGCCATAGTCATGCGACGATTGCATTGCATTTGTCGCATGACTTACATGGTATTTGTTTTCCGTTCATGATTTGATTTTGTTCTCATATAAATAATTCATTTTAAACTGTCCATTACGGGAGCCCCCTGGTTTGTTAGGAATGAGATCCTCTATCTCGACCTAAAAATCTCCACCATCCACCAATTTCTCAAACGCTCTTCCAAGCGTTACTTCGATACTGCCGCCAAACATCGCAACCCTCTGGTTGTCGAGGCCGCTAGTTACACTCCCTCTAGTATCAATCGAACTCGCCGCCCTAAGCGAATCCTTATCGACCCTGACGACCCCATTACCTTTAAAAAATTTCATTCTCTATTTCTGATTTCACAATACCATGATGGCCTGTCAATTTATAGTTAAGTTGTCCTGTCATCGTCCTCAGTTTTATACAGCTGGAAATCCAGGAGAGCAGTAGGTAAACCAGCACAGTGTACAAAAACAGACGCTCCTGTCATTCCGACCTTGCCACCGAGGTCCTCTGCGATCGCGACCGCGTCCCCGAGTAAATGATGCTCCCCCGGCCCCCCCGACTCTTTCTCGATAACGAGGTGCCAGCAGTTGTTACAGCTGAGCATGTAGCTTTAAATTCCCCAACTAATAATCATGATCAAAATTTTGATCTAGCCCGTCCCATCATTGATGTCCTCCCTCCGGTTGACGCCCTAAGCCGAGGTTCGCACGGTACGAACTCCCTACGGGGTGCCCTTAGCGAGCGTTCACCTAATTTTAGTTAGCATAGTTGAATAACCCCTGGCTGGAGGTTTTAAGTGTAGTAGCTTAAGGCCCTAACAAAAAAAAAGTGTCCATTATAACTAACAAAGCTTTGGGTGTTGGGTATATTATTAACGTGTAATTTTTTGGAATTGAATTACTTATCTACTCTAATGTATGGCAACAATACAATGTTGCCATCTTTAACAGTAACTGGACTGATAGTTTATATGAGCTTAATAGGCCTGCTCTAATTCATATCACTTTGCCTCAAGCCCTTGTAGGGCTAACACTATTTAATTAAAATATTATCTTTTTCTAACGACTGTTGTATAATAAGTGGTTGATAATAATTAGCTTCAATAATCAAATAGCAATTAAATTGGTCACTATTCAATTTAGATTAAAAAGTCTTAAAAATTCGATAAAAGATTGTTTCAGTGTTACTTATGATTTTTTTAACGATTAGAAACTAATATTCTTTTTACTAATTGACTTTATATGTTTTAGGGAACAAACTGTTGGAAGAAATCGTGGTTTCGTTTAGTTCACCAAACGTCGGACAGTATGAAACTCCAATAATATTCTACTTCCAAAAGAAAGAAACTAATGAAAGTATCATCATCTTGAAAGAAATGGTAAGTAACCTAATGCATTTTGTTTTTGACCATATTTGAGTTGTAAATTCTTTGAAATATATTGCAGGCTAATCAATTTTTTTTTAATATTGAATTTCTCACTCGTTATAGTATACGCTCAACTAAAATTAAAACCTTTGAAAAATAATTAATTAGTATTCAGAACACTAAATAATTATCCCCATAAAATTAATGGCACTTTGTGTTGAGTTCAATTGATTAATTCTTCTAAACGCAGACAACAATAGTCCCATTATTAGCATAAACTCATAATTTCTCGGGTCGGGCAAAGTGTTATTGGGTTTTTCTATGTGAAATTTCTCAGTAGCAGCTCGGAGTCAGGATTTGTGCCTGGTTGATGGCAATAGGCTCGCCCCGTATCACATGGGACTTAAACATAACTGGCGAAATGTACCTGCTACAGGGACGCCTCTGCCCAACCCTTCAAGGAAACTAGGCGTGATGTTATGTTATGTGTGTTATTAATTTAAACATATAAGAATTCCGGATAGGGCCGGACCGTTGGAAATGCTCACATCCTAAATAGTCAAAATTGATTTGCAATACCTAGTTACACAAAAAAATGCTTCACAATTTAAAGTGTCTTAGTTGGTTGTAAAAGAACGGTATAATATAAAGTATTCTTATGAGGAGACTCCCTAAATTGTGTGTTAATGTTCGCTCAATTAATTTTTTATTCGAAAATCATGTCTTTTTAAAGATTATTTGAAACAAAAAACAAGATCACTCTGCTTTTATGTCTAAAATAATTATTGACAGTAAGAAAATATAGTTTATTATCCAAATATAAGATATTTTTTCTCTAGATCAATTATTACTTTAGTTATGAACGAAATAAGAATTGAGACTTACGACATTTAGTTCCGTGCTCGGACACTACCAAAGAGCGCAAACGATATTCAACTTTATTACTGATGTGTTAGCGTTTAGCACATAGTGGAGTGGTGGGGTGCATGGGGGCGGAGTTTGCGTGGAAATTGTGTTTGGAGTGCCTGGTCTTAATTGATGTCTAACGTCATTTTTAAATAAGATAACCTTAAACTTATTTAGGTCAGAATATGACCTGTTAAAACGAATAACATAGTATGTTCCTGTGTTTATGCTCAATAAAATTGATGACCAAACAGATAATCCGTGACTGAAATATAATAAAATAACAAAGGATTTTTGTCCATTTGTCTGTTTGACTCGATGTATGTTCTGGATTGGCGCAAAAATGGCTGAACGGATTTGGATGAAATTTAGCACACAGTTTATAACTTGGATTAACAAAGTCAAATCATTTATTTCAAATAGGCCCATGTATGGCACTTTTGAACGTCAAAATTTACAAAATAATAGAATTGATTCTAGTCGCCTCTTCCAAAAGGTAGTTTTCGTATGGAGAAGAATGGGCAAGAAACTCCACCGTTACTCTTTTAAAGTGTTTTACAATATTTAGTAAAGGTACTAGTTAAATAATTTTATGTGAGGACGATGCACCTAGATTAAAATTACTATACCACAATAGGTAAAATAATAACATAACTACAATAAAATACATGGTGCTCACATAGGGTACTTTTAATCTCGGTAGTACGTTCCCGTGGGATATTTTCCGACACCCACGCGGGCGAAGTCGCGGGAAAAAGCAAGTGCTTTTAAGACGACGATAACCGACTTTTAATGATTTTATGCTGAATTATAATTATTTGGAAAAAATATGTGTTAAATTAGAGCATTTTCTTAATAACCTAATTTATGAATAATTTAGATTATGTTTATATTACATAGTGAAATTAATTTGTGCAGTTATGTCCAACGCGGATAAAAAACTGAGAATCACGCAAAATCTATCAAGCGTGTTTTTCTGAAACCTTCACCATTTTAAACATAATTTAATTATTGATCTTTTAGTATACGTGTTTTATTAAAACACCTTTTGTTTTATGTATAATAAATTAATAATGCGTCTAATTTGGGACAGCACTCCTTGATGGGCGAGTCCTATTACTGGCTGGCTCAGTACAGTACACGCAAGCTAACCGCTCAAGGTCACTGGCATATATCGAATAAGTTCAAAATTAACTTTTTGAGGTCAAAAACTGACCTTTTAAAAAACGAAAAACATAGATGTGGTCTTGTGCTGATGCTCAATATTAATGCCCAAACAGATCATTACTGACTAAAATAAAAACGAGTTTGATAAAAGACGCGGTTTTTTTCAATTATTGCTTCGGAGTACCTAATCATTTTCGGATAAGAACATGACAGCTGTGGCCTGTGTTCCTGGTCAATGATTGTTCTGTTCAAGACCTATTCGACATTCAAATAATACCCACATTGTACTAAACAGTACTACTGTTGATCAAACTGATTTAGGCAATAATACAAAAAACTTTTTTTACAAAAAATACAACCGACTTCCAAACTACAAAGTGAAAAAAATCAGCATTTTAGTTTTTTAACACCAACTTCCGAAATTAAAGTTATTTTTCACATTGTAGTTTGGAAGTCGGTTGCATTTCTTGTAAAAGTTTTTTTTTTTTCACTTTTTAATGGGTTGTTTGTAATTATGTCAACTGCTCATCAAAAATACCCAAATCGCTATAGATGTGCCTATAATATTTGAAGAGTTCCCTCAATATCTCCAAGATCCCATCATCAGATCGTGACCAAATGACAATGGGACTAACTTAAAAGTATACCGTTTCAAACAAAAAAGAATTTTTCAAATCAGTCCAGCCGTCTTTATACATAGAATAGAATTTTTCTTTATTGGAGTAACCAAGAGTCAACAAGATTTTTAATTAACGAACTTACGACTATGTTAGTAAACCCAGAAACTGAACAAAAACAAGGAAAACAAAACAATAAATAACGGTTGGTCACCACTGCGACATCCCATGAGAGACGGCACTACAGTGACCCACGTATTCGCAGTCCAGGCGACTCGCAAGTTCGCAACCATGTTGCAGCTGCACCACACCCTGCGCACCAGGAAAGCGCACCTTTTACGCATTGTTGCGTAAAAGCAATCTACATGCGCATCTGCGAACATCCCTGACGCACTACAGAAACGGGGCAGCCCCACCAGTATCCTAAACGCATTGTTAAATTGAACACGGAGAGCGCTATACGATTTTTGCGTATATCTAGCCCACAGGCTGCACACGAACATAAATAAAACCGACGTACTGAGAATCTCCTCCTTTTTTAAGTCGGTAAAAAATTGCGCGTGCGCAATTTTTAATCTCATAAATGCGTTTCATTCAATGCAAATTTTACACATGGGTTTGCTAAAACCCCCTTTTAAACTTGAGTCCTAAAAAGCTGACCCTTTGTCCGAGTCATTTTGAGTGTTATTTCATCCGTTCAAATCAAGTTGTGTTACCATGTTACACTGTGTCAAACTAACATGGCTTTTATCAACAAAACTTTAAAACTCATAATAATTATGCATTCAATTTAATCCGAACTCGACAATTTCAATGCGGACTTTGTCCCTAGTATTATAATATGGTATCATATGTATCATGCTTTTGTGATGAGGTCATTAACTATACTTACTTATTGTGTTGATACAAAAAGATGTATTTAATTTTATACCCTTTCAAAACCTAAAACTTAAACGCAGGGGGCTTCAGAATCATGTACGTGAATCCATGATTTCAGTTTTCGCGTCGATGTATGGCCGCCCTGTAGATAGTATTATCGAAGCCGTTGCCTGTAAAAATATACTAACAGCGAAAAAAAATTAATACATAGTAGTTAGTAGTTATTTTATCATTTATTTATTACTACCACTTAGTAGTATTACTGACAAAAAGAACAAACTTAAAAATAAGTTATTTTTGCCTCAGCTCTATAAAAAGGAAATATTACTGAAAAAAACGAACAAACTCAAAAAAAAAAATATTTTTGCCTCAGTAGTAGAGCTCACCATCATATCCATTTCCGCCGCCATGCGGCAAGCTGTGTTGCTGCTTTCCGGTTTGAACTGTATAGTATAGACTGATGCGACGGTGTAATTGCAGGCGCACAAAATAATTTCAGTTATTGTCCCCGCGACCTCGCCCCGCCCTCCGTCGTGGTTCAAAATCAATAATCAATCAACTCAGTCTTTAATCTTTATTGCAATGCATAATATACACATACAGGTGGTAGGGAAAAATAAATTGAAACAATTATGGACCCTGTCGGGCATAGCAAAATTTTAAATATATAGATATATAGGTCAATCTATTTATTTATTTTTGTATTTTACCTTATTATTATAATGCTATATTATCATTGATTATTTAATTATTAGTTGGAATATTTTGTATTGTTATTATTGCAGTTTATATTCAAAATAAATACTTATTATCTTCATTTATTCTAAACTCACTTATTGTTTTGCTTAACTGGTAATCAGTTATATCTTTTTGTCATTGAATTTATCCGTTAGATATTCGTCTATTGTGTAATAGCTTTTATTAACTACAAGTCTGTGTAAAAGCCTCCAGTCAGGGACTTACAAACTAAACTTATAAACTAGGTGAATGCTCGCTAAGGGCACCCCCTATGGGATACGAACCTCGGCTTAGGGCGTTTACCGGAGGGAGGACATCAAAGATGGGACGGGCTGGATCAAAGTTTTGATCATGATTATTAATCGGGGAATTTAAAGCTACGTGCTCAGCGGCAACAACTGCTGGCACTTCGTTTTCGAGCAAGGGTCGGGGGGAGTAACATTTAATCGGGGGGAGTAACGTTCAAAATCAGTAAACAAAATCAATCTGCCTAGCCTTTTCCCAACTATGTTGGTGTCGGCTTTCAGTCCAACCGTATGCAGCTGAATTTTACATGGAGCGACTGCCTATCTGACCTTCACAACCCAGTAACTGCAATGGGTAATACGATACTCCTTGGTAAGACTGGTTGTCAGACTCGGGCTTCTAACGACCCGTAACGACTGTCAAAGATCCACGAATGACAGCCGGGACCAACGGCTTAACGTGCTTTCCGAGGCACGGAGGAGTCTCGGTATCTAAAGACAATCCACCCATTTACGGGCCAACCCCGGCAAGCGTAGCTTAACCTGATGGCACGAGCTCTTCCTTAAAATCACTAATAATTTATTCAAATTAGGCTGAGAATCAGCACTTTTTGAACGTCAAAATAACAAGATTGTCGCCCAAAACACCTGCCGGTTGCCACCCCATAACACAAAAATATAACTCCAAGCCTGTTTCCCCCAAAGGGTTAGGCAGAGTTTTACCTATATTACACCCACATTACGCCAGTTACGTTTAAGACGCAGATATATGACAGTGACCTTAAATGGTCAGCTTGCGTGTTCTGTACTGAGCTCACGCAACGCGTCGTACGTCCAGCCAGTAATAGTACTCGCCCATCAAGGAGCGCTGTCCCAAATTAGACGCATTATTAATTTATTACACGTAAAACAAAAGGTATTTTAATAAAACACGTATACTAAAAGATCAATAATTTAATTATCTTTAAAATGGTAAAGTTTTCAAAAGAATAAGCTTGATAAATTTTGCGTCATTCTCAGTTTTTTATCCGCGTTAAACATAACTATGTAATATAAACATAATCAAAAATATGCCTATATTAAAATATTAAGAAAATGCTCTTATTTAACATATTATATTTTTTCCAAATCACTAACACTACTCGTTTAGACGTCATCTTCAGTATAAAATCATTAAAAGTCAGCTATCGTCGTAAGCCCTTAAGGCCTCGGTCTCGAAGGCACCGGACAACGGGGCGGCGCGGCAACGCATAGTTTTATTTTTATATGGCACCGCTGCTGGTTCCCCGCGCTGCTGCCTTCGAGGCCAGTTACATAAATATAAATCTACTAGCTGCGCCTCACGGTTTCACCCACGTAAGTCTCGATCCTGTGGGAATATCGGGATAAAAAGTATCCTATATGTTAATCCAGGTTATAAACTATCTGTGTGCCAAATTTCATCCAAATCTGTCCAGCCGTTTGAGCGTGAAGAAGAGACAAACATGCACACACACAAACTTTCGCCTTTATAATATTAGTAGGATAAGTAGGATGAATAAATTGCAATTGCAACACAAAATAAGTTGTAAATCCTGTAGTAAATGAAAAGCTCGTGCAGACTGGCGCGACACCGGTAATTGTTCTACCGTGAAGTTTTCTTTGAAATCGTTTTATTGGAGTCGCGTAAGTTGCGTTGCGGTGCCGCTTCGCGCCTGTTTGCGCTGACACGAGAATTTCTGCTGTATCGTTTGACGTTTCCCGGAAGCTGTTGCAAACAGAAATGTATTGTTATTCAACTTCAGTTCGTCCATGTGTTTCAATATTTTGGATGCTACTGAGAATTCAGTAATAAAGATGTTTAGACTGAATGGAGACAATAGATAATAAGTCTTGAATTATGCAGATAATGAACTATTAGCGCACGTGTAAGCCAGATATTTGAATATGGACGAAACCAAAGGAATATTAATTTTAAGGCACAAGGATCGTAGCATGTGGCATTCTATAGTTTCTGCCTACCCCCAATAGGAAAAGCGTGACATTAAAAACTTTCGGTTTGAACACCTAGCACCATGATCCGGCTTCTTGTAACTGACCGCCGCGCACCGTTATCAATGTTTGTGTAACCTCGACACTATTGTTTACAAATTCTTCATTAGATAATTAGATACCACGTCCATTACAGTAACCAGGAAGTGGTTTAATACTTTCTGGATGAGACGTCATGTGACAAGATTATGTCTGGACTTTAAAACAGACTTTGACCCCAGAGTTTGATTTGCCATTTCTTCTCTGGGGTAGTAAGATAGGAAATGTCGACTCCATCTCACAGTCTGCTTTTGTGAGATGGAGTCGAGCAGAGCACAGAATAGTACTTACAGAAGATTCACTCCTTAAAATCATTTAAATAAGAAGCGACGCACAACGCTAATTATCTACATTTATATTCACATAGATGTTGCCTCTCTTTCTATCGCGAAATTCTTATATCTTCTGGCTACGTTACGCTCGAATTGGCCCCACAAGACGAGCCCGCCGCGTACTTGTACACCCTAATTCAAACTTAATGGCGGCTCGGAACATGAGGCGGGTCGCTGCGCAGTAACGAATTCGTAGGTCAGTGGGGGTGAGGGGTGGGGTACTGCACAGCGAGTAGCGCACTTCCGAGCCGCTATTAAATTTGAATCGAACTGTAGCTGCATACCTAAAATTCCCGCGGCTTCGCCCGCGTGGATGTCGAAAAATATCCCACGGGAACGTACTACCGGGATTACATACCTAATAGCCGAGGAAAGGTCATTGATTAATTTAAATGATATGATGACAAGGCATATTTTAATCTAAATTAAATGCCAAATTTAAATAACATATTTTATTGGATAATGATTAATATAATACCAGTCAAAATAGCTTCGGAAATAATAATCAAATTCTGAAAGATAATAATGGTTACTGTGGGTCATCCTTAGAAAATAGACATATTATTATGTCATCGCGGACTTTTTGTTGAACTTTTTAAGATGAACAATACTGTCGCACATAGATTGTATGTATCTTTTGCGGTTTACGCAGCGCACGCCAGTAAAGCTCCCAGTTGTGCATGTTATTTTTTTTCCGACTTTTTCAACAATAATTGTCATATTTAAGCCAATTTACACAAAATCCTAATGAATTAAAAACCAAAACCTGCGTTCAGACATACAGACGCGGCGAGGGACTTTGTTTTATAATATGTAAGGATTCTGTGGTAATACTGATTCCGATATCCTATTTACAGAATAAACAATTTCATTTAATTTAATTTGATTTCTTAAATGCTGAGTTAGTACAAGTCCGATCAAAATACAGTAACGATGCCAGCTTTCGCTTTATAAATAGTTTTCAACGCCACATGCACTCAGGGGTTAAATAAATGATAAGTATTGATTTCAGATCATAATGTACGTAGCAGTCACAAAAATAACCGAGACTGTTAACGGTCGATAGCTTGAAGGTTCCTAACAACGTGCATTTTAGATATTCTAACTAAACTAAGCTCTAAATAAAAATACATAATTTTTGTTTATTTAGAGAGCTTGGATAAATTCGGTGTCCACACAGGATTGTTGTTCATGGCACTGTTTTTATTTATTATTTATTTATTTAATACTTCAAGCACACAAACGTACAGAGGCGGACTTAATGCCAAAGGCATTTTCTACCAGTCAACCTTTGGGTGATGCAGAGACAAACAGTGGTAGGTGCAATAGCGAGAATTGAGGAATAAATATTTATTTAAATATAAAGATATGTACATAAACATATATTTCCAATTATATATAAATATAAACAAAATTAAATATATATAAAAATACTACTAAAGCAAATAAGACAAACAATGGGAAATCATTACCGTTGTGATGATACTGCCAGCTTCCTGCGAATGTGCTCGCGAACTTTAAAAGATAATCGGTTTTTATCACATCCATAATCTTAACCAATATTATAAATGCTAAAGTGAGTTTGTATGCTTTCACGCTAAAACGGCTGACCTGTAGAAGGACATAGGATACCTGTCATCCCGATATTCCCACGGGATCGACACTTATGCGGGTGAAACCGCGGGGCGCAGCTCGTCGTACTTATTTATATCTAGCCGTCCGCCAGCGGCTTCACCCGCATGATATCTTTAAAAATTATAGCCTATGTTACTCAGTGATAAATGATAATATAGCATTCTACTAGGGGAAGAATTTTTTAAATAGGTCCAGTAATTTTTGAGTTTATGCATTACAAACAAACTTACAAATTATACAAAAAAATAATCTTTTCTCTTTAAAATATTAGTTTATATTATAAACGCGAAAGTTTGTGAGGATGGATCGATTGATGGATGTACTCTTTCACGCAAAAATTACTGAACGGATTTAGATGTTTGGCACACAGATAGTTAATAACCTGGATATTCCCACTGGATCGAGACTTACGCGGGTGAAACCGCGGGGCACAGCTATTATAAATGCGAAAGTAAGTCTGTTAAAATGTCTGTTTGTTACCTTTTCACGCCTAACCACTGAACGGATTTAGCACACGGGTAGACCATGACCTGGGTTAGGACATCTACTCTAGGATGCACAATCAGTATGGCTCGCAAACAAACCCTTCCATATCGTGAGGGCAAGTCTTCCCTACCATTACCGCGCCTCCCGGTCTTCTACTCTTTGACATGCAATGGCCTCTATAGCTTATATCTCGTTTTAAATAACTGCAAAAAAGTGTGTGCTCGCGAGGTCTACTGTTCGCAGAGCAACTAATCATAGTAGGTTTTACTCACAGTACTGGTTTTTATTTCCTGTCTGAGTCAAGGTTAAAAACGATTAAAATTACTGCTCTTGACAAGGGGTTTCCCTCGTAATCATGATCTTGGGAGTATCAACACAATAAATCATATTAGTTATGTATGTACACTTAATTAATACGTATAAAAAATGGTCAATTTTAAACAATAGGTAATTTTAGGTATTTCTATAGAGGAAGGAGTATGTGATATTGCTAATGTATGTTTATAGATTTTAAAGTAATTTCGTATTCCGTACGTGTGGCTGGCGGCACGTTTTATTTGTGTAAATAACCCAAACAGTCGTCGAATTCCGATTACGCGTCGTATTTGGTCTTATGAGCTTTATGACTCTGACATAAAGTTCAAATTATAATGATTCAATGTCGATGGTTAAAATTACTAACATGATTATACAGGCTGGTTGAATTTGGCCCCCCTGCAACATGGCAACTGAAGGAACACGGGTGGGTTTTAGACAGTAAGAGTCTGGGAGCGGGAGAAGTTATTTGATAATTTCCCACCCAAAAAAAAGGTGTTATAGCACATCTTGGCTCTCTATATCTACATTTGTATCCAAATGATTCAAGAAGTAAGATAAAACGACTGTCACTAAAATAAATTTTAGATTTTTGTAGGTAGGTATTGGTGCCGATTCCCTTGTTCACAAACTAAACTAAATTTAAGTTCAGTGCATCTTTTTCTTTCTATTACATTAAGAAAAGGACAGAAGATAAATTTTAGTTTAGTCCTGTCAAATTAATCAGTGCCTGTCACTCTCCATACAAGTTTAGACGTGATTAAAAACTTGCCGACTAAAATTACGTCAATTTACGTCAAGCGCTGATTAATTTGACAGGACTAAACTAAAATTTATCTTCTGTCCTTTTCGTAATGAAATAGAAAGAAAAAGATGCATTGAACTTAAATTTAGTTTAGTTTGTGAACAAGAGAATTGGCACCATTGATAATGTTTAAAAATATTTTAGTCCAGGACTCTTGAAGTATTACAAAATAATAGCCGTTTTATTAGACAGCCAACTTTGAAGACAAAACTAAATATAACCATTAATTCCAGGTGGTGTACGTGGAGGCGAGCCAGACCGGACATGATAAGATTATCAGTCCATACGCAAGAAAAGAAGTGTGGGCTAAACAACTTATCCAGTCCAGTTCCACTAAGTAAGTATTATAATAAAGTACGAGAGTGTTGTACACACGCCTTTATTCCACTAAGGGGTAAGCAGAGGTGTTAAGGAAAGAAAGAAAAGTAATTATTTATTGAGACTTGGACAGGAAGATAATTACTATAATTAAAAAACAAGAAATAAATCGATAATAGATTTTTTTATGTCCAAAGTTTTTATTAATGCAATTTTTGGTGATACAACAGGTCTTAAAAATATTTTATAGTGTGTACAGTATTTTTATCTCACGTAGCGACGCGCGCTTTACTTGTGGTAACTATGTGTGCGTGTAAACTAGTATCGGCAGTACAACACCAACACTTCCGACTTCCCCATTGTCTCGGACGTACCTTACCGAGCGCCTGCCTGCACTTACACACACATTCACAGCGTGTTTGTACACTTGGTAACCACAAGTATAGCGTGCCTCGGTTCGTGAGAAAAATAAAAAACGTGTAAAAATACTATAATTATAGTTGTTGCATTTCACGAGCGAGCGCCAGTCATTGTAATATAAACCTTATGTCAATGCCACAGACTCGTGATTTGAAACGGCAACAATAGGGGGTGAGCCTATTGCCAGTAACGTGGCGCAAATATGACCCATTATAAAATTAGACCATATTTTTACATAAAACATGACCGTTTATTTACTAACATATCTTTGCCTTATTTATTACAGTCGGAGCGACGATATGTTTTGTATACCAAAAAATAGCAAAAAAATTTTTGCTGACAAATTGAAAGTGCAAGAAACGGCAACTCCGGCTGAAAAAGGTTTAGCAACGGATATCAGGTACGTAGGTGAACATTGGTGGTTGACCAATGTTTAACCTTATTACTAAAGGCATAAGGGTGAAAAGTAGTCAACTGCCAATGTTGGCGGTTGGTACCAACATAATTATTATATTTGGACTGTTGGTCTCGTGGTCGCAAGCGCGACTGCTAGGGGCGGTCCTGCACGCGTAGCATGACCACCGTAGAAACGAGTTTTGTCGACGGAAGAATAGACAAAATGACAGATAGTGATTGTTTATCTGTCATTTTGTCGATTCTTCCGTCGACAAAACTCGTTTCTACGGTGTTCATGCTACGCGTGCTGGGGTCGATTCCCAGTTCGAGCAGTGTTATTGGGTTTTTCAATTAGGAGTTTCATAGTATAACAACCTTTTTTTTGGGCGGGAAATTATCAAATAACTTCTCCCGCTCTGGGCGGAGTGGGAGGGCGTGTCAGACTCTTACTGACTAAAACCCATCCGTGTTCCTTCAGTTGCCATGTTGCCTGGAGTTTGGCAGTTGGCGGTGTAATACCCGAGTGCCTCTGAAAGCACGTTAAGCCGTTGTTCCTGCGCCTGGTCTCTCTCTGGTCGTGTCGGATTGCCGTCCCATCGGACTATGAGAGTCAGGGAAGAGAATACACCTGACACCTGTGTCTGCGCACACACTTGTGCACTATAATATCTCTCGCGCCGAAGGCAAGTCTCCGCTGAGATCGCCATGGTCGAAATTCAGTCTGGAGGACTATTATTATTATTATTATACAATGTCGCCCATCGGCATGTGACCGCCCGAATTTTTCTGAATATTCATGAAAAATTATCGAAAAATAACTTCAAAAGGGGGGTCTATCTTTAATATTTTTCATGTTATTCAATTTTTTATGTTTTGAGTAGCGTTCTCCGATGTTATTGGCTCGATTTGGATTCTGTTTGTTTCTAAAAGCTTATGAGTTATTTTATCGGATTAACTAACATTTTTATAAAAATTTGTCAACTATGCAAAAAAAAAAACGGTAATGAAAACATTTCTTTCTAAAAAAAAATCGTGTTTAAAAAAAAAAAACAAGCGTAAGTTCATAAAATCATAGGAAGGAATTTTGAAAAAATAAATGCAAAAAAAAGTCAAGATATACCCCCATTTAAAGTTATTTTTCGATAATTTTTCATGAACATTCAGAAAAATGCGGGCGGGGTCACATGCCGATGGGTGACATTGTATTTGAAAATGTTTAGACACATGATTACCGCTGCGACAACATCGCTCTTCTACTTCCCGAAGGGATAAACAGAAGTGTTGTACGCTATCATTAAGTTCTTTTAATGTAATATGGATGTATTATGGGAGGCGAGAAAAGATGGATAGATTGTGTGAGGAATGATATGAAAGGGGGACTGAATGATATCGTGACAGCTGATCGGGGAGAATGGAAGATGAAAACGTCTTGAGCCGGCCCCAGATAACATGGGACAAGGGCAGGAAGGTAATGTTGAATGTAATGGAAGGCGAGCTTATTGCGTCTTGTCCATTGGAACTTTTTTAAGTCTTAATGTAATTATAATAAGAATCGTTTATTAATTATTATGATGTCATCATCACCATCAGTCTATAATGTTCCCACTGCTGGGACACTGGCAGGAGGCCAGTCTATGAGCAATCTAAACCACCACGCGGACCCAGTGCGGGTTGGTAGATGTCACATGTCTTCGAACTTTTGATTCTAGGACATGCCGGTTTGAGGTTTCCTCACGATGTTTTCCTTCACCGTTTTGAGAGCAGTGGTGATGAAATAATTTACACATCCTTTCCTATCCTATTAAACGAGCAATATCCTTACATATTATAAAACAAAGTCCCCCGCCGCGACTGTCTGTCTGTCTGTCTGAACGCGATAAACTCAAAAACTACCGAACGGATTTTCAAACGGTTTTCACCAATGGACGGAGTGATTCATGGTGTATAATTCATTACGGTTTTGTGTAAATTGGCTGAAATATGATGATTATTGTTGAAGAAGTCGAAAAAAATCATGCCGACTGGGAGCTTTACTGGCGTGCGCTGCGTTAACCAAAAAAGATACATCAAATTTATGTTCTATGATATTGTTCATCTTAAAAAAATAAGTAAAAAAAGTCCACGGTGGCTTATGTTTATCTTCTAAGGATGACCCACAATAACCATTTTTATCTTTCAGAATTTGATAAAAATTTAATTGTTATTTCCGAAGCTTTTTTGACCGGTATAGTATTAATCCTTATCCAAAAAAATATGTTATTTAAATTGGGCATTTAATTTAGATTAAAATATGCCTTTAATCATATAATTTAAATGAATAGTTTAAAAATATCACAGTTTCAAAATTACGCGTAGCAACGCAGGCGCAGCGGTAGGAGTCAATGATCTTTTCCTCGGCTATTAGGTATGAAATCTCGGTAGTACGTTCCCGTGGGATATTTTCCGACATCCACGCGGGCAAAGCCGCGGGCAAAAGCTAGTTTCTATATATAAGTACTTATGTACTCATGTTCTCGAAATGGGCTCTAACGATTTCGATGAAAGTTGCAATATAGGGGTTTTAGGGGGGGCGAGAAATCTATCTAGCTAGGTCTCATCTGGAAAAATTCTTTTTCTCCGTATTTTCACCCGAGCAGAGCTCGTCCACCCAAAGTTTAGAACAAGATATTGAATAATGACACGGTAGCACGGAATAAGTAGTTACTATACATAGATTAGTATGAACTTTCCTATACTATTAAATGAATATTCTCTATTTTCACCAGAGCAGAGCTCGGTCGCCCAGGTACTTCAATATGATGTACGATAAATAAATGTTTAGTTTGGTAATAAAATGTTAAAAAAATAATTTTCAGGCAAACCTTCGATGCGGGTGTAACAAAGGATAATTACATCAAATTCTTCCACAATGTTCTGTGGTACGAAGAAACGATCATCCGCATTAATATAAAGGTAAGTTAATGTGCTTCAAAGAGTACTAGTTTATCTTATATTGTTCTTTTATTTGATGTGTTAGCCTATCTAAATAATTTAGATATAAAAAAAAGAAAAATGCTCCATAAAGGACTTGATATAAGGATCAAAGTACTGTAAAAAAAGTCATAACAACAGTAACACGACTTACTGTAATTATGACAACGGGGGCAGCGTTGTTTGCGTATTAGTGGGAAAATCTATTATTCGATCTCCAGCTTCTCAAGGAAGGCCAGCATGTTACATTATAATATTCGTAATTTTTTGTAGTATTCTTCAAGTAACAACAGATACAAATAGTTTTGAATGTCCTTTAAGACGCAGATATATGCCAGTGCCCTTGAGTGGTTAGCTTTGCGTGTTCTGTACTGAGCTCACGCAACGCGTCGTATGTCCAGCCAGTAATAGGACTCGCGCATCAAGGAGCGTTGTCCCAAATTAGACGCATTATTAATTTATTATACATAAAATAAAAGGTATTTTATAAAACATGTATACTAAAAGATCAAAAATTAAATTATCTTTAAAATGGTAAAGTTTCAGAAGCATATGTTTGTTAGATTTTGCGTGATTCTCAGTTCTTTATCCGCGTTAGATATAACTTTACAAATTAATTTCACTATGTAATATAAACATAATCTAAAATATTCCTATATTAAGTTATTAAGAAAATGCTCTAATTTAACATATATTTTTCCAAATCACTAACATGTTTAGACATGATCTTTAGTATAAAATCATTAAAAGTCGGTTATCGTCGCCTTAACAGCATTCACTATTACAAAATCAATTCCTGTATTACACTGCAAATATGTGTATGTTAATTATTCCTTACATACATATTATAAAAACAAAGTCTCCCGCCGCGTCTGTCTGTCTGAACGCGATAAACTCAAAAACTACCGAACGTATTTTCAAACGGTTTTCACCAATGGAAGGAGTGATTCATGCGGAAGGTTTTAGTGTATAATTCATTAAGGTTTTGTATAAATTGGCTGAAATTTGACGATTATTGTTGAAGATGTCGGAAAAAATAATGCCGACTGGGAGCTTTATTGGCGTGCGCCGCGGAAATGGTAAAAGTTACATAAAATTTGTTCTACAGTATTGTTCATCTTAAAAAGTTCAACAAAGAGTCCGCGATGGAGTATGTCTATCTTCTAAGGATGACCCACAGTAACCATTATTATCTTTCAGAATTTGATGAAAATTTCATTATTTCCGAAGCTTTTTTGACCGGTATTTTATATTAATCCTTATTCAACGAAATATGTTATTTAAATTGGGCATTTAATTTAGATTAAAATATGCCTCGACATCATATCATTTAAATGAATAGTTTATAAAAGATATGCCAGTTTCAAAGTTACGCGTAACTACATAATTATGGTTGACGACAACGCGGGCGCAGGGGTATTAGTCAATGACTTTTCCTCGGCTATAGGTATGTAATCCCGGTAGTATGTTCCCGTGGGATATTTTTCGACATTTACGCGGGCGAAGCCGCGGGCAAAAGCTAGTATAGTATAAATTGAATAGGTCGTCTTTCATTTGCACGTTTGGAGCAGTGACTAAGGCCTGAAACTGCGTTAAGCGGGCGCCCGCGACGGGCACCCGTCGCGTGTTTACGCGCGTGGACACGCTTATGGCCTCCGTGGGAACGCGAAAGCCGCCGTTCCGGAGAACGGATTATTTTATTTACGCAGTATCGCTAGTTCCATTTTAACGGTGTGCATGCACAGCCGTGTTGATGAAGAACTTAATATATTAGGCGGGTCACGTGGCGCGAGCGCGGGACACGCTTCCCCGCGACGGACGCCCGCGCGTGTCCCTGTAACGGGGCACTTTTGTATGGAACCGCGCGGACGTCCGCTTAACGCAGTTTCAGGCCTAAGCGTTTGACTGCGCTATGTGTCACGGATTGTTTTCTCGCATGTTACTCTATGACCTGTCGATAGTTGTTAAGTGCCTGACTGTTTTGACAGAGATACAACATGAGTGGAGTGAAAGTCGTGATGCAGCACCACATGTGTGGCACCTGCTACGCGCTCGAAGTCCCGGGCCTCGCGGAGAAGAGGCCTTCTTTGATGATTGGTAACTTGTATTAATATTAAGACTTCAGCTTATAGCTCAAATGCCACGCTTGTACCTCGTGTTTCGTCAGTCGTCGGATTTCTATCAGTTGCCCTTTGCACTTGGTGCAGACCGGACGCTCTCAATCGACTTGGAAGTATATAGAGTTGTTAATACTCTTTTAACTTAATGTAATTTATGTTAAAAAGTTATGTTAACCCTAAGTATTATTATATGTTGTAGTTGTTTATTATCCCTTAATAAATAAATAAAAAGTAATTTTCTTTAAAAATGGTAGGAAAGCTGCTAAAGTCACAGGCACGACAGATAGGAAAATAGTTTTACAGCTCTATATAGTTCACACGAAAATCAAAACAAAACAACAATAAAGTACTTCGTTCTGAATTCAAGTTATTATACAAGATAAATCGAATAATTGATGGACATGGAAATTAGCATTCGTTTGTATTCGATGATTCCCGAGGGACATTAAGAAAATAGAAATACAGTATTAGCGACCCGTCCAACACGGCCGGTCGCTAGTACTCTCTCACTCGCACGGTTTATACACCTTGACAAAACACCGAGATTTCTTTATCATATCAAAGTTTAATATTAATATATTATGCAGATATATCTTCTGGAATAAATTCTCAAAATAACAGTGAAAACCACCTCAATATCCGTTGCTAAGTTTAGTAGAACAACGCGGTGACCGCGACACAGACACACACGAAACGTGACTTTAATTTATTATATTAATAGATTAGCCACCTTCTTTGAATCCCAATAATAGGGAAAATTGTCTCTTTCTGGAACAAAATAGTATTGTTGCCGTATTGACAGATTTTCCATACAAAATATATATCTACCACAGATTAATACTGATGGGACACTACGCAAAATCATTTAAATAAAAAGCGACTCTTGATACGACACAATAAAGTGCCATTCTGTAAAAATCTCACCATGAACGCTTAGGTGAAGTGAGCTTGAAAGTGAGCTGTCAACAATGTCAATCCCTAGTATATGGTGGAATAATATAATCATAATCCATTTAATTCAAGCGACGCAGGCCCATAAATAAATACCTTAACCTAAACATACATATTTTTTTAAATTATAAAACCAAATAACTATTGTACACGAAGTGATGACTGTGTCGGCGTCGTGTTGCGCTGCGTGGTGTCGCGTAACCTTCCACGAAATCGTCGGTACGCCACACCTTTCGGCCAAAACTCTTCTTTCATGAAGGTTTCTAGGTACTGAGTTGGAATCCGCACCAAGAACGACTTGAAGTTTATGTTATGGCGCGACTCCAACTTCTCCACTCTCAAGGTCCTTAGCTCACTTCACCTTAGAGTTCACGGTGAGATTTTAACAGAACAGCACTGCAGATCGCAACGCGCTATTAATTTACAGTTATATGCCTCTCTTTCTATCGCCTAACTCTTAGATCTTCTGACTACGTTACACTCACTGAATTGGCCCGACAAGACGGGCCCGCCGCGTACTTGTAGCTTTATATCTAAACTGCGGAGTGTCTCATCTGTGTATTTAGCCACATCTGCCATTGATTCCTGAAAAAAAATACAATTTTTATCCGACTAAGGCCAAGCTAAAGGAAGGTTATGATTTTAACAAGCTATGTTTGTATAAAAGTTTATCAATAACTCCTAGACTAGTCATCGTATTTTGACAAACGAGGTACCTATTTGTTTATCATGATAGAAAGAAGTAGCGTTGGAAGGCCTCCCACAAGATGGACCGATGACCTTGTGAAGGCCGCAGGAATCCGCTGGATGCGGAAAGCACAGAATCGGTCGAAGTGGAGGTGTTTGGGGGAGGCCTATGTCCAACAGTGGACGTCTTTCGGCTGAAATGATGATGATGATAATGATAGAAAGAAAGAAAGAAATTTCGTTTATCTGCGGTAAACATGACGCAAAGATTTAAAAAAAAAACATGTAAATAACAAATTGGGGGAAAATATGCGTCACATCCACGCAAAACGGCCATCGCTCAGCATAATGATACTTGTATATATAGTTTATTTTGTGATTGCAGGGGACTTGTTGTTCATAAAGCCAGCAGTTCACAATCAAAACGAAGTGATGTTTGAAGCTGTTGTGAAGGAGATCAATGAAAATGTGACGCTTATAGGGAGCTTGAACCAATTGTAAGTAAGATTCTAGTTGCTTAAGAACATAAGATTTTTTTTTGTTGTTAATTATATATTAATTGTAATGAGCAAAGAAACTCTATGGTTACTTTTGGTAGCAGACTGGCTCCTTGGTTTAAACGGTAAATACTGATAATATGTTTCTGATCCAAGCTCTATTATGTAAATAATACGTTATGTTAACGAAACTCTCACTCATGACATAATACAGTGCGAGTCTTTATAATGCGTACATATCGAAATGAGGGAATCTATGCTTAATTTTATCGACGGGTTTTTTTTTTTTTGTTTTTGGTTATCAAAACGGTGTAACTTTTAAACTAAATGGTCTATCGCGATGAAACAAACTCCATAATGATTCGAAGTAATTTAATTAGGCGTCCTCAAAAAAGAAAATAGTGGAAAACTACCCTCAATTGAAAATAAACATGTTTTTTTTTTGCAAAAATCTGTTGTTTTTTCATAAATTTTTAGAATAATCGTAAAATTTCTCAAAAAGACGCCAAAACAATTGGTTTTTTTATATTTTTTCTGTAGATAAAATTAAGCATAGAATCATTTCGATATGTGCACATTATAAAGACTCACACTGTATATCGATGCTATCGATTAACGTGTTTTATTGTGTCAGCTTTTGTTGTGTCAGCTCAGGGTGTACCATTTTTACCATGTTTAGTGTACCACATCTTGAGACAATACGAGAGAAAAAGATGCAGGCGCCGCGCCACAGCAGCTCACGACCAAGCCTCATGTACACTCGGCTACACATCAAGCTATATAATTACCAGTTTATGTTGATCTCGCTCTGTGTAGGATTTCCGTACAATGCGAGGTCAGCTTATACTGGATATTTATAGCTTGATGTGTAGCCGTGTATACTTAGCTTCGCATTGAAACTGAATTTTCAAAATCGGTCCACAATTGATGAAAATATCGACGAATATACATAAAAAAACGCACTACACTACAAGGTTATTGTGGCGCGTAGTCAAACTTGGAACCAACGTCGTCATCTTCATAGATAATACGCTTAAATACGGGAGCCATCTTGTTTTGTCAGTACAAATTTCACAAATATTGACCACCAACTCCCCCCTTCCCCCTTAATGTCATTGAGGCGCCAAAATATCCAAACGGTTGATTAAAAACTACAAAAAGAATCGCTGCCTTTTTCGTGCCAAGATATTACACTTCATACTACTTTTTTCCTTAGGTTCACAAACTACTACTCCCCGGATGCGCTATTCGACGTGCGTTTCTTCATGTCCCGCGTTCCTCTCGAGCGCATGCATAATGCTGTCAACTCCGTGAAAGTTGAGGGTCATGAGTCCAGGATCTTCCCGGTAGAGAACAAGAACATGAATGTGGTTAAACCGATCATGAAGTGAGTAGAATCGTTCGTATTTTTCTTCGTATGTTATTTGTTTTTATTATTTTTAACAGACTTCAAACAAGGAGGAGGTTCTCAGTTCGTCGGAATATTTTTTTTTTTTATATGTATGTTCCCCGATTACTCGAAGACGGCTGGACCAATTTGAAAAAATATTTTTTTCTTTGAAAGGGTATACTTTCAAGTTGGTCCCATTGTCATTTGGTTACGATCTGATGATGGAATCTTGGAGAAATCGAGGGAACTTTTCAAATATTATAGGCACATCTATATATTTTTGATGAGCAGTTGACATTAAGCTGTTGTAACTTAGATAAATTATAAACCAAACCAAAAAAAGTGAAAAAAAAAATTTTTTTTTTTACAAAAAATTTTTTTTTTTACAAAAAATTCTTCCGACTTCCAAACTACAAAGTGAAAAATAACTTTAATTTCGGAAGTCGGTGTCAAAAAACTAAAATACTGATCCTAAGACACCGACTTCCGAAATTAAAGTTATTTTTCACTTTGTAGTTTGGAAGTCGGAAGAATTTTTTGTAAAAAAAGTTTTTTTAGGTATTGTACTCAACAAATATTTAAAAGGCGAAAGGCTTGTCCCACGCTGGGCCAAGGCCCCTTTGCGCAACACAGATAACTACAACAGATGATTTTTGCATTTATACATTTATTTTTTAAATATCGCAGCATAATGCTGAGATAGGAGCCTTTTGGCTTTGTACAGGACTTTCTTTTATTTTAATTTTTTTATATTATATTTATTAATGTTTTAATGAGTGTATTTTAAACAAGCTTGTTTTGAGGGTGCCTAATGAAATGATGCAACGTTTTTTTTTTTATCTGTTTACTTTCTATATTCAAACCTTTTTCCCTCCCACCAGTTTCTTCAACCCACTGGTGGAAGCCAACTTGGAACAGCGTTGTGCCGTGGAACGCATCGTAACGGGTACTTCGGGCACCGCTCCTTACTTGCTGCACGGACCTCCCGGAACTGGCAAGACAGTCACCATCGTTGAAGCTGTGTTGCAGGTACAAAAATAATAACTCAAAAATTTCTACCTCTAGCGTAGAAATTTTTAGTAATATTAAAAAAACGGCAGTTTCATAGAAAAGTTCAATACTCATGCGGTTAAAATGTATAAGCGGCAATAATTTTTTTATAGCCGTCGAAAAATTTCAACGGGTTCAGAATCATATTATCGACGCTTGAAAGGCTAATTGATCTAAGCGACATTTTGTAAAACTTGCTCCTGCAATTTTATGATTCGTCCTCCTGGACGGATCATAGTTATTCTTTTTGAAAAAAAAATCATAAAAAAACAGCTATTTGATAGACTTTTATTTACTTAAATCAATCAATCAAAATCATATTATCGTTAAAAAAAAAAAACAACCAATCCATCCTGCTGTAAGTTTTACAAAATGTCGCTTAGATCAATTAGCCTTTCAACCGTCGATATACTGAATCCATGGTAACAGGTTGTGCGTCGATGATGTAACCTTGTATATAAATAAATAAATGGCTTTCAATTATAGAGAACCTTTTCCTTATTATGTGGATGCGGATACCATTGTATATATTTTTTTTTAGTTAGGGCATCTCGTAGTTGACCTCTGAGATCATGACTACTTAACCGGGCTTTCCTATGGGTGCCTTAAGCTACTACACTTAAAACCTCCAGCCAGTGGTTATTCAACTATGCTAATTAAAACTAGGTGAACGCTCGCTAAGGGCATCCTCTGTGGGGTACGAACCTCGGTTTAGGGCGTCAACCGGAGGGAGGACATCACTGATGGGATGGGCTGGATCAAAGTTTTGATCATGATTATTAGTCGGGGAATTTAAAGCTACGTGCCCAGCTGCAACAACTGCTGGCACCTAGTTATCGAGCAAGGGTCGGGGGGAGAATCATTTACTCGGGGACGCGGTGGCGATCGCAAAGGATACCATTGTAGAACGCTACTCTTGTTGTATGTCCATGGGGAAATAATTTTGGATTACATTACTGCAAAAACTCGCGGCCAGTGAAATTTTAAAATCTCAAACAATAGGGCCCGTTTGCACCAAAATATATATATTCAGCGCTAAACGTATTTCAAACAATTCTGTCTTTGTCAACATCAAATGATTGACAGAAATAGAATGATGACTTTAGACCAGTGTCTATTGAAATCCATATTTCCAATTGATGCTATTTCTACTTAAACAAATATCAACTTTATTGAAATATAAATTAAGTTGATGACTAGTACAAAGGGAAAGTCATAAAAAAAAATTGTTTTAGCGCAAACTGAACCTTATGTAAAGGTGTTAAAGTTATTTTTTTAAATCGTATTTGTTTACATGTTTGGAAATTCAATTGCACACGTAGAGTAGTTTGCTTGTAATGCCTGTAATCTTGAATCCTGGATGTAAAAGTTCCCCTAAGGACACACCTTTCATTATACAAAAAAAAAATGGCCGTACTGTCCCACTGCAGGGCAAAGGCCACCCTTTCCTTTTTCCACTCAACTCGATCCTGAGCCAATATATACCAATCTCTCCTATAAGCGTCGTTCGTCCCGCCATCTACGCCTGGGCCTTCCACAATGCCGTTGAACGTTTTGTTGTGGTGGTCTTAGCCCACATTGCATCCGACATGCAGCAAACGTGTCTAGCCCAGGCTCTCTTGAGCTTGACTGCTTTTTGGGTGACGTCAGCGATTTGTATCTTAGCCTAGTTCTTTTTTAATTCAACACTCCTTTAGCTCTTAACCTAATTAATTAACCTAATTCCTTCAGTTTTACTTACCAAAATGTTAACACAGTAATGTTTTCCAGCTGGTACAAAAAAACTCCAAGAACCGCATCATGGTGTGCACTGATTCCAATATGGCGGCTGACCACGTCGCCACCGTGCTCATCAAATACTCGCACATGTTTCAACCAGAAAACTGGCTGCTACGTGCCAGTTCCCAGTTCAGGATGTGGTAAGTACAGAAAAAATATAATATTGTTTACGCCAACGTGCGTGAGAAGTGGTGGGCCAGTGGTATTTTAGTGGTATGAGGAACAGGGTGTAAAGTTCACTCATCCACCATAGAAAAGGGAGGATCCTCCGACCAGACGGGTGTTGTGTCTGGCGGGCAACTGCCCATCGGTTTGAAGTTGAAATCTTGTATGTATGTCGATCGCTCGGTAAACTCTAACTGCGCGATGCAGGATTTGTGTGACGTCATGTCTGTGATGCGTAGTTTGTATGTGGCGGTGTAACCGCTACAGTATCAGCCCCGACTTACAAGTGAGAGTGTATTTAATTTCACCACCACTACTCTCAAAACGGTTGTGACTTTTAAGTACATAGACACAAGATTCAAGGTACAATGATTGACGCTCTCGTGTAAAGCAACACACGTGTGGATTTGTAAATACTGAACAATAACATTTATTAATCTTTCAGGGAAACTCTGCCCGACTGCTTGGCGAAGTACTCGAACGGCACGTGTCGCCAGAACTTCTACAGCGTGCCGGTGGAGGACTTCATGGCATACAACATCGTCATCACCACGCTCTCACATGCCGCTAAATTTGCTAGGTAATTTATCACATTATGTGCCGTCAGTATTTGTAATCCTTCTAATATAGTTTTGTGCAAACTAAAATTAGTGCTTTGTTTAATATAAAAATAAAAAAATTGCATCTTCAAGTAAAAAAATATAGTTTATTATAAAATAAAGTTGCAAGTTAGATTTGCGGGCAAATCGTCATGGATGTCCTCCGCTCTAGGGTGGGTAGAGTGGTCTGTTACTCTTACTGACTAGAACCCCCCCAGTGTGGGTTCGCACACTGCGTCGGCGGCTGCGAATGCAATTGTGACTTCCGCGGCCCCGCGCTCTGTGGGCCCCGTCCTGTAGGGGAGTGAGTGCAGGCAATACCTAAGCTAACTTAATATCGTGTAATTATAGGTATCAGAGTCCACCCTCGTTTATTGTTATAGCTGAAGTTATTCTACCTAGGCGATTTAATATTTCATAATATATTATTTATATATAATATTTAAATGAATGAGAGAAATCATCTCGCACCACCACCATAAGCGATGAATTAAGTATAATTAAAGGAATAATTTGGAAATTTCAAGATGAGTTGAAAGTTTTTTTTTTTTTTTTTTTTTTTTTTTTTTTTTTTTTTTTTTTTTTTTTTTTTTTTTTTTTTTTTTTTTTATATAATCGTTGCCCCACACTAGGAATTTCTCCTGTATCGTGGGTGCGATCACAAACATTTAAACTCACATACACAAACAGCCAGACCCGGAACAACTACTGGTAGGTCATACAAATATTTGTTCCGTTCGGGAATCGAACCCGCGACACGCAGCGCAGCAGTTAGCCGCTTAACCACTGCGCCAACCGTGCCGTGAAGTTATAATTTAGTTTTACTTTTTCAATTTTAGCTTCAGAGCTTTCTTCTGGGTTTCTCTGAAATAGCTCCTATTCCGGTGTACTCATTCCAGAGCTTTTATTTATTATTTTTAACTTATATGCACCAATAAAAAAAAAACACATACGCGAAATTTCTTCCTGCAGACCTACGACTGGAGAGCCACACCGTTCAAAAAAATATCTGATAAAATGATTGTGTGAACAGACATTTCAGCTGATTCTATTTGATGACCAACCGTTATCGGGACCTGGAGATATAACACCCTGATCTACCCTGCATTACAGTTGTTATTCTCCGTTCTCAGACACATGCGCTCGCGTCGCTTGGCTCACCACATCACCCACTTGTTCATCGACGAGGCAGCCCAGGCGAGCGAGCCAGCCTGCCTCATCCCCGTGTGCGGCATGCTCAAGCTGAACGGCTCCCTGGTGCTGGCCGGAGACCCTCACCAGCTCGGCCCCGTCGTTATATCGCAGCACGCGCACAAGATAGGACTAGGTAAGTTTGTACATATGTCGTATGCAAAAAACCGCCCATGTGCGAGTCGAGACACGAGTCGTGAGCATAGCTCGCGCATGTTACATTTCGGCCAATGACAATAGCTGAATGACACGCGAGAAGTCCAATAGGCGACGAGCATCGACTGACGAACCAATCGCGTGCAGCTCGGCGCCCCGCGGCTTCTTCATTCCGCCAAACATATCGAAAAATTAACTACTGTGCAGTATCAGTTTGTGTTCACCACTCATGCTTTGTACTGTACTTGTATGGAAACTCCTTTGAATGATTAACTTTATTAAATTTTTAGGGTTCCGGAACTCAAAAGGAAAAAACGGAACCCTTCTAGGATCACTCGTGTGTCTGTCTGCCCGTCCGTCTGTCACAGCCAATTTACTCCGAATCTAATGGACCGATTAAGTTGAAATTTGGTACACATTTCAATTTCTCTAACCCAAACCAATATGAACCTTATTTTAAACGAATAATGTTTTTATTCGTATAAGCAAATCTGAGCAAAGAATAAAGCGACGGCCCCCACGTATACTATCGAAATTACAAAAAAGCCATTTTCGTTTTATTGCACTAATAGCAAGTAGAGATAAAGATGTATGATTTTATATGTACTAATTTTATACCCTCAATTATTTTTCAATTGAACAAAATCGAAATTGGCATATTCGGTAAAAAAGTAAAAAGTAAAGTTGGTTACTGCTACCAAGTAAACTATCAAATGTGTAATATTCAAAAAGTATAATAATTATCAAATACTGTAGTAGACAGTATGAAACGGTAAAATTTTCCACTTTAGATACATCGGTAATATAAAATTTTCGAATTTCATGTTCGACAAAAATTTAAATCTAAACTTAGAATCGCTCTCCTGTAAAGTAGAGGTTTTGCAGTTTCGATACTTTACGTGGTGGCCGTTGATAAGTATGAGTCGCTTATTTTACTTAGCAAAGGAAAGACAAAGAGCGGTCTATGAATCTTTCACATAATATCTCTGTTTAATAAAAAGTTATAAATAAGGGCCCTGGGAACATAATAAATAAACCTAAAATAAAAAGTGACTTAAACCTAAGTACGACACATTAGTAATAGTAAACTCATTCTGTATACTGATCATGAAATTACCATGTTTATTTATTAAAACTTTATGCACAAGTAAAAAAATATTGTACAAAGGCGGACTATGCCTGAGGCATTTTCTACCAATCAACCTTAGGGGGATACAGAGTCAAAACATGGCAGGTGGAACATAAAGAATAGATCAGGGATGTAACGGATATCCGCATCCGCGACTGCGGAGTACCCGCATAAATTTTGATATCCGAAAAACATCCGCTTCCTCAAGTTTTGATTTTAAAAACTCCGCATTCTCATAATTTCTATGGGGACTTTCTATGGGGACTACCTACGTGTTTCGCCCAAATAGTGATTTTTTTAAACTCGCTTCGAGCTAAATGTGCGGGCCGGAGTGTGAGTGACGCGTTCTTATTGTCTGAATTCGCAGTATCCCTGTCCTGTGGCAGACGATCGAACGCACGTGATAGTGGTGGCATGATTGTAGTGTCAAAACAAGGGCTATTTTTCATACGACATCTGCATCCGCATCCTCAATAAGAAATTTTCCAATATCCGTATCCTCAAACCCGAAATGAAATGAAATGAAATGGTTTATTCTGTAAATAGGATATCGGAATCACTTTTACACGTCATATAAAAAAAAAAATAATAATAATAAGCTAGATGAGTTCGGCGTTTCCTATCTGACTACTCTGAGAAGAAAGGCCGAAACAAACTCAGAGGTCGCAGTCTCTTTTAAAGTCCGATTATATCGATATCCTCATCCGTTATACGACATCCGTCACAACCCTGGAATAGATAGCTCGAAAATAACTACTGTTTACATCATTGTTACAGGAACATCACTGATGGAGCGTTTGAAGAACGACTTTCCAATCTACAGCGATATCCGTAACGACTCCAACTACGTCGTCATGCTGCGGAACAACTTCCGTTCCAATCCGGACATCCTCGAGATTCCTGATAAACTGTTCTATAAGGGACAACTCAGGGTAAGTCAGCTAGTTGTGAAATTAGCTTTAGTTTCTAACAGGTCAAATCTTGTTTTAATTACCCGACTGCCCCAGAAGGAGGGTAATGTTTTTCGAGAGTATGTATGTATGTATGTCTATTTCTTTGGCACGCTCTGTAGCCTAAACGGTTTGATGGATTTTAACATATGAGGTGTCGTTAGGTTCGTCTTAATAGTGGGAGTGACATAGGCTATATAATATTTATGTATTGCATCTGCAAATACAAGAAAAAGGGAGGGGTAGGTTTAAAATAAAAACAACATTATTGGTATCAAATAAAAGTTAGTAATGCGTCAATTTCAAATATATATACATATTTATATATTAATAAAACTAAAAAGTTTGAAATAAAACAAATTATTTAAAAAAACAAAAAACCCGACTGCAAAAACTCATAACTGAAAAGAGAAAAACAAGCATTATAATCTATAGGATTTTGGTATTGCAGGCGGGGGACAAACCAATAACCTGAAATTTTGGTGAAACTTTTGTTTTTGCAGTCGGGTTTTTTGTTTATTTTTTAATAATTTGTTTTTTAAATGATTTGTTGTTGCTACCTTGGTTCACCTTTTTTTTTTGTGGGTAATTATCAAATAACTTTTCCCGCTCTGGGCGGAGCAGGAGGACGTGTCAGACTCCTACTGGCTAAAACCCACCTGTGTTCCTTCAGTTGCCTGTATAATGCCAGGGGCCACGGTATCCCTTTCGGACTTTCCTGCGACCCCGTCAGTTGTGCTGACATCTCTTTGAGGCGCGCGTGGAACACAACACGCCGTCGACCCGGGCTTGGTCCTTATCGGACGGCGAGCTACCCATTGCTCACCGTCCGCAAGCCCGCGCCTACCGTGGTCGGGAATCGTCTCGCGATTCCCGACGTCCAGGGCGTCTCCTGCGGCGGTTACTTTGGTTCACCTAAGACGTCAATATTATAGCAAATTAATAGTCGACCTAGTTACTTTTATCATTTTTGACAAAAACTCCCAACAGTAAATAGAAATTTCACTGGTTATATCTCACGAATATAACTGTCCGTTGTCTTTCAGTCAAGATTTTTGCTATCTACATTTTATTGATGTTTTGCAGGCATTAGCCAAAGAGGACAGCCTCAGCACCGTCGACGTTCTGGGAGAGAACCAACACAGCCGCGCTGTGGTGTTCCACGGAGTGCTCTCCAAGGAACAGAAGATTGGCAAGTCGCCCAGGTATGTCAAAAATATGACGGTTTACTTCACTTTCAAGACTTTATTTTGGTGCATTTTGGCCATAGGCGCTTTGTAAGTGCTCAGGGCGAAGACGTCGTCGCCGCGCCACCGCACAGTGGAAAAAAAGACTTTTTTTTGTTCAAAAAACTGCCTACATCACAATTTTTGAGGTATCGCTGCCATTATTTTTTATACACTCCTGAAATAACGCACTTTGGTGTGTCACTGCCACTTTTCCTTAAAAGTCAATACCATAACCTCAAAAAATCGGGAAATGAAGCAAATTATTTTTTTGGACCGCCATTTTGTATCCGCCATTTTGAATTTTTTATAAACAGACAATAAATTCATGACCAGGGACCTGAAAAATCCCTGGAAACAGATTTTTGTAAAAAAAAATTATTGTTTTTTTTTGCTTCATTTCCCGATTTTTTGAGGTTATGGATGGTATTTATTCACTTTTAAGGAAAAGTTGCAGTAACACACCAAAGTGATCTCAGTGTATAAAAAAATGGCAGCGAAAGGTCAAAAGTTGTGGTGTAGGCAGATTTTTGAACAAAAAATGTCTTTTTTTTTTTCACTGTGCGCCGCCGCGGATTGTAGAGTGATATGGGAAAATCAAGTGGAGACGGCGCGGCGGGGGCGCTTGAGCGTTCAGTCTGCATGGTTACGCGAAGCGGTGTCGGTGCGGCTGCGGTGCCGTCTACACAAGCTCAAGGGTCTTCTAGAATTATAAACAAAAAAACTGGTTTTATCATTTACTTTGCTACCTGTTTGAGAAACTCCCGCTTAATCAAAAGAGATATTCGACATTACGATGAAAAGAAGGAGGTACAGTACGTCACAACTTAGATGTAGCATCGGCAAAATTCGTAATACCGATCTCCATCCGAACCGAATGCGCCTTCAAAATTATAAATCTTTATTACTACTTTAGGTGAAAAAGATCTTTACACAAACGCAATAACTTGGAAAGTTAGTTAATTGATTCAGGCGTGACCTTGCGGAAATCCATTATAAAATACAATAGAAGTGGATATATTTAGTAACCTGTTCCGCTTAGCTATTTCTAAAGAGTCATAAAAAACCCCTGAAATAAATCGATACGTGTTTCACCTCTCAACGAGGCATCCTCAGGATGATGATAGACTTGTCGCGAATTCGAACACAGCGTGTTGCCACACCAAGCGCCGCGCACAGACTGGAAAGTTATATAACCAAATACATTCGCAAAATTGAAATGAATGAATGCAAATGTTCAAATTGCTACATCTAAGTTGTGTCGTACTGTAAGAAAATATTTAGCCCCAGTATTCTTTGCAAAAAACAAAGGGCTCGATTCATGAGTTCTCTCCAAAAATTAACTCAGTTGCTTTGGCCAATTTGGTCTATTTAATTGACATAGTTCCGGATTTATACTTGAGGTCAGAAAAAAAAAACTTCTAAAAATTAAGAAATAAAGGAAATAAATATTAATTATTTTTAATTACATTAATTAACTTTATAAAAAACTAGCTATTGGTCTTAGCGTGCAGGTCTTAGCATATATAGCCTTCCTCGATAAATGGGCTATCTAACACTGAAAGAATTTTTCAAATCGGACCAGTAGTTCCTGAGATTAGCGCGTTCAAGCAAACAAACTCTTTAGCTTTATATCTTACTAGCGACCCGCCCCGGCTTCGCACGGGTATAAACCGGGTTATTATACATATAAACCTTCCTCATCAATCACTCTATCTATTAAAAAAAACCGCATCAAAATCCGTTGCGTAGTTTTAAAGATTTAAGCATACATAGGGATATAGGGACAGAGAAAGCGACTTTGTTTTATACTATGTAGTGATATATAAAATTCTCGTGTCACGATGTTAGTTACCTTACTCCTCCGAAACGGCTTTACTGATTTTTACCAAATTTTATATGCATATTCAGTAGGTCTGAGAATCGGCTACTATCTATTTTTCATACCCCTAAGTAATAAGGGTTGTCCACCCCAAACAAATAATTGGCAAAACAACGTTTGCCGGGGTCAGCTAGTATTAGCATATAGATATAGATTAAATCATTTTATTTTTAATTGTTGCAGCTTCTTCAACATGATGGAGTGTGAAATTGTGCAGGTATACGTGAAGCGTCTGGTGAAGGTACATAATGTACCGATGCATGAAATTGGGATTGTCACACCATACATACGACAGGTGAGTTTACATAACATTACGGCTGTATTTTCTGGATGGGGTGGCAGATGTGTATGGTACAGCACAAGTCTTCCTTAACAAGGGGGCGAGCCTATAACTACTGACCGTCCTAAGTCTTGATTTGGGCTAAAATCGGATCAAGGCTACGACTGAGAATTCCCTAACAAAAAAATCGAAATATTTTATTTCACAAAAACCTGCATGCGCACTTATGAACGTCAGAAGCTAGGTGCACGATTCCAGAAGATAGTTTTTTTTTTTTCTTGATGTTCTGTCAAGATACTCAACGGTTACTTTTTAAAAAAAACGGTTACTTTTGAAAAAACCTAATAACACTGCTGGAAAAAACCTAATAACGTTACGCTTAATATCTAGTCGTTTTTAAAGTTCCGTACCTCAAGAGGAAAAAAACAGAACCCTTATAGGATCACTTCGTTATCCGTCCGTCAGTCTGTCAAGGCCTTTTTAAAATGTGGCATGACGGTGACGTCATGCCACATATTACATCTAAGGCGTGAGCCTTGCTAGATTTAATACTGCGTTGGGACGTAGCGAGCCCCCACTCCCCAACTTTAATGCGTGTTTTCCAAGTTATTTTTGATTAATATGATAAAGCAAAAAATACGAGTCTAATATTTATTTATTATCTGAAAGACTGACTAAATAGTTTTTTTTTTTTTACCTAAGCAACTACCTTATTCTCCGATTATATTCTAGGTGTACCAAATCAAGAAATCCCTAAAACAAGAAGGGTACGACAAGATAGAAGTGGGCACAGTGGAAGCTTACCAAGGCAAAGAGAAGCGTGTCATTATCATATCGACCGTCCGCGCCAACTGCAACCTGTTGGACCATGACGCCAAGTTCCAGCTCGGATTCCTTGTTGATGATAAAGTAAGTTACATTTATTTATTAAACACTTATACATTTTAAAAGTGTTGTACAATGGGCAGTCTTGTAGGTTTTTTTTTTTATATTTGATGACGTTGAATATTAAACTTTATTGTTAAACGCATAAAGTGCAAGGAGTGCAATCGAGGACGCCCAAGAATGTTTGATGTTTGTGTCAATGTTAATACAACTTTGCACGTTATGGAGTAGACGACAAAGTTGATTATTCAATGTCATAGTTACACCACGTAGCACGTGTGGCAACACGCCGTTTTCGGGTTCGCGACAAGTCAATCGTCATCCTGAGGATACTTCGTTGAGAGGTGAAAAACGTGTCGATTTCTTTCAGGAGTTTTTTATGGCTCTTTAGAAATAGCTTAGCGGAACAGGTTACTAAATATATCCACGTCTATTGTATTTTATTCAATGTCATCATGATATCCTAACATTTTAATTTATGTTTGTAATTCATGTTTATGGTGTACAAGTGTACATACAATAAAGAGTACTTTATTTATCTATATAGTTGTTTTGCGCTCCTCTGAGTCTTATCAAATGATATTTCCTTCTTTATTATTACGAGATTGGTGAAAATTACAATCTGCTGTACCTTATTATTCTTTTTGACGCGATAACGTCTGATAAATCTATGAACGCCGGCTGCACGCACGAAAAAATGTCACGTTCCGCCTGAGCTGAGCATGCAAGCGAGAGCGCGGAACAAGCGATAGAGAGGCACGATCGGCCTAAGCATTCGGCTTGTGACGTTATTACGTAAAATTATCGTCCGTAAACCGACCTTACAGACAACCAATTTTTATCTTTATAATAAAAAACTTTTTACAAAAAAAAAAACAACCGACCTCCAAAAGAAACACTACAAAGTGATAAATAACTTTAATTTCGGAAGTCGGTGTCTTGTGTTTTGTATTTTAGTTTTTTGCCACCGACTTCCGAAATTAAAGTTATTTATAACTTTGTAGTGTTTCTTCTGGAGGTCGGTTGTTTTTTTTTTGTAAAATGTTTTTATTTTTCACTTTTTAGTTGTGGTACCTACCCCACACACATTCGAATACCACTACCTGCTACCAGTGACAGAAACTTATCATATCATCTACATACTAAGTGGGAAAAAAATACGTATTTTGTAGCTAACTCAAAAACTATCAAAGCGAAGTTAATAAAATTTATATGGCACCAATTCAAGAGCACACCCTTTCAAACAAAAAAATAATATTCAAAATCGGTCCACAATTGACGGAGAAATCGGTGGACATACATAAAAAAAAAAAAAACAAAAAACAAACATACGCGACGAACATATAACCTCCTCCTTTTTGGAAGTCGGTTAAAAATGAAATGCTGTTCGTTGGTAATCGCATCACTTGAGAATGGCTGGACCGCTGGAAATTTTTTGTTTTAAAATATTCGTAGTAGTCCGAATCAAGAGAGAAAAAAAGAAAAATATATTATTTGGGACACGCACAGGAAATACAAACAGTAATACACACACAACTAGAAAGGAGCATCTAAAACTAACAATATTTTTTTTTTCGAATTACCGAAAGTAATTAAATAATAATAAACGACCTGTGCGAGGCCAAAAAGGCACCTATCTCAGCATATTTAGACAATAAATACCGCAGCGCTGGTATTCTGAATCAGGTTCTTACGGAAAGAAAAATGTGAAAATTTGTGAATTTTTTATGGAAATGTTGTGTGAATCATTGAAAATTAGACAGTAAGCCGAGGTTCCCACGGACGTAATAAAATCGCGGCGATTTTTTTTTCGTACACTTGATTTTCAACGGTCTGCTTAGCGCCGAGAGTTGAAAATCCAAGTGTGTTTTTTCAACGCGCTGGGACGAGAGTGTGTCCCAGCGCGTTGGATTCTCAACGCTCGACTTAACGCCGAGAGTTGAAAATCCAGTGCGCGATAAAATCCCGCCGCGATTTTATCACGTTCGTGTGTACGTCGGCTAAGGGTCGGGTTAGCTAGTAACTAATGAAAATTGTGCTTTTCAGCGCTTCAACGTAGCTATCACCCGCGCCAAAGCCAAATGTATCATCATAGGCAACCCACTCTGCCTCGAAAAAGACATCAAGTGGCGTATGTACATGCAACGGTGCCGCGAACTAGGTACCTACCACGGCTTCGACTCTATGGGTATGGACAACGACACCTACGGCAAAGAAATTGTCGACAATCTGACACCCATGCTGCAAGGTAATAATAATAATTTTATTTAAGTATTTATTAGAATACACGCAGTAAAACCGAATGTTTTCTTTTAAAAATATACACATGTGACATTTGGTCTTATTGTTCCATATTTTTGATGTCTAACATCTTCCCTCTCGCTTTCCTGTAATCTGTGGGAGTGATTTCGTGAAAAGGGACGGAAGTGTGTAACAGGAAGCTCTTGAAGTGTGCGCTATTTGATTTGACCAATGAACGCGCGCAGTGCTAGAGATGGCGGTCAGATGGTACCATGGACTTATTAAATGGATGGTACCAACCCATTTTTTGAGAGTTGGTACACACGGCTACACATCAAGCTATACATTTCCAGTTTATGCTGATCTCGCATAGTATAGGATTTCCGTACAATGCGAGGTCAGCTTATACTGGTAATGTATAGCTTGATATGTAGCCGTGTGTACTATCAGCCAAGATGTAATTTTTTTCTTATTAAACAATTCACTTATCATGTTTCCTACTAATAATTATCATTTACTACACATAAATATATAAGTTATTATAAGAAAAACTGATGCTGTTAGGCTGCGTTTCCACCAGAGATTGCGAGGATGCGTAGCGAGGGATATGTTTGTTAAGAACCAATAGAATTCATTTACCTAGCCTCGTTCGGCGTAGCTCCGGTGGAAACTGCTTAGCTGTGCGAGGTTTTTGTACGTACAAAACAAGCGAGGGATGGGTGCGAGGGATGCGTGCAAGAGATGTGTGCGAGAGATGTGTTCGAGGGATGTGTGCGACGGATGTGTGCGAGAGATGTGCGCGAGGGATATGTGTTAGGGATGGACGCCTGTGAGAAATCTTATCTAATCTTAAAAGAGCCCGCTACGCATCCTCGCAGCGCTCATCTGCGCACCGTTTCACAGCCTCGCTACGCATCCTCGTTTCGCTCAGCGGCCTAGCACATCTCTGGTGGAAACGCAGCCTTAGGCCGCGTCCTATTTAAAAGCGACTATTGTGCCAATACGCGATCGGCCGCTTGAATTATGTCACTTTTTGTTCGGAAAACCGGAAAGCGCCCTCTGTCGGCGACATGAACGCGACGATTGCAAACAAACTTACCAAACTTACCATGGATTCAGTACATGATTCTGAACCCCCCTGCATTGAAATTTTACAGAGAGAAAAGTCCGAAAGAGATACCGTGGCCCCTGGCAACATGGCAACTGAAGGAACACGGGTGGGTTTTAGTCAGTAAGAGTCTGACACGCCCTCCCGTTCCACCCAGAGCGGGAGAATTTATTTGATAATTTCCAACCCAAAAAAAGGGGGGGGTTTCAGAATCATGTACAAATAATCCATGGTAACAGTTTTCGCGTCGATGTCCCTGCCACCCTGTATAGGACGCGGCCTACATGTAAGTTCACTAGTCACTAATCATCTGGCATTTTGCCGAACTGCGCAACAGGCAATTGGAATAGGTTAGGTAATTGCTGAAAACCAGCGCTGTGGACGTTAGGTTCGTCCGAAGTCACAGCATTTCGCTGAGCACAATGACCTGTTCTGGCACAGATGTGACGCATAGCTTAATTTTTCTTGTTATTTGTTACAAAAGTAGTTAACTCTGCAATCGGTTTTTTTTTTTTGTTATGTTTTTGTTGTCATTTGCCAATGTCGCAACAGTAATTACGCAAAATTGTCTTTGGTCCGTAGCCTTGACATCAACCAATGAACAACATTGTCAAACTTTTATCGGTTGAATACGAGGCTTTTGGCTACTTTTGTATGCATGTATTTTATTTTTATGTGCATTTTTTTTGTGCAGAATAAACAAGTTTTCTTTCTTTCAGGCACACAATTGTCCTGTGATTGTGTACTATGACAAATAAATATATTTTCTTTCTTTCTTTCAAGGTATCACGATTACTGTTGACAATAAAATACATAAGAAGAAGAAGTCGACTTCGTCAGCTGTGTCCACACCCCCTGTTCCTGTGGCTGTCGGATAACCTGACTAAGGGAGTCGGACAATAGTGGATGAGCCGTAGCATTCACATTACAACTACGGGCTATAGCTAACGTGACCTTTTTTTTTTAACTCAAATCGGGACTTCGGTTTATTTATCTCAATAGTAGAGCCGATTACTAAAGGAAACTCAATTTTGAGAATACCTTCAGCCATCGCCAACCCTTTTTTTTTAAATTTATTAAAAATTATTTATTGAGTACAGTAACTTTTTAGTCATTTTTATTATATTCTAGTTTTAATACAGCTGGTGAAGATTTTAAGTAAGAATAAAATTCTTAGAACGTTTTTTTATATTCACCTTAGTTATCAACATCGCCTAAAGAACCTGTAACTGTTTTTTTTTTTCACAATTTATTAATTAAAGAAAAGACAAAACGGGTCAATTTTGCGTCCCCAGGATTTTTTCGGGGACACCGGGATGATGAACCGAAAAAAGGGACGGTCACGTTAGCTATTGCAGACACGATACTTTTAGGCCCGCTTGCACCACTAAATGCGTTGACTTCAAAAGATTTAAACAGGTTAAATACGTTTAACTTTAAACGCGTTTAGTGTTTTGTGGTGCACCGTGCAAGCGGGCCTTAGTATCAGCAATCGGCGATTTGGCGACTACGTCAAGTTTCGGTGATCGATTTTTGTCAGTCGCTCGAGCTTCTGAAAACTGATCGCTAAAAGAATCGTGACTGCTATAGCCCTAAGGTAGAAACTAGATTATCCGGACCTCGGTCATCCAGATTTGCGGATCGGGATCCACAATCAATTGATTAAGACGCGTCAATTTTTAATCCCTGACGAAAAAGAGGTGTTTTGGATGCTTCACACCAAACAGCACTCGTTCCAATGGGCGACTGACGTTGATTTATCATACATTTTCAATTTTATGCTCAAATTTTACTGCTGAGTATACGTTAGGTGTGAACCGTCATTTTCAACTTGTATGACCTACGACAATAATAAGTCTAGTTCCAATAATCGTGATTCTACCGTATTTAATTACTACTACGAAACTATTCAGCATTAACTTGTATTGAATGTTATACCAACTGCAATCGCCAACCCGCCTATCAAGCATGGTGATTATGGCATCCCCCGAGATTAAAAAATGCAAGTAGTGATCAAAAGGGGAACGCTATTGAGCAGTTTTTTTTATGTGCTATTATGGTGTTTTTTTATACTCTTAGATTAGGAGTTTCGATTTGATTGATACTCTGTGGAGACATTCCATTTTGTAGGCATAAGTGTCTAAACGTATGTGTTTTATTTTAATTCTTACAGCACGTCCGCTGCTACGATATAGGACATGAACATTATTTGTTCGTACTCAGACCAAATAAAAAACCAAGACATAGCGCTGCGAACAATACAGTGAAGCATGCTAAAACTACACCTTAGTAAGTGCACACATGTTTACGAAACCGGCTTCACTTCACTGTTGACAGCAGCAGGTTTTTTATTTGGTCTGAGTGTTCGTATACAAGGTTGCAGGGACATAGACGCACAACCTGTTACCATAGATTCAGTACACGATTCTGGCGCGTCGATGTTCCTGCCACCCTGTATTTTGCCACTGCTTGTGGAATAAGATTTAAATGTAGTTTGTATAATGTGGGCGTTTATTCGTACAAATATTGTGTACGCCACGTTGAGCCAAGGTGTATTACCCTTTTGTGATGGGCTGACGCCGGCTTAGCTTTATTTCTAATATCTCATGTTGTCAATACACTTACAAAGAAAGCTAAAGCAATGTGGTGTCTGACACAGGAGAATTATTTCAGTTGAGATACGAAAATGAATGTTTTGAATTCCAACCATATTTTTTTTATCAGAAGATTATAAAATGACTCTTCGGGCTAAAAATTTTACATGACAGCTATACAATGTCGCCCATCAGCATGTGCCAACATGCTGATGGGCGACATTGTATAGACCGTATTTTTCTAAATATTAATGAAAAATTATCGAAAAATTACTTTAAAAGGAAATTATTATTTTTTATGTTTTGAGTAGCGTTTGCCATATCTCTGATGTTATTGGGTCGATTTGGATTCTGTTTATTATTTCTAAAAGTTTATGAGTTATTTTATCTGATTAACTAACATTTTTATTAATATTTGTTAACTATACAAAAAACGGAGGCGAAAACATTTTTTTTTTCGAAAAAAAAAAACAAGTGTATATTTATAAAATCATAGGGGGATTTTGAAAAAAATAAGTCTAGGTAGACTCCCTTTTAAAATTATTTTTCGATAATATTTCATGAACATTCAGAAAAATGCGGGCGGATGCCCATGGGTAACATTGCATACTGTGCCATATACTGCTTCTAAAGTTAGATCTTATTAGATCTAACCACGAATCTCTTCTCGAGGCTTAAAAAAAAAAACCTGCCCTCAACTAAGGAAGGCAACTCTATTATTAGGATCTTGTTATTTATATCATTGTCATAAGGTATAAATTTCAATGATAACGCGCGTTCGTGAACGCTACGTTACTGTTCAACTGTAGCAGCGGACGTGCTAGTCAATATGTATCCCCATGTGACGTCTGATAAATGTGATATTTTTGTAGAGCGTATTGTTTTACTCTTTGACCATAGAGCAATTAAACAGGAGTTTATTCGTAAAGTAACTTTCTGCCGACCGTATAGGTCACTATGACTATAGTCAATTAAGATTTGAAATCAACAATAAAATTTGTATTTTCATATGAAGATACTCCCTTGAAATTAAAATTAAAAAGTTAAATACTAAAGTATGCTTGAGAAGTACCAGAGATATGAGCTCATTTACATGATAGACGTAGATCTCAAGACGTTTTCGCAAAAAAAAAAAACAAACTCCTATATAATGCAAATAAAAATCATATTTTTGTAGACATTTTTCTTAGTTATTATTCCTGGAATTTCTTTATTTCCATTTACAAGTTTATGAGTAAGTACATTCCTATATTTTTATGGAAAAGAATTGTGTTTCGTAATTCGGTTTATCCGTAACATTGGAGGACACGGGTCTTTTACAGACTGCGGTTTATATATGCTATGAAAATTAATTTTAATATCCCTTGATAATATTTAGATCGTAAGTTAATGTGGTAGGAGGCAAGCGCCATACTGTTTTGGCAAAGCCCTTTTATTGTAGTTGTAGCTATAAGGGTGTGTCCAAACATTGAGCGGCAAACGGGCGTGGCAGCCGCGCTGTGTTTGGACGACTGCCGCGCGCAAACATTTTTAGGAAACATTTGTCACCAATAATTGTGTCTGGACGTATTTCTGCGGACGTACTAAAGGCTAGGCACATTGATATTGCCAACTGAAGTGCGCAGCGTGTCGCGGATGTGCCGCGCAGTACTGCCGCGCAACCATTCTTCGGTATGGTCCTAACTAGCGCGCGGCAGGAATGTGTCCTGCAAACGCCGCGTGTTGCTGCCACGCTCTTGCCGCTCAATGTTTGGACACACTAAGATTAACGGATCTTAACCAAAGATTCAATCTAAGTATTAGACGGAATTTCGTAATTGAGTGTTCTTTTATTTTTGTATTAGTCCATAAGGTTTTTTTTTGTAGATGACAAAATGAGATGGCAATATTCTCATCATCTTTTTATTCGCTGACGTGATCATAATTATAAATAAATGTCGATCATGACGATGATTCAATTAAATATGCACTAGGTTTAAGAAAGATTTTTGTGTAACATGGTTACAGCCACAGTTGACAGATATTAAATATGAGTAGTATCGAGTATCGGTGACTACAGGGATATACATAATAGGTATACCTCTTTGAAAGCCAAGATTTTTCCAGATATTCTCCTACGAAAGGTTTTTTAAGTGTGTTTTCTTATCGAGATTGTTTTTCAGTGATACAAAATTACTTTTTGAGACGTTTTTTTTACAAATTCTATTCATTTGTGTGCCATATTACGTTTGGATATTTTGTTGTAAAAGAAATCGATTCTATTTTAGTACAATCATTTAAAGTTTATGTTTTGGAGATTCAATTATTGAAATATCTTGGTGCTAAATGTATAAGACTAAATTTCTACACGGAATAAAAACAGTAGTAAACAATCCTTTGGTTTTATTTTATACCTCAATTTCTAATAGTATCCGTTCCTTGGTTCGTTAATTCGTTTGTCTTTTGTCAGTCATTACAATAAGAACACTTCAAGAGTTACCTACCAAATGATTCATGGTAGATCAATCGTACTATATGCAATCAGCAATGACAATGAATGATCGTTGATAATGTTGTAACATAATCTTCTCCCCTAATGATCTCTTGGTTTTGTAAATGTATGAAGGTCATCCTTTAAAAGATTGTATCCACTGTGCATGATTAATACCTCCTATCGTTTGGTGTACCAATATACAATATTCGATTCCTGGCGAAACCAGAAACTGTTTCACAAAATATAATTTAAAATGCAGTTTAACTCTACCCAGTGGCGTACCGTGAGTCACTCGCCTGGGGTGGAGTCATAATTTGCCGCCCTTTTGACGTCGTAAAAATAATAATGTTGGTGTTGATGAGAAAAAACGTAACGAAGTGAAAGAATTGAGTGAAAAATATTTATTTCAAAACCAGCGGCAGACGAAGAAGTTACTGGTACAACAAGTTCTTGGAAATCACGAGCGCGGTCGGCCCTTGGTTGTGTTTAGACGTGTACACACATGGTGTGACAGTGTGCGTGCCCGCATACGCCTCGCGCGCACACCTTAACACCGTGCATGTACACGTCTAAACACAAACAAGGGCCGATCGCCACTCGTAATTTGCAACAATTGTTTTGGGCGGGAGGGTTTACTATGTGCATATAGGGAAAGCTAACTTCTTGAAAAATGTATTGTCTGACTGACCGCCAGTGGCCGCACAATTTTTTTAGGGTGTATACACCGAAGCCGTGCGGAGATTCTTACTGGCTAGACTGAAGCGGAGATGTGTGCTGGCTAGAGCGGAACTGAGCTGCGTGTGGCGAACGTGGGATGTTGACCGCTCATGGCACGCCGCTCACGTCTCTTCTCGTCTCCGCTGCGCGCTGTCGCCAGCTTGCGAAGCACAGCTCACATCTCCGCTTTGTACCGCCGCCCAGCTCAATTTTGGCGAGGCAGAGCTCATATCTCCGCTTCGATCGCGCTATAAAAATATGATACATGTCCCTCAGTGGTATCCACTGGAGCTGAGTGATAAATGATAAATGATTTTATTTCTGTAAGTAGGTTTGTACAAACACTTTTACACGTCAATCATATTTTAAAAACTAGATGAAGTCGGCGTTTCCTATCTGACTACTCCGAGAAGAAAGGCCGAAACAAACTCAGAGGTCACAGTCTCTTTTAAAGTCCAGACATAATCTTGGTCAGATCATGTGAAGGCCATGTGGATTGATTGGTGTCTGAAGTGGTCTTTATAGGAAAGCACCACACAGATTGAGAGGGCCTGTCCAGTCAGTGCACGCATTTGTCAGTTATCGTGTAGCTCAACTCAGAATTTAAGGAGCTCAACGATTCGACGAACAATACCAAAAAAAGGACATTTGTGTAGGCCACATAAATTACTCAAACTGTCAGACCATGATTAAAACTAACTGAGAAAAAATTAAAAACAAAACAAAAGGAATGACCCATATAGTCTTCACATTCACAATAATTAAAATAATATAATACTTTAAAAGTAAATATTCATGTCATTGTATATGTATATAAAAATCATTAATGTCAATGTGTATATTAAAAAAAAAATCCGGAAATGATCTTGGTCAGAGCATTTCATTTGAGGACCATGTAGATTTGTGTCTGAAATGGTCTTTTGAGGAAAGAACCATACAGATTTGAGTGGACCTGTCCAGTCAGTGCACGCATTTGTCAGTAATCGTGCAGCTCAACTCAGAACTTAAAAGGAGCTCAACGATGCGACGAACAATACCAAAGAAAGCAGCAGAATTGACGGGGTCCACTAGGGCCAATGCCTGCCGGGGGTTCGAAGAAAACCGATCGGGAAATCGTGGCCCCCGGCAACAGGGCAACCGAAGGAACACGGGTGGGTTTTAGTCAGTAAGAGTCTGACACGCCCTCCCGCTCCGCCCAGAGCGGGAGAAGTTATTTGAAAATTTCCCAACCAAAAAAAAAAAAAAAAAGGTAGGCCGCATAAAGTACTCAAAACTGCCAGATTATCAAAAACTAACTGAGAAAAAATAAATAAATATATATACATGAACTACATAGTCCTCACATTCACAACAATTAAAATAATAATAATGTTATACTTAACAAAGTAAATATTCATGTCATTGTGTATATAATTTTAAAGTTTGCAAAAAAAAACAAATTTCAAAAGTAAAAAATAAAAATAATAATTGGAGCAGCTCAATCCCAAGCCTTTTTGTCCTCAATGTAATCTTTAACGGTATAAAAAGCTTTCTGGCACAACTTACGTTTAATGAATGATTTGAATTTATTAAGGCTTAGATCTTGTACGTGGCTTGGAAGTTTATTATAAAAGCGTATACATTGACATCTGAACGATCCACCTATTTTTTTGAGCCTTGTTGTGGGTACAACAAATTTGTGTTTGTTCCTAGTATTTATGTTATGGATATCACTGTATTTTTTAAACAATTTTATATTTTTATGGGCATATAAAAGATTATCAAAAATATACTGAGAAGGCACAGTCATTATATTAATCTCCTTAAATTTATCTCTGAGAGAGTGTCTCGGACTTAATTTATAAATTGATCGAACAGCTCTTTTCTGCAAAACAAAAATAGTCTGAATGTCGGCGGCATTTCCCCACAACAGAATACCGTACGACATTACACTATGAAAATAGCTAAAGTACACTAAACGGGCTGTCTCTATGTCAGTCAAATTACGAATTTTTCTAACAGCATATGCTGCGGAGCTAAGCTTTTTTGACAATTTATCTATTTGTGGGCCCCACTGAAGCTTAGCATCCAAAGTTAAGCCCAAGAAAACTGTGCTATCATCAGGATTCAATTCTTCGCCCTTTATCAACACACTAGTTTTCACCTGCCTAACATGAGGTAAGGTAAACTTAATGCATTTGGTTTTTTTTTCATTAAGAAGTAAATTATTAACATTGAACCAGTGAACTACTTTTGAGATCGCGCTATTTACATCGTCAGTAACCAGCTGCTGACGTTTAAGTTTAAACAAAAGTGAAGTGTCATCCGCAAACAACACTACATCATGGTTATCCTTTATGAGGTGGAAACTAGATGTGTGACGAAATTCTATTGGCTGTTTAAAACGCATCTCCTTTCCTCTCATCTTACTCCGCTTTGGTGGAGTCCTGGCCTCACCGCTACCCACAGAATACAATCCGCTATCTCTACCTATCTGAAAAATGAAGTATTCAACACAATATTCCTGTCCGAGCACCATCCTGAATCATTCTACAATTTTTTTTTTTTAATTGGGGTTTGATAAATTCTTGATCAATTTTTATGACGAAAAAAATAGATTACAGAGAAATTAACGTCGCTATCAGCGTGTGGTGTCACGGCTGTCAATGTCAAGTTCGTGAAATTACGATCTGTCACTGTCAGTAAATTATGGCCGCATTCCGACTTACGCTAAAAGTGATAATATCGCGAATCCAACCAAATTTAATAGTCACAAAATAAAAGGGTTAAAGTAATAATTGTGACTTTGGACTTTGGTCGGATTCGCGATATAATCACTTTTGACGTAAGTCGGAATGCGGCCTATGTCATCGTGGTTGGTGGAAGAGAGAGGTTGTCTTACTGGCTCTCGTAAAATAATTATTTTCAATAAAACACTAAGTACGTGCAAAATTAATTAACAGATTACATTCCATTAAATTTGTATGATACATGTCCCTTAATACTATTTTTCACTGCATAACCTCTAAAGGAAGTACAGAAATGTGTTAAAATTAGTGATATTTGTTGAAAAAATTTGTAAAAATGAGTGCACAAGTAGAATTTGTTGATATTTTGGAGCCGAGGAGGACGCAGTCGGGAATCTTCAGTTTTATGACTCGGAACTGGTATCCCCAACGAACTCTGACACTGGACAAATATTGTTCACCACAAGAACTCAAGGATATTGTCGCAAATTCAGTTTATTTGGACGCTATTATCGAAGCGGTAAGTATTTTGAATGAATTCTCATGTTAGTGTTTGATCTGAATTGAAACAAAACATTTCATAAACTGTTAAAGTTTTGTTAATACCAGCCTGTAAATAAGCTCGTTACAAGGCTAGAGCAGAATATTTCTCGGTCAGAGAAGGTATTCCTTACTCTGCCTCTTACCCCTAAATTCTAGTCACAAAAGTTAAGCAATTGATGGCAATTGCTGGACCCATTAGCAGTTATGTGCACTGCACATAGAACTGCTAATGGGTTAAGGTTAAATTAAAGTCTCACTGTTGCAGTTTTATAAATTAATTATAATATTACAAAACTGATTTATTCTAATTAGGATAAAATAAAAATAGAGAGGTTATAAATTCCCCACTTTTTGAACATCAAAAGTTACAAAAGACCTCCTGTAAAATATGCACCCTTCATCATCTGTACTTCAATACATCTCAAAGTAACAAGGAGGCATAACGGCGACTTATTCTTTAAATTGCTCCCTCAGGAATGCTCAAGAAGTGGTGTAAGCAAAGAGAAGTTGCACCAGGAAGTGCACAGTTATTTGGAGGAAATGGGCCTTGACAAGAAACTTCATGTCATCAGGTGGATGGGAGTCATCTTCCTGAAGATATCGTTCATGATGAAGATAAAGATGTTTGTCAACGAAGCGGCTGCATTTGAAGTAAGAGTTTAATTTTAATAATTATTATTATTATACTTGACTATTTCGCTATTAGGTGTATTATTTTAACTATTTGCCTATTTAATGTTATTGATATTTTTTATTTTTCTCAAGAAACAATTATCAGTAAAATAACTATCCATTCTAAACCTATTATTTAGGGAATGCATTAACAGGATAAGAAAAAAGTAAATTGTTGAATTTTAGATGTAAGAGACTGTGATCATAACCAAACAAGCATTATTGTTGTTCCTCTTTGTCCTACTTTTATCATCATCATTTCAGCAAAAAGACGTCCACTGCTGGACATAGGCCTCCCCCAAGCACCGCCACTTTGCCCTACTCTAATCGTGTTCAATTATTATTGTAGCTCAAGTCAATAATGGGAAAGAATCCAGTACTGTTCCTGCCCACACACAGAAGCTATGCAGATTTCTGCCTAATGACGTATCTGTGCTATCATTTTGACATTGACTTCCCAGCTGTGGCTGCTGGCATGGGTATGTGTGTGTGCCTTTATTGATTGGTAATTCTAACGCCAATGCTCGTGGTAATTGCGGTCATAAAACATGCGAGTAAGTTGGTAATAGTGATCGTTGTGTGTTGTCTCGCTCCCACATTTTATGACCGCGCCTATCATGTATGTATTATTTAAATATTTTTCTTTAAATATTTTACCTGAAGATTATATATATTCCAAAGATTTAAATTGTTAGATTTGCCCTCATCGTACTAAGGCTGCATTCCGAGTTACGCTAAAAGTGATAATATCACGAAACCAACCAAAGTCCAAGGTCACAATTATTACTCAATAATCCGTAATAAGAAGCTCACACTATAATGCCGTTTCCATGACAATCAAGTCTCTGCGACATTGTATGCGTCAGACGTGTCAAACCGAAAACGAAACACGACCATCTTTTGACGTATCTACGATTGAAAAAAAAAAATCTTTGATTATAATAAATACTATTTTGGTAATCATGAAGCTTCACATAGAAAACTACCAATGTTGTGCCTAGAAACTTGTTCTGATGACGTGTATTTTACGCGAGTATTGCGTGTATTTTATGAATACAAATAGTAGTTACTATAAAATACAGAAGTACAATACATATTTTGAGATTGGTGTGCAATATAAATTAAAGCTTAAATGAATAAAAAAATTAGAACTATTTTTATAAAGTTAAATCAAGTTGTTGTTTATGAGTGTGGGAACTGTGATTAAAATCTTAAAATTATTATAAACATCTAAAAATAAAATACAAAGTACCTAAATGGTTTTGTTTTAATAATAAGTTGAGAAATCACAATGTGTGCCCTGTGTGCCTTGCCCAGTTTTGAGTTACCCACACACCTACATACAGGATTGCAGGGACATCACCGCGAAAACTGTTACCATGGATTCAGTACATGATTCTGAACACCCGTGTTGATTTTTTTTTCGGTCATTTAAAAAAAAATCTGCTGTTCCATACATTTCGACCGCGTAGGTATTGTTGCACTTTTCTATGAAACAGCAGAATTTTTTTTAAAATAACCAACGAAAAATTTCAACGCATGGCTTCAGAATCATGTACTGAATCCATGGTAACAATTTTTGAATCGATGTCCCTGCCATCCTGTATATTATAACTACATTGTAATGCCTGCATAGTAGGTAATCTTATCAAAAAGACAAAACAAGAAGCTCAATATTTTATTAATAACTAACTCTAACTTTCATAACATGCGCGGTTTTAAGAGGAAATGCGATCACGTGGTCGTTGGCCACGTGACCGCGTTCCCTCTTAAAACTTGGGCCGCATTCCGAGTTACGCTAAAAGTGATAATATCGCGAATCCGACCAAATTTAATAGTCACAAAATATAAGGGTTATTGAGTAATAATTGTGACTTTGTACTTTGGTCGGAGTCGCGATATTATCACTTTTAGCGTAACTCGGAATGCAGCCTTGGTAGCGAGACGGACGTCGCCGTTGCCGCCAAGTTGACGTATTCAATCTATTCTCATATGAAGCCATTTTCTCTCCTCGATTTGCTCTCCACTTATCTTTAAGCTAAAATATGATTTTCTAGATTTCTACTCTATGGCGGTCATAGGACGTCGCATGAGAGAGACTTGCGCGTTCTACATACGACGCACTTTGGCTGGGGACCCGTTGTACGCAGCCACTTTAAAGCAGTACGTACGAACCGTGGTGGGGAAGCACTGCGCTCCTATCGAGTTCTTCCTTGAAGGCACAAGGAGTAGAAGCAATAAGAGTATGCCTCCGAAATATGGTAAGTACAGCTATAATAAGCTACTATAGTTTGACCGAGATCGCTTTACCACGCTTTAGGTGTGTGCGCGGCGAGATGGGGGAGGGGGGGGCAGTGCAGGCCGCTCATTCGTTGACTCTTACGCCCTTACGGCGTTCTGCCGCTTATTCGTCAAGTCTCGCCGCGCATTACTAAGGCCCGGTACAGCGGTGTCGGTTAAACTATAGAAAATAAATTAATTATGAATAATGTTGTGCAACACTAGGAATTCTTCTGTCATCATCATCATCATCAGCCTATAATGTTCCCACTGCTGGGACACAGGCCTCCTCTCTGTGAGAGGGAGTGGGCCGTAATCCACCACGCGGGCCAGTGCGGGTTGGTAGATGTCACATGTCTTCGAATTTTCAGTTCTAGGACATGCCGGTTTTCCTTACGATGTTTTCCTTCACCGTTTTGAAAGCAGTGGTGATGAAATAATTTACACAAAGTAAAGCGCCTGTCTGGGTTCGAACCTACGACCTACAACTCGTAAGTCGTGTCCGTTACCACTGGGCCACCACTGCTCTCCAATTCTTCTGTATCGTTCGGGAAAAACATTTTATGACCCTGAAAATATTAGTCCCGATACGGAATTTACACCGAGTCCCATCGCAAATAAGTCAGTCTAACTATGTGTTAGACCCTAGAACTTTTTGCTTACCTACACATCAAATTTTCTCTATTTATTTTATTTATTTGCACGAATATGCAAGGAAGAAAAGAAGTAAGCTAGAATATAAATTAAAATATGTAGACACACATACAACTCACATACAACACAACACATACACACACCCCAACACACCCCACCGCACACACACACACACCCCACCACACACACACCTCACCACACACACACCTCACCACACTCACACCCCAACACACCCACCCCACCACACACACACACACACAACACACATAACATCTCGCCTATTTTCCCCGTAGAATTAGTCAGATCATTGAGGTTCAATGTAAACTAGAGCAGACACCGCGAACAAAATGTTTGCGCAACATGTTGTCCCGGACAGCAAACGTCTAGTCTGCTACCTGAATACGCACACACCGCGGTTGTCACATTTGACAACCGCGGGACTCATCTTTAGTTTATAATAGCTGCTCTAGCACTTCGCCAGTTCAGTAATGTTGAAACCATAGATATATTATTAAAACTAGCGTTGAAACATCTAACTGTCACATAGACAAACAGACCTTGTCGTTTTATGACTTGTAAGTGCCATTCGACCTTAGGGCTGTAAATCAATAGAGACGTCGACTATATGTATATGGCAAAAACGTACCCGCGACCTTTGCCTAAGGAAAATAATAAAACCAACGTCATGCTAGTTTTCAATGCAAAGCCTAGTATACACATAAACAGTATTCAAAGCTTTTGACATCGTTTCTTAGTATGTACCTACACAATATAGGAATGCAAGAAGTGGCAAAAAGTATCGATACATAGATATTAAAAAAAACTTTTTACAAAAAAAAAACAACCGACTTAAAAAAAAACACTACAAAGTGAAAAATAATTTTAATTTCGGAAGTCGGTGTCTTTGGTTTTGAATTTTCGTTCTTTGTCACCGACTTCCGAAATTAAAATTATTTTTCACTTTGTAGTGTTTTTTTTGAAGACGGTTGTTTTTTTTTTTTGTAAAAAGTTTTTATTTTTCAGTTTTTAGTTGTGATACCTACCCCACACAAATTCGAATACCACTACCTGCTATGTAAATAACAATGACAGGAAGTTATCATAATATCATCCACATACCAAGTGAGGAAAAAATACGTATTATTGAAGCTAACTCAAAAACTACCCAAGCAAAGTTAATAAAATTCATATGGGACCACCTCTGAAGTATGATCTACCAAACAAAAAAAGAATCATCAAATCAATTCATAATTGACGGAGTAATCGCGTAACAAACACACAAAAAAAAATCATACAGTCGAATTGCGAACCTCCTCCTTTTGGAAGTTGGTTAAAAAAAAATCGATATATCGAAAAAAAGTATCGGTATTTTTTTAAAATCTTTATTTAAGAAAATCTATTGTGTTTGTTTTTTATTCAAATAAATACCAAACTAGGAACATCATTTCTGATTTAAAATCTTAAATTAATAAAACATTGATAATAAAAATAAGACTACTTTTTACGGCTCTGAATTCCGGCGGTTTTGGTCAGTGGTGACAACGGTGTTGCTATTGGAAATATATTGTATTTGATACATTTTCGAAACTTGATTGATTTTATATTGATGTATTGAATTAATAGATATCGCCAAAAATATCGATCTATCGATACATCGATATTTTTTCTACAAGCCTAACACAATATATTATTTGTTCTGGTAAAATAGTTAATGTACTTAATATAACTGCTGTTTATCCAAGCAACATAATGAAGTGTTTGCAATCTTTAAACAAATGGAAATATGTAGACAAACGTGCGATGTATTCGCACTGTCGATCTTGTACACATTTCCAGTTTATGCTGATCTCGTATTGTATAGGATTTTCGTACAATGCGAGATCAGCTTATACTGGAAATGTATAGCTTGATGTGTAGACGTGTGTACCTAAAGATGGAATTGTGTGAAGTATTAGATACTCGTAAAGAAATTTTCGGGATTATGGGTAAGAAATTGCCAGGAAAAGTTCAATTCTGTTATTCCCGACAGCACAGATAATATAATACTACCGACAGCGAATAGGTCGGCCTCGTCATTTACTTTCTTAAAAGAGGATTGAGAGTTTTCAAGACCAGGCAGCAACAACCTAACACGATCATAATTCTCTCATAAATTCGCCGGTTAAAATTTACAACATTTACGCGCTGTATAATAATACTTTATGTTCTACAAATAAATATTTTATTACTTATTCAACTACATCGTAGTAAAATATGATTACTTTGCTCGATTGGGAAAAAAATTCTGTTCTTTTCTACAAAACATCATGCCTGTAATCCCTGAAAGGGTAATGCGGGGGTGTAACTATCCGCCGGGGTTACGGAAATGTCCGAAAGGGATACCGTAGCCCCTGGCAACATGGCAACTGAAGGAACACGGGTGGGTTTTAGTCAGTAAGAGCGTGTCAGAACACGCCCTCCCGCTCCACACAGAGCGGGAGAAGTTATTTGATAATTTCCCACCCAAAAAAATAAAAAAGCGGTGTAACTATGCTGCCGTAATACGGTGAAAGGTCGTAACTACTTCAGAGTTGATTTTGAGTAAATTACAGTTTTGTCTGAAGCTCAGAGACTTACCTTTAACAGTATATATCTGCGGCTATGAATTAAATACAGCTTTATCACCTAGACAGAAAGATAGAAAGTTTAATGCTGTATCCGGCACAATATTTTACTCATTTTTATAAAAATGTTAGTTAATTGATTCAGGATGACGATTGAGCGTCTCTGCGCTGAACGCAGAGACGCCCTGCGTTCAGCGCTCGGTGTGGCAACACGCCGTGTTCGGGTTCGCGACAAGTCAATCGTCATCCTGAGGATGCCTCGTTGAGAGGTGAAACGTGTCGATTTATTTCAGAGTTTTTATGGCTCTTTAGAAATAGCTCAGCGGAACAGGTTACTAAATATATCCAAGTCTATTGTATTTCTTTTAAATGTTAGTGACTGCCTTTCACCGTATGACGGCTGTATAGTAGTTACACCCACCCATATTTCATAAAATCTTACAAATTGAAACCCAGTCTATTGTCAACAGGTATGTTATCTATGACCCTGGTCCCGTTATTCGCTCACGAGGTCTCCGACATCACGATAGTTCCCGTGAACATCAGCTACGACAGACTGATGGAGCATTCCCTCTTCGCTTATGAGCATCTTGGCGTGCCCAAACCTAAGGAGTCTACTGGGGTGAGTACATTTGTGTTACCTATACAATGTGTAACGTTAAATGAGCAAAACCTCGGACACCCCAACTGATTTTTAATGCAATTGACCTACATATTTTAGAGAGAGAAAAAAAAATTGGTTTTATGTGCTGTTTTAGTTCGTAAGATTCGTATTTGCATTGAAATAAAAGCTATTATTATCCCGCGTATGAGAAAATTTAAATTGGTCGACAACAATTTGTGTTTGTTTACCTATTTTGGCGGGTTTGCGCATGTGATGGCTTGACCGATTAATAAATAGACACGGCAACGTTTTTAATGACGATTTTTTTTAAATGTGACCTATATTAAAAAGTGGTTCTGCTCGTTATTCTGATCAAACTATTTTCGTATGGCCAAATGATCAAAACTTTGGTGCAAATAACAACAATCCTGAATTAATCAAGTTTGACAAACACAGGGATTATTTAACATGATGCGGACCATGTATACCGTTTGACATAAGCCTCCATTCTTCCCAGCTTTAGGGTATTCTCGAAGGTTGTCCCACGGGAGGAATCCGTTAAGTGAATGGATGGAGATCTTCATCCCAGAAGGGGTTAGGTAAGGCTTAACTTAAATTCAAGGACAAAAAAACAGTGGCACTCCGGGAGTGCCGACAGAAGTGAAAACTCGAACAAGATCTTATCTAAATAAAGAGTACAATCGCGTTTACAAAAAAAATACTTCCAAAACTTTTAAAGTAAAAATACTTGCATAGAACCGTCGTAATCGAATCCGTAACGTAATATAAATAAAGAGCACAAACGCGTTTACAAAAATGAGGTGTCGGTAACGGTGTCGCGTGTTCAATTGTTTTTTCTCATCTCAAAAATGCCCAACGTGCCTAAAGAAGTTTTCACTTCAAAAATCGCCACACAGTGGGTGTCTGATGACGGGCGTCGCCACCGGGGCAGGCCTAAAAAGCGCTGGCGTGACGATTTGGACTCGTTCCTGACCGACTGGCCGGAGAAGGTACAACATAAGGAAGACTTGAAAATTATGGGGGAGACCTTTGCCCAGCAGTGGGACAAAATAGGTTAACAAAAAAAAAAAAAACTCCGGGAGTGCCGACACAAGTGAAAACTTAAACATGATTTCATCTAAATAAAGAGCACAATCGCGTTTACAAAAAAAAAAAAAATACTCCCAAAACTTTTAAAGTAAAAATGCTTGCATAGACCATTGATTCGTAACATAATATAAATAAAGAGCACAATTGCGTTTACAAAAATGTGTCGGTATCGGTGACGCGAGTTCAATTGTTTTTCCCATCTCAAAAATGCCCAACGTGCCTAAAGAAGTTTTCACTTCAAAAATCTTGACTACATTACTTTATGTTTAGACTAGAATCACAGGAAGGTGACCCATATTTTTAGCCAATACTTCCGATGCCCAAACAAAAAAATAGGAACTATTCATAAGCCTACTACTGTGTTTAGATCTAATCGTTTTAACTTTGAATAATAACTACAAGATTTGGCAATGCTAAAACCTGTCAAACCAGTTTACATAAGAGGCACACATTGAGAGATTCGTCGATCAATTTGTAGTAAATAAAAAGGTCAATGTTGCATATTTCGTAAACTCGTCACAAGGCCGTTTCACACATGTTATTAATCAACTGATAATGTTGTATTGACCTTAATGTGTATGCAAAATATTGTAGTAGTAGAGCAATGTACCAGATAAACTGATTCCACGCCTTCATATGAATGACGTATTTTATTAACCGACTTCCAAAAAGGAGGAGGTTATATGTTCGTCGCGTATGTTTGTTTTTTTTTTATGTATGTCCACCGATTTCTCCGTCAATTGTGGACCGATTTTGAAAATTCTTTTTTTGTTTGAAAGGGTGTGCTCTCGAATTGGTCCCATATAAATTTTATTAACTTTGCTTGGATAGTTTTTGAGTTAGCTACAAAATACGTATTTTTTTCCCACTTAGTATGTAGATGATATGATGTTTCTGTCACTGGTAGCAGGTAGTGGTATTCAAATGTGTGTGGGGTATGTACCACAACTAAAAATTGAAAAATAAAAACTTTTTACAAAAAAAAACAACCGACCTCCAAAAAAAAACACTACAAAGTGAAAAATAACTTTAATTTCGGAAATCGGTGGCAAAAAACGAAAATACAAAACCCAAGACACCGACTTTCGAAATTAAAGTTATTTTTCACTTTGTAGTGTTTTTTTTTTGGAGGCCGGTTGTTTTTTTTTTTGTAAAAAGTTTTTTCTTTATACCGTGTTGAAATTCGTAGTTGGGATGAATTTATCCCAAGTGTAGTTGAAAAACATTTTCTTGTATACCCATGCCAAATTACAACTTTCTAGTACTAACAGTCTCGGAGCTAGACCGCGGACAGACAGACAGACAGACGGACATGGCGAAACTATAAGGGTTCCTTGTTGACTACGGAACCCTAAAAAATGTCAAAGGAACGTATACCTATTTTCTTTCGGGCAATAAAACAATACTAGTGATCGCCCAGTTGTCGAAATTCGACCATAATTCATTTAAATTTTAAGTTTAGGGTAGTTTAGGATAGTTCATACTAATTCCTTGTTGTCATGTCTTTATTCTAAGGTCTTTAACGATTGTGTGTCAAACTGGTCCCACAAACTGTCAAACTGGTTCCGCATGGTGGTAGTGTGTGTAATGATTTTTTAAATTTATTTAATTTATTTCTAATGCATATTATATAAAAATATTCGTTTTCTGCACTCCTCCTTATAAACTTTAATTGTGTCAAATTTCATACTCTCCTCCTTACGCGTAATATTCATAAAAAGGGGTACAAAGTTTTTTTTTGTATAAAAACCCTGTCCGATTCGTGTGGGAGTTGTTAAGTTTCCCACTGAGAGTCTATTTATGAGGAAATATTCAGGAAAAAAGAAATCGCCACTTTTTTTTCTCTGGGTAATTTTACCGGCGGGTTGAGGAGCTCGTGGCTAAGTACTAACAGCCGCACAGGTCGATCCATCAGGTTAAGCCACGCTTGCCGGGGTTGGTCCGTGGATGGGTGACCATTTCTACATACCGAGACTCCTCCATGCCTCGGAAAGCACGTTAAACCGTTGGTCCCGGCTGTCATTCGTGGATCTTTGACAGTCGTTACGGGTCGTCAGAAGCCCGAAAGTCTGACAACCAGTCATACCAAGGGGTATCGTATTACCTAGTTACTGGGTTGTAGAGGTCAGATAGGCAGTCGCTCCATGTAAAATACTGGTATTGAGCTGCATCCGGTTAGACTGGAAGCCGACAAAAGTAAAAAAGTTGAAAAGTTGGGAAAAGGCTAGGTAGATTGATTGATTGGGGAATTTTACCGGGTTACTACATGGGGCGCGGGCAGCCATTTTTAGCGGGTGTCTACAAGTCATAACTTATGACCCCTGTTGAAAATTTGCTAATTTTGAATAAATTTGGAGTAATAATCAGGCCACATAGCATTGATCTTCGAAAAGTATGTCAAATCGTCATTTAACAGACATTTACTATCGCTCTTCTAAACAAGTTGTGTGAGTGTGAATTTGCTTCAAGTTACGTTATTAATTTTTCCGGTCGTAGTTGCGTATAGACCGACCTAACTAATAATAAACTAGGACAGAGGTAAGTAGCGTTTAGCAGCCATCAACTGTGAAATACATAACATATTGCGGTCCTCTTGTATAGGATAATCAGCCTATAATGTTCCCATTGCTGGGACACAGGGCTCCTCTGAGTGAGAGGGAGTTGGTCGTAATCCACCACGCAGGCCTAGTGCGGATTGGTAGATGTCAAATGTCTTTGAATTTTTGGTTCTATAGAGGACATGACGGTTTCCTCACGAAAATTTCCTTCACCGTTTTAAGAGTATAGTTTCTGATAATATAGTCATATATATTTCAGTTTACAGGCCCAAATGCAATGACAACAGCAAAGCAAAATCAAAAGTCATTTATTCAAACTAGGCTGGGAATCAGCACTTTTCCAGTCCTTCAAAACGCCCGTCCTTTACCATTACTTCCTAGTGTTTTAACTAGTAAGAAGTGGCGCAACAAAGTCCCCAGCAGCACAACTGTCTGTTCATTAGAAGAACTTGATTCTATACAGTGGTATGCAAAGTAATTAACGTATTTTGCGTACGGGTGGGAAAATCGGTTATTCGATCCACCCCAGCTCCTCAAAGAAGGCCAGCAACGCCTTTGTGTCACTGAAAATTTCACGTAGGGTACCTGGGTTACCGAAGTACTTTGCCCTGTATGTGGCGACCACCGGGCAGTTTAACAGCACATGAGCTGTTTTCTCGTCGTCCTCCATACAGGCCTTATCCATGACATTGATGATGGAATACTAATACATAATCTTGACCTTTATTGATTACGTGGTACTTTACAATAATATGGTTATTGAGGTTGTGGGCTCAATTAATATAAGTCTGAAATCGCCAACTCGTCTTGAGACAGCAACATTATATTATGAGCAAGGCCAAAGTGTGGAACTCTTTGCCAGCGTCTGTGTTCTCACAAGAGTGAACAGGCATTTTCTGGGCACGCTCGTTCCATCATAGACCTTATGCATCGCTTTCTACCAGGCGAGATCGGGGTCAAGAGTAGGCCCATTCGGTAACAAAAAATAAATAAAAAAAAGCGTAGTAACCGACGCTCGTGCCTTCTGTGTATGAGAAATAGGCAATTACTCCCTCTGCAGTGCGACAGTAATAAGCTAGTTCAGGGTTTCCCTAACTGTGCGTCGCGACGCCCTGGGGCGTCACGTCATTATCCCAGGGCCATCGTGAGGCAATCCACATAGATTAGAAACCCTTTCCAGTCGACCTTACTACTATAAACACTTTCGACAGAGGAAGAAGAACAATTACCTAATAGAATTGGCCTTAAGCTCCAATACAACAAAGACAAACTGCTTGAATTTTGGAGCTCAGTTTCTCAATGTAGAGAAAGACATGAGAGTGGCGATTTCTAAACTTGAGCCCCGTTTTGAGAGGTAATGCTCAGAAAAACAAGCACATCCTTCTCATTAGTAGCCAGCCAACAAAGTAAAATAAATACCTCTTTTAATTTTTATTCTTATGATTTGTTTTTGTTCTTATTTTCTAATAAAAATTATAACTTTTATTTGGAGTTTTTCTGATAACTTGTTACTAGGCGCTAGAACTACAACTGGTAGGTACATACTTTTTGGCTAGAAGGGGGTATTGCAAAAAAATTGCAAATTCCCAAGGGCGTCACAGTAAAAATAAGTTTGGGAAGCCCTGTGCTAGTTTATTAATATTATTATTCGCACCTTGACCTGAGTTTAGTTACCGATAGCGAGTATCAAATAGTTTTTCGAACTCATGCTTAGTGCTCCAAACATGATTGTTTTATCTTTTAGATATTGGCCTGATTACCACCAGTGTCGCATATTTTATGTAGACGCCGCCCGTAACAACAAACAGTCGTATGATATTTGTTTTATTATCTATTTCTATGTGTGTTTCTGTGATGTTTAAACGTAAACAAAGCAAAAGGAGTGTGTAAGGTGGCGTTCTGTAGTTTCTGTCTACCCCCATGGGACGAAGGCGTGATTTTATGTGTGTATACTTATATCAATTTCTGTGTGACACCCAAGTTTGGGAATAAAATAATTTTAATATTATTTACGTATACAGGGTGGCAGGGACATCAACGCGAAAACTGTTACCATGGATTCAGTAATGATTCTGAACCAGGGGTTCAGAACCATTTTATTTAATTTTTATCAATTGATGTCTAAGGTTCCGGACTTTAAGAACGGAACCATTATAACGTAATTTTTTCGACCGTCTGGCACAAAGGTTTTTCTCGAGATCACTGCAACGTAGGAGTTTAAGGTCGTTTTAGGTCTCGGTGACACGCACGCGCCCGTCAGAGCAAATTTTTTTAATAATAGGTGCTTATGCATATGTAATAGTAATCTTTATCAAATGCAAATTGTTAGTTAGCTGAATCATATGTTAATAGCTGAGTGTGGTAAGGTAACGGAGACAAACGTGAGGCGCTAGAACATTGTTTCACAGCGACGCGGATTGGTCCGTACACGACCCGCTCCGAGTAGAGCCCGTACAACGATAGCAATCGTATCGTACTAACTCCCTCGTTTCAGAGCACTGCGGGCGCTACCCGTACGGGTCTCCCGTGAGTGTCTCCCGGACAGCTGTGAAACCAGCCTATGTCATTTGGATGTATAGTTCAGGAGCTAGCTCAGGTTTATTCATTAAGCTCAATAGAGTAATTACGGCACGCCAGCAACCGTTCCAAAGACTGCTCAGTTTAGTTTCCATCAGAACCTAAATTGTGTGACTAGCTCTTGACCGGTATTTTTACTTATCTGCTGGGGAGCTTGTTGCGCCATTTCTTCTACCCAGCTAAAGCACTAGGAAGTGGTGAAAGACGGGCGTTTTGGGGGACTGTATTTTGTCATTTTGACGTTCAAAAAGTGCTGATTCGTAGCGTAGTTTGAATAAACTACATTAGATTTGGATTTCTTGTAAAAAAAAATTGGCACCATGGATCGTAAATCTATATTTAACGAACCGTTCCATCAATTCTATTGTACATTTATTATGTGCTATTCAATATATTCAAATCGAAGCGATATAAAATTATTTATGTCACAAGGTTAAGAAATTAAATTAGCATATAAATCTCTATATATCAGGGATGGGCCGAAATTCGGTTCACATTCGGTTCAACCGAATTTCGGCTGCTTGAACCGAACTTCGGCATTCGGCCGAAATTCGGTTCAGATGCCGAACATTCGGCATAAGAAAAATAATACCTACTTGCACTATTTTGACTGAAATTTAATAGAATTAGAATAGCATTACTGTAAAATAAAATTATGTCTTTTACTCAATCATGGTCATTTTATTTTAGTTATGAACATTTTGTAAATGTAACCTTAAATTAAATCAATTCTTATTAGTCTTGAAAATCTGTTCGTCTTATTAGGCCACGCGGTGGAAGCGCGGTGTGCGGGCGGGGTACATCTAGCAATAATTGAAGTAAATGCGTAAACAAGTCACGACGTGTCGCTCTCGAGAAAGCGCGCGAAATCGAACCGAAGTTCGGCCGACCGGACCTTCGGCCGAACTTTTCGTTTTAACCGAATGTTCGGCCGAAGTTCGGATTCGGTTCAAACCACATTCGGCCCATCTCTACTATATATACATATATAAAATTCTCGTGTCACAATGTTAGTTACCATACTCCTCCGAAACAGCTTGATCGATTTTTATGAAATTTTATATGTAAATTCGGTAGGTCTGAGAATCAGTCGTAATCAATTTTTACCCCTAAGTGATAAGGGTGGTCAAACATTTACATGGCAAAATAATGTTTGCTGGATCAGCTAGTAATAGAATAAAAATTATCTATAGCTTCTATTTTGCAGTTACTATATTCATTTCTAACAAGTTCAAAAAAAAAAAATTACTAACATTTATTGAGTGTCAAATTATACTTTAAGCAATGCTTAATTGCTACGAATAATATACTAGCTGACCCTGCAAACGTTGCTTTGCCATATAAATGTTTGGGGTGGACCATCTTTATCACTGACCCTACCTACCCACCCTACCCACCCTACCGACCCTACCTACCTACCCTGCCTACCCACCCTACCTACCCTACCTACCCTACCTAAACCTACCCTACCTACCCACCCTACCCTACCTACCCTACCTATCAAGTTGGATCAAACTGCATACGGTGTGCAAATTTGATTAAAATCGGTTGAGTAGTTTAGGAGTCCATCGCGAACAAACAACGTGACACGTAATTTATATATATTAAGAAGATTAAATGAATGAATTCACACATATTTAATGTCTAGACTTTAATAAAGACTTTTACCCCTGAATTCGATAGAAAATGTCAACTCCGTCTAGCTTATTTTTTTTAATGTGAATTGTAAAAGTGATTCCGATATCCTATTTACAGAATAGACAATTTCATGTAATTTACATTTGGTATATTAATAACTGTTTGGTAATTGGATAGGCTTAGGCCGCGTCCTAATTAGAAGCGATCGTCGCGTGCATGTATCACTTTTTGTTCGATGAACCTGGGGGTCTACCACCAGCTCATAAAGCAGTATTATTTTAATATTACTTTAGTGGGGGAAAGAGATTAAGCTCTACAGGACGTATAACTCCATCTCTTTCTCCCACTGAAGTAATATTGAAATAATACTGCTTTATGAGCAGGTGGTAGGCTCCCTGAACGCGTGGTCTCGCCGACACAGAGCGCTTAATGCCGCGCGCACTTTGGATGCGTTTTCGTATGAATTTCACTCGCGCGTACACGTACGAACACACACGAACGATCCCGACCTTGCAAGTTAAAAGAGAACGCGCAGACTGGGTGCGACTAAGTCGTATGTACAGTTCCGACGTCCGAAAAAAATCCGACCTTGTCGGGATTTGTTCTATTTGACGGAGAAAAACGTATCCAGTACACTCAATTCGTACGCGCTTGTACGCACGATTGAAATTCGTACGAAAACGCATCCAAAGTGAAGTGAGTTACTGTTTTCCGAACAAAGTTTTCCGAAAAGTGACACATGCACGCGACGATCGCTTTTAAATAGGACGCGGGGTTATACAAAAAATTTGGCCTACCTACACAATTATGTAGTAATGAGATAATGTGATAAAAATAACAACCTTTGCACACAGTAATTAATTTATCTAACATAGATAAATATGTAAATTACCTAATATCTACGCATGTGCTTGAGATAAATCACAGGTTGCTAATCTAACAAAGTTTTAACGTGTTAAGTGTTAACTGATTGTATAAATATTTTTCTACTACAATGCATTGTCAGTTTAAGCATCATCAATATTTGACAAGCAAAGGTCACCGTTTGGTTCTAACAAGTCAAAAATATCAACACGGAATTTATTCACACTCAATGAAATCTTGCAATTGTAATTCATAGAAACATCCATTATTGTCCCACCTTCTAATAAGAATTCGCTTTATTCACAATTGTGTCGATAAACTTCTATAAATACCTACATACCTAGGTATAAATTCCTGTATAATAAATAAATACCTATATTCTGAGCAAATAAATGAATATTCTATTCTATTTTACTTATCAAAACCTTAAAACAGCGTGCATTCTGAAAATGGGCAACGTCGCAAATAGATGTCAAATATTTCTCTGTTTTGATTAATTTGGCAAAATTACTGTATGGAAATATGAAATAAAGGAAATGAATAGGAATGAATGATAATATGGCTAACTAGTTATCTAGAATATTTATAATGAATTGCAATTATAACACTGAATTTGATGTTGTAACAATTTTAGGTGTAAAAAAGGCAATTGGAAAGTTTCCAAATACTTTTTTTATATCTATAACTAAATATTCGGTATTAGGTACTATATTAATTATTACATTTCATAATCAATATTTTAGTTCCCTAGTTAGCCACATTTCTTAATTCCATACAGTAATATTGCTAAATGAATCAAAACAGGTAAATATTTGACAGCTATTTACGACGTTGCCAACTTTTAGGATAAACCCTCTTAATTTGTACCGAGTTTTTTTTTTTTGTTCAATCCGTGTTTTGGTAACAACCAAGTTCTGAGAAATATGTTCATGATTAACATATATTTTTCCGCTACCACAAACTATATAGATTTGGCAATTTTTTTTAAGACACCCTCTTCTATGTGTATTTACCTCTTGTCAGCGCCTTAATCGAATAAATTATGCAAATATCAATTTTGTCACCTCTTTGAATTATCTAAACACAACAGTACCCTAATTGCGTAATACAACACAATAACAATTTGTTTCGATTTGAAACAGATTGCTAATCTATTGCTTCATAAGTTGGAAAAAAAATCTGCTCTACAACGTAAATAACGCAATTAATGTTGTTGAACGTCAAAATGAAACAAATTAGACATAATTGTTTACGAAAATAATTTACGCAATTAGGGTACAGCTCACTATTATCATATTCATGTAAAGGCCATGATGGGCTCATCGTCCACTTAATGCATAACTATGTGTCTTTATGTTCTTGTCCTCGAAATATACCTAGTTCTATGTAACTTGGCATTTGAAGTGCTTAAGTACCTGTAGCGAAGTTAGTCCTAGGTATTGTATTGAAGTCACTTATAAATCGTAGGTCTACCATTTCAAATGATACTTTGATGGTGTAGAGTCAGCTTACCAGCATTCTTATGACTGTTAAGCAAAAACATGTATGCATGGCTGATCTTTGCGTTATACTCGTGAACGGGTGCTGCTTGTGGTGACTGGTCGTCTTGCTGATCATGGTTTTGTTATTGTATCTAGTAATTAACTGTTTATTTATTTTATCTCGATGGTCCTAGTTTATCATTTATAATAACTTCCAATTACAGCTTTAAATAGCTTTATGTAAGCGGGCACGCCCTTTATGCCTGGAGGCTTTTGTTTAGATATTTAGTTCTATTTACGTTTAGTTTTTATTTTTTATTTCTGCTTGAGTATAGTTCTCGATGTTTTTGGTTGGTATATTGGCGTGTGCTAGCTGACATATGGCGAATAATTTATCATTTAAATTATTTTATTGTTGCATAATGTAAGTTATTTTGCATATTATTGTATAGAATCATTTTTCTAACTTGAACAGACAGCTGTGCTGCTGGGGAGTTTGTTGCGCCACTTCTTCTTCCCAGCTAAAGGCACTAGGAAGTGGTGAAGGGTGGGCGTTTTGGGGGACTGTCTTATGTAATTTTAACGTTCGAAAAGTGCTGATTCTCAGCCTAGTTTGAATAAATGACTTTTGAATTTTGAATTTAAATTTGCTCTTGTAATTTTTATACCATCTTTTTATACCATGTTTTTAAGCAAATAAATATTATTCTATTCTATTCAATTTCAAACATGAACTACTTATAAAAGACTAGCTTCTGCGCGACTTCGTCCGCGTGTAAATTCTGCCCCCGACCCAACACGTGGCATCGCATCGCCCGCCCGCCGCGCTATCACTTCCGTTTTCGCTTGACGTTTTTTCTGACTTTTTTTCTTTTTACTCGGCTCCTAAGGATTGTAGCCTGATGTTACATAGCACAGTGGCGGATTTGCCCTAAGGCCCAGTAAGTCCGGGCCTAGGGCGGCCAGATATTAGGAGCGTCCAATCGTGACAAAAAATCACTGAAGATAACAAGAAATAACGTCCACCGTCTTCCATATTCTAAATGTTCGCGTACATTATGGCGGGTCGCACTGCACCACGTCGTATAGTAATAATAAATTAAAACCATTTAACCCTGAAACCTCGGAAAATATTATAAACCAGCTGTTGAACCGATTCCGATAAAAGTTGGCAATAAAGTAAATTCATTGTGTAGTCTATATGATGGGTGCTGCGAAAGGGGCGGCTATACTGCAGCTTCTCATTAGTGAAAGAATTTTCGGAATCGGAAAAGCAGTTCTGAAGATTACCCCATTAATACAAACTTATCTCTTAAGATTATTAGTATAGATAGGTTTGATAGGCTATTTAGTGCACAGATCAATACTACTCGTCAATTTCGTAGAAAAAGATAGTAAAATCTCGTAATACTCAAAATTGGTTTCGAACAATGGACTTCTTATCTATGTAGAGTTTCTTAGATAATCTTGTTATTTGAATTTTGAAGTATTAAAATATATACACACAGTAGTGAAAGAAAGGCGTAAGCGCAACAATGCAGGTGTACAGACACTTGCGTCAATTGCCTAGGTGCCAAAAATTTTACGCCATTGACTATATAGAAAAAGAGCGCTACACACTGACATAATTACCTAAAAAAAAATCCTTAGCCAGCGAATGCTAATCGCTAAATATTTGTAAAACGCTGAATAATAACGATCCAACCAACCAACCAATCCAGCATTTCTCTATGACCAATTATTTGATTATAATCTATTCATCTTGTAGCTAACGTTACTACATAATCTATTCGCTCATATCTAAACATAAGACTTGTAAGATCATCACCACAGAACGCTCTATGATCCTCCTAAAAATCAATATACCGTACCTGTATTCTAATACAACAAAACTCTAATTCCAGGGTCTCCTCAAAGCGCTACACAGTTTAAACGACCACTTCGGGAACATCTACATCAACCTCGGCTCACCGCTATCCGTCAGAGAGTACCTTAAAAACGACACATCACATTCTAAAGAAACACTAAAACCTCTAGACATGCAACAACTCACTCCTGACCAGTTCAAAAAGGTTCAGAGCATCGCTGATTACGTTATTAGTCTGCAGCAGAAGAATACTGTGGCAACAATCTCGAATCTTCTATCTTTAGTGCTAATGCAGAGTTTGATGAAGGATAGACCACTAGAATTTGAAGAGGTGGTGGAAGAAGTAGGCTGGATGGTCCAAGAGCTAAGGAATTTGGGAGCGAAGGTCTTCGAGAACGATATAAGGAGCAGTGTCGAGAGGATCCTGGTGGTGCATAAGAAGATGATGAGGCTGGATAAGGAGAGAAAGTTGAGACTGATCTCAGGAGTTCTGACGGACCTGTCTAATGACGTGAAGAAGAAAATGAAAGGTAAATATTGTCATCTCTCTCTATCTATTCCTAGCTTTCCTTTCACAAGTGGTGGGACCAGGTTTGTTTATTATTTTCTACACTATTACACAAGTTTTTACATAAATTTGTTCATATTTTTTCAAAGGTCGTTGATTATGTTAGTAATTTTATGAAACCAAATTCGTTTCCATAATCAGTCGACTTTGTTATCGTGCTTAACGACCTTGTGTAAAGGGGCAAATAAATCATTTATTGTAGCCACACAAAACACTTTTTTCCGGTGTGTAGAATACGGTAGTTGCCTAGGTAAAAAAAAAGAAATTCAATTTAGTCCATTTTTTAAATAATAAAAAAATATTAGACACGTATTTTTTGCTTTATCATATTTATCAAAAATAATTTAGAAAACAGGCATTAAAGTTGGGAAGTGGGGCTCGCTACGTCACAACGTAGTATTAAATCTAGCAAGGCGTGACGTCATGCCACATTTTAACTCAATGTATCGTCGTAATCTTTTGATTACGTCAAAAAAGAAAAAAATACGTGTTCAATATTTTTTAATAATCTACAAGAAGGACAAACAAAAATTTGGACACAGGCCTATTATTTCGGTCACGATAACATTACTAAGAAACATTTGTCATTTTTTAACAACACAGCTATGTCATTCTTTATCGAATTAGAAATCGCAATGACATGATCAAAAAGATTATCTATGATTATACAGTATGACGAAATTTTGTAGGTCATGTTCTCATTTCCTGCCGAGCTAAATTCAAAATTCTATAAATGAATTGAATTTGCAATTAAAATCCGTGTTCTTGACCAGATATGCAAATCAGATCATTTATATTATGGTCACAATATTACGCATGAACGTCGAGGAAATAAAATTGTGTTTACACTAAATATCGTAATATAATTGAATGCAAACATACTTGAGTATTTGTATTGACTTACAGTTAATAATATTTACTTGATCATAATATCTATTGTAGATCACATTAGTAGTATGATCATTGTTCTGCTGTTATACTAATACAGTTTATGAAATCATACATTGTGATATGCTGAGTAATTTAATTGATTGACGCACTACTGTAGACAATGAGGTCCTAATTTGTACCCGGTTTAAGAAAAAATATTGTTATAGAAATAGTTAACCGGTATAAAAATATCAACCATTAATCAATAGTAAATTAGGCACGAAATCCCAAAATATAATTCTACAGACTACAGTGCTCGACAGCCCCCATTCGCCATTGACTCCAAATCCAAACTGATTTTGTTTTATTAATAAAAATCTAGTCCACTTGCATACGAAATGTATTAAAAGTAATCCTTATCAATGCCTGCGACTTATGTAAATAATTTGGTTGATATGTCGAGCCTACCAGATAATATTTATAGTATGGTTTATCGAGCCATTAATCCATAGATATAGATGGAGTAATCCTTGCGAAATCGCCAATAAATCTTGTCTGTCCTTCAGGCTTACATTATTATAATAACGTTATATCGATCGGTCCCGCATGACGGAAACCTCGTGAAAGCCGAGACAGATAAACAAATCAAGTATCTTGACTTGGCTCGCGAGGATGTCGATATGTGGGTTGTGGATTCAGGGATCATTGTGCCTATAGTCGTATTAGCCATGGCTTAATTGCCAAAAGAGTCTCAGCCAACACCTGAGGAAGCTCTCGTTAGAGAAAGTGGTACTTCTGGACACGGGTCGCATTGTTAGGAGGTTCCTCTCTCTGGAGCCCTGACCGCCTTCGGTAGCCTGGATCCTGTTCCCGATACCGGTGGGCTACTATTTTTATATTCTAATATTTAAAAATATGATTTGCTAGCTTCCGCCAGCGCAGCGACTTCGCCCGCGTGATATCTTTATCTTTTTGTATCTTTTCCATTTTTCTTTTCCATTCTAATGGTGAAAGAACTTTTTTAATCGGTCTTTAAAAATCTAATCTTTAATCTTATAATATTAGTTTAGATATATACCTATACCAAAATTCAAAATTCAAAAGTCATTTATTCAAACTAGGCTGAGAATCAGCACTTTTCGAACGTCAAAATTACATAAGACAGTCCCCCAAAACGCCCACCCTCCACCACTTCCTAGTGCCTTTAGCTGGGAAGAAGAAGTGGCGCAACAAACTGCCCAGCTACCATGAAATAAAGGAAATGTTATATCGGATGAAACAGCTAGTTCTGTCTTGTTTAGCATTTTATTAAAAAGAAATCCTGTATAGGACGTGAATGTTAGCTCCAATAGATTTAGAATAAGTTGACAAATATAATATGTACTATTGAAGAAACGCATATCTGTACACTAAGGACTATTCTTGTTTGCAACGCTCGGCCGCTATTGTATCGCTTACCTACGAAAAAAAAGGGTCATGTGCACAGGATTTTGTTTTCAAATTGCTTAGATATGCCTTACCCCGATGGTACCTATTCACAAGTTCACACACATTCAGACTTTTGTTGCTGACCTTACCCTAAATACATATAGGAATTAGAAAAAAATTAAGCATAATTATTTTTTCAGTTTTTCAAACACTACCTTTTCAAAAAGCTGGTTTGGAAAATCATCTCTATTCTTTAGATGAAATAATACAATATTGTTATTATTTCAGGTCACATACTCCAACCAGAGACGATGGTGGCGGCAGTGCCGATAGTGCAACTACAGTTATACGTGAACCCCATACTGCACTACTTAGTACCACAGGCTATCATTTATCTGATTGTACACAGATGCGCAGTTGCTAGAGGTAAGCCGACACTGTAATTATTAATTAATTATTTATTAGAGCGACAATAGACTTATGTTTCACAGCTAATCGACCGATCCACGCGCGCCTCAAAGAGATCGGGGGTCCGCTAGGGCCGATGCCTGCCGGGGTCGCGGGAATGTCCGAAAGGGATACCGTGGCCCCTGGCAACATGGCAACTGAAGGAACACGGGTGGGTTTTAGTCAGTAAGAGTCTGACACGCCCTCCCGCTCCGCCCAGAGTGAAAGAAGTTATTTGATGATTTCCCAACCAAAAAAAAAGCAAATCTACCGAACTGTTGTGATTGAGTTATATTACATATTTGGAGAAACACGTGAGAATAAGTCGTCATTATGGGTGCAATACAAGACATTTGCAGAAGTTCAATCATTTTGTTAAAAAAGTAGCCGTTTTCAAAGCCGTAAAATAGCTCTTTACTAAAGTTGCATTATACTCTTTATATTTTCCGATTATTCCAATTTTCGTATAAACTATGCAGTAATTCAAATATCACAGCTTTAACTTTAGAATTGCAGTTCATGCATTCCATGAAATACAAAAATATGATAAGTTAAAAAATAATATTTATATTAATAACAATTGTCGTGCGTTAGTCTCGCAAAAACTCGAAAATGGCTCGAACGATTGTGATGAAACTTTGTTAAGTTGTTGTGTACGCGCCGAAGGAGGATCCTACCAAAATAACTTAAAAGGCATTGCTTGTGCATAATAATTGTTAGTCGTTTTATTTCCAGATAATTTGGAGGCAGATTACCATCGCATTAGGCAACTACTCAGTCACGAATTCTTCCATTTAGAAAGAGAAGAAGTTAACGTAAGTATCATATTCATTTATTTGCGTTCCACAAGATAAAAATACGATGTTAACAAAAGGCTCAAAGCTAAGAGCCGTTGTAGACCCTGTCAGGGCACAACAAAAATTATTATTAGATTTAGATACATAGCTATTACTTAAAGTTAAAAATGCAAGTCGCAGAAAACTAATAATTAAAACAAAACTACACATGAAAACTGAATTATCACATTCGCGTAAAAGTCAATAACATAAATAATTCTATTTTTGGTAAGTAGGAAGCTATTTTCTTAAAACACTATTATTGCGTTCATATAAAGTTATATTTACTCAGGTAATATTATTACAAACACTTATTTAATGAGAGATCATATTTTAAGGTTACAATTATAAGGTTACAGTAAAGAGATAAGTTTTACTTTTATCACAATTTGAGACAATTTATAGATTCATTCATGTAGGTAGCATTTTATAATTTAGTCATTGTGTATTTAGTAGTAATGTTATGTTTAATTAAATAATCTTCGTGATAAATACACACGTGTATATATTTAAGGATGTATTTATTGTAATTATAGTTTTTTATTTAAGTATTCATTCACATTATAATAGCTTTCATCACCAATTGTATATTTGTGATTATTGCATTGTTCTTATTCTGATGCTAAAATACCAATCGAATGCATTCATGGGGACTCTTATTCCCAAACGAATTTAAACTTTGTTGCTCACGGAATAGAGATAATTTTCGATGGTCGGTGCGTTAACATGTTTCCCGTCGACCGGTTTAATTTAATTTTATTAGGTTCACCAACAATTGATTACACTTGCACTGATATAAACACATTTTACATTTTTTAAAGTAAAATAACAGTGCATCAGTTACTTATAGGTAAACACCACATGCATAAAACAATGAATCAGACAAATAAGCTAACTTACTTAGTAATAAGCACTAATATTAAAAATTTGGAAACATCGGTAAAAAGTGACATTTATGCCTTTTATTTATTTTTACATAAATACCTGTGGCATTAAGTCCGCCTCTGTACATTTCTGTGGTTGAAGTATTAAATGAATAAATAATATAAAATTAAAATCTACGAAATTCTGATTAAAAATTATAAAATTGGTAATGGTAAAATTGTCATTCTTCGACATTATAACATTGGTAAAACTGATGAGAATTGCATAAAAATAAAAATGGTAATAATTTATATAAATTGATGAAAATTGATAAATTAAAAAATCATACATTAATAACATTAAGTTAATTTATAAAAAATATTAACATCGCCACATAGAGATAAAAGGAGAACATTCACCGTCCATACATTTTTGGGCTAAATGTGAAAGAGCCGGCCAAACAAAAAAATATATATATTCCGTTAGAACATGTTATTCTCTTCACTTTTCACTATGGGACCAAATCTGTAGGGCCATTCCCTGCGCTGTTATACGAGTTTGTAAAATACTGTTTTCGGTGTTAATAAAAACGGGATTAGTAATGATCAGCAAAAAATTTAAAATTGATTGAGTTAAATTGATAACATTTGTAAAAAAGTAAGTTTACATCTAATATGACAGGATCATTGCCGCTTCAGCTCTTTTTAATATTCATTAGGCGTATTTATCTACTTTTGTGCCCGATTGTTGGCAATAGGCTCGCCCCCTATTACATGGGACTTAAACATAACTGGCGAAATGTGGGTGTACCTACTACAGGGACACCTCTGCCCAACCCTTCGGGGAAACAAGGCGTGATGTTATATTATCTACTTTCTTAATGTTAAATATTTTTTCCTTTTTTTCAGACTTTCAACAAAGCGCTGGATTACTGTGTACAAAACAGAGTTATTTCTTATAATGGCGACCTGTATGCGCTGGGCGACGAAACAAAGATACAATATTTATTGAAGTGGTCCGTTTTGCCGGCACTTACGACTCTATTGAAGTGCGCTGAAGTTATGACTGAGGTATGTAGAGTACTGCCGGGGTTGCGGGGAAGTCCGAAAGGGATACCGTGGCCCCCGGCAGCATGGCAACTGAAGGAACACGTGTGGGTTTTAGTCAGTAAGAGTCCGACACAAACTTCCGCTCCGCTCAGAGCGGGAGAATTTATTTGATAATTTCCCACCCAAAAAAAAATAAAAATAATAAGGTTTGTAAAGTATAAGCTATACACCGTGACATTTTAGTCGTCTTACAAAAGCAGCCCACTTCATGTATCCAATGACAACTAAACATTCATTTAAAAAAATTGACAGATAGGCTATTCACAAGACTTGCGTATTCACTGTCATTTCTACAGACTATTTTTCCGTATTTTTCCAGCAAATACGGTGCGCTCACAAACAAGCTTTGAAGCTTATTCAACAACGCGTAGAAAGTCAGCGAGTACATCCGTACTGCCTCAGTTTGGAAGCCACCGCCAACTGTCTGAACGGACTTGCCGTCGCTGATGCGCTTGTAAAACTTAAAGGGTAAGAACACCTTTTATTATTTGTGTTGGGACGAGATATATGGAGAATAGCTCAAGCCTAATAGAAAGTCGACATAGTTTACTATACATTTTAATAAACAGTGCTCTAAGAGGCTCTTAAAATGTTATAACCAAGATCTTCGTTGAAATCACTACATATAAACAAAGTCCCCACGGCCGCGTCTGTCTGTCTGAATGCGATAAACTCAAAAACTACCGAACGGATTTTCATACGATTTTCACCAATGGACGGAGTGATTCATGAGAAAGATTATAGGCTATTTAATATCACGCTACGACCCTTAAGCGGTTGATGCGACGCGGTGGGCCAGGGACCGAGGGAGTTTTATAAAAATGTGGATGTTATTTTTGTAAATTGTGTATCTTATGACTTTCACACAAACGAAGTCGCGGGCAGAAGCTAGTATTTAATAAATTGAACTCTTGTTGTTGTTCTAGTTAACTTACTTTTTAGCAAACTGAAATAAAAACATAAAACTTGTTGAAAGTCATTTACAGGACTTGGAAGTTTCTGTTCTTTCGTACGCGTACGGTAACTGAACCAAATGGTTTCAGTTGAATATTCGTTCGAAAGCACATTTTGCTTCCAAATCTCGAAAGGTTTTATTCCTATCAAAATCTTTATCATAGAATATTGATTGTCATCAACATGTTATTATTTATTTCATTCTTTTGTTTCAGAGAGAACGACGTAATATACGAATTGGTGCCTTCTACAATGCACGAGTGTCACAATCTAGTCAATTCAATACTACCCTCATTTAGCGTAGACTTCGCGAGCAATTCCGTCGTTATAGACCACAAGGCGTTATCTAGGCTATAAATATCAACAGACTGTGGGGTTCTTTAAACCACTTTTAGACTCTTTAGACTGCTGTGGGACCCTTAACACCTCTGTAGAGCCCTTTGGACTTCTGTGCGACCCTTTGGTCCTCTGTGGGGACGCTTTTAGACAGCTGTGTGGGACTCTTAGACCTCTAGTATTCTTTGGACCACTGTTGGTCAAAGCCTTCTAATGCTACAACACGGTAATATACTTAAAATTATGTATTATAGATTATGATTAGGATTTCCAGATGTGTCCAAAATTTTTAATATAAATTGACCTTTGTGTCTGGCCAATGGACATGTACGGGACACTCAGAAAGTTTTGTAATACTAAAAAAAAAAAACACATTTCTTCTGGTATTAGTCGACATTTGAAATCGTACAAAATCATCGAGCGAAAACAAAAACACATCAAAACCGGCCAGTGTCCCATAGACAAAAACTGTTAGTCGCAAAACTTTCTGAGTGACCTGGTATTTGAATGTATTATGTTTTTAAAACCACCGTATTATTTTTCCATGTTTATATTAATGCCTATTAGGTATCAGTCATATTCGCTAGTCCTGTGAATGGCGAAAACGCTGTCCGCGAAAATTTATACGGAAATCCGGAGAAATATTGCTTGGTACATTTCACTTTCCACACCTCGAATATTGCCTATTTCTAAGGGTGCGTAAGGAGCGGAGTTGTGCAGAAATCGACTATAGTTGAACAAGAATGGGTATCCATATCAAAACACGATATAATGAAATAAAAAAATATTTGATGTTTTTTCTTGGGGTCAACGACCGCTGGTCTCTCAGAAAACCTCTTGTCTTTTGTTTTATCGTGTTTAGATTTCGAAACCCAACACGTCTGTGAAGTTTACACAAAATTAGTCACAATTGAAGCTAATAAAAACAAACATAAACAAAAATAAAACATTTTTATCACATCTATTCAAAAGAACTAGTTTAATCTTCGTAACCAAGGACCAAAATAGCTCTTTAATCCCTAGGCACTAAAACTGATTTGAATTTGGAATGTGGATATTGTTAGTAAAAGTTCCAATCACCGAAGAGATCAATCACGAACATTGTATGAATCACAGGTATGAACAAGTAACAGGCTGAAAGATAAAGTAAAAAAAATAAAAAAACGCGCGAAATGCATTCCGCCTTCGTTTGTAATTGTTTACACAAATTCGAATTTTACGTTTTATAAAAAATTTGTCTGTCTTCCTCAATTAGTGAGAACAAAATAAAATAAACAAACGTGAGTACTGTTCTTATTCATAAGTTCCACTTACTTATTTTCTCATAGATGGTGATAAAAAGTAGAGTGTCCACTTCGGCAGCAACACTATTTTAAGCTCGAGTGACGTACTTTGAATCCCTCGCTGCACTCAGGATTTTACTCTAGAATCCTTCGGTCCGCTCTGGATAAAGAAACTCTCGCCTTTAAAATAGTTGTTTGTTCCCTAGGCAAAAAATCTACTATTTTTTTGTCGTGTTTACATGTCGATACTCATCACGTCTGTGCACGTTGCTAGGTCATTTAATTTGACCCTGTATATCTTATTATTTCAACACATTTTCACAAATTTTTACCCCACTGTCAATATCATTCAAACGCCAAACAATGTAATCAGGAATCACAGACGCTATGGGGATTTCCATCAATGTGACTGGTCGACTTTTGCACGTCACCGCTCCTTTACGCTTCAGTGGAAACACACCTTAAAGGTCATAAACGCATTTTTTCTTCGCTTTTATTACGGGTGCAAGATTATCGAGTCTCGTTATTATTTTGAGTGATTATATTGGTTACCAGTAACTTATCTATGTATTAATTTATTTTAGTCGATAACTGGTGTTTTTAGTGCAATTATTGTAAATATGGGTGTGTCAATTAAGTTTATATGATAAGGGATGCCAATGCAACGAATGGTTGTATGATTTCTTAGGATTGTCGAGATGGGAAACTTTTTATGTAGGTATTAATAGTCATATTTCTATATGAGTCAATCATATGAAGAGCTGGCATTTTTTAATACTGTAGCCAATTAATATGAACAACGAAGTATAGTCACTATACTTCGTTCGGCAGTAATATCCGATTTCATGATTCATTCATTAATATCTGTTCTCAAAAAGACAGCAAACATTAGTGATCAGCTGTGGAAGAGATATACAAGTAGCGGCGTCTCTTGTTTCGTCTATTCTCGTAGATAGTTTTGGTGTCAGATATTTATTTATTTATTTAATACTTCAAGCACACAAATGTACAGAGGTGGACTTAATGCCAAAGGCATTTTCTACCAGTCAACCTTTGGGTGTAGCAGAGACAAACAGTGGTAGTTGCAATAGCGAGATTTGAGGAATAAATATTCATTTAAATATAAAGATATACATAAACACTAGCTGACCCTGCAAACGTTGTTTTGCCATATAAATGTTTGGGGTGGACCATCTTTATCACTTACTACCCTACCTACCCACCCTAACCCACTAGGTAGGTAGGTAGGTAGGTACCTACCCTACCATAATTTATAAAAACATAATTTTTCTTCATATTTTTTTTTTCCTAAATTAAGATGTAAGCTATCCTATCTTTCAAGTTGGATCAAACTGCACACGGTGTGCAAATTTGATTGAAATCGGTTAAGTAGTTTAAGAGTCCATCGCAAACAAACAACGTGACACGTAATTTATATATATTAAGATATATATTGGTGCCGCTATTTGTATATGCCACATATATTTGCTGTTTTCTTGATAAATGTCTGTTATATTTATGAATTAATCATGAAATCAGATATAATTGCCGATCTCTCCATATTAATTAATATATTTATACTCGTGACTTTACATAGTTGCATACATGTGTTCACTGTTAAATAAAATTATAACTTGTAAACAGGAAAAACCCTGTGATATATAAAAAGATGAAATTTTGTTATGTTAGCATTTCAAAATCAAATCATGGTTAAAGAAACTTCGAAGAATGATTCTCGAAAATATCTACTTTACATTACATTTTAATTATTGTTGAGTCTTTGCATAATTTTGCTGATTTCAGCAGCGTTCTAGTCTTATTTACTTCTTACAGATACTGCATAATATTTTCTCTCTGGTTTGCTTGTGAGTGTCGAGGAAAACATTTATTTGATTTTTTGTTTTTAAATATACCCTATTTAGCATTTTACGGCATTAATGATTACATTAACATTTTAATCGAACCTGCATTTCAACAATATTTTTATTATTTTAATCCAGTATCCATGCATAATCAGCCTATAATGTTCCCACTGCTGCGACACGGGCCTCCTCTCGGTGAGACGGAGTGGACCGTAATCCACACGGCCCAGTGCGGATTGGTAATTTAATCCAGTATTTCGCGCTTATTATAGTATTATTTTCTGCAACACTATCAGTATTTGTTCCATTATCAAATCCCAAGACTATACAGGCTATTCAAATCCTTGTTTCTAACTGATGGTATTTCCGCTTAAACGAATATGAACTTTATTGAAGTGTTAATTAAGTTTATTTCAGAATGACTTGTTTTTGTATTGAAAGCCATAAAAATGTTTGAAGTTGTAGCGCAATCTGAACCCTATGTTTTAAAGTTGTTTTTTCCAAATACATATTTGTTTAAATGTTTGGAAAATAACGAGCGAGCAAAAGATTTTTTTAAATATTCGGTTAATGTTATTATAATTATATTATTTATTCAGATATTAAAGACAACATGTCTTTAGTGAATTCGTATTCAGTTTTGATAAACCAGTGTACAGTTTAACACATTGACAGTATTTGTGTAATAGTTGTAATTTTATGTTTGTGATAGTAACGGCATAGTATTGTTACCATGTTTAAGTTTTTAATAAATACAATTCCAATACAATCTGTTTTTTCATTTTATTTTAATTATACATAACACGCCTACTTGTTTCCCCGAAGGGTTGAGCAGAGGTGTCCCTGTAGCAGGTACACCCACATGTCGCCAGATATGTTTGTCCCATGTAATAGGGGGCGAGCCTATTGCCATCAAACGGGCACAAATCCAGACTCCGAGCTGCTACTGAGAAATTTCAGATAGAAAAACCCATTAACACTGCCCGACCCGGGAATCGAAACCAGGACTTCATGCTTAGCAGTAGCGCTTGCGACCACTAGACCAACGACGCAGTCCGGTTATTTTCATACCTATCTCGCAACCCAGATATGGTTCCGGAAAAAAGTATTGACATTGATAAACAGTATAACTATTTTCTTAATGTCCCTCGGCAAACTTCGTGTTTCGTCAGTTGTCGGATTTCTATTAATTGCCCTTTGCACTTGGTGCAGACTAGACGCTCTCAATGGACTTGGAAGTATATAGAGTTGTTAATACTCTTTTAACTTAATGTAATTTATTTTAAAAAATGGGAGGAAAGCTGCTAAAATAGTAGGCACGAAAATAGTTTTACATATCTATACAGTTCACACGGAAATCAAAACAAAACAACAATAAAGTACTTAAAGTCCCCGTCACGAGAAGCTATAATTTTTGTAAATAAAGAACTTCTACCAAATTACGTAGCGACAATTTAATCAATAACGAATAATCCCAAATTCAATGAAGTCAAAGTAACGTACGTGTTATAAGAAACTAATGAGCAATTTCACTTAATCGGGTTATATTTTAGCGATATAAAGCGCTGTCGTCTAAGGTTTTGTGGTACTGGAACGCATCTGATTCATGGAACGTAAACATTTGAGCCACGATTTTGAAGTAAGTTCACGCTGACGTTGTCTCTGCTGTCTTTCGAGTTTCGAATGCGTCTGTTTGTTTGTGGTGTTTTCGCGGATTAGGTTATATTGTTTGTTTGTAATTAGATGTGTGTGTTAATATAATTATATCCCTGTAAAAAAATAGTACAAAACTGTTTTTATTTTATTTTAAGTACCCAAAGATTGCAAACCCCTGAATGTGTGTTTACAAAATTTATAGCTTCTCGTGACGGGGACTTTAGTTCTGAATTCAAACTATTAGACGAGATAAACCTAATAATTGATGGACAGGGAAATTAGCATTCGTTTGTATTCGGAAATGCGATGATTCCCGAGGAACATTAAGAAAATAGACTGTACATACAAATACATACGTTAACTCACGCCTTCTTGCAATGGGATGCAGAAGCTACAGAACGCCTTCTGCTACGATCCTTACATACTTCTACTTTGTTTACGTTCATACATCTGGTCATACCCGCACCACAAGCAAGTACGAGCGAGTACTACGCACCTGACTTTTCTGAAGAACATCATACATCTACCTTATAAATACCTTTTGTACATTGAAATCCTTGGGTAAAATAAATAAAAGAACAATTCCATTTCAACACAATCTCCTATATTTACATCATTAGTTTAAAATACATTTAAATGCATGATAAAACAGTATAATACAAATCTCACTAATATTTTACATATATAGGTAAATAATTCAGAGGAAATTCATTATTACACCATTGTATAATCAAAAGATCTCGTGATATTTCTAAATAGGTTTATGATATTTAAATACTGAAATCTCTATATTAGCCCAGGTCCCCACGGGCGACTTTTTACGCGACTTTTTTTACGCGCTTTTGATTTTCAACTCTCGGTGTTGAGCCAAGCATTCAAAATCCAACAGAGTGCGTCAAGAAAACATTCTGTTGGATTTTAAACTCTCTGCGCTAAGTAGAGCGTCGAAAATGGAGAGGCGCAAAAAAAAAATTTGCCCGTGCCATCCTGGGCACAGATTAATACAGATGGTTTACTCGGCAAAATCAAATAAATGAAAAACGAGTGCAATTCAGGTCGCACAGCGCTAATTACCTACAGTTATATTCACCTAGAAGTTGCCTCTCTTTCTATCGCGTAACTCTTTTCTTTTGACTACGTTACGCTCACTGAATTGGCCCGACAAGAGCTCGCCTCGTAGATATGAAGCTATAGCCGGCGCCGTCAGTTGGGACTGGTCATCTCTTAGCTGCCATTGGGTTATTTTTTATTTATTTTAATTTTTGAATTGCTCTTTATCTTTTTATTACGGATGCTTCTACCGTGCACGTCTTTCTACATTGTTCTCAAATGTATAATTTGATTTGAGAATGATGTAACCAATTTTTTATTTAAAACAGTTTCTTGCCCGTTCTTCTCCATAGGTAGGTACCTACTACGCTTTGGAATGGGTAACTAGCTTCATATTTTTGACTGACCGTCTCCTTGACAATTCAAAAGTGCCTGTAAATGGTTTAATTGAAATAAATGGTTTGAGTTTGACAGCAGCAGCAAAATGCGGAGTGCGCCTGCTGTACTATTCTGTCCTGGGCTTAATTTGTATCAAGTTACATAAGACGGAATATCATATTGTAATGTATAGTCGTTGCAAATTACGAGCGAGCGTTGCGTATTTCCCTTTCCTCGAGAGACCGGTTACGTGAAATACCACGCTTTTGTAGCCATAGTACATGCCCACCAAAACCGAGATCAGTTTGTGTCAATTACGTTTGCGCTCGCAAAATGCTGAATGATTAGTGATACCTTAGAAACAGATTCTCTCAGCCTGCATTCTTAGTCTTTGCAATTTTTTTTTTATAACTACGTCGTTTGTTACCCCAAGAGTCTTTGTTTTTAGGGTTCCGTACATGTTTTACAGTTTGAAAGGCACGCCACAAGGAAAACTTATTGAACATTGTCCTGGGTTTCCTTTCGATGAACTCAATAGTTGCATTATTTGTGCTACATTTAATGTCATTTTGTCACAAAACACAATACAATCTTACTATATTAAATATGGTGCGTCGACGGAACAAATTGAATATTCACTCTAAAGTTAGGATTTCTTACGAAAACGGTGTCGCCACATAGCTTTGTAATTCAACGCCGAATGACGTCACGAAAAGGTTTGACACGTTATTAATGCGGTTTCCTAGAGAGTTTTTTGACGCCCGTATTACGTAATAATGCGGCCGTTATATGGCGGCAGCGCTGTCCTAAGAAACAGTACCTTATCTCTATCATAGATAATGCAATTCAAATATACATACATTTCTAAGAACCGACTATCACTAATGTGAGCTTTAAGTATTCACGTGCAAATATATACAACTCTTAACATTATAAACTTGGCTAATAGCAACCATTTTTAGTAAGAAGTTGAATTATTGTTGCACTAATCAACTTGGCAGTTATTAGTTGGCAGTTGTTATTGTGATTACTTTACACAGTACTTTTAGTGGCTAAGATCTATACTGCGTTGGTTTAGGTAGTCAACTAAAGGTAAACAAAAAAAAAAAAAACACGTGACAAGAGCTGTCAACTGCGTAAAACATTTTCGTAAATAATTAAGATTAATCTGTTTCATTTTGACAGTTCAACAACATTCACTGCGTTATTTACGTTATTGAGCAGATTTTGTTTTCGAACTTGTGAAGCAATGAATTAGCAATCTCTTTCAAAATGATTCAGATTGTGATTGACCGACTAAACTTAATACCTGTAACTTCTGTTGTCATGCAACGTCACAGTTGGACACTTCAATTTAGCAACGCTATAATTCGTTAAGGTTTAGAGAACCTGTCTTTTTGGGCTCTTTACAATGGACAGATTACAAAATACTATATTATTACTATAATGCAACAAAACAAAAAATATTTTGTTACATTTTTTTTTTTATTCTCTCATCTTTTTCTGTACTTTTCGTAGATGTAACAAGCAGATATGCTTGTTAAGTATAACATACATTCATAAAAAAAAAGATTCTGATTAACTGAGAACCTGCTCCTTTTTTTGAAGTCTGCTAAAAAGAGGAAACTATCGCAAAAATCGAAAACAAAAACCCTATTTACGATTTGTTTACTTTTAGTTAATTACCTAAACCAATGGAGTATAGTAAGAAATAACAACATGGGTCGGTAAAGAGTATTTTTTGTAATAAAATTTATTTTAATCATCAGATCTTTTTTACGCTCCCCAGTTTTAGAAGAATTTCTAAATAATTATGATTTACCTAAAAGGTATCCCAGCCACTAAAAGTGAACTTATTAATTAAGTATTACTTATAAAACTTATCAAACTAAAATTTTAACTTGAGTCGAACATTAAGAATAGTGGAGGTTTTAAAAATTAATGTCAATATCAAATTAAAAACTAAATAAACTTAAGGATCATTGATTTTTCCGTAATGTCAATGGTTCATTAATTAAGATATAATATTTATATAAATTATACAATATTTATAATTTTCCATAAAAGCAAGAATGCCAGCTTATATACTAAATAAATAAAAAATATTATTTAATTAGTGGTGAACATAAAGATGGCTATTATCAACACAACCAAATGCGATAAATAAAAATATCTTGTCTAATTATTCTCGTATTGTTAAACATAAACGGCAAAGCCCTATTAGGATTACTAATCCGGGCATTTTTACTGTGAAAATTGACTAAAAATTTAATTAATGGTTGAATGGCCACGAGATAACGAGCATTTTTGTGCCAATAAAAAGTCCAGGATACTAAGACAAAAATCTATGATCCCAAATCATTAATTTAAGTAAACCACGGCACACATAAGTACAGATGGGTCACTACGCAAAATCATTTAAATAAAAAGCGACTCTTGCTACGACACAATAAAGTGCAATTCAGGTCGCACAGCGCTAATTACCTACAGTTATATTCACCTAGAAGTTGCCTCTCTTTGTATCGCGTAACTCTTATTTCTTCTGACTACCTGAATTCGACAAGTCGAGTCCGCCGCGTACATATTTGTAGCTTCATACTTAAAATGCGGAGTGACCCATCTGTATTCATATGTGCCCATGGTTTCTGAAAGTCAGAACTATTCTCTGATCACTCAATCTGCTATCAAACGTTACCTGGTCAAATTAACTAGCTTGCGAAACTGCGCAGACATCTAAATATGATCAAACAAAAAATAAATTCGGGTCGTCAAACGCAGTGTCTTGAAATATCAGTTTAAAAATCAGTTTTCTTGTAATGTATACTTCAGAGACGTGATAGATGTTAGATATCGAAACGATAAAACAAAAGAAAACAGATTTTCTCAACTCAAACTTCAAGTAACAAAACTACGAACGGCCGTTGATCCCATAAAAAAATCGTCAAATTATTTTTATTTTGTCGTGTTTATATATCGATACCCTTCACATATAAAGTATCTTTTGGAGGTTGAATGACATTGACAAGGGGCGTTATTATTGATAAACATTTATGAAATAGGCCTGTGTCCAAAATTTTTTTTTTGTCCTGCAGTTAGATTTATAAAAAATATTGGACACGTATTTTTTTCTTTTTTGACGTAATTAAAAGGGTTATAAAAGTAAAAATGTTGCATGACGTCACACCTTGCTAGATTTTATACTGAGTTGTGACGTAGCGAGCGAGTTATTTTTGATTAACATGATAAAGCAAAAAATACGTGTCTAATATTTTTTATTATCTGAAAGACGGACTAAATAGAATTTCTTTTTTTTATCAAAAAAACAAGATGGCGGCTTCAGTTCGGATTTTGGTCTTTGTACAGCTGTAGTTGTTGTGATTGGTTGAACAAAATAAAAGCAGATTACATTCCGACCGTCGAAATAATGCGTTCCTGACACCTGTTACTTGAACAACTTCTAGTAGTCATAAGGATCAAATTCGTAAAACAAATATTCGTTAGTATGAAACTGACACGTGTCAAAAATGCATTCTCTCGACGGTCGGACTATACTTTCAACAGACTTTCAGAAACCGATGGGGTCAATCTCTTCTACAACATCAAAATCATCACCAAAAATCAAAATAGCTATATCAGTCGATTTGTTATTCCTCTAGTAGCTAGTCCATTGTCTCTAAAAGAATATTGGCTGCTTTTGCAATGTAAGTGCGATTTAAACCGACGAAATTCGAGTTTTCCCTTTACAATTATACGTAGGATTAATACTTCTTAAGAGTCTGGTTAATGAACACTGATCTCACTTCCATGGGGCATAGGGTTACTATTCCGCTGGGCAGCGGGTTCCGTAGGGTGACGTATGTTAGAGAACTGTCGTATACGTTATTTGCAGACGCGTCGACGAGGTCTGAGAGTGATACCTGTAACAAAATTGTGGTGTTAGAAAGAATATAATTATTACAAAATTAATAACCCACTTAGATGTTGATCCCGCACAACATGCGGGCGCGGTGGAAAATCGCTCCGAGAAATCTTAGCCTTATTGGTTAAGCGGCTTTGCAGGTTACGACTCTCAAGTAGGGACGTAAAACGGTAAAATTACCCAGATATAATACGGTATAAAATGTTATTTTACGTAATTTACGGTAAAATATGGTAATTTTCGGTAAAAAACGTATTAAATGTACTCATACAGGCATACTCACTAAAACACTACAAATACGGAAGTGAGTATGTTTGAGTGTATCATGTGTATGTCACTACTTGACTATTAACAGATAAATGGATTTGAATGAAATTTTTCAGAGATATAAGCAGTATTGGAACTTTAAAAAAACAGTAAAATGGGCTCGTGCGACTCAAATGTACAAAAAATCCCTAAAACTTAATTTTCAAGTCGAGAATTCAAGATATGAATCACACCATGTCATGGATTATCTATGTGCTAAGGCAGAGCAGAGGATAACACAAATAAAACTTCATATGTTACCGTAATTTATATAAATGACCGTAAAATACCCGTATTTTACCAGCGTTTTCCGTAAAATTACGTAATTTTGCAACCCTACTCTCAAGTCAGACTGCGTAATATTTAGTTCTCTTTTAAAGGACATCTTAGCATACAGGTTTCCTTAAGAAAGAAAATAATGTTTCCCAAAAAAGAGGGAGACCTACGAAACATAAAGTAGCATGGCAAAGAAAGAAAGTTCTAAGAATCTTTCACGTTAAATAATGAGGCGAAAAAAAACAAGAGGATAATGGGAAGCAAATAAAGTAAATTATAGGAACTAAGCCTCGATCTTACCTGTCCATCTCCCATATGGTACCACTTGTTTATATCTGGGCTGCCGTAGCAACTCTCGAGGTAAACTCGCTGCAACGTCACGCCCATACCGTGCACCACACTCTCTTTATTCTGTAAAAAACATTTTACTAAAGTATTGCCTTCTATTTTAACACTGCTGCGGCCTGCGGTTTCACCCGCATAAGTCTTGATCCCGTGGGAATATCGAGATAAAAATCCTATGTGTTAATCCAGGTTATAAACTATCTGAACGCCAAATTTCATCCAAATCCGTTCAGTAGTTTTTGCGTGAAAGAGTAATAAACATCCATCCATCCTCACAAACTTTCGCATTTAAAATATTAATATTCTGAACGTCCCTCCGTTGAAATTTTTCGTCGGTTATTTAAAAAAATCTGCTGTTCCATACTTTTTCACCGCGCAGGTATTGCACTTTTTTTTATGAAAAACAGTTTTTTTTTTTAAATAACCGGCGAAAAGTTTTCTCCTAACACATCTGACATTGGCAGAATTGTCGACATTGGCACCATTGCCATAGAGAAAAATAGTAACCGACGAAAATGTTTAACGCAGGTCGGTTCACAATCATGTATTGAATCCATGGTAAAAATTTTCGCGTCGATGTCCCTGCCAACCTGTATATATAAACATAATATATACGAATACTCTCAGACAGCATGGCTGTTCTGCAAGCGCTAAACAGTCACACTGTTGATTCTGGGCTGATATACGAGTGCCACCAACGCCTCAACCAGGTGGGTGACCTCAATAATATAACCATTCAATGGATCAAGGGACACAGCGGTTCGCGGGGCAATGACGCAGCCGACGAACTTGCCAGAAGGGGGTCGAGCATGGCACCAGTGGGGCCTGAACCCATCACGCCACTCCCCTTCGGGTACCTACGCTCTCTGGTAAGGAAACGAACCAGGGAACAACATCACAAAATATGGGTGGACCACGGTGAGTGCAGGCAGGCTAAGGAGGCTCTCCCTACAATCGACGACCGCCTCACGAAACAGGTTCTCCGATTAACAAAACAGCAGCTGCGCACAGTTACAGCTGCCCTAACTGGCCATGGGTCATTTAATAAACACCTCTTTGTCATAGGAGTCACAGACAGTCCGCTGTGCAGAGCTTGCATGGAGGACGACGAGACAGCAGCCCATGTGCTGTCAAACTGCCCCGTGGTCGCCACATACAGGGCCAAGTACTTCGGTAACCCAGGTACCCTACGTGAGATTGTCAGTGACACCAAGGCGTTGCTGGCCTTCTTTGAGGAGCTGGGGTGGATCGAATAACAGATTTTCCCACCCGTACGCAAAATACGCGCTTTGACGTGGAGTTGCGGATACCAGCCCGTATTACCTATTACCTATTACCTAACATAATATATAGTAGGATGATGCCTCACAGTTGAGCCCAACGGCTCAACTGTGAGGCATCATCCTACTATATATTACTACATCCGGGACCAACGTCCCGGATGTCATTAGTAGATCTTGGGCAGTCACTATGGGTAGTCAGACGCCAAAAAGTCTGACGACCAGTCTTACCAAAGGGTATCGTACCACTCAGTGGGTTAACCAGGTCAGATAGGAAGTTGCTCCATGTAAATAACAAGTATTCAACTGCATCCGGTAAGACTGGAAGCTGACCCCAACACAGTTGGGAAAAGGCTAGAAGTTGAAATGAGACAATCCAATTAAATTGAATTTGCTATCAGCATTTCGGGTTTACCCTGCTCGGATTGGCAGAACTAATCTTACCTTTGCAGTAACGTGTGACTGGTAAGACGCGAGCACTAAGTCCGCTTGATTGATGCTGGCGCGCGAGTAACCAATGCGGGTGGTGTCCTTCTTACTGGTGTAGTGCATGGCTATGAGCGGCTGCAGTAAGAACTGTTGTGATACATGAGCGCCTAATGTTAGCTGACCCGAAGGATGGTCTGCTGCTGTCTTTTGCTGAAAAAAAGAGAGATTGAAAAATTGACACGGCATTACTTCAAAATTATCTTGACAGTTTTTTATTTGTTGTGACTAAGGCAAAGACCGAAACTATCATAAATGGATCAAAGTTTTAAAAGGATCTTGATTTTGTCGAAAAGGAAACTGCATGTTTAGTTTTTTATTAATTCTTAGGCTGTCTGTCCATTGACATGGAGCGAGGCAGCGGAGCGGAGCGAGGGAGTAATGTGGAGCGGAGTTGCGGACTGTGCGGAGCTAGACGCGAGTTCACGCGACGATCAATTAATTATAACGGACTGCAATACCCCGCGGGCGGTTTTTTTCCGCTTCCACGCTCCGCTTACCCGTTCTGCTTCCTGGTTTTATATGAATTTTTAAACTAGTTCGCAAATCCCTGTCCATTGAAGCGGTGCGGAGATTTTATGCAATTCCATTGGTTAATATTGGCACAGCTCCGCTCCGCTCCTCTCCGCTCCGTTCCAGTGGACAGTCAGCCTTATTGTGTAGCCAAGAATAGATCCAAACCCTAACTGCAATAAAAACACTTGTATTATTTTATGTTACTTACCTCACAAGTCTTCTTAGCGTTCTCAATAATAACTTTGAACGTATGTCTCGTCCTTATGTTATCTAGGACGCCCTGTACGAGTCCTCTGTTGTCATCCCGGCTCAGTCTTCTGTCTTGCATTATCTTGAAGATAAATACGAATCTTATATGTCAAATAATACAGCAATTTCTAAAATGTCAAAATTTCAGCGAATGAAGGAGAAATTTTCTTATGAAAAGGCTTGTTGGCATAATAATTGCACCATTAAATTAGCTGCAAGCATTCGATATTCTGTACAGACCAGTGGTGTCTTTACTTTGTGTACATTATTTCATCACCACTGCTTTCAAATCGGTGAAGGAAAACATCGTGAGGAAACCGGCATGTACTAGAACCAAAAATTCGAAGACATAATTATCTACCAACCTGCATAGGGCCCACGTGGTGGATTACGGCCCACTCCCTCTCATAGAGAGGACTTGTGTCCCAGCAGTGGGAACACTATAGGCTGATTAATGCTTTTGTACATTTCAGATCAAAGCTGTGTGAGTCCTGATAAAGTTCCACGCAGATAACACATTCGATCTTTGTCTGCACGAGCTCGGCGGTAACTACTTTACATTACGTGAAACTTGTAACTTTCTGGGAATTAAAAAGACCCACATCGTCTTCACTTATGTAGTCGTTTTTTTAAAGAGAAAACTTCTTTAGGCGCGTTGGGCATATTTGAGACGGAAAAAACAATTGAACTCGCGACACTGTTACCGACACTAGCTTTTGACCATTAAAAAGACATCAACGCGCGATGCATTTTCTTTGGGATTAATGACATTTCAAACATTGAGACATGACAACGACATGATTGATATTTCCCTTTTTTTACCGACTTCAAAAAAGAAAAGTATTTCCTGCACAATAAAATTGTTTAAGTTTTCACTTCTGTCAGCACTCCCTGAGTGCCACTGTTTTTTTTCCTATGAATTAATAAAACTTATTATTTTCTTTATCGTACCTCAATCTGTCCCGGCTGCAAGGCCGCCATACCAAGCGGCGTCGACGTCAGTACTGTAAACCTAATCTTCTCATCCTCTATGTAAGTCGCAGCCGGTAGCGGGTAGAAGTTAGCTTGAAGAGGAATCTTCTCGAAGTAACGGCGCTTTATCATCTGTGGAAAATGTTTGTTGGTGAGAAATAACGATTTTTTGATGACTTCTTGGTTCCGGCCTTAGAAGGTAAAACGGAACTTTTATAAGATTACTTTTTTAATTATTGATAAGACAGTTTCCATAGATAACTTAATGTTATATTTAAATAAAAGAAAAAAAAAAAGCGAGCCTTGCAGTAGTCGCATAATATGATGTGTAATATCTAAGATCTTGGCTGACAGTACCAACCTCTCGGAAAATAGAAAGAAAGAAAAAGTATTTATTGAGACTCGCACAGGAAATCACAAATTAAACTAAAACACACTCATTAAAAGATTAATAAAAATTAAGAACAAATTAAAATAAAAGCAGAAAGTCCTGTACGAGGTCAAAAGGCTCCTATCTCAGCATATAGGTTGGTACCATCTGAGGGCCAACTCTAGCACGGCGCGCGCTCATTGGTCAAATCAAATAGCACGCGCTTCCCCGACTTCCTGTTACACACTTCTGTCCCTTTTCACGAAAAAACTCTCACAGATTGCAGGAAAGCGATAAGAACGAAGTTACACATCAATAAAAATAAAAATTTGAATGTTATACATATACATGAACTAAATAAATGGTTATATGTTTCAAAAGTCTATTACTACAACACGAAAAGTAAGTGAGAATAATGCCGTGCAGCAGCAAATCTTGGCGAGAATAAAAATATCAATGGGTCGAAAGATGTTTTGAATCATCATTTTTTACCGAGTTAAAAAAAAGTGTTGTATGTTCGTCTGTACGCACTTTTTTTTAAGAACCGACTTCCGTAGTTAAAGTTATTGTTAAATTTGTCATTTTTTTTTGAAAGTTCTTTGCTGGAAATAGACCTCTTCAATTACTCGTCATGTAACTCCATCTTTGCTCACTCTTAGCTCATCTATACTCCGTTTGAAATAAGATTAGACATTTAAACAAACCTTTTTACAGTCCGTTCAACCGATTTTGACTTCTATTGCGTAGGCATAAGGATGGCATTAAAAGCAAAAAACCTGCCAAGTGCGTGTCGGACCACGCACAATGAAGGGTTCCGTAGTTAGAATGAATTTATCCCAAAAACAAACTTAACTTTGTAGTTGAAAAATATGTTCTCCCATACGGAATGTATGGGAAAACATGTTTTTGCAACTGCAAAGTTAAGTTGGTCGATTATTACTCGTTAACCTGTAAAGCCTACTTAGCTGTGATAGTTTTCCTTTTAATTTCGTTATATAAACTACTGTTGTGATTTTTTTCACACACCCAAAACCAACCATTTAGCCGGCAGGGGGGGGGGGGACACTTGACTCTAACAAAAATTAGCACATTAAAGCTTAATATTTCGCAAACGAATCCCTGAATCCAAAAATGGTTTTTACAAACTCACAATATTTTAGAAGGACCTTTCCAATGATACCCCTCACCATGGGGTAAAAAAATAAACATTACCACTTTACGTGTATGAGAGGTACCCTAAAAAAAAATGTTTTTCATAATTTTGTTTTACCACTTTGTCGGCGTAATTAATATGTATACCTATGCCAAATTACAGCTTTCTAGTACTAAGGGTCTCGGAGCTAGACCGCGGACAGACAGACAGACAGACATGACGAAACTATAAGGGTTCCTTGTTTACTACGGAACCCTAAAAAAGTGGTTACAAACCAACTGTTTACTGCAGCTGCCATTTGTCATGCCACCAACGCAATAGAAGTCAAAATCGGTTGAACGGACTGTAAAAAAGGTTTAGTTAAATGTCTAATCTTATTTCAAATGGAGATAGGTGCTATCGAGCTACCCTTTGCGCAAATTTTCAATAACAAATAAATAATTTATTGGCATAAACCATGGTATACAATGGTGTTCAAATATAATTATAATGGCACAAACATGTTCAGCTAGGATAAACAGCATGCAAAATTTGAGGGTATTTCTAAATATCTCTTCTATAATCTCACCTGCATGCCGTTAAGGTCAGTATAGAAGTCGGGTCCATTCTTGACGGCTGTGCGGAACCTGAGGGCTAGCTCCAGGTCATCCACCTGAGGGTCTATCATTAATGTATTGCTGATTTCGACCTCGCTGTGTGGCAGTGAGGGGTTGTTTTGGACTGAGATCTGGGGGAAAAAAGGTTATTATTATAATAAGATCTGCCTTTGCAAGGCACCGTGCCGACCAAAGAGAACGCAAAGCAGAGGATTCTGTGAAACACATTGAATAATAAATTTTATTTTCAGTGTCATAAATTGCAAAGTTGTACGAAAATTATCCCAAAAATCAAACGGCTTTTAGAGCAGACTTCGTTTGCACATTTTCGTTTAATATGCAATGCTATAGTTTGACCTCACCACCGCGCTTTAGGAATGCGCGACGAGGCGGGGTTAGCGTTGACGGTGGACTGACAGAGCGGAGCGGCCCGCATTACCGGCCGAGAGCCGCGCACGTAAGGCGCCGTTAAAAAAATTAATAAAAACGTGGTAAGGTCAAACTATATCAAAAATCAGTTCTGGGCTCCTTTTTAGTCTATGCTAGCGCTAAAGTATCATGTCATATAAATAAAAAAGTCTTTATAAACGAGGTTTCTTTTTTATGACAAGTTACAGGAGACCGACAAGAAGCACGTCAGCGCCGGCTATCGCTGAAAACCAGCGCTGGGGCTCTGTCTCGCATGGGGTCGCAGCTTTATGCTGAGCGATGGCCGTTTTGCGTGGATGTGACGCATATTTTCCCCGATTTGTTATTTACGTATGCGTCATGTTTACCGCAAATAAACGAATTTTCTTTCTTTCTTTAAACACCATAAATACTTACTAAAAAACATGTAAACGTTAAGTATACTCAATACTCACAGCTAAAACAATATCCGCAGCTTTTGGCGAGTTAAGGGCGGCATACATGGTCGCCTTGTAGATGCCCTCAGTGACAACGATCTCTGGGAAGGCCTCTGCCTTATATTCCGTGGCAGGACCCGTCGGGACGAAGAGGTACGCGCCGCTGTTGTTGTCTTTACCGCGCTGACTGTCATATCTGGGGAGATAGCGTGCTAGGTTTATCATCAGCAGTTATGCGAAAAGAGACAATGTTTATGGCAGTCGTTACGAATTTAGAAGCACGAATATATGAAAACTGGCCTTTTTTTTGGTTGAGGAGTTATCAAATAACTTCTCGTGTCAGACTCTTACTGACTAAAACCCACCCGTGTTCCCTAACCCTTTCAGACAAACCCGCAACCCCGGCAGGCATCGGCCCTAGTGGACCCCTTCAGTTGTGCTGACATCTCTTTGAGGCGCGCGTGGAACACAACGCGCCGTCGACCCGGGCTTGGTCCTTATCGGACAGCGAGCTACCTATTGCTCGCCGTCCGCAAGTCCGCGCCTACGGTGATTTCGGTCTGCGATTCTCGACGCCCAGGGCGTCTCCTGCGGAGGTTGGGGGCGTGATTGCGCGAAATTTGCCTCTCCCTCACGCGTTCCGCCTCCTCCTTCGCGAGAATGACTGCTTCGCAGAAGGAGGTGACGGCCTAATGTCCTCTCGCTCCGTACCATGGCCTGGACCAGAACCGGACGCGAGAGATCACCGCTGCCGATCGCCTCTACGAGGACACGGCGATGCTCCGCCCAAGCCGGGCAGACCTCCACCGTATGCTCCACCGTGTCCTCCGGGCGATCCACACAGTAGTGACACCCGGGCGTTTCCTCCCGCCTTGTCCGGAACAGGAACCTCCCGAATCACCCGTGTCCGGTGAGGCGGAAGGTGAGGACGCCGTGGCGCCTTTCTAGCCACTCCTCAAAGCGGGGACTTATCGCCGCAATTGTGTCGTGCCCAAATGAAAAACTCAAAGCGTTTATTTCAATTAAAACATTTACAGGCACTTATGAACTGTCAAGAAGTCAGTCAGGCAGAAATATGAAGCAACTTGCCCCTTCCAAAGCGTAGTAGGTATCTATGGAGAAGAACGGGCAAGAAACTCCACGGTAACTCTTTAAATAAAAATAAAAAATCATATTTGAATCAACATAAAACCTGAAATTGACCTGCAAATTGTAAAAACCGTAAGAAAATTTGAATTTCGCGGGCTGCCTTGACGCTTTCGCCTTAATCAGAAAAGTCCCCACAGCCAAAACAAAATCAAAAAAATACACTCACTGCGCAAAATCCATATGAACAGGCACAGTAGTCCCTTCTGGCGACACGATAGCCTTTATAAGTCCATCCATAGTCGCGACCACGCGGGTACTGTTGCCGGCCTGTATGGTGATGTCTTCCATGAGGCGCGCTGAAGGCTGGTCTACTGGGAACATCTTCGGAAGGTCTACTGTCCAGTAGTCTGCGTTGTATACTCGGACGCGGGAGTAGGATGTGTATCTGAGGAATTAATGAGGAATTTAAGTAACGTACAGTATTTTTATTTTCTTAATGTCCCTCGGGTATCATCGGATTTCCGAATACAAACGAATGCTAATTTCCATGTCCATCAATTATTAGATTATCGTGTACAATAATTTGAATTCAGAACTAAGTTCTTTATTGTTGTTTTGTTTTGATTTCCGTGTGAACTATACAGGGTTACTGGTAACTCGACGTATTCCTTGCAGGACGTCATAGTAGGGTTAAAATGCAACAAATTAAGCTACCAAATGTTCTACCGAAATTCAGTAGTTTTTGAATTAGTTAAGAGTTTTAGTTTTTTTATGAAAAATCCCAGATTAAATCATTTGAAACCAATTTAAAAATGATTTACGGCGCGACTGTACTGAAATTTAAGTTATTATCATAGATGACGCCGTAGCAGACCTTTGTTAATAATTAAAAGTTCAATAATGCCTAAAACTTTGGCAAATATCACTAACCAAACATTTAATTTTTTGTAATTTTTGCTATTACTTCATAAAAATGTAGTCTAGTGCAAAAAAAAAATGCTACACCTGGTGTACAAATTACTAAGAAAATATCCTTGTCTTATCAGCTATCCAAAAAGGTATGAAAGTTAATACAAAATCATGGACTACATTATGAAAATCGTTTTTGATTTAGTACAGGCGTGCGTTTCACAAAAAGGTGATTATTCGAAAAATCAAAAACAAAATCGTGAACATTATTATTCTTTTTAATCAATATTAAAAACTTTAATTACACACATTTCACACGTCTTGTTCGATGTGCTGTCCTCGGTTTCGAATACATGTTCTTATTCGCTTCCTTACTTCGGTTTTTGTTATTCTTGATGTGATTGTTGCCCTCATCTGGTCCGCCGCATTTGTAATTCTCTCCCTTAGTTCTTCAATTGAATTTACTGGGGTCACATAAACTAGATCTTTCATATGACCCCAGACGTAAAAGTCTAGCGGCGTCAGATCAGGGCTTCGTGCAGGCCACGGAATCGGCCCACCGCGCCCTATCCATCGGTTTGGATAGTTTTCATCCAGCAATTGTCGAATTGTGATTCGGAAGTGGGCTGGACATCCGTCATGTTGGTAATTCATGTTTGTTCTTCTTTATTCCGGTACATCCGTGAGCAGTGCTGATAAATGATTTCTGAGGAAATCTTCATAAGGTTCCCCATTTAGTGTTCGGGGTAAAAAATGTGGGCCAATTAATTTGTCGTCAATAATACCCATCCAAACATTAAGCGAGAACCTTCGCTGGGATGCGGTTGTTTCAGTTTTTTAGGGTTTGCTTCTGCTTTCGGTGCCCAGTAATGTAAGTTGTGGTAATTTGTGATACCATCACGATCAAAACATGACTCATCGGTCCACAGAATGTTTTTTAAAAAGTTTTCGCTGTCGGCGTCGGCACTTAGCATAAAACGACAAAATTCAAGCCGTCTCGGCGGATCTCCTTCTTCTAATGACTGGACTGGTTGGTAATGGTATGGATGTCGGCCTGACAAGTGAACTACAGACCAGACTTTCCACTGTGACATACCAAGCTCACGCGCTACGATGTTTGTCGATGTGTTAGGATCGTCAATAAAACGTTGAAGAATAAGCTCCTCGTCCTCAGCCGTGTATCTCCGGGAACGACCAGTGTCAACTTGCCTGCTTCTTTGGACGCTGCCAGTTTCAGATATTCGCCGATAAGTCGATCCGAAGACACTAACGTGGGGGAGTCGGCGGTTGGGAAAGCGAAGTTGATATTCTCGCCGCGCCTCAGCAGCGTTACCGACACAAAGTCCGTAACAGTACATTATGTCAGCGTATTCAGGATTAGAATATGCAGCCATAGTCAGCGCTTATGAAGGCACAGCACAGCACAAGAGCAAGATACGCAGCAACAGTTAGGGAAATAGCCAGTAACAAAACACGAGCTTGCGCGACGTAGAGTTGAAACTAACTAACGCTGACGACCAAATTTTGCAAAATCGCACCCCCTGTCATGCCGAGAGAACAATAGCGACCAATCACAAAGCTCCCCGAGTGTTTGGAGTTCAAGCGCAGGTAAAAACTACGAATAATACGAATACGAAACAATAGGTTGACCGTCTCGCAATTTTACCTGCCCCCCATAAAACTCTTCTCTTCCCTGGCACACATGCAAAAGTATTGACAATCATACCTTTCTGAATAACTGATAAGACAAGGATATTTTCAAGCCACCAAGCTTAATTTGTTGCATTTTAACCCTACTATGACGTCCTGCAAGGAATACGTCGAGTTACCAGTAACCCTGTATAGAGCTGTAAAACTATTCTTATCTGTATATATATATCCTATCTGTCGTGCCTGCAACTTTAGCAGCTTTCCTCCCATTTTTTAAATGTTAATGTTAATCATAACCTTATGCCCTTATGCCCTTAGTAATAATGTTGATAAGTGGTTCATCGCCAGTATCCGCGATGGTACAAAGAAGTGAACGAGATTTTTTTCTACAGGTAAAACAAAGAACTTACTTATTAAGTCTAGTATTATCCCTCAACGAGATAGTATAAACAGTCAACGCCAGCGGATCAACGATCGCGGGGAAGGACAGTTGATACTTGTTAGCCGCGAACGCGAGCCGCTTATCACCGGCCACCACGGGCGATATCTGAGCCATCATCGGGTTGCCTTCAGGGTCGAATACCTGCAATTAAGATATACTTATAAACACAGACAATTAGCTCTATTATTGGTTAATAGGAACCGGGTGTTTAAAGGAGAGAAAAAAGGTATAATCTACAAAAAGATAAGTTTAGTGGGAGCGAACCAAAAGTACTTTTTTTTTTAAATTGGTCTTTATTCTTTAACGTGGCTTGTCTGACACCCGTTTTCTAAAAGGCTAATCAACAGAAATATTAGGTAACAGATTGTCCAGTGATTTGAAATTGAGTGATACTGGCTTATGTTTAAAAAGTTGTTACGCGCGCCTTAGGCTAAGCGTATGCTGAGACCATGTGACGCAGCACAGCACAGTACAGATTTTGCAGGGTAGGGCAGGTGAGGCAGACATAGGCCGCGAGCGCATGCTGCGACGCAGCTACACAGACACGTTCGCGTTCTAGCTAGTCCAAACAATATACATTAGAGTTGTCATGTTCTGTCATTCCAAAAAAAATATGAATTTGTGGTAAAAAACACGACGACCTGCACGAGTCGCGCAGAAATCTGTGCTGGCACTAAAACGAGACGCAGAGCAGGACAGACACATGTCTATGTCGCATGGTCCTGCGCCGCAGAGTACGAAGTCAAAGTCAAATAATTTATTTCAATTAGGCACAAAAAGGCACTTTTGAACGTCAAAAACAAAAAATAAAATTGATTCTAGTCGCCCCTTCCAAAAGGTAGTTTTCGTATGGAGAAGAATGGGCAAGAAACTCCACCGTTACTCCTTTAAAATGTTTTACAATATTTTGTATACATTGATTATATAATTATATGTGAAGACGATGCACCTGGAATAATATTACTATACTACAATACTGCCCTGCTAAGCCCAAAGGCGGTATCTCTGAGATACGCCCTTTTCGTTTTTTTTGTACCATTCAATAGCTTTAACAATTTCCCATCTAATGGTATAAGCGAAATAGTGCTATATAACTTAAAACATTTAAAAAAACCACTAAGAAGTTTTTTATATCTCCATTTTTCCATACATTACAATTTACAAAAAGTCAATTTTCTCAAACTTACTCCGGTTGAGATACCGCCTTTGTGCTTAGCAGGGCAGAATAGGTAATTAAAAATGAAGCAATGACAGAAAAAATAATAATTATGTAATGGATACATGGTGTTCACATATTTACAAGCATTGTAAAAGTAGGTACCTATACGATATTCCTAAAAAAATTACAAGTGATACTAATTAGTCAGTGTGTGAGTAATCACAGAATGTAAAAAAAATTATAATAATGTTATAATATTTAATTACACAATTAAATTAGCAACCAGTTTGATTTTGTCTAGACTCTAAATTGTCCTATGGAGCTAGACCAGCATGCTTCCAAGCATTCTTATCTAGAATATAATCCTCTAATTTGTAATATGCTTGTTTACAAAGAGTACTTTTAATGTGAGTTTTAAATTTTCTTTCAGTTAACTGTAATATATCACAAGGTATTTTGTTGTAACATTTAACACAGTACCCCATAAAAGATGTTTGTACTTTGGAGAATCTGAAAAATGGTTGATCTATTTTATCTTTATTTCTAGAATTAAAATTATGTCTTTCACTTATTTTCTTAAAAAGATGCAGATTTTTCCTTACATACATAATATTTTCATAGATGAATTGGCAAGGTACCGTCATAATATTAATCTTTTTAAATAGTTCCCTGAGAGATTCGCGACGACATAGATTATAAATGGCCGCAGCTGTCAGTCAGTACGTTCATACATTACAAAATCAGCTCTGCCCTGCGCTGCGTCACCTGCGTCTCAGCATACGCTTAGCCTTATCAATGGGCATTGCTCATATAGTACCTAAAAAGATGTTTATTTATTGGCTTTTGCTGGGTGATGTTGCGAACTAAACGAACAATATGATCGCGTAAAACAAATAATGGTATGCTAACCTTTAATTTTTTTTTTGAGTATGGTGTGAAAAAGAGCTATCCAGCCGGTAGAGATTGGTATGTTGAAGAACAAGAATTAAAGTTATCAACAGAAAAATCACTCACCTCAACATGCGGCGAAGAAACCAACACCGTTATAATCTCATGTCTCCTGAACGCAAGGGCGTTATACAACACAATTCTTCTAGAAGGCGACACCACGTCCAGCGCAATAGTGATTCGCGTCGGTATCTCATCGTGAGACCGCCAGATGTCGTCCACATCAAAATAAATGTCTTCTTGAGCTTGGTCTACGATTAACGGCTGGTTTAGGAGATAATAAGCTGCTTGTTGGATCGCTGATTGGCTGTATTTTATTGCTGTTAGCATTCTGTAATGGAAGGATGACATAGTTTCGATCAGAAATAGGCCAGGATATGCACGAAGACAGTCTCGACCATCATACAGTATCTCGTGCATCAAACAGACTGTCCTAGCGTTTGATAATGTCAAAAAAGCCGATATCGTCTAGCTAGATATTCGTTGCAAGTGCAACGAAGAAAAGTGCAAGGATTGTCACACAAACCAAAGTCATGTCATTTTAAAATCCTAGATGGCGCTCATGAGCAATGTCATTCGCCATTGGTCAGGTTTTCGAGACCGCTGAAGCAGAAAATGAGGTCAAAATTTTTGTACAAAATGGCCGCTATGAATGCAAATAAATCGTCATTGGTATCATTTCCCCGGCTTTCGAGGGCGCTGGTGCAGAAAATGAGATCGAAATTAAAATCTAAAATGGCGGCTATAAAAATTTTCAAATAATTCGTCATTGGTACTGTTTCCATGATTTTCAGGTGCGCTTATGTCAAAAATGAAAATCCAAGATGGCGGCTTAGATTAAGTTATGTTTATTTTATGACGTCACTTACTTCTTAGCATAGTCTTCTCTGACCTCGTCGCGGGAGGTGCCAGTGACTCCGTCGTGATGCTGGAACAGTGACAGCGAGCGACGAGCTTGCTCTACTCTGTCTCGTAATTGTAGGGACATTATATTGGATACCGCGTGCGAGGCTGTGGCTTGAGCTGTGATTATTTCGGCTGCCCTAGAAATGAATATTTTAGGATGAAATTAAAGGCAAATATGGAATGGAGACCTAAGGCCGTCCGAGACGGAAAACCACGTACTGGTCTGTTTCTGAAAAGAGCACTGCTACGAGGTGCGGACCGTCCGTCAAAGAAATTCGAAGAAAATAAATGAATCCGCGTATACTGCGACGTAGGTGACGCAGGTCCACGCAGCGCAGGGCAGAGCAAATTTTGTAATGCATGAACGTACTGAGAGCTGCGTACGCTGTGGCGAAGACACGTGCGACACAGACATGTGTCTGTCCTGCTCTGCGTCTCGTTGTAGAGCCGGAACAGATTTCTACGCGACGCATGCTGGTCGTCACGTGTTTTTTATCACTGATTCATAATTTTATTGCAATCGTCTATTGTTTGTACTAGCTAGGACGCAAACGTGTCTGTGTAGCTGCGTCGCAGCATGCGCTCGTGGCCTATACCTGCCTCGCCTGCCCTACCCTGCAAAATCTGTGCTATGCTGTGCTGCGTCACCTGCGTTTCAGCATACGCTTATACAGTGAACAGCTTAAATATATTTGAAATTCAAAAGCGCAAAAGATTAGATTGTTTGTATGTTTGTTTGTTACACTTTCACGCTAAAACGGCGGAACGGATTTGGATGAAATTTGGCACCTGGGTTAGGACACAGGATACTTTTTATTCCGATATTCCCACGAGATCGAGACTAATACGGTTGAAACCGCGGGAGGCAACTTAGCCATCGACGTCTATCAACACGCCTCTTTCGTGAAACAACAACAAAACAATAACCTTACCTAACATAAGCCAGGAGTACTCGATCCATATTTTTATAGAAAGGCCTGGACGTGTAGTATCCACTCCAGTAATGCTGGTTCCTGTCAGCATACGTGAAGAAATCCCCCGACAGTACAGGGAAGGATGAGGACTTGACCTCCGCGTGTACAGCTTTGAAATAATCTTGGAGGGTGCCGAATTGGACCTAAAAACCATTTATGTTTTTAGGGGCTGCTATCATCGTCGTTATTATAATTCAGCTGGATATCACGTGCTTTGGCTGAGTTTTATTCCTGTCACTGTCGCCCAACTGTCAAACTATTAGTGCAAGATAGGGATGAGGATATCTCTAAGCGAAACCAACGATTATCAATCTCGGCCTGGAAATTCAGAAGCGAAATATGGACGTTGTTAGGGGCTGCCATCGTTATTATTATTAAGCTAAAAGTAGACCACTGTAGCCTCCCAAGCATAGCCACAACGGCCTGTCCTGAGCTTCTCGCATCCAGTGGATTCACCCGTGATTTTGAACAGGCCATGCACACACGCTAAGCCTTCCACTACATAATTGCCTCTACAGAACTTTTTGGCCCCCATCAGCCATTCGTTCAACGATGAGCCCCGCCCACTACCACTTAATTTTAAGTTACTTATCACATAAAACGACATCCAGAACTCAGATTAACAATAAGATCCTCACCTCAGCATTCCACCCATCATTATTATTAATAAAATCGATCAGAATCTCGTAGTTCTGGTACTGGTTGTCCCACTCGTTGGACCGGTCGTACCGGAAGTCGTCACCAAGCGGGAACATTACCACATTACTGCGGTACAACTGCGCTTTCTTGCGCCATTGGTCTAAAATTGTTTGTGCTCTGAAAAAGTTTAACTATTTAGTCATCTATGTTCTATGTTATGGGGTTTTGGTTTCCGCACTTAGTCCGTATGGTCCCATTGTACGTGGGCCATGGCGGCCGTTTGGTGATTATTCCAACCAGCCCACCTCCCTCTAGAAGTTAATTAAAACTCCTGGTCTGTGCAGAACATCTGTGAAGGATCTGGGTGACCCGAGGGTTTCTATTCTAATCTGGGTGATACCTATGCATTCAAAGAGCACGTGCGCGACGGTTTCCTCAGCCTCCATGCAAACCCTGCACAGAGGGCTGTCCGTTATGCCTATTGTGTGAAAGTGTTTGTTTAGCGAGCAGTGTCCCGCGATGGTCCCCGTCACCAGGCGCAGTCCGTTCCTGTCCAGGTGTAGTAGACGCCTGGTTAGCCTGTTATCCAAAGATGGCATAGCTTCCTTGGACTGCCTGACTATTTAGACATTTGCCATTGGTAGGTCTGGTTTAGGCACAGCGTGGCCAGCAGAGACCCTAAAGCAGTGTTTTCTGATGACATTCCATAATAAACTTGATTATCAGTGAATGAATGAAATGAATGAAGTGCACAGATCCCAGCGTGGTTTAACCAGCCTCGATAAATCGAATGAATCCCAAGATTTGCACTAACCCCTGGAGCCTCATCTTTCATGGTGCTACACAGGCCATTGCATATCTGGGGATAGACCGGGGGGCGCGGTAATGTTAGGGAAGCCGTGCCCCCAGGATAAGAAAGGATTTGCGAGCCGTACCGGATATGCATCCTCCATAATAAAATTATCAGTGTTTTTAAATTCAAGTGAGTACGCGCTTTGGCGCCGAAGATGCTGTTTTAAATTGTTTGCATCGATGTTTATACCACATTACAGAAACGTGATTTGACTGAGAATTCTTAACATATTACGTACCTTTCCTGAACATTCTTTTCAGTTATTTTTCGAGGCGCCACACCCCATGGACAAGTAACACCATTACCTGGCAGTCTTTTGAAATCAAATTGACAGCACACCTAGAAATAATAGAGAAGCAATTGTTTGCGAGTACCAGAATATTAATATATTGATGTTTTGGAAGATTTTTATCGAAGAATCCAGAAGTAGACATTGGTACCGATTCCCTTGTTCACAAACTAAACTAAATTTAAGTTCAGTGCATCTTTTTCTTTCTATTTCATTATGAAAAGGACAGAAGATAAATTTTAATTTAGTTCTGTCAAATTAATCAGCGCTTGACGTAAATTGACGTAATTTTAGTAGGAAAGTTTTTAATCACGTCTGAACTTGTATGGAGTAGTGACAGGCGCTGATTAATTTGACAGGACTAAACTAAAATTATCTTCTGTCCTTTTCTTAATGAAATAGAAAGAAAAAGATGCGCTGAACTTAAATTTAGTTTAGTTTGTGAACAAGGGAATCGGCACCATTGCTTAACTTGATTTTAACTTTTTAATTCTTTATTAAGGTTTATTTTAGTGACAATATCTTGTTTTTGCGGTGTTTATTTACCTTCGGATTAGGCCCACAGGAGTGCGGAACGTCGTAAGAATAAAAAGGCATCATGTGAGTAAACATATCCGTTTTGCCGACCCCATCTGCAGAACAAAAACAAAATTGCCATTGAAATCAAATACGCCTATGTGCAAATTTTACTTATGCTCAAAGCATAAATAAATTAATGGAACTTTCCAATATATAAATTCAAAACATGTTACGTTAAGATCATTTGAATTTACATATTGGAAAGTAAGATTCTTACCCCATAGTTGTCTCCACTTAAATTCCAATTGCTTATGAGCTGCGAGTTCCTTCTTCACTCTGTAATGCACCCTTTGTATAACAGAATTCTCAAATCCGGCTAACTTGAGGAGATAAGGCTGGGTACTAGAATACCCGAAGGGGTCTATTGACCAGGCGTTCTTTGGCACAACGCCCAGATTGTCGATCAGCCATTGGTGGCCTGTGGTTAGCTGTCGAATGATGGAAAGCCAATGGGAGTTGGCTTCGTCATTCATAACCCAGCCGCCTGTTACTATTTCTATCTTGCCGGCTTTTAGGAGACTGAAATAATAAGAATAATAATGAAGGTAAGTATAATAAGACATGTAATAATGTATCTACATTACGGCACAGACGATTTAAGGCCTTTTATATAAAACCTAAGAGCCTATTTTCATTTACCGAGAAACCCTCTATTGGTCGGTCGGGATCAAAGGGGTCATGTGTTTATATAAGGAAAGTGTCTTGAAACACGTATTTATTCACATTGAAACTACGGACCAAAACATAAATCTGCATACCAATTGCATAACACACTCTCTATCACAATCCGAAGGTATTTGAAGGAAATTCCTAACCCATTCTTGTTCTTTTTCGTGAGGTTAGTGACTAACTTGGTCTCAGAGTTTTGGCGCCCATAGCTCTCTGACCTGGCTTCACATGCCGTGAGAGAATACTACCCTCTAAATTATTTGTCAAAATGTATTTTCGTCCATGTATTTATTTAAATATAATAAAGAGCGTGCATTCTGAAAGTGGGCAACGTTGCAAATAGCTGTCAAATATTTACCTGTTTTGATTAATTTGGCAATATTACTGTATGGAAATACGAAAAAGTTCACTAGGAACTAGAATAATGAATTGCAGTTATAACACTGAATTTGATGCTGTAACCGTTTTAGGTGTAAAAAGGCATTTGTAAAGTTTCCAAATACTTTTTTTACATCAAAAACGAAATATTCGGAGTTACGATTTTAAGTATGGCATTTCACATCATTATTTTAGTTCACTAGTTAGCCATATTTCATATTTCCATGCAGTAATATTGCCAAATTAATCAAAACAGCGAAATATTTGACATCTATTTGCGACATTGCTCACTTTCAAAATGCACGCTCTTAAATATATTTAAATAAATACATGGACGAAAAAACATTTTGAAAAATGATTTAGAGGGTAGTAATCTCTTATTATCTACTCAAACTCAAAGCATTTATTTCAAATAAACCTAAATAAACAGGTAATTTTGAATTGTCAAGGAGTCGGTCAGTCAGAAATGTGAAGCTAGTTGCCCATTCCAAAGCGTAGTAGGTACACACGGCTACACATCAAGTTATACAAGTTCAGTATAAGCTGACCTCGCATTGTACGAAAATCCTATGCAATGCGAGGTCAGCATAAACTGGAAATGTATAGCTTGATGTGTAGCCGTCTGTACCTATGGAGAATAACGGGCAAGAAACTCCACGGAAACTCTTTTAATCAAAATATTGTTACAAAATATTGGTTACATCATTCATGTTGAAATTATACATGTGAGAACAATGTAGAAAGACGTGCACGTTAAAAGCATCCGTAATAAAAACAAAAACAATTCAAATTACCTCAGAAAAGCGGCCTTATCTTTATCGGTCGCATCGCTATTCCACCATAGCGCCAGAAAGCTGATCTCGGCCCAAATAAACTTCCTGCCGATGCCTTCCGACAATTTCTCTACCATGTTATTGAATATCGCTCGCGTTTGCGTCTTGTAGTAATTCTCGAACGTCTTAATCCAGCCTGCAATGTTTGTTAACAATCATTGATGCTCATTTGTTTTTTTATTCGGAGAAATATGACTGAACATTCTTTTGAGCGACCATTCGCTCGCGAATTTTCTTTGCATTCGTTGATGGTTTAAGTTGTTGTGATAGAAAAAGGATTGGGATAGTTATGGCCCCTATAATCATATTGAATAATTGAAAGTACCGTTATTCCATAAAGTGGTTGAAATTGCGTGACAGCGTATGAAAATCGCGAAAAGAAATCAGCTGACATTTTGTCGAGTTATGCGAACGTAAAATAATTTATGGAGCAGCTGATTTTTTTATCGCGATTTCATGGTTGAACCCATCCGGGGTTGCGAATAAGGCCGAAAGGGACATCGTGGCCCCCCGGCAACATGGCAACTGAAGGAACACGGGTGGGTTTTAGTCAGTAAGAGTCTGACACGCCCTCCCGCTCCACCCAGAGCGGGAGAAGTTATATGATAATTTCCCACCCAAAAAAAAGGGTTGAACCGATAGTAAAAGTTGTTCATAATGATGAGTTCAATGATCCCTTAAGAGGTTTTCAGTTCTTTCAGTTACATTTTGTACTGCCAGAAAACTAAAGGTTTCCCTATTATTTTACTATATACATTGTTACGGTTTTTAGAATCTTTATGCTTTAGGCATAATGGTGCCGATTCCCTTGTTCACAAACTAAACTAAATTTAAGTTCAGTGCATCTTTTTCTTTCTATTTCATTAAGAAAAGGACAGAAGATACATTTTAGTTTAGTCCTGTCAAATTAATCAGCGCTTGACGTAAATTGACGTAATTTTATTAGGCAAGTTTTTAATCACGTCTAAACTTGTATGGAGAGTGACAGGCGATGATTAATTTGACAGGACTAAACTAAAATTTATCTTCTGTCTTTTTCTTAATGAAATAGAAAGAAAAAGATGCACTGAACTTAAATTTAGTTTAGTTTGTGAACAAGGGAATCGGCACCATTGTCATTTTTTGGGCTGGTTTCCTCCTGTAGTAAATTTTCAGAATTTGCCTCTTTTGTATACATTTTCTGTATATTTAGAGTTTGTTATGTAAGTAGCCTTATCTTTTTTACGGTACAGTAAACCTTATGATAGCAAAGCGATAATCCTTAGTTACAGCGGTTTTTTTCGCTTCATAGTTTATGCTGTGCGAATTTAAATGATAAAGGCTTATGTTTCAACGTTGGTGTTACACCGGGCGCTTACTTTACAACACACAACATAATATCATGCCTCAATTCCCGTGTGGGGTAGGTAGAGGTGGCATTATTCGCCTGAATTCTGCTGTATAAGTAAGGCTCTCAGACCAAATAAAAAATCAAGACAGCGCCGTCAACAGTGACGTCAAGCCGATTTTGTAAACATGTGTACACTTAGTGAGGTGTAGTTTCATTGTAAATGTGTATGTGTGAGCGTGTATGCACAGAGCAGAAGTGTAGTTTTGGCATTCTTCACTGTACTGTTCGCAGCGATGTTTTGGTTTTTTATTTGGTCTGAGGTTGGGCTCATGTAAATTGGGGCGAGCCTATGGCTATTAAAAAGGTCATCGCAAATCCGGTCACCGGACTATTGAGAAAGGACATGTCCTAAAATGGTTTTTTATTATTCAATAATTCTAACCAGGATAAGATAAATATATTTGGATAGACATTCCAAAAACTAGTGGTTCTAACTATATCATACATTTTTAAAGACCTCCAATTTTGAGAAAAATCGTTTTTTTATTTTAGTAAGAATTTACTCCTAAAACGAACAAACCTTTCAAATTATCTAGGATAATATAGTGAAACACCCCATAAAATAGTAAACTTGTCAAAATTGACACATTTTACTGTCAATTCATTGACAATAATGACAGTACTGTGTCAATTTATGTCATATTGACATATTCAAATAGTTAACTTATCAAAATTGACACATGTTACTGTCATCACTGTCAATTAATTGACAGTAATGACAGTACCATGTGTCAATTTATATCATATTTGTCATAGTTGCCATCAACAAATAAAATATTTGTAGTTTAAATAGTTTATAATTTTTCTCTTAAGGGGTCTAAAAATATTATTTCAGTGGTTCCTAGTTCCATATTTTGTCTTTTTTATTTAGATGTAGTTTGATGCTGGTTAGATTTTTCTCGTAATAAAAAACCAACGTCCCTACAAAAAGCGGACATCTTCTTTTATTAAGATAAACCCTATAATAATGTTTTGCTTACACTGAGTACCGAAATTAGAGCAAACAAACTAGAAAAACGTCGTCTATACAGAGCAGGGATATGACGCTAAAACTGTTACCATGGATTCAATACATGATTATGAACCCCCTGCGTAAAAATTTTGTTGCAGTTGCAGCTGTTTCATAGAAAAGTGCAATACATACGCAGTCAAAATGTATGGAACAGCTGTTTAAAAATAAATAACCGACGATAAATTTCAACGTTCAGAATCATCTACTGAATCCATGGTAACAGTTTTCGCGTTGATATCCCTGCCACCCTGTATATCGCGGTATAAATAGTCCATTCAAAATGTTTAATCTCATAATCTACATAACATAAGTAATAAGTACATGATTATTAAAAACCAATTAATTACCGTATTGTTGATAAAATATTGAAGATAAACCAATCTCCCGGATATTCATGGGGTTTTTACCCGACCTAAAAAACCCAGTTAATTACCGTATTGTTGATAAAACATCAAAGGTAAACCGATCTCCCGGAGATTCATGGAGTTTTTACCCGACTGTGCGACAGCAAAGACAAGTTTATGTTTTTAATTAGTAATTAGCGATAGTTCACAGACGCGAGACGTAATGGTAAATTTCCTTTTTTTTGTTAAGTTATGTATTGCCCACTGCTGGGCCAAAGCCTCCCTCCCTCTAATACCTTTAAACGAGCAATTCTTGTATATATGTCACCGTATAATTATAAACTTCTTTAGTTTATAATCTATCGGTATTATTTCCGTTAGATTATAAACTGTCGAAAAATTGTGAACTGCGACAAATCATTTACGATTTAACGCATTATTTTTCGATAGTTTATAATGTATCCATGAGAATCGAGCGTAGTGAGCGCACGCAGCGCTCATTACGCTTGCTCGGCTCGCGCGGTTGGTCACAGTTCTAACCTAACCTAACCCATTTCACCCAGTTCACAATTTTTTGACAGATTATGATCTAACGGAAATAATACCGATAGATTATAAACTTACGGTTCTCACAATCTTACGGATTATATATATATAATCTGAATCTCGGAAATGGCTCCAACGATTTTCATGAAATTTAGTATGCAGGGGGTTTCGGGGGCGATAAATCGATCTAGCTAGGTTTATTTTTTAGAAAATGTTAAAAAAAAATCATCCAGATATTAAGTAATTATTAGATGAACAAAATTAAGTAAAAAAAAAGTCATAATTACCTGCAATAATAGGAAAATGAAAGGAAAATAGCTACAAAAATTAATAACAGCTATCAAATTGGGTACCCAAGTTGGTTAATTTCTTATCATAATTAGCTATTTTACCTCCAAGGAAGGAAAAGTGTTAATCAATCTGAACCGAACCTAATAAATTGTAGATTTTGGAAAATTAACTACTGCTAATTATACATACGATTTGGTGTACCGTGTAAATACTGGTAGCTTATATTGTATATTTTATCATAATAATAATGAATCCGTCTTAACCGAAAACTAGTAGTGACTCTTGCACTAATGGCTCCATTATTTGCCATGATAAGGCCATAGTTACACAGAATCTGAGAACATTTTAAATGGCCAACAATCATGGTTAAAAAGATACAGCTCTATGACAGATAGACGGACACACAGACACCACCTTTTGCTTATGGAACTCTAAAAAATTAGCAAGTGTTATTGAAAGCGTCAATATAATACCTGTTACTACAAACAGTACCTGGCGACCGAGCTCTGCTCGGGTGAAAATAGAGAAAACGAATTTTCCCAGATATGAGACCTAGCTAGATCGATTTTTCACCCCCGTAAACCCCTATATTTCAACTTTCTTCGAAATCGTTAGAGCCGTTTTCGGGAACGTGATTACAAATATCTTCGCTCGGCATCTAATACCGCGAATGTGACATTTTTAACGAAAATCAGATTTTTGTCTTATTTCATTCTACACGTTCAAATAAGTGATCCTGCATTTAAAAAAAAAACTTAAAAATGTCACATTCGCGGTACCTATTGGATGCCGAGCGACGATATGTTTTTCTATTCATGATTTTCGTAAGCGTTTTTTTTTTTTCATCGAATTACAAGTATGTTTGATAAGCAACGTCCTTCGATTATCCACGCAAATATTAAATAATATTGTACCTATATATCATCGGTCGGAATGAGTCTAATTTCGATACTCAAGGCTATACAGGGAGTTATTAGGTACTGAAATTAATTGGAGGTCAAATAGACACCTCATTTTGATTTAGAAATCACAGCAATTGCGAAATAATGGTATTTCTCTTGATTTAACCCCAACTTAAATGTTGAGTTCGACAAGTGACAAACAAAGTGCTTTTACAAATAACTAAAAATGCTGTTTAGGTTTTCTCCAAAACATGGGGTTTTTTTGGACTTCTTTACTGTCGCAATTTCGACCTTAAATTCTCATGTCATAGGTTCATTCTGTATAATATAAGTCACTTTAGAAAATAGAGCGATACACGGTTGGGATTAAAAAACATGATTTGATTAAAAATCAAATACAATTTTGCATCAAGAAATTTCATTCTTACAAACATTTAGAAATTAATTTTAGTTATGATAATTGGCACTTGTGTAAATTGCAAATTTTAATGGGTATTTCGGCTATTATTTTTTCATGCAACCTCGTGAGCACTCTCTATGGTATACACCCTGGCAGGGACTCACAACCATGGATTCAGTACATGATTCTGAACCACCACGCGTTGAATTTTTTTGTCAGTTATTTAAAAAAAAACAGCTGTCAATACAGTGTATTTTTCCTATAAAAATCACATCATTTACTTTTCGCGTCAATCACACTATATGTATGCATGATTGCCACCGTCTTTAGAAGTAATTTCAATAAGCGTCCGCGCGACAACAATATTTAGATGATAAATTCGCTATATTTTTAGTACCATTTTTTTTATTTTATTCGCACATTTCCGTAAAATCAAGCTCGAACTAGCAACATAACATAACCAATTCTTTCAAGAATGTGCATAAGACCTGAAAGAAAAAAAAACTGAAATCACTTCAATGTTACCTGGATCATTGTGTGAGTGGGGGACTATAAAAACTTTCAGCTTATTCTTCTGGCTCCATTGATCTTCTTGGTACTCTATTTCCCAACCTTGCTTCCATACTCCGCCGTCTTGATCGTCAAATAATATTCGGTCATACATTGAGAGCATCTGTAACAAATTATTATTTTAATAAATCAGATATTTTAATTGTTAATATAAAAGTAAATTCTCAAGCAGAGACATGGCCGAAAGACTAATGAAAACGTAGGTCAGTTGTTCTAAGGCCAGTAGGAGGCTACACTAGTTGTTTTTTTGAAGTAAAAACTTCTTTAGCATCGTTGTGATTTGAAACTCGATGAAACGAAAAAGCGACAGTAAATAGAGACAGACACAAATTCATAAGATTTAACGTGGGAGAAAATGAGATAGGAAGCATTATACAGTGTTTCTTATGTTCGTGGTTCTCTTTGTGTTCTGCTTCGTACCCCCTCCACTCATTCTCATTATCTTGAATTGAAGCCAAAATTTTTGAAGGTTTCACTTCTACCACGTGTGAATTGCACACGTTTTTGTTTTTTTTTCTCTCTTTTTAACTTTGGACATCATATCACTGACATTGGTGAAGGAAAACACCATGAGGAAACCTGGACTTGAATTAATACAGAATGTCAGGGACATCGACGTGCAAACTGTTATCATGAATTCAGCAAATACATGATTCTAGACCCCTGCAGCCCAAACGAAGAAATTTTTCGCCGGTTGTTTAAAAAAACAGCTCTTTGATATAAAAGTGCAATATCTATAGCATATATGGGCAACGACCGGCCCGCCTCGGCTTTTGACCCGGCCCGCGAGACATTTTGAAATGCCGCGCTGAAAAAATTCGCGTAAAAAATTAAGGTAAATTTTGGTACTAACAAGTTTTCGCGAAAATCTAAATTTGCATTTGCATTTGTATGGAAAAGAAACTACTTCAGCAGTAGTTTCTTTAAAAATATTATAAGTATGGAGAGCTTATCCATACTTTTTTATTTTTTATATTATAGAAGAAAAAGTAACTCTATCTGTCACCTTTTCACACTTAAGGTGGAACTAGTCGATTTGTTTTCCATACAAATTTCGGGGGGTTTTACTCCACTGTTTGACATCGTACATCCAAAGTTAAAAATGATATCGTCTTGTCTCATTATTAATTTTGTCTGTACGGAAACTGAATGGTAAACTAAAAAGCCATCAAAAAGTTAGGAGCCCACAAAGATTCGTTTTTCTACATTGACATATATATTACTGCGTAAGGACTGGGTGGACCGCATGTTACAATGACGCCTCGAACGTGGTCCCAAAATGGTCTTCCCTATAGCGAAGTAAACTAGAACGCGTTCGGCTGTCTTCGGGAGCGGTCGTAAATTTTACAAGCAAAAATGCCAAGTTGTGTCGTGAAGGGTTGCGTGAACTACGACAAAAAGCACAATAAAATAAATGATAACATTTCATATCACCGGTAAGTTAAAAAAAGTTGTTATATCAACTTTTAACATTATTTAAAACAATTTTTTTCTTATTTGTCTCAACGTTTGGCAAAGACGACGCGAAGGCGCGTAAAAGTGAGACAGAACTTTGTAGCGGCGCGCGTTTTAGCCGATGAAATGAAAAGATTTAATAATTAATATTATACTTATTGTACTTATTTTTCTTCATAGAGGAATTGAGGATGGAATTACAAACTGTTACTTTTTATTAAGATTTGATTAACTGCACGTTGGTATCATCTTGCGATACAACGTAGCAGAGTCTCACTTTTGCTTGTTTTTAACAATTTAAACATATTTATTTACTTTGAAAGTATAACATTATTTACATATTTGTAATGTGCTCGTCAAGACCTTTCTTTTGGTACCAAACATGTCATGATAATCTAATTTTAATTTTTTTCGAGGTTAGATATTTACGTGTAAAATCCACCATATTAAATTTAGGGAAAATTTATATAGCCTATGTCACCCGGACTATTATTACAAATCTATTGATACCTCATTCATCAAAATCGGTTCAGTAGTTTAGGCGCTACGGTGGAACACACGTAAAAGCAAACATATAAACATACAAACATACATACATAGACTGCTAAAATCATAACCCTTCCTTTTGGCTTTGCCGTAGTCGGGTAAAAATAAAAGGTTTTTTATTTCTTTGTACCTCAAATATACCCGCTCTTACAAGGTTACGTCTAGGAGCAGACCACGCCGATTGACATCGTAGTTCATAGTAGTTCTAATAGATGGCGTTAGTGTTTCTGTATGGCGACTGCGTCCAACAAACGTTCGGACGACCGTATCTTTACTATTTAAATCAATGTTTTTCTAGCTAATTTTTACGCAACATTAGGAGTAGTAATAAGTGTAAAATCTCCAAAACAAAGTCTGTAATTGATTTATGCAGTGGTTTTTTTCATAAAACTCGATTTTCCAAAGAAGTTTTCGTAATTTTTTACGCGCTCGTTTTACAAAAATATTTCGGAACGGTGTTTGTGTGCGTGCGAACTAGACGTGCATTTAGACTACCGTCTAACTACTTATCACTGATACTATTTCTGTCGGACAAGATGCCAGTTGAGACAGCGTGCTTTTTGACTATGCCACCAGTGAGTTTGAGCCCGCGACTAGTTCAACCTTAACCACTGAACCGATTATTATGAAATTTAACAGATAGATAGCTTGGGACCTCGAGAAGGACATAGGCTACTTTTCATCTTGGATATTTGTATTAAAAATTATGAAATAAAAAATACTAGCAGACAAAGTCACGGTTAGCAGCTAGTAGGAACAAAAAAAAATCCACTGTTTAGTAGATAGGATCATTTTTTTTTTTCATCATTAAATAGAAGAAGAATATCATTATTGATTTCTTTTTTCTTAAATATTCATCACAGCTGAAATGTTTTACAGAAATGTTTATGCAGCTGTTATAAAACCATTTCATTAGACACAGTACCTGTATATCCGTTTTTGGTATGGTTTGTTTTTGTATAGGACATGATGACATATTGAATGTAATGCGCATCTTCGGTGGTTCATCTCCGACTGCCTTGAATTCCTTGACCTTAGGAGGCTCCTTGTAAACCACGTCTTTAGGCCTCTTCTGAGGAGGGTGGTACTCTTGAGACTGTTCAACAATCTGGTCCACAGCAGATTTAATCTCATCAACCACAACGTGATGTTGGTTCAACTCATTCTCTATGTGACGCAGCTTTGATTCAAAAGATGACCATTTAGTCTGAAAAAATATTACATTTTATTTTATCTAGAATGCATTTTTTGGGGTACTTATATTGTTTTATTATATAAATATTATGAGCCAATTTTTCATTAGTCTTATAACTTATATCCCCCCTCAAAAAATTTGCCCCCCAAATAAATAGGTAAGGTGAGAATGGTAAGATATTTAAAAAAATATGTATTAAGAATTATTTATGTAATAAAAGGAAGTAAATAAGGTAACTGAACCGTGTGAGGTAAGTAATAAAATGTCTTACAATAACAGTACATTTGTTTATTCATACATACTGACTCGCGACTCCCTTATCAATTTGGTATGTTAATTATTATTCATTTTGTACAGTCCAATGCTAACTTTATTGCAGCTCTGAATATGAGGCAAGTAGCTATTAACAAATTCATGTGACTGCTGGGGTGAGGGGTGGGGTACTGCACAGCAAGTAGCGCACTTCAGAACTGCCATAAAGTTTGAAGCGCACTGTACAAATACACACTTCATTTTGTAGAACCAAAAATTCTGTATGAAGGAAAAAGTGCTTTTATGACCTGACTGATTGAATAAAATTAATTTAATTGGAAGAAGTGAGACCAAATGAATTGAAATTGGGTACACTTGAGCAAATATATTTCACAGAATTAATTTAGCTTTCCATCAGGCCAGAGCGAAGTCAGGAGTGGGCCCAATTAAATAATAAAAAACAACAGTTTAAAGGACTAGAAAAGGTTGAGGGTAACCTGAATATAGAAGTATTTTATTAGAGGTCCCTAACATTTTAAAACTTAAAATAACTCATAAAGAAACTTACTGAGGATCTGAGTTCAACCTATTTGAAATGAAAGATAGACCAATGTAATAGGTAGCAGACACACAGCGAAACTTACAGGACAGATGTAAGAATATAATAGTTTCAGAAAAATTTATTATTTTCATACTTACATCAAGATCTTGCACTGCTGGTTTTATACTAGGCAACTTGAAACTCAAATCTGTCACCACGTACAATATAAAAATAAATGCAATTATGCATGTTGTCCAAAATACAGCCGACAATCTTCTGATCCTCATATTGGAAACTAATAAATAAAAAAACAACTTTATCACTTGCTTACAACGCATTCTACAATAATTATTAACAAATAGTGTACAAGTTTGTCTTCGAAACTAAAAGTAGGATTCAGATATTAATTGAAAAGCCTTCAGTAACACGCATGCTGTTGAAAATCGGCAAAACATAAAACTGAACACAAGTACAAACACATACAACCATTAGGCGTCTACGTAACTACTGGTTTCGAAAATGCCGGTTTGTAATTTTCTGATAACACTTAGCAAAAGTATTTAATTACCTTGATATCACAGTTCTAGTTTAGGCTATTTTTATTATTATAGGACACGAATACATAATTTTTTATCGCTTACAATTAGGTATATCTTGCACCTATTTGTTATGTGGTCTGACGTTAATGACGTTTCAATGTTGATAGGTAATTTCGGGGTTGACCCTTACCGTATGTAGAATACCAGTAAATGTTCTATTAATTTCAATAAAAATTAAATGAATTATGTGTTCATAAAATAAAAATTGCTAATAGAAAATGAGACTTCCTGATACTTTTTTACCATAAGACAAACTCAAATTTTATCTAAAAACATTCAAGTTTTTCAAGCTCATAACTCAAAAAAACTCCCACAATAAAAAAAAAAATTATACAACTGGCGACACACCTGGCATCCCTGTCAAAGCCTGTCAACGTCTCACTCAACGTCATTTCATAATTTAGAGGTCGATTTTATCACAGAATATTCTCTAATGGATTTACGGTTAATTTTTCAATTTTTTTATTGTCGGCGATTTGTGTCATATTTATCCTATGGTCAAGAGGGTCATGGCCTAGGGGGTAACAGACTAAGCAAATAAGGCAGGTTGCCACCCTACGCAGTGTGCCTTTCTTGACACAAGCACTAGGTACTCGCCCCACAGCTAAAAATACATAATCTCGTATGCATGAGGTTAAAAACTGAAAGCAACGAACAGATGGCAGCACAATTGTACGTCTTTATACCGCCTTTGTTGTGTTTATGCTTACTTTTGTGTCGATTATAAATTATAAGAAAAACTAGATAAATATGTATGAGACTTGGAGTGTAGCACTATTAAAAGACGAGCTAAGTACAGGGGAAACGTCTACCACTGGTAAATAGCAGCTTTCGTGGAAAAGTCAATTAATTATGAACGTTTTATATTTTATAGGTTATTTTGTGTTTGTTGACTTTATGTTCGGTTTTTGTTAAAGGCTGGAGACGTATGTACGATAGGAGTAACCTGATCAGAGTTAAAAATCAACTCGGGCATAATTTTCCTTGCTGAAAGACCTCAGATATAACCCTGATCTGATACGATAATATTAACACACACATACTACTAATCAACTACTTCTGTAATTGCTAATTACAGACCAGTAGCCTTAATTCCGGTATTGTCCAAAGTAGTAGAGAAGCTAATCTACGAATTACTTAACAATTTCTTATCTAAATATGACATTTTGTGCAATGAACAGAAAGGTTTTAGAAAAAACAAAAGCATTAATTCAGCTATTTTCGAGTTATTCAATGTTATCGTAAAAAACGTAGATAGCAAAGTACCTATTTGCGCAATCTTCACAGACATGACGAAAGCTTTTGATTGCGTCGATCACGACATTCTACTAAACAAATTAAGCGTTTATGGAATAAGGGGAAATGTACTACAACTTATTAAATCATACCTTAGCGATCGTAAACAGTACACGGAAATAACTAGAATTTGCCCTAAGACGAAAAGTGAAAGAAAATACCGATCCAAAGGACGAACAATAAAATATGGTGTACCACAGGGCAGCGTACTTGGCCCACCTCTTTTCTTAATTTATATCAACGATTTGCCACGTCATGTTGATAACCCAATGGTATTATTTGCCGATGACAGCACCGCGTTAGTAAAATGTAAACATCCGGATAGCTATGCACAGGACATTAACAAGACCCTGAAAGATGTCGTACATTGGCTTGAAAAAAACAACTTAGTGATAAACTTACAAAAAACTAATATAATGCACTTCCATCAACGCACAATTTTAAAAGAAGTACCTATCTGTAGACTACAACAAGCAAAAAATTAACCAAGTTAAAGTAACAAAATTTTTGGGGATTTACATTGATAGACAACTGAATTGGCAACCACAAGCAGAGGAAATTTGCAAAAGGATGAATACATCGGCATATGTCCTTTCAAAGTTGTCCAAAAAAGTTGACATTCAAACAATATTGGTAGCTTATCATGGTCTGGTTGCATCAGTTCTAAGATTTGGTATTATTTTCTGGGGAATTGCAGCTCAAGAGAATGCATATTCAAGGCGCAAAAACGTTGCATTAGAGCGATGTGTGGTTTGAAAACCACAGACAGTTGTGAACCAAAGTTTAAGTCCCTAAATGTGCTTACATTTCCATCTTTGTATATTCTGAAAATGGCCTTATTTGTAAAGACCAATAAAAACCTATTTCCCACGATGTCAGAAACTAGAAAACGACCTATCAGAAACCAATACAAAAATTTATTACAAATCGAGTCCTGTAACACAGCTCTATTGAGAAAAAGTGTTATTTGTATGGGTCCTACTATATACAATACATTGCCAGATGTAATGAAAAATGATACAATTAAAAACTATAAAAAGAAATTAGTGGCCTTCCTAATAGAAAAATGTTATTATTCGATCAATGATTTTTTAATGGACAAAACTTGTTAATCAACATGGGACCTAATGTACACTTATTTTTAAATTTTATTCTATAATAACTAATAACATTTTAATTTGACATTTCCAATATTAATTAATGTATGTATAATTGTAATAATTCTAATTGTGACATTTTAATTTGTAATTTATTTTTTAAATAGCTTCATAAGAATGTTTATAATTTTTGCGTGCCTATTTCCAGGCAGAATGTACATGGCTCACTCCTATCTACTCCACCTGTATTTTATTTAACCAACATTCATTGCAAATAAATGATTGATTGATTGATTGATACTTTACTATAATTTATACAATATCACATCACAAGTGCCTGTATCCCCATTGTTCTGAATCTTCTATGCATTTCATCATCGTCATTCATCATTCTGTACTGTACTGTTTGAATGGTAAAAAGAAAATCTAACCAGTCCGCGCCGTAGTGTTATATCACATGAGCTCACTTTGATCGCTATTGCATTTTAAACTCTCATAATTATTCATAAGCTTTTATGCATAAGTCGACAAAGTAACTTCAAAAGCATCTTTATGGACTGTATGAATGGGAAAAACAATAATCTAACTATGCTTAGGTCGGCAACCAAACTTGTATATCTGTAGTTCTGTAGGTAGAAATATGTATGGTCAAAAGAAAATCTATTGTATCCGAGGTGAAGGAACATTTTCGAGCTCGGTTCTCTCGCTTCCACATATTTATGATTCTTTTTGTAATGTCAGCTCCACACTATCGGCTAACAGTCCAACTGTTCGCCCAATCTTCCACGTATAGAGAGATAGTTCGTCCATGTTTGACGATGTTGGACAGTCTGTTTTCATCGATCGTGAGTTGGGACAGACTGGAGTCATGTTGGAGTGTTGGACGATAGTATGGAGCCGCCGCGCCGAGCCGGCATAAAATTCTACCAAGCACTACGAAGATTTTTCCTTCATTTTTGTTATGCAAACCATATTGGTCCAGCGTAATACAACACATTCAACACTATCACAATTTGTTTCGATTTGAAACAGATTGCTAATCCATTGGTTTATAAGTTGGAAAAAAAATGTGCGCAACAACGTAAATAACGCAATGAATGTTGTTGAACTGTCAAAATGAAACAAATTTGCCAAAATTGTTTACGAAAATAAGTTACGCAATTAGGGTACAGGACGGCAAACCATGGTCCGGGTGAACCGGGTGCCAAATCATAAAATACGCCACTGACGGCGACTGACTATCTACTTCGCAGACCGGCGCGGCAGACAGATAACTTAATAAGATATAGCTAATAATATCATATAATAAAAATTGGAACAAACACTAAATGTTGACGAGATCGGCCGCACGATCAGCACGCCCACCACCTCCGGACTCTTCGCTCAGCTCCGCCTCGCCGCCGCCGGTACCCAGCCCCACTGTGAGCGCTGTGACGACACCGGCCGCGGTAGTTGCGTCGAGCTCGAGCGACGAGTATTTCTCCCCGCCGACGTCGCCAACACCTGTACGTCGGCAGGGGAGAGGCCGGCCACCGAAGAGCTTGGGACTTAGGGGCCAACCGGCCCCGAGCCGGGTCCCCGCTGCCGGTGGTTGTGTGCAGCGCATGAGATGGACTCAGTCAATGAACGAGAACGTCATGCGCGCATATTACGGGTCTACAGAGGGAGGAATTAACCTCACTGCGTACCGTGCTAGGATGCTGTCTCTGTTCCAGGAACTAGAGCCAACCGTCAACGTCTCGGCCCAACGACTGTCGGATCAGGTGCGTGTCATCCAACGCAATCATAGGTTGGACGATGCTGCACTTGACAGGCTGCGCTCAGAGGTACTGAGTAACCATATCGTCTCAACTCGGACACAAACCGCGGCAGAAGCGTCAAATATTGATGCAATCCTGCCGCAGTTCAATCATGGTGTTGAAGAGGAGGATGATAGGGTTGCCACAGTAAGTAGCCAGTGTAACGACCGATTGAGGAGCGCACTGGAGGATGCGTTTCGCGAGTATAGGTACACTCCGACCGAACTTAAGCCCCGATTACCACGCCTACCCATGCACAAAAAAAATAGGGCGCTGGTGTGTGCCCTGGATTCGCAGCTTACGAATTTTTTCGAGAGCAGCGAGGATCTCATTGATACACACTCGATCCTGTATTGCGCGGCTGTTGCGGCATGTCGTTTAGCTAACGTCAAGTTTCCAAACTGCGACGGAGCTACTCGACCCAAACCAGCCGTACCAGCCTGGCAGTGCAGAATCGAGCGACGTATCGATGGGGCCAGGGCACTCATCGGCAAACTATACTGCTTCAGGGAGGGAAATACACGACCACGAGTGATGCGCTTTGTAAGGCAGGCATTCTCGGGGACTGGAATCAGTCCTCAAGAATACATGTCCCGTGTCACAGAGCGCATCGACTTCCTGAAGCAGAAAGTTTGTGCATGGGCGAGCCGTATTCGGCGGTATAAGCGGCGGGTTGATCGATACACGCAGAATCGCATGTTCCAGAGCGATGAGAGGTGGGTATATAGAGCTTGGGAGCGACCTGAACAAAATGTGACAGATGTGTGCCGCCCGGATGATGCTGCCACGAGTGCATTCTGGCGCAGCATCTGGTCGGTGCCCGTCTGTCACATTGAGGCTGGCTGGATGCAGGATGTCGAGCGAGTGTGTGAAACCATACCAGAAATGGAAGCTGTACTAATCACGCCATTAGACGTATCCAGAGCAGTCCGTCCGTTACCGAATTGGAAATCACCGGGACCGGACGGACTGCACAACTTTTGGTTAAAATGGCTGAGTAGTTCGCACACTCGCCTGGCATCTCAATTTCAGTCATCCCTAGAGACTGGGTCGCTACCGCAGTTTCTAACAACAGGCGTTACTCACCTGCTCTATAAGTCAGGTAGTCCCGCGGAACCCAAGAATTATAGACCGATCACATGTTTATCGACAGTCTATAAACTTCTTACATCCATTTTGAGAACGAAAATTAACACACACATTGACAGTAATTCAATCATGTCAGCCTCTCAAAATGGATGTAGGAACGGGTCCCGCGGTACTAAGGAGCTTCTCCTCATAGACATGGCCATAAGCCAACAGGTTCGTCGATCTCGCAAGGACCTGTCGACATGCTGGATAGACTATAAGAAGGCCTACGACTCGGTGCCACATACATGGCTTATGAAGGTGCTGGAGCTGTACAAGATAGATGCAACTCTGCGCACCTTCCTGATGTCGTGTATGGGGCAATGGAGGACGGTCCTTCGCTACCCAGGATGTCGACAGATCCAGAAGAATGACGAGCCTGTATGGATTAAACGGGGAATATTTCAGGGCGACAGTTTAAGTCCACTTTGGTTTTGCTTAGCCCTGAACCCTCTAAGCACACTGCTGGAGGATTCAGGTCTAGGCTATAGGTTGAGGAGAGGAGGTCAGGTCATATCTCACCTCCTATACATGGATGACTTGAAACTGTTTGCCCCCAACAAATTGCGACTGATGGAGCTACTGAAGGTAACTGAAACATTCAGTGGCGCCATCAGTATGGAATTTGGTGTGGACAAATGTGCAGTCATGCATGTAAAGCGAGGGGAGATTATGGAATCCGAGGGGACCCAACTCTCGGACTCCATACACCTTAGATCCCTCTCCTCAACCGAAAGCTATATGTATTTGGGTATGTCGGAAGCGTTAGGCATCAACGTTGCTGACATGAAGCAATCGTTGAAGGAGCGCTTCTTTGGTCGCCTGAAAAAGGTATTAAATAGTCTTCTTTCAGGCGGAAACAAGGTGCGCGCCTTCAACGGTTGGGTCATGCCGGTTTTGATGTACTCTTTCGGCATACTCAAATGGACTCAGACCGAACTCGACGCCCTGGACAGGAGGGTCCGTACACTCCTGACCGCAAACCGGATGCATCACCCACGTTCATCGGTGATGAGACTGTACATCCCGCGGAAGTGCGGGGGTCGAGGCTTTTTAAATGTGAAGACCCTCCACAACCGCGAGGTGTGCAGCCTCAGGGAATACTTTCTTAAAGCCGATGTGGGCATGCACCGTGATGTGGTCGCAGTGGACAACGGGCTCACCCCGCTCTTCATGGCTAAAGAGAACTGGCACAAACCTGTAGTACTTACTACAGATGACCGCAAGGAGGTATGGCAAAGCAAGGCGCTTCACGGGCGCTTCTATCGGGCTCTTCATGAGCCCGGTGTAGATTTCTTAGCGTCCGTATCCTGGCTACGTTTCGGTGACCTTTTCGGGGAAACCGAAGGTTTCGTCTGTGCAATTATGGACGAAGTTATCTTGACGAATAACTACCTACATATTATGAAGGACGGTACGGTTGACGTGTGTCGGGCATGCCATCGTCCGGGTGAGTCCATCAGACATATTATCTCTGGTTGCTCGCGTCTAGCTAACGGCGAGTACTTGCACAGACATAACCAAGTGGCTAGGATTATTCACCAGCAACTTGCTTTGAAATATAAACTTGTGGACTCTGAGGTACCGTATTACAAGTATGTGCCCGACCCAGTTCTCGAAAATGACCATGTCACGTTGTACTGGGATCGGTCTATCATTACTGACAGGACTATTGTAGCAAATAAGCCTGATATAGTAGTGATAGATCGATTAGCGCGCCGCGCAATGATAATCGATGTTACCATTCCACATGACGAGAACCTCGTGAAAGCTGAGAAAGAGAAACAAATAAAATATCTCGACTTAGCACACGAGGTTGTTGACATGTGGAATGTGAGCTCGGCTATCATTGTGCCGATTGTCGTTACGGCTAATGGCCTGATGGCCGAAAGCCTCGACCAACATCTCTCGAGGCTTTCGTTAGGCGGTTGGATCAAGCGCCTGATTCAGAAGGCAGTACTCCTCGATACGGCCCGCATTGTGAGGAGGTTCCTGTCTCTGCAGCCCTAACCACCGGTAGCTTGGACCCTGCTCCCGACATTGGCGGACATCTATTTTTTTATATTTTTAAATGTTTTTTTAAATTCTTTTATTTTAAGAAATATTTAAAAATGTAGCTTAATAAGAACCAAAGTGAATAAACGAAATCATATAATAACAGCTCCTACAAAACGAATGCGCAACTTGTTGTTTTAGAAGCTGAAGAGTAAAATAATAAGTAAATTGAGACATGACCGCAAAGATTGTATCTTCTTTTTTCACTGGATTTGAAAAAGTAAGAATATATAATTTTTCAAGGAGCGTATCCGAACGGAGCTACGAGCCTTGTTATCGATTTTTGTAGAAACGTCAAACTAATTTGTTTGTGTGTGAAAGATGGCGTCAAAGGAGTCCCTGGACGTGAGTATTAATTATTTTCTTTGGATTTAAACACCTGTTTGGGGTTTAATTTAATTAAACTTACATTCAACATACTAGGCAATGTAGTTTACGGCAATTTATATCGGAATACTCGTTTTAAAAAGAACAAATAACTCAAGAAGGCCACGCCCCAGCCGTTGGTTTCGTTTTTGATTTGTATTTCTACGATTTCAACAAGATTTTGAATTAAAAGTTATGCAAAACGCATTTATTAAGAGCATGGTTCTTTTGATATACTTATTTCAGTAAAAGCCTGTATTTTTAAGATTATTTTTATTCATGATTAACTCGCATAGTTAATTAGGTACTTATGCAAAAGAATAACAAATACCGGCAAGCGGCAAAACAATTGTCTGGATATTTTGCTGATACATTACATTTTACACAAGTAACCAATAGTTATTTTTTTATATATTATTATCACATCATAAGAAAAATCTGACTGCAAGGTATTATAAATTGTTAAGGCAGATAGTTGTATCTTCAGCATCATAAGCTATAATCCAGGAACTTTAATTTGAAATAAGGTTCAATTAGTTTGATCGGGACACTAACATCATCGCAAGACAACGGGTGCGAAAAATATATACTTACACAATTTCATACAAATGGTACCAGGTTGGTATCAACGATAGTCATTAAATCAAGAAAATTGTTAGTTCAATACATGCATTTATTTCTTATTACTCTTCTTCCTTAATACTCATCTTCATATCTCTGGATTATAAAAAATCTCAATTATCAACTTATTTGTGACATAATTTAGTCCACTAGGACACAATGTGGAAATCACAGGATCACTGTGAACCTTTATGACTTTGAAATCACATTCGCATTGTATTAAAGCTCTTTCATCAAGTCTTGAGTAAAAAAAAGAATAGGATACCAAGATGTAACCAAGTGAATGCTTGCTCGAGCAAGTGTGCACTATCGCTAACTGCAGCAGCGCCTACTATCTGGTAAAATAGAGATCAAACACAATAGAATTTGATCAGTAGATTAGGTACCAATGTCTTGCATCCCTATTTGTATTACAGAACTGTATTCACAATCACTTTCTGTAAAATAAGACTTATTTGATTGTTATCCACTAAAGTTAAGTACCTAATGTATTGTATTGCATAGTTTTTGCTTATCAATAACTGATGGATAAATAATCAATGACACGGTTATTGGAACAAAAAAAATGATTAAATTAATTTATTAAAGGTTGACTGGTTATTGTAATATGAAGTAGAAGAAGGTAACCAACTATACAATAACCTTTCAACTGTCGTTAATGAGACACAATAGAATTTTAATTGTTATTCACCTCAATGAGGCGTCGTAACAGATGATGAGATAATTGGAAGGCATTCAATTTCATTAGGAATTCCAATTGTAAGTTTAATATATTTTGAAACTTTTAACCAGTAAAATACAACATAGTTATACAAAATAAGGGGTACTACTGCTAATAAATAAGATCAGAAATACAAATCACTTTTGTTGATAATTATATTGAAATTTTTTGTGTAAGTAAAACAATGTTGCTGGTACAAAATATAATTATTAGATAATGTTTTTTTTTTTTTTTTGAGATGTTTGAGTGCTTGAATGTTTAATGCTAGATCTTCATCTTCATGGGTGTGGCTATTACATAAGTTTGCATCTAGTCCTTTGGGACTGACAAATAAGTGCTTGCCACACAATTATTTAGGAACAAATTAGAAAACATCAGGCCCTTACAGCTAACATAAATTAATCTTTGAATACAGAAAAATATATTAACAATGTAGTCAAAGTTCTATCTTTGTGGTCCAAAACTGGTAATCAGTTCCTCTCTATGCAATTATTTTCAATAAGCTTACCTTATAGACCGACCCACACTGTGACATTTTTGTCGTTGTACAAAAGCAGCCCACTTCATGTATCCAATGACTACTAAAGATTCATTTAAAAAATATATATATACACCGTGACATTTTAGTCGTCTTACAAAGGGCCACTCAATGTACCCGACATAAAATATTCTAGGAGAAATTAAAAAATTGTTACTATATACAGGATGTTTGGCTGAACGTTGAACGTACGAAAATGGTGGATAGGTGGGGTCATCTGCTACTTACTCAGCCCTAATTTATTTGGCCCTGGCGCACTGGTTTTTTTTTTTTTTTGCTTTCTTCGAGTTTCACAACTTTCTTAACTTTAAAGTGTAATTTTTATTTAAAAAATGGGTAAAACAGGCATTTTTTTTTTAAATCTTTAATATTGGCAGATTCTTAAAACAGAAAGATGTAAAAAATACTTAAATCCTAATTTCAACCCGCATTAAAAAAATTATCCAGGGGGCCAGGGCCAAATAAATTAGGGCTGAGTAAGTAGCAGATGACCCCACCTATCCATTTTCGTATGTTCAACGTTCTGCCAAACACCCTGTGTAAATATTTTTTTAAACCGAAACTACCGAGCCTAAAATTTTGAAAACAATGCATAGAATGGTTCTTTACCCATAGATTACAGGAAAATCTACAAGAAGTCTATCTATGGTCTTAAAATAACATGGCAAATCTCTCAATATTATGCGTACAAACTTACATTTGCAGTTGGAATGTATGGGAGAACATGTATTTCAACTACAATGTTATGTTTGTATTTGGGATAAATTCATCCTAAGGTCTATCCTTCATTGTGCGTAGTCCGACACGCACTTGGCCGGTTTTTTGTTCTTCCATCCCACCAATTTGATGAAACATCGCAAAAGTGCGACAGTGCAGCCTTGCGTGGTGTTTAACGCGGTTCGATAACGGCCGCCTCGCCAATTGAACGCATCCGCATTTGTGTCAAAGGACACAGCACGCGCTCCAAGACGAGCTCATCTTCATGCAAGGTTACCAACACATCCGTAGGCGAAATACTCCACGGGATACCCACGTACGCTAGCTTTTATAGCGGAAAAATACAGGCCAAATTTGTATACTGCCCCAAATAATTCGGTTAATTGGCTCACGGTTGCCATGTAGGATGTACATAATTATTTTCCGTTGGTTAGTACATTACTCATCATCATCTGCCTAGCCTTTTCCCAACTATGTTGGGGTCGGCTTCCAGTCTAACCGGATGCAGCTGAATACCAGTATTTTACATGGAGCGACTGCCTATCTGACCTCCACAACCTATACATATCCCTATACCTATTACTATAATATTGTAATTGAATTTACTTTTCTGAAATCTAACGACACAAAACTGGCTTTTGACTTACGGTAGTGTGATTGGCCTTATATAATCAATTGTCAGAGCGAAAATTGCTTCTACCGTGACCGATTAGAATAAATCATTCATTCAATGGCTAGTACCTACTACGAGATTTGCAAATTGTAAAGTAAGGTTACTTCCTCATATGAATGAATTGTCGGACACACTCGGACACTAACCGGTAGGGATCGCCGGCTAACACATGAATAGTTGGCCTTCCACACCCGTCCAACATTGTGCCATTCGCATTATGGTTTATGAATGAGTACGCCTGAATAGTCCGTGCGTCTCATTTTTCAACATCATTAGCGGACGTACTCGCCTATTCAAAAGATTAATCCGCACATCGTGTTATGCCCAGTGCTACTGAAAATGTATTTTCGTGCCGGCGGCTACTTCCATTAACTTTATCTAATCCATTGTACTCCATTCCAGTTAGCACAAGTTTCCCCTGATTCCGAAAACTTTTCTCGCCCCACATATAACACACAACTCCACTCGTATCTTCTAGCGCCCGTAATAGGCAGTCGGCTGTGAAATTAGAAAACAGCCTTGCGAATATGGGGCACGTCAAAACGAAAACCCTTTTAGAGATAACTCGATTCAATTCGCAGTGATCTCCAGAGTAAATTCATTAGATGCAAACCCGATGGAGGCAGTGTGAATTGCACGTGTTTGGAGAATTTCCATTCATGTGATAAGAACGAGCAGATTGTTAATATTCTTGGCCCTTAAGTGTATGATGGCGAATCAGTTCGCTGACTACTTACGACGAATGTCATATATCACACTTGCAATCGTCTGAGAGATCGTCTACAACAGGCTAACTACACAGTGAGGCTAAGGTCCTGCACGATGCTGACGCAAGTAGCCGCACTTCCCGCAGGATGTCGGGAATGAGAGCGTGTCCTCATAACTCTTGCGCTGTCGTGGGTGGCGATCGCAGACGTTGTGTAACTCCTTGTTCTAATGAGGATATTATTCAGGAGTATCTGAACATTAGCAGAGAAACTGTCGCGCGCCTTTTGAGGCGCTTTAATTACACCGCTGTCGGCGGCTACCTCGTTAGTGCTCGACGAAACAACAGACAGATTGTGCCATTAATTAAATTCAATCATCTGTTGGTGTTAAATACTCTGTCATTCAATAGCGCACAATAGATTTGAGCCCGTAGGTAAATCTTGTAGTATTACTGTCAACTTAAATTCATAATGTTATTAATAGAAAACTTAGGCTGCCTGTCCACGGGAGCAGAGAAGAGAGGAGAGGAACGGAGATGTGCCAATATTTACCAATAGAATTTAAACTCCGCTCCGGAGTATAGATTCTAAATTCTTCTGGTTATTATCATCCTTAAGCGGTATCCAAATATCAAAGTTTTTGTATTTTATTTTAATGAATTCAAAGGCAGTCTCTTAAAAAGAATAAAACATTTGAGAACATGACATCCAAAAATTTATAAAACCAGTTTGGTCATTTGCATTATTTAACTTATCAATATTGGGTCCTAATTCCGTATTCAATGTGGTCACCACGCCAAAAAAGAGAAGGAAAGCTTGGCATTGTTCAGTAAATTGCGTTACTCGGCGAAATATTCGCTGCTTATTATTTTTTCGTACATTGCTTGAGGAGAATCCGGAGCGATGTCGACTTCAGAATCCCCAGCGAGGCGTGAATATTTATCTCGGTTCCAGGCCCGTCGAACATTGTTACTGGCAACATAATGACCGCCACTTTAGGGTGAAATCTCTTAGAGCGAGAATTTCCTTCGACCGAAGAACTTTTAATACTGAAGGTCACGCAGCTTAAGTTGTTAAATATTTCATAAGGGATTTTCGTAATTTGAAGTTAATACGAATATTTGAAGGGATGTCTGGGGCTCGGTTAGCAACAGACGTTTTGGGCTTATAGGTTTATTATTTTTTCAAGGCCAGGAAAGCACTGAAGCTGTTACGGGTGTGGTAACAGCTTGTATTTGTTACGTAAGGCTTGCGACGTATGTATCAGAACTTATAAATTTTGCAGAATTATAAAGGGGTAGAGGTTGCGTGCGGCTGCCTGGCCATGATAAGTTCGTTGACGACGAAGAATATTTTGCAAAATATATGGAGGCCGCTGCTAGGGAAATAGGTTCGTAATGGGGCGCACACAGCAGGTAGTGCTTCGTTATGATAGATAGGGATCTAGAAAAGCTGATAGTTATCGTTCGCTTAGCAACAAAGCTTACGTGGGCGAAGTTATTTTAATTTAATGGGAAATCTTTTAGATTCCATTCTCGATTATTTCTAAAACAATTTCTTAATTGAAGTTTTAGTGTTATCTAGTTCCGAGTCCGGCAGCCATAATTAACAAGGACAAAGTAATGCATTGCACGTAAACGTTGACACCTGCCCATTTTTTATTAAGTTTCTGTTTTCTAATTACTTATACCGTTAATAGGGCATCGTACCTACTTATACATATATAGGGTGACTGATAATTAGTGAATTTACTCATCATTATGAACAACTTTTACTATGGGACCAAACCTGAAATCGCGAAAAAATCTGCTGTTCCCTATAATTATGTTCGCATAACTCGTCAAAATGGGGAACAGCTGATTGTTTTTTCACGTTTGGTCCCATCATAGTAAAAGTTGTTCATAATGATGAGTCAAGCAGGGTTGGCACGATTAAATCATTTTGATTTAAATCAAATTAATTTTTCAATAAAATTCAATGATTTAATCAAATGTAATTAATTTTACTTTCTTTCACAGAAATCAACATAAAAAACAGATTTCGAAATTATATGTAGAGGAGGGTTTTTTACATTTGAAAAATAATCAATATCATTTACATAATTAAAATGCTTGAACAAAAAAACTAGTTAATCAGCATTTTCAATTCCCATTCGGTTTCTTAATTTATTAGGTAACTGCATGCGAAGTTTACAAAACACTAAACTTCGCATGCAATTACCTAAGTAATAAATTAAGAAACCGAAAAAATCGAAAATTGAAGTTTACATTCCCCTTTTCTTTGGCACCCAAGGTCACATTCCGTTTTACGCAAAAATTTTGAAACTGCAGGTTAAAACGAAAAAATCGTGTTTTTGAAGTGAAAACTTCTTTAGCATCGTTGTGATTTGAAACTCGATGAAACGAAAAAGCGACAGTAAAAAGAGACAGACACAAATTCATAAGATTTAACGTGGGAGAAAATGAGATAGGAAGCATTATACAGTGTTTCTTATGTTCGTGGTTCTCTTTGTGCTCTGCTTCGTACCCCCTCCACTCATTCTCATTATCTTGAATTGAAGCCAAAATTTTTGAAGGTTTCACTTCTACCACGTGTGAATTGCACACGTTTTTGTTTTTTTTTAAATCTTGTTTTTTTTTAATATGTTTTTTTCCAACCCTGGAGTAAAGTCACGTATTTAAGTATTGGTCACTAATTACCAATCACCTTATATAGTACACATAACAACCGATACCTTATTTTTACTTATAGCCAAATATGTATCTATACAGTTAGCATGTCAATAAGAAAAATACGGCCAACTTGCGTCGTAAAAGCACTTTTATGACTCAGTTTATCTAATATTTTCTCCTTTCTTCTTACTGCTTTGAGGTATCAGTAACTAACATTTACTGTTCGCTCAATATCTTCAAGGACTGAACCTTACCTATGTACCTACGTGAAGCAAGTTTCAAATCATTACTATTTCAAAGGCGCTGTTCGTGATGTGTCAACATTAACGAAGACGCAAGACTTTGTAAGAGTATTAAAAAGCTTATATATAACGATTCTCTGAACTAGTTAAGCCTTGAATGTACTTGAAACTTGAAGCTCATTTATCTAATGTTAGCGCATATGGCTTACATAATATAGGAAGAGACGTTACATCGAAAGATGACTCTGACTAATAAGCTCACATCTTCGGTAATAGACTTTTTTACTGGTTGATGATATCATTTTTCGCACTAAACCCTCTACGCCGGTTTTCGCAAGACCTCCGAGATAACATGTTTTGTAAAAGCATCTCATTTTACCTGAAATGACACCTTTTGTTAACGCTAAGATATCGTCTGCGGAAGTAACCGTATTTTCCAAAGTAATGGAGCTTTACATATCTTTCTAGAAGGTCAAAAGGATAAGACTAACATGAAGGAGGTGTAGTGAACAAAACACTACACGTCATATTCAGAATTTATTTCATAACTGTACATCTCAACAGTTTCTGTTATTGATTTTCTGAAAATGTCAGCAAAAACCTCTTAACTTTCAAACAGAACAAATGCTTTTACCGACAAAAAAAAAGGAACATCCAACATCGGTTTTTATTTTTGCTCTCTCGTATCCTTCCTTTACTTTGTAAAATGGCGAAGTCTTCATCTGCCCAGCTTGACTTTGTATAGGATTACAACGATAAAAGTCTTCTTCGGAAATATCTCAAAAGGTTTTTATTTCGTACAAGCGAGCTGAAGGAAAATAGATCGTATTTATTCAGACGATGGTCGCTTGTAACTTCAGAGCATTTATATCGATTATCTTGTCATATTGTATGAACAATAAAATTAGGGCACAGTTTTCTTTCTAAAATACTTGCTTTAATTATAAAGCAATTTACTTTTTAGTTCACTGGAATTTATCGACACCATCATACTTTGTTGTTACTATAGACAATCTTCTATAAAATCTTTAGCAAATTCAGAATGAGAATAATTATTGTTTTTGTTGTATCTGTCTTTATTAAGAAACTTCTCATCAATGCCAAAAAGTTTATGAGAAAAACATTAATACAATCTCTCAATATTTCACGCCATATCTTCAGTTCCACTTTACCGAACAAAGTGCGATTGGGTGTGTCTAATCCGATTTCTGTCACTCAAGCTATGTCAGGGCAAGATACTGTTCAACTTGGTCGGGTCCTTTGAGGAAACATTATCCATGACGACGAATTCACATTTGAGTCACAAAATACTAGTTTAAAAACTAGATCGGCAATCCATACAGAGCCGATTTAAATAAAGGCAACTTATTTCTGTAATGTAACAAAGCACACGCTACGGTTTTGCCGGGCAGTTAACTTGGTGCATTGGTCTATAAAGAGGTCGCTATCGATCCGGCCAGGTCGGGCTGCAAGTTTCATAACTTAGATGCACCGGCGCCAAATTGTTACCAATTTCTGTTTACGCGTTTCAAAAACTGAGCCTTACGAGTAAGCACATTTGAACTGTTTCAAACTTTTACGAGTGTAATTAATAATTATGACGAAAATTTGTTGTTGGGACTTGTTATCCTTGTTTAAGTTAAGGCGGGGATGATTCTGTTTTTTAGTTGTTGACCCATTTGTTTTTAGTCGTAATTTTTTGCATTTCTGCTATTTGTATCCGTCATTTGGATAGGTAGTTGTAAATTTACAATTGTTAGTTTTCCAGTTCCATTTCAGGATCGATAGCTTACGTAAAACGGAACCCATAACGAAGTCTGAATGATTCAGATTCTACTATCCATATTTCACATGAATACTGTTCCATAAAGGGGATGAAGGAACTGGTCATACGTCTACTAATGAGCAGTCGACCACTTCCGTTCCTGTAGCGGAGGAGTTCCTGGCAGCATGCCAGGAAAATACTAGTGTGAAGTATTAGTGGAAGTTAATCTTGAATTACGATACTAGTAATTCATTTATCGGATCTTGTTTTTAACAAGAGATTAGCTCCTGTACTCGTAGTAATTCCTCATGATACGGCGTAGTACACTACGATGCCGCTCGATGTCCTAGGCGCGCATGGAGACTAAATCGATAGGAGGGTTGTACTCGAGCGATTATATGGGATTGTGCGCAGATAGGAAGTTTGTTGGTCGGTCTATCTTGAATATTCTAGGTTGCATTACTGCCATTTCATGTCGGATAATTTTCTAAGCTTCTATGCTTTCGTTTACATAACTTCTTTAATTTCTGCGGTGTTGTTGTTAACCGATTTTTTGCCTAGCTCCGGAAAAGGATCTTGTTTATGATAAAAAAAAAGTCGGTTACTAGGAAAAACTGTAACAGGCAACCTTAAGACACACGGTAGTTATTACCTACCTTAGGAGATTCTAGAGCGCTCGTGTAGCGCGATCCACGTCACTCCTGACCTCTTAGGTGATTTACTGCAAATTGACTGTGTTCAGTGTCTGGCACGCGACATTATGCACTTAAGGAATAGAGGCGAAGTTTCATAAGAATATCAGCTGTCATGACGAAGCATACTTTACAAGAAATTTTACACAGAAAATCACTTGGTTATGGGATAGTAACAAATTGCTGGCCCCAACTCAATTCACCTGCCAAGCCAGGCGAAGATACTAAGCGAGTTTTCATTCAAGATGCAACTGAAGGAAAATAAAGAAGGAATTGTATTTTTCCGAATTACCATACGCCCTCGCCAATAAGTGTGCACAGACATCAATTCAATTTCCTTGCCACTTTAAAATGTGTTTCTAGTTCCTTTAAAATACGTTAAAATAGGTCACCTTTTTCACCAGATCAATAAGTCGAATGAGATGGATCGTAGACTGCCACAACTCCCTAACGATTACACGACGCAGTTGACATTTCATCTAGTATTGTCGATGATTTAAAGGGAGTTATACAGGGTTACTGGTAACTCGACGTATTCCTTGCAGGAAGTCATAGTAGGGTTAAAATGCAACAAATTAAGCCACCAAATGTTCTACCGAAAATCAGTAGTTTTGAATTAGTTAAGAGTTTTAGTTTTTTTATGAAAAATCCCAGATTAAATCATTTGAAACCAATTTAAAAATGATTTACGGCGCGACTGTACTGAAATTTAAGTTATTATCATAGTTGACGCCGTAGCAGACCTTTGTTAATAATTAAAAGTTCAATAATGCCTAAAACTTTGGCAAATATCACTAACCAAACATTTAATTTTTTGTAATTTTTGCTATTACTTCATAAAAATGTAGTCTAGTGCAAAAAAAAAATGCTACACCTGGTGTACAAATTACTAAGAAAATATCCTTGTCTTATCAGCTATCCAAAAAGGTATGAAAATTAATACAAAATCATGGACTACATTATGAAAATCGTTTTTGATTTAGTACAGGCGTGCGTTTCACAAAAAGGTGATTATTCGAAAAATCAAAAACAAAATCGTGAACATTATTATTCTTTTTAATCAATATTAAAAACTTTAATTACACACATTTCACACGTCTTGTTCGATGTGCTGCCCTCGGTTTCGAATACATGTTCTTATTCGCTTCCTTACTTCGGTTTTTGTTATTCTTGATGTGATTGTTGCCCTCATCTGGTCCGCCGCATTTGTAATTCTCTCCCTTAGTTCTTCAATTGAATTTACTGGGGTCACATAAACTAGATCTTTCATATGACCCCAGACGTAAAAGTCTAGCGGCGTCAGATCAGGGCTTCGTGCAGGCCACGGAATCGGCCCACCGCGCCCTATCCATCGGTTTGGATAGTCATCCAGCAATTGTCGAATTGTGATTCGGAAGTGGGCTGGACATCCGTCATGTTGGTAAATCATGATTGCTCTTCTTTCTTACGGTACATCCGTGAGCAGTGCTGATAAATGATTTCTGAGGAAATCTTCATAAAGTTCCCCATTTAGTGTTCGGGGTAAAAAATGTGGGCCAATTAATTTGTCGTCAATAATACCCATCCAAACATTAAGCGAGAACCTTCGCTGGGATGCGGTTGGTTTCAGTTTTTTTGGGTTTGCTTCTGCTTTCGGTGCCCAGTAATGTAAGTTGTGGTAATTTGTGATACCATCACGATCAAAACATGACTCATCGGTCCACAGAATGTTTTTTAAAAAGTTTTCGCTGTCGGCGTCGGCACTAAGCATAAAACGACAAAATTCAAGCCGTCTCGGCGGATCTCCTTCTTCTAATGACTGGACTGGTTGATAATGGTATGGATGTCGGCCTGACAAGTGAACTACAGACCAGACTTTCCACTGTGACATACCAAGCTCACGCGCTACGATGTGTTAGGATCGTCAATAAAACGTTGAAGAATAAGCTCCTCGTCCTCAGCCGTGTATCTCCGGGAACGACCAGTGTCAACTTGCCTGCTTCTTTGGACGCTGCCAGTTTCAGATATTCGCCGATAAGTCGATCCGAAGACACTAACGTGGGGGAGTCGGCGGTTGGGAAAGCGAAGTTGATATTCTCGCCGCGCCTCAGCAGCGTTACCGTCACAAAGTCCGTAACAGTACATTATGTCAGCGTATTCAGGATTAGAATATGCAGCCATAGTCAGCGCTTATGAAGGCACAGCACAGCACAAGAGCAAGATTTAGGGAAAAGCAACAGTTAGGGAAATAGCCAGTAACAAAACACGAGCTTGCGCGACGTAGAGTTGAAACTAACTAACGCTGACGACCAAATTTTGCAAAATCGCACCCCCTGTCATGCCGAGAGAACAATAGCGACCAATCACAAAGCTCCCCGAGTGTTTGGAGTTCAAGCGCAGGTAAAAACTACGAATAATACGAATACGAAACAATAGGTTGACCGTCTCGCAATTTTACCTGCCCCCCATAAAACTCTTCTCTTCCCTGGCACACATGCAAAAGTATTGACAATCATACCTTTCTGAATAACTGATCAGACAAGGATATTTTCCTAGTAATTTGTACACCAGGTGTAGTATTTTTTTTTGCACTAGACTACATTTTTTATGAAGTAATAGCAAAAATTACAAAAAATTAAATGTTTGGTTAGTGATATTTGCCAAAGTTTTAAGCATTATTGAACTTTTAATTATTAACAAAGGTCTGCTGCGGCGTCAACTATGATAATAACTTAAATTTCAGTACAGTCGCGCCGTAAATCATTTTTAAATTGGTTTCAAATGATTTAATCTGGGATTTTTCATAAAAAAACTAAAACTCTTAACTAATTCAAAAACTACCGAATTTCGGTAGAACATTTGGTGGCTTAATTTGTTGCATTTTAACCCTACTATGACGTCCTGCAAGGAATACGTCGAGTTACCAGTAACCCTGTATATAATGTTCTGTAGACAATATGCAGTCGGAAATTGAACTACGTCACGTCATATTATAAAACTGCTGCTGGCCGTACGTTGTTCCGAGTGGTTGACGTTCGTTCACTTGGATTATGTGCTGGAAAGGCCAGAGGTGAACTAAATACAGTTTTATGGTAAATCTAACATTTGCTCCGAGCTGCACTCACAAGCGCAGCTTCACTCTCAGTGGAGTAGGAAATAAAAATTTATAGTTCAATCCTTTCTAGAGGCGATATAAGTAGGTGCGTAGAGGTGCGGTTAAGTATTCTCATTACTGGATTTAATATGAGAATAGGATTCCTAATAGATAATAACCTTAAGAGGACCCTTCTCGGTCCGTCTATCGTCAACGCGAGCATGGTCGAAAAGCTTGTTGTTTCATCCAGCGCAAGTGAAAACTGCTAACAAGCAAGTGAGAACGCGATAACATTGTACGAAAACTAACTTGTTTCAGGAAATACGTGTTTTTGAATACGCCTTGACAAGTTTGTGAAATAAATGTGTGTCATTTTGAATCTCTATTACATGTGCGAGGTTTCTATAAAGATGTTTTCTTTTACAATTTATGAGTACATTATGAACGGTCAAAGTTCAGGTAAAATTTGTGCAAAAAAGCAAATTGGAGTCTTTTTCTGAGTTTGTTTCTCCAAATTTTTATTTTTTGCTTTCATAGTAACCTAGATGTAGTGCACAAGATACCTATTAGTGTAAATTTTTAAAGAAAGATGTGTTACAACGCCATAATCACTTACGAGCGTTTGTTTGAAAAGTATGACGGGTTGGCCGCTCTTAATATATCTAATACTAACTTCCGCCAGTGGCTTTGCCCGCGTAATATCTTTATAAATTATAGCCTATGTTACTCAGTGATTATAGCATTCTTCAGGTGAAAGAATTTTTTTAATCGGTCTAGTAGTTTTTGAGTTAATTCATAACAAACAAACAAACGAACATACAAAAAATCAAATCTTTTCTCTTTATAATATTAGTTCCGATTTAGATAATGGTGCCGATTCTCTTGTATACCGAACTAAACTATCACTAAAATTCCCTACTTTTGACTATGAGAATCTCAAAGCTATTCTGTAAAATAAATTCTCTAAATTTAAAAATAATGTTGACACATCTAAATCGAATTTGACAACCGCGACTCCACACGTGATACCTAACCACGTGAATCTTTTTAGAGCCGGAGGCGCGCAGGGGGGGGCAGCCTCGACGTTTTATGTGGATTTTTACACTTTTTGTATGGAAAATAAGAAAAAATATTACCTACATGTAGAGTGTTAGGGGTTTAAGGCTTTTATAAAGGGTGTCGAAATTTTCATTATTTTTGCGATTGGACACACCGTTTTCGAGATATAAGCAAAAGAAAAAAAAAAAACAGTACTGTTTTTGCATCTGAAGTCGAGGTTTTGGTGTGTTCCAACCAATTTTATTCCACACGTTTTTAGTCGCGATTAAAAATAGTCAGATTTAGTTAGAAAATCTAAATTTTAGGTGAAAAACGTCAAATTCAGAATAGCAAAATTGCCATTTTCACTAAACTAATATCTCAGTACCATCTTAGTGCTGTCAAACTAAAATATAGTTAAGTTGTGTCATTTTAGTCTATTTCAGAATGGGAAATCGTCGTTTGACAGGAATAAACTAAATTTTGGTGATTTTTAGTCTAGTTTAGAGGCATTTGTGACAAGAGAATCGACACCACTACCTATTAGATAATCTCAATATCTCTAAAATATGTAATGAAAGCCCCAAACGTTTTTAGGTTCAGTCTTATTCGGAACCCAAAAAAAATCCAGCCCAAATATAGGTACAACTCATGTCCAGGATTTATCTGAAATCCGTTCACATAAAACTGACTGTAAGTTCTTCAAAATAAAATAATATAGATAAAGCATTTTCTAGGGTAATCCCGGCGTAACCCGGGGTTCAGGCAGGTACGTATTACGCGAGCAGGGAAAATTCCAGAACATTGGGCGTGACTTGAGAATAGTATATAGATAGAACAGTGCGTAGAAAACAATGTACTATAATGACTTGATTACGTAGAATCTCATATCGTAAAACCTGTTTCAATTAAGGTTTTGTTTACGAAGATTAAATGGCTCATGATGGAGTGGAACAGCGGAACCAATTAAGCGCGTGAGGGTCAGTTTACTTTCCCGATTAATTTCTTAGAGGAGTGCCAGCATAAAAATAGGCTATTTATAGCGTCTCAAATTATTTACCTACTCAGTTTCCTATGAGCTTATAATGTTGAGTATCGAATTTGAACAATTCTTAAAAAAATACTGACATCGTTCCACTGGTCTATAAAATATTTGATTTGTATTCTCGGGGTCACCGACTAAAGCTCATAAATAAAAAAAGAAATACAACGTTAGGTACGAAGGTAGCAGCTTCCAAGTGTGTTTTACCCTCGTAATATTTCTTGGAGTACAATAGCGTTAGTGAGGCTTTAGAACTATGCTATTTCTATCTATTGTTAACAACGACTTTGCTGAACTCAAGTATTGCACAGCATTTCAGTTCCATTCGAGAAAACATTTAATTGGAAACTTGTCGAGCTGTGTCTTGTTCAAGGTGAATAAGAGGACGCTAACTAGCATACGTTTTCCAACTCTGATTAAATAACTCAATTAAGTTCGAGGAAGTTAAACGAAGAAATGTCGAGTTTGATCATTGAGCGCAGTCGTGTGGCGGAATAATCTTATTTGTAAGTCGTCTAAGCTGTTCGGTATTCGAAATTACGTTTGTTCTAGAACGTTCTTACATATACAAAGTTATCCTGTTTCCCTCGTAGGGTTGAGAGCCTCGCCGATGTTATTCAAATGTTGCGATTTCATTATGCAAGTAGCTCTCGCGTACATTGTCATCCTTGCACGTAGGAATAACTCTCTGTGGGTAAACTGTACGAGATCCAATGAAACATTCAGTAGTTTTCCTTTGGGAAGGAGAATTTATTTTTCTAACGTCTCGTCCCTCTCTTGTATTCCTATAATTTGATGAATGAGGAAGAAATAAAATAGTCACCTTCACGAAAACCGTAGTAAGATAAATCTAATTTGAATTTTTCGTAGCCGATCGATGGTCTACGAGAATTTCTAGCGTAGCGCGTAGCGTTGAAAATTCAGCGATAGCCTCAATTGCTCAAACTTGAAATTTCTTATCGCTATATTCACATCGCTTTGTTTTTAGACCAACTAGGTAAATTTCCAACTTTTGGGCATTATTTCTATGACCTTAGCACACTTAAAAAAATGTATTCAAACTACATTTCTTTCAACAGAGTACGCTTTTGCTCTATTCCTTTCATGAATATAAGTGCAAAATATTTTCAGTGTACTCGTATGTATAAATCAGATGGGATTATGTATCCGACATACCACTGGGACCGTTCCGTCTTTCTATTTCGGCAAACATTTTTATTATCAGATTATACGGGTTCGAGGATACTCGTAGCGTGAAATGGTCAGTTTTTTTGGATTCCGTAGCAAAATTGGCATAACGGAACCTTTGTAGAATGACCTCGACTCTTGTCTGTTTGCCTTTTATTTCAGAGACATATGATTTTGCGGTCCCAAAATCCCAAAAAATTTGCAGCGACTAAAAATTCAGTACCTTACCGAATATCATTGATTCTGATTCTCACACCGCTCGGCGTGAATCGAACTTATCCATTTTCAACTCAACACTGACAGATAGGAACGGATCCATCAAGATATTTTCGGCGTGGCAAAAATTGTCAATTTATATGTAAATGAACACCGCCATTAGGAGCTTCCAGTCATCGACCGACATTTTCGATATCTGTGTACTTTTGGTATCGATTTCCAGGAGTCGGTAATGTATCTCCGCTTTCCACGCGCTCGCCGTATCGACAAAATGGAGGACTTTACATACAGGAGCTACCTATACTTATAAATTATCAGACTGACACCTAGTTCGTTGTTACGTGAAACTTTTATTAGTAAGAAAGGTCATAGGTTATAAGGGGACTTGCGTGTCGCTGTTCCAATGAGTCGTGTTTATGACGGGTTGTTGAAGAAAGTCCTTGAAACAAAATTCAGGGTATCCTTTCGCAAAAGCCTGTTAGGGTTACGTGCGTGTTTGTCATTGACACAGTTACTTGTAGTTCAATTTTGCCTAGTTGTAACGTAGAATATGGCTAGGAGGACAGCAATATATGGGTTAAGACAGTTTTATTTTTCGTCTTACCTTTTTGCTGGCCCATCGCCAGGGTTTCCTTTCAGAAAACTATTCCTGCGCTTATCAGTAAGCCCACTTCTGGGTTTTCGAGTTTGTTTTCTTACGAAACAATTTTTGTATTTTCGTCGGAAATACTCACGGTAAATTGATGTGATCTTAACGGAATGTCCATCCGTGATATTTAATTAGAACCTAACCACCTGTAATTAAAAATAATAAAATGTTCATACTAATTGTTAATATTATTACAATGACAACAAAGTTATTTAATGTTTCTACGACGTAAATGTACATATACCTACACATTATGCTCTCATAAAAATAATTGTATAATGTATACCCATTCAAATTGCTCCTTTCATGTTATTTATTTCTAATATTCTATACAACGCGATTCTTTTTTCTAAGTTACATGTGTGTTAGAAATTTTACCTCCATAAGCTGAAAGAAGACGAGGTAAAACGCGTTTATTACGAATTTATGGTGCTGAATTTCCATAGTGAGATCTTCGAGATCTTATTATTCAGTTAAGTTTCGAAAAATTCTTATTTCACCTGAAGATTTATCTTGATTCTGCAAGAATGCCCAACATCTCTGTGTTTTGGGTAGTTCCGTATAGTTTCAGAAGGATTTTGTTACGTAACTGTACCATGTGGTCTCCGGTTGAAAAGATCCCGTCTTTTTCGAGTGTCACATCGGGACGTTACATATCCAGACAGCCATTTATTTGGCTGTAACGTCCTATCCACAGACAACAGACGATCCTAACACATATCCTACCAACAGACGATCAAAAATTATAAAAATCGAATCTTGGCGTACTTATGTGTTATGACATATATATGTCATAACACATAAGTACGCCAAGATTCGATTTTTAGATTAAAAGCTCTTTATTGTTTTTATAAAAACAATAAAGAGCTTTAAATCTTAAAATTTTGTGCATGTAGAAACACACATTCCCCACTTTCAGAAAGAATAATGTGATTTGTAACCTATTTGTGCCAAAGAAGGAATGCCAACGCAAGTAATAAAATGTACTATGACATTCTTTATCCGAACATTGCCCCGTACTATTCTGAGAGTTCCCCCATTTTATAGACATTCTACGCAAATTGGTCTACCAATGATAATTCTCGTAGTACCTAAAAAAGATCCATTTCATAGACTCGAGGACGAATTCAGGCAATGTATGGTTACTCGGTTGGAAAATAGGTTTTTATTTAAATCGTTTTGCGCTGAACCGGCAGTTCGTGAACAATCCCATCTTCTTAGTACCGAAGGATTTAATAGGCAATAGTAACTAGGAATTTTATTCAAATTGTAAAACTTGTGGGTCCTACTTCCTCCCCGTAACACTCCAGAGATAAGTTTTTAGTATAGTCAGCATTTCTCTCTTTCTTGGAGATGTTTTCTAATGACCGCATTTTGCCACCTTGGGGAGTGGAAACCTTAATTATTGTGAAAAAAAGTTAAAAGAATTTCTGCAGAAGTTTTATCAGTTAGTTCTTCGTTGTATCCTTATGTCAGAAACATATCCAATTACGCAACGAAAACAACATCTGAAACATATCAATTTTTGGTTGGGCGCCACGAAAATCAATTCGACCGATATCTGGAACTTGAATCTAACCGGTCACATTTACACGTGATCTTATGGACTTAAAACGTCAAAACGGGAACGCCAACGTCAGGCAGAGCCTGTGACAAGATGGTAGCCAAGATATCCGTATACTGGAGCTTGCCTCGAGGTTTTTCCTCGTACATTGGCCCTAGCATGAAGTGCCGGGCGCCCGTATTGATTAGACAGGACTGCTGAATGTTACATAACTACGCGACGCGCCCGCAGACTCGCAGACTGCAAGACTACATTGATTATATACTTCTATATTGGTTTCGAAAACTTCATCGACCGAGTCCTTATAGAAACTACATTTTTACTGGGTATTGCTCTGTTTCTGTACGACAAACAGGGTTGTTACGTCATTTGATTTCCTTGTGGATTTCACTGTTGGATAGACATAATGAAACTTCTTATTCCCAATTCGAATTAGCCTTTTCCATGATACTATTTTCTACTACTATACAACTGTCGAATGTCCTTTGCGATAATTATATGAGCACTTCGTAGTAATTAGTAGAGGAAATCAGCTAACCTGACAACATAATTACCCATACATACGTCACGGGTGTAGCCATGCTGTTGATAAGGCTTTTTACATAATTGAAGTTAACGCTACCGCACCTCGACTTACTACATTGTGAAGTATACACTCCATTCAAGGTGATTTGATAAAGAGTATTGATAATAGACTCAAATACTGAATTATTGATAGGTCAATCACTGTGCAATGAGAATGTATTATTCAATCCCGTATTCAGAAATTATATCCAAAAGGATGCAGAATCCCAAATACATTTGTCTCAATCTTAAAATAGAAACTGAACAATGACACTGCCTGAGGACATAAGGTAGTTCACCCCATTGCTACAACATAGGGAAAAGGGGGTGGGTACTTAATTCCAGTTCGTTCCCACCAGTTTCTACGATTCCACTGAACCTCTGTATAATTTATGAAGCTTTGAACATGTTCACGTCGTTTCTACTCCTCATATTGAATCCTATTTTGTAAGTATAATGGCGCGAAATCAATACATTGAGCTGTGCTAATGTCTTTCCGTACAACTTAGTTATGAATACATTTTCTTGAAGGACTGAGTTTTCGTGCTTTCATTTTAAATGGAAAATTGAATATAGAGCCACTCAGTGTTTCCATTATGGAATCGAGTGACGTGATACCTTGATGTGATGTGAGTCGTGACGCCCACGCTTCGTGTTCCGCACAATTGCAATAACACTATGAAGTATACTATACTCGTTGAAAATGTTCCCCTCGCACATCGAAGACTTCAACTGAAATTGAATTTTGTACAAGACAAAGTTGCAAATAGAGATACCGCAATTCAAATCAATTTTCTTTGAAACGTACTCCAGAATGGTTTCATTTCACTGTGCAGGTTTAGAATAGGTACAAGCGAGTAGTTACCGCAGTATCGACATTTTTACTAATAAGAAGTTTCTTTTTATTATTTCTTTGAACAATTTTTTTTGTGCTATGAAACTATTAAGCTTTCTTTTCATTCCTTTAACTTTTTAAAAGCATTCCATTCTAAAGGCAAGTGACTAATGACTACCGCTTGCGGCGGAGCACCTGATGTCAACTCTGAAATACTTTGAAGCCGTGCCCTGATGAAAAACATTAATTATGTTACAGTAGATGCCCATTCCATTATTAGAATTCTTCCTTTTCGGGAAAATTTTAATAACGCAAGTCTCGGAGAACTTTTCGTCCGTGTTATGTACTATATGGCTTTATATGGTGCAAGTAATTCACGAACTAAACGCCAAAAGTCAACATGGTGAACGTAATTATGTTTACCTTGGGTCGTGTCGGAGACAGTCTCGTATGCACGCTAAGCTCGATATAAACCTGTCTCGTGAAGTCTCGTCAGACTCACGACATGTGTAATGTGTACGCTACTCCATTTTGCCAACAAAATTTTAAATCCTTCATAAATAGGGTAGTTGCCTAGGTAAAAAAAAAGAAATTCTATTTAGTCCATCTTTCAGATAATAAAAAAATGTTAGATACGTATTTTTTGCTTTATCATATTAATCAAAAATTACTTAGAAAACACGCATTAAATTTGGAAATTGGGGGCTCGCTACGTCACAACGCAGTATTAAATCTAACAAAGCGTGACGTCATGCCATATTTTAACTCAATATATCGCCGTAATCTTTTAATTAGGTAAAAAAAAACTTTTTACAAAAAAAAAACAACCGACCTCCAAAAAAAAACACTACAAAGTGAAAAATAACTTTAATTTCGGAAGTCGGTGTCTTGTGTTTTGTATTTTCGTTTTTTGCCACCGACTTCCGAAATTAAAGTTATTTTTCACTTTGTAGTGTTTTTTTTTTGAGGTCGGTTGTTTTTTTTTGTAAAAAGTTTTTATTTTTCACTCTTTAGTTGTGGTACCTACCCCACACACATTCGAATACCACTACCTGCTACCAGTGACAGAAACTTATCATATCATCTACATACTAAGTGGGAAAAAAATACGTATTTTATAGCTAACTCAAAAACTATCAAAGCAAAGTTAATAAAATTTATATGGGACCAATTCGAGAGCACACCCTTTCAAACAAAAAAATAATTTTCAAAATCGGTCCACAATTGACGGAGAAATCGGTGGACATACATAAAAAAAAAAAAAACAAACATACGCGACGAACATATAACCTCCTCCTTTTTGGAAGTCGGTTAAAAAGAAAAAATACGTGTTCAATATTTTTAAATAATCTTTTTATCAAAGATACGTGGTATTACAAGTAAGTAAACGGGTAAAACGCTTTTAAATACCTAGTTCTTCTTTTAAAAACAGTGTTTTCATTGCTGAAAAGCTCCTCATGAATTTTTCCCACATGTCCATTTGTTCCATTTCTTCACCTCATACAACGTTGTTCTTCCTAGAAAAGAGATTAATGTTACTTTGTTACTTTTAATGGAGGTAGACGAAGTATTGTTAGTTCTAGATTTACGTACATTATAGCTAGATTGGCATATAAGTAAGCAAAATCCGTTGTTCAAAGAAATTCCAAGAACAAGGAATATACATTTTCCTTGGAAGTTTATCTTTATGGTGTTGCTTACTAATGGTTACTAATTCTGTTTAGCTCCATAACAACTATATTATGATGTGTCGTTAACCTATTGGTTACATCAGGTGATCATTTGATTAATTCGTGTAATCTTTCGCGAGTAATTGCCAGTAAGTAATTAATCTGTTCGGGCTTGTTCTTGGTTTGCTTAATTAATTTCGGCACTTGTCAGAATTCAATGGATCATCTTAGAATTTGAAGGATTTGCCTTGAGTGAGTTCGTTTTCATATCACCTTCTACTACCACTTCTGTATCTGTAAAGTTTTTCTATAAATTGCAATTACCCATGACTGTCAATCCGAACCTCCTGTACCTTAGGGTACGATAGGAAAATAAGTTACGCAATTAGTTGCGTAACTTATTTTCGTAAACAATTTTGCCTAATTTGTTTCATTTTGACAGTTAACAACATTCATTGCATTATTTACGTTGTCGAGCAGATTCTTTTCCAACTTATGAAGCAATGGATTAGCAATCAATCTGTTTCAAATCGAAACAAATTGTGATTGTGTTGCATTACGCAATTAGGGTACAGTTTTGTTTAGAATCGCCTGCACCGCCCATGAGAATGCATACAATCTCTTTCAAATAACCATCCGTTTATGCGTTCCGGGTATTGCTGCCTGCATTTTAATGTGTGGAGTAGTGTGTCGGACGCGTTCAAATAAGCATTTGTTTGTCATTTAATTGCGTTCCTGCAATAATATGTTGATACATTTCATGTATACTACTGCTCTAATAAATTTTTATGTGAGTTAGTGTCTCTTATTTGGCTGTGAAACGAGCCAGAGTAGACGGATCTATGCCATTAATTTTATATATAAATTCGGAAATTTATAACGTGATTTAAGAGTGCAGACAACAATATATGAACCTTTGGGTTGGCTTATAATCTCCAAACTACCAAAGCCCAAAATAAACCAATATCTTCTTTATCAAACTGGCTCCGAACCTAAATAAATATGAAAAAAATAGTCACACATTCAATACATTTACTTTATTTCACGATCCTATGCTAGTACATAATGGAATGATTCATCCAACGAAACACGATCCCCTACACATGAGCAAAATACATTCTAATAGCATCATAATTTACACGGGCAGGCTTTTCCTACACACTGCCGGATATAATCCTCCCCCTCTTTCCTTTTATGATGTTTTTCCTTATTCTGCTATCGATTGTCTGGAGCAGAGCTTCATAAACATATCTACCTATCTAATCGATGCCTGTCAAGATGATAATACAGTTTTCGAGACTACCAAACGTAATTTTTCTTGTGTCTTTATTTTCTTCTCCATCAAATTGTGACAGTTTTTCTGACTCTGTCAAGTTGATTCACCGCACTAAAGAAGTTAATGTTGCAAAGGTCGTCTGCATCCCATCCTCACTGGATAATTTGGCTAATTTAAATTAACAAACCTAAACAGTTCTTTTCCTCTGACTCAGTCTAGGTACGCAGATTACCCCCATTGAATAGGTTCAAAGGCCGAAATGAAATCCAGCTTTAACTGCAGTGTGCCCGCCTTCCAGTCTTGTGATTGTGTGACTAATGTGTGTGTCTGAAAGTGTATGTATGTGAAGCTGCCGCTTTATTGTCATGCTTTAGTGTAGAGTCATGTATTGTGTAACACGATTTATTGTTATTATGTAAAGCTTAACATCAAAGATATTTCTTTACAACATTCACCAGATTACACGCTTTTGAAGAGGAAAAGTTTTTACCCCTGTAACACTGAAAATTTTCATTAGACAATCGCATACTCTCATGACATACTATACGTCAAAATATCCCATCCTTTTAGATTTATTAGTGGAAGTTTGTTGTTACACGTTATACGGTTTAATTAATTTAAAAGCAGAGAGGTAACGAAGCATACAACTAGCGCTTTACGACGCCCACATCCAATTTCTCGCAAACGTTGCTATCCCGCCAGTGCGGCACATAATGATACCTAAATCATTTAGTGTGACAGTTAGTTTTTGTACAAGTGCGCTTATATCCTCTTTTTCTACCTCGGTGTAAGTGAGAGTAATGTGGTCATAAATTTTATTAATTGCTCCAAGAAAGTGTGCGTTTTCTAATAAGCGCTCAACCACTCCTGTCCCCGATTAGATCGGAAACCGTTGAGATTAAAGAACGATTTTGTTTCATTCCCTGCAGATCTAGGATGAACAATAAAATATGTATGCCAAACCTATTTCATTGTTATTCTGGAAAGGCTCGTCGTGTCCGCAACTTCACCTGATGAAAAGCGCAGACGTGCTCTAAAATGGAGCACACTTGCCTATAAGAAATAAAATAGTTCAGATGATACAAAGTTACAGTCTGTAGCTGTTCTTACAAAGAAAAGTAATTGTGGAGTAAACAACTTTGTATGTAATAGCCTTTTTCATTACAATCTCTACTTTGTGGAAGTACGGGCGTGCAGCTGAATGTCCGGTGCTAAAATATGATGGAATCCAGATGTTCAACTAGATATCCGATAGGAATATAGGAAGGTTTTTTTTTCTTACTCCGATCACATAGATATTCTTCGATGCGAAAGAGTTCTTCATGATTGGGAAACCAACTAGTAGAACTGCCTGATGGAATCCAGATGTCCAACCAGATAATGAGAGATCCGATGGGTAAAATGTAATAAAGGTTTTTGTTCTGATCTAGCGTCTTGGTTCTGGTTTCCTACATTTGGCTCTTGATGATTGAGAAACGAACTAGTACTTAGTGCTTTCACTACTTATCTACTGTAAGATGTTTAATAGACTAGGGAGAATTTCACCAATGAAACTGAACGCGATCAGCACATCTAAACCACGTTCAAGAGCTGTCACTATCATAATTTAAATGGAATATTGACAAAGCTCTTGAATGCGGTTTAAATGTGCTGATCGCGTTCAGTTTCATTGGTGAAATTGGTCCTTAATCTTCGCCATATTGGATTTTAACTTAACCCACTATCCGCCATCTTGGATTGTAATTGAAGCATTTTGAAAATCTGTGTCATCTTTAACTGACCTCCACTTTTTGTAAATCTTGACTTTTTTGCCAGCGTCAACACTGTGAACGAACGGAACTTTTTTTCCCCGATCGTCAACAATGTTAACGACAGGGGTGTTACTGATCGGGAATAATCAAAAACTATTCCCGTTCGTCCACACAGAGAACGAACGGAACTTTTTTCCCGATCGTCAACAGTGTTGACGACAAGGTGTTACTGATCGGGAATATTCGGCCACAGCCACCAGACCTTAGGCTTTTATAATACGGTAGTTGCCTAGGTAAAAAAAAGAAATTCTACTTAGTCCGTCTTTCAGATAATAAAAAAAATATTAGTCACGTATTTTTTGCTTTATCATATTAATCAAAAATAACTTAGAAAAAACACGCATTAAAGTTGGGGACTGGGGGTCGCTACGTCACAACTCAGTATAAAATCTAGCAAAGCGAGATGTCATGCCACATTTTAACTCAATGTATCGCCGTAATCTTTTAATTACGTCAAAAAAGAAAAAACACGATATTAATATTTTGTAATAATTTACAAGACGAACAAAAAAAAATTTCGGCACAGGCGTATTTTAAGTCTTCGCCTAGTTTCAGGTATACTTTAATTAAATAAGAAAACCAACAAATTTTTACACGACAATATCGTAGTAAAGTAACCAAGAAGAAATTAACTAATTACTATTTTGCGTGACTACAAGAGTGTCAAATGAAACTACAGTGCTGTTCCACAAATGGGTAGAACATAAACACCTGTCACTTTTATCTATTCGTGTCATCATTTGACAACTGTTTCTACCTGTAACTGTTTTCTGCACGAATTACGAATTAATCGCTGGCTTCAGAACGATATGGTATTATGGACATTTTTATTTTCGCTTCGCTAGAATATAAGTCCCCATAGAGCCAAAATTTTAAAACCATTTAAAATTGAATCCAGCAATCTGTTCACATATTAATTAAACGCTTAGAAGTTCAGCTTGTTACGCCACGTTTGCTATTATTTTTAATTCCTAGTAAATATTCATCGTGTGGCGATTTTTGCAACTTTTATACTCATTTAAAACCCGCTGGGAGCGCAGCAAAGCTCTGGAAAAATTAAATTTGCAATTCTGCAAGGCAGCAGAGGAGCTTTTCACAAATCTCATTTGATCGTTCCGGTCTTTGCATTGATGGCTGTATACGGTTGGGGTCCCCGGTGAGGAACGAAGTTCTTTCTCAGGTATGATTTAAAACAAAAACAAAACTTTCGCAGCCGCCATCTTGGATTTACATTTCGACACCACTATTGGCTTTTGCACTCTTGAAAACCATGAAAACGATACCCATGATAAAAATATTAAAATTTTCAGAGCCGCCATCTTGGATTTTCATTTAGACCAAATTCACACTTTCTCTCTCTCTCTCTCTCCGGCATGCAATGAACAGTGTACTTCAATTTTATCCCACGACACTGTAATCACTTGACTCTTTTCTTTTGTTTTTTCTGCTGGTGCTCTATCTCTCTCTCTCTTTCTCTTTGAATTAGAAGAAGACAGTTGCAAGTATTAACACTTTTTAGCGTGACGATTTCTGAAAGTTTAAAAGCCGCGTTTAAGAACTTCGTTCCAATAATATAACCAAAAGGAAATGTATAAAAATGTGTGTAAAATATTAAAATTAATAAAGCAATCGACACAAACTGCAAATGAAGTGCAGTAAATCCATTCAATGCACTTTTCAAGGAGTGATTTCGTTATGATTAATTGAATTATCTGGCAGACGTTCCAGAATAATTCGGTCAGACACTTCAGGTCCTTAACTGAGTTACTAATACAATCCAGAGTGCACAGGCGCCCGATGACCACGAACTCGGGACAGACGTGAAATTCATTCATAACCTCGCCCACGTCCAATTTGACCAAACAGTTAATATAGTAATGGGGAACGGTCTTACCTGAAACTTTTCCGTTATATTCGCAAACTTCCAACTTAATGTTTCTTGGAAATTGCTCATTACTCTCCCATTTTGCTATATATGTAGGTAGGAATCTACTATTTTCTTAATTTTCTCCTCCTAGCACTAATTTATATGATTTATTATTTTAGACGGTTTCAAACGAGAGGAATTAGTGAAACTGAGCACGGACTTAAGTTTCTTCAAACAACATTAAGGCGTTTTTTCCATATACTTAATTTGATTCATTTCTCTTTTGAGCCCTAATTAGTATGCGATGCACGTCCTCCACGGACGAATGGCTTTAGCGTAATCTCACATGAAATTCAATCATTTCGTAATTTTTGGATTACGAGATTCTTCTCGGAATATTAAAATTTCATTTGTTAACGTTAAAAGCTTGTGTTACATCGTGATTATTTTTACGTAGCTTGTGTGTGTCCAAAACGTGGTGCATTGAACTGATCTAAGTGAACGGAAATTGCGCGGGGACTGTCCAGATACACCGGTGCGGACCGCTTCGAGCAGATCTCACCGGCATTAGCCAGTAACGGTCAAAGGATAATCGTTTAGATTCGGGTAATACTCTCACAAGCACATGACGGTCCCCCGGAGTCCTTTCAAGACCTTTTTACTGTGCAGAGCAGTGGATTGAATAATTAATTTGGGATTTATATCTCACTGGTCTGTTTTCACATTCTCAACCTTTGTGTTGGTAATTAATTGGTGATCCCTTTAAGGAGGTCAATTCATTTGTTAGACAATATGGTTACTTAGTGTTAGGAAAATAAATACAGGATTATTTGTATTGTAATCATGTTCAGATCTCAGTTTACACCGTAATACCTACAGCAATATGTTGCCAGCGTGAATATTAACAGCAAATATGCCTATAATGTAAAAGATTAATACCTATTATGCATGCGATAAAAAGTTATAGCGTTACTCCAATATGAAGGTAATGTGCCTAAGCGGTACCGTCAAGCTCATAATTGAGTTAAGTGGAGCGCGGCAATTCTCACGTGCACTTAACACCGGCTGTTTCGCGAAATACCCTGGAGCCTGTTTAGCATACCCGACTCGTCGCCAATGCCAGGATTAACTAATTAGTGCGATGTGATCATGTGAATGAGTGTTACGCAACACTGATACTGACAACTAGATCACAATAATTCGGTCAGTGCATCTTTCAGCAAATGTCGAAGGGTCGCAAAGATTTCCTATCCAAAATTTTATAAAACAATAAATTTTTCCATTAATTGATCATTTGAGAAAAATATGGTAATCAAACTGTACACAAATATTGTCATCTCTGTGTGGATGAGTCTCTACGTGAGCTTTTCCGTTGATATCGAAATTTTCCCGTCGTCTTTAACTACGGCAGGTTGCAGTACGGCGAGCTTTGAAATTCAAATTGTCCTTTCAGTTTAAAAGCTGCAGATGTCAGTCCACATAGGAGTATTACGCAACGATGCGTACTTTTCTTTGTTCTGCTTCTAAAAAGGTTTTATCTCCGACTCGTACCCTGCTTGCTAATCCCCTGAATGTTAATGCAGCCCTCCTACCGCAGTTCTCAAATGTCATCCGCACTGTATTACGCGTAACTATAACCTTTTCTAACAGTTTACCGGCTTCGTGGTTAACTAATCCATTGCCCCACTGCTCGGAATCAATATATTTTGTATTATGTTTAAAAAGTACCAAACAAACAAAATTATTATGTAAACCGAACGGAAACAAGAGTTGTTAAGTACTAAAACTTGTCGGTGTAACCAATATTGTAAATATCAGTGGTAGTTTTTAATTTATGATTCAAATAAATCTGCGGTTTATGTAAATATTGCGTTTATCATGTTACCGAAATATCACGATGAACCTTGTTAAAACGTTGCTCTTCAAAGCTTCAACCAATGGTGAGTGGAGCCGAGACGTGTGCAATTTTTAGAATAGTTACTGAGAACTATAAATATTATCTGCTAGTACATATTGCAATAAACTTCCTTCGTCTTCACCTTCAGCCTGTACGCTGAGCCAAGTGAATCAACAGCATAGGCCGTAGCAACGACTGTGACGTCCGATGTTTATACTTGCTCATATAGTGTTTACTCTGTAATAATTTCATTGACTGAATTTCGTGGAATACGTATCTCACTAAGCAGAGACGCGTCTTTGGCAAGGCCGCGCGTTTTCCGGACGCTTCTGATCGAATTCCCCCTTGATGAACGTAATCCCGTGAATTTTAACACGATTTCCTTTATTTTTCTCCGTGCAGCTAACGTGGATGCGAAATTTGGAGATTTTATGAAGCCCCATTCGCGATTTAACTGTATCCCGGAGTTAATTTATTGAATCTTATGTGCCTTTCATGGCAATTGACAACGACAGCGTATACATACTCGAAATGGTACGTTGCTTAAAATTTGTGCATACATCCGTCTGGTTTTGTTTGAGTCTTGGTCTATCTTCATATGCGTATATCATATCTGTCGATGTTCTTAACTAGTAAATAGAGGAACTACCTAATCATGCAGTTGTTAATGACAGCATAATAACGTCCATTAAGGTGATATATTGAAAAAAATGGGCTTTTTCTTTATCGTGTAACTTTTAAAGTATTTGGAATAAGGATTTAACATTTTGGTGTATGATTTTTAACTATATGATCTAGTATCCTGAAAAAGGAATACACGATACAATGAAATTTTCTCGATACAAAAAAATTGCAAAGGTTCTATCTATTTTTATCTTTTTTGAGTATCATGGCGCAACGCTTATGAGTTATTCAATGGAATTTACTTTAAAACATAGAGAGTAAGAGTTTCGAGTTTTAAGAAAAGCAGTTTTTTTTTAAATAATACTTTTCATTTACAAAAGACGGTATTTCGTTTTGGCACATACGTTGTTTTATTCCGAGCGGACACACATTATCGTCATCTCTTCTTTCGCCTATCAAAAGTATTGTCATCACTCTCGTTCATTCATAGATCAGTCGCCCGATGGGGCTCATCGACGAAGAATCTATGTCATTTTTTTGCAAATCGGTGCGATCAAATTTACGTGATCTAAAGAATTTTGTTTACAGAAAAAGTTAGTACTTCAGCAAGTTAAAGTAATTATTGAATGCAATTAGTGTTGAATAGGTATTTAGACTGTGTGTGTGTATTCTTGTGAGTCATGTGAACAATATAACATTATTTTTCTAATATGATTTCGTGGTGACATTTAAATAATTTATAAATACAGGAAGAAATATAAAACCAATACTGAACTTTACCTGTAAGGTTTGGAGTGCACAGGGCTATCAATGAACTCATTTTATAGGAATTCAATAGCAATAAGATGATGATAATAGTGAGTCGAATTCTCCACCTTCACTAAAGCATAACCAACACAATCTATTCCCGCCTTGTAAAGTATTATTATGTAGGTATTTTATTTTCTAAGAACATCTGTTTTTATACCTACAACTTATAATAATCTTTTGTCTAAAAAAATAGGCTAAATTATATGATTCGTTTTTAGGTTTGAAATACGTCAACAGTACATCAATATGTCAAGTACTGTCACTACGAATGATAGATCACAAAAAAGATATGGAGTCACATTTGAATTGTGAAAAAAGGAGTTTTTACCCGACTACGGCAAAACCAGAGGAGGGTTATGATTTTAACATGCTATGTATGTATGCATGTAACAGGCTTTCAAATGCAAAATCAAATTCAAATCCGACTAATAGTTCCAGAGATTAACGCGTTCAAACAAACTCTTCAGCTTTATTATTAATACTAGCTTTACCTTCATAGTATTAAGTTTATATTAATTATTAATACATAATTATCAACTAATACTATAAATGCGAAAGTGAGTTTATTTCTTTGTTACGCTTTCACGCTAAAACGGCTGAACATATTTAGATGAAATTTGGCACATGGGTAGACCTACGAAAAAAAGGATATTTGCACATGATTTTGTTTTCAAATTGCTTAGATATGCGTTACCCCGATGGTACGTGCACATAGCTTTAAAAAGTACCTTAATTATTAATAGTTAGACTAGGAAAATTTCACAAAGATAGCTTAATGAGAAAAAACTTTGTGCTCTAATTTTACCAAAACATCTCTGAAATGCGTTTAGTATTTAAATTTTACACATTGAGACGTGACCTTCGGTACATGTGTTTTATTTTTACTTTCGCTGTTGACATGCGTAGGCCTTCACAACTTGCATTGTCATTACCAAAAGCCATCATAATCTGCCTATAGGCATGGGGCATGGGGTATAGTCTTGTATCTACAGTATCAAGACATCTTTCAGTCATTGATCGCTACGTCAAAAATGTTGTTCACAGGGTCTAAAAATCCAAGTGAAAGTGTAAAGTTTCTTGAAATGCGAAATTTTCTGAACTGTTGATAATATCTCAACTTTAAAAAATTTAAATGATAGGTCGCCTGCACCTCCACTTTACCCCATTTGCCTTTGGATCAGTACGTTTTAGACAATCTGTCTACAAAGTGGATTTTTGAGATGGGGCAATAAGGGCAACTACCTTAACCGTTGTTGCTACAGGAAAACGGTCTTAGAAGACTGTCTTTAACTTTTGAGACATTTTGATCTGCATTCACAGATTTTGAAAAAATATTACAGTCAGCAAGAAAATGGGCAGTTTTCACAAAAACTTTTTTTGATGCCAATCGATCCTGTTTCTTTTATGGAACAAAAAACTTTAGTGGACCAACTGAGGTTTGAGTACCTACTAGAAAAGTCAGAAATTGCAAAAAACTTTTCCCATACATTTTGTGTGTGGGAATGTCACCCTGTAAACAATAAATATTTTTGCTGATAATTAAATATTTTGTATTATTTGTCTACTCCATAGTTCGCTATATGCAAAATTTCATAGATCGAGATAAATTATCGTTACTTGGCACGCACTTTTTTCTTAGATATATTTCCGTCTTTATCATGCACTTTTAGTATGACAGTTGTGCGACAGTGACAAGAATAATGCTTAGCCAAAGCCCATGCTAAGTAACTAACGTTTTCAAATTCCAGTTAGTTATTTCGTTAGTTCCACTTTTTGCTTCTGGTTCAGATACGTTTGTGGCAGCGCGACGATGTGGCGGCCAACCATCGTATATAGAACCGCCACTCCCCGCGTGCGGGGGCAATAAGCCACGCCCATCAAACTACTCTTTATTTTCAAAATAGGCCCTTAAAACGAATTGAAGCATAGCTGGTTTTTAAACTCGCAAGGTGCTTCCGAAGATTTTCAATCGAATTGCGTTCAATTTTACTTAAAAGCAAGAAAAATCTCGAACTCGGACCGTATTCAATCAGTGTTAGACGTATCGATCAAGACGCCACAGCTTGATTGAAAACACCATTCAACTAATGCCCTAGCTCAAGATAAAGCAGACTCGGAATACCGTCGCCTCACTTCTGCCTGTAGGCAAATCTAATATCGGAAATTGAATCGACTCGACGGTTTATTCTCTTCGACCTCGCCCGACTCGGCTGCAGGTGAGGTAAAACTACACTACTGGACTCCTAAATCGAGGCACTTTGCATTTTAATGAAAAGTTAGAGAAAAAAAAAGCAGTTTTGAAGTGGACATACCTACTTGCCATCATTTTGGTATCACCATTGTTCCAAATTTGAATTCATGTTTTGAAAAAGAGAAGAAAATCGAGTTTGGTCGCTCTAAGAATCAACAAGCTTTGATTAAGTTAATAGTTATTTTTTTATTTGTTTTGAACTGCTGAACTGTTGAAAACTGCCATTTTGGAAGCATGGGAGAACATTCTACAGCACGTCATAGTGGTATTAATTAATGCAATGGCGAACCTCATGACGTCCGTCGTAAATGCTCTTGGAGGTAACAGAAGTTACTAATTTGACGGTTTCTCTGTGTAAACCATTGTTTTCTTCAACAATTTTACGCTCGTTTTGCCCCTGAGAAACGCGAAAAGACGACTTATTGCAATTAAGAATTCAAGACCTTTTTCTCAGGAACGCGTAGAGGTATCAAAGTTGAAATTAATAGCAAATACGTAGGTCTAAAACGGCCCCTTGAAGGTATAAAAAAAAAGCTTCTAAGTCAACACAGTAAAAATACAGTCATTTATGCGACATATTTTGATACTAACAAATAAATCAAAACCTATAGGGTACCTACTTCCCGTTGTCCTGGAATCATGAAGTTTAGCAAGAAGCAAGGTTTCACAGCACAAGTAAAGGAAACAGTCCGAAAATCGTTAATTTGTAATTTTTTTTTTTTTCATCCATCCAACTATGGAAACCTTCATTGTGCGTGGTCCGACACGCACCTGGTTTTTTTTTTTCAGTTTTCCGATTTTAAATTTGGAACTATGACAAACGGAAATGATAGTGAGTAACGAAATGAGAGCAAAACCGTATTTTTTTTTTCCTTTGTAGGTACAACCTTTATTTAATAAAAACATAGAGACCTTTAAACAAAAAATATGCAGGGTGGCTCGATTCAGGTGTCCGATAGTGTATTATCTCCCACTTCATAACGTTAGCGAATGAAGATCCCCACTGGCACAATCCCACATCCCAGTTTATACAACTTCTAGAATATTGCGGAGCGGAAAACCAGGGTGAATAGCCCCCAAATCACTCGAAACATTAACTAGATTAAAACATTCATGAAAATTACACATTTTCGGTTTCTGCGGTACTGAAAAGTTTACTTCTCCTGATCTTCTAATGTCTTTATTGTTTACCAATGGATAGAGTCACGTTGTCGTAATAAACGCGTTACTTTATTCTGCACACATTTGTTCACGTACCTGGCATCAGTTATATATAAATGGAAATTTTATATTGAAATATTGACACGACAACGGCAGGCTACTGTTATCGATCACATGTGTTTATCCATCGTCTTTCAGACGGTTTGAAGCGATGGTTGACCAGCCCTAGAGCTATAATCAGTAATTTCTTGTGTTCTTGATCCATGATACTATAAACCTCTCAACTATCTACTATTGATATTTCTCAATTGCCACATGAAATCATTCGCACTCACATTCACCGCCATAATATATTTCGATATAAAATTCTTCAAACATATCTTTCGAAAATGATTTACACTGTATATTTTGTGGCCGGACCAAACGCATTCCAGCGCCATTTCGGTCAATGTGTTCTTGACCGATTTTTACTTCCTTACCCTCTGCGTAGCTACCAAGATAAAAAAGCCAATATAAATATGCGTACATCTCGTGATACTTCAACACATAAACATAACTTTGAATAAGTGCTAATCGTTATACAAATTGCTGCTTTCGTTTTGGGGCGAGTCAAATATTACTCGGAATTTTTTGGCTACGTTACTGCCTCTGTTTTACACTTGCTATTATATTTAATGCGGATTACGCTCAGTATCTGCGGTCGTTTTGTCTTATGGTTGTAGCTAACCCTAAATTAGTTGGCACCACTCTAATCCACGTGTAGCGTAAATGTAGCGTATCCGTTCCTCTTAGCTGACTGGAACGAATCATTCATCTTCTCAATCCTTGCTATTTATAGTCTCTCTCTCTCTCTCTCTATTTCTCTAGTCTAGTTCCATTAGTGTCGTGGTCGCTAGCGTGACTGATGAACGTGGGATCCTGGGTTCGATTATCTGGTCGAGAAAAGAGTTATTGGGTTTTTCCATTTGGAATTTCTTAGTAACAGCCCGAAGTTTGGCAGTTGGCGGTGTGATACCCCCGTGCCTCGGAAAACACGTTAAGTCGTTGGCCCTGCGCCTGATCTCTCCGGTCGTGTTGGATTGCCGTCCCATCGGACTATGAGAGTGAGGGAAGAGAATGCACAGACACAGGCACACACAGGTGCGTATAATATCATCCGCGCCGGAGACTGGGTTCCACTGAGATTGGTCGTCATGACCAAAATTTGGTCTGGAGGATGATGGATGAGCTTGGCTTACAAGAATGTTTGTTTCATCAGGTCGACCTGGTTTCTCACCAGAAGTATGTTATTTTATGATTTTAAAGGGATAAGCTCCTATCCAACTATTGCAAACATAGTGATGAAAACCGTTTCGGTTTCTTCAGCACGAATTATAAGTACAAGATTTTGTAATGAATTTGTAATTTGATGAATTTTCGTTATATTTATTAAAAGGGATCATCATGTTCAAGCTCATTAAAACCTTACGACTTCTTAAAGCCGTAAGTAAGTCTATTGTGATAAGTAATTTTATCTGTTACTCGCACGTTTCTCGTCATTTAATGAGTTTTATCTCTTAATATGGCGTTTATGGAGAAGGGAGCCGTAAAAGCCGTTAAAATTTAATTAATTGTGACGGTACTGGCAAAGGATAGGTAATCCTTTAAAATTCATCGCTTTTACTGGGTTTCCAAAATATTATTTTATTAAGTATTTTTTAGCTGTCTTCTTGTCCTGAATGTCATCAGGCCTCAAAACTTAGTCAAAAAATTGTAGGTCTTTTGTGGCTAAAGAAAGAAGATAAGGAAAACATTTTTTTCTTTTTCTGGTATTACCCATATTGCGGAAGTCAGATGGCCAGACATACCTACGTTATATATCAAGGAAAAAGAACATTCTGATACACATGACGAGCATATCAGTTTCTCCAGTTAAGAGGATCCCGTATAAAGGATATTTCTTTTTGTCTTGTTAATGGTTTCTGAATGCTCTCGTTACATTTATCTGCACAAATATTTTTCTCTCCATAGCTTAGAATAGCTTTCCTAACAAATTATTCGGTAACTATCATTACAACGTGAGATAGTCCAAACTGTTTTATGTCTAGTAATTGTGAAGTAAATTCTTTTTAACAGCATCTCATTTGTGCTAATCACAGCTTCAATTGAGTGGGAAAATAAACATTACGTGCATTAGTGAGAAGCACACCTCTTAGTGAGATATCTGTTTGTATGTATTAGCGTTTACTGCATGAAGAGCCAACTCAATCGACTGCTTTATTAGAATGTTAATCTCGAATTGGCTTAGATTGATATATCATTCTCCAATGTCTACTTTAGTGATTTCTTCTGCTTGGTACATAAGAAGCACACCTCTTAGTGAGATATCTGTTTGTATGTATTAGCGTTTACTGCATGAAGAGCCAACTCAATCGACTGCTTTATTAGAATGTTAATCTCCGATTGGCTTAGATTGATATATTATTCTATAATGTCTACTTTAGTGATTTCTTCTTCTTGGTACAAAAAGCCAACGGAAAACTACTACACTCGCTGCCTGGTAGTAAAATCAATGCCGTATATATTTGTGTTAGAGAAGTTCAATACCTTGTTACTGTTACATAATGTTACGAGCCGTCGTACAATAGGTTGCGGCACAAAATCCCAGTTTTGCGCAAAACTGTTATTTTACCAAGATTTGTGGTTCAAAGTTTCTCGTTGAAGTCCCGTAAACCACAATCTCTTTAAATTCGGCTTTTGAAGTGGTTTACAATAACTCTAGGGGTTTTATGGGCACATTTCGCCAACGAAATAATATTTTACGGCATACGTCACCTACTTACCTATATACGAAAGTTAACCTTATATCCCGACGTACTTACACTCACGCCGGGCTATTTCTGAAACATGCGGATTGCGGTCTAGGTATTTTGCCTAACAATAGATGATTTACTATGTTCACGAAGAATACGTTGCTAACAGATACGGAGATGTAGGTAAGATGTGTTTCCAGCTTTAGGATTAATTTCTGAATCCCCTGAGCAGAAAACAAGAACGAAATATTTAATATCTGAATCAAGTTCCATATCCAAGCCGATGAACTTTAATGTGAAAAGTTGGTCCAATAATTCACTCAAAATGCAAATGTCCTGAATTCCTCCGAGACCGATCAGTTTGTTTTTCCTTTTGTTTCAAAAGATGAAGGCTATTGAATGTAGAGATGTTTTTCTGTACCATTGCATTTCTTACAGAATTGCGTAATCTGACAAATACTTTCGTTGAATTTTCTCACCGGAGATGAACATCTTCAACTAGTTAGCATTCCCCACTTCATCGGGTGTACTCGTTGGCAATATTTATGTGCCCACTTCAACTCGCTTCTCGACTCAGAACGCCTCATTATAAGCTTTCAGCGTAGTTTTAAAATTATGAGCCGTTTGAGATAGCGCTGACTGGAAATTTATTGCAACATCTATTCTACTTGAAGATGGCCACTGGAATATCTTGAGATGGCTCATTTAAAACCGCCTCCGACTGATAAAAATCTTAACAGTAATCCTGTTTAATGTACATAATTTTTATATCTTTCGTCCTGAAGTTACATAATTCCTCTAGTTCAGTTCAGGAAAGGACTAGGATGTCTGCACATTGGGTTATACTTGTATTAAGTAATTGCGCATTACATCCTGATCGAATTTACGGCTTGTGTGTCCTAATGGGGTTATTGGTAGTCTCCAGTATTATCTAAATAGTTCCCATGGAAGAGGCGATTTGGAAAATAATTAATGTTGGTGGGGCAGTGTGCGAGACGCGTTAGGTAACTGGCGGCGCGCGAACGAGAGGGAAGACGGCGCGCGCCGACTCCACTATTGATCGTGGAGAATGACGCCCGGGGTGACCCAAATAGAGCCTCCGTGCACCCTCCGCCCCCCTAACCGAGCACCCCTCTCTGACGCCCCGCCCGCTACCGGCCGCTTCACGACGAATTTTCATATCAGCCGGTCTTTCATGACGAAGGAATGGCCCGCTGCCCCGACTTTGATACTAATGCTTTACATAATATATCATGAACAACCCTGTGAATTATCTAAGTTTAAAATCTCTTTGTTGCCTTTAGCGTTTTGACATGAATTTCATATCAAGCGGCCACATGACCATTTTCGCGGTATATAGTCTTTATGACACCTATGTCCATTACATTTGTCAATCACACATACTGCTCTAAAATTCTTAAAAACTACTCCAACAAATTGTAATTACCTTGTTACATTTTCAATTCAATAAGATGCTTACTGCTTAGCTCATTCCCCTTAATCTCTAAAACGGCTTGTATTCAAGCGGCTTGAATTAAGGTCTTCAAAAGTGTCTAAAAGTTTAACTTTATTACTAGATACTCAATAGCAGAACGAAATTAGACTTTTACAAGTGACGTACATTCTGGTAGTAACAAAGAAAATGGTTGAAAGTGCATTAAATATAAATTCAACCCCATGGCGTGCCATGCCGGCAAGACACGGTAACTGACCTATGCCTGGGAGCCACACTGGCGGGTGGTGCATACGTACTTTATTATTCACGAAGCTGACATATTGCAATTATATTGATCGCCATCGGTATATTTTACCTGGTTGTCGTTCCTAACGTCCTTATGTAAAGTATTACATAAGCCTGAAGGACACTAATTAGATAATACGGAAGTGAATGATGAAGCGAATACTTTTGATATTTATAGCGCGGGCTATCTACGGAAGTTTCCATAATATGCTAGGGCCTAGAGCTCCCCCGAGTTTAATTAATCGTCGGCAATTACGCAGAAAAACTGTTGGAACGCTCACAATTCTAGATCAACTGAAAACAATGAGTGGAAAAGTCCTTTTGTTTCACATCCCAGTCCGGAGCTAGTAAAATGAAAAATACGCGCACAGGCGGGGCACGACGGACGCTGAAATTGAAAAGTGTGCAACTTTGTGTTTTATTGTAACTGAGGAGGCATAGGCTGCAGGAGATTGCGAATAAAATGTACCAACGATTGCTTCAACGCATTTACGATTGAGTTTTTCACCCGACTGTGACACAAGTTGCAACATACAGAAATATATAAATAACATTTATTACCGTCGTCTGGATTCAAAAGAAAAATAATTTTCTTTGAGATCTTATTAAGGAAAGCTATAAAAGTGTCGTAGGTCAAGCTATGCTTATTATAACGTCTACCATTTTAGCATCATTATAATTAAAAGCTAATATTATTCGAGGGCTTTTGCGTGCTCAAGTGGGGGTGTAGCGCTGGTCGCTGGCTGTGTAGCGCCTGCGATGTGTCTATATTTGCTGACGTGTAATTACGCTGGGGCAGGCGGTGTCAAGTGCCGGAAATTAATATCTGACAGGTAGCGCCCTCGGTGTGGCGGAAATGTATTCCGCGGTAACCACTTGACGCCCATCTAGGACATTTTCGCTTTTTTTTTGCTTGGATACCTCGCGGAAATGTATTCCGCGGTAACCACTTGACGCCCATCCAGGACATTTTCGCTTTTTTTTGCTTGGAAACCTCGTGTAAATACGCCTAGTTCGGTATGCATTTAAAATGTACCCCTGTTTGTTGAGGCTATTCCGACGTTTTATATGTTGTAACAGTTATAGTAGTCACGCAACACGCATATTAAAATAGCGTGTCTGCGTCGGGAAACCCTTATAAATGAGTCATTGTCATAGCAAATAGATGAATTGTTAATGACGACAATATTGTATAATCGATGATATAACGCAACGAACATTTTAGTATAAGTGCCTCTAATCTGGTCATTATATCAAGAGCTGACAGCTTTGAAACTGTGTTTGATGTTGGCAGGAATGACGTGAAAATTGATGAGTTTCAACCCTGTCATTAATCCCTTCACCTCGTATACAGAGGGATGAATTGCTAAATTCAACACGAGCGTAAAACAAGATACTGATGCGATGGTGAAAATCGTTGATATTTTTACGTTAACATTTTTTTGGGTATCGGAAAATCGTAGCATAACTTTTACAGACAGAAACGTGTTTATTTAAGGCCATATTTAAAAATTACCTTGCTAAAAGTGAATTTGTAAACCTAAAAGTTACTATTTGTGTTATCTATTCGATCAAAAATAGCGTAGGCTTTGCTTCAGTAGATTGCGTCATGTTGTTTTCGTACATAATGGGATTATCCGTGTACTTTAACCTACTTCAAATAAATACTGTTTCCATATGGAAACACCTTTAGACTTCCCTGAATAGACTGACAGAATATAAAAAATAAAAATTGTAAATGCCAATGAAAAGTGAAAACCAAATACTTGGCAAAAATTTTGTACTTATAATAATTATATGTCGCCTACACTCCGTAATAAATAAAAAAAAACGTGCTCTTATTTAACTAAGTATTTTAACGATTAGATGACATTTAAGTCCAGATATTTGTTCTGGACGCAAAAGTCATCTAATCGTAAAAATACATTGAAGGCAAAAAAAAATTGGTAACGCCACATAAAATGCTAACTTATATTATGTATTCCACACCGACACGTGAATACATGTTCAAAATACAAGTTTATTACTGCTACCCTTTTGATCTCTTAGGTATAAATAACAAAGGCTTTGTAAACAATTTCGACTATTAGGTATAGATTGGTTCTGCCGAATATTTTCTGATGTTCTTACATCTTTTCAGTCGGTGATTTATTTATTACAGTCATATTTTTAAGACATCAATCATTTATTCAGACACTAATTCGCTGTTAGTGTTACGTTATTCATGGCCCGTCCTGGTTTCCAGGCAATCGGATCGATCACTACTTGCATACGGTAAAACGAATGTGCCACAAAGAGGGCGATGGCAATTTACTTCATCGATTATCTAAAATTAGCTTCGGAAATGCATCGCTAGTTCGTCGTTTGGAATAGCCTCTACGTTTTTGATTGTGGCCGCAGTTTATCACGATTTCTGTTTGAAACTTTTCAAAATTCATTGAACATTCTACGATGTGGTTACTATGCTCAGCTGAACAAAAAACGGGAAAATTCAAGCTTGAAATACAATGTGTAGTACGGTTTTTACGGACAAAAGATTTAATGACCCCCATATAACACGACTAAAGCCTCTTTTTTGAAGGTAATGCGGGTTTCTAGTCCGAGATCAAAAGTAATAAATTCCGCGTGTGCTCCAGAAGCTGAAACCTACGGATTTAGACGACCGGGGTTACTTTGGGAGGGCCTCTGACTATAAAACATTTACGTCTAGAATTTATTTATATGCGGAGGTTATGACAGTATCATAATACGAATGCAATAAACCGGACGCAAATGTATTCACTCGCTATAAAATTTATTGGCCACCCAAAATATAAACTGACGGTAACGCTGATGGTCTGGGAAAACCACAAGTCTTAATAAAATGAAAAGTTTCCAATGAGTTTGACATTTTAAATATCTGTCTACATCTTATTTTGGTGATAATAAGCCCTCTTCCGCGAAGAGTTTGCCCTCAAGATAAGACCATTTGTCAATACGTACTCAATATAGTATTAGGGCTGGGCGCGCCGCCCGCCGAGACGGCCTTCCGCCCGCCCACGCCGCGCGCCCTCCAACAAACTCTCATAAAAATTTATTAACGCCGTGTACAAGAACGTTCATATAGTAGCTATTATAATAACCACTACATATATCAAGTTGTGTAAGATTAAGTTTAATTTATTTAAGCAATTCAGCAATCGTACAAATATTTGGTAGATAGTATCTTGGTGAACGTGCGTCGCCGGAAAACTTGTCGATCAGTAGGGGCTGTCAACGTACCGGTTGTGGAAGGTTACGAGCGGGGCGGTGGCGGCAGAGGGCGCCGCGCGCAGCGGGTTGCGCGCGTCGCTGGCAGCGCGGCGCTGGCGTCGTGACGCAGTGTGACGTCAGTGCGCCGTCGGCTCGATACGCGCCGGCCCCACCGTCAGTCGCCGCCCGAAGCAGGCCGCCGAACGTCGCGCCCTACGCGCCTCCGCCATCCGCGCATCCTCTCTCATACCGGGTTTTAGTTTCGTACAAAGATGACATAGCCAGTGCCGTGCCACGAGACTACGTGAAAGCGCACACTTTTTAAGTTTTTACGTTGGAACGAGGAAACCGTAACGGTCCCCGTTGTTGCAGAACTAGCGACAACCCACCCCACTCCGTTGAGGGCAAGAGGCGAGACCGAGAGGCGGCTTGTTCCTTTTTATCCGCCTTTACATAAAGACTAGCGAAAATGGGCGAGGTGAGTGCTGTGCTTGCAGTAGTGCTTGCCTTAGCCTTTACAGTAGCGTGCCGAGTCGGCGAGACAGTGCTTTCGTGAAGGTGTAAGTGCATGTCGCAAACAGTGAGTGCGGAAAGGTAACGAAGAAGCCCCCGGCTGCCATCGGGGGCTCGGCTGCTCGTGAACAGTGCTTGCGATCCTCGTCTCATGTCTCTGTGCAGTCTCACCGCAGGAAGCCATTTGCACGTTCCATCGCCTTTGTTCTGTCACAAAATTTCAACCGGTCCATTATCCTGTGCACGTAGCCGAAAAGTCATCGTTTTTCTCCTTGCAACCGCTTCAGTTCCTTTGTCCATTTTAATTATAATATTGCACTAAATGTGTTTTAGTCTGTAATTATTATGTTTTTTGGATAAGATTTAGGAGATTTAAGGATAATATTAATTGCAAGTTCGGGCAACTGAAGAGGAGCAATGTATCGGAGACGGCGCCGGTCGAGTTGCGTAACTCGGCGTATCGATCTGTGCGGAGAGGGACACTCCGCTCGGTCCCTCATATGCCAGTATCGAATCACTTCCTTGAAACGTCCTGATATATTTCCATTTAGTATTTTTCTAAGAATCCTCTTAAAAACAAAGAAATATGGAATCATCTTCAATTATCGCTAGTAATTCAGCACATCGGTGACTGGAGTCTTAATTGAATTTTCGTACATCTTTGTATATCTTCATAATTTAGAAATATTTACACATGTTAAAAACAAAAAGAAATCTATCCTAAAAATTGCTGAACTTTTTACAAAAAGAATAATTGTAATTCTAAAAATCTAATTGAAATATTGGTTTCAGAAGAGTAGATACTGCTTAGACAAGAAAATTCCTAAAATGGATTAGGTATAATTCTGAGGAATCATAGTACCGCCCCCGATAAGACGATTTTAGAATTTGATGAATTTTCAAATAATTTTTAGTATTTTTACATTGGGATTTGAATATTCTACAATATCCCAATAGCTGGTGGTGCACGTGATATTCATTGAATTCTCTTTTCTCTCTCTATGTAACAAAATCTTACATTTGCCAACCATACGCGTGATAAAAAATACCCTTTTACCAATATTGAAAGCAGCATCAATTATAACAGAAAGCGCAATTCGCAAAATCTGTACATTTCGCGCAGAACAATTCCTGTTAGCTGAAAATATTGATTTTAGCTCTCAGCTTGCCCTAGTTTCCTCGCGCCCATTTAGGTCGAATGTCCTGTCTTCTACGAACGTCATGTCCTGATCACGTGATCATATTACTAAGGCAAAAAGACCATTCCTCACTAGGTGTTCTGAAGGAAGTGGCTAACAGGTTGTCGCGGGAGCCAACCGTGGTTCGGACACGACAACTATAAGAGTACCGAAGGTTTATTAGAAAATTGCCTTCGTCATTATGTCATTTAAATCGCATAGAGTACCGTCGCTCTATTGGAGTATTTCCTTTATCCTTTATGACGACAGCACGCATCAATTAGGATGCTAGACGTGGTCCTTGAAGGTGTTTCCTAATGCTCTAAAGTTCTTCTGTCGTCTTGAGACATCTGCAATCTACTCATTGCAATTTTATAGCTATTGGAAGTTCTTGAGTTAATTGAATTCTGAACAAACAATGGCTCCGCAGCCATTCCTCTCGCGCAAACTTAATCCGGCTTGTCTTCTTTGATGAAAACTTTTCACAATTAACGCGGATGGAAGGCGCTTCTGTTATTAGTAATTGTTATATTTTTATCAAATTTTGAACTTCAGTAAATTTATTTAAGTAACTTATAATTATAGTAATATCATCGTTATAAAATACAGAGGTTCTATTGCAACTGCGATTTATATCATTCAGCTCATAGATGAATGCATTATGATTAAAGGACACATCTGCAGTAGATAGTCGCCTGATAGTTTGTCCACCATTTGTTACCATGGACTGTGATTACGCAATTACAAAACTATTGCCATCCTTTGCAGTCTTATCTTAATCACTTCCTCTTGCATTCCTGACAGATACAGTCGGTCCTTCGTTCCATGCGGACCTCATATTTACGTAAAAATCCCTTCGGTATTCAGTTACAGTTTCGTGGACTGTCACTTCAAAATATTTTTTGTTGCGAATTATATTTCGAGCTCGTGGTTCAATGATCTTTAATAAAAACAACAGCACAATTATGTCTTTATTGTTCTTAATTTGTCATCTCACTCATAGGTTATAAAAATAAAATTATTATCTTGTAACTTTCAACCTTATCTTTGGGACGTTTTTGCGGTTTTATTCTGATTGCTTCTTTTGACATAGACATATCAATAACAATAAATCATAATCGTTTTTGCAAATGAAGATCGAGTGCTACAATTTATTTAATCAAACACCCAAGATCTAGCACTTGCTAAGGGCTACATCTTGGGAATATAAACGAAGTAACAGCTCTGAAATCTTCCGGTTGATTTAAGTATTGTGGTTATTTAAATGCAAAAACAAATACTGAAATATTTACGCTAATAGTTTTCTTTTAAGAAAAATTGTTTTAGCACCTAAATCAATCACTAGTGCTTGCATTAGCAACACTGGTGCTAATGCAAGATTATAATATAAATGTAATATCGATAAATTTTTCTTTGCTTCTGGAATTCAACGTCGATTTGCCCACGTTACATGTTTATTATTCCTTATGCTCGTCTAAATCTCCAGATAGGCCACAGGAAAGTAGGGTTTAGATAATAATAGTGTTTTGGCAACGATCGAGGATCGCGGCGTCATGGGGATCCGGAGGCACGTCACATGCGCTGCGCTTCATTAATGTTAAAAATAATTGTCTCAGTCACGCGTCACGCATCTACTACAGTAGTAACCACAAATTTTCGGTTTAGAGCAGTTTTGCGGCCGTGGCAATGAATCTTCGCCGGTTGGCTGACACATGACATGGCATTTGTATGCCATTCGTTAATTGAATCACCTCTATTTATTGTTTTCATGTTTTATCGGGGTAATTGTGAAACATTCGTTTGCCAAAAGGTCAAAGATTCAATTGGAGTAAGTTTTTGTTAGTACTATTATTATTTGACCTTATTCCTGTAAAGAAATTTTGATTCACGCCGGTGAAGACCCTTCCACAAAAGCATTACTTTCAACCGATCCTCTCGTTACAACATTTTGAAAGTGGGTTAATCATCCCCATGCAGACAGTGGCTGTTTTATTCTTGCTAGAACCAGTTTCGATTTTCCATCAGATATTCCGGTTTAACCTTTATAGAGATTATAAATGCGGTCGCCGGGGCCCCGGGGTGGCAACCTTGTCTTTTAGCTATTTATGTCGAGGGTAGCGCGCGGGGGTTGGTCCGCAGTGCGCATGCCCGATGTGCGCGCCGCTTATGTAACTCACGGGACACGCCGCCGCGCTGCTCCGCCTTCGTTGCCGCTGCCGCATGTCAGTCCCAGTATGGCCCCTGCCTTGCACCGTGTGGTACAAGGCAGAAGCCAAACTCAATATACCCTATGAATATTCCGTTTTCATCTTTCTCTTTCGCGCCCCGGTTATTTCGACACCCCTTCTGTTAACTTCAATCCATCTTGGGCATCCATTATTCATACCAACCCTACCCGTAACGGAAGTCGGACTTCTCAAGCTTACTTAAAGGTTCCCTTAATTATACAATCCATTAGTCGTAGCATTTTCCGGCACGAGTGCATTTCACAGCCTGTTATTCTAGTTATTCTCGCGGTAACCTTCACGGGAATTCAGGGCGCGGTTTAATGAGGCCTGCTATGAAAACGTTCATCAATTATCGACGGCGACGGCTGGCTTGTTTACGGCACCGCGGACGCATTTAGACTTTGTGACATTACTCCCCTTTAGCGCATATCGCGCACTCGTTTGTTACGTAAGAGCCCATATCCAGGCAATTTTAACTATGAGGCCATCCATTACTGAGTGACTAGTTGGACAGTTAACAATAACACACCCTGACGATAGGACGTACTCGCAGAATTATAAATAATCCAGAACACTATGGAAAAAGATAATGTGAGTATTCAGTTGTAGTATGGACGAAAATACTTTACTGTTGAGGTTCTGTGTGAAGTCGTCCATGCGTAGAGGTGTACGCCTGTGCGGTGTCCTTACGTTCGCTCAGGTTCGCACGCGCAACTAGTTCAGACCAATTGAGCGCCATTGAGGCGTTGGTCCCTAGCTCTATAGAGCACTCAGTTGGCAAGGTTATGCCTCATACGCTCTGTTGGTGTAATGCTTTGCAATTGAACGCTTTTCAAATGCATACGTACTTCTATTCAATTTTTCCCTACACACCCTTATAAATTGTAGTTTATTACATCATAGTTAGCACAATCATCATTAGATGCAATTTGTATATTATTAGCGCTACCCTTTGTCTTATGTTAACATCAACATGCATTTGTTTTTATGTTTGAAAAAAGTGCCTGGATTGTTTCATTTTTATTGATTGAAGATACAACATCCAGATGCTTTATGATTTTCTTTTACATGTTTTGTTCTTGATTATCGATATTGCATGCATCTAACTTTTATTCTTCATGCATATCATGAGATCCTGTTAGGATGGCACCATGCGATATCGATGGTCTTCACTGCCACCCATTCATCCATGAGTGCATGGCCCATAGGGCCGCCTAGTAGAATGTGTCTAGCCCCTAGTTGTGTTTACAGCATGGCCGTACCGACTCGTACCGCGTCGCCACCATTGGACCCATTAAGGACGATAATAGAACCGCTGACGGACAGTACAAGGTTTTTATTTATATTACCATCTTTCATTTTTTCTTGCTAAGTGACCAATGATGCCAGCAGTCGCAAGACAAGCAGCTATCAACATTAAAGTATTGCATGGTTTTCAATGCATTTTCTTTAGCATTGCATTTTGATACTTCATCATTTCGCTTGTATAATATATACCTTAGCGAAAACCTGTTAAATTGAATAATGTGTTAAAATATAGATCTGTGAAATACTACTGTCACGTATTCATATATTCTTTGTGTAAATATTACAGACACGCCGGAAACCCCCCGCGAAAAAACGGAAACCAGGAGATTTAGATGATCTCAAACAGGAGTTGGACATCGATTTTCACAAAGTAACACCCGAAGAGCTCTACCAAAGATTTCAGACACATCCCGAAAATGTAAGACCATGTTAAAAACATAGCTTGAGGAAGTGAAGTCGAATCTTTACCAAGTCTTGGGGTAGAACCTGGAGTACACATCTTATCTTCTTTATTCCAGGGCCTTAGTCACGCAAAAGCGAAAGAGAACCTCGAACGAGATGGTCCAAACTCACTCACGCCGCCAAAACAGACGCCCGAGTGGGTGAAGTTTTGTAAAAATCTGTTCGGCGGCTTCGCATTATTATTGTGGATTGGTGCTATCCTTTGCTTTATTGCCTACGGAATTCAGGTCAGTAGCAGTGCATTGAGAGATGCTGATTACACTTAAATAATTAAGTGAAGAAGCAATCCAATTGACCCTGACTAATTTAATCCCCAGGCGAGTACCGTTGAAGAACCTGCGGATGACAACCTGTACCTTGGCATTGTATTGGCAGCTGTAGTTATCGTTACGGGCATTTTCTCATACTACCAGGAAAGCAAGTCTTCAAAGATCATGGAATCGTTCAAGAACATGGTACCTCAGTTCGCTACTGTCATTCGTGAGGGTGAAAAGTTGACGCTGCGCGCTGAAGACTTGGTGCTTGGTGATATTGTTGAGGTTAGAACCACGATATAATTATCCAGTATATAACTCATCTAGGTCCCGAATGTATAAGCAAAACAAACTTAAACGTTGTCCATAAAATTCCTAGGTTAAATTCGGTGACCGCATCCCTGCTGATGTCCGTATCATCGAGGCGCGAGGCTTCAAGGTTGACAACTCAAGTTTAACCGGTGAATCTGAACCCCAATCGCGTGGATCCGATTTTACTCATGAAAACCCATTGGAAACCAAGAACTTGGCATTCTTCTCCACTAACGCGGTTGAGGGTACGGCGAAGGGCGTTGTCATCTGCTGTGGCGACAATACGGTAAGTCTGAACTTGGGGAACAAAAGTGAGATTAATAAAATGTTCCTTTCAAAAGAAATATCTATAAATTGTGGTATTTAATAGGTGATGGGTCGTATCGCTGGATTGGCTTCGGGATTGGACACTGGAGAGACCCCCATTGCCAAGGAAATCCACCATTTCATTCACTTGATTACCGGCGTGGCTGTGTTCCTCGGAGTTACCTTTTTCTTCATTGCCTTCATCCTCGGTTATCACTGGCTGGACGCTGTCATCTTCCTCATTGGTAAGTACCGATACGAGAAAATTTAACACACTTGATATTTTTCCTATATTAGGTACTCGGTGTTAAACCTATGTCCTTCCTCCAGGTATCATCGTAGCTAACGTACCTGAAGGTCTATTGGCCACTGTAACCGTATGTCTGACTTTGACTGCCAAGCGAATGGCATCCAAGAATTGCCTGGTTAAGAATCTGGAGGCCGTCGAGACCCTCGGATCTACTTCCACCATTTGCTCTGATAAGACCGGAACCCTGACACAGAACAGGATGACTGTCGCCCACATGTGGTTCGACAACCAGATCATTGAAGCTGACACCACCGAAGATCAGTCTGGAGTTCAATATGGTATGTAATAGTATTTTGGAAATAAATTACCTCCCATTTTAGGTGGAGTTAATAATAATGGTAATTTTTTCATCAGACCGCACCAGCCCCGGATTCAAAGCCCTCGCTAAAATCGCTACTCTTTGCAACCGAGCTGAATTCAAGGGTGGTCAGGATGGTGTCCCAATTTTGAAGAAGGAAGTTGCCGGCGACGCGTCAGAGGCTGCTCTACTCAAATGTATGGAACTGGCTCTTGGAGATGTCTTATCGATCAGGAAGCGCAACAAGAAGGCCTGCGAGATTCCCTTCAACTCAACCAACAAATACCAGGTTTCGATCCACGAGAGCGATGACCCCAGCGATCCTCGCCACTTGCTTGTCATGAAGGGCGCCCCCGAAAGGATTCTGGAACGTTGCAGCACCATTTTCATTGGCGGAAAGGAGAAGGTAAAACATTTACCTTAATTAAAAACAAATGACGTAACATTCCTACTTTTGAAAACTAATACATTTTTCTTTTGTCAGGTTTTGGATGAGGAAATGAAAGAAGCATTCAACAACGCTTATTTGGAACTCGGTGGACTTGGTGAACGTGTACTCGGGTTCTGCGATCTTCAACTGCCCTCGGACAAGTACCCCATTGGTTACAAGTTTAACACTGATGACCCTAACTTCCCATTGGATAACCTTCGTTTCGTTGGCCTGATGAGTATGATTGACCCTCCCCGCGCTGCCGTGCCTGACGCTGTTGCTAAGTGCCGATCGGCTGGTATCAAGGTAATTATGAACTGTTATAAAAATAACAGTTTTAAATTGCTCTTTTTCAGAACTTCTTATTGATATTTTTAAACCTTTTCTAGGTTATCATGGTAACTGGTGATCACCCCATTACTGCCAAGGCTATCGCGAAGTCAGTAGGTATCATCTCTGAAGGAAACGAGACCGTTGAGGACATTGCCGCTCGGCTTAACATCCCCGTGTCTGAAGTCAACCCTCGCGAAGCTAAGGCCGCAGTTGTCCACGGAACTGAACTCAGGGAGCTGGGAGGCGATCAACTTGATGAGATTTTGAAGTAAGTTGCACTTGGTATTTTAAATTAAAAAATAAAGTTAAAAATAAAATTTCGCCGTTTCCGTCCTACAAAGCGGATGTGCAATATCAACAGTGACACAAATAATCAGAAAAATGCCTTTTAATTATTTACTTTATCACAATAAATTATATTTTCATATTAATAACTTGTTTTATCGATCAGATACCACACGGAAATCGTATTCGCCCGTACGTCACCGCAACAGAAGCTGATCATTGTGGAAGGTTGCCAGCGACTTGGTGCCATCGTGGCCGTGACTGGCGATGGTGTAAACGACTCACCTGCTCTCAAGAAAGCTGACATCGGTGTTGCCATGGGTATCGCTGGCTCTGACGTGTCTAAGCAAGTAAGTGAGACATACAAAAAAACTTGTCAAGCTTAAGAACAAATAAAAAGTTGTGAAACATTGTTGCAGCAACATGAAGTTGTGTTTCTGGATACATCAAAATGTATGCCAGTACCACTTTACACAAATATATGTTTGAAACAATGTTGTGCAACTTTTGTTCACCATGAGAAAAAATACTACAATTTTTTTTGTAAAATTCTTAGGCTGCCGACATGATCCTGCTTGACGACAACTTCGCTTCCATCGTAACTGGCGTAGAGGAAGGCCGTCTGATCTTCGACAACTTGAAGAAATCTATTGCATACACCCTGACCTCCAACATCCCTGAGATCTCGCCCTTCCTTGCCTTCATCCTCTGCGACATTCCACTGCCCTTAGGAACCGTTACTATCCTCTGCATCGATCTTGGAACTGACATGGTAAGTTCGACCTTATTTCTAGAGTTCTATGATCTACTGTGGTATAAAAGATGTTACATTGCAAGAGTAAGTTACTTTGTTTTTTATATTAAATGAGAATTTGGTACAAAGTTGAGTTGTAATGTATAGAGCTAAAACTGGAATAGTACCTACTTGAAATTGTGCTCTTACAATGTAGCATACAATAATTACTAATTTTGTAAACCTATGTTAATGTTTCTATGATATTATTCACAGCTTTTGTTCATTCGAAATATTGAAGCTCTCAAAATTCAGAAATAAATACAAATTGGTGATGAATGGTAATAAACACAGGCTGTCGAATAAAATATTTTCTATAGATAGTATTTTACTTAAATATTTCAGCTGAAGATCCCTCGAGCTGGTATTATTATTACAGTTTATATTAAATTAGTGATTGACTTAGGTGCCAGCGATCGCGTTGGCCTACGAGACGGCTGAAGCAGACATTATGAAACGTCCGCCTAGGAACCCATTTTGCGACAAACTAGTCAATGAGAGGTCTTTATTTAGTGATTACATACTGTTATGTTGCCATATTAACTACTAACTGGTTTTCAGCTAATAACGTCGCTGTTGTCTCGATATCGTGACGAGTGGGTGTTTTTCTAATGTGTACCTTATTCACGTAATCGTAAGAATCAAAATATTATATCAATTAAAAACTGAAGTAGCTTTTGTAAATTATCTTTTGTCAGGATATTAATTTGTAAGTTACGATTACGTAAATAACAATATTGTGTTACAGTGTATTAAAAATGTAGAGTCATGCATGATTCTACTAAAATCAGGCAGACCAACTAATAGGCTACATCTTTACTAATACGTGTTGTCGATATCATGTTCCTGATAAGAGCTGGAAAGTAGGAATGAGGGGATGATGTACGTAGATGTGTTTTGTTCTAATCCCTTAAATAATTAAACTCTTGCTGACATCCGAAAAATACTAGCCGTTTATAAGCCCATGGCGGATAGTGTGTGACGTCCGCATAAAGGTCGACATAGATATGTTCTACAGCTAAGACAAACACAACACACTAATGTTACCACAGTCATTTCACTGCATCACCATCAATTCAATTCGAGAACGTCCATCGAACATTGTAATTTATTTAAAAAACATTACATTGTCATCCATTGGTTCATTTTGTATTTTTTAAGTTACAAAGAGTCCCGTCTGCAACTGAAGTCATCTCATGATCTACATTTTTTGTGTTGAATTTTATTTTGTGTGATAGTTTTAAGCGTAACTAGTTGCAAGCATACGCTGCTGAGCTTGGCGTGGACTAAGTTCCTGTCGTGGCGCCGGCTCGGTAGTGGCGTCTGATTGTAATGTCGTTGCTATATGTTCGATGTTGTACACATGTGACAATGATGCACCACGCTTTCGTGCGATGCGTGAGCGCTTGTGGCGCGGGTTCGCTCCGCCGGTCGCTCACGTCGCTAGTGTTTGTGTAGGTGCCCGCCATTTCCCTGGCTTACGAGGAGGCTGAATCTGACATTATGAAGCGACAGCCGCGTAACCCTTTCACTGATAAACTCGTTAACGAGAGGTAAAACATCACGAGTGACGAGACTCGTTCAAAGATATTATTCTATCCGCTACTTGCTTGCTACCACGTGTCTAGTCTTCAATATTGAGGTTTGGTTGTTGCCTGCAGTGTGTGGACGGTGTCCTGTAGGTACACGATTCTAGAACTCTGTGTGTGGATATTGAAGGCGACAATCGCACCGCTCCTAACTTTGCCTTGCGATGTCTTTTTATATATTTTTCTATACTAACGTATCTCCTATTTCCTTTAACTATGTAGCTTGATGTGGTGATGGAATAACGTGTTTCGACACACGGTGTCGTGCTCACAGACCAAACGCATTGTTCCATTGTATATTTGTGGTTTTTTAATACTCTTTTCCGCTATATTCTGTGTTCGCGTGCCAAGGTAAGTTTGGTGTCTCCCTGTCTCTGTCATTTGTCTATCGTGCATGTATGAACACACTCGACGACTTTACAATACGACTGATTATTTATTTATTCTATACTTATTGTATTTTGACTTTCTCATTTTGTTACCTCTCATGATCTCATGACACGATATTTATCTCACAAGTGACATCCTTTCATTCGGTATTCTTCTCACACGATTACGCAACAGGCTTCATCACACGCATTCTCATATATTGTACACCGACGTCTCTACGTATCTATATACTGTTAGGTACAGCGACACTGTATTATAACCTACATGATACAACATGCTGCTAGGGCTTATATTTGTAACTTCTTTCACTAGCGTAGTATTTCAGATATTTTGTCTCCTCAAGGCTAGTACCAGCTGCCATAATTTTTGAATCTCAATCACGCCAATTTTTACACTTTTATATTTACTAGCTAATTTTATGCGTAATTTAAGTACCTACGATAAATAGTTTAATGTATTTTTTGATATTAATTAATTTCTAATAACGCTAGTTGTAGATATAGGTTGCGGTGTAGCCGAGGGGTGTATGTACGTATATTTATTATGTATAAGTCGGTGCGTGCCAGTCGCGCGAGTGTTGGTTTGTCCTGATTGCTTGTGTTACCGAAGGTGCCTGCTATATCATTGGCGTACGAGGCGCCCGAGTCCGATATCATGAAGCGGCAGCCCCGGGACCCTTACCGCGACAACCTCGTCAACAGAAGGTTGGCCCCGCACCCACTCCGCCACCGGGCGCGCGTCACCACGCGAGCCCTGACGCTTACTAGATTCTCATTTGGGTGTTAACACAATGACTAGCCCACCGTCATAACTTGTGCATATAACCGCCTTCATTGGTGAGATTAAATATTTAGAGTGGTGCGGCTACTTGTGGTTCAACAGTACCATTTGAAACTGGATGTGGAAGAGTGATTATGACGATCCAATCCCCCACCTTGTCCATCGTATTGCAATTGGCTGTCAACCCGATATATAAATTAGAGTAAACCCTTATCCCGATAGAAATCAATAGACGCGACGCTTTCGATTACATGATACAAAATAAATATACCGAATTCTTCTAGCAACAGTATTTATTTTAATTAAATCTATTATCTTGTTTAAATTTATTTAGATTTATACAAAATTACCTTAGAAGTCTCTAGAACTAGACGACCTAGTACTTTCTATATCTGTATAATCTTCACTCTTCCATATTTCAATATTAGAAATTCAATTATTAAAGTTAGCGATGCAATGCTGTGTCGAAAAAAAAAGTTGCACGTTTTAGCGATCAATTAGAGAAATGTTTTTAGTCTCTGCCATAGAGAGCGCACTAGTGGTTATTATTGTGTGTGAGTTTACGTGTTAGCCAAAGTAGAATAGTGGTGGTCGAATGGTTCATAACTAATAATTTAAACAAACGTTTTTGTTGAAGGAATGTCTTAGGCGACATGGAGCATCTTTTATATTGTAACATTTGTTTTTATATTTTCTTCTTAGTATATACTTTATGTATATATTGGTTTATATTACGTAGTATATTCTCCATAGTTGAAGCACGTTGTAGTGCCGAGATCACACCGCTAATAGCGCTTCCAAGCCCCACATGTTACATACACCACGGTTAGGCAGTTTTTTACAGCTATCGTTACAATTCCTTTATTTTTATTTATTTAAATCTTCTTGCTTATTCTTCCAGTATTTTATTTTATTTATAACTTCCTTATTAACACAATTAAATTGTAAAAAAAAAACTCGCTTGAGCTTTCTTCGCCAAATAGTTGAAAACATTCTTGCATGCTTGTGTGAACCTTCAATGGATTGTCTTGCAGCCTAACCTGAAACTTAAAATATTGGTAATGGCTTGAAAAACGGAATATTCAGAGGAAACAAAAAAAAAAAACTTATAAAACAAAAATATATTAAAATAAATACTAATGTATTCTGGTTTTCAAAGCATGCATTAAAGATTAACAAACTTATGACAAATTAGACTGAAGTTAAAATCATACTCAGTAACCATTTAAAGTAAAAACATATTGAGCTCTATTAAAATACAAAGAAAATAACTTTTTATTTTAAAACAAAGTCTCATTTGTCATACTTTAAACGATAGGATATTTGCAAAAAAACTAACTGCTTTATAGAAAATTTCTTTTGATTAAAACTAAAGCTTGACCCCCAATCAGAGTAAAAACTAATCACTGAAAATTAACCTTAAAATTCTCTCACAAGCAAAATTGCACAAATAAATTAACAGATTTTAAAAGTAAAATTAGAAGCCCCTCAAAAGAAAAAGAATTTACTAACTTGCAAGACCTATGAGTTCAAAACTTGACATTGTGCCCGGGTGTATACAGGCTTATTTCGATGGCGTACGGTCAAATCGGCATGATCCAAGCCGCGGCAGGTTTCTTCGTGTACTTCGTTATCATGGCTGAGAACGGCTTCTTGCCGATGCATCTCTTCGGTATCAGAAGAGAATGGGACTCAAAGGCCATCAACGATCTGACTGACTCCTATGGACAGGAATGGGTACGTTAACTTCACGCTTCCTACAATTTGATCTTGCTCTGCAATGGAAAAGGCAACTGAAAACAAAAGAAGATCGCAGAATACAACATCTAGCAATAATGTCTGGCTATTTGAACCAATCACATCGATCCTGTAGCATCTGACGTCACTGCATACTTGCCTGCCCCATTGTGTTAGCAAATTCAAAGACATATCAATACAAATCAGTATCTATCAGTTGTTCAGTTCATAATGATACTTCTCAATTTTACAGACGTACCGCGACCGCAAGGCTCTCGAGTTTACCTGCCACACCGCATTCTTCGTCTCCATCGTAGTAGTACAATGGGCTGATCTGATCATCTGCAAGACGCGTCGTAACTCGATCATCCACCAGGGCATGCGCAACTGGGCTCTGAACTTCGGTCTCATCTTCGAAACCGCGCTCGCTGCATTCCTCTCCTACACACCTGGAATGGACAAGGGATTGAGGATGTACCCTCTCAAGTGAGTATCATGAACTGGGTCAATACTGAGAGTTAAAATACTTCATCATCTTTGCTTGATGAGTGCTCATGTTCGATCTGTTTGTCCTCAGGTTCGTGTGGTGGCTGCCTGCCATTCCATTCATGCTGTCGATCTTCATCTACGACGAGATCCGACGCTTCTACCTGCGCCGCAACCCCGGCGGCTGGCTCGAACAAGAGACTTACTACTAAACCGCACCGACCACTGTCCACACCGTCGTGCATCAGTTAGTTACTGCGTACATAAAGTTCATTTGTGTTCTTATATCAGACTGACAGAGGTTTGCGGTGCCGTTCCGGTATATGTGTAATCGCTGTCGTGTACGCTTCTCACCGCTTGTTACCGCATCGCTCCGCACAGGGGCACCTGTGTTTGTACCTGTCGAGTGTTCTATGTTATTCTGATGTTTCATTGCGTAACGTGACCGAGAGGACGCGGCTGCGCTGGCGCCGGTCGGGCCCGCGCCCGCCCCTCGCCACCGCACACTTTACACTATCGTTTCTAACGAACTATGTATGTATATATGCACAGTGGAGAATGAAGTTGGTATTTGTGATGATATAAAAAAAAATATACACATAATTATTTTAAATCGTGAATCATGTTATTTTTGTATCGAGATCGTTTAAAACGTTCGAGTATCTCGACTGTCATGCGACAATTTGATGAATCTTTTCGATATTTGTTGAATCTCTGTCTGATATTATTATGAGTTAGTCGCGCGGCGGCGGCGGGCGCGCAGGCGTGCGGCCCGCGGGCGTGCGGCCCGGCCCGCTCGCCGCCGGCCCGCGGCCCGCCGTGCGGCCCGCCGTGCGGCCCGCCGTGCGGCCCGCCATGCGGCCCAGGCCCCACGGCACGTCACGCGCAAGCGGCCGCCGACTCGGATTTCATGTTACAGTAGTACGCCCTCAGTGACACTGATGACATTATAAGATAGATTAAAAGTAATACTAATAAAAATTGTTTTTCACATACTTATGTAATAAGTAATAAATTATCGTTTAGCGGTAGTTCATCGTTCGTGAATCGAGTGGGCAGAAGTATGACGCCCGCCGCGCTCCGTGCTCGGCGGCCAACGAAACGCATTTGTTGTAAAATTAACAGTTAAGAAGCCATTATTATTATTATAATTTAAGTGAATTAGATTTAAGTTGAATTTTTCGAGTGAAAAAAGTTTAGTTGACGATTCGATCGGGTGCATGGTGTATGAGAGGTCGATGTGGAGTGCCTGAGTTTTAGTGTACTACTGCTTACTGTTAGGTAGGTAGTTGAAATTTTGATGCCGTATTTTCAATTGTAAAAGTAGATAAATAAAGCATACACAGTCGCGAACGCTTAGAGGCGCGGGGGGCGGTGCGCGTGCGTCGCACCGCTACACGTTCATACAGCACTGCCGTCGACTATTGTTCGTTCGTATCTCGTCAGCCGGCCGCCCGGCCCGGAACAGACGCTTTTCTTTTCTAAAAATAATCAGATTATTAGCGAATTTTGTCAAATTTATTAAAATAGGCTGCTCATGGTAATTACGTAAGATTTTATTTCTTAATTAAAAGATAATAACAAAACGTAGGGATGCGTAATTAGAAATTTTTAAAATTATACAGTTATGATAGAGTCATCTTATTTTAGTCCGCACTTGGCCCTTGCGCGGCGCGGCAGGTGGCCGATCGTTGCCGAGCGGGCGCCGCACACGGGGAGGCAGACGTGCACCCGCCGAGGACCAAGTGGAGAGATTCATTTCAATTTTTCGTAACGAATACATATAACATTATAATAATGGTTACAAAAGTAAAATATAACATTATAGCGACTAATAAAATCTAAATTATATGAAATGTTTATAGATTTAAATGAAGTTCGTTTCTTTAGGGTGACCTTCTGTGCTTGTTTGATGAGAACGATGTACATCTCACTGACAATAGTCGTTGATGATATTATTGTAATGATCTGATCTTTGTAAGCGGTTTGTTTATCGTACACTGTAGAACTAACATTGTTTTGCGTTCGACAGTTCTTTACACCGATTCATTTTATAGTATTACTCTGTTGGCTAGGAGCGCTGTAAAAATGTAAGTGTTAATAAAAAAAACATTTTCAAAATATTAATGTGGTCTTTCATTGTTGATTTTTTTTATTATTAATTTCTACCCAAATGTTTTTAATACTAGCAACACAGTCGAATGACAGGCAACACTGCTGTAAATCGATAGACTTGACCACACCTACACAATACACATACACACACAAGAAAGCTTTCAGAACCAAATTATCTGAACAATCATACAACAATAACAGGGTTGTCAAAAATACCAACAAGAGTTTCACATTACAAAATTTTAGGGGAAATTTATCATTCCGTTTAGCAATTACAATAATAAATGAATGTCACCTTGATTAAGCTTAATCAGTGTTTACATAAACATTTCAGTGTAATTGATTAATGCCAGTCTAATCTTTCAGTGACATAATTAAATCAAACCTAATATGAAAATCATTACTACACTGAATATCCATACCTATACTCCATTTGAAATAAGATTAGACATTTAACTAAACCTTTTTTACAGTCCGTTCAACCTATTTTGACTTCTATTGCGTTGATGGCATGACAAATAGCAGCTGCAGTAAACAGTTGGTATTGTAACCAGTTTTTTGCTTTTAATGCCATCCTTATGCCTACGGTATAGAAGTCAGAATCGGTTGAACGCACTGTAATAAAGGTTTGTTTAAATGTCTAATCTTATTTCAAATGGAGTATAGGTACACTTATAAAAAAAATCTATGGCACTTTGCTATTTCGGTTTCGTTTTTCTTATTTTTGTTTGAAATAACCCTTAACTGGAATAAGGCGGAGGATTTTAGGATATATAGAACTATCAACTAAACTAATAGTGGAGAGAGGATAAAATAAATATTAATCCAATAAAGTGCCTAGAGCAAGCTATCTATAAATGCTGTTTCTTATACTGGTATTATGATTTATTTTACACAGCTCATATACAATAGATTACTCTTTAATACCAATCGCGTTTAAGAAGAAGAGTGGGGCGCGTCTGCGTGGGTGGCACTATCATACATGATGACAGCTCTCGCAAAAGTAAAAGAAGATAATGTGGTTAGTACTAATAATTAACTAAAAAAAATCATTAGATTGGAATCATATTAAAAGAATTACCAAATAAAAACGTCAGGTGGATTTGATATAACTCATAAATAAAAACGAAAGAGTAATGTTGTTAGTTATTTCTTATTTTTTAAGAAAGTACGTTACCTATCTATGGAATAGTATATTGGTAAAAATATACCAACAAAAATTAGGTAAACACGGTGTCTGAGACATCGCCGTCAAATTGTTACCATGAATTCAACGCTAGTAGAACCATTGTAATGAGTTCAAATGTCCACCTGTATAACACAGTGGCTGTCACTCAAAACAAGACAAATCGATTATGTACCTGTGCTCAGTCATATGATTATTTTGTCTGTTGGCAGGTTGCTATTGTCTGATATCATTTCAAAACATAAATCTACTTAGGAAATAACTGAAATCTTTAAAGAAAGTACTATATTGGATAGGTATTTACTAGGGAAAAATAAAATAGAAAGCCTTTTATTCCAACACGGCAGTAAAGCCTCCATTAGCCAGGCTGTTACTCACTAATGGATTTAGAACTCCCATTTTAATCCGGAAATAAACGACTTGGCTTTCAGTATTGCTATTTCCTTTTATTTACTCACGCGTGTCTCATTTTTATGCCAAAGGGCCGTCTATTTCCAATACTAATACATTTCCTGAAAGACACCTGAATAATGTTCAATTTGCTAAAAGCCTTCCATATTGATGGATGGTTTATTTATATGTACACAAATCCTCATTGATTTAAGTGAGGGTGACGTATAACTGCAGTTATATGGCTCTGGCAGATCTCCAATGTCCTAATTGCAACATTGTAACGTACTTACTGAGTGCAAAGGTATAAGTGTACAAATATAAATTTCCTTACTTTTTATCTGTTGTGTAGCTGTTTCTATTGATGGGCATTTGTAGGTATTTATTAGCAATTTTAACTACCTACTTACTAATAAGTTTTTGCCCTGAGTAAGGGCCAATTTCTAGGCCCTATTTTCTCTAGAAATTGACCTTTTATGTTAAATTTAATTTATGCAGACCTTGTCAGTGTAATATGACATATTTATACTTAGGTATATACTTAATTCTAAAAGTATGTAGGTATAACCGAAGGGTGCGAGGGCACGTGCCGTCCTCGGCCTTGACGACAAGCTTCTGCGACTATACGTATGTATACAAAAACGAAGTACACCTGTGAGCGGGTCCTTCGTCCTATAGCGGCGCAGAATATTCCACACGCCCCTACGTGCCCCTCGCGTACAGCGCATGAGCACCACTGACAGCTCGACCGTGCCAACACGTCCCAATTATTTCCCTCAGTTCGCTTTATTGTCGCATTATATTCAACGGAGATATTCGTCGAATGTTTCTTATAAGATCAGTGGGAGTTGGGAGCGTGAGATCACGGCGCGCAACGATGCGCCCCGCGGGCTCCCAGTGAGCCAGAATGGTGGCCAACATCGGCGTCATCAACCCGTCTAATGGTAAACATCTTTGTTACAAGGTCGTGTTTGAAGTTTGAGCGGAGTCTTGAGTGTTTATCGTGTGTACAGTGGAGGCGACAGCGTACATAAGCGCGGTTGCGGCCTTCGCCGTGGTGGTGTTGGTGGTGCTGCTGTTCCTGGGCAGGCGCTGGTGCTACTCCGCCGTCTTCAGCCGCAAGTGCTGCGATGACATCCTCGCTGTGAACCCCCGTGTCGCCGCCCCCTGTCTTCCCCTCGACAATGCTCAATTCGGTAAGCATACAACCTTTGTTTTGCTTCTGTGTTACTAAGCTACTGTATGTTTTATCATATTTCATAGAACGGTACGAAAGTTTTCTTTGTTGCTAACACAATAGATGTTAAAATATCACATTATAATATTTTTCTCTATAAATTCCAAGTATAGAATATGAAGTCCTTCACCTTTATAAATATGACTATTGATTATGTGATTAATTATTAACATTTGGATTTCGGTAGAGCGAAGTCATTTGTGAAAGCGTTATTGTGTAGTATAGAAGAACTAACATTCATTTAGTATTAAATGTACCGTCAAGGGCGTCGTGTGCGTCATGAAGGTCTCGTATTTAATTTCTTTACCTGTTATATTTAGGTGTTTTTTTACACACATAGAAATGTAGAGGATGATATATGCTAGAACTTAGTCTTAACAGTTAGAGTAGTTTAGTTCGGGTTAGGGCAATATTGTATATCGATTGACGTTGTCCGTACGTCTGTGTTGTTATAGATGCTTTGTCGAAACCGAACCATTACCCCGAACGAATATTCACGTTCGAGGCGTCCGACTCGGATGAAGAGCTGCGTTTGCGCATCCAACAGGTGAGACAGTAGACCGTTCGACATTTGAATTTGAATCTCTTCCGCTATGACTAGTTTCACGCTTTTATTATGTTAATACTTGCATTCCGTATTTGTTAAATCCGGAAAATCAACCAATCTCTACGTATGAGTCACCGCGATGACATTTTAACTATTAATAAACCTCTCATTTAACTACGGTATTTAGGCCACCTCACTTAAATTAACTCAAACGTCAGTCCGGAAATAAACGGAATTGCAATAATTTACATAATTTAACTCCCTACTGCGCAATATCCTGTTATCCTGAGTGTATCACTCTAAATGTACGAAATTCCAATGTCTGGACTATAAATATAGCCCGCGGATTTGGTATTTCAGTGAGAACCGAACGTGGAACGATATTACAGCACCGTTTACGTGAATAAGATTCTCATTACCATTTTCTTAAGACAATCTAAAGCTCTTCAAGGGGTTAAAATAGTCCTTCTAGGTGGAATACCTCACAATCAGGAGATTTCCCTAGCCACTCTCGCGGCATTCATGAATTGCAAATGAGATATTCATTAAATGATTGCCATCTTGATATGCGCTGCATTTTAGACAAGTTTCTTCACACTTATCTACGTAGTTAACTTTAGTTTTGTTAAATTATACATATAATAGCATGTGAATTTTATTCTCTTTTATACTTATTTCGTTCTCTACTACTTATGTTGTGTTTAATTCTTAATCACTTCTAATAATTTACACGTACATTCTAACCTTATTGCTCATGATGTTACGGCTTACATTGGCAACACTAAATGTTTAATCACTACGATCAGTCTTGGACACCACAGCAAAAGGGTGGTGCAGCGAGAGCTAAGCTGTTCCAGAAGCCGTATTATATTATGAAGTTTTAGAGCCATGATTGTTCGAGTGTGAGGGAGAGAGATAATGTTGTACAGGACGGATAGCACCACCCCTTTTTCTCAACGGAACAATGATGGCCACTTCGTGATACAGCCCCGCGCGCTCATTTATTTCTCACTCGCTAACCTGTCACCGTTGCTCCAATAGATGTTACAGGCCTTCCATCCCACCATTAAATTAACTGACAAAATCCTTGGTTATCCACGATTCCTGAACTCTGAAACTTCCCAGGATAAGGAAGAGGTGGAATGCCACTACGAGGAAAAGAACGAGAACGCAACTGCTCCGAAGCTGGATTTAGAACTGGTGGAGAGCAAGCTACGGGAGACCAGTCTGAGGGAGACTGCGCTCAGAGAAACCAGGATTGATGAGGTGGTTCCGAAGAGGGTGGAGTACATACACACGCTGGAGGCGCAGAGCAGCGTCGATAGTGATGTTATTGCTCATAATGTAAGTCTTAAATGGTATACTACAGTCCTTTCACAGTCATTTTACGTCTGACAGCAGAAACCCAACAGCAACCTTATTGTAACGAGAATAAAGAACACTGTGATTTTGACAGACTTGTCAGTAGCAGCAACCCAGTGTTGGGCAAAAACAAATTGTTAAAACAATTAACAATTAAATTGCCAGATTTAATTACAATCAACAATTAAAATAATTAATTGTAATTGCAAGATGTTAACAATTAATTAATTGTTAATTTTTTGATGCATGTTTACAATTACAGTTAATCCTATCCTACTAATATTATAAATGTGAAAGTTTGTATGTTTGTGTGGATGAAATTTGGTAAAAAAATTGGAAAAATAGGTATAAATTTTGCACGCTCTTGTGAAGCTTCCTCTGTTCCGTTTCTTTACTCGTGTGCTCGTGGGTTTAATTGAGTTTTTACACTCATCAAATAGTATTCATTGTTAAAATAAACAAATAACGATTATGTTAATTGTAAATAACAATAAAAAAAAATGCAATTAAATTAATTGTAAACCACAATTAAATTAATTGTAAACCACAATTAATGGATTTAATTGCAATTAATTTCAAATTGCATCTCACAATCAAAATATAATTGAATTAAATCAATTGCAATTAAAATTTTAATTGTTTGCTTCTACAATTTAAAAAAATATTGAATTATGCTCAACACTGTAGCAACCCAACAGCAACCTTATTATAACCTTACTATAAAGATCACTGAGATTTTGACAGACTTGTCAGTAGCAGCAATCGAACAGCAACCTTATTGCAACGAGAATAAAGACCACTGTGATTTAAGACAGTGATGCAAAGTCAGAGGCAAAATAACTGTGAAAGGACTATACCTTATACTTCTGATCTAAATTCTAGGGTTTAAAATTGTCTTTGATCCCAGACCAAAACACGAACGACAGCCTGCTTGATAAACGTTTGCTGTCGCCTAGCGCCCTGAACCAGAGGCAAAATGAAAACTTTGAGTAAGTTTCATGTAGCGTCACTTTGGCAGCGTTCTTTCTTTTCAAACCAGAAGTGTGTCTGATTAGTGGCAGGAATGTGAAGAGTAAAATTAATTCCCCGGTCGAAAACTTTCACCAATAGCTCTATTTCCTACCCCGATATCATCAAAATAGTGTGTTAGGGGGTCTTATTCGTATATTTTGGAAGTAAACCGACAGTTTTTATGTTTCTTCTTCACCAGGACACCTCTCTCCTCTGTGGCGAAAGCAGCAGTTCCCAGGAGCGTGGCTCCTTAGAATTGACGCTATTTTACGATGCCCCAGTTCGCAGTATGACAGTCCACATTCTGCAGGCGAAGACCCTGCCGCAGAGGAATACGGGGCAGATACTGCAGAGCCAGGTATGTTGTAACAGTTCTCAAAAAAGAATAGAGATGGTGGTGATACCTAAAACTAATAGGGTAATTGTCTAGGTAAAAAAAAGAAATTCTATTTAGTCCGTCTTTCAGATAATAAAAAAATATTAGTCACGTATTTTTTGCTTTATCATATTAATCAAAAATAACTTAGAAAACACGCATTAAAGTTGGGTAGTGGGGGCTCGCTACGTCACAACGCAGCATTAAATCTAGCAAGGCGTGACGTCATGCCACATTTTAACTCAATGTACCGCCGTAATCTTTTGATTACGTCAAAAAAGAGAAAATACGTGTTCAATATTTTTTAGTAATCTACAAGACGGACAAAAACAATTTTTGGACACAGGCCTACTATTGGCTAAGATTTGGAAGAGCAAATGTTAATATCTTTACAACGGTCCTTTTAAATAAATCAACGGCGTCGAACCCAGCTGAAGAAGAAACCGAATTGTCAACCAAAAAAAAAGGTCTACCACTCTTAAAATTCTTTTGCACTACGTAAAACAATAACGGCTGTTTGTCATAGTTTAAAAGTTCTAGAAAATGTTGTCAATAATGAATTATTACGAGCCTGTAACTTCCAATTGCAGGACAAAGGCCTTCTTCACCCTAGGGCTACTAAGGACAGTCTTTATCAAAAGAGTCGCTACTCATCCCGCCATCTCCGTCTTGGCCGGCCGTCCATACCAGCCTATATTTTTGAATCCCCCATCAACCCCTTGCTCGTCACTTACGAGAACAGTTACGTTGAGCCAACAAAAACAGAAAATGCAACTCCCTAGATCATAAGTTCTATCAAAAGAAGTTTTGTACACAGCTCAAGAAAGATCAATGTGCAATACCAGAAATAGATACTTTATACCTTCCATAAAACACTATGTTAAGTATTATTTATTGAAATCGATAATATTTGCATTTCCGTTTGGCAATAACGCGTAAATCATTTAAATTAGAACCTTATAGCAGTGGAATAAATGTACTCTCTCTAGATGAGTCATCGTGGAATGCAACAATGTAAGTAGGTATTATGAATAATTATAAAACAATGTCTTTGTCTTATACTAGCCTTTTTCTACAGGTTCGAGTTGTGTTATTGCCTTTAAAAAAGCAAAAATACAAATCAAAAATACGGAATGGCGAAAATCCTCAGTACATGGAGAGTTTCGTGTTCCACAAGATCAATCCAGGTAAATACATTCTTCCATCTTATTGTTTTTTTAAATTGCCGATTGCAACTTGTTGAACACATGTGTTTAAAAGTATATTTAAGATAAAACATTGACTCCCTTATTAATAAACGCGGAGTAAAGTGACACCGCGATTAATTTCGGATTAATTTAATTAATTTTTAGGGTTGAACCCTTATAGGATCACTCGTGTGTCTGTCTGCCTGTCTGTCCGTCTGTCACAACCAATTTGCTCCAAATCTACTGGACCGATTTAGTTGAAAAGTACACATATGAATTTCTGTGACCCAAACACGGACGTGTAAAGTAAATATATGAATTTTTAATATTTGAATATACACTTTACGGAAGCAAATGGGAAAATTTAAAAAAAAATTTTGCAAACTGTACACCGATGTGAAATATCGGGCTTGTTGTGAGGATCTCAAATATATTTTTTATATTTTTAAAATAAATACTTTTAAAAATATTTAAGAAAATTTATGAAAATTTACCATTGCCCCCCTTATCTCCGAAACTACAGAGCTTAGAATTTTGAAAAAAATACAGAGAATGGTTCTTTACTCATAGATTACAGGAAAACCTATAAATAAGTCTATGGTCTTAAAATAACATCATAAATCTCGCATTATTGTGCGTACAAACTTACATTTGCAGTTGGAATGTTTGGGAGATCATGTGTTCAACTACAATATTAAGTTTGTTCTTGGGATAAATTCATCCCAACTACGGACCCTTCATTGTGCGTGGTCCGACATGCACTAGGCAGGTTTTTTATTTTTCTTTAATGACCAACAATAATTGTTAACACGGTTACAATTTTATAATAATATTTTACATAAATCTAAGCTTATTGTAACAATTTCTTATAGGTTAGCACCGCATGCCCCGTAATAATTGTGCCACAAAAAATATACAAAAAAAAAGATTGTAAAAACAAAAGAAACAAGTTCAAAGTAACGTGAGATAATAAGAGTTCAAAAATAACATAAAAAATCACACAAAAAAAAAAACAGTGGCACTCCGGGAGTGCCGACAGAAGTGAAAACTTAAACAATTTTACTGTGCAGCAAATAATGTATCGCGCGTTGATGTCTTTTTAATGGTCAATAGCTGGTGTCGTAACAGTGTCGCGAAATCAATTGTTTAGTCCTATCTCAAAAATGCCCAACGCGTTTAAAGAAGTTTTGACTTCAATAAAATTGGCTTTAAACATAATATAAACAATATAAAACACAAATAAAATGATTTAAAATTAGACACTGTTAACAGCTATTCTGTGGAACTTGGCAAATGAGTCTGAGTGCACGTCAACAAGATCGCTGTAGCAGTGAGCCGAGGGATGACAGCTTGCGTCGAGTACTGTTTGTTCTACGGAGTGGGGGGAGTAAGCCGACGTTCGCACGGACGTAATAAAATCGCGGCGATTTTTTTTCGTGCACTGGATTTTCAACGCTCTGCTTAACTCCAAGAGTTGAAAATCCAGCAGTGTGTTTTTTCAACGCGCTGGGACGAGAGTGCGTCCCAGCGAGTTGGATTCTCAACGCTCGGCTTAACACCGAGAGTTGAAAATCCAGTGCGCAATAAAATCCTGCCGCGATTTTATTACGTCCGTGCGATCGTCGGCTTATAGGAGAACAAAGGAGTCTAGCAGGGCCCCCCTAAACGGGAACTTGCCTAGTAATTGGGAACAATCAATTTATTTGTTAATAAAGGAGACGTTTCATTTTTGTATGGGACTCCGGCCATAACATGTACACTTTAGAAAACCTGGGAAACGAACCCCTAAATACAATAAAGACTGTTTTTTTCCATAATATCTAATACTTTTGGGCACAAAATAAAAACCGAAAATGTTTGACGTTTATCAGGAGAAATACGACCATCGACAGCTAGCCATTTTCGTCCAGAAGTACCTACAAATCTACAATCCACAAAAGCAGTTATTTATTTTTATGATGAATCACACTTTTTAATTAATCAAAAAAGTTGTATAAGATTGCTATCTTAAATAGTACAGAAATACAAGCCTTTCATATTTATTTAAATGACGTCTACGTGATATTATTATGTTAAAATGTAACATGATTTCTGGACGAAAGCAGTATGCAAGTAAAAGGACGCCATGATGAATAGAATATGGCAATAATTTGTTAAACTATTATTTTTTGTGCCGAAGTAATCAGGGGAATAAACAGGAAAGAATATTTTTCCTCAATTCGTGGAATTTTTTCCTTTTTTTACATTAACGTACACTTTATGGCCGAAAATGAAACATCTCCTTTTAGATGTTTAAGTTTGGCATAACTATACTCCTGGTTTATTAATATAGGGGTGAATGTTTCCCTGTAGCTGCAACGATTAAGGTGGCTGCCCATAATCTCAAATTACCACCGAAATTAATTTAATTTTAGCTCTTTCTTGTTGTTTTCAATTAAATACAATGCTGAAATCTCCATAGTCTCTGAATTTTGAAATGTAAACAGAATTAAATGTGAACATATTTAATCGGCAGACTATAATAATTATGCATATTTTGTGCATTAAGTGCATTTCCAAGAATCCGTTTGTTTATCCTAAAATCGGTAAATTCTGAACATAAACATTATACAAATAGAACCAAGGAGTTGATATTATAATATAGACAGACATACAGATTGAATACACGATATTATAATACCAGCAACGTCTAGTTAAAAAAATCCAAGAAGTCTTCTAAGTTTCCATAACTGAAAAAACCAATAGGAACGAAATTAAATAACACTAAATTCTGATTGGAATATCTGATAAAGCACAATTAACCAAAGACATTTTTACTTGGCAGGATTCAAAAAACACTGATGATCAGTTGTAGACTAATTTCGGACAGGCACATAAGACTTGATCGAGAAAAATGTGATACCGAAAAAATAAATATTACAACATTGTTTTCTCTCTGTTTCCAGAAAACAACCATTTCCCATTGCTTTTATTTTCCACTTAGCGTGAATAAATGCCCTTGTCCAATGTTTCTTGGGGTTGGCGCAACACGCTTGATTCACAACAACTTTAGTATTTACCAACAAAAAAATAAAAACAGTGGCACTCCGGGAGTGCCGACAGAAGCGAAAACTTGAAAAAAAATCGCCACCGCGGTAATCAACGCGTTGATGCCTTTTTAATGGTCAAAAGCTGGTGTCGTCACAGTGTCGCGAAATCAATGGTTTAGTCCAGGGGTGTCCAACATAATCTTCTGCAGGGCCAGGTTTGATATTTTTGTAACCATAGCGGGCCAAAAGAAATGTCCAATGCCAAAGTGAGATTTAAATATTGTAGGTACATTAGTTGTAATACCTACAAACATGTACATTTTACTCAAAGTCGATAGATAGATCATCGAATAACTGACATTGGGAGAATTTAATACTGTTCGCGTTATATATCTATTGGTGTGTTATAAAGTTTTAACTAGGTCGTAGGCCGGATGGAGGACTTACGCGGGCCACATTGTGGCCCGGGGGCCGTATGTTGGACGGGCCTGGTTTAGTCCCATCTCAAAAATGCCCAACGCGCATAAAGAAGTTTTCACTTCAATAAAAGTATGTCCTTCAGAAAAGAGCTAAACGTACCATTATCCGTATTTCACAAAGAGAGAGAGTTGTCGTCCACATTTCTTGGATTTAAACATCCTTACAGTACCCAGTCCTTCTAACTCATCTTAAAAAGTACATACATGAATATGAGACGGATGAGGAAAGACTGGTTAGAGAGAGCACAGGTAGGAAGTAACTGAGAAATAAGTCCTCAATTCAACATTGTGAAGCACAGTACACAATATTTTTTTTATTCACTATATCAAGTAGTGCAATGTGATGATGACAATTTTTTTATTTTTTTGTTCAGCAGATAGGTTGTAAAAAATATTGGACACGTTTTTTTTTTTTAATAGATTACGGCGATACATTGAGTTAAAATGTGCCGTGACGTCACAAGTATGTAGATTTTATACTTACTTGTGACGTAGCGACGCCCACTCCCCAACTTTAATGCTTTTTATCTAAGTATTTTTTTATTAATATGATAAAGCAATAAATACGTGTCTAGTATTTTTTTAATTATCTGACTGACGGGCTAAATCGTTTTTTTTTACCCAGGCATCATCCCTATTATTCAATAAGCTACCACTACACTTAAAAAACATGATTTATACGTTTGCATTTAAAACAAAGCTTCAAGCATTCCTACTAGATAAGTTTCTCTTGTAAATGCATGTAATATTATGACCATGCGTTTTCTCCTGTCTACTTAAGTAGGTATGATACTAGACCCGACTGAAATTATTGTTTTATGTATGATATGGACATTATTTTTAAATGACAAATGTATTATTATTCCTATTATTTATTTGAGTTGACATATTTAAATTGAATTGCCTACTTTTCTCAGTCAACGAATAGACTAATGTGAAAAAGGATGTTCTTAAAAAAGCCTATACATCAACACCGCCTTTCTCAGAGGACGTGCACGGGCTCGGCCTCCGTATACGCATCTACGGGTGCGAACGTATGCGTCGTCAGCGCTTACTGGGCGAGGCGGCTGTCAGCTTCGCCACCCTTAACCTGGAGGTAGAGAACAGCTTGTGGATGCAGCTGATGCCGCGGCAGCATCATCAGCCCAGCTTACAAGTTAATAAGGTAAACATTATCATGGGTTATATCGTTTTTGACAGCGTAGATGAAACTTTTAGGCCCGTATTACAGAAACTCACTCAAAACTCAAGCATTACTTATTATTTTCAATTGTATTTATTAAATTTTAAAATGAAATAATTATATATTAATTATATTAAAAATAGAATTATTTATAATATAACAATTAGAAAACTAAGTACCTCCTAGTCAAATATACTAATATTTTTGAAAGCTGTCTTAAGTTTGTATCTGATTATTTTAATGCACAGCAGTCTATTGCAGCTCACCCTACACTTTTTCTCATATCATACGAATATCCTATATTTCCAAGAGATTTTATTTTAAAACTGAATATTTTAAATTATAACGGATGTAACATTAAAATAACAATGAAATTCTGAAAAGAAGTGCATGGAATAATTTGTCAATTTATAATAATTTATATAATTTATGGTATTAAAAGCAACAGTGTTAACCAATTTCCTTCGTAGCCCTTTAATGTGTAAATATTTAAAGATTGAAAACACTATATATACCTCCATTAATTCTTCATTACCAGCTCCCGAAACTAGAGCTGAACCACTCAATGACGGGCATCCTGGCCAGTCCATCGTCCATAGGAACAGTAACAACTCCCGGGGCAGGTGGCCCCGGCGGCGAAGCTTGCAGTCTCGCTCGTTCAGACTCCGCATCGTCGTGCTGCAGCGCCAGATCTGCCCCAGAACTGCTGCTCGGACTGCAGTATAACTCTACCACCGGACATCTTTCTGTAGAGGTAGGTCGCGTTGCCATAGTTACAATGTAAGTGAGCCTCGCCCGTTCAGACTCCATCGTCCTGCCGCAGCGCCAGATCTGCTGCTCGGACTGCAGTATAACTCTACCACCAGACATCTTTCTATAGAAGGCAGAGCAAGCAAAGCAACATTTGAATCAGAATAGCTGATCTGCAAAGTAATTTTCAGAAGAATTTACCTTGACGACGAGCCCCTTTATAATGGCTGTTTTTGGCTTGAAATGTGGTCGAAAAATAAATAAATGTGGTGTAATGCCGTTTCCTGAAGCGCAAAGTTTCCAATAAGTTCTATCCAAAGTAGCTAGTCAATACGTTTTAAGGCATCTCTGCTGTCTCAAAAATTTCATCCCCAATTATCCTGAAGTCCTGATCTTCAATTGATTCCCTTACATCATTGCAGATAATAAAAGGCACCCACTTTCGCAAGCTGTCCCCGAACAAGGCGCCCGACACGTACGTGAAGCTGTGTCTCATCAGCTCGCTGGGCATGGAGATGGGGCGCTGCAAGTCTACCACACGGCGCGCGCAGTCCAACCCGCTGTATAAAGAGCTCTTTATCTTTCAGGTAAACATTGACATTGGCTATAGGTAATAAAAGGCGCCCAACATATACATGAAGCTGTGCCTCATCAGGAAAAGCTTGTGGCTAAGTAATAACAGCCGCACGGATCAATCCATCAGGTTAAGCTACGCTTGCCGGGGTTGATCCGTGGATGGGTGACCATCTTTACATACCGAGACTCCTCCTTGCCTCGGAAAGCACGTTAAGCCGTTGGTCCCGGATGTCATTCGTGAATCTTTGACAGTCGTTACGGGTCGTCAGAAGCCCGAAAGTCTGACAACCAGTCTTACCAAGGGGTATCGTATTACCCAGTTACTGGGTTATAGAGGTCAGATAGGCAGTCACTCCATGTAAAATACTGGTATTCAGCTGCATCCGGTTACTGGAAGCCGACCCCAACTTAGTTGGGAAAAGGCTAGGTAGATTGATTTTTGTGCTTCATCAGCTCGCTCGGCATGGAGATTGGGTGCTGCAAGTCTACCACAAGGCGCGCGGTCCTACCCGCTGTGTAAGTAGCTCTTTATATTTCGGGAACGAGCAAAATATAATTCAGGCCTAACGTCAAGATCTAGAAGATTATACTGATGAACCTTCGATTATTTATATGTCTAGATAGAGTGTCGCGCTGCAAAAGAACTGAAACAAACAGGCCAACTTTTTAGGGTTCCGTTAAAAAACGGAACCCTTATAGATTCGTCATGTCTGTCTGTCTGTCTGTCTGTCCGTCCGTATGTCACAGCCACTTTTTTCCGAAACTATAAGAGCTATGCTGTTGAAATTTGGTAAGTAGATGTATTCTGTGAACCGCATTAAGATTTTTACACAAAAATAGAAAAAAAACAAATAATTTTGGAGTTCCCCATACTTAGAACTGAAACTCAAAATTTTTTTTTTCATCAATCCCATACGTGTGGGGTATCTATGGATAGGTCTTCAAAAATGATATTGAGGTTTCTAATATCATTTTTTTCTAAACTGAATAGTTTGTGTGAGAGACACTTCTAAAGTGGTAAAATGTGTGTCCCCCCCCCTGTAACTTCTAAAATAAGAGAATGATAAAACTAAAAAAAATATGTAATGTACATTACTATGTAAACTTCCACCGAAAATTGGTTTGAACGAGATCTAGCAAGTAGTTTTTTTTTAATACGTCATAAATCGTAAACTTATCGTTACTTGCTGCTACGGAACCCTTCATGGGCGAGTACGACTCGCACTTGGCCGCTTTTTTATACTGGTGTGCGTGACAGCTACGTCATAGACTCGTGTCACATCATTGTGCTGTCACAATGACAGTGCTTTTCTAGTGAGCATTTAGCGGCTAACAGTTGGACGCAATTTTTTCGACGAGTTCGCAGTTTTGAATGTTCATCACAAAGATATAAATATGACTATTTATTTCTTTGTGATGAACATTATGATTATCTTAGAGTCTATGTGCAAAGTGTAAGGACAAGTAAGAAGTTTGGTGTTGTCAATTTATTATAGTGGAGGTTATGTAGGTTTTGTCGTTGCTTTGTCGAGTATGTATGACCGTTATTCACACATACTCCCCTTACTTTAAAGCAAGTTAAGCTGTCATTCCGGTTTTCTTTACAATTGAGACTAATACATCTCCTTGGCTGCGCATAAATCTATCGTACCAGTTCTCATATAAACACTTAAGACAGTTTTTACTAGCATTTAGAAGCTCAAAAGAGTCAATATTTAGATAAGTATCCTTGTACCTTGCGTACCTTGAGGGTAAAATTCATAGAAATTAATTGTTTATCATTTTTTTAAATTGTTATTTTATTTATTAATATACAAGCTAACACTAAAATATAAATAATAGGCAGAAGCATATAATAGAATAAAATAGGAACGAATTCATTGGGCATCAAAAAATTCTTCAACATTGCTTTTAATGGGAAAAGTGCCCAAAAAGCTACTAGGCTAAAAATAGGCCAGCCCTCTGGTTTCGTGAAGAGTCGACAAACCGCTTGGCGATGTCCCGAAATACTCGATGAGCACTCGAACCCCTAGGCCCTACGGTTTCAACCCCCAAACGGCTCCAATATTTATCAAACGCCACTCCTGAACCTTTCGGCCCTATCGGCCATCTGTTCTGCGAGCAATGTGCCCTGCCCTTTGCCACTTAAGTTTGGCAATTCTTCGGGCTATGTCGGTTACCTTGGTTCTCCCGCGTATCTCTTAATTTTTGATTCGATCACGTAGAGAAACATGAAGTTTATAAATAAGTAATAAAACCTTTGACTCAATGGTTTAGTGACTAAAGAGCTACCACTCTCTTGGCGGTGTCGTAGGCTAGCCACATTTCTTTACAAAATAAGAATGCCCCAGCAATACTTAGAGGATATGAGGAACATTCGAACCAACCTCCAATATTTGTGTTGCAGGTAGCTCTATTCCAACTAACAGAGGTAACTCTAATGGTGTCAGTGTGGTGGCGACGCAGCGTAAAGCGAAATGAGATGGTGGGCTGGTTTGCAATGGGACACAGCGCTTCAGGACGAGAGGAGGAACGGCACTGGCAGGAGTTGTGTGAACGACAGGGAGAACAGGTGACTATAATGCTAGGTGTAGAGGATATAGGGTTGAAGTTTGGGGTGATATAATCACGTATCAGAGCTATAATTTTACCAGTGTGAGAGAGAAACGAGAGCTATAAAGAATTAATAGCACCATCTTTTGAAGTGAAAACTTCTTTAGGCGCGTTGGGCATTTTTGAGATGGGACTAAACCATTGATTTCGCGACACTGTTACCGAGTTTACCGACACCGTGGAGTAAAAGAGATCAACGCGTTGATTACCGAGGTGCGTGGAGTAAAAGACATCAACGCGTTGATTACCGCGGTGGCGATTTTGCGACTTTTTTTTCATGTTTTCAATTCTGTCGGCACTCACAGAGTGCCACTTTTGTTTCGAGCGAATAATAATGGGTCCACTTCATAATGCAACTCCTGGGCTGATTATGAGTCTATGAGCTGTTGGTATCAGTTTCAAGCGCTACCAGGTGGTGGGCTGGTTCTCACTGGAATATTAGTAGGCCAGACTAATCCATTCCATTAATGGCTCTGATAATTAAACTCTTGGAAATACATGTAATAAGTAGTTTATTTTGGACCGAAGATCGACGTTGAATCTTGTTCAGGTGCAGCGCTGGCATGTATTGCTGGACTCCTGACGGGCGGTGACGTAGTGCGTAGCGGACGTGCACGCCTGAGCCTCTGTCTGACGTCACACCGGGCCCCTGCCCCCAGCGGCCGGCCGCCCCCCCGGCTTGTGTGGCCCCGCGCCCGCCGGCCGCCCCCCGCACCCTCCACTCGATGTTCGGTGCGTGTCGCTTTCGTTTTTAGCACGCGATTTGCTTTGCCGTCGACCGGACCAATCCGTCGACTCCGTTTGTTGTATTGTAACACGAGCGAATTACTCAGTTGCACTGTGAGCACGTTTTTAACTGAGTTTAGATAGGTGATTGTACCGGCGAAAGATTAAATCTCAAATGTAATTTCTCCAATATTATATTAAAGCTTATATTATGTATATTGAACGGGAATTGTAACGTTTGGATATGGTCATTATTTAGATGAGAACTCTTTCTGCTAACGCTTGTTTTCGAGAGTGTTTTAGGACTTAATTTCTCATTTTCGAAAGTTTGAACGTTAACGTTTTGTAGTATTTATAATGAAGATGAAGACTTGGAGCGCACAATACATGTGAGATAGTATTATGATACTAGAAAGGATATTTATTGATATACTATATTGTACCGTAAAGTATGGACATTCATTCTGTCTTGAATATACTCTTCATATATATATATATATATGTGTAAGGGAACTAACAATTTTGTATAGTTACTGGTACGAGTCCATTGTTCACTCATCTACAAAGATAGTTACAAAATAATATTATTACGAAGATATTCATATTTCAATAATAATTTTATATGAAAATAGCTTTGGCATTTTTTAAAAAAAATAATTACATTTTGAAAACAATTTATTACAATACTTCAGCAATACTAACGATTAATATTTTAAATAGGCTACTTTCAAAAATAATATGATCTTTATTGATTTTTCAAGGTATTATGTATGTAGTAAACTTTATTCTGAATCTATTTTACTTATAATATTGAATTCTAATTGTTATATGTCGTTGCTGATGAAATTAAGATTGTATAAAAATACCAATATTATTTGAAATAGACAAAGTCAATTTAAGGCAAATCGCACGAAATATTTACAAAATTTATACAAATAATTAATAATATATATTAAATTTTTTACATAATATGAAAATTAATTTATTTGGATGGAATTAGAAAAATAAATTAGGTGTTATATGTATGTATCTTGAAATTATACAACATTTTACTAAAAAATAAAGTAAAAGCCTGCATGCCTAATATTATAAATAATACAAAATGGTATATAAAAGTATATATAATTTAGTTGTAGGCAAGGAGACGAAATATTAGCTTAAATGCGGAACAAATAGATGTTTTATAAAGTATAAATATATAATAACTAACACCAAATGGAATGTACGGCGTGAACTCTTTTATAGTGGAGTGATTAAAAATATTACTACACACTCACTAAAATATTATTATAACTGAGATTGTCTAAATAATGAATAACTGGGAGGTAGATACATGTATGTGAGAATGCAGACATAGAAACGAATAATAGTATTGTAATATTAGCGTTGTAAAACATTAGGAAGATCCCTATTTGCCTGCAACTGTAAGTCTTAACGGTTTTTATGGAAGTCGGTAAAATATAAAGCTTTCGATAGTCGAATTTATAATAGAAATTTTATGTGACGTATGTGTACAGTCAGCAGAAAAGTTTATTAAATGCAGATAGTATGTGTGCGTAATAACTTTTTAAACGTACGAAACAGTGACGGGTAATGTCAAAGATTTGATTTCTTTTGCCGACTGTACCTATTATATTTCATCTTAAAATGTCGGCTGCTAACGTCCGGTGTCTTGTTGGTGTTTGTATTGCAGTGTCACAATAAATGTCGCATTCACAGACACTTTAAATTATAACGTAAGAATTTAACACTCAGAGTTGTGTATTATTAAATACTGCATTATTTATTATTTCAAATAAAATGTATAAATGTTTGTTTTGATGTAAAAATAATTATTTAAGTACACATTTTACATTAAATACTTTTTTTCTACTGAATCTCTCAATGTTGGCTCATCATAGGTATAGAAAAAAACGATATAAAAATATTTATTAATTTCTCTATCAAATACTCACTTACATAACAGTATTCAACCAAAAATATGTTATAAACCGATGTATTTTATATTACAATAGTCTTATATATTTTGCGCGAATACTCAAAGAATATACAACGTGTAACGTTAAATGCGCAAAACGTCAGACATCCCAACTGATTTTTAATTCAATTGACCTATTTCAGAGAGAAAAAAAATTGTAAAGGTTTCATGTGCTGTTTTAGTTCGTAAGATTTGTATTTGCATAGAAATAAAAACTATTATTATCCCGCGTATGAGAAAATTTAAATTGGTCGACAAGAATTTGTGTTTATTTGCCTATTTTAGCGGGTTTGTGCATGTGATGGCTTGACCTATTAATAAATAGACACGGCAACGTTTTGAATGAAGATTTTTTGAAAAATGTGACCTATATTAAAAAGTGGTTCAATTGATTCTGTTCGTTATTCTGATCAAACTATTTTCAGGTTTTGCGCATTTAACGTTACACGTTGTATATATACGTATACTGCCTTGTTGGTCTAATGACCGCAAACGCTACTGTCGAACATGCCGTCCTGGGTCCGATTCCCAGGTCGGGTGAAATGTTATTGTGTTTTTTTTTTAGGAATTTCTCCGTTGCAGCCCAGAGTCCCGATTTGTGCCTGGTTGATAGCAATATGCTCGCCCCTATTACATAGGACTTAAACAGCACTGGCGAAATGTGGGTGTAATCTAGATACACCTCTGCCTAACCTTTCGGGGTAAAAAGCATTATGTTATGATTATTAGGTATTTTAAATCACCGAAATATTTACAAGAGTTGCTCAGTTTTTTGCGGCTCAACTTCGACAAGTATAATGTCATTTAGCTTCATCATTATAGGTTTACTAAGACGACCAATTGTAGATATCACATAAGTTTCCAGACTTAGCCAGAATAGGGATGATGCCTGGATCAAAAAAAAGAAATTCTATTTAGTCCGTCAGTCAGATAATAAAAAAAATATTAGACACGTATTTTTTGCTTCATCATACTTGGATAAAACGCATTAAAGTTGGGGAGTGGGGGTCGCTACGTAAGTAACAAGTAAGTATAAAATCTACATACTCGTGACGTCATGGCACATTTTAACTCAATGTATCGCCTTAATCTTTTGGTAACGTAAAAAAAGAAAAAATACGTGTCCAATATTTTAAGCTATTGCATAGCTTTTATCGCGGGCTTTGAGCGCGGCGACCGAATCAAGAAATGCCGTAACGTAACGAAAATAAAACCTAACACCCCCCACTCCGCCTACCATGTAAGAACGGTTCCCATGACAACGTGATGTTGTCATGGAGGTTACAAATGCTATGCACTAGCTTTACCGCGGCAGTCCCCGATTGCCACACGTTTTTTTAATAATCTACAAAACGGACTAAACATTTTTTTTTTGTGCTCATCCCTATTACTAATGCATATATTTTATATAAAACATAGAATAGTCAATAAGTACGCGACAGCGCGATTGTGTGGTTGGGACATACCATAGGAGAAACAACTTCATTTCTACATTTATGTTTTATACCGCAAAACCACGTTGCCGCGTACTCTACTCTTCATATTGTTATAATCTCTTCATGAAAGCCAAAATAGTACCTGCTCTAAAATATAGAAAATACTTAATACCTAAGTATAACGCGAAAAATGTCTATCTTCTTTATTATAAGCTCGATCAGTTTATCATTAAACCTCGTGGATATAAATAATAAATGTGATAAGCACTTGGAAAATATATGAGTATATATAATAAGAATATATATTTTGAGTTATTGGAACAAGTAGTAGTGTTAGTGGGTTTTGAGTGTACCGTTGTGCACCCCTACGTTCTTTGCAATGATTGTCGTTTGCGTATTGTACGCCAAAAATTGTTTAGGCACTATTTACCTTAGAAAAAAGGAAAATTATTTGAGTGTACTCTTGTTGTGTGTTATATTTTAAACGTCTATTTATAAATGTCATACCACACTAAGTGGAATTATATGAAATATTATGTATAAAGATATTTACTTCTCCAGTGGAAAACTGAATATCCAATGTCGACAACTTTTTAGATCGATATTTATAAATATAATTATTGTAAATGCAATCGTCACAAATACATATATAAAAAGATAGTTATATTAAAGTAAATATTATATATTATATTTAAATTACTCAAAACGTTAGTGTGCGATTGTTTTAAAAATTTCAATATGTGTTCTGTGAAATTCTATTATTTCTGTAGAAGTAAAGGGATAATCCCTAAACGCCTACCCTAATGAAAAATTAGCGGAATTTTGTGTATGTATACCTAATCATTATTATCAGTAAACGTTTGATGTATTTAATTTCAACACGAGTGTCGATATTATGCACCGTGTATTCATAGATATATGTATAACATCAAAATATATTGGTTTGAAATTGTCAACAGAAACTTTAGAACATTGTTAACCTATAAAAATATGTAATGAGAATTTCTCAATAAAATCACTTTATACATTTTTCCTAAATATTATGTTTTATTTATTGACACACACACAAAACGATTAAAATTGACAGAGATACGGTACGAGGAGTGACGTCAACAAAAATTAAACATGAAACACAGCTGCTTGTTCACGGCAGATTTAGAGATTACAACGATAGTTTAATTATTCATAATTATAATTAATTAGCATATCGTGACTGTTTATACAGTGTTTCAGAATTAGCGATATGATTTTTATGATAATATTCAAATACCTACACTTCTGATAAAGCATTTAACTGCAGCTCTATAAAAGGGAAAGCGCGGAATGCTATTCAAAGCTGTTCTAATTTAAATTTACGTTGAATTTATTTAAATAAGATACCAGCAAATATGATGGAAAACTTCCGGCGTCTCCTGCGGACCTACTGTTTGGAGAGCACTATAGTAGGACTCAAGTATTTTTACCTCTATCCGGATATCATATCAAGGTATTCTTAAATTATTTCCTTCGGTCCTTCAGCAATGTCTTATACGAAACTTAGTGTTATAGAATTTGTTGATTTTTTTACGAGTTTCGGTCATGGCTTTAGAAGAAGATAAATAATACTTCATTTAGAAGAAAAGTTTGGCGTATCATACGCCTACTTTTTTTCTTCAACTAAACACTGCGATGGAATCCAATCATCCTCCAATTTCATAGACATTTTATTACCCACACAGATGCTTCTGGGCAGTAAACATGATAGCAGTGCTAGCGATGTCGTTCTTGCTCACCCTCCTGCTATACAACCGGTTCGCTGAGATGCCTACGAGGGTGACTATTGAGAGTCAGTTTGAGCCGGTGGCGAACCTACCCTACCCTGCCATCACTCTCTGTTCTCCGAACCAGATGACCATCTCTTCTTTGAAGTATTTTAACAGGAGTCTTGTGTAAGTCTTATGTTCAGAATTTATGTGTAATTTAGTTTAGTTTGAAAAGTAATTTAAAGTAGTATATAGTTTGAAAGTGGGTATTGTACCTTAGAATTTAAGAAGTAGTGCATTTTAGTTTAGACTAATGCCCAAGCAGTACCAATCGATGACACCTCGAATAGCTTAAATATAATAACAAATATTCACTCACTCTGCGACCAGCGCTCGGTGTGGCAACACGCCGTGTTCGGGTTCGCGACAAGTCAATCGTCATCCTGAGGATGCCTCGTTGAGAGGTGAAACACGTGTCGATTTCTTACAGGGTGTTTATGGCTCTTTAGGAATAGTTAAACGGAACAGGTTACTAAATATAACTACGTCTGTTGTATTTTTTAACAAATATTAGTTTAGTAATATATGACGTGGGTAGAGAAGGGAGAGGGAGCCCTTTGCCCAGCGGGACACAGGACTAAATAGATAGATAGATTAATAATATTGCAACGCATATCATTAAACGTTGACTTTTAAACGATTTCGTCAATTTTTGCTGGCCATTTCATGAAATGGTCGAACACTTCATGAAATGATCAATTCTAAGACTGGCTACGACGTATACAAGCGTCGGATGAACAGTAGCGAATGAACTGGGTGAATGCCTTGCTGCCATTTTGTCTGGAACCTTACTCATAGCGAGATGACCATTTCTTGCCCGTAGTGCGCCCTCCGAGCTCTTCTCTCCGATTGCGCTGCATATCAGGCGGTAACCTTACCCTGGACCTTAACATAATCAGCCTACTTAATAATGTTCACTTTTCTCCATGAGGGGTTGATAAACAAGTGGGACTTTTTTTTTTTTGGGTGGGAAATTATCAAATAACTTCTCCCGCTCTGGGTGGAGCGGGAGGGCGTGTCAGACTCTTACTGACTAAAACCCACCCGTGTTCCTTCAGTTGCCATGTTGCCGGGGGGCCACGATTTTCCTTGGGACTTGAAATCTTGAATAAAGAAAATTAGAACTATTGGTATACTGGGGCCACATGATCGCGTTATCGCGAACTACACTTCGCGCGCTCTCTCTCGCACACCGCTCGACGTCTCGCTGAGAAAAAGAGAGCGCGCGAATTGTAGTTCGCCTTATCGCGATAATGGTGCCGATTCCCTTGTTCACAAACTAAACTAAATTTAAGTTCAGTGCATCTTTTTCTTTCTATTTCATTAAGAAAAGGACAGAAGATGAATTTTAGTTTAGTCCTGTCAAATTAATCAGCGCCTGTCACTACTCCATACAAGTTTAGACGTGATTAAAAACTTGCCTACTAAAATTACGTCAATTTACGTCAAGAGCTGATTAATTTGACAGGACTAAACTAAAATTTATCTTCTGTCCTTTTCTTAATGAAATAGAAAGAAAAAGATGCACTGAACTTAAATTTAGTTTAGTTTGTGAACAAGGGAATCGGCACCAATGTAGCCGTAGCTTTATTCTTTCTGAGTATCTAACTATCCTTTGAGTATATTAATGTGTTTGCAGAGATGGTAACGTAACGATTGACCTGGAAGCTGCTCTACCCGTGATCTTAGGTTTCTACGAAGTTTTGAACGGATTAGATGATAACATGTTAAAACACTTGCAGAAACTTTTAGAAGCTAACCGATACACAGTAAGTATGCAAATCAATCTAAAAATACTAGTGTTTTTATTGATGTGTTAAACCTTTCCACTCGCTTTCCTGCAATATGTCGGATTGATTTTGAAAAGCGACGGAAGTGTATAACAGGAAGCCGGGGAAGCGCTCGCTATTTGATTTGACCAATGAGCGCGCGTGGTGTTAGAGTTGGCCGTCAGAAACGACCTTGACGAGGCCCCGCCCCTTTAATGTTGCTTATTACCAAGGTGAGATGTAAGATGTTACACATCATTTATACTGTAAGGCTCGCTCGTTTTTTTACTATAATTTAGGCTAAAATCATGTCGTCTGATCTTACTTCGTCATCATCATACGGCTAACCTTTGGCTTTTTTTACCCGCCTACGGCGAAGCAAAAAGGAGGGTTATGATTTAGACCGGTATGTATTTACAAGTAGCGACTGCCTGTGACCTCCACTAACCAAATTTGTATGTCATATCCCAGTTACGCCTCGTGCAGACAAGCGCGACGCGACTCTAACAAAAAAAAAAACTAAGAAAACTTCAAGGTAGAACAGTTACTGGTGCTGCTTCGCATCAGTCTGTACGAGGCTTTATACTTTAAAATAGATGTTCATAGATCATTTTAATGTGAATGTCTGTAGAGGAAGACTAAAGAAACGGTACATAGATTGTGCGAAAATGGTATAGCTAGAAATAGAATGAATACCGAATTGCTAATCGAGATCCGGGATGTTACGGAAGTCGTTTTACCGGAACCGAAATCGGAGATTTAAAATTTATTTGTTCAGAATCGGAACCGGTATTGGTATCAGAATCAGAACCGGTATGGGTACCAGAATCGGAACCAGAACCGGTACCGTAGTCAAAGGTGGAAGTAGAAGAAAGATGTGTTATGGTAAGGCTTAATTAAACAATTGAAATATAATTCAGTCTCTTTAATCAGTCAAATATTAACGATATCATCCACAAACAAAACAATAAAATGAAACTTCGAGCGCGAGCGTGTATAAAATAAACTAAAATTTCACTGGCAACGAATTAAAACTACTACTGTTTGTACGCGCTCTAGTCACGTGCATCGCTGCGTTTTGAACTTCGGTATATAACTCCGATTCAAAATTATCGGAACCGAAGGAATCGGAAGTTCCGACCTTTCGGAACCGGAACCGAAGCTCCGGAACATCCCTGATCGAGATGAGTGGAGGAAGATGACATATTTTTTTAAAATAATTTCTTGTATACTTTAACTTTGTCGGTAGGTACTTATAGAGTTCAAAATTCTAAAATGACTCGATAGTTAAAATCAGGGCTTAAAAATATTGTAATAAGGCCAATATACTTCAGTTTTCTTTCCACTTGCTTCTCTTTCAGATTCCAGAAGTAATGGGCACGATGCCTCAGACCTGCGACAGATTCCTAAAGCGATGTTATTTGGAAGACAAGCTTTATAAGAAGTGTTCAGAGCTGTTCAAGCCGATCCTTACCACTCATGGCTACTGCTGTGCCTTCAATAATCTTTACACTTTTAATGGCAAAAGGTACCTACAATACAATTGAATATTTAATCCTAACTAATATTCGGCGTTCAGCGCTTGATGTGGCAACACGCCGTGTACGAGTTCGCGACAAGTCAATCGTCATCCTGAGGATGCCTCGTTGAGAGATGAAACACATGTCGATTACTTTTAGGGTTTTTTATGACTCTTTAGAAATAGCTAAGCGGAACAGGTTAATAAATATATCCACTTCTATTCATTCCTCATTGGCAGATGCTCGGTATACGGATGAAGCTAAAGTGCCGGCGGCGTTTCCTCTTGGGTTTACTGCTAAAGAGGTGAAGAAAGTGGTAGGAAGTTTGTCGAGAGGGAAGTCGCCGGGTCACGATGGGCTTGGTGTTGAGCATCTGTTACATGCGGGATCTCACATTTACCGGGTTCTAGCAATGTTGTATGCGTTTTGTATCCGTCATACCTATCTACCAAAGGAGCTTATGGAAAGCGTGGTGGTGCCTGTGGTTAAAAATAAAACAGGCGACATAGCGGACAAAACCAACTACAGGCCCATCTCTTTGGCCGCTATAATTGGAAAGGTATTTGATGGTCTGCTTGAGCGCCGGCTTGGTGAGTATTTAAAGTTGAGTGATGCTCAGTTTGGTTTTAAGAAGGCGCTATCAACTGAGACCGCTATCCTGGCGCTTAAGCAGACGGTCAAGTACTACACTGATAGGGAAACGCCAGTATATACTGCTTTTCTCGACCTCTCCAAGGCTTTTGACTTGGTTTGTTACGACAAGCTTTGGTCGAAGCTTGAACTTCTGGAGGTACCCGCGGAGCTTATTAATGTACTGAGGTTTTGGTATAGCTCGCAGACTAACAGTGTTAGATGGGCAGGTGCTCACTCTGATACGTACGTCTTGGAGTGTGGTGTTAGACAGGGTGGACTAACGTCCCCGACCCTGTTTAATGTTTATATGAACCAGCTGATTGAGGAGCTCAGCGAGACCAACGTTGGTTGCTCGATTGATAGCACGATGGTGAATAATCTCAGCTACGCAGACGACATGGTCTTGCTGAGTCCATCAATCAGCGCGCTCAGGAAGTTATTGGCTGTTTGTGAGTCCTATGCTGCGTCACATGGACTCACATATAATGCTAAGAAAAGTGAGCTTCTAATTTTTAAATCGAAGTCTAGCTCGTTGGATAATGTTCCTCCAGTGACTTTAAGCGGAAAGCCACTACAGAGAGTCACACAGTTTAAATACCTAGGGCATGTAGTCACTGAGGACTTATCTGACGATGCTGATATTGAGAGGGAGCGGAGGGCGTTGGCGGTTCGATGCAATATGGTAGCCCGCAGGTTTGCGCGTTGTAGTAAGGATGTAAAAGTCTCGCTTTTCAAGGCATACTGCCAAACCTTCTACACGTGCAGCTTGTGGGTGAAATATACTCAGAGAGCCTACAACGTCCTTCGCGTACAGTATAATAATGGATTTAGGATGTTGATGGGGCTTCCGCGCTTCTGCAGCGCTTCGCAGATGTTTGCGGAAGCCCGTGTTGACGATTTTCATGGTATTATGAGGAAGAGAACAGCGTCAATAATGGGTAGGTTGCGCGGAAGCTCCAACAGCATCCTAAACACATTATTAGACAAAATGGACAGTCCCTTTATAAGGCACTGGGTACGGAGGCACGTGCCAGCGTGTGTTGGGCCACGTCAGTTTTAGTTTGTAAAAGTTTACTAACATAGTTTTTAAGTCATTGTTACTAACACTATATGGATTGTGTGTACTTGTATGTGTAGTCCGAAATAAAGAATATATTATTATTATTATTATTTTAGGTTCTTTTCGTTTCTTCTCATTTAAGAGAGGTCAAGGAACCTTACACACGGGTCGGGACCAAGTATGTAAGGCGAAATTTAGATTGAAAAGGTGGATGAATTGTATTTTCTAACTAATATTATAAATGCGAAAATGACTTTGTTTGTTACGCCTTCACGGATTTTTGGATGGAATTTGGCTCCCATGACCTGGTTAGGACATATGATACTTTTTATTAGTAGTACGTTAGTACACCATAAAGGCTGGCGCACATTTAAGCCGCGCCCGGCCGCCGCGCATCACATTTAAATATACAAAAAAGTACGGTGCGGCCCGTCTGTAGTGTCCGACGGTTCATACAAAATGTACTAAAGTAATGTAGTAGATTTTTTTTAAATGCGGTGCGGCTCGCTTAACTCTGCGCTGCGCCTAAGACTGCTTCGTAGGTGATTGCAAGAACGACTTGGGGATAAGTTGTATTGAGGGCAAGAGGATGATGGTTTTTAACCGACTTCCAAAAAGGAGGAGGTTATATGTTCGTCGCGTATGTTTTGTTTTTTTTTTTTATGTATGTCCACCGATTTCTCCGTCAATTTTGGACCGATTTTGAAAATTCTTCTTTTGTTTGAAAGGGTATGCTCTCGAGGTGGTCCCATATAAAATTTATTAACTTTGCTTGGATGGTTTTTGAGTTAGCTTCAATAATACGTATTTTTTTCCCATTAGTATGTGGATGATATGTTAAGTTTCTCTCACTGTTATTTACATAGCAGGTAGTGGTATTCGAATTTGTGTAGGGGTAAATACCACAACTAAAAAGTGAAAAATAACTTTAATTTCGGAAATCGGTGACAAAAAATGAAAATTCAAAACCAAAGACACCGACTTCCGAAATTAAAGTTATTTTTCACTTTGTAGTGTTTTTTGGAAGTCGGTTGTTTTTTTTAATAAAAAGTTTTTAATAATATTTTTTTGTACCTATACGCGCAATGAGCAAGCGTGCTGATCAATCATGCCCTTGCTGTATGCGAAGGCATGATTGACAACAGTCTTCAGTCATCAGGCTGATATTGTCTTTGCATTTCAGAAACACAATGATACCAAAATTTAGGAACCGCACGGTGAACGCTGTGGGCTTCACTAATGCGCTGATAGTGGTCACAGACTACGATGCAGAAGACGCCATTCCTGGCACACTACTTAATGCGGGAGCTATTAGGGTATATTATAAAATTTCAACTGGGAACTTTTATTTCGGACCTATGAACGCGGCGGTTTCGCCCACTGCTGGAGCCCCAGCAGTGGCCGAAACCGCCGCGTGTCCCGACACAGGCCTCCTCTCTGTGAAATCCCTGGGTCGTAAGCCACCACGCGGGCCCAGTGCGGGTTGGTAGATGTCACATGTCTTTGAATTTTTAGTTCTAGGACATGCCAGTTTCCTCACGATATTTTCCTTAACCCGCGTATACGCAATGCAAATTCAATAAACGCTGCTTTTCCAAGGTTTACGCACGTATAAAAAGCGGCGTGTGCCCTTAGACCTAAGAAGTGCGACTTGAGTTTCGCTTGTCCAAAAACGATTGAACTGGCTGACTGTAAAAACTTCCTAATTTCGATAAGTTGCAATCTTGTAATTATTTCAGACAGCAATTTAATTAATTTTTCAAAAACCATACGTAGGGACATCATTCTCACACCATTATATAGGATGGATTTTTGAGTTGGAGCAGTAAAGAGAGAGCTACCTTAATCGTTGTAGCGTCCATTTTTTTAACCGACTTCCAAAAAGGAGGAGGTTATATGTTCGTCGCGTATGTTTGTTTTTTTTTTTTTTGTATGTCCACCGATTTCTCCGTCAATTGTGAACCGATTTTGAAAATTCTTTTTTTGTTTGAAAGGGTGTGCTCTGAAATTGGTCCCATATAAATTTTATTAACTTTGCTTGGATAGTTTTTGAGTTAGCTACAAAATACGTTTTTTTTCCCACTTGGTATGTAGATGATATGATAAGTTTCTGTCACTGGTAGCAGGTAGTGGTATTCGAATGTGTGTGGGGTAGGTACCACAACTAAAAAGTGAAAAATAAAAACTTTTTACAAAAAAAAAACAACCGACCTCCAAAAAAAACACTACAAAGTGAAAAATAACTTTAATTTCGGAAGTCGGTGGCAAAAAACGAAAATACAAAACCCAAGACACCGACTTCCGAAATTAAAGTTATTTTTCACTTTGTAGTGTTTTTTTTGGAGGTCGGTTGTTTTTTTTTTGTAAAAAGTTTTTTTGTACCTATACGCGCAATGAGCAAGCGTGCTGATCAATCATGCCCTTGCTGTATGCGAAGGCATGATTGACAACAGTCTTCAGTAATCAGGCTGATATTGTCTTTGCATTTCAGAAACACAATGATACCAAAATTTAGGAACCGCACGGTGAACGCTGTGGGCTTCACTAATGCGCTGATAGTGGTCACAGACTACGATGCAGAAGACGCCATACCTGGCACACTACTTAATGCGGGAGCTATTAGGGTATATTATAAAATTTCAACTGGGAACTTTTATTTCGGACCTATGAACGCGGCGGTTTCGGCCACTGCTGGAGCCCCAGCAGTGGCCGAAACCGCCGCGTGTCCCGACACAGGCCTCCTCTCTGTGAAATCCCTGGGTCGTAAGCCACCACGCGGGCCCAGTGCGGGTTGGTAGATGTCACATGTCTTTGAATTTTTAGTTCTAGGACATGCCAGTTTCCTCACGATGTTTTCCTTTACCTGCGTATACGCAATGTGCCCGCGTGTGCCCTTAGACCTAAGAAGTGCGACTTGCGTTTCGCTTGTCCAAAAACGATTGAACTGGCTGGCTGTAAAAACTTCCTAATTTCGACAAGTTGCAATCTTGTAATTATTTCAGACGGCAATTTAATTTATTTTTCAAAAACCATACATAGGGACATCATTATCACACCATTATACAGGATGGATTTTTGAGATGGGGCAGTAAAGAGAGAGCTACCTTAATCGTTGTAGCGTCCATTTTTTTTCGGCCAGTTTTTCCATCGTGCAAAGTAAGGTTGGAGTCTCAATTCCCACGAAATGTATGGGAAAAGTTTTTTTGCGATTTCTGACTTTTCTAATACTCAAACCTCAGTTGGTCCGATAGAGTTTTTTGATCCTTATTAGAAACAGGATCGATTGGCATCAAAAACGTAGTTTTTCAAAATCTGTGAATGCAGATCAAAATGTCTCAAAAATTTAAAGATAGTCTCCTAAGACCGTTTTCCTGTAGCTCAATACTCAATACTTTATTGCATTCCATAATGTAATATAAAACAGTTGGCATGTTAGACATTGTATCAATCATGGACCCTGTCGGGCACAGCAAAGTTAATTAAATGATAATAGGAGAGAGGATGAAGGCGCTTTTTGTTTAGAAGAATTAAATGAGAACATATTACATTAAAATGTTATGCAGCTTCTTTGGTATTTATATTTTGTATCTTAATTATATTTAGCTACAACGGTTAAGGTAGGTTTCCTTACTGCCCCATCTCAAAAATCCATGATCACACACACATTTACCACTTCAAATACCCAGGTGATGTACACGGACTGGTCTGAATTCCCGTCAGACGATGAGATGGTCGTCGTCGACACTAAGGGGGAGTCCTTCCACATTCTACACGCCACCTACACCTACTGCTCTGATGACGTTCAGTCACTGCCTGTGTGGAGGTAAAATAACACATTACATTACAGATCTAGGTTTTTAACGAGTAGATAGCACAACTGAAAGAAAACTTCATAAAAACGTGACAGTACAAAACTAAGAACCTTTGCATCTGTGGAGGTTTACTCTGTGACACGACGTTCGTGCTAATTCGAAAACACGAAGATTACCGAAGCGCATACATTTTCTGATTTAACTGTACTTTTTTGTGAAACAGTGCAAAAGTCCTTTGAAAACTTTTTCGAGCTTACAGAGAAGTTTCGCTGTAAGTATGTGCTGTGGGTTTGATCCAAATATAGATCTACGGGCTTATAAATCCTGTACCCGGTGATATCTGAGCCGGTCTTTAAAAAACCGCGGTTACAATGTTTGATCACCAGGAGGCCCATAGTTATCGAAGTATTGCTCAGAGTGCTTGCCATTTATCATCTGCCTATCTTCCCTTCATTGGAATCAGCTTCTAGACTAACCAGAAGCTGTTAATCAGTATATTTGTTCTAAGGGACTACCATTAAACCTTTCCTTTTATTACTTGGAAAAAAGAATCAAATCTGAGAGTACATCTAAATGTAACTAAAGTCTCCAATCAATCCTTGTTTCCAAATTGCTATTTCTATGTATACGAATATCAACTTAATTTAAATATAAATTAAGTTTATTTCAGTATGAACAAGTCATAAAAATGTTTGAACTTGTATATGAATTTTGAACTGAACTTTAATGTGTGTTAAACACATATTTGTTTATATGTTTGGAAACTTAATCGCGAATGCAGTATATGTTCTATGAAACGTCTGACCATCTTTAAAGACCGCCAGTTTACTTACATTGGTTTGGAACATTTACAGTCGCAAGTGCTATTTCGAAGACGAACACCACCTGCCGTTCTTCAGGAAATACCACAACTCCGACTGCGACCACATGTGCTACGTGGCGGCCGTGTACAAGGCTTGCGGGTGCTTCCTCGCCTTCCTGCCCAATGTGGCGGAGCATGCCGCCTGCAAGATAACCAGCATACCGTGTATTATTAAAGTTAAGAGTGAGTTAACATTCCTTTTCTTTCTTGGGTCTACAGGGGTGTTACCATGCACTCTTATAGTGGCATAAAAGTATATTATATAGCTAATTATTTTTGAGATGACCAAATCAATGCTGTAGTTCGGCATATAGTATACAGGGTGACAGGGACATCAACGCGAAAACTGTTACCATGGATTCAGTACATGATTCTGAACCCCCTGCGTTGAAATTTATCGTCGGTTATTAAAAAAAAACACCTGTTTCATAGAAAAGTGCAATACCTACGCGGTCAAAATGAATGGAACAGATGACTTTTTTTTAATAACCGACAAAAAATTTCAACGCAGGCGTGTTCAGAATTTGACGTCGATGTTCTGTGGACTATAAAAATATTATTTAAATTTGCTATATTATGTTATGTTATTAGCTGCTGAGGGGCTTGTGGCTAAGTAATAACAGCTGTACGGGTCGATCGATCAGGTTAAGCTACGCTTGGCGCGGTTGGTCCGTGGATGGGTAACCATCTTTACATACCAAGTCCCCTCCGTGCCTTGGAAAGCACATTAAGCCGTTGGTCCCAGCTGTCATTGGTAGATCTCTGACAGTCTTTACGGGTAGTTAGAAGCCCAAAAGTCTGACAACCAGTCTTACCAAGGGGTATCGTGTTACCTAGTCACTAGGTTGTGGAGGTCAGATAGGCAATCGCTCCATGTAAAATACTGGTATTCAGCTGCATCCGGTTAGACTGGAAGCCGACCCCAACATAGTTGGGAAAAGGCTAGGCAGATGATGATGATGATGTTATGTTATTAGCTAATAATATTCTTTTAGGCCACTCGCGTGCAACTTCCGAGAACTCATAAAGTTTTCCATCTATCTATTACGGCGCGGCCCACCGCGGCTATAAGGTGTGCTTAGCTTTATACCGACACAATATGATGTTAGAGCTAAGTACACTAAGTAACTAAGCAGAACGATAACCCTGCGTATTATTCATACTCGTTTTATTGGCTAATAGTCGAATCTACTGGGAAAAATTCTCAAGGTCAAGCGACCGAAGACTTTCATAACAGAAAAAACCAAATTATAATTATTGAGTCACAAAATGAGCTCAATATCGTGGGTATTTATTACCCACGATATTGAGCTCCTCCTGAAATTAAGTTGGGTCATTCATTTTCAAATTAATCAAGATAAACCTTGTACTAATGTCCTGCATTTGGCGTGTACCTTGGTTATAATAGTTCTATTGCACAATGTTATGAAATATTGCCTTCATTATGACGAATGAAAGGGCACAAAGGAGAATGACCCTCTATTTTGGCTTTACATTTTCGTATAAGGAAAATAGTGATGATTCCTGTTGAGCCCCGACCCTGGTGTTCCCTATTGGTCGTTGGAGTTGGGTGAACAAACACACACATCCCTACACCTCACACCTCACCACACCACCTTACACCTCTGCCTAAAGGGCTTGCTACACGGCTGCCAACCGCGTCCCAACAGAAGTGACCTTGGTAGTTTAAACCCGTGTAGTTGGGTTTACGACCAAATTTCAAACAGCTCTGCCTGTCGCCAACCAAGGTCACCTCTGTCGGGGACGCGGTTGGCAGCCATGTAGCAAGCCCTTAACCCTTCGGGAATTACAGACGTAAAGTTATGTGTGTATGTGTTGGTTGAGTGATAGTGGGGTCCTGCACCTTAATCACCACAATCCGAGAGTTTTGAAGGATATTGCTAATCCATTGCTTCATAGGTTTGAAAATTTTGTCTGCTCAACAACGTAAATAACGCAATGGACGTGGCTGAACTGTCAAAATCAAACCCATTACGATCAGTTGTCATTTTATGTGTGTTACGCAATTACCTCGCTGGTTTTGACCCTCGGGTCGGGTAGTATTATTGGGTTTTTCTGTAAGGGAATGTACCGCAGCAGTTTGCATTCTGACTTCATGACATAAGTAGTGAAATTTATGTAATAGGCAGATGTGTGTAGTGCATAGTGTAGCCGACCTCGTAATTTCTTTACTACCCTAAGGCAGAGCATTGAAATGAAATTGTTTATTCTGTAAATAGGATATCAGAATCACTTATACACGTCATATTAAAAAAATATTAAAAATAAGCTAGATGAGGTCGGCGTTTCCTATCTGACTACTCTGAGAAGAAAGGCCGAAACAAATTCAGACGTCGCAGTCTCTTTTAAACTCCAGACATAATCTTGGTCAGGCCATATGAGGACCATGTTAACCATGTAGATTAGTGTCTGTAATAGCCTTTTGAGGAAAGAACCACACAGATTTGAGTGGACTTGTCCATAGTCAGTGCAAGCATTTGTCAGTAATCGTTGAGCTCAATTCGACGAACAATACCAAAGAAAGGATATTTGGGTAGGCCGCATAAACTACTCAAACTGCCAGACCATCATTAAAACTAGCTGAGAAATAAAAATAATATCCACATAGTCCTCACATTCACTATCATTAAAATAATATAAAACTTTACAAAGTAATCATGTCATTTAGAATATAATTTTCAACAATGTCAATGTGTATATAAAACTGGTATTGCTGGTCCAACGGTAACGGCCGCGACTTACTAGTTATAGGTCGTAGGCTCGAACCCAGTCAGGCTTTACTTTGTGTAAATAATTTCATCACCAATGCTCTCAATACGGTGAAGGAAAACATCGTGAGGAAACCGGCATGTCCTATCTACCAACCCGCACTGGACCCACGTGGTAGATTACGGCCCCCTCCTTCTCACTGAGAGGTGGCCAGTGTCCCAGCAGTGGGAATATTATTGGCTGATTATGCCTAAGGTCCTTTGTACACACACGTTTTTCTTGCCGTGAAAAACTACGATTTATTCGGCGTGTGTAGGCACTGTCGTTAGTGTTGTATGGATCGCTATGCAAGTTCGTTGACAGACACGTTTTTTCTACGGCGCCGTACTGTAAAGTAACCGTGCCGTGTATAAAGAGCCTTAGAATGATTTAAAAAGTGGCACTCTGAGAGTGCCGACAGAAGTGAAAACTTGAACTAGATCGCCTTGGTGGAAGAAAAATACTTGTATAGAACATTGGTACCTAACCTTATCTAAATAAAGAGCACAATCGCGTTTACAAAACCTTTAAAGTAAAATACTTGCATACAGTGTGATTCTTCATAATGTGCACATATCGAAATGAGGGAATCTATGCTTAATTTTAACGACAGAAAAAATATTTAAAAAAATCTATTTTTTTTTTAAGGAATTTAAAAAAAAATGTAACAAAATGTGTAACTTTTAAACTAAATCATCTATCGCGATGAAACAAACTCCATAATGATTGGAAGTAATTAGGCGTCCACATTAAATGAAAATTTAGAAAAAAAAAACTACCCTCAATTGAAAATAAACAAGTTTCATCCATATTATATAATATTAAAATAATATTATATATATTAATATTATAAAGAGAAAAAAAAAATGATTTTGTGGGTTTGTATGTTTGTTTTTGTTTGTAATGAATAAACTCAAAAACTACGGGACCGATTTAAAAATTCTTTCACCAGTAGAATGCTATATTATCACTCAGTAACATAGGCTATAATTTATACAGATATGACGCGGGCGAAACCGCTGGCGGAAGCTAGTATATAATATAATAATATTACTAATAAACCTCTCCACTCCTCATAAGCACCTCAGGACATGTTGCCCCCTTGTCGGTACATCACTATGTGCTACCGACAGTTTTTGGGGGCCCATTATTGAGCATGCAAGTCACCCCCTGCCATTTTATCCGTGTACATTTAAACATTGATCAGGCAGGGGCCATAGTCCTTCCATAGCTCCAGGTAACCAGTCCACTTAAGCCACCCAAACCCATAGTCCAATAGCTTTGTTTCCATATCCTGCAATAGTCCTGCACCAACCGGGGGTTGTCCTTGGGTGCACTAGCATAGTGCGAACAGGGATAATCGTCGGTTGGTGCCTCATTTCATTAAACACGTCTAACGGGCCTCTGCGAGTTGGCTTCGGCCCCTCGTACGCCTTCCAAAGGTCCGGGACCCAAGGGTCTCGAGAAATGTCAAAGACGTACAAAATAATAATAATATTATAAAGAGGTATTTGTTTGTAAGTTTGTATTAGGGGGTAATCTGTGGAACTATCGGTCGTATTTGAAAAATTATTTTTGTTTTTGATAGCCCAATTCTTGAGGAAGGCTATTTAACATCAGGCTACGACCATTAGGAGCCGAGCAAAAAAAAAGTCAGAAAGAACGCTAAGCGAAAACAAAGTAATAGCGCGGGCGGGTTATACGATGCGACGCGGTGGGTCGGGGGCCAAAATTTCACGCGAACGAAGTCGCGGGCAGAAGCTAGTTTTATATATGCTTACAGCTGTTCTTTTTTCTACAAGGTCAAATTAAATTAGTTCACGAAACTACGCAGACGTAATGGCATCAATATCTAAACATGATAATATTTTAACCTTTATTTGTCTTAGTATTGAATAACTACGTTTTATGATATCTTTTATAAATGGCGTTACTTTTCAGAGGACATGCACAACTGGCTATCGGCACGGCAGTGCGACTGTCCTCGAGACTGTGTGTCACGGAGGTACCACGCCGAACTGACCATGGGCAACTTTAAAGCTCTGCCTTACGTTCTCAGGAACCCTTAGTTAGTATAGTACCACTGTTTAAAAAATAATGTACAGTATTTCCATTTTCTTAATGTCCCTCGGCAAACTTCGAGTTTCGTCACTTGTCGGATTTCTATCAGTTGCCCTTTGCACTTGGTGCAGACCGGACGCTCTCAATCGACTTGGAAGTAATATAGAGTTGTTATTATGTGGTGTGGTTGTTTTGGTGTTGTTGTTGTTGTTGTTTTGTGTTGTTGTTGTTATTGTTTTACTTATACATAGACGGACTCATCAGTGAGCTCAGTAGCTTGCAGGCCGGCTGTTATATAGATGGAGTAGCGTTTAATAATATCAGCTATGCCGATGATATGGCACTATTGAGCCCATCACTCTCAGGCTTAAGAAAGCTTTTGGATGTGTGTGAGAGGTATGTTGAGGAACACGGTTTAAGATAAAATGCCAAAAAGAGTAAGGTTCTTATTTTTGGAGCAAAGTCCTCAGAAAGTTTTCCTCCCATTAAACTTGCAGGTAACATCTTGAATCGTGTTCAACAATTTAAATATCTCGGCCATATTGTTACAGCGGGCATCAAAGATGATCTGGATGTAGAAAGGGAACGAAGAGCATTGGCGGTTCGATGCAACATGCTTGTCCGTAGGTTTGCTCGTTGCACGTGTGAAGTCAAATTGACGCTTTTTAAAGCATATTGTCAGACATTTTACACGTGCAGCCTCTGGACAAGTTGTACTCAGAAAGCCATCAATGTTCTTCGAGTCCAATACAACAATGCATTCAGGATGCTGTTGGGGCTGCCTCGCTTCTGCAGTGCGTCGGGAATGTTTGCTGATGCACACACTGATGGATTCGCAGCGATCAGACGTAAGCGTGCTGCGTCGCTACTGCAGAGGGTCCGGGGCAGCACGAACAGTCTCCTGAGTGTCATTGCGGGGAAATTTGATTGCCCGCTCGTCCATTATTTGTCCAACCTGCATGTTTACTAACATAGTTATTAAGGTTAATGTTTACTAACAAATTATGGATTATTCTAAATTAAAATGATTATTATTTGTTTATTCATTTCCATTCTTATTCAATTACATTTTTAAATATTTCTTAAAATATAAAGGATAAAAAAACATTTAAAAATATAAAAAAATAGAGTTCCGCCGGTGTCGGGAGCAGGGTCCAATCTACCGGTGGTTAGGGCTGCAGAGACAGGAACCTCCTCACAATGCGGGCCGTATCGAGGAGTACTGCCTTCTGAATCAGGCGCTTGATCCAACCGCCTAACGAGAGCCTCGAGAAATGTTGGTCGAGGCTTTCGGCCATCAGGCCATTTGCCGTTACGACAATCGGCACAATGATAGCCGAGCTCACATTCCACATGTCAACAACCTCGTGTGCTAAGTCAAGATATTTCATTTGTTTCTCTTTCTCAGCTTTCACGAGGTTCTCGTCATGTGGAATGGTAACATCGACTATCATTGCGCGGCGCACTAATCGATCTATCACTACTATATCAGGCTTATTTGCTATAATAGTCCTGTCAGTAATGATAGACCGATCCCAGTACAACGTGACATGGTCATTTTCGAGAATTGGGTCGGGCACATACTTGTAATATGGTACCTCAGAGTCCACTAGTTTATATTTCAAAGCAAGTTGCTGGTGAATAATCCTAGCCACTTGGTTATGTCTGTGCAGGTACTCGCCGTTAGCTAGACGCGAACAACCGGAGATAATATGTCTGATGGACTCACCCGGACGATGGCATGCCCGACACACGTCCACCGTACCGTCCTTCATAATATATCTCCGGTAGTTATTCGTCAAGATAACTTCATCCATAATTGCACAGACAAAACCTTCGGTTTCCCCGAAAAGGTCACCGAAACGTAGCCAGGATACGGACGCTAAGAAATCTACACCGGGCTCATGAAGAGCCCTATAGAAGCGCCCGTGAAGCGCCTTGCTTTGCCATACCTCCTTGCGGTCATCTGTAGTAAGTACTACAGGTTTGCGCCAGTTCTCTTTAGCCATGGAGAGCGGGGTGAGCCCGTTGTCCACTGCGACCACATCACGGTGCATACCCACATCGGTTTTCAAAAAATATTCCCTGAGGCTGCACACCTCGCGGTTGTGGAGGGTCTTCGCATTTAAAAAGCCTCGACCCCCGCACTTCCGCGGGATGTACAGTCTCATCACCGATGAACGTGGATGATGCATCCGGTTCGCGGTCAGGAGTGTACGGACCCTCCTGTCCAGGGCGTCCAGTTCGGTCTGAGTCCATTTGAGTATGCCGAAAGAGTACATCAAATCCGGCATGACCCAACCGTTGAAGGCGCGCACCTTGTTTCCGCCTGAAAGAAGACTAATTAATACCTTCTTCAGGCGACCAAAGAAGCGCTCCTTCAACGATTGCTTCATGTTAGCAACGTTGATGCCTAACGCTTCCGACATACCCAAATACTTATAGCTTTCAGCTGAGGAGAGGGATCTGAGGTGTATGGAGTTCAAGAGTTGGGTTCCCTCGGATTCCATAATCTCCCCTCGCTTTACATGCATGACTGCACATTTGTCCACACCAAATTCCATCCTGATGGCGCCACTGAATGTTTCAGTTATCTTCAGTAGCTCCATCAGTCGCAATTTGTTGGGGGCAAAGAGTTTCAAGTCATCCATGTAGAGGAGGTGAGATATGGCCTGACCACCTCTCCTCAACCTATAGCCTAGGCCTGAATCCTCCAGCAGTGTGCTCAGAGGATTCAGGGCTAAGCAAAACCAAAGTGGACTTAAACTGTCGCCTTGAAATATTCCCCGTTTAATCCATACAGGTTCGTCATTCCCCTGGATCTGTCGACATCCTGGGTAGCGAAGGACCGTCCTCCATTGCCCCATACACGACAACAGGAAGGTTGCATCTATCTTGTACAACTCCAGCACCCTCATGAGCCATGTATGTGGCACCGAGTCGTAGGCCTTCTTATAGTCTATCCAGCATGTTGACAGATCCTTGCGGGATCGACGAACCTGTTGGCTTATGGCCATGTCGATGAGGAGAAGCTCCTTAGTACCGCGGGACCCATTCCTACATCCATTTTGGGAGACTGACATAATTGAATTACTGTCAATATGTGTGTTAATTTTCGTTCTCAAAATGGATGTAAGAAGTTTATAGACCGTCGACAAACATGTGATTGGTCTATAATTCTTGGGTTCCGCGGGACTACCTGACTTATGGAGCAGGTGGGTAACGCCTGTTGTTGTAAGAAACTGTGGTAGCGACCCAGACTCTAGGGATGACTGGAATTGAGATGCCAGGCGAGTGTGTGAACTACTCAGCCATTTTAACCAAAAGTTGTGCAGTCCGTCCGGTCCCGGTGCTTTCCAGTTCGGTAACGGACGGACTGCTCTGGCTACGTCTAATGGCGTGATTAGCACAGTGTTCATTTCTGGTATATTATAACTTGACGTTGGCTAAACGACATGCCGCAACAGCCGCGCAATACAGGATCGAGTGAGTGTCAATGAGATTCTCGCTGCTCTCGAAAAAATTCGTGAGCTGCGAGTCCAAGGCACACATCAGCGCCCTATTTTTTTTTTGCATGGGTAGGCGTGGTAATCGGGGTCTAAGTTCGGTCGGAGTGTACCTATACTCGCGGAACGCATCCTCCAGTGCGTTCCTCAATCGTTCGTTACACTGGCTACTTACTGTGGCAACCCTATCATCCTCCTCTTCAACACCATGATTGAACCGCGGCGGGATTGCATCAATATTTGACGTTTGTGCCGCGGTTTGTGCCCGAGTTGAGACGATGTGGTTGCTCAGTACCTCTGAGCGCAGCCTATCAAGTGCAGCATCATCCAGCCTATGATTGCGCTGGATCACATGCTGGATACTCCGACTGATGGCGAGAGTCTGATCAGGGGCGCCACACTCGCACTGGGTCTTGTTGTCAATAAATGTAGTTTAACGTAGGTAGTCCATCCGGCGGCGAAGAAAAAAATATGCATGGGTATCAGCCGTCAAGCCACGGGCGATAGCTACAGATCGATTGGAGACTGGCTAATACATATACTAGCTTACGGCATGAACTACATATTCTCATATTTGTTTTCGATAGGTACGAGAAAAGATGTCCAAGTAGTTCAAGTATTTACTGTAAACCGGAGGAAGTCAAATCCGTCGGACGACTTAGAGCTGGTAAAGACCTGGCGAAGCGCAGTTTTCACTGCCTAACAAATATCAACATTGGGTTCATTGAAATAAAGTCGAAAATTGATAAGTTTCCGACAGAACATCAAAGGGAAAGGCTCTTTCTTACCCAAAATACAGTTTTAATACTCAGAATGTTAATTAGCGAAAGGCGTTCCCGTTAACCCGCAATAGTATAGTATACCTTTATGGCAAAATAATATTATTTTAGAAAAAAAAATTCAATTTTTTTTAATAATAAAATATTCACAAAAAGTATTAAATTGATACGTAAAAGAAACACTGTACACGCGCATTTGTCTTTTCACGTTCAAAGATAAGTGCGCGTGTACAGAGTTTTTTTTTTTTGCATGTATGTACTATTGAAGAAACTCATATCTAAGCAGTGTGAAAACAAAATCCCGTGAACACGATGACCACATCTGTTTAACGGCCGCTCTCTATAGCGGCCGAGATGTCTGTGACTACCGCAGAACCACCAACGCCAATCGCTTCCATATTTAGTAAATAATTAGTACCCAATTGGTACTAATTAATGCTCGAACGACAAAATTGGTACCTTAATAATTTTCGAGAAACTCGACTTTGAAGGTGGTGGTGGTCAGCAGGACCACCATGAGCGCCGAAAAAGGGAGCATGCTGCAGCTATTCTAAGTATAAATAATTAGTACTCTTAAATGTGATTCATTGCGTAAAAAAAACAGAGCTGAAACATTTGTATTTACCGAGAAATCAACGATGATAACTTTCGCGCGCTCGTTCAGCAGGACCACGACTTTGAATGTTGATTCCAAGTTTGAGAAGCTTGTCGCTTTCCTCAAACCTATATAGAAAACTAGCGGACCTGACAGACGTTGTCCTGACCGAATACCGCCACCTATCGGGTCCGATTGTGAATCTAAACCATTCCCAGATCCCCTTGAACACACACAAAAAATTTCATCAAAATCGGTCCAGTCGTTTGAGAGAAGTTCAGTGACATACACACTCACAGATTAATTATATATATAAAGATTAGTGCTCCTAAAGAAGTTATAGCGACCAAAAATTCAGATTCCTAAGTGTTGTATTTTAAGAGAAATTAGCATTCATTACTTTGCCATACTAAATCTCCGCGTATAACCCTACCAAATTAAGTTGGCAATGGTATTGAGCAGTCTATCTATTCTGTAAAGTGAGCTCGAAGTGAGGTGACAATAGTGCCAATCCCTAGCATCAAGTGGAATGACAGCTCACTTCACCTAAGTATTCACGGTGAGAGAAGAGAAGAATCTGAATTTTTGGACGCTATAACTGCAGCATGCCCTTTTTTCGGCGCTTATGGTGGTCCTGCTGAACGGAGCGTAACTACCGCCGGACCACCTTCAAAGTCGAGTTTCTCAAACTTAACCAATTTTGTCGTTCGAGCACTAATTAGTACCAATTGGGTACTAATTATTTAATAAATATAGAAGCGATTGGCGTTGGTGGTCCTGCGGTAGTCACGGATATGCGGCCGAGCGCTGCAAGCAGAAATAGTCCTTACGCTATACTATTGCAGGGTAACAGGCCTTTCGTTAATTAACATACTGTATACCTACTACCTTATGACGTACAATATTATGTTTCTTTTGCAGTGAGGGATTGATTTTGAACGCAAGCACAACTGCAATGCTTTTCTTTTTCAATAACCCGGTGTATATGAAGCAAAAACAAGAAACGGTCATGTCTATCATCAGTTTAGTTTGTAAGTAATTTTTGTCATAATTTTTTTCTCCATTAGAGGCTATTGGTACGCTGACTCATGGATGTAGTGGGTTAAAGCACGATTGTTGAGTGAGCAGTTTGAGAAGCGTATTAGGTTTTGTCATTAGGAAATTCTCAGCAGTAGCTCGCAGACTTGATTTGTGACCGGTTATTAGCAGAAAGTCCTCCCCTAGACCGAAATGAAGACGCATACCTTGTTTTCACTGGCGACAGTATTTCAAAATTGCGTTCTTAACACCGTTGAAATAAAGTCCAAAATATTATGTTGCCTGTATTAACTGCACTGCGCTGTACTTCACCGAGTGTGCTAATGATATGTTTTCTTTCAGCGAATCTGGGCGGTGTATTTGGTCTGTTCATGGGATGCAGCTGCATTAGTGTATTAGAGATATTGTTTTACATATATCTCGGAATAAAAAAATACATCCGATGTCGGCTTGAGATTTGGATGCGTAATACTTTGAGGAACAATTGAAAGCCCAGAAGGTATTTAGTTACTTTTTCTTTTAAGAGTGTAGAATTTTAAATAATATCGAGTCGGGAAACTCTGCTTTCTCCATAAAATTGCCACAATGGCCATCAGACATTAGGAAGGTTCGTCAAATAAAATAAAAAGCAAAGTTCAGGTGTATGTAAACAAAATTTATATTTTCTGATTTACATATATTTTACTACATCTGCTTATAAATTCCAATAATTTTATCAAATATATTGCTTTGCTAATTTTCATGAAAAAATACAAAAGTATTCTACAATTGCGTTAAGAAAAATCGTCTAGAAAAAATTACATCTCTATTAATCCTAGATGTTCATATTATGCGTAATAATATTTCGAATGAGTAATAACTTCATAGCAAAAATTGTCGCTTATAAAACCATAGGCAATGTTCTGCACTAGATATAATCCATGCTGGCCATACAATAAGTCGTAGATTACTAAATAAATACTCTCCGCTCTCGGCGCGTAGACAATAATACTTTAACGGGAATAACTAAACCTAAAGTAACGACATAAACTCAATATTTGGCTTAGATTTTAATTACAACTACGATAAAGCACATGAAGTAATAATTTGGTCTAAGTTATGCATATAATATATAATTAAATCGTTAAGTGCCCTTACACTAATTATTGCCTTAAACTAATTTATTTTTATTCCAGTGGTCGCTACAGTCTCTCTAAAGACATCCTAGAAAACTCATGCCACGGATCAATAGTATCATAGCATTAATGTTTATAATTGACTTATATACTTTATTTACTGTAACAATTTAATAACTGTAATTAGAAAATAGTTAATTTCATGTAGTTAACATTAGATAATGTGAGTATAAAAATGCAGTCAGTGCAGCATGTATGTACGTTCAACGGTATGGCATGAGTTACAATACATATAAGACAAACGCGCCGGGCCACGAGCCGCGGGCGCTCACAAATCACTGGACGTATCACAAAAGGCTTAACAATAATTTTACACTACCAGTACCTAATCGAATGGAACGGTAAGACGTTACATCAACATTGAGCTAACTTACATTCAATATATTAATTATTCTTTAAGTAATATTGCTGTTAGTTTATGGTTAACTAAATATTTCGTACTCGTAATTATTGTATTCCTGACAGTAGACGTAGTAAATGGCACGAGGATTATTATGACAAGATATCTTGAGGATCGTTCAATAAATACATTTTTGTGCCGAAATATTCCGAAGTGAACAGTGTAAAAGAGATCTTTTACATATTACCTTACAATATAAAACGCACCGTTTTTTCTAGCCTCGCTAGACATTAAGCACAACACGAAAATAAATCCCTGAAATGCTTCAAATAAAACTCTGTTTTATTTTTCGATCACAATTATTATTTCTGCAGAAATACACATCTATTTATAAAAATATTTTTTTCTTTAGAATGTTATAAAACAGCTCGTAAATTGACTTCAGTAGGCCGGCGACGGCGACGTAGCCGTCACTAACTTTAACAAGACTACGATTATAAAATACAAAGCACAAGTGAGCAAGTATGTTACTTAAATATACCTCTCAATAAATAAAGAGTAATAAGATAGAAAGATTCGATCGGCTTCCGATCGAATCTGAAGACGAGAAAAAGAGATTTCGGCGCTGCCGATACAGTTGAATAAATAAGTGTAGCGTAGTCTTTAGAAGACGAACTAGTCGCGACGCGTGACGTCACGTACCGAGGGGCAGGGGCTCGCCGACGGCGCGCAGCAGGTCTCAGAGGCTGACGAGGCTGTTGTGTGCGTCGGGCGACGCCGCGTCGGGCGCCGCGCGCTGCTGCTGCGCGCACGGGTGCGGGTGCGGGTGCACGGGCGTCAGGCCCGTGCCGCCCTCCATCAGGCTGTCGAAGTTGAACGGGATGCCGTTGCTGGGCGTGCTAATCTCTATGCCCGCTATTTTGTTGTTGCCGAGTGCTTTGTTATTGTGTAACTGGAATAGAGAAGGGTTCTGTTAGTTATGGCTATTTAGATTCTTGAAGTAACTCTCTCGTTAGGTCTACAGTCGTTTTTCATAGTGAGTAATATTGGAGATAGAAGACCCAATAAGCTTATCAATGGACAAAATTATATATCATCATTCTTTTTCTTACGATAAATTAAAATGATTTACAAGAAGTCTTTTCAAATAAAAAAAATTGTTTATTCAAAATGTATCCACTTCTGGGACTCAAACCTCTGGGCAGTAATGTAATACCTATACCTTTTGTAATCGTAACTATATAAAAATAAATAAAAAGCCTTAATACCTGTGCGGGCGTAAGGCTGAGCGGCACCTGTAAGGAGTTGGGTCTGTTGGGGCGCGAGAGCACGGGCGGCGTGTCCAGTGGCGCCGGCGCAGAGCTCGTCACCATCGGGTTGGCCGCCGACAACATTATTCTGAAAAAGAAAAAAAAACCATGTTAATTTATTGCCCATTTAACTCGAAGAAATTCAGTAAGCCTCTTGTTTCGAGCTATGCAAAATAGGCATATTTGTCATGTTTGTAAAGGTTTTTTTCAGGCACCCAAAACACATTAGATTAGTGTTTCTTACAATTGATATTACATTACAGGCTTTTAAAATTATTATAAAATGGACATTTCTACCTTCACAATCATTTAGAATCAAATAGAACTTTAAAATAAGTTTGCAACCTTTATCTTTTGGGCACGCTCGTTCTATCGTAAACCTCATGCATCGGTGTCCATCAGGCGAGTTCGAGGTTAAGAGCAGGCCCATTTGCCAAAAAAAGCAGACGAAAATTCAAAAAAAGAGTATACTCACTTCTTGTCATTCGCCGGCGAAGTAAATATATTATCCAACACCATGACGGGGTCCACAACAGGTTCCACAACTTCCACTTTGACTCGCACACCGTCTTCGGGCATCTCCGGGTAGGCATACTCTTGGAAGGGCTTGACATCGGGTGGACTCGTCGACCGCTTGCCGAGAGGACACGACAGCATATGAGTCTGCAAAATCGACTCTAACTGCTCCCGATCATGATTCAATTTCCGAATCTCCTCCTGGAGTGATTGTTTCTTCTCTTCGAGTTTATCAGTTTCGTCCTGCAGTTCGTTTGTGTGATCGAGTCTGCGCTTACGGCAGCGAGCGGCGGCCATCTTGTTTCTCTCTCTCCTGACCTTGCGTCTCTCTTCCTCCTCGGGGGAGATGTCAGTGGGTGTCTTGGTAGGTCTACGGCCGCCCATATTGCGCCGCTTGGGCGTGGGCAGGCCGGGACTGCTGCTACTGTCGCCGCTGGCGGACATGGGGCCCGGCGACACATGCAGCGTCGTCGTCGGGCCCGAGTCGCAGTACCCCACCGAATTCAGGATGCCTGGAATTAGAAAGATGTTATTGTAGTTTTATATTGCAGGCGATTTTTTATTCAAAAACATTTGATGCTGACAGGCCACTGCTTTGTTGGGTACTTGAAAAAGACTGTTAATTTCGGAAATTTTTACCTATAATTAATTAAATTCGGATTAGAAATGTTCCTCCAACCCAAATACCCAAATTTCCTTTCTAATTCTTCAAATTTTCTTTTTAATTCCACAAATTAAATTCCTAAAACGCCAAACTCTATCTCTGATCCCCCAAATATCCTTTCTAATTACCAAAGTCCCTTTCTAATCCCCAAATTCCCTTCCTAATCCCCCAAACTCCCTTTCTAATCCCCCAAATTCCCTTTCTAATGCCCCATATTTAATTTCAAATCCTCCAAATCCCGGTCTAAATCCCCAAAATAATCCTCTACATACCGTAGTTGTTGGCGTGCGTGACTGAAGGTGGTACAAAGCCGGCGTGCGTGGTCGGCTCGCTGCGGCAGTTGGTCAGCTCGATGTAAGTCTGCTCGAAGTTCCGCAGCTGAGTGGGCGTAATGGTGGCCGTGGTGCGGGTCGGGACCCCCGACTGGAGGCCCTCAAGGTTTGCCAACTGGAAAAGAGAATACAGCTATGAGTATTCGAAGAAAAGGGAAATATAATATTGATACTTCATAAGGACCTTTCAATGAGCACAGAGTTTGCTAGACAAATTCAGTTGCATGGGAAAAGATGTGAGCGGAGCGGTAAGATTGAAAACATAAGTCTTTAGGATCTAAAGTAAGATTCCGAATAAGAGCCCAGTTTAATGAAAATTAATAAATAAAACCATAGGAGTAAAAAAGGAATAAAAAAATAGGAGCCAAAGGGAGTCGAAGACTCCACATCTATCTTCAAATACATGATCTTTCCCCATTACTTAAGGCAAGAGCTCATTGATGATTCGATAAGCTATTATGCCGCCAAATGCGTCATGGTCCCTATTTCGAAATAATTAAATCGCAGAATAAAAAGAAACTAGAGTGTCAACCTGTTACAACTTGTTTGTCGAACTTGAGACTAAACAAATTAAGTAACAGTAGACAGACCTAAGAAAGCATCGTCATCAAATCATGAACCCGACCGATTATTCGTAGAAGTTCAACTATACAATTAAATTGATTGATAGTATTTGCAAGTTTTCAATAGTTCATTGCAAAATGATTATAATTTGTTATGCAATATTTATTGTTATGATCGAACGGTGGTTGCTTCCACATTCCGATCGCAATTTATCAGCAAAATATTTTCACAACACATGTATCGTATCAACAACATAACAAACTAACAATTTTATTTACATAATTAATTTAACATTCTTCCGTAAAAGTAAATAGTTTAATGGTATTTTTATATGTTCTTTTTTATTCTTTAATTTTGTTTACCTCAAGACTCCGCGTAAGTTTAGTAGTGAGTACGCTAATGGCATGTGCGTTGAAAGCCAACCAATAAATCTGTCACCCCGAAACTGAAGCTCTAACAAACGTACCTACTACTCTCGTTACTTGCGTTGCAAATTACTTGTGATAAGGATTTATTAACATAAATTAGTGTAGTTCTAGTTGTATTAAATTATACCAAACTGTTAATGTGTCTAATGCGGAAAAACACCTTTACTCAACATTTGTGACACCTTTAAATGGAGCAAGAGCCAATTTTCTACACGAACGACAGGGTCCTAGAATGTAGAACACATTGGCTCGTGCTCGAGAGTCTAGCATACAGAAGTGGTAGTGGGCGGTATACCTGCTGGCACCACAGCTCCGTGGCGAGGATGTTGGCGATCTCCAGAGGATCAATGTTCTGCATGTTGCGGTGCTAACTCAACCACGTTTATAATTAGACGCTTACTCTATTGTGTTGCGCTTTTTGCGACGCGACACCTTCGTGCGGTTCGAGTTTGTTAGTCGATTTGTTCGTTATAATCCGCCCTCGCAAAAGTGCAGTAGGTATTAACTACGTGAGGTCGATCCGTCTGTGCACCGTCGAGACTTGATATCGCGGGACTTTCGTAAAGGGGTCGGCGTTAACGCGTGTTTAGGGGCGGATCGTAGGTCGTATGTCGCGAATATCGCGTGGAATATCGTGTGCGCGGGAGTGCGGGTCGTTCGTTCGTTGCGCGCGCGTACGGCGGCAGGCCGCGGCGGATCGCGCGCTACTGAACGCCGCGCCCGCGCACGCTCGCCCGAAATCTTCGCCCACGAGCGACGTCGAATCATTTATTAATAGAATACTCCTCTAACTCCGGAAATATTTCGCATCATTTCGCATCGCACGCGGTGATGGTTACTTATCTGAGGTAACGCTTTATACTCAAAACAAAGCCTCTGCACTCATGCAACCAACACCTTTCAAACAAAGCTTCAGAATTTTCCTCGATACTACATATTTTCATTTTGTATCTAAACATTTTGGGCCCATTTTGATGGACAGCTAGGCTACGGTATTTCGAGCTTAATATAGTAGTATCGATTAACTATTGTAGATTTATGATGCGAGCGGGTGACGCCACTGGTGGGCGGGAGGCTCGGTCGGACCTTGTCGCAAGGACGCGTTGGACCCGTGGGCGCGCTCATTACGGCCATAGACGCGCGTCAATACTACCTTAAAAGGCGTGTTGTAAAAGTACAGAAATCATTTTTGAACATACAGAGTCAATGTATAACCTAATATAGCCATTTATTACTTTGTTAAAATTCCGCGCGTGCCTTACTAAGATCGATTAAAATGATGGATATACAAAAGATCGTATAACAGATAGTCTGACATTCCCGACCTCGTGCATCAGTGCAAGTGAGGAGACAAAGCAGGCGGCTGCTCCGGAAGGCGCTCTGCCCGGTCAATTACTACAATTGCTTAAATGAAATTCGTCTCAAATGCGCGCGCGCATTGTATAGCTAAGCTAACATGTACGTTAATTGGTCACGGTGCTTTACCTAACAATTAACCAACGCTTTATTATCACATTCTTGCTTGTTAGTCTTACTGATGTTACTTTTTGGGTGTTTGGATCCTTGATCGCATTTCTCTTAGTTTCCGTTCGTTCGAAATATGTAGTCCACTTGCGTGTGACGACAAAGGATTTAGCAAACATGTCACGAATTTTTCTTTGTGTTGAGACCTCTCATTTCATATTGCTGTCACAATGTATAAAGAAATTGTTACCTTGACCTATAGACTGAACTGAGTCATTCTTGCGTGTATTGTGTGCTAGGGCTTATTCAAATTTTCTTGGAAGCATCGAAGCATTGCGGCATCATACGCGTTGAGCCCTTGAGGGTTCCCAGAGAGCGTAGTACGCGCGGTGTTATCGCCAGCACGCCAATGAGATCACCACTATATCTAGTTGTGACGTATCAACGTACAGCGCTTCTATAATGTTTTGTTCTGTTACACTTGAACCATTATTTGAGGCACTAATTTTTGTTTACGTCACGAGACTAATGTACGGTTTGAGAATAATGATCCGACAATTTTTCCTGCCGACTTTCTTAGAAAACGATTGAAAGAGTTTCTAGAAATGAAGAAATAACCTAAGGTCACTTGGTTATCTATCACAATTTGCACAATAATTTCGCAAGCGTTGTGGCGCAACACTCTTTACTTGCGAAATACGGATTTTCTTTTGTCCAGCACAACTAGGTGAGGTTTGTAAGCTCAGTTGATAAGGCAAACCGTTATCCGCACGTGTGGCCCTCCCACATAATGCAATATCTAATCGTGTGTGCAATGTCCACATGCATTCGAGTTCACGGAAAACTGTCCTCACTGACCCAAATAAAATGAAACTTTTTTACGTATTTCCAATTCGTCATCCAAGTCATCCTTATCTAGAGACCAGTTTAAAGTAGAAACTAGAAGATATCGTTTATGATATATCTTCGCTCTTCCCTCGGTAACTGGGTTCAAAAATGGTTGGACATACCGTATCATTTTCCTTATAGATATTTAACAGATATCAAAGTTATCGCTGTAATCATTCGCACAGGTGCTTCGAGGAAGAGCACATTTTAATTTGTTAATATTTTCCTCAATTGAAAGTCGTGTCGCGATGTTTTCCCGAACTGCGGCGTCAGAGTTTTATTTAGCCCCGTATCAGAGCGCGAGGTTCGCTGTGGCTTTCCGGGAACGATGCCCGATACTACATCTGCACACTGTTTCACATTTTATTGTACAAAACAAATAAAAACATAATTTCGCCAACGAATAAAATGGGTATTGACTGAAAACAGGAGCAGCTCGTTGACGTAAATAAAACATGTATTTGATCTATGTTTCGCCATGCGGCTAAGAAATAAGAATTGACCAGAACACCAGGATTCTTGAATTGCTGGCAAGTTCTCATGAATACCATAGAAATGGCTAACAGTATATCCCTGTAAATTCTTGGCCTCACAATGTTTCGTTGTTGCAGGGTAGCAAATATGAAGCCCAGAAACAGTATATCACTGGAATGACAGTAGTATATTATGTGCTAATTAATTAATACCTCACAACTTCACAAGTAATTCATCTACTTAACATTATTTGTTGAATGTGAGCCCTGGCAACAGGCCAGGCTCCATGAGAATAAAGAGGAACAACAAACTTCACAAAGACTTAAGGAATATTGGTAGAATCGAAAGGCAGAAGACCAATGATGAGAAATTGACCATAAAAATGGATTTTTGCAAATTGTCTTTTCCCCAAAACAACAACCATTAAAAGCAACAAGCTTTAAAAATAAGACGCACATCACGAATTCACAATGACAATTAGTTTGACAATAACAAAGCGAAGGTATATGACCCCATAGAATAGCGCGAAATTAGTATTCGGAAACCTCTTGTGTATACATAAACGGCACCGCGGTGTTTTATAGATTTGTATTGTTGTTTGTATGACCATTTGGGTGGCCGTACAGGATAGATTTTCTCCATTGATAATATTGTTCAAGATCGTGATGAGTTTACTGATAGAGTGAAATCTAGAATCTGCTATAAAAATGTTGCTTCAAGGTATTGAAGCAACATGGTAATGTTACTGGAGAACCAAGAAATAATCAGACAACTAAAAACATCAAATGATTACAATCTAGCTATTACGAAGTTGCTCTTATTATTTAGCATGAGGGGAAAATCCCCATCAGTTTTTAAGGCTGAGGTTCCTAAAAACTTGGCCTATATGTAAAATACGTGTGAATCCTACGAGGTTTAGAATCGGTATGCGCGTCGCGTACATAGAACATGCGCGGGCGCACGTGGCCGCTGCGTGATGCGACAGGTGAGGCACGCCCACTGCACACAATATTTGGTCACCTTTGTAACGAGGTTACAGCTGTGCCTAGAACTTATAGATGAAGGAAGTCATTTTGGTCTAGATTTTTAGAAAAAAAAAGTACTACTCGGAACTCCATGAATGAAGGATAAAGTTCATCTTTCGCCAGTCGAAGATATGAAGCAGAAACCTAAAATACAAAGGCTAAACGGATAAACCACCCATCAAAGAAATGCTTTAAAAAGATATCAAAGTCGGAAAACCATTGACGTAAAGGTGAAAGAGCAAGATAATGGGGGTAAACTGCTCCAAGTAAACAATAGAGAGACTGTAGTTAGGCTACAATCAGAGCCACCCAGAACCCAGGAGTACGCAATGTAAAATTCCTAGCAGGCCATAACAAACCTTGAGCTGTTTGAAAAGTGACCCCAATTCCATGGAGATACGGAACTTATTGACATCGCTAACCACGGGCGCCATAAAGCACTCCCAGGCTATTACCCCATCAAGTTTAAGTGGCCAGAAACCCGTCTAGATGTGTACTTCTAAAGCCGTCTCTTCGTATCTGGTCGGTTGTCTGGGAGCTCATTAACGGAACGCTAATTGCTCATACTAATAGCGACGCTCCGGCGAGTTAGAAAATTCCTTGAACTGATTCTAAATAAAATAAAGAACAGCTTGTGTTGCAGTACTTTATGTGATGAGGATAATTTGGAGCGCATAATTAAATTGAAATTGAATCCATAGACCACCGGCAATTTATTTGATTTATGTAAGTATAGCAATCTTATTCCAGTCCTAAAGTGTTGTGACTGAATAAATAGCACCTTAAAAATTGGTGCTAAAAGCAGCAAAAACATCAAATATCCTTGATAAATTGTTCGTCCGGAAAGGAAAGGTGCGCGTCAAGGTTCCGTTAGATTAGACCATTATTTGAGGTAATAGAACGCTGTATATGAACCTAAAATAAACAGACACGAGACTGAAGCATAAATCGAGCATCATAAAAACATTTCGGTCAATATGTACTACCAAATTGTCACACATTGGATTGATTCAAATGATAGACATGTCACAAGTAATTAACAAAGTATAATAAAAGTTTAAACTGTAGAAATAATAAGAGCAACACATGCAACCGATGTGTGGCGCCACCGACGGCCTGTCGCGACATTGACCGCCACCGAGCGAATAATAAAATAAATCGACGCCCTGGCACCGCGCCAACGTCCCTTCACTTTACCTTTATTGTACGAAACCTAACGCTCAAGCGAAAACCATCGCTGCAGACACGTAAAGCATGAAAAGTGAAACCGAACCTAGGCAGCAATGAATAAAACACCAGATAGCGGTGAAAAATTAGCGTTTGTCAGGACGACGCGATCGATGCACTGTCGCTTTCCATATGCACCCTTCACTCATACCCTAGGCAAGGACAAAGGGTTACAAGTAAAGTCATAAGTAAATCTTTTTAATAGCACCACGCCACGAAAAAGCAAAGTTGGATAAAGAAAATTAGTCTTTGTTGGCACAAAAGAGGTGGTCATTACAGCGACTGCCCGACCGGAGTCGACCTTCGTTTTCACGAAAACTGCTCCATTCTGTGTTTCTCGGAAAACCCGCGTGACTCACCGTTACTCGCTCTCTATCGCGGGTCACTACGATGTATTTACATTCGTCGTCGTCGGCTCAATTCAAAAACTCGATTACGTTGAATGATTCATTCTTAACTATGAATCATCGCACGACATTGGTAAAAAGTAAAAAAATAAAAAATTTGGTAACAAAATATGGATTCCAAGAATTGCGTAATGAATATTGCGTGTGAAATGATAGGTTAGTATTATATATATTTTACAAGAAAATACAAGGATTAAGAACAAGAAAGCAAAAAATAGCTTGCAAGTTAACTGGAAAATCTTGTAGAGCCAAGGAAATTCGAATAGCTGATTCAATGATTTAGGACAATAAACTATTTAATGTATACTGTAATAAAGAGATTATGATTCGTCTCATTTAACTGAAAGATAAGGATATCTAAAGCGCTACGTATGGCGCCGAAGCAAGGACCGGATATCGTCCGGAAATGGCAAGCATTCCGCGCGGCGCCGACGGCTAACCGCACACTTGTCGAAAAAACTCGCGCTTTTTTTACAGACATTATGTTCAATAAAATTACTGATCTCAACACACAGTATATTATTTTTAATACTTTTGGGTTTTAGGTCATCTTTTGTTTCGTGGAAGTTAGCAAATTTTTTGACAAAGACCAGTTAATTTAGATTGAATATTACATATAACGGGTTATCCAGTGAGAACTGTTTTAAATCGGTATTTATTGTTCTGCGCCGATAAGGAACAAGCAGCTGCACGAATGCGGTAGAACAAAGAGGTATAATCCTAACGCGTTAAAAAGCAATGCAAATTATATCGCCGCGCTAATGGTTATTGTGACTCTTCGCGTGGTCAGATTACGTACACTTATGTGCATTATCTCGAATTAATTAGCTGGAAGGAGTGATGCAATTACGAAATAAATGTAATGCTAACCCTCAAGTCGTCTCGGAACGTTATTTTGTTTGACCGACTGAAACGATACATAAATGACAAAAACATTATGGCAGATTATGTGGCCATACAAAGTCCAAATTACATGCCTTAATATTTTGGTCGATTTGATAAACAATTTGATAGGTAAATCGCTTTAGCATGTAAGTACCTACGTATATGTTATGTGGATGTTATCTACAAAACATGATTGGGAAAATATTCACAATATTTATTCTTGATAACAATGTTTTTACTAACGATTAATCCTACATGAAAGATTAAATGTCTATGGAGCTAATAGAGTGGTGAATTAAATGAACACTACGTATTTATTAGTCGAGATCCTCAGTAACCCGTCGCCGCGTCGCGACTGCCGTCTTCAGACCGACGCCTACGCAAATGTATTCCCTGTTTTATTCATTTTTTAATTGCGTCGCCTACATTGCCATCAAAGAAATCGTCGTTGCAGTACTTAAGGAGTTCATTTAAATTTAAATATACTTTGACCAAAATACGATAAAAGTTGGCATATTCGGTTGACTGAAGTGTCAATGTAGCACAAATTATTAAAATGTTCCAACTCGAAGCTTGGCAATAACATGATACAAACGAAGAATTAAAGATTCGGAACGCGATAATAAAGCAGCTCCTTATGTGGGTATGGCATTTAAAATAAAATGCATACTAAAAGGTTAGGTGAAGCAGATAAAGAGTATGAAGTCAATGTAGGCATTACTTTCAACCAGTAACTGTCGGTCAGTAATAAACGAGCTACGGTAAACGTTGAGAACAAAGTTTACGCCACTCATACTGTTTAACGACATAGTGAACGTTTTGGAATCGCAATGCAAAAATATGAGCACTAATTCACTTTGTCGGTGCACATTTAAAGAAACATTGTAAAACATAACGAAACAGTTATAGTAGGCGACGTATAGACGGATAGACAGACAAAGCCATTGTCTCGATGCTCGCTGTGTTTGGCGGCACTTATGCTAATTTCTTTTGAGGTACACTCACAAAATGCTTTATTACCTGCAATATTTTAGCGAAAACCAACACCAAGCAGCGATAGCTCTAAAAACATGAACGCTAATGTCAGTGACATTTTGTGAAAACGTTAGCATTTTGACCAGCGGGGCAATTCCTGTAATTTTTAAGAACGTTCGCATTCTAATCTCATTCGCAATCTTTCAAAAATACAATCAATTTACCAGTGTTTTTGACAAGTTTGACAGATTGCGACTCGTAGTGAACATTTTTTAGGTACCAGAATTGACCTTCAGATCCATTTTTAAATTATCTGAGCTTCAGAAAACATAGTCCAACCTGATAAAACAATGATGAAACTGCAAATCTCTGCATCAAAAACAGGCGTAGAGGCATCCCGTTAATCTGTTACAAAGTGGGCTCAGCTGCGCGTGCGCAGTTGAAAGCATTTCGGTTTATCAGTTGGGTGCGGAAAGGCCGCCACTTCGCTGTGGCCCTGGCACCGCCTAGCACCACCCGAGAGCCGACGAGAGAGATAATTGTACGCCCATCATCTGACGTCACACAGTATTTTTTGTGTTCAAGGAAAAACGCGTTTTTATGTTTCGACATAAAAAGGTGTGGAAATTCCAAAATGTAGTTAGTATACTTCCTTTTTTGTAGAAAGTTTTGAAAACCTGATACAATATTTTATTTATGTATGTACGGTGTGGAACTATAAGTAGGAACATTACGATTTATATACCAATAAATAGTAATTGTTTCAAAGTAATTAATTTGAAACGGGTCGTAGAATTACTTAAGTAAACAACATTTCCATAGCATCTATTAACCAATTTCGATGTCTAAATCGCAATTTATTGATCTAAATATTATCTATTGTTTGTTTTGTCCGGGTTACGTCTCAATTTGCAGGACTCGTCCCTTCGTTATCAGTGCAGATAGCGGCATCCCAATCGCTGCCAACACCGGCACTATGCTTATCGCCCTTCCACGAACACTTAGCTGCACAAACACTTGCACTTATCGCAAAATGTTTCACAATTGCTCCTCTACAGAAAATACCGATGGAACGGGAATCGGCTCTACAGGAATGTTATTTAGATTGTTTTAGTAAATGGTTTTTTTTTTTGTTTTTATCACCAATTTAGTAAATGAGTCCAAAGTCTGAACCTATTACACTAGAAATGACATGGCAAAAGAGTGCTGATTGGAGACCATTGATCTCTAGCAATTTATCAAGCTCATTTTCGAATCTAGTCCGTAAGAACGAAAAACTAAAGAAGTTATCTGAGGTAACTGTGAAGGTTGGCTGGTGTCTTAAGTTCTTAAACACACCAGCCATTAAAAAACAACTCGTCTAGTAAAGAGATCATATTCATATGATAAAAGACGAATACATTAACTGCTGTAGACATAATAAAATATGATGTAAACGCAATACTGAAAGTATTAGGAAAATACACGTATATATATAATACACAATATTCCCTGAACATCAGACAGTTCAGTGCGTAAATAACAAATGAGACGTAATTTCAGATGTGTTCGTAAATGTGTGTAGATTCAGCGTCACTACGAGTTACAATACATCAAGCAAAGTGTACAATCGTGTAACTGACATCAGCTTGGCAGAAGCCCAAGGTTTTGTCAAACGTACTTCATATCCGTGTATCATAATGTAGACAGTTAACCGATTAGTATGTCATAATTTGTGTTCTACGCTTTCTACGTGAAAGGATAATGTATTTGCAGACCAGTACCCTAATTATGTAATACACGATCAATCACAATCTGAATCGTTTTGAAACAGATTGCTAATCCATTGCTTCATAAGTTGAAAAAAAAAAACTGCTCAACAACGTAAATAACGCAATGAATGTTGTTGGTATTTGCAGACCACTACCCTAATTGTGTAATACACGATCAATCACAATCTGAATCGTTTTGAAACAGATTGCTAATCCATTGCTTCATAAGTTGGAAAAAAAACTGCTCAACAATGTAAATAACGCAATGAATGTTGTTGAACTGTCAAAATGAAACAGATTAGTCTTAATCGTTTACGAAAATGTGTTACGTAATTAGATAGCTTATCAGCTATTTAATTAATTATAGTGGACTTTGGAAACAATCGACCGGAGTTTTCTTTGCCCTGGAAGTTTTTCAGTGGAACAATAAGGTTTTATGACGTCCTGCATTACGAGTTTCAGGGTAACTATCATATCATCTACATAGACGATGTTTTTGGGCACTTAATATGTTTGATTTAACCGTAAATAATTGCTAAGATAGAAGTGTTCCATACCGTCTAAACATCGTTTAAGCAAAATAAAAAATAATTGCTCATGTCATGTGAAGCAAAGTAATAAAAGTTTGCCTACATACAACTGTAGATAGTCTTTATGGATGTCATCAAAAGAGAAGAGACGCATTTAAACGACACACGACGAATAATAAGCCCGCATAAAATAGATTTTTATACATTTTTATGTGACCAAGAGAATAATGCCTCCTGTATAAAACTAATTTGAATAGCGCAACAGGATGCCCTGTTGTGCATGTATATGTCCCCACATTTGCCTTAAATTACTTTGATAAATAAATAGTTATTTTATGCTGACAGCTTCTACGTAATCAAGTTATTGTCGAGAGTAAAGATTTCTTCAAAGATAGCTGTAACTTGGATATTGTTTTAGATTTATCTACATATACGTAGTAAAAAATTGCTTAGTTATATTCAAACAGTAAGTTCATGTTATAGTTATGTTATCGCTGCTTATACTATGTTATGAGGAAGGCATGGCCAACTATCTATGGCGTCAATGCAATCGGCACATTTCCTAGTTTTTATCTTATCATTTGAAATATCATATATTGAGGTACCTACAGTCATTAGAGTTTTGTTCTATCATGCTGTAGATTTTTGATATTATGTGTTATTTCTATTATTAACAAAAACCAATTAGAGTATATAACTATTGAGATAATTTATTATATTCCTATAAAATTCCTATTTATACCGTTTTCAGAAGCGTCAAAATATTTACATTATCATGACTTCAAGGAACGATGGGGCATTCAATAAAAATTATCAGCAGCGGCGCCGATAAACTAGAAAGCAAACAATGTTCCACAGTATTCTTATCATGATTGTAATACGACCACATTTAATCAAGCTAAACGTTTATTAAAAAAATTGCACAGTTATAAACCGTACACCATTGATTTTGATTTTTTGCTTATTGATCTGTTGCTTCTGGGTTCATCCGCACACTCGGTGAGACAATTAGAGGCTCACTTACAGCACACAGTGGGTACAATGGCGATGCAAATAATCGCGATTATGGCAAGGTTGACGTCGGTCGGCGGAGGGTTCGTTCAACTGACCGCGAGCGATGACACGGTGCGCGCGCGCAGCGTCGCGGCGTCACACGCGCGCCTTTGCCGCACCGCCTCCAACACGCTGCGACAACCATCTCAACAACGATTAGACCCCATGATGACAAGCAATACTGACCATGCGGATAATCATCTCGATAGTGTCAAGTGACATCGTAAACCCTTGCCATAGGTACTATTAGCTGGACATCATTTAGTGATGATAATGCAGAACCAATAACGAAGATGATGCAATAAAAAACAGATAATTACATTAATGACAAACAAAATAATCTCTGTTTATGTCTTGTGGTATCATTACGAAACGACAAGGGAATTCCCATCCTGTACCGTGATATCTCGGCCTACATAACAAATTAACACTTACCGATTTCCTCTAACTGCAATCCAAATAACGCACTTCACAATGCAACAGGAAACTTCATTAAAAACTTCAAAAACTTGTCGTAACTTGATACAAGCAAGCGCGATTCCCGCGTGCGCGCAACGAAAACAATCGGCTGACAGATGTCGGTCGGCGTCGGAAAACCCCTCAGAAACTACGCGGCGCGAAGCACGCAGTGTGTAAATATTATTGCCTCGACTGGACAAAGGTTTTTGTTATCTAAAACCGGTGTCAGCGAGCGTGCACGACACGCGCGGCCAGCGGTAGAACGTGGAGTGAGGCTCGCGCGCCGGCCCCGCCACCGTCTGATAAGCCTGGCGCGACGCCCCCCGGCGACGCCTACGCCCCACTCGGCGCCGCCGCACCGGTGCATCGTAAACACCACCGGCCGCCCCTCGGCACCGGGCACCGGCGGCGCAGCCACCGCCGCCGCCGCCGCCGACCAGACGGGCCCCCGCGCATTATGCACCGCACCTACGCACAATTTCACAACTGCAAGGCACCTCGGCGCATTGCAGAAAATCAACAACTTTCGATTCCTTAAAAAGACGAGGAAACAGAGACTTGGCAGTTGCGAAACTTTGGCGGTAGCCCAGATACCGATGAGAACAATGAGGCGCAAACAAACGCAGCACCTTTTTAGTGTCCTCCTAATTGGGCTGGTGGTGCGTCGGACACAAATTCAATATGCAACGCGATCGGTGCGGTACATAAACGGAATAATTGAATTAGTGTAAGCATGTCGAGCACGACCAGCTACGCCACTGACGTCGGTCCACCACTGTACACCTATGGACTCAATCATCGACACTCACGTATAAAGTGTGGAAATGGAAATGACAGATCTGATAACAAGTTTACTACAAAAAGCTGAACACTCGTAAACGATGATATGCAGCTATTCAGTTTACTGACCAACAATCAACTTTGTGACCACTGACCCACAGAAGTTATAGCTGAGACCGTCATCATCAAAATAGAAAATAAAACAAGCAGCAATGTTTCCATCCTACCGTAAAATACCAAATTCAGTGGAATATATCTCTAAATCATAAAAGGGAAACGAGCTATATTCTTAATAAGATGTTAAGCGATTAGCGTGACAAGATATGTTTAATATCACCAACGAGTTAGCAATGTGCAATGCTAACTAATAAAGCAATAGTCATTTAAATACAGGGCTATTACATAATGATAAATGATAATTAATTAAAAGCGTGATAAAGTGCTAATGCCGAAGTTTTGACAAAGTCGTGCAATCAACAAGGCATGTGCAGAATCGTTTGCATAAGCGCGCACAGACGAGTAATCAACCATAAAATAAGGGGGAAGAACTGAAAGAGAAAGATTGAGGAAAATTATGATTATTTTGTTCAAAACGAAAATAAGTAATTAAATATTGTTGCTTAAAATGAAAATAGATGCATTGATCCCATTCAAGGTGATTGGTTTGTAAGGTCACACAGATTTTAAGTCCCATCACCTACCTATAAGCACAGGTTCAATGATCTGCGAAGTTGTATAGCATACTACGTAATAGGTAACTATCAACTACGTCGTTTGAATACTTTGTATTCATATAGTGATGAGAAAAACATCTTTGACGAAATAAGCAAAGTTTTCAACATGATTTCATAAATAGGTGAACATCGCAATATGCGATACGAAATAAGCAAATTAAAGAGAAACAAAAATATCTGAATCCAGTAACAACATGACACGCGACCTTCTGCAAATATTTCAGAATTAAGAACTGCGTAGGTGTAGTAAAATACAAAATTGGATTCGAAGAATTGCGGCAAGTAAGCAGCCATTCGAAACCCATTAATTCAGTTATTTACCGACATCCCATGTTATCAAAACAATTTACTGTAAGAAAGAGCAACCGAGTTGGTGTCTGAAACAATCAAAATACGACAATATTGGAAGCAACACATCTTCCACTTCTGATAATAAAATATATAATTATTTTAAAAAAACGATTTAGTATGCAATCTTTACACGCTCTGAAGGTCTTGGCGATAAAATTTCGCACAAATTCAATGGAATGCCATAAAAGTAAAATATTTATCATCGATAATCCGTAATGGTAAAACCTATACAACAGTACCGGAGGAATCTCAAAAAAATGATTTAAATAACATTGAAAACGCAGCCATAGTCGTAAACATTTACGAGTACATTACTCTCAGTAAACTGGCATACCCGTGCAAATTATCCGCCCGACAATTTATACCACATTGGAGATTAATATTAACCCGAGCAGTTGGACACGGTGAGTCGAGAAATCAAAACAATAGTGATCAAAATATTTAGATCACAAAAAAGCTATTCTGTATCAAACAAGATTGTAGGAGACGTTCAGAAAAAAACGAGTCCCATATTTCTTTGTAGGTTACATAAAAATATAAAATCAATGTCATATAACTCTGTCCGTCAGGCGAGAAATCTGTCGGGGCGCGTTAGGCCCACATAAATTACGAGATTAATCTTTTCAAATAATTTGACCTTTTCATCTGACGAGGGTTCATTAAATAATGGCGTCGGTATTGGTAGTGCGGTTATTGTGCCGTCTATCACGAATTTTGTTGTGGGCGGGAACAGACTGCCTACAATTCATAGTTCTATTATTCAAAGAGTCTTCGAGGGTGGAAATTGTGATTCTCATGTAGATGATGCGGTTATCTGCAATAACAAACTGTAGAAAGTTTATAATCATAAATGGTATGCAAATTGATATCCTCTTTTGAATATGTTATGTACTTATCAAAATAACTCTACCTGGAAGTCTATTGTTTGTAGGCGCAAGTAGAAACATTAGCCTGGCTTCATAATTTTATTAATTTAATGCATCACTGCAATAATAAACTGCATAGCATATTAAAATATGCAGGTTTTATAGCTTTTCCTTCTGAGTAATTTGTCTCACCGCGCACTGTCTCACCTCATGGTGTCTCAACAACTTTGAAATTCCATCACTCGACAATTTCTGCTCTATAAATGGGCCGACACCAATGGACAAATCTTATGTTCTTAAATATTTAAAACAATGATCTAATGCAATTAGTTCGTCTGCAAGGCTCCAACGGTAAGTATGACATCTTTTAATAAGGCACTCGAGGCGGAAACGTGGAAAATGTCAGTAATCTACGGAGCGGTAAGCACGATTCTTGTCCATAATCGGAACAAGGACTCCGCAGCTGTTGTAAATATCAGCTCCATGCTTATTATTGTGACGTAATTATTATTGCTTCGTGAAACAAAGAAAATTAAGCTCGCTAATTTATACAGGGAATCCTTTGTTTGGAATTTATAAAACTCAACTTTACTGCACTTATGTAAATGTTTAATTGTAGAGGCAACCTAGCTTCATAATCCCGCGATCAAGATAAATAAACGGTATGGACAGAATGTCCGGCGGAATGCCGTGCGAGCCAAACGGGTGACTCATTGGGTACCCGTGGTCAACAGTCGGGATCCTTAACTACCTTTAACGGATTCCCGGTATAAACAGAACTCGATGCAATTATTGTTGCACCGTTACAATGTCTCCCAAAAGAGTTTCAGGAAACAATTTAAGAGGCAGGCTTTGCGGCATTATTTGTAAATAGACTTCTAAAAAATGTATGGCATGATATTGTCATCTTTGTGTTTGACGAAATCCGTATTGTCGGTCAAACACAACAGTTAACGTCAACAATAGATCAGGAGGCAACAGCTATGGATGAAACTGCAGAAGGGTAATATAACTTTTTCTTTATACACGGTTGCATAAGCATGCAAGCCAAGCGGACTGCTTGGGTCTTTCAAGCATAAGTAGCCGTAACTAAAGGTGCGATGGGGCGCATCAATCAACCGCAACTTTCAGAATTCATTTACATTTGGAATGTGTTAGACCTTATTCGGAGTCATTTGTTTGAATTTTTTACTTCTACAATAAATTCTCATCAAGGTTGGAGATTAACCCCTTTATTTAAGGTTGTATAGGTGTCGTATAACCAAAACATAATAATTCTCAAACTGATTTATGAGACAATGAAAACCACGAGAAGATTTATCAAGCGATGTCAAGTAAAGTCAAGTTTATGAATAAGGAAGGGATTTAGAATAATACAATGGCATGGTCTTTGTCCAATATCACATTCTATAATAATACTGATGAACTTACACAAACAGGAAATTTCAATATCAAACGGATAAGGACAGTTGGGTCTGTTACTAAAATAACTTTATTTGTATCTATTTATTCGCAATTACTATTAAAGACAAAAACGTTTTCCTGTTTCGCCTTAGACTGATGTGGTCGTCACAACGGGTTGGGTAGTTGTGACCGGTTATTACAGTAGACTTTATTGTACTCCAATTTATGGGTGAATATTTCCGTGGACAAAACTAAAGTTACAATTGGTTCAAGCACATCTTTAAATGAAAAAGAACCTGCTTAGAATTGTTTTATAATTCTAGAAGCAGTAAATACAGAAGAGGAATCCCGTCACGTTAACAGTATTGGCGACCTTGCATTTACTTTCTCACGAAATATGCAGTTTTGTGTGGGAAGTACCGTTTTAAATTTTTCCTCGAAAGACATTATGCCATTGCAAATTCCTGGATCAAGAAATAATATTTTTTGTGTTGAGATGTGGAGAAAACACTCATAAATCGTTAGATCATTTGAGACATTTGCATTTCAAACAACGATACATTATTTTTTTATAAATTTTATTCCAAGTATGTGTGGTCTCGATTAAAAAACAATTCCACCAAATCCCAAATATCCTCAGTCTTTGTAAAAATCCATTTCTTGAAAGCAATTTCACACGACAAATATGCTACATTTCAATTGCAGACAAATATGTATTTGAGTTTACGATGCTTTTGATATGGATAAACGTCAACATGACATTGTACAACGTGGGTGGTTGGTTATGGTGCGACAAGACCGGACCGCATGACTTAGCACTGCGGTGACAGCTACCATGCTCTAACAACTTAATGTAACCGAGATAGCTAATCGATTGGAGGAAAACCATTTTGTGCAAGAAAAGACAAAAGGGATTAGGGACAATTTACTGCGAACAGTGGAATTTGGTTGCTATGATCCGTGCCATAGAACAAAGATATTTTAAATGAGAATTAAACAGTAAGCCGTATAACGTTAACAAAGGTAAAGACAAAAGGCATTCAAAACAAAAAGGGAAAAAACCAATGGAATTTGGAGCTACGCTCGGCTATAATCCATAGGACCAAGTGTAATAATAATATGGCAGAACATAAAGCAGTGTAACATTAACAAATATCCAAAGTAAGACATATTAAAATGTTCTTTAACTATGATCAGAGGGAACAATATAATATTATAAGCAATCATGATAAAATCTACATTCATTTATTGTGAAGTTGCCTTGACTTAAAATTTCATGGTTGTACTTTACAGCTTTATTTGCAAGTCATTATATCGGCTGTAGACAAGGAGTCTAGACTTGTTTAATTTAGGTATAATTGCCAAGTTTTATAATGTCCTACACTTCATATAAAATAAAGACTATCTAGAAAAAAAACACAATCTTTATATTACAACTTTGTTGGACATGGTCAAACTTTGAACTGAAGAATGCTTGCTTCGCACTACGTATTCCATAAGCATACACATCGACATACAAATCTGTAGAAAGAACCACCAACTAAACCTTTTTACTATCTTTCCAATGTTGTTCTCTTTGTAAGATTTGTATGCAGCATAGTTGGAAAGCAGTGAACGTCAGGAGACAATGGAAAACACTTTATGTAATGGGTCAAAACGGATAACGCAGCCGTGTTATCTTTTAAAGGTAATAAAGAAGTCAGCTTCAGAGTTTATTGTAGCTACTTGTGCAACTGCATAAAAGCTCGTTTTGTATAGTTCAGCTATCACTTCGTAATATCTTATTGTCTTTGGTGTAGTGCAATTTAATGGAGTCGGTATTATAACTAATAACAGGTACTATTACAATAGAAATGAAAGGCTACAGGATCTTTGGAATTGTCGTAACGGAAGACAGACTGGAGGGGATGATAAGAATGTTAACCAGGAGTATTAACCAAAGACAGAAAGAAGAAAAAAATGGTCTTAATGAGGAATTTTATTATTGCACAGACAATAAGTTTCACATACTACCACCGCGTGCTTTATGTCTGACGTCACTAGTCAGTGCGCGACTGCGCGCAGGTGTGCAGGCCGCGATTTTTTTACACTGGAGAATTGCATCACACACCTATCCATTGCAATTTATGAACATAAGAACTTATATAGTATTACAAAGGACCATAAAATAGAAGATCAGACAGCTCACAAAAACGAGACAAAGAATTAAAGACTTAATCAATTGGATACGCCAAGAGGGCTAGTTATTTATAATGACTTTAATATTGACACACGTGACTATAAATATTTATATTTTCAAGTGCTTATGTAATAAATATGGAACTAGACTGACGATGAAGTTATGTAAAGTTTATTCTAGAAGTGAGGATAAAGGCTGCTCTTGGTGTATTTAATATCTAATTATAATACGTTTTGTCATCTCATTCACATGTATTATTTCACCGTATATCAATGAATAATTTGGCCCAATTCAGTGTTACCCGACGAAAAAACGCTTAAAGCTTAAAAAATAAACGTATAAATTATGACATACTTACTGCTAACCAGTAATGGTTCAAGTATTTGTCATGTCTGTATTAAAAAAATATGGCTTGTCTACATGCCTACTTCCGATGATTCACAATATTCTTGGAAAACTCTGCGTGTATTAGTATAATAAAGATTATCTAATCCGTAGTTACACGATAGTATCGATAATAATTCATTCTACTATGGCGAACCACAAACTTGTATTACGCATCTCTTTACAATGTAGGCATATGTTTTGAGGATAAAATTCGATTCATTATTTCGAAAAAAACAGGCGATAAAATGAAAACTTCTTTTGTTCGAATTCATTTAAACGAAATGGGGAAAGCCATATAATTCATAACCGTATAGGCTTAGTTCATAAAGGGTAAAAAGCGTTAAATCCCAGTCCCACACACAGTACTCAGACACAAGAAAGTCCAGACAGAGGTTTTCGTTGACAATATTCAACTAAGGCCGATTACAATTAAAACAAATTGTTCACATCCGGGCCGTATTGACTACAACAGTTTAATAGGTGTCCGTCAATAAAATACATCTGCTCAAGTCAACAAGGTTAATAGTTGGTTGAAATCAGTTAAAATTTCAATAGACAATGCATCTGTTACGTTACTTGCGTCAGGAGAAATAGGTCACCATTCACCAATTAAAGGTTCAATGATCCAAATGATGATTAGAGTACTCTAAATAAAAATTATGTTTTAATTTACTCTAGTAAATGCTGTAATAGCAATTCATTGTTCAAGGCAGGTAAATGGTGGCGTGTTGCGTTCTAGCGTGTGGGGATTCCCCAACCACAGACGTGTTCTTGGAAGCAGTCAGGCGCAGGAGAAATTTCACAAGCGCGCGAAGTGGGTCAAGTCAGCCGGACTTGACGTTTTCGCTTCGCAAAGGTTACCATCACCGCTGCGCCTGCCCCGCCGCCCGGCAAATCCGGTTACGCTTGCGCAACTGATAGTCTCGTTTATCAGATCCTAAAAGATCAGTTGTTTCTGCAACGTACACGGATTTAATGGGCTGTTTCAGGGGGCTAGGGCTGCTGTTTTAGTTGCAAGTCCTTTGAAGTTATCAATGAAAGAGAGGATAAGACATCCCCACTTTCGCTTCGCCATGCCTGTTTTGATAATCTCACGTAATACAAAGGACATATTACACTACAATATTTATTGTATGGTCGTCGTGGATAAAACCTATTAGGTATATTTGTAGGAAACGCACATTGTTAAGTTAGACTAAGTGTAGGGGAAATCCAAGGATTTCATTCATGCATATTGAAAGTAAACAAGTGTAGCGTATGCCGTCATCCAAAAAGTTTTCATTGATTTTTTCCTGTTTTTTAAGTAAGTAGTGCGAAAATTTTCATTTAACACTTTTTTTACATAAAATAATACATACCTACTTTATGAAAGTGAAACAATTATCTAGGAATAATAAATAATGTTCTAACGCAAGATTATGAAATATATATACCTACTTATGTACGTGTTGTTTAATGACATGAGTCACTATTAGAAAAGAAATGAATTGAGGTTGAAAAACAAGCTTAGGTGCCTAATGCACCACAGGTATACGTGACCAAAGCCTCTTCAAGGAAGATATCGGGCAACGGAAATACCAAGCTGAATTTTTTCTCCAATTTCCTCAAATCTGTAGGTAATATTTTAAAACTTCAAGGAGGCAGCTCATATTATTTATCGCTTTCTTGATTATAAGTGATCAATAAAAGTAATGTAAAAACTGTACAGTCGTTACATTATAATAATGGTTCAGGTAGCGAACTAGCGATACAAGTTCGTGGAACTTCTCAAGACTCGCGCACTGCGCAGTGGGGTAAGATGACGTCATCGGGTGACGTCACCCCGTCGGACCATATTGTGACGTCAGGCACGCAGTGATAAGAAGAAAACCTCAACACGAGACAGTGAAAATTGATGAACGTGATTATAAAACAAAAATATTGATAATGCTTTGTTTCATTATTCTGTGTCTATGAAAATGAGAGTTCATTACTGTAAATAGAATATTGATAGTAAGTACATATTATCTCTACAGTATTATCACATCGTGTTGTGGTCGTATCTGTAGATAAAATTGGCGCGCAAAGCTGCGAGTAGCGCCATCTTTTGCAAACCGACGAAACTGATAAAGGCGGTATAATGAAAAAATTGTAACAATATACATATTTTATTGTCGACGAGGACGACCATACTGTTCGGATAGTGGAGGTTACGTCATTGTCTAATAATAGGAATAAATTATTGTAACAATACGAATAAAGACAAACAACTCCTGGAATTGCTACTGACGTAAATATTGTCAAACGATCTTAATGTAACACAGGTGTTTGTGCTAGCATTTCTAGAACTTTCCCTAATAAGAACAAAATTGGGTATCACATTATTGAAGAGCAAAATTAAAGGAACTGCAAAGGAAGCTAAAAGACAGGGAAGATAGATCACAGAATATTAAACAAAAAGTTCAAAACTTAAAATATTGGCAAACGTGATACAGGTCTCGTTGCATCTAGTCTACGTCCTTTTCGCACCAACAACGAACCAATAGCGTTCTAGCCAGTTCCAAGTGACAGGGTCCTATTATTGGTGTCACAACAGTACCAGTATTGTTTTTCAAATTAATGCGTAAAATTAATTCATGCATAGGCTTGGTAGAATTATTTAATTATAAAAGAAGTTTGTAACTTTCGAGAATCTTTTAATAACTAGATATTAATAAGAGCTAAGGATATAGGTACAATTTTTCCCAAGGTCAATCAAATAGACGGTGTTAAGTTTAAAACTGACGACAAAAAGTAAAAAGATTGCACCATTCACACATTGAACTAACTGTCCCCAACTTGAGAAAGTTGTTTACGAAGTCACTTCACGCAGTGTCGTGCAAAACTCTGGCTACCATGACGCAAAAACTGATAAAAACTTGATGTTTTCAAAACTCACCATTGGCTTCTTATACTCGTCTGCCTGGTAGTCAAACATGGTAGCGAACATCAGACTTTCGTCTTGCTCGCTGCTGATGAAGTTGTATGGCACCAGCTGAGACATGAAGACCACTTTCCACTAATATTGTCCAAACTTACTATATAAACTATCCACTAAGGGCAACAATGAAAAGTTCACAATGAAAAGAGTTCGCGAAACTCACGGCGCGGCAATTCACAATATGATAAGAGTATGAGTCATATGAAGGCTTCTACAAACTGTAGACGTACGTGTAGCTAGAATGTTTTATATCAGACTGAGTCAGTTGGCGCGGTTGTGGCCGGTTTTGTATGATACCAAGCGGCCGTACGGCGCACGCGCAAACATCGCCTCGAAACCAAAACGTCCTATGTTCAAGCATTTCAACAATTCGCTAACCGAGCCAAATACATTTTTTTACGGTTCTTTGAATGAAGCGATGTTCCAATGATTCAAGGAATAGCTTTTCCATGACATGGGAAGTAAATATTTTCATGCAGTTAAGAGTATCAGTTGGCAAAAGAAACAAAACAGCGGTGTGACTAAATGATCTGGGATTTCCATTTTCTTTTTATAGTGGTTAGTAAGAAACTATAGCAAACATGTCGTCCAAACTTTTCGTGCAGTAACTCAAACTGAAACAAAAGTTGTGATAGACGTACATGGTTAAGTAGGTCATTTGCTATCCTTAGATAGTAGGCAGTGAAATAGCAATCCAAGTATAGGTAGGCAATATTTTACCGCCACAAAGCCTGTAATATTACACTATAATGAATTAATGAATCATCTAACAAAACAAATTGCATCGTTTAGAACTGTTACAATTAATATAATACAAAAGCGCCAGCCAGTGTGTGCAACTCTTGAAAAGACTTGTGACAAGTCGGAAATAGAAGCTGAAGATCAGTTAGTGAATAGTGAATAAAATAGGTACCCTTAATTCAATAATGTCCATCAGAAATAATGAGGTTGGTGTATGCGGCTAACTGCAGCTGGCTGTAGCAATAAGTAACTTATCCGAGGTTCCAATCGATTTGTCCGTAGATATTTAGAACGGCATTTGTTAACAGAAACAGTAAAATGAAGAATTAAAATAGTAAACTACCATCTACTAAATGTATAAACCACCACCGAGATTTTGAAATCAAAGATTATCGACATCGACGAATATACCATTAGTCTAGTTTCTCAAGTGATTTGGAGTAATCTCCCAGTTTATGTTAACGAAAACATTGTATGAATCATTAATACAATTATAAAATCATATTACAGAATAATCTTTCCTCACTATCATATCAACTTTAGCCTTTAGGCTCTTGATAAGTATATTTTAATTATTTACGCTTATAGAAGAAACAGGAGTATAGATTTCAATGATAATAGTGCACGTTTTGACGTAGACTTAAAACAAATAAATACAGACACTATTAGTATTAATGACACAATCATTATTACGGTGTATAAAGTGCCGTACGGAAGGAACCACGCCGTCTGATAACACGATTGGTCATTACGTAAGATGGGCTGAATAGACATGACGTCACCTCTCTAGCAGAAACATATTGCTTATCATTTTCACGGGAAATCGTAGCAATCAAATCAAGTAATACGTTGTATATTGATAATAACACTGCCCTTTTCCTCATTACAGGAAATAACAAAACAAAATTCACCGAAATGTAGTTTTTCGAACAATTTATAGGTGCTTAACCTTTTAAGGACTGCTGTCGCCCGGAGGGGTCGGTTTCGCGCGCAACCGTTTAGGACCGGTGACGCCTCCGGGCGACAGCGCGCGTTGCCAAGTGGCTACACCATTAAAATATTATTTTTGCGTAAAGTACGGAACTTAGTCGATTGCTAATATTTTTCCTACACTGGCAAGAATATTTGTAAGCCATAGACGATAAAAGTTACTAAAAACTTCGTGCCGAACACTATAAAAAAAAAATACGAAGGCGCCCTTTTTTACATTGATATTCTGTGGTTTATTGTCGTGACTTAGTGTTGTTGTTTTATTTATTGTGAGTTATTGTGATGGATTTTTCGTTTGAAACTTAGGTAAGTACATGAATAATGAAACAATAGTGGCTTGTGCAAGTTTTTGGCTAATCGTTTGCGTAAAACAATATAGTAAAAATGATTTTCGAGCCAATCAATTTTCAGGTTATTTCGCCTTACACATTTGCCATATAAATATATTATTGTTGACTGTTTTTCAATGAATTTGTGTCTATAAATGGTAATTATCTATGCAAAAACTAATTCTAATTAATTATTTCATGCATTCGAAGCGTATTCATTCATTTTTATCCATTTTTCAAAGATTTTTCGAAGCATTTTGATGAGTAGGTAAAACGGGTCAAATTATCATGCCGAATTTTTATGAAATAATACTAGATTTGTTTTGTAACCATTAATGAATTAATCAAAAGGGTTATAAATAAGGAATGTGTGTACAGAAATTGATAAAACACTTCATTCTTGTTTACTTTCAAATAAGATTCTAACTAGACTAGATAAATTTCCGGATAAAATGACCCGTCAAGGTCATCTTGGTATTTTACCAATTATCGTATCATATTTTTACGATTCATGGATAACAATTAGTCGAAGAAGGTATAGGTAATATTCTAGAAAGATTTAATACATGATATAATGCTCATTATAACTCGTATGATCTTTTCCAATATCACGAATTGGACTACGCGATTCAAAATGACAGCACCGCGCACTATGAACTTTGAGTTAGAATATTATGGAAATATTGTATGTAAGACTAATAAGAAAAAAATCTAATTGGATTACTTGTGTATTCATGATATTATTACCAAAATTTTGCGTAAATCAATTCATTACTTTTGCCAGAAACTAACATAATACATTAACAAGTCGGCTTACGGCCAGTTCTCTATTTTCAATAGGATGTTTACAATAATAACTAAACGTATGAGTGTTATGGATATTATCATAAGTGGCCCCCGTTGTTCAAACACTCGAATCTGTTTACAGATTGTAAAATGACGCAATAGAAACGAAGCTATAGCAGTTTTTGTGTGAGAGGTCAACGCGTGTCAGATTACATCGCGATAAGCCGCACGTGTTTGTCCTTGACGGATGGTCGCACGCTTTTTTTGCAGTACTTAAAAGGTTAATTAATGCTTGTTTCAGGGCTACCAATAACTTTTCCAAGAATTCTGGAATAAAATATTAACAGACTTTCCAAGTTCCTAAGTTCGACCCAATTGTAGCCAGTTTTATACGAAATTACAGTCATGAAAAGGCCTGAAAAATCATTCAACCATTTTGCAGTATGGTCTAGAATAGACAAGCAGGTCTGTAAGCCAAAGCGCTAAAAAGAATGCGTGAAAGAACTCTGACCCATCCTCAGCCAGAACACCATCGGACACAACAACCCGAACTGTTCCTCTAGCTGTCCAAAAAAGCGATAATATAGGGATTTTTTGATTAACTTTAAGATTGGGGGACTTCACTAGAACATAAAAATTCTCGCAGAAACTTTTATACCCCAGATACCACGCAACACAATCTTTTATGAAATCAAAACTCCTTTTAGTACGCCAAAAGACAGCTTGGACGAAGCCACAGATCCAGAACCAATGCTCAAATACTGTTCAAAAGTCATAGATTGTTTCAGATAAAATTTAAATGACCATCAATCAACATACACAGTCATCACCAGCATAAAACATTTGCTTGCCTATCGTTCGTGCGAGAACGTGAGTCGTTCAACTCCCGGACAGTTCAAGGGCCCGTCCTTGACTAGCAGTCACGCGAACCAATGCTTCCACTAGTTCAGCCCCATTTTCCACGAAAACTGTCGATGTCATAGTTCGAAATAAATATGTTCTCATATTGATATCGCATCGTATCGGACCATTTCGATTTCCATAATGTTTTTCACTGGAATTGTTGTTACATTGGTTTCGACAATCGACATTTTATTTTCTAAAGGTCGTATGTTTTTAACATTCTTTTCGTCAATACTATTCAGCACCAATTCGTATTGTAATATCCTAATATCCCATCTGCTAAGAACTTTAAAACAAAGATCACACTTACGTAAGTATCTACTTTTTCTTAATATATGTATTTCGTTTCATCATTGTCGTCACATTTACTTAATTTATTCGGATACACTACCGTTATGTTTTCTAAACTTGCTGTATTTTCTGATGCAATTTGTAATCCTATTATGTTTACATTGAACCTATTCAATCGTTAGTGAGCGTTGTGAAGATGACAAGCAATTTTTCAAATCGGCGAAGAATATCAAATATATCTGCAAACCTGAGAGATATATTTCTCGACCCATGGGCGGCTTTAAAACTCTGACACCAGGTTAGTCTCTAACCACACCAAAAGAAGAAGATATGCAAAATGGATGAAGATTGGAAATTCTGTCAAAGTAATACAGTAACGAGAATTCTACTATCTAACTTTAAACAAAACACGCCTCAGTATTAACTAGACCAAAAGGAAGTATCACTATCTATGTAGACTATCTTGGAATCATTTACAGGAACAATAAATCTGAGACAGTGGAGGTGTGAGGTGCTTGCCCAACCTGAACCCGCGTTAATTGACTTGCTAATCAACGTTTGCGCACTGCCCACTAATGCGATACAATTCGATGCTCAATTCCTATTTAGCAGAAAAACAATCAGTAGTCAATTTTCGACCAAACAACAAAAACGAGTTTCAAAATGAAGGTCACAGTCAAAATCAAGTAGAAGAAAAGAAAGAGAAAAAAGACGTTGCGAAGAAGAAATTAATTGTAGTTATTATATCTTAAATTAATTGAATCAAAAAACACGTCATTTTATTACAGTGTCAATAAGTTACAGACGAATAGATAAGTGGGTCGTTTAGCTCCACACTTGGACTGAACGTCAGTAAAACTTTAGATGGGTAGGTATCGTTCAGAGTGTTTACATGTTTTGTCATGTCATTAGGACATAAGGATACTCACATGCTCATCAAATTGAAAAACCTATTCAAATTAACAACACGAGTAATTTATCCATGAATATTTACTTAATTATTTATTTATTGCAGATCACTTCCTATGCTAATGTACCAGTATATTGTCATGAGTTAGCGGAAAGACAAACGTAACGAGAATTCTATTCTCGTTCGCCTATTATCAGCTGCCCTATTCTAATTAGTAAACAGATTTCCTATAGCATCCATATCAAAACAAGTGAGCTAAGGCATATCATGTAGGTCGTGTGTTTGCTTGTACATTACATTGCCTTGAGCCATACCTACACATGCCACTGTTCAAGGTCTCAACGTTAAATCGCAACAGCAAATTCTCCGAACTACGTCTTGTGTTTTAATGATATTATCATAGAATAATATCGAGTATAATGTTCCACCAGCCAGTCAATGGTAACATAATGTGTGATCAATTTACGTTCGTTTGTTTCGTGAGTGCTGGTTGGTAGACATGCTCATGCGACGCGTGGGCCCGAGACCCGAGTTTTCCTCGAATCGCTGACGTCAGCGCCGAGCGCGGTCGTCGCCACTCGGCAATGTTTTCCTGCTAACCTTTTCAAACATGTAGCGGCACTAAAGTTTTATGGAAACTAAATAAGTTATTAAGTACTTTATAATATTATTTACCCTAATGTGTAGGTTAAGTACCGTATGGTATGGAACCAGACACAGTACCTAACTTCACTCCACCTTGAGCAAAACTGTCAAGAAAATGCGTAGTAATTTAAATAATGATATTTTTATAATTTTTGCTGGCTTAATTAAGCTCTAAAGCATAAAATATTGCTATTTACACAGGTAATAAATCACGTGAGCCGGTACGGTAGTTTATGATACGAAGTTAGTGGTTAATTTTGATAATTTATGTTTTAAAGTTTGGCACAGACGAAACGACTAGTCAATCCAAAGGCTAAGCAAGTCGTGAGTTTTTGTCGCAGCCCAGGTATTCAATCATCAGTAACAAAAACTTGGTGTTTCGCGGACCATGAATAAATAAATAACACTAAGTGAGACTATTTTTTTGTATCAAGAAGTGCTAAACAAAGGATTTAAATTCGAACGCAAACCCTATCATTCTTTGTCAATATCACACCTGTAGCATGTGGTTATGCTAAGGGCATCATTAATACTTTTTTTTCTATGGGATACAAAAGAATAAAAGAAATCAAGGTTTATGTCTGCAAATAATATAGAAAGAATCTGGATAATTCTATACAGCGTCGTAGGAATTTCAGATCGCTTGGTTTCCATTGCCGGAGAAAACCAGAAGTTCCTATGGAACGTAAAGAAAATTTCAGACTTCAAGGCTCTTCTGATTCGCCGAATAAAGCAAGAGAGAGCTTGGTAGGAATCTAAAAAAATAATGTCCCCTTTGTCTCAGAAAAGTATGAGCAAATTCCTGAGGATCATTGCAGAACTTTGAGAGGCTCTATTTGTTACGCCAAATGAATGCGAAGCTAATATTTTGTACAGCATTGCATTCATCTCAAAAAGCTACATAATTAGGTATGTCCATGCGGTTATGTCCACTTCACCGACGAAAAGCGAGAGCAGATTTCTTTGGGATATAGCAGAAGCTCTAGGGTTATATTTTTTTTCCAAATTATGGTGAGACTACAATTATGTAGAACTCTGCAGGATTTTCAGTCATATATCCACCAAGTAATGCTTGAGAAGCTTTGTTTGGGGTCTTGGGGTGTACCAGAAGCTTGGGGGCTCTATTTGTTTCAGAAAATAAGAGAGAGACTAAAATTCTATACAACGTTGCCCCCAATATAACTGGCACAATGTGGATGTACACCATTAGGTGCAACTCAGTCTCTTCGGGAAAAACTGGCATGTGTATGTTATGTTGCAGGAATTCTAGAAAACTATGCAGCACCAGCGTTAGCAGAATTGCTTGAGGCGTAGTAGAAGCTCTAGGCCTCTTTTTTTACCAAATAAAAGCGAGCAAGTTCAAACATATGAGTAGAGCGTTGCATTGCATTGCATAACTCTCGGAGAACTGTCAGTACGCGACAAAAAGAAGGTCCAAATAATGGACTAAAACCGGCCAAGTGCATGTCGAACCACGCACAATGTAGGGTTCCGTAGTTGGAATGAATTTATCCCAAGAACAAACTTAACTTTGTAGTTAAGAAACATGTTCTCCGATACATTCTGTATGGGAGAACATGTTTTTACAACCGCAAATCTAAGTTGGTCGATTATTACTCGTTAACTTGTAAAGCCTACTCAGCTGTGATAGTTTTCCTTTTAAATTCGTTATATAAGCTACTGTTTTGAATTTTTTCACATATGTGAAACCAACCATTTAGCTGGTAGGGGGGGGGACACTTGACTCTAACAAAAATTTTCACCTTAAAGATTAATATTTCGCAAACGGATCTCTGAATTCAAAAATGGTTTTAACATACTCACAATGTTTTTGAAAGACCTTTCCAATGATACCACACATGGTGGGATAAAAAAATAAAAAAAAAACATCATCACTTTACGTGTATGAGAGGTACCCTAAAAAAAAATGTTTTTCATAATTTTGTTTTACCACTTAGTCGGCATAATTAATATGTATACCTATGCCAAATTACAGCTTTCTAGTACTAAGGGTCTCGGAGCTAGACCGCATACAGACAGACAGACAGACAGATAGACAGACAGACAGACATGACGAAACTATAAGGGTTCCTTGTTTACTACGGAACCCTAAAAATTGTAAGCACCATTACCGAATATTACACCAATATACTGACTTAGCAAGCCTAATTGGATGTAACGACATCCTGCGTACAAAGTCTTATCCTTTCTAGTGTAAATAACTTTATTGCCTTTAAATTATTGCTATATTTGCTGCCAGTTGCCACATTGGCTTAGGACAAAACCACGATAACAGAAACAAACAACTCAGAACGGAAAAAGCAAGAGGAAATAGGTACCTACCTACTTGGTAGGCCATTTTACAGCATAACAATTAAATACATATTGGCAATACTAATTTCTCTTTATTGCTAAAGCTTGAGAATTTTAATTGGGCAAAGGATTTGTGGTATTATTCCCTGATGGTCTTATTGGAAAATAGGCAAATAAGGTTACATAATTCCGTAGTTTATAAAACAATATTACCTACACGAAAATTATATCTCGTTCTATTCATTATTTCTAGTCTGTATTTCAGCTGCACGATAGTAGCTAGCTGCTCTTATGCGTAATTATGATGTAAGTCCGATCAACAGTTTCCATGCAGATATCAGCTACACCAAAACAGCATGCAAATTGCTCTTTTGCAGCTAGCTTGCAGTTTATATGCAGACCCTCTGAATAGACCCTCTATTCAGAGGATTTTATAAAGAGCAATTTGCATGAGGTTTAATTTACAAGGGGTGCCGGGTGGATACGCCTGGGCAGTCAGTTCCGCTCCCAAACTTATTGACTGGGTAATCTTTTTTACGTTATTAACGTATACCTAATGTCAATACCAAAGGAGATGATAAAAAAGCATTATATTACGTAATCATGACTCATGCTAATTATACATAACAAATCTTATCACATAAATAATTTGCAATATTTGTTTGTAGAGCTCAAAAACAAGTCTTTTAGGACAAAAGTTATTTTCAATTACAACTTTAAATTGGGTTTATTATTGTTTTGAGGAGCTCGTTGGTAAGTAATAATAGCCGCACGGGTCAATCCATCAGGTTAAGCTACGCTTGCCGGGGTAGGTCCGTAGATGAGTGACCATCTTTACATATCGTGACTCCTTCGTGCCTCGGAAAGCACGTTAAGCCGTTGGTCCTGGCTGTCATTCGTGGATCTTTGCCAGTTATTACGGGTCGTCAGGAGGCCGAAAATCTGACAACCAGTCTTAAAGGAGTATCGTATTACCCAGTTACTGGGTTGTGGAGGTTAGATAAGCAGTCACTCCATGTAAAATACTGGTATTCAGCTGCATCCGGTTAGACTGGAAGCCGACTCCAAAATAGGGAAAAGGCTAGGCAGATTGACATTGTTTTGAGGGAATTTCCAAAATGGATAGGTACATAAACGGTGCTACCATATCCTCGTTCCTCGTTATAATTAACCATAATAATTACAATTAAGGATACACTGAGATTTACATATTGGAAAATTAAAGCCGATGTTACGCAATTAAGGAAACACCATTGTTCAAAACAAAATTGTTATCATAACTCTTGAGTATTTGTTTAAGTTGGTACATGGTTCACTTACACGTGTTACTCTTAACAAAAACACTGCAAAAGAACTCAATAATTATTATAATTACGCCTTATTTTTATAGGCATTTCCGTCTGAGTCGGTTGAGGTTTTTAAGATTAGTCTTCCACATCTAAGGCAACGTGAATATTTTGTGTGACAGACATTGGCATGGCCACCATCAGGGATTTTAATTTCGAAAACACAAATAATAGTCGCTAATTTGTCGCCAAATATCAGAATTTGTCGTCACTGGTTCAAAAGTTATAAGGGTTTATAGTTGGCCGATCTGGGGAGCATTTCCCCAGCTTGGCCCAGTTGAATCTCAAAAGCTAAGGAAGACCTAGCGAAGACCTGTACCCTAATTGACTCATTTTCGTAAACAATTTCGCGAAATTTGTTTCATTTTGACATTTCAACAACATTCATTGCGTTATTTACGTTGTTGAACAGATTTTTTTTCCAACTTATGAAGCAATGGATTAGAAATCTGTTTCAAATCGAAACAAATTGTGATTGTGTTGTATTACGCAATTAGGGTGCAGTTTTCTCCCAAATTTTGTCGGTAATTAGTCGCAATTTTTCTCCAAGTCACAGATTTAGTCGGGTCTTAGTTTAGAAGATATTATGAGTTCAATTTTTAAGTATAGTCCAAGAGCTATATCAAAGTTTGCGAAAAATCTTCCATCTTTTTTTTTAGCTCTTGGACTGTAGGTACTTAACCGACTAAATCTGTGACTTGGAGAAAAATTGCGGGTAATTAGCGACAAAATAGGTTTTCGTTAGCTTTTGAGATTCAATTGGGCCAAGCTGGGGAGCTGCTCCCCAGATCGGCCACCTATATACCCTAATAACTTTTGAACCAGTGATCGACAAATTCTGATATTTGGCGTCAAATTCCGAATAATTAGCGACAATTTTTTGTGTTTTCGAAATTAAAATAGTGTCAGTCACACAATTATTTTCACTGACAGAAAACCAAGTAACGTGATATTGGGTTTTTTCCATTAGGTATTTCTCAGTAGCAGTCCGGAGTCTCAATTTGAGCCCGGTTGATGGCAATAGGCTCGCCCTCTATTACATGGGGCTTAAACATAACTGAAGAAATGATATCTATACACCGTAAGGACTATTTCTGCTTGCAGCGCTCGGCCGATATAGTAACGCTAACCTACGAAAAAAAGGGTCGTGTGCACGGGATTTTGTTTTCAAATGCTTAGATATGAATTTCTTCGATAGTACCATCGCGGGAAGCCATAACTAATCACCGTAAGGACTATTCTTGCTTGCAGCACTCGGCCGCTAGAACCGGGGCGGGAACAGATTTTGTTTTCAAATTAGTTAGTTATGGGCTTCCGCGATGGTACACCTCTGCCTAACCCTTAGGAGATTACAGGCGCGCTGTTAATTTCTATGTTATTTTATGCCTAGTAAACTGCCTACTTAGGTACCTACTTACCTTACCTTTTGTTATGTTTAATTTTCTACCTTATTTCAATTTTTGCTTAAGTAGTTTAGGACCTGGGCGACCGAGCTCTGCTGTGTAAATAGAGAATGCTCATTTAATAGTATTGGAAAGTTCATACTAATCTATGCTGTTATTATACTAATCCATTATTCCATGATGCCATGTCATTATTCTAATGTCATTATTCTCGTGTCATTATTTAATATCTTGTTCTAAACTTTGGGCGACTTACTGTGCGTTCGCACTGGCGAAACATTTACAACGAAACATGTTGGAATCTCTATGTTCTGTCAATTTTCCATACAATCTTTGACAGGAACTAGAGATTTCAACATGTTTTGTTGTGATGTTTCGCCAGTGCGAACGCATAGTGAGCTCTACCCGGTGTGAAAATACGGAGAAAACGAATTTTCCCAGATATGACACTTAGCTAGATCGATTTTTTATCCCCGTAAACCCCTATATTGCAACTTTCATCGAAATCTTTAGAGCCGATTTCGAGAACGCGAGTACAAATATATATACTTAATATGTATACAAATATTGCTCGTTTAATAGTATAGGATTTAAGGCATTTTTTTTTAAATTGACCTTATTTCAGTTTTTATTTAATAGGTACTGCCAGAGGAGATTTTAAAGAATTAGGTAATAATTATAGGTTTTCTAAAAATAATTATCATCATTCTCTTGCCCTTTTTCCAATATATTTGGGATTTATAGGTTTTCTAAAAAAAATCTTCTTCAATAGTACTTTGTTCAAGGTAATTTTCTATTGCCTATTTGTTAATAGACAGTACAATAGGTATAATATACCAAACATTGGATAAAACTTGTGGTAACCGTTTGTCTCTGGCATATACCAGTATATACCAGATATGCTGTGTATGTATTACTTATTACCACATTGTATTTAAAAAATACATTCTTTGTTACCCTTTTATAAACCTATTGTGGTTACAGAAATCATTTGTTTCAATAAATTCAAGTTTATTTTGTTTCATTATCTTTTCATTGAAAACAAAGTTAATAAAATATACATCTTATATATAAAATTCTCGTGTCACAATGTTAGTTACCTTACTCCTCCGAAATGGCTTTACTGATTTTTACCAAATTTTATATGCATACTCAGTAGGTCTGAGAATCGGCTACTATCTATTTTTCATACCCCTAAGTGATAAGGGTTCTCAACCCCAAACAAATAATTGGCAAAACAACGTTTGCCGGGGTCAGCTAGTATAAATATAGTTGTCAATTAAGTCTTCCAAGTAAACCTATCCCAAATCATCTCAGTAGGTATGTATTGTTTTATGTTGCTTTAGTAAAAAAAATGGTGTTATCTTCACCTGAGAAGGAGGTACCAACAAATAGTTACTATGCTGATTTTGTATTCAAGGATATTTTAATTTATAAACATCCTCATTAGGACAATAAATCTAGTAATAATATAATTTCCTTCATAGAATAGGGATCCATATGGTTGCCTATCAAGCCATAAAAGGATTTAAGATTATTTTAGTTATTTTTCCTGTCACCATTATTATATTAAGTAGTTGGTATTTGGTCAGGGAAAATGTTTTAATAATTTATATTTTAAAGGACCTAAACAGTGCATTATCTTAATTATACTAGCTGACCCTGCAAACGTTGTTTTGCCATATAAATGTTTAGGGTAGACCATCTTTATCACTTACTACCCTACCTACCCTACTTACCCTACCTATCCTATCTTTCAAGTTGGATCAAACTGCACACGGTGTGTAAATTTGATTAAAATCGGTTAAGTAGTTTAGGAGTCCATCGCGGACAAACAACGTGACACATAATTTATATATATTAAGATAACTCAAAGCCTTTATTTCAAACAAGCTTCTGCCCGCGACTTCGTTCGCATAGAAGTCGATAAAATATAGCCCATGTTACTTGCTGATAATGTAAGGTTTCTTTCGGTGAAATCTTTATTTTATTATAGTTAAGTAGTTTTTAGTTTATCCATTACAAACAAACATACAAAAAAATCAAATCTTTTCTCTTTATTAGTTTAGATACAGTAATTACAGGCACTTTAGAACTATCGAGTCGGTCAGTGTAGGTACCTATGTAGAAAATCTGGCAAGCGACTCCATGGAGACTCTTTTAAATCAAAATATTGTAACTAAATAATATTAGTGACATTTAAATAACCCATCATCTGTTACGACGCCTCATTAAGGTGGATAACAATTAAAATTCTATTGTGTCTCGTTAATGACAGTTGAAAGTATCCTTTCAACTGTCATTAACGAGACACAATAGAATTTGCGAAAAATCTTTTAATTCAATAGCTTATTATCATAAGCTATTGAATTAAAAGATTTTTCGCCGAATTTAAAGTGTTGTTTTGTAGAATATCTTAATCACAATAACTTACAGATAATAAAATTAAAACTTATATAAAAATAATATTTACTTACTAAATGGCTTAAGCAAAACATGAATGATGATAAGATAAACAATTAATAAAAAACAATTTAGCTGAATGACTAAATAGTTAATAATAGTATCAATCATAAAATAATAATAACTTCTATCAGCACATCGGTGAAAAAGTCCAAATGATTTCCAAGAATCTTATCAATAGAGTAAGAGTAATATGTTTGCTATGACACAACAACTAAATTTAAAGAAAGGTGACTCATTCTGACAGGTATAACTCCACATTATCAGGAGATATGAGATAAGCGCTGTTATCAATCTGCACAACTGATCCACTTATACGATTCTATTGTCACGGGCTGTGCAGTGAAATATGAATTATTCAAGATCAAAGAAATGATGGATGTGTGGAAGATCATATGGCTAGAAAGGGGTTGACTAATAAGATGAAAACTTCACGCACAATGGTCCACCTGACGGACTAAGTGCGGAAACCAAACCCCATAACATAGAAGATGAAAACTTATTAGAGAAGTATGGAAGAAAAAATATGTAGCCTACCTCAAAAAGTTGGGACAACGTCAGGAGAATTATAACTAAGCCCTTATTCAAAATGATTATTATTTTGTTGTAGATAATAGGCTTTATTTTAACACAGTTTGGTTTATATTGAGTGGGTGTTATTATCAGTCAGTAAACTAACTGTGGAGAATCTATTCATGTCAATTTTATTGTTATTAAATTGTCGCTTTAAATAATACACCAATTTTTTTAATTATTAACTTATTAATTGCAGTTCTATTATTGTAAGATACAATAATTTAATAAATTCAAGCTATTAAATAAAGAAAAACAGAAAATTACAGTGATAGCTACTTGCAGCCATTTAGCATATTTTGACAAAAAAAATATTGTGACGTCTCTTGATTAATGGAAAAAATTACATAGCATAACATCCAACCAAAGACATTAAATTATTTACTTAATAAACATTACTCGTGTATTTCCAGGAGGAGTAGGTAAGGAATATAGGTACGGAAAGAGAAAAAAAATCAAAGGTTTCCATAGACAATCAATAATATTGCTTTGTCAAACAATCTCTGAGAGAATATGACTTGTACTATAGCTTTTGTGTTTTCAAACTGTCAATACCTACATACCACTTTGTTTGTTTTCCTTATGTAATGTTTCAGATTCAAGTGTTTAATACTCCTATTTCAGTAAATAATTGTTTGTTTTCTTAGAATATAACTTATAATGTTTTTACCTTCATTGTATAAAAGGGTTTTTCTTATAATATGTATCGTAAAAACCTCTACCATAAAACATTGTATTTTTTCTACAACAGATATTTACAACATATTTGTTATACATTTTGTGGTAGGACAAGTTACATTTTCTAAATAACAAGGATAAAAATGCATTAAAACGGTTCTCAGAATTGAAATGTCGATATTTATGTAATTTTTATTCATCAATTCATGATGCTATACCAGGAAGTCAGGTGTCACCAAGGTCTTACTAAATTATGGCAGAATAGATCAATTGAACCTGTTGTTACTATCATTAATGCAGTTAAAATATGAAACGATGACCATTATAGTGAAAAACTGATACTTGGCAGGTATCACCGTAGAGTTTAAATATTCTGTGGGCATCACATCATCGTACAACAGTATTGAAAATACTTGAAAACAACTTCAAAACTACCAAAATAAAGTTATTTTGAAGTATGCAAATGTAACCTTTGTTTGAAGTAATTTATCATCAACCTGAAGAATTTGGACTGAGTATTGAGTTACTTACCGTAAGTAAGGATCGAGAGGTCGGTACGGAGGAAACGAAATCATTTGTGGAGGAGTCCTGCGACGATTGACTGTCATCGCAGGAAATGTCCGACTGGTTTGATTGACTATCACTGATTTCTAGCTTCATCGTCATCAGTTCAGATTCACTTAAGTCCAAGATTCAACACGAGATGCGATTTACGTAATTTGTTCGACAAACAACGCGTATTATCAATGCGATCTACAAGTTCAAACAAAGTTTGTAGTTCCGCGTAACTATCAAATGCTGCGAAGTTTCTTGTGACAGTTCACTAATGACAGCAAGCAACGGAATCAAAATAAGGCGCCTTGAATATAAAAAGATTATCCAACGAGAACACAACAATGATGACTCATCATTGCAGTTTGCACACAAACGATGACGTCGTCGTCGGTTTGGGGATGCCCTTCTCTCCTTAGAATTTGTAACGCTCCATACCGAAACGACCTAAGCGCCGACTATTATCATGAACAAAATTACTTTTTGGACGTATCGTCATACTTCAGCCTTTAAACGAAAATGAAGGGTGATCTCATCGTCTAAAAATACTGGATAGCGTGATATCCGACCAATAGCGAAGCTTCATTTCAATGACGTCACTAATATTTGGCTGAACATGGGTGCCTGACTCAGCGGAGTACCAAGAAAACTCACAATATTTTCACTTATAAGTTTTATTAAACGATATTTAGTTTCATGTTATTTAAAAAAAATGTTAACTGGCTAACCTATTAGTAAAGTTAAAGTTAACAGCAAAAATTCTAGTGATTTTCTGAAAAAAAAAAGAAACTTCTTCGGCGGCGATTTGAAAATGGACAAGTATTGAGAGTGAAATTTCAGGGACGTGTCATTTAGGCACATTTCGTTACATGTGACGGAAGAAAGTTAACACTCTCTCTCTCTCTTTTTCTTTGTCTCTCACTCTAAATCTCTCCTAATCTTTATTTTCTATGAAGTTTCACTTCTAACACGTGTTTTTAGGGTTCCGTAGTAAACAAGGAACCCTTATAGTTTCGTCATGTCCGTCTGTCTGTCTGTCTGTCTGTCCGCGGTCTAGCTCCGAGACCTTTAGTACTAGAAAGTTGTAATTTGGCATAGGTATACATATTAATTACGCCGACAAAGTGGTAAAACAAAATAATATAAAACATTTTTTATATGGTACCTCTCCTACACGTAAAGTGGTGATGTTTTTTTTTTTTTTTTTTAACACTTGGTGTGGGGTATCATTGGAAAGGTCCTTCAAAAACATTGGGAGTTTGTACAAACCCTTTTTGGATTCAAGGATTCATTTGCAAAATATTAAGCTTTAAAGTGCTAATTTTTGTTAGAGTCAAGTGTGGGGGGGACACTTGACTCTAACAAAAATTAGCACTTAAAAGCTTGCCAGCTAAATGGTTGGTTTTGGGTGTGTGAAAAAAATCACAGCAGTAGTTTATATAACGAAATTAAAAGGAAAACTATCACAGCTAAGTAGGCTTTACAAGTTAACGAGTAATAATCGACCAACTTAACTTTGCAGTTGCAAAAACATATTTTCCCATACATTCCATATGGGAGAATATATTTTTCAACTACAAAGTTTGTTTTTGGGATAAATTCATCCCAACTACGGAACCCTTTATTGTGCGTGGTCCGACACGCACTTGGCCGGTTTTTTAAGGCTACCTTGAAGCAGAATAAGCCCACGTACGCACGGACGAAAAAAAATCTGCTCAACAATGTAATGACCGTGTGAATGTTGTTGAACTGTCAAAATGAAACCAAATAGGCATAATTGTTTACGAAAATAATTTACGCAATTAGGGTACTGGTTTACCCTCGGCTAACAATAATAAAATTGAAAATTAAGCGCTGTTCCACAAAGCCCTGCGGGCATGGTCTACAATACGTGAGAGAGTAAAGAGTTCATCAAAGAATAAAGTAATTATAAAGGAGTGCATTTTTTGCCCAGCATCCCAATTGCTTATCACACAAAGATTTTGAAATAAATTCTTTATCCTTCGCTTCACATGTTTAAATAATTCGACGCAAGGCCTTGCAAACAATCTTTTAAATTTTTTTAACACGACTACAATAGGTAGTAAATTAAAAGACTAATTATCTAACTGCAAACATAAATACAAAAACAAAAGGACAATAAGGGTGGAAGTATTCGTCCGTATCGCGGTCATCCGGAAACATGCCCAGAATACATAGTATTTTAGTCTTCTAGAAAATGAGTACATCCCTTCAAACGTCAACACCCTGGTGTTAACTTATGTCAATTTGTCAGTGTCAGTACTGTCAGTAGCACAGTGCTTCATTTATTTTGAGCCATTTTGAGCCTACTAATTTTTATTTATGTTCTCTTCCAACTCCTAGAGTTTTGTATAGCCTCTCTCTGTTTTCCAGTATCAAACGCCAAGTTGCCCTTGCCAACGTCAGTTAAGTACCCTAAGCCATCTGCACTGCGATAGTGCGAATATTTTTATGTTTTTACCACTAGCTCAAGTAAGATTTAGTGAATACAAAGGTGAAATATAAAGTACGACTGCCGTTGCCGTATAGTACGTTAGTTTATGACTAGTTGCTAGGTAATTATCTTAAGGTGTTGGTAAAGTTTTAAACTTATTATACCTCCACTTAACCCTAAATCCTTGTCAATGTTTATGTTCTCTTTTTGTGAACAGAAGAATGTCTGGGAAGAAATGTAAACACTGCGGGTCCTCAGACATCGAGGTGGACCCGGCCCGCGGTGATGCAGTGTGTACGAACTGCGGGTCGGTGTTGGAAGACAATATTATTGTTGCTGAAATCGAGTTCCAAGAGAACGCCCATGGCGGTGCTTCTACCATCGGACAGTTCGTATCTGCCGAGTCTAAGGGAGGAGCTACAGGTTTTGGACGAGGTAAATAAGTTCTTGAAATATAAAGTAACTAAAATGTTAGTTGAGTACCTATGTAAAGTTGAGTATAATTTAATAGTCTAACAGTATACACTTATTTTACAAAGAACAATGAGAGTAGATTAGAGTCTTCTTATAAAAGTAAGCAGCCTTGTCTTGTACCAAGATAACTGCTACTGCATCCCAGTCATAATAGTGATTTTCTGACAAGATTGCTTAAACTCTTTAAATACACGACTTTTCCCCTTGAGACTGAGACCTTGTGAATGATGGTGATGTTTAAAATTACATTATTCCATAAACCAACATCAATTTAACAATCATACTTTCCTTTCCACAGCATTCAACGCTGGTATTGGCCAGGAATCCAGAGAGGTGACACTAAGAAAGGCCCGTGAAGGCATCACAGCTCTCTGCCAACAGCTACGTCTCAACCAGCAGTGCATAGACATTGCCTGTAACTTCTACAAGATGGCGCTGTCTCGCCATTTGACTATTGGAAGACCCTCCAGTCACACACAGGCAGCTTGCGTGTATATGACATGCAGGACTGAAGGCACAGCCCGTATCCTTTTCTGATAATCTTTTATTTTATTGATCAAGTAACAGGGTGATGGGATTTTAATTGATGTCAAATAAAATATGTAAACTGGTTTACCAAGCAGTGAAAGCCCGGTGGTGTGACCGTCAGACTGCCAAGTTATAGGTCTCGAGTTTGAACCCAAGGCTCGCATCCCTCATCATCTTCATGTGCGTATTGTATAATTATCTCTTGCTTAAAAAACGTTGAAGGAAAATATCGTGAAGAAACCGACATGCCTGAGACATGTTTCTCGATCTAATCTTATCAAAAGCCCATATACAATACACACAACGAAAGATGAGACTTGACCGCGCCTCCCGCGCTCCTTCCGTCGCCCCGATGACGCCCCTGCTCAGACCTCATACTGCTAAGGAGACCTATAAATCGTCTACTGCGCAAGTCAAACCACGTGGTGAGTCAAGTCTCATCTTTAGTGGCACGTATTTTACAGCAGTAGAATGTTTATTAGTATCTTGTCATCTTAGAGACTACAAGTATATTTATTTCTTACAAAGTAGGCTGAGCCATTACCTTTAAATTGATGTAACAAGTGAAAAATGTGTAAAGGTATACATACATACATGAGCATGCAGGTAGGTATGCATATATGAGCAGTATCCATTTGCTACCAATGGCATTATAATAAAGTAGTACTTGGGTGACCGAGCTCTGCTCTGGTGAAAATAGAGAATGCTCATTTAATAGTATAGGAAAGTTCATACTAGTCCTATGTATAGTACATACTAATTCCATGTTGCCATGTCATTATTCTAAGGTAGCCATTTTGTTCTAAACTTTTGTTAAAATACGGAGAAAATGAATTTTCCCAGATATGAGACCTAGCTAGATCGATTTTTCGCCCCTGTAAACCCCTATATTGCAACTTTCATTGAAATAGAAATTTAATCGAAGCCGTTTTCGAGAACGTGATTACAAATATATATACTTATACAAATATTGCTCATGTATACAAGTTAGGATACACATACATATTTATTTATTTATTTTTATTTATTTATTTATTTATTTCATTAACAATTTTTACATTGTATCGAAATGTAGCTATTTATAAACTAACACAACATGAAGACATTTAAATTAAAAAGTACATAATAATATATTCAAAATTGCAAATCCATGGTTCTGTAATTTTAACAATAATAAAATTCAATATTTAGGTACATTAACACCACGAAAACGTCAAGAAAGAAAAAAAAATAAAATATACAATAACATTTCATTAAATTTGGGTACAATAACACCGATATAAAATGTCAAAAAATTCTATATAATGTCAAAAAATTCTATATAATGTCAAAAAATTCTATATAATGTCAAATAATAATACTAATAAAAAATAAGATTTGCAGTCATGATAGTTCCCCAGACACAGTCCCTACACATCACTGAGAAACTCATCAAGTGTATAATAGCACTTTTCCATCAGAAATGACTTTAGTTGGTTCTTAAACTGATTTACATTATAAATGGACTTTAATTGTACAGGCAGTTTATTATAAAGTTTAATTGACTGATAGCTTGCAGAATGACTAACTACTTTCAAATGCGGTTGTATTTTATATTGTAAGTCCTTACGCCTTGTAGCTTCCCGTTTATTTCTTTCCTCAAGTGTTTCAAAATTATGTAGTTTTTTTATGAGGTCTGTGAGTAGAACTAAAATATACAAGCAAGGGACCGTTAATATCTGCAATTCTTTAAAGTACTCCTTACACGATACCCATTGTGGAATTCTTACCATGGTTCTTATAGCCCTTTTTTGTATAACAAAAGCGGTACTCACATTGTAGGCGTAACTACCTCCCCATAGAGTAATACTGTACCTAAGCTTTGACTCAACAAGCGAGTAATATACAATTTTTAATTGTTTAATAGAAATCTCATCTCGAAGGCTTCGAAGGGCATAGCAAGCTGAACTAATTGAATTTTCTATGGTTGTCAGTTCTTTTTTCCAGTTTAGGCTTTCGTCAATATAAATACCTAAAAATTTCACACTGTCTACTAATATTATTTTGTTATTATTTAAAGTTATGTCAATTGAATCTTTGTTTCTCGACGTTGTTCTAAATAACATGGCATTCGTTTTATTTGTATTTAAGTTAAGATTGTTGATGGTAAACCAAGAATGAAAGAGAGCCAGAGCCTTATTTACCTTATTTCTTAGAGTTTCTAAATCTTCTGCGGCTATAATAGCATTCGTATCATCAGCAAAAAGAACAAGTTCTGTATCACCATGTTTTAGCATATAGTTTATTAGATCATTAATAAACAAAATGAAGAAGATTGGCCCTAATATTGAACCTTGTGGAACTCCTTGTTTAATTAGTTTTAGTCCCGATTTGTACACTTTTTCATATTTTCCTTCTTCCACTTTAATTTCTACATATTGCTTCCGATTTTCTAAGTAAGATTTAAATAGACTTAAGACCGGTCCTCTAACTCCATAATGTTCCATTTTTGCTAGTAATAGTTTATGATTAACTGTGTCAAAAGCAGAGCTTAGATCCAGAAATAACCCTACGACTTTTAATTTCTCATTAATTCCGTTAACTACCTCCTCCATTAACGTATTAATTGCGTCATTTGTTCCCACATTTTTCTGATAACCGAATTGTCTATAATTAAGAATTTTATTACGATTTAAATGTCTTAGAAGCCTTATTTTAAGTATTTTCTCAAAAATTTTCGAAAAGATAGGTAATAGAGAAATCGGCCTATAATTATTGGGATCAGATTTGCACCCTTTTTTATAAATTGGTAAGACTCTTGCTATTTTAAGTTGTTCGGGGAACATACTCATGTTTATGCACGTATTTATGAGATGCGCCAGAGGTTCTGCCAATAAGTCAATATGATCTTTAATTATCCGTATTGGTATTTCATCATGACCAGAAGATTTCTTGTTAGCCATTGCATTGACAATTTTACCAATTTCACAAGCAGTTACTGGTTCGCAGGACATTTCTACATCCACTCTATTGACGCTACCTTGCAAACTTTGTATGGCTTGTTCAAGTGTATTAAAATCGCCAACTATCTCGGCTTTATCAAACGTGTTAGAGAAAATGTTAACTATCTCCTGGGGATTTGATATGATTTTAGTATTAATTTTAAGAAGTATGTCCTTATTACATTCACGTTTTGATTTTGTGTTCCTATGCCTATTTATAACTTGCCATATAGCTTTTGAAGATTCGTTTGCTTTTTCAAGTTCTTTCCTAACCGATATGCGTCTGGCTTTTTTTAAGACTAGTCTATATATTCTAACGTATGTTTTTGTATACGTCCTTATTTTATCACTGCAAGTCACCTTATTTATGTTTTGAAGAATGAATCGCTTCATTTTACTAGATACCTTTATTCCTTTTGTAATCCAGGATGATTTACGAAGTCTTTTAAAATAAATTTTTCGTTTCTTTTTTTTAAAGCTGCTGCGGAATATTTGTCCAATTTTCTTTAAAAAGCCATTTATTCCTTCTTCCATCCAATTGATATTCAATAAGCGTTGTCTAAAACTATTTGAATTTCTGTCACTAAACTGCCTAGTCTCTATATTTAAAAAGTCTTGATCGCCATTTGACATTAATTTTTCAGTTTTTATGCCATAGAATAACGCTGCGTGTCCATCAGCCAAGCAATTATGATCGACAAACAGTTCATTCGTTAAATCATCCGGTAGATTCGTCAAAAAGTTATCCAAACATGATTGTGCGTTATTTCGCTTATAAGTCACTTCGTTAATAATTGGTCTAAAATTGTAAGATGTCAGTAATGTCAAAAAGTTTAACGATTTTTTGTCATTCTTAAGTAAGTCGATGTTGAAATCTCCACAGATAATGCATTTTTTACTGAAAAAGTGTTCTAGTAATTGTTCTAATTTAGATAAAAATGTTTCATAGTTCTGATCAACCGGATTTCTATAACAGCAGAAGATGTAGATGTTTGTGTTAGCATCTCTAACACCACATATTTCAAAGCTTTCAATTTTGTATAATTTTTGACAAAAAGGTACCTCTTCACAAACAATATCATTACTCGCCATTATTAGGCTACCACCCCTTTTTTTATTTTTTCGTGCAGTAAAAGACACCATTTTATAATTGTTAATATTAAATAGAGAAGCCGACTCCGTGGTCAAGAAATGTTCTGTTATACACACATATAAATTGTTTTGTTTAAGTTCCTGTAGGTATAGCTCTAATTCATCTTTTTTGTTATATATTCCACATAAATTCTGAAGATAGATATTAAGTAAGATATAATCAGGAGTTTCAGACTTAGTAGTCATGCAATGAGAGTTGCTAAACAATTTAGGTACGAAAAAAATCATTGTTTTCTAGGCTATCAGTCTGAGTGCCGATGTTATTTGCAACTGCTATGCTACGCTTAGATGAAATTTCATTATCTGTCTGTGTACATATATTATTGAAACACTTTTGTACATGGCCACTGGTCTCATGCAGCTCACCACTTTTAATTTGAATATTATACTTTATATACTCATTTCTGTACTTCAAACGTAGTATTTCCTTATGGATTAGTCTACTTGCTTGCATTGTATTTATATATTTTGAAAATAATTTTGTATTAAAATGATCCAGGTCCAGTGGCAAAAAGGTTGAATTCATAAAATTACTACAGACTAGTTTCAACGAGTTATTAAGCATATTAACACTAAGACATTTGTTTTTATAGAGTTTGCCAACTAAGACGTTTGTGTGTTTAACTTGACCCAGAGTGTAATACAAAATAGACTGAAAGTTTAAAGGATTTAAATCGTTAGAACCCCCTAATATAATTATGTAGTCTGAGTTGGTAAAATCTTTACACTCAGCAACACATGTACTTATAACTTCAGCCATTGGGGCACCTGGCTTTACAATTGATGTCACATTGAAAGACTTTCCCAGTAGTTCTTGAAGCAAACTTCTCATATCTAGTCCGGTTTGATCAGCAAAAATTTTTACTTGGTATTTTCTTGATATTACGTCATTAATTTTTGCGTTAAGATATTTATTGCAACTTTTGGAATTTGAGAGTTTGTTACTATGAGCAGAATCCATTATTTTATTTATAGTAAGGGTTCCCGCAGTCCCAACGTCCACTATTGTACCCATGTCAGTGTTTTCTTTGTCTACTATATGTCGATAAGATGTCTGCTGGTTTATTATTGTGTTCTGTAAGTCATATTCTGCTGGTAAGGATTGCTCGAAAAAATAACTTAAATTGTTGCTATCGTCATATTTTGGGCTATTTTTAGCTGCGTTTATTTCTAGATGATTCTTAGAAGATGTTCTTGTTAAGCCGATTCTCGTACTACATGACCTATGGCGTTTTTGAAACTGTGGAGAATAGAATTTGAGTGGCGACGCCATCGATCTGCTACTATTTTTATTTAATTCAAAAGCGCCTACTGATTTGTATAGATTCAGTTTATGCTGGAATGTTGACAATTGTTTCTTCAAGTTGCTATTTTCAACATTTAAACTTTTTATCTCATTGTTTGCTATTTGCAATTCCATGTTTAATTTGTTAAGGTTGTCTTTGATTTCCATTATTTCATCTCTGTTTATGCTGTTTGGTAAACTCTGATATGAAATGTCCAATCCATACTCACTGTCATGAAGATCCAAACTTTTCCGGCGACGGCTTCGGGTGTTAACATTATGCAGTGGTTCCATGTTTTTATCAGTCTTCAAAAATCTTGAAACACACTAAATAGCAAGTCAAAAGTATCTCGCTTCGTATTCCGTTCAAAAAGGTTATAAGCAGAATGTTGCAATTTGATAACGCCTGGTGAATTCTAAGAGCAATAGTGGTTGTTACAACTTTGACACACAACTGCCGTAAGGAGTTTACGATGTACGTTCAATATTTGTGGGTATTCGTAATAATATAAAATAAATATTGTTCACCAGATCAATTCTATTTAACGTTTTCCCAATTAATCGTAGCACAAACGTTATAGTAATATTACAATAGTTCACCAGTCACTTCAATTGTCCGTTCACATAAAATTTTCGAACTTTTAACTTGATTTTGCACCACAAAATAATTATTTATCGGGAGTACTTTGAATATGACCTAGCGCACAGTAAAAAATTTGACGACATACTCTCACGCTTTCTTCCTAAGGGGATAGGTGGGCAGAATATACAGAACGCGACCTGCTACGATCCTTACATACTCCTTTTGCAAATCATTATCATTCTCGTGCCCATAACCCAAAACTTTTTCTTCCATACTTCTCTAAGTCGACATCCCGGGAGGACATTAGCAAAAAAAAAAAAAAGTTTAAATACAATTGTTTGCTACATCATAAATATTATAAGCAGACCAGTTTGAACTTGAGAAAAGTCATTTTGCCTTACGTATATTATTTTGGTCTATACTTCAAGAACTGTCGTTTTCTAACTTAGTTTTCATTAACATCGGCCTTTAGCAGTCCCCTGTAACATAAAAGCCTCTCCAATCCACTGGCGAGCAAAACCGGCTGCGGGCGGGGAGGCAGGCCCCCTTCCCTGGGCCCCCAAATCTTGAGAAGTATGAAAAACGTTTAGTAAGAAGCAGTTGGAGGCGACATACATAATATGCAAAATTTTAATGCAGGGTGCTAACATTTTTAAACTCGCTTCGCTCGCTCTTGTAAACATTCCCATAGTTGTTAGCCTTTTCTGCATGCGTAAATTGTCAAAAGATAACCATACCTGCACAGCTGGTGTGCTGAAAACTTCGAGACTTCGAGCTCGCTTCGCTTGCTCTGTCATCCTACATATTCTCATGGTTTCTGCATAGGTCGACAAAGTAAGTCCTATTTATGAATGAATGTTCAAAAGAAAATTTTCCTTTCTGAGACGGAGTTAGGTCGAGTCGACGGGGTGCTTACATTTTCTATTCTCTAACTTTTCTGCATAAGTCGACAAAGCAACTCGTCTAAATGTTTCAAAGAAACCTAACTGAGAATTACGAGACTAGCTCTCGCTCTTGCATCCCACATTCTTGCTTTGAATAGCATAATGTGGAGTGTGCACCTCACTGAAAAAATTATCCTGCCGGTTGTGAGAATCCTGTTGTATTTCGAGAAGGTACTTGTTTTTTTTCCTCATTATTCATTTTCTGGCTAAGTAATAACAGCTGCACGGGTCGATCGATCAGGTTAAGCTACGCTTGCCGGGGTTGGTCCGTGGATGGGTGACCATCTTTACATACCAAGTCCCCTCCGTGCCTCGGAAAGCACGTTAAGCCGTTGGTCCCGGCTGTCATTTGTAGATCTTTGACAGTCGTTACGGGTAGTTAGAAGCCCAAAAAGTCTGACAACCAGTCTTACCAAGGGGTATCGTGTTACCTAGTCACTAGGTTGTGGAGGTCAGATAGGCAGTCGCTCCATGTAAAATACTGTTATTCAGCTACATCCGGTTAGACTGGAAGCCGACCCCAACATAGTTGGGAAAAGGCTAGGCAGATGATGATGATTCATTTTCTGCAAAATGTTAGTAGAAATACCTACATAAATTGAGAAGTCCCGGGAGCCTCAATTTGTTTTACCGCCCAGGATCCCCGACGGTCTTAGGCCCGTATTACAGAACGTCACTCAATACTCAAGCATTACTTAAAACTAGATTCAAGCCATTTGATTGGTTGAAACTAGTTTTAAGTAATGCTTGAGTATTGAGTGACGTTCTGTAATACGGGCCTTAGTCTGCCACTGCAGTCCAATTGCACGCCATTTATCTCGAAATTTATGGTAGTTCCCTGAACAAAGCACCACAGATCTGTTGATTGACGTGAGTGACGCGGTACCAATCTGCTGCTATCAAGTCGGCCGCACTTATTTCAAGCTGTCAAGAGCATTGTGCATCAACATACCACCTACTGGTAAGTACCCTAGTTTTAATAACTTATACCTAAGCATAGTTCTGATAAAAATTAAGTAAAGAGCATTAACCAGTTTGAAGAAACAAAAATATGCTTCAAGCAGCCCCGAATCTAGTTTTTTTTTGAGGCGGGGCAAAATTTATCGTCTGCCGCCCCCCGCCAATCTTTTAAGGGGATGCGCTAAGTTAGCCCGCGAAAATCAAATTTTCTCAATATGAAAATTATGCCAGCAACATATTAATCAATTTTTATTGATCGATAATGCGTCAATCCAATTGCCCCCCCTCTAGATCCGGGGCTGGCTGAAATAAGCCTATGTAGCATAATTCTTGAACTAAGCTGCAACTATCATCACATGTATAAAGTAGAGATAGTGAAAGAAATTGGAGTTTCGTGATACAAAATTTGAGTGCTACAATTCTCACTTGGGAATTTAGAATAATGCTTTCAAGATTCCATAGCGAATAAAAAACAGCATTCGTGTACTAATGCAAAGGTAGGGCTGCGATTACAAGGCCACGGAATGTCATACCAAGAATGTTCATATTTCGCAAAAAATCGCAGCTATTCTTTTGCGGTTACGACGTAAATATCCAATACGCGCCCGTCCTGGACTCTGGATTCGCCTTATCAGAAAAATTTGCTTGTGACAATTTAATTTTGAACCCTATTTCAGGGGTGAAAACCATTTTCACGGATTACAAAATATTCATAAAAATATTTTATGGGCAATAGCGTACTAGCGACCAGGTCGCAGCTGTCAGCGAGATAGATACATTAGTATGAAATCGCCATGGAGCATGCGCACGCACCACACAGCCAGCGGCCCCGCCGACTATCTCGCTGGCCGCTATTGCGCGCCAGGCCTTTCAATCAAGGCTTTCCAGCGTTCCGTATCAAAATGGTAAAACAGAACACGATATGGTGCGACTTCGTCTTACACAGCTGTCAGACCTAGACGCGTACCACAAGTGTTGGATGGAGGTGGGCCTGGAAAAGGATGCATGGAAGGATTTAGGGGAGGCCTTTGCTCAACAGTAGGACAGAGTAGGCTAACATTTTAAAAAAAATCTTCACAACAAGCCCTTTCATTTGATACGTCACACGATACAGTTTACAAAACTTTTTTTTTAATTTTCCAATTTGCTCCCATATTCAAAATTCATTTATTTACGGTATACGTCCATGTTTGGGTCACAGAAATTCATATGACTGTGTACCAAATTTCAACTAAATTGGTCCAGTAGATTCGGAGCAAATTGGCTTTGACAGACGGACAGACAGACACCAGATCCTATAAGGGTTCCGTTTTTTTCCTTTTGTGTTACGGAACCCTAAAAATATTGTGAGTTTCATTGCATCAAGGGCCATTTTTAAACCTTAAATTGGTGTGACTGGGTCAAATGAGGTATCACATGAAATAGCTTCATTTGCGCAATTACTAAGCGTAATTTTATTCTGAAATAAATTCAGTTGATGCAGGGAAGTTTATGTAAATTAAAAACGATGGCTCTAACTAGCACAGTTTTTGAAAAATCTGCAAAAATCCTTTACGAAAAACTTCGAATGCAAAAAAATTTAAACTTAGTTAAGAAATATTTTTCCTACTACGCTCTTTGCCAGTTTTTTTATTATCAGCAACGAATCAAATAAATAGTTAGACACTGAACGTTAATTACAAGATAATTACATTTCATTCAATTTAAAAAAAACGAACTTTGTCGTTAATTTAAATCGAAAGTTAAAATTGTAACTGCATGATATAAAAGGTAGAAAACCCCTGTGTTGGGATCAGAACTTTTTCTTCTACGTTTTAGTGTTTTATAACATGGTTTCAAATTGAATGCCAAGAACCTTCCTCGAGGGTTCACTTTAGCGCAAACGTAACGTCGCCGCCGCCGCCGGTGCCCCTCTTGGAGGGTCCTCTAGCAATATGTAAGGCATATGAGATCTATGAAAAGTGGGTAGACTTCGAGTGTAAAGAAAAACCCGAAAATAATTTTCATACATCGTTTTTACGACTGATGAGATTGGGTCCTAGCAGTAACACCTTGTAATATGGTAATTAACTATGTAGTGACTAGTAGGTGCAGAAAATCAAACAACATTTAATTATTAAGTAATAACTATATATATTGCAATGAATTTGTATCATGATAGGTCTAGAACCTACTGATTTATAGAGAGCTATAGATATTACGACACCCATATCACAATCTTAAGGTACGTATCTTAATTGCTATTCAAGTTCAACAATATACACAAGAACTTCAAAGTTTTCCAACGTAACAATTTTAACATTTGGGAATGGTTAAGTACCTATAATAAATTTTTAATTTAGATTCTTGATCAAATATTATTGAGTTTCTAAGTGTTCCGATCTTACTATACGGAATAATTGTTAAAATGGCGAGATCTAGTCAACTGTCAGTCCTCATTAGTGGTTGTGTTGGCCATTGAAGTGTTAACTGTGGGTCCATAATAGATAAGTTCTGGGATCTGTCCTCCCTGCACTCCTGTACCGTTAGTACTCTCAGAAGAACAATGGAACTGGAAAGTCACTGTTCCCATATACACTTCACTTAACCCTTCTTGTCCAAAATAACTTAGTTCACTCCCATCTAGTATCGCCGAAGCAGTGTAGAAGCACTCTGGCTCAATTTGTATTGGATTTTCAAAGTAAACATGGAAAGTGTTACTTGATCCATCTGAGAAGAATTTTGTGTTGTTCTCTGCCAGGACTCTGCCCAAGCGTTTCAGTTCAATCTTAACATTATAATCAGCTGCCCCATTTGAGGATCCATAAAGTCCAAAACCGACGACAAATATTCTCTTATCCACACAGAATTGTATGGAGTCACATCTGCCACGGTACCTCCACTGATTGCTCCTGTAGGCACATGACTGGAATCTGTGACAAATCTGTAATGCATAGAAAAGTTTTTCTTAGTAAGACATTCCATTTTCTATCAGTAAAATGTAATCTAATTCACCATCAAAGATCAAAGATGTAATTACCTGAGCTTTCAGTCCTGCTCTCGTTTTTATCGGATATGATAATTGTGGTTTGCTTGATGCAGTAAAGTGTAAAAATATATCAATCGTCTCTTGTGGAGTTAAAATGCCAATCTGAGCTGCACTGTTAGCAAACTCCTCTAATGACATTGTGGGAAACCTTATCAAGTATATGGCACCTCCCAACATGACTCTTTTGTTTGTTGGCGTAGGGTCTATATCTCTTCGCACACATTCAGCATGTGCCCATGCTAATGCTGCCTCAAACATGTTGATCTCCTTGCAATTGAGTGTTTCCCTCGCTAATACTGATTCTAATGTTGACACATCAATATCAACAAAGCCTTCTGACGTCAGGGCCATCTCTGCCTAAAATAAAACAATATTTGTTATAGAAGGTGAAGGATCATTGAAACTGCAATACAATTTGTACAATACTTTATTCAGATCTATATTTTTTAATTACATTATAAATATTACAAAATTGCTATTTAAAGAATTACATGCATTACACAACATTCATAATGTATGGAAAACATACCATCTAATTCAAGCAAACTGTATTGCAGTTAATCTATATCTTGTAATAATGAACATGACTAGAGATACACAGAGAAGAGCTTATTGGAATGTAAAGCAATAGAATCTATTTACATAACATAAAGTATAATATGTATAGCATTTCACCCTTAAGCCTAAATCACAACCTAAAATTGAGTATACAAATGCATTTTTGTGGCACAAAAAATATTTCTTTTTGTTAATTTTAATAGTTTGTGTCAATAATTTTGAGAGGTCTGACAGAAAACTTTCACAAAAAAAAATCTAAGATAGTTGCTAATTTTATAAAATAACTTATTGGTCAGAAGATCAGTCAGTAATGGGTAGAATAGAATTACAATTCTTTTGTAAAATTATTAATTGTAAATACCATGAACATTTTCCATACTTTCTGGACTAGAAAAATTTCGACTGGACGATTCTGACAGTTCCATCAAAAGACTGCTGTAGGACGATGATTGTTCGAGACACATTGTGGTGAGATTCTCAGTAGATTCACATACCTGGGCATCTATCACTTCCCAGCATCTCTGCATTAGTTCCGGTTCCTCAAAGAGACGGGACTGGCTGAGAAGCAGGCATGCATTCTTTGCTGTTAGACTAGTTTCCAAATAATTGACACAGGCTTTGGCCAAATGTGGAACAATGTATTTTTTGGCAACATAAAGAGTTGATAATACTGTATCTGCTTCTAGTTGAATTTCATCACAGTAAATGTACCTAAAACAATAAAAATACATTAATACCTAAATACATGCTGATCTAGAGCTTTAGAAGTGATAAGTACAAAACTCACTTGAGAAGTGTCAGGAAAGCAGATGGTTCGACATCAGGAACTTCAATCTCCTGCTTGCACTCAGCGAGACCTCCGTAGAACATAGCGTAAAACACAGAGCTGGCAGTAGCTAATACATACTTGTGAGCGGGTATTATCTGTGAGTGGCCTGGAACATAATAAAGTCACATGTTAATATTATATTATTATAATCATGAGTGTACATTGTTTGGGGAAGTTAAACTGATAAAATGAATAACAAAACAATTATCAAACAAGATAATGATGTATTCAATAAAAACCATTTTCCTAATAGGTATTTCAATTTATCACTAAAATAAACAGGTTATGGAATAATTTTAATCTTAGGAAAACAACAATTTGTTTAAAAATAGACATACCGGGTCCTCCAACAATGAATGTGATGTCCGACATGAGTTGGTTATTGAACATAGCGGCATTTCTCTCCCGTACTGTAGGTTTAGTGGCTTGCCAATTAGGGTCTAAAGTGGCGGTGCCCGGCGGCGGGGCCGGGGAAGTCGTGGGGGAAGGCGTAGCGCTTGCGGACCCGCACGGAGACGGCGGCCCACTGTAGCACTGAGAAACCTGCGTACCCGTCTCACGCTGCGACACCGTGTGCGGCGGGGACAGCGACAGACCACCACCATTGTTGATATTCTCAGCTGGAAACACATAAACACCATCCCGTAAATTAACAATATCGACAAGCTATAAATACAACAGAATTCAGGTCGCGAGCTAAATTAACTCTTGAGAACCATGACACAGAACTACATTCGTTAAACCAAACAACCGTAATTAACCTATTTGTTGACCTCTACAACCATTCAAAAACACTTATTTAAATTGACACATGAATAAATCAATATTTACAATGCTTCACAAGCTCACCATTCATCCAAGCGTTTGTTTGCGCTACAGACATGCTAGGGATACTGTCCTGTAACCTTTTCGGAGGTTTTGAAACGATTCTAGAACACAAATTCGACATAGTGATTATGTGACCTCACAATATTTTAAAACACTATCGCAAACATTTGGGCCGCGAGCTTCTATTCACTGACGTCAGCCATTTTGTTTGCTCGTTTGCTGGCACTGGCAGGCGGAAAAGACAGTGTTGTCATATCGCAGACATGGAAAACGTATGAAAAGTTAAATATTGTTTTGTACCGGTTTTTTTTTACTGTGATAATCTTGAGCGATTTTTTATTATGAATAAACTTATGAATTAGCGTCACCGCGCGCCGTAGTGCTGTAACATAGAAAGTAGATGGGGATAATACCATTTTTAAGTTTGACTGATTAGGTTTTTTTATTAAATATTGATGGGAAACATCTATAGGCGCGCCTTGGACTCGTATCATATAGCGTGACTGCAAACGGTATTAAGTTCTCTTTTTCCCCCTCTCCGCCGTGTTTCACATTTGCCGGGCGTCCCGTGACGGCCACATTTTTAATTTTCATACCTTTTATTATTTAACATACATTTTACATATTAATCAATAGTTTTTAGGGTTCCGTACGTGGAAAACGAAAAAACGGAAGCCTTATAGGATCACTTCGTTGTCCGTCCGTCTGTCTGTTAGTCTATCAAGACCCTTTTCCTCAGGAACGCGTGGAGGTATCAAGTCAAAGTCAAATCATTTATTTCAAATAGGCCCATGTATGGCACTTTTGAACGTCAAAAATTACAAAATAATAAAATTGATTCTAGTCGAAGTTCAAATAAATATCAAATACGTAGGTCTACGGTCCCTTGAAGCTCTAAAAACAAGCTTCTAAGTCAACGCATTAAAAAATACGGTCATTTATGCGACATATTCTGATATTCGCTAATAAATCAAAACCTATAGGATACTTCCCGTTGACTTCGAATCATGTTTAGCAAGAAGCACAAATAAAGGAAAAAGTCCGAAAATCGTAAAGTAGTTTTATAACATTACAAAAATGCGATTTAAACTTACATTTGCAGTTGGACAATTGACCGTAACGTATATCGATGTATGGGAGAACATACTTTCCTCTACAATGTTAAGTTCATTTTTGGGATAAATTCATCTTAACTACGGAACCCCTCATTGTGCGTTCCCCGACACGTACTTGGTCCGTTTTTGTGGCCCGCACTGCCCGCAGTGGTAAGATCAAAAAACACCTAAAACTTGAAAACCCAGCTTATTGTTATTCCACATTCTGTGAAAGACGAGCATAAAACAGAATTTCCTTGCAGTGAATAAACAAAGACTGTCAATGATGGTGATGCTGACATCTTAAAATTCATGAGACACATTAGCATTTCCCCTTTTGACCGAAATAAATTGGTTGACTTCATTCTCATATTTTATCTAAAACGTACAGTTGGTTGGTTTTCTTTAGGTAGGGCAACACTGGCACTTAACCGAGGTCGCCGCGCATGGCGCGCATGCCAGAACGGCCGTCGTCCAGCAGTGACGTTTCATACGTTCGGAAACGTGATTATTTAACAAAAAAATCTTGTTTTTTTACAATAAGAAGGATGTATTCTTATGGCATGTCTTATTTTAATTTATTTACAGGGAAAATTTATCTACCTTGAGGTAACTGTCGTTGTCGTGGCCGGTAGCCTCGCTGAGGCTCTTGACAGTTTAACTCTGCGAAGCGCCCATCTTCGTCTATCAGACTTTCAAAGAAATCCACGCTGCTGTTCATCGATGATCGCACGTGTAAATGGCACGCATACCCAATAAAACTGAAATCAAAGAAAACATGACATGAATAAAATGAATATCGTTATAAAATAAAATTGGAGCTTTGGCTCCAAAACTTTGGAATATAAATGTACCTAGGTGGATTAGTAGAAGAAGACAAGAGAATCGATGAGTGAAAGATGGCTAGAAAGGGGGTTTAAATAGAGATGTATGGAAGAAAAAGAAATGCTTCGCTGACCCCAATACAATGGGGTCAGGTCAGGGTAGGAGGTTGAGGATAATGAGTTGATGAAAGTCATAGCCAGTCTGTCGTATAGATCTGCTAATAGCAGACCTTATTTATAATGGGTAAGGGACACCACTAAGAGGCATTTATTACGCGGTCTTTTTATGGCGTAATTACCTACAAACTGACATTTAATAAAAACAAAACATAATACCTAAGTAGAATTAATATGGTGAACCACATATTTTGCTGTCGACTTGCCTGTTGTATTTAGTATAAACATGTACACTTACTTAATAAACAAGTTCATAAATAATGCTATAGGTAATTTCGTCGTAATTTAAATAAAATCTGAATACATTTTGTAGTCTGTGAACCTTTGTAATGTCACAGGTTACTTACCTATGTCTCCTGTATAGTCGTCGCCAAAAGCGTTATTATCATAATATTTTTGTAGAAAATAATGATTTTTGATATTCCTGACAATAATAATCTTATGGTAAGTAATTAATTTTAAAATTCCTTTTCTCTGCTTATTACGATACGAACTAAACACAATGGTTCTTGGTGTAGGTTTTTGGCACAAACAGTAATTATAATTAATTAACTTATATGATTTTGAATGGGTAGGTAAGTACACATTGGGAACATGGGAATATTATTTGTGTAGGTATATTTTTTATTTATAATTAAGACAATAGAGAGAGACGGTCGTGGGTAAGATGTTTCTTATTTTCAAATAAAAAAATCTTCTTGTATTTTATCTTACATTATATGGGTGTTGATTTAAGCACGAAACATTGCAATCCGCCAAAAATAAATTAAATACTTAAAGTAAGGTATACGTAGGTACCGGGCACACAAAAATTCAACATTTTGTGATAACACAAGGTAATAGACTTTTAATCTCATGTTAACTGTTGTGATTTGACGATTGAAATAACGACTGCCAATAAAATAATTAATTGTGTGTTTACAGTAAGTAGCTAATACTATCTACAAGTACTAATATTATAAAAAAGGTAAAATTTGTGAGTTTGTATGTAGGGGTTATCTTCGGAATTATTCATCCGATTAAAAAAAAAAACACTGATCGGAAGCTACGCTATTACTGAGTGTCATATTATATTTTAAAACACGCGGACGAAGTCGCGGGCAGAAGCTATATATAAAATGTTTGTGTTGATAAGACTATTAAAAAAACGGGTTTCTCTCTCGGATGAAATTTTTTAACATTCCAGTGATAATTAAACCAGATGTTAAGAAACATTATTGTGCACTTTCGCTTATCGTTATAAATTCTAGTTATAAATCTAATAAAAGACTTATTAAACAAGATGCGACACTATAGAATGTGGAAATTATGACAACACCATTTTAAGTTATGACTTATGAAGTTATGACGTATTTTTGCAATTATACAGTCATACAGTCAAACGCAGGGACACGGTCAATATTATTAACATAAAAACGTAAATAATATTAACATATTATTAAATAAGTATCTGTTTTCTTTTGTTGCTACGTAAATAACGGTGCTTCAGTGTCGTCTTGCGAAAGTTGTAGAATTTCCCTTGGTAAAGCTGTATGGCCATTACTGAGATGTTTGCATGACAGGCAGGACCGACTGTGACTACCTTGACGATGATCGATGGATAAAGACGGGTCAGATATTGTACAGCCTCCACTTTTTAAGGCGAAAGCATCAGGGTAGCCCGTGAAATTCAAATTTTCTTACGTTTTTTGCAATTTGCAGGTCAGTATCAGGTTGTATGTTGATCTAAATATGATTCGCGGCCGTATCGAATATTTATTTATAAAATTAAAATTATCAATAAAACTCAAGTTCTTACTACCCTGTTAAATTACTATTTCATGAAATCATGACATTTGAGGCCAATATTCTAACTTAAGGAGTTGTTTTGCTAGTTCTAGTGATTATAATTCTGGAAAGCCAAATTTGAAAGGTCGCGAATCATAGTTTAATCAACATACAACCTGACACTGACCTGCAAATTGCAAAAAAACGTAAGAAAATTAGATTTTTGCGGACTACCTCAGCGCATCTTCCTTATTATGAACAGTTATACACTACTGCAATTTATAAACTAGCATTTCCATTTGTTTATACACGGCGCCTATATCAGTACCTTAATTGCGCAACTCATTTTCGTAAACAATTTTGCCTAATTTGTTTCATTTTGACAGTTCAACAACATTTATTGCGTTATTTACGTTGCTGAGCAGTTTGTTTTTTTCAACTTATGAAGCAGTGGATTAGCAATCTGTTTCAAATCGAAACAAATTGTGATTGTGTTGCATTACGCAATTAACAGGTATGTCAGTGCGATTTGAAATAATTTATTATAAACTAACGACCCGCCCCTGCTTCGCACGGGCCGCAAAGACGTCATGTTAAAACATCGGGATTTCTCTAAAATAATTGCTCTAAATGATGGTGAGGACCGCATTGAAATTCATTTTGTAGTTTATAAGATCTAAGCGGTTACACAGACAAACACGAAAAGCAACTTTGTTTTACACTATGGTAATTTCTAGAATCAAACAATATTTGAATAATCTCTAGTCTAGAAAAATTATTTAGTTAATAAACCAACTAGTGTAGTGAGCGAAACGAGCTTGAGCAAAAAATATGGTCTATAAAACATACAAAAAAAAAACATACAGTTGAATTGAGAACCCTACTCCTCCTCCTTTTGGAAGTCGGTTAAAAAGAGTAGACCGTACTTTCTTACTGTATATCAAATTAAGAAGGAAAACGAGCATGCTTCAAAGATATTATAGCATTTTTTTCAAAGAAATATGATTCGTTTTCCTGTTAAAGTTAAGGCTAATCATTTATTCTGCAATCCATAATCATTGGACAGAAAACTTTTGACTTTCTCGAAAATTATTGGGGTTACTCCCGCTTGGCAACGTTCCCGTTTGGCAATGCTACACATACTTACCTATAGCGATGTATCGTGTGCACCAGGTACAGTCAGTACGTTAAGTCAAATTTTTAAGGAATGTAAATATTTGTTTGAAATGAAAAAAGTATGTACCTACCTATTTAAGATTTTTGGATTGTAACTTTTTATGTATCATACAGGGTGGAGAGCGGGAGAAGATATTTGATAATTTTCCACCCAAAAAAAGGGCCATCGACGAGAAAACTTTTACCATGGATTCCGTACATGATTCTGAACCCCGGGCGTTGAAATTTTTAGCCGGTTTTTAAAAAAGAAATCTGTTATTTCTTAGAAAAGTGCAATACCTACGCGGTCAAAATGACCTACCCTTAAAAATATATATACATAATATTATTAGTAATTATTTAAACTAAGCAAAGCAAAACCAACATACGTTACTAGAATATAATATAGGTAAACTTTGTTTATTCATTCCAAATCTATTTGTGACCATACAAACAAGTTGAAAATATAAAATTACAACTAAACATAGCAAGTATTACTTAAATAAATTCGGCACACTAGAACTTTTTACTCTGCCTGTACTTTTACTTGTGCTCAGGTACGTAATATCTACAAACATAACCAATGTATATGTAGCGTTGCCAAACGGGAGTAACCAAATTACTGCAGCGTTTTTTCGTTGAAAAACTTTGGGTTACTCTCGTTTGGCAACGTCACATATACATTGACATTACAGCCGGTTCAGAATCATGTACGGAATCCATGGTAAAAGTTTTCCCTTTTTTCCGGGTGGGAAATTATCAAATATCTTCTCCCATTCTCCACCCTGTATGATACATAAAAAATTACACTACAAAAATCTTAAATAGGTAGGTACATACTATTTTCATTTTAAACAAATATTTACATTCCTTAAAAATTTAACTTAACGTACTGACTGTACCTGGTGCACACGATACATCGCTATAGGTAAGTATATGTAGCATTGCCAAACGGGAACGTTGCCATACGGGAGTAACCCAAAAATGTTTCCAATATGCATTTACGACTCTGACCCGTGTCGTGCATTTAATGTCAATTCCGTTTTGAGAACCACCTTAATACCAGTTAATCCTTAATATTATAAATGCGAAAGTAAGTTTTTTTGTACGCTTTCACGCTAAAACGGCTGAACGGATTTGGATGAAATTTGGCACATATATAGTTGATGCCCTGGAAAAGAACATAGGATACTTTTTTTTTTCCCACGGGATCGAGACCGGGTGAAACCGCGGGGCGCAGCTAGTATAAAATAAAAAACGGTCAATAAGATGCTTCTGGCTGTATATAAGATTAAATTACATATTTAATGGATTTAAGTGCTTTTTAAAGTTTTAGAAAATAATATGTAGTAAATAGGTGGAAAAATCAGAGTCTACTAGGATATCATCATTGAAATTAAAAATCTAAATCACAATCTTCAATACCCAGTAGGGTCAACTCAAAAGTTCAAAATGGCTTCACAAATTATTAGTGTTTTTGTTAAGTGTAGATAATATTAGTGGTTTGCTAATCATTTTGTTCTTTTTGGCATAATTCTTTAATCGAACAAAAGCATCGCCATAGTCAGGGTGACAAGTTTGGTGAAGGCAATTCGACAAAAAAAAACATGTTGCCTTGACCGTCTTAACTTTTATTGTTCGCCAAAAATGTCGTGTGTTGGATGTCATCCTTTGAATACAATACAAACAGTTTGAAATATAGTTCACGATTTAGTAATTTAACTTTGACTACAATTTAACGATTTAGAAATAGTCACGAGTTCACGGTGACAACTGTCAAAAGAAAATATATTATGGTTTTTAACAAGCCTTTTTTTTCTCGTGAGAAAACGCTGTCATTGACTATACTTACGTACGAAATATGCGGCATGGTTTGTTTTGGTTCTAGATTCCTTTTATTTTATACTAGTTTTTTTACGTCACGCGGTTTCATCCGCGTAGTTCCCGTTCCCGTACGGAGATAAAATATAGCCTATGTTACTCGCTGATAATATAGCTATCCACTGCTGAAATATTTTTTTAAATCGGTCCAGTAGTTTTAAGTTTATTCGTTACAGACAAAAATACAAACATACAAATCTTAAGAAATTTGTATTTTTGAATTTTTGTATGTAACGAATAACATACAAAAATTCAAAAATACAAATTTCTTATTCTTTATATTATTAGTATAGATTATATGCGTTATGTAACTTGTTTATGTGCTTAAAATGGCATGTATGTCGTATGCTGGTGATCTTAACTTGATTGCAAAACTAGTTTAGCTCAAATGCAAGACGTCTTGCAGATCTATTCCGTAGAAATCTCACCTTGATTTAGGTCAAATGAGCTTGAATCGAGCTGCCATTCCACCCGATTGACATTATTGTGAATACCGACTGTTCTCGAAGTTCGGTTTTGGAAGATGATCAAAGTGTCGAAATAGTTTTCGTTATGTAGAAAGAGAAATTAATGTTGTTAATGTCTATAAAGTAATTTCGGTTCTTCCTGGCTATTGGGCATGCTTTTTGCCTTGGTAATCTGCGCTTTCCATCACAAATAAAAAAAAAACAAATATTGCATCTAAGCCTACGTGGGTGTATGAAATGTCAGAAGCTAGGTGCACAGTTCTAATTGGTCGTGTTTCATGGAGAAGACCCGGCAAGAAACTCCATACGCCACTTATCTAACACCCTAGCTTAAGGTGAATTCTCGGATATACGTGTCCGCGAATTTCGCCCAAAAGTCCAAAAAGTCTGGTATCCAACCTTGTCAAGGGGTGTTGCTCCACCTAGTCTAGCGGCGGCTGTCGTTTGCCGATTCGCTGTCACCAACCCTCCACTCAAGAAATCAAAATTCGGAATTGTTCCTACCATTAATATGGCCGGCTCATTACCACTTCAACTTGTTATTCTGAGGACTACCTATGTCGATTACTCTGTTCCTCTATCGTATTGAATTTTTTACAGTATACTTCCGGGTTTTTTTTTCGCATAAGTAATGATGGCATTATTTATTCCACTATACAGCAAAATCACCGTTTAACGGGAAAAAAAACATCTGTATTCCATCAAGGCCTGAAAAACTTTCTGAAGTTTTAAATGTCTGCCTGAATTCATAATTATGTCGAATATTATGGAGGGATGATGAAACTGGATCGTTCACTTCTTCATGGTACCATTTAAGCTAAGTTTTCAAAAAGTATTTTAGATTTCGAAAGATTTCGACTTCTACAATTTGTTTCCTTGTGTATATTTTAGCCTAATTAACTACTTAAAACGACTGGAAATTTTCCTACTTTGAACCTAACCGAAGTTATAATCGTCCGATACAAATGCGGTTCATTTAAATATTAGTAAAACTGATAACATCTCATCTTGCCTATGCTCGTTAAACTTAAGAGATGTAGAAGACAACTACGATTAAAAATAATCAACTAACGATTAAATCACTTTGAGAAGCCATCAAGGATTGCACTTATGTTAATTTTAGTAAATCATTATTTATTTATACTGAGGCATCGCAGTGTGTACGAGGTAGGAAGCGTCAATTACGAGGAAGCACATTATATCATAGATAAGAAGAACAAACCGGTAAACAAAGAACACGAGGTCGGCTTTGGTGAAGAGCCAGCGCAGGAGTACCTTCCCCAGCACCACTGGAAGCTTACTGGGTTCCCTGTAGCTCCTCCCCTTCATTTCATTCCTTCGGGACACCGAAGCCCTTGCAACATGACCACAGGTTTGTCAAAAAACTTGTCATAGGGCATAACACTATTTTAATAATTATAACACTGAATAAACACACGGGTTAACGAACTAATATTTCGTGAATGACAGCGGAACTGTTGCTGGTATTCTTTCCGTGAATCAATGCGCCCGCGCCACTGCGCTCGATCGACTGCGCCCGATCTTGCGGCTCGGCTCACGAACACAGGCGGCCCACTCTTGCGCAAGGCCACTGGGGATACCTGCCTCTGCAGCCAAGTTGGACCGAGAAAGTATATGATGTCATAGTTTATCAATGCAGAGCATAATGCAGTTTCTGTTATCGATTTCGTCTTAACACGTTGTTATTTTGAAAATGTAGATATGACACTTAATTTCCAGTTATTTGGTTTCTTCATTAGCTTTGCAAGATTGCGTTTATTTAATTAATTATTTGGGTTTATTATTAATCATCACGTATTGCTGTGAGTATCGAATTATTAGGCAGTATTAAGTTCTATCTGCCGGTAGTGCTTGACGCAGATAAATATCGATTTGCGTTTTTCCGCGTCTTTGTTTGGGTTCTGTTAACCGGCGTCCGTCACCATAACCGGAATCATTATATATTTCTTCTAATTGTCTGTGTTTTGATTCTCACACATCACTGATTGTTTATTTTTATTTTATCTGTCATCCGTCCTGTTTTTACGGATTGTTTTGCTATAGTATTTCTAAACACTGCTCTTGTTTAATTTGAACACTAATACAATCGATCCCGTCCAAATGAAATAAACCAAGTAACTGAGGACTGTATAGGAGTCTCAAAACAAACTACATAAGTTACGTAACGATTAATAATTTGGCATCATAACAATGTGAAATTCTGGAGGCTTAAGCATGCTAATAGCGTAATTAGCTAAATAACATACCATTGACGATAAATTCTTCGACTTCCATTAGTAAATTTTGAGAATTTAACTACTTTTCTTAAGAAAACATATTAGGGTATTTGTGGTGACTGGCTGAAGCTCATCACACACATCGAAAATAGGTAATTTAAATTATAGCGCTTAAAAATACTTTAAGTTAAAATATATATTTTCTTCACTGTGTGTGGTAGTCCGTTAAATTGTACGGTGGCCGGTATACCTTAGGAACCTCCAACCTCAGGAAATATGATCATGTGTCGACCTGTAGGTCTGAGCTCAAATGGATGTCCATTCGCCAAAGAAGAAGTTTCCGCGCTTTGACCACGCTTTTCTCCCTTCTCAACTCTCCCACTCCTCCTTCTTATCTTGTATCTCACTTCCAATATCCATGTTCTTCACACCAAAAAATCTGCGATCTTCTAACAATCTTCTCCTACTTTGTCCTTCTCATACTTCTGACTTTGTTCATTCTTCCTTTCATATTCAGTCCATTCTTCTATGGAATGCGCCTCCTCTTGATATCAGGACGGCCACCAGTCGGTATGCATTTAAGCGGAAGTTGCAGAGTTTTTTTCAAAATAAATAGAGTAGAGTCATCTCAATACCACTCTCCCTTGAATTTGTATATATGTTTATATATAATAAATATATGTATATTATATAAAATATGTATGTATGTGTATTATAAGTTATAACCTATTTATGTACTGTTATTTTATTTCTAATGATATATTTTTAATAATTTTTTTTCTTTGTTCCTCTCAAACAGAGCACCTGCCATCCAATCTCTTCACCACCCTTGATTGACTGGTAGAGAATGCCTAAGGCATTAAGTCCGCCTTTGTACCTTTTTGTGTGTGAAAAGTTTAAATAAATAAATAAATATTTTTTTATATTATCTTCAAAGTGTGTGACAAGCTTGAGGGCGACGCCTGCGCCATCCACGTAATAATATCGTTGATAATCTGAATTCTTGCTTGATTTCTACTGTTTAGTTTGTGACGGCATCTACATCGCCAGGCCATTCAATTTGAGAGTTTTGAGAAAAGTGATATTTAGTGACGAATCCAGGAATATAAAAAAAAGGGTTTTCTCGAATCCCATGAATTTTTGGTTAGGCTTTATTGTTGCAAATGGGTCACACTATCACGTCGTAGAAGGAATACCTCAGATCACAAGTCACCCTGTATACAAGATCCCGACTTCAACCGTTGGGCAGTTGCCTCCTAGACACGATACCCGTCTGGTCGGAGGATCTTCGAGTGAACTTTACACCCTGTTCCTCATGCTTCTAAAAGTTTATTTTTGAAGTGAAAACTTCTATAGGCGCATTTGGCATTTTTGAGATGGGACTAAATCATTGATTTCGCGACCTGTTACCGAAACTGTGGAGTAAAAGACATCAACGCGTTGATTACCGCGGTGCGTGGAGTAAAAGACATCAACGCGTTGATTACCGTGGTGCCAATTTTTTTTAAAGTTTTCTCTTCTGCACTCCCGGGAGTGCCACTGTTTTTTTTTCTGGTAGTGACAGTAATGTGCTCTGCCTATTGGAGTAAAAAAAACTGTTGTTTTGTCCTGTCACTCATTTGATCATCACTATAACAAAACTCCCTACCTATACATATATCAATGGTAATTTTGAAGGTTCATAGCTAATAGTTAATGGTGTTTTATACTTAGTAACCTCGTAACGTGTTTACGAGCTACTCTAGCAGAGAATCTTAAGTAAGTACCTAACATCTATCGAGAAAAATGTAGCTCAGAGGCATACGCATCTGTGAGAATCTTGGCTGACAGAGCAGTCATCGGCCTGAAGACAAAAAAAAAAAAAAAAAATAGTTTAAAAAACACTAGAAAAACACACTTAAAACCTGATCGTGTTCAAAGTCCATTACGTGGCCTTTCTCACAAGTGCAAACACGACTATGATACGATATTCCATCATGGAATGCCAGTGCCTATCTTCCGGCTTCATCATCAGACCTTAAAACCTAATCGTGGTCAAAGTTCATTACAAGACTTTTCTAAGAAATCCAAAACAGCTATGATACGATTTTCCATCATGAAGTTCCAGTTCATATCTTCCGGCTCCATCATCAGATCAGTTCGACAGTACCATATTATTGTATTGTCATCAGAACTACATACAGCTGCCAATTTTCATTACGCTACGACCCTTGGAAGATGGTTAAATTAGTTACCTTAGATTCCATTACATAGTTACATACAGGTCGACCTAGTAAAAGCGTGTTAATAAGCATTCAAGTTCTCCACAAGACGTAGCAGTATAGAAGGGCAGTCGCCAAAAAAACTTATAATGTTTGAATTTAAATTCCAGTTCCTGTCATCTAAACAGTTTTTGACGTGAAACCGTATAAAAAACAATTTCGGAGAACAAAGAAGTTTATCGTATATTCAATCGGAAGATTAATCGTAACAAGAACCTCAATTGAGTTAGGGACATTAATTGTTTATCAAATTGACTATGACTACCAATTTAAAATGTCCGTATATTATTCAAATGTGTGTGTGTGTGTGTGTGTGTGTGTATGTGTGTGGGTGAGTGGGGAGTGTGTGTGTTGTATAATATAATTATAAAGAAGAGTACCATCGACACGAAAAGAAGAAGAGATTCATTTGACAACTGTCATTCTTTGACAGTTATAAAAAATGGCTATAAAGGGCAAATTAAATGAATCAATTTGATAAATAATTAATTTCGCTGACTTCATGCCCATATACAGTTGCCCTTTTCATTTTCACGAAGTCATTTCGTCCAAGACCCGAAGTGATTTTAAAAGCGACCCGAGGTCAGAGTGCCCTCCACCACTTGAGTACCTACCTATGTGAATTTTATGTTTATTTAATTCACACCTCATATTCATACGACGAATGAGGTTAGCGCGGGTGGCATTATAGCCATCGGCATTCAAGATGCGTCTGCGCAGACTGTAAACAGGCCATAAACATGCTATTGCTGAGCGAGTTCGCCTTTGTTTTCGTATCAAACACGTTTGGCTTTATCGGAAAGCCGTTATGTTTGATATTTAAACAGATTTAAATACCTCTGCGGTCTGCATCTTATTAGCATTATAATCAACCTTTTAAGAATTCTGGAGTTTTTTTTCTTATTAAATTAAGAAGGGCCTAAAATTTTATATAATAATAATAATATCTTATATATAAAATTCTCGTGTCACAATGTTAGTTACCTTACTCCTCCGAAACGGCTTTACTGATTTTGACCAAATTTTATATGCATATTCAGTAGGTCTGAGAATCGGCTACTATCTATTTTTCATACCCCTAAGTGATAAGGGTTGTCCACTCCAAACAAATAATTGGCAAAACAACGTTTGCCGGGGTCAGCTAGTATAAACATATATTTCATTATTATGATATATCTTATGTATTTATTTTTTTGTATTCGTTTTAAATCTCCGTGAATGTAGGTCGTGTGGATAGGCTGCTGACGACTGACAATTATAAAATCTAATACCTTTAAACGAGCAATTTTTGTATGTATATAATCTGAATCTCGAAAACGGCTCCAACGATTTTCATAAAATTTAGTATGCAAAGGGTTTCGGGGGCGATAAATCGATCTAGCTAGGTTTCATTTTTAGAAAACGTTGTTCAAAAACAAAATCGGTCATCCAGATATTAATATAATTATAAAGTAAACCATCAATATTTTCACTCAGATGTCAATGAGGTAATACCACAAGGTTTCGTTTACAGCCTGACTCACTGTTGGCCATCTATATACAGTTACATAAATACGTATGTTATTGTTCAAGTTCATACATTTTGTGATCGATAATCGATAAAAAGGTTATCCAGTTTTGTTGCCCAGCGCTTTGTCATTGTCATCCACATGCTTGATCAAAAATATTTCCGATACAAACAACATTTGATTATGGTGTCAATATCCTATTCTGAACACAAACGATTCTCGTTACTCACGTGATTCCCATTATAAACAGACCTATAATAAGGCTATAAAGAAACAATAGGAAAACTGACCATTACACCAGCAAATCATTGACACGACAGAGGTCAACGGGATTTGATTCAAGAATACAGTTTTCTGTCATTTTCCTTAGCTGTACTTTCGAGAATTTTCGAAGAACCTCAATGAATTCTCCACTGTCTTTGCTAGTTTCTTGGTTTCCGTAATAGAATATCCATTCATGGTTTTCCTAGACACTACCTTGGGGCTTCATTCCCCCAATGTCCACGTTTGGTTCTCTAGTCTAAATATTAGGGTCCCTATGTTTCATTGATAGTGAAGGTTTTATATCAATCAGTATTTCCTCTACATCATTGCAGATAATGTTGACGTGAATTTGGTCTCCGTACTGAAAACTTGCCGCATGAACTCTGTTACTCTTATCTTTGCTAAATCTAGAGACTAAGGAAATCATTATCAGGAAATGAACGTTTGGGCGAACCTCGTTTCTGTAAAATAATAACGTCTTAACACGATCAACTGCCAAGCCTCTTGAATCTTGATTATCCTTCCTTGATCTCTTTCCTTATCACAGTCGTTGTCCTTGGCAGCCGTTGTTCTGGCTTTTACAAGTTTGTAAAGACTCAAACGAAAACGGTAGGCACATCTTGTGAAAGATTTGACGCAACTACTCATAGTCCCGCTGCTAATTAATTTGCTACGAATTTAACAAATCCACCTTGAATAATTACGTAAAATGAATCAATCGTTATGTGTTTTGTTGAAATTATAATTGTCGGTTGTACTTTGGACTCCTTAATCTTAATGAACTTAAGTGGAGTTTGGACTTTTATAACATGTTGTGAGTCATTGGATAATTCTTTTGATATATTGTGATGACTTGTAATATTTTATAGAAGCGTCACTAATTTGATCAATGTTATGATCAACGGTTGTTTTAATGGATAAAGAAAATACTTAGATGCTATTCTAATGTATTATGATCAACGGTTGTTTTAATGGATAAAGAAAATACTTAGATGCTATTCTGATGCTATAACAATTGTATAGCTCTCGTATTGTTCGCATAATATTATGAGAACTTGATTATAATAAGGCGTTCAATAAAAAACAAGTATTCTTATGATACCTGTCGATATATTTTCATAGCCAATGTTGAAAACTACTGTGCTAACAGCCATGAACTGTCAGAAATTGATAATATTTGTATCGGCCACTTTGTGGAAATCGCGTGACCTTAAAATTTAATACGTATGAGTCGTGGGAATGGCGAAATGCAGAGATAGAAAATTATGTAAATTCTTAGTAGCACAAATATTTGCTAAACACCGGGACTGATAAGGTCATCTTAGTGCATTACACCATCAGCTAATTATAATTTGCAGTAAGCGTTTTAATTGTTCTTTAAAGATGTACCGGATGTTTCAGGTCAAATAAGAATATCACCGATGAATCCCTAAAACACAAATCAGAGGTACAACGTTAAGTTGAATATAATCCAAATAATAAAATCAAGGTATTCCACTCAGAGCACTGATTACAACAGCACTTGTCCGAACCGCACTGAAACAAAAGTGCGGTTCAGACAAGTGCTGTTGAAATCAGTGCTCTGAGTGGAATACTTCATAAAATCATAGCACAGTAATTTTTGGGATCCAATTTTAATAATTTATCAAGAAAACCCAATTTTGGAGCAAAGTTACCCAAGTAAGCACTTAATTTAACTGACAACCAGTATAGATTTCTCCAAAATGGTCACAATGCGCAGTATGTTGTCTTACTTGTCATTTTCTTTAAACTCAAGGGTGAAAAAGAGCCAGAATTTCTCTTCAAATCAATATAGCTTTTATATCGTGTTATAGCTAATATGAAATGCAGACTATCCTTGGTTCGTGTTGGAAACGAACCGTCTTGTGAGGTGAAGGTTAGCTTACCATCGTGATCTACAGCTGACCGCATATCGGTGGTAAGACTGAGTTTGAGCTGGCCTAGCCTAATAAGGAGTTTCAATAGAAGAGGCCAGCTTAATGGATGGATTGTGTGAGGAATGATAAGAAAGAGAAGGGAGTGAATGATAGCGTGACGGTTGACAAGGGAGAATGGAAGAAGAAAACGGGGTGCGCCAACCCCACGTACATGGGACAAGGGCAGGAAGATCATGAAGTCGCCAACTTATACTGGGTTTGTTTACACTGACGTGCGGCCTGGTGAGTTACTTTTCCAGCCTAGTGAGTTCAGCTTGCATACAAAACATTATTTCCTTTTACATTTGAGATAATGATACAGTTCCAAGATGTGATGTTTTTGGAGTCAATAGTATCAGTACCAGGAACTGTTTAAAAGGCGCCTTTAGTAAGGGTGTATTATTTCTTGCAGTTATTCTGCATGTGCATTATTAATTTACTTTATTTGTTTAGTTAGACCATTATGACAAAAGAACATAACATTTTAGAAATGCTGACATTAACGAATTGAATTGTGACATTAATTGTGACATTTGATTGGTGATTAATAGGCATGTGTGAATTTTAATGTTTTTGATAATTTGTAACAGGTTCTGACAATATTGTTATTATTGAAATTATTTGTTTTTATTGTTTAAATTATTTGTGTTTTTATTGTTATTATTTAAATTATTTGTGTTTTTATTGTTATTATTTAGATTATTATTTTTAATTACCTTGTAAAACATTCAGACACAATGTAAATTGTTATTGAATAAATAAATGAATGAAATGAATGAGTATTCTTTTGGGGAGAGGTCCAGAAATGGATTGCATTTACCTAATTCAAGGCTGAGGTGAATCCTGATTGAAAATCTAAATAAACAAGATTGTCATCTTGAGAACGATTGGCGACTGGCGTTCAAGATCGTAGGATTTTTTTTTTGTGGTTTTTTGATTGCTAATTAGTTGCTTTTAAAATATCGACCAATTTGTTTTGGTGACCAAAATTATTTAAATTTGCTTCATAACATTTGTTAACAGTCAAGATTAGATTGGAATGGAGTATAATTACACGACTGCCCAAAAAATATGTGTTTTCAGGGTTCGTGTATGTATGTGAGTTTCTTTATTCCAACATAACTTTTAAATGCTTGAACAGATTTGGATGTATGGGGTATCGTTATCCTTATATCATCCCGAGTGAAACTAGCAATATTATCTTCTTATATATAAAATTCTCGTGTCACAATGTTAGTTACCTTACTCCTCCGAAACGGCTTTACTGATTGTTACCAAATTTTATATGCATATTCAGTAGGTCTGAGAATCGGCTACTATCTATTTTTCATACCCCTAAGTGATAAGGGTTGTCCACCCCAAACAAATAATTGGCAAAACAACGTTTGCCGGGGTCAGCTAGTATAGATATATCTATTTTAAATCAATATGGTGGCAGTATGGCTCCGTTAGCAAATAAGGTTTTTTTTTTTCAATTATTACGATATGGATACCTTGAAGGCCTTGTTGAGCACATTCCAAAACGATATAATTTATTGGCATAAACTTGACACTAAAATGTATAAAATAAAAATTAATAATTAAAAAACGCGACTGCCCTGCCAAAAAATAAATTAATAATAGATAAGTAAAAAAACAGGTTGTATTAGTTAATCTGTATACAACCTATACAAAGCGAACGGTCACTTATTTACTTGCTGACTAAACAGATAAATAAAATTGTCATTGTAGTCGGGGACCTCTTAGATTAAAAAGTGTTCCACAGAATGGTCCGCTGACAGCAATGACAATTTTATTTACCTGTTTATTAATAGCATGGTTTTAAAAATAACACTATGTCTGCCGTCTGCAGAAGAATAGTCATCAATTCATAATTAAACCTCTTGTTCACCACTTCAAGTTTACTTAAATCCTTGACCTTTTATTAATACTGGATAATTTTTGGTATCTTGTATCTTATTATGCAATACTTCGAACAGGCTTCATACATATATTTTTCTATATTTATTGAACACAGTATTCATGTAAGGCATTGCATTAAAGGTTCCCTTGAAGTGGCCTTCACTCCATAAATACGAATTCAGCATACAGATACAAATGTAATTAAAGAGACATTAAAATTTGCCTGTTTTGGCGCCAATTGCAAGTTTCGTAATTTAAACAAATTGTCTGTGTGTGAGCTGCATCTGGTTACGTGTTCAGTGTTTTTATTGTCAATTTAGATTATTCTAGAATGTGTAAGTGAATCTTTTCTGGATTTTGTCCTTGTCACGACTTCACCTCGTCTGTAATGGTCTTTCATCTTTGATCATTTTTGCTCCTGCTAGAGCCACATCGTTTGTCTTTTCAAGAGTTTTGCGGTCAGTTATTAATACTTAATCACTTTTCCAAGACTTACCTAATCTTAAAGAAAATCCATATTATCACAGTTGCAATATTTATAGCACTTAGCACCATTTTAAACAATTGTACGTCAAAAATAACCATAAATTATCACACACAGTTTGACATTTCAAGTCTTTATAAAACATTGTTTTTCTGAATCGTCCTCTGGGCCACACTGAATATTAACGAATAATATTGACTGCCTGACTTTGTCCAAAATAAAACCTTTAACCTAAAGTTAATTTAAATACGTAGGTATAGGGCGATTCCATTATCGCGGGTGCAACATTTAGACGCATGTAAAGTTCCTAAACGATAAAATTAAAATCATTTTTAATTAAATTAATCTTGGAAGAATTACATTTTAACATGTTCACTTTATATTATTTATTATTAGGTTCTTCTAGTTTACAAAAAAAATAATTTGTTATTTATATAGTCAGGAGGAAGGTTTAAAGCGCTATCGCGGGTGCAACAAAATTGGCCCTACCTTTCTGGATCATAAGACAAAAACACATAAATTGTGAAACATTTATTATGTTATGCCTTGTTATTTCCTAAGGCGATAAACTAATCAATTGAAAAACAAAATAGTATAATGGAAAACAAAAATAAACACTGAATTATTCACTTTTGAAGCGATCGTTGGTGCAACATCAAATTATCGCGGGTGCAACCCGTCTAATTTCAGTGAATATAAACATCAATAAAAACTTATTTAGGAACAAAATAACAGATTTAATCATTTTAATTACTAATCAGTACCCTTCTCTGTCACTTTTGTTAATTATTTCTTCTCAAATACGTCAATATTCGTCGAAAATTCTATGAACACATTCATCCATCAGTATTTTTGTCTGGCGCTTCCAACTTCGTGATAATGTCTTTAAATTGCACGACCGCTATGTCTTTCACGATTTAAGTGAAGCATTTGCCATCAATCGTCGTCAGAAATTATACTCTTATTTCTCCATCTACATCCATATCGCATATCGTAAAAAAGCGAAATATAATATTAACACACTTATTAAATATGTATAATTAATCACACACAGCCTATATTATTATTATATACATGTTAAAACAACAAAATATACAATAAATCACACAAAAAGGTTACTTGAAAAAAGTGTTGCACCCGCGATTCTAATAACGATCGCGGGTGCAACCAATTTAAGTTAACGTTATTTTAATTCTACTAACATTGGTGCCGATTCCCTTGTTCACAAACTAAACTAAATTTAAGTACAGTGCATCTTTTTCTTTCTATTTCATTAAGAAAAGGACAGAAGATAAATTTTAGTTTAGTCTATTTTTAATTTATTTATTTATTTAACAGTTTATGTACACACATATAAACAGACAAGAAGAAAGGAACAGAAAAATCCAAAAAAATGTCAAATTAATCAGCGCTTGACGTAAATTGACGTAATTTTAGTTAGCAAGTTTTTAATCACGTCTATACTTGTATGGAGACTGACAGGCGCTGATTAATTTGACAGGACTAAACTAAAATTTATCTTCTATCCTTTTCTTAATGAAATAGAAAGAAAAAGATGCATTGAACTTAAATTTAGTTTAGTTTGTGAACAAGGGAATCGGCACCATTATATTAAAAACGACTGATTTAAGTTTGCTTTGAATGTCTTCTTTTACAAAGTTTCAAATCGTTAGCACTTTATTTCCGTGAAATAAACAAACTTTATATGTTTTGTATCGCGGGTGCAACAAGCCTACAGTACTTTTTTGCAGTCCATGATTTTAAAAAAATATAAACAAATACTTACGGTTTTTGGCAATTATGAATAAGTTAATATTGTCACTTCAACTGTTTCGCGCCAGTTTTGCCTGGTGTGATTTTACAGTTTAAACCTTTTCTCAAAGGTATAGGGATATTTGCAAGCGCATCAAAAAAATTTAACATGAAGTAAAATCGTTTTTTTTTTAAATTAATATTAAATTTAGACTTTCTTCTTTGCACTGTTACGAAAAAGAGTAAGAAATAATGTAAATTAAACATTTATTTCGGAAATCGTCTATAGCGGAATCGCCCTATACCTACTTAAAATACACGTTTACTGACATTGCATGGCTTTTATAATCTAAACGACATAACAAACGTAATCTCTTTTTCTTTTTACCCGACTACGGCGAAGCAAAAAGGAGGGTTATGATTTTGACCGATATTTTAAATTCTAAAGGATACATAAAGATCGTATAACTTGAAAAAAGTTATGTCATGTTCACACAGTTTACAAAGTCTCTAATTGCGTAACATATTTTCGTAAATTGTCATTATCAGTACTCTAATTGAAACTCTAATTGTAACTCTAATTGTCGTGTTGTGTAACTCTGATTGTCATTATCAGTACTCTATTATCAATACTCTAATTGCGTAACATATTTTCGTAAACCATTATGACTAATTAGTTTCATTTTGACAGTTCAACAACATTCATTGCGTTATTTACGTTGTTGAGCAGATTTTTTTTCCAACTTACGAAGCAATGGATTAGCAATCTGTTTCAAATCGAAACAAATTCTGATTGATCGTGTATTACGCAATTAGGGTACAGAAGTAAGTACGGTCAGCAACGAAACTAAAAAAACGCCGGAAATATACACCTTTTCTAGTATGGGGGTTGATTTTAAACTTTATTAAATTTTTATTATTTTTTGTAATAGCAGCAATAGAAATACGGAATCTGTGAAAATTTCAACTGTCTACCTGTTACGGTTCATGACATACAGCCCGCGCAAAGTCGCGGCCAACACCTAAACTCCATTTGAAATAAGATTAGACATTTAACTAAATCTTTTTTACAGTTCGTTCAACCTATTTTGACTTCTATTGCGTTGGTGGCATGACAAATGGCAGCTGCAGTAAACATTTGTATTGTAACCACTTTTTTTGCTTTTAATGCCATCCTTATGCCTACGATATAGAAGTCAAAATCGGTTGAACGGACTGTAAAAAAGGTTTGTTTAAATATCTAATCTTATTTCAAATGGAATATAGGCAGCTATTAGCTTTTGCTCGCGACTTCGTTTGCGTTTATTTTGTATTACAGAATTTTTTCATACAATTATCCAGGATGGAAAGTAGCGTATGTCCTTCGCCAAGTCCAGGCTATCTAACTGTCAAATTTTATAACGATCGGTTCATTGGTTTAGGCGTGAAAATGGAACAGACTAGTTACTTCCGCATTTATCTATACAATACATACAACACAAATAAACAAATTAAAATGTCTGTTTGAAATGTCAAAATAACAGCTTTTTACTAAATGCATAGCAGTAAAAAACAAATAGTACTTATAACAAAAAAACAATTTCTATTTTTTTTTTGTTTTCTGTCTGCTTATTTCGGCTAATCTCCGAAACGGTTGGATCAATTTTCACGGCACTATAACTGGCAGATAGCTGATGTTATGAGGACTAACTTAGGGGGCGTCCATAAATTACGTGAGGTGTTTTTTTTAAATTTTCTGTCCCTCCTTCCCCCCCTGGTGAGATGTCGTGAGATTTTATTCAATCCCCTCCCCCATCCCCCAATCTCACGTGAGATTTTTCAAAATGTGGGTTTCTTACGTAAACGCATTGGATTGTTATTGTAAAATTAAAATAAAGCTTAAGACGCAGATATATGACAGGTACCTTGAGTGGTTAGCTTGCGTGTTTTGTACAGCACACGCAACGCGTCGTACGTCCAGCCTGTAATAGGACTCGCCCATCAAGGAGCGCTGTCCCAAATTAGACGCATTATTAATTTATTATACATAAAACAAAAAGTATTTAAAAAACACGTATACTAAAAGATCAATAGGTAATTAAATTATCTTTAAAATGGTGAAGGTTTCAAAAATACGTTTGATAGATTTTGCGTGATTCTCAGTTTTATATCCACGTTCGACATAACTTTATAAATTAATTTCACTATGTAATATAAACATAATCTAAAATATTCCTGTATTAAGTTATTAAGAAAATGCACTAATTTAACATATATTTTTTTCAAATCATTAACACTACTCGTTTAGACGTGATCTTCAGTATAAAATCATTAATAGTCGGTAATCATCGCCTTTTATAGGTGCTCGCTCACCGGGAGCATTCGCCTGTAATGTAACATTCAGAGTCGAGCACATCAGTGAGGGAAGTGAACCGAGCAGTATAGTGCGCAATGTCTGTAATAATATTGAATCTGAAATGTTACATTACAAGCGAATGCTCATCAGTCTGGGAGGCAGTAATATAACGTAATGCTGAAAATCGGATCTGTAACGTTACATTACAGGCGAATGCTCGCGGTGAGGAGACCTTAACACTTGAGAGAACATCATTTCCAATAATATTTCTTCACACCAATAGTTTTGAAATCATCGTCTAGATAAATTATGATAATAATATGCAGTTATGATTAACATCTTTCTGTATTTGCCCCAGAACTTAACCTCATGCGGAAATGAATTCAAACATATTGGTTAATATTAGTCATTCATCCATATCCAATGATTTATTTGTAAAAAAAAATGTTTCTCAACACAACGTGAAAATCACCAATGTACGCCAAGATTGAAAAATCTTTTTACAAAAAAAAAAAAAACAACCGCCTTCTAATGGTTAATTAGTTCTGCCTACGTGTTCAATTTGATGATCAAATTAGCGTCACAAATATTTTAAAAAGCGATTTTGCATCCGATGAATTTATTTGCGCTAACATCAATAAGAATCGAGTTCTTTTAAATCGATTTATCGAGCAGGAGGAAGTAATTTACAGCCTACGTTACGTGCAAAAATGTGTGAATTTTTTGTTCGAGATTACATAAGATTCTTTTGCGAAGTATCGAATATTTGCTAACGTTTGTTAAATTTTAACGTCTTAACCTTTAATGACACAAGGAAGCCATTTATTATCGGATCCGGATATCCTTGTTAGGTTTTATGGTAAGACAACACCTACGATTGTAGTGGGTTCGCTGCCCACGATAACAGCTGTATTGTCTTGTCTTTTCCAGAATTACAATGTTTTGCGTAAACAGACAAGGTTAGTATAGTGAATACAAAGGAGCGTTACCTGATTCATATTTTTAGGTCCGTATCACAGAACCTCACTCAAAACTCAAGCATTACTCAAAACTCGTTTAAAGCCTTTTAATTGGTTGAAAACTTGAAACTAGTTTTAAGTAATGCTTGAGTGTTAAGAGAGCGCCCAATGGTTCACTAGCGCCACTCCTTTAAAAAAATATTATCTCGTGACTGAGAAGGAATTATGAATAATGACTAATAATAATAAAGACCCTCGGTAAACACTTACCGAGGGTCTTTATTAGCCGTTTAAATTCGATCTAAAGAAAAGCGGCCACATTCCTCTAGATCGTATTTTGTTGCTGCGTGTCTCAATATGAAACATTATAAAAGGTATTAGAAAATTCTAGACACACTTACCGAGGGACCTTACTAGCTGTTATTTATAATTCCTTTTTAGTGACGAGATAATATTTTTTTAAAGGAGCGGTGCTAGTGGACCATTGGGCGCCCCCTTAAGTGAGGTTCTGTAATACGGGCCTTAGACTTGTGATCGTCTTTTGAGTCTATAATTAAGATAACTGTTAATTGTTTTGTTGCAGTAACCTTTTAAGACAGTTAAGCTTTAAATCGGACAAACCAGGCTGCCCATTGTAGGTATATTTTGTAGTGTTTGATTTATTTTTTGTTATGTATTTTTATGATGTACAATAAAGTTTATAAATATATAATAAATACCTAGATAAAGTTTTAGACAGAATTTAAATGAATATTAATCATGAATTCATGATTAATGGTTCGGATCAAAGTAGTTTGTGGATTTACACTGCGACGAGTTTTATGAACTAATAGAAACCGTAGGAAGGTATAAATCTTTTGATACTAAAATAACTGCTTATTCAAATCATTCCTGGAAACAGTGCAGTTTAACAATCAAATAAAAATAATTTTATACAAACGCTCCTAGTAGGTACGTCTGCGCGCCATTTTTTGTTCTATCAACATAATTATTCTTAACCGAGACCAAACATGTATATGGTTATAAACAAAGTATCCAACATTTAGCGTCTATCTATAATAAAAGTAATTGCCAACGGTATAGCTTAGTAATGTGGTACCTACTTCGTACTTGCTCAGTCACGCCACGCCAGCTCGCTACCTATAAAATTTCGTCTATAGCCGGCGAATCGAAGACTACTAAATCAAATGCTGTTGTGCCAACAGGAAAAATATTGATTAATATCTCGTATCACACGCCGTCAGTTCTGGTTCGTGAGAACAATAGGAGTTCGTCTAGTGTGGTGTCTGAAGGTTGGACTTGCTCAACCTGACCGAGGTTGGGAGTGTTGAGACAGAAACTCATATTTTCCGTCCATAAATCATTAATATGGCACAACATTTGATTTTGTTCAACATATTATAAAATCTCGAAACCCATCTTTTTGGGTCTGATTTGTCAAAAGATGGGGGACCCAAAAGTCGGGGAAATTGGGCCTTAAATAAAATAGATTTACGCCTAAGTTACACAATATATCAAATTAGCAATAGCTTATAGCAAAACAAATTATGCAGTAGACACGATAATTAGAAATATTAGAATCACACGATTTTATACCATAGCCATAGAGTATTTAAGTACCTACAGCGCAAATCGCAATGTGGCTTCTTGCGTCACTGCAGCGTGTACGATGTGTATTTAAGATATTAGAGCCGTTAACAACAGGTATTTAGATGTTATATCTAAAGGAGGTGAAGTTAGACGCAATACAAATAAAAAATATAGGTAGGTTCAGTTAATGCGTTCCCCAAACTCGTCGCTAACTACTAAAGTCGACATAATATTTTGTTTGCCGTCCAGTAAATCGCATCGTGCAATCTCTGTAGTTTTTCTAACTGAACAGACAGCTGTGCTGCTGGGGAGTTTGTTGCGCCACTTCTTCTTCCCAGCTAAAGCACTAGGAAGTGGTGAAGGGTGGGCGTTTTGGGGGATTGTGTTATATAATTTTGACGTTCGAAAAGTGCTGATTTTGCCTTGAATAAATGACTTTTGATTGATCGTGATTTTGTACAGCACAAATGCATACATGTTTCATGTACGGGTTTATCTTTTTTTTTGTTAATACATCAATGGGATTGGAATTTGATCAATTTTATGCAGCATTGAACACTTGAATCAATTTGATCTGTAGCTAGGAATCGCGCCCCGTCTTCCTTTCTATTTGATGTCGTTTATGCTATCAAAATACACTAATAGAAAGTCTAAAATTACTTTGTATATTAATAAGTTACTAGCATCCTTCTAAAATCTGGTTTCCTCAAAAATGTTGAAAGTTATTGAGTGGCGTAACATTATCTAATTTCTCTCCATTTAAAAGTCTCTATGCAGATTGGCAAGATACTTAAACCTGATACTCATTTTCCTTTCCAGATCCATGTCTGTATATACTCCGGTTCTCATCTCAGCTGCAGTTCAACGACAAGTCGCACGAGGTCAGCATGACTGCTCTGCGATTGGTCCAGAGGATGAAGAGGGACTCCATACACTCTGGAAGAAGACCTTCCGGTATTTGTGGAGCTGGTAAGATTCGCTTTTTCCCATAACTCTATCCCTTTCTGGCGCTCAGAAACGTCCTTCACTAAAGCGAGAAAAAAGCAGCTACGGGATGAATTAATCTTCGATTGGAAATTCTTTAACAAAGAGGTTTAGGTCGTTTTCTGACTGTGTCATTGTTGGTCGTTGGTGATGGTGACTGCCAGAGTTTATTATTGTGGTTTAGGTGTAAGTCAGAGTCTGTGAGCAGTGGTGACCCAGTCAGTGGTAACGGTCGCGACTTACGAGTTGTAGGTTGTGGGTTCGAACCCAATCAGGTACTTTACTTTGTGTAAATAATTTCATCACCACTGAATATATCCTGAAGCTCGTGGTTGAAGAAACGCATGATGTATATCTTGTGGTGTTTAATTTTGGATATTTTACAGTACCCATCGATTTTAGTAGCTATTCAATGGGAAAGGCTTTCTTTTTATTTAACGTAAAATGGCCACGTATACAATTACACGACAATCATACACTCATTTCACAATACTCCAGACATACTGAGAATACCTTCTTCTATTCGTCCGCGAACATATCACAGTCCAGCTTAACATCCAAGAGGTCGTTGAGCGCAGGAGTGTGCGAGGGACAGGGGACTGGGCTCGAGTGACGACAACGGTGGCGACGGTGCGACTCCGAGGCATGGCGAACCATCTGTGCCTCTCCTGTTAGTCAAAGTCAAATCATTTATTTCAAATAGGCCCATGTATGGCACTTTTGAACGTCAAAATTTACAAGAAACTCCACCGTTACTCTTTTAAAATGTTTTACAATAGTTTGTATAGTTACGTACATTAGTTAAATAATTATATGTGAAGACGATGCACTAAGAATAAAATTAGTATACCACAATAGATAAAAAGAATTAAAAATGAAGCAACGACAGATAATTCAATTATATGATAGATTGTGCTCACATATTTACTAACATTGTAAGGAGTAGACGATTTTCCTAAAATTTTATAATTAATAAGTCAGTGTGTGAGGAAGTAATCACAGAATGTAAAATCAATGTCATATAACAAAAAATTATAAATTTTACAATTAAATTAATAACCAGTTTGATTTTGTTTTGATTCTAAATTGTTCTATGGAGCAGGACCAGCATGTTTTCAAGTACTCTTATCTTGGACATAATCCTCTAATTTGTAATATGCTTGTTTATAAAGTGTACTTTTAATATGAGTTTTAAATTTTCTTTCGTTTAGTTGCAATACGTCACAAGGTATTTTGTTGCAACATTTAACACAGACAGTACCCCATAAAAAATGTATGTACTTTAGATAATCTGAAAAATGGTTGATCTAGTTCATCTTTATTTCTAGTATTTATTATTTGTTACGGCTGTAGTTCATCAGACCATAAATATGGGACAGTTTGTCGTGTAGTTCTTGAGGGGCTTGTGGCTAAGTAACAACAGCCGCACGGGTCGATCGATCAGGTTAAGCTACGCTTGCCGCGGTTGGTCTGTGGATGGGTGACCATCTTTACATACCAAGTCCCCTCCGTGCCTCGGAAAGCACGTTAAGCCGTTGGTCCCGGCTGTCATTTGTAGATCTTTGACAGTCAAGTCTGACAACCAGTCTTACCAAGGGTTATCGTATTACCTAGTTAGTACTAACTAGGTTGTGGAGGTCAGATAGGCAGTCGCTCCATGTAAAATACTGGTATCCAGCTGCATCTGGTTAGACTGGAAGCCGACCCCAACATAGTTGGGAAAAGGCTAGGCAGATGATGAATTTGTCGTGTAGTTCAGGAGCATTTGTTTTTTTTAGTCAATGAGTCGAATCTTTCATCATCTTTTTTGTTCCGATCGGCGTACCAGATACAAAAACAGTATTGAAAATAGGGTCAAGAATATTTTTGATCTTTTAATTATAAGTAACTGGTTTTCCATATACGGTTCTTCCATTTTACCGGCCATATCAACTTGCCTCCTTGCCTGATATTTTTAGCTCCTGTAAATTTGGGTCATTGTTTTTTTTTCTCAGTTAGATTTACTCATGGTCTGGCAGTTTGAGTAATTTATGGGGCCTACCTAAATGTCCTTTCTCTGGTATTGTTCGTCGAATCGTTGAGCTCCTTAAGTTTTGAGTTGAGCTGCACGATTACTGACAAATGCGATTACTGGCTGGACAGGTAAACTCAATCTATGTGGTTCTTTCCTCAAAAGACCATTTCAGACACCAATCTACATGGTCTTCACATGATCTGAAGTCTGAGTTTGTTTCGGCTTTTCTTCTCAGAGTAGTCAGATAGGAAAGGCTGACCTCATCAAGTTTTAATATATGATTGACGTGTAAAATTATTTGTAGTAACCTACTTACAGAAATAAAATCACTTATCAATGGCGTCATTTAAAACTGGATTTTAGGTTGTTTATTTTGCAATAAAATCTGAGTTCTGTAAGTGCTTCGAAGGTTCTAGAATCCAGATCTTTGTTATCCATAGGTATAAAAAAATATACAAGATCATGTTCTTGTCAAATCTCGAGCGTCTAAACTTAAATTATTTAAACATGATATGTTTTCGAAGATTCCACTTAAAAATCTTATGTAATTTCATCGTTTGGAAGACAAGTTCAACCGTCTTTTATTTGCCCAAGTATATGCAAAAATTTAAGATTACCGATACCTCGTTTTTAGCCAGCTCTAAAATAAGCCACGGAAATACTTAAAGATTCTACATTCAAGATCCACAAAAATTACTGGCGATTTATTTTATTAATAGTTAATTAAAACGCTACAACACCAATTACATTAATTAACATAGAAATATAAAAGATTAATATTGACAATTTTGTTATGTATAATTTAATTAAAACTAACATGGAACAGTGGACGTCCTTGCATACTTTTTCTCTCAGAACACCAGACATTCCTTAATAATATTATAAATGCGAAAGTAAGTTTGTTTGTTACGCTTTCACGCTAAAACGGCTGAACGGATTTGGATGAAATTTGGCACATATATAGATGATGCCCTGGAAAAGAACATAGGATTCTTTTTTTTTTCCCACGGGATCGAGACTTGCGGGTGAAACCGCGGGGCGCAGCTAGTATACACATAATTTTATTCCATTCATCCGCAAACACATCACATTCAGGGTTGGCAGTCAGAAGGGCGTTGAGCATCTTCAAAGTATGACACACTGGGGATTCGGCTCTGGCGACAGTTTTGGATGACGGTTGCGCAAACAGATTGTGCCGGCGGCTCGGACGGTGTCCGATGTACTTGTCGGGCAGAAAAAGCCATGGAACTCTGGGCAGTTTATACGTCCCCGTAAGGATTTACAGGCTACCGTGAGCTGATCAAGGCTTCTTCTCACCTCCAATGAATTAAAGCCCAACAGCCCTAAAAGATAGTTGATAGGGTACATATTGGGAAAAAATTAGTATAATCTCTGGAAATAGGTTTTCTGTACCTTTTCAAGCATCAGTGTTTGGGTCGCGGTATAGGGGTGCCAAACACAGGCACAGGGGGCTTACCACCCCCTCATAAAGCAGTATTATTTTAATATTACTTCAGTGGGAGAAAGAGATGGAGCTATACGTCCTGTAGAGCTTCATCTCTTTCCCCTGGACTCGAGTTTGCTTCGAACCAGAGTGGTGTACAATAGCCTAATAACATTTGGATTGCGAAAGTCACGAGCATTTCGCAAAACAAAACCGAGGCGCCTGAAAGATATTCTTTCGCAAGGGTAGAAATGTGATCTTTAAATGTAAGACAGCGGTCGAAAGTCTCTTCCAGGTCCTTTATGTTGGTGACACGAGTAATTACTTCACCACCCAAACAATAGTCATAATGGATTGATCGCAGCCCTCTACCGTAAGTCATGACGTAGCACTTGCTAGGATTGAAAAATAGCTTATTCACAATACTCCACTAAAAACGGCGTCAATATCCCTTTGTAGGAGTTTGCAATCTTCGGCATAGCGTGGAGATATACAAAGTCATCTATCATCACATATGTGTCAATGTACCAAGTCATAGGTCTCGAGTTCGAGCCCAAGGCACGCACCTCTGACTTTTCGGAATCATACAATGTGTATTTTTAACCGACTTCCAAAAAGGAGGAAGTTATATGTTCGTCGCGTATGTTTTTTTTTTTTTTTTTTATGTATGTCCACCGATTTCTCCGTCAATTGTGGACCGATTTTGAAAATTCTTTTTTTGTTTGAAAGGGTGTGCTCTCGAATTGGTCCCATATAAATTTTATTAACTTTGCTTGGATAGTTTTTGAGTTAGCTACAAAAAACGTATTTTTTTCCCACTTAGTATGTAGATGATATGATAAGTTTCTGTCACTGGTAGCAGGTAGTGGTATTCGAATGTGTGTGGGGTAGGTACCACAACTAAAAAGTGAAAAATAAAAACTTTTTACAAAAAAAAAACACTACAGAGTGAAAAATAACTTTAATTTCGGAAGTCGGTGGCAAAAAACGAAACTACAAAACCCAAGACACCGACTTCCGAAATTAAAGTTATTTTTCACTTTGTAGTGTTTTTTTTTTTTGGAGGTCGGTTGTTTTTTTTTGTAAAAAGTTTTTATAATTATCATTTGCTTCAAAAACGGTGAAGGAAAACACAAACGTGAGGAAACCGGCATGCCTAGATATTTCTCTACGGCATGTGAAGCCAAGTCAGAGGCCCTTGGGCGGCTTTAAAACTCTGCCACCAGGTTAGTCACTAACCATAACCACACGAAAAAAAAGAAAGACCTATGTGAAGTTTGGCCAGGTAATCTGATTTGACCTTGTATATTAATACCACCAAAGAGAGGCCTGTACCCAACAGTTGAAGAATATGGGCGTTGTATGATGATGACGCCAGAAAACAGCGAAAAAACTGTTATTGTATTTTTGATCCAGGGACCGAAAACCTTTATAAATTACGGCACAGCTATCGAAGAATTTTGGTTACTTCTACGATTAAGAAGACTTTTAAAAATACCTGTAAAAATATATATTATTGTTGTAATCGAAAAATATCCGTATTGATCATACCGGTTTCGGTCCCAGATTTCAATCAATTGAAACCTACTTATGCACACAATTGTATATTCAAACATTGCATTCTACGAATACAAATCGAGTGCGAATGTAGAGCAGATAGTTAATTGATTCAGGCGTGACCTTGCGGAAATCATTATAAAATACAATAGACGTGGATATATTTAGTAACTTGTTCCGCTTTGATTCCTAAAGAGCCATAAAAAACCCTGTAAGAAATCGACACGTTTCACCTCTTAACGAGGCATCCTCAGGATGACGATTGACTTGTCGCGAACCCGAACACGGCGTGTTGCCACACCGAGCGCAGGACGCGCCAGCGCTCGGTGTGGCACTACGCAGTGTTCGAGTTCGTGACAAGTCAATGTCGATTTCTTACAGGGTTTTTTTATGGCTCTAGGAATAGTTAAGCGGAACAGGTTACTAAATATATCAATATCTATTGTATTTTGTAGAGCAGATGATTATGAAATGTCTATGACAAAAAGTCTCTTTGTTCACTGTAATTAAGGTTCTCATAATTAGTGTACACGGAAGCAAATTAGCCGCACCTTTGGCCCTGGTTTCTGTGTGAATATTTAATTATTTATACTCTAACTACTGTACTATTTTCGGTTGATTGACATAATATATTTCCTCTTGGAAACAGAAAATAGTGAGGTTAGAAATACAATACGGCCGATATAACTTGGCAGGTCCGAACTTCGCGCAGAAGGCTGCGCAGTAACATTTTTAGGGTTCCGTAGTAAACAAGGAACCCTTATAGTTTCGTCATGTCCGTCTGTCTGTCTGTCTGTCCGTCCGCGGTCTAGCTCCGAGACCCTTAGTACTAGAAAGCTGTAATTTGACATAGGTATACATATTAATTACGCCGACAAAGTGGTAAAACAAAATTATGAAAAACATTTTTTTTTAGGGTACCTCCCCATACACGTAAAGTGGTGATGTTTTATTTTTTTATCCCATAGAATAGAATAGAATAGAATAGAATATATTTATTGTAAAACATGAGTATACATCAAATAATATGTGCAAGGTCTTAATATAACAGGTAGATCTGCATGTTTTGCCATTTATGGCGTACAAAACAACATATTTTTGGTTTGAATAAACCAATAAAAAATTGAGTCTACACAACAAACTATGAGATTAATAACTTAATCCTAATGCTAAATTAAAAAAGGGGGAAAAAATAAAAAAAAATTAAATAAAATATTGGTTTTTACAGATTTGAGAGTCAAATTGTGAAAATGTTGTAATTAAATGAATCTATTTAATTAATAGCGCTCATTTAAAAATTCCGATATGGTATAATAGCATTTGCCTATGAGATATTTTTTTAAATGTATTTTAAACAGAGCAGTAGGCATTTGTCTAATAGGTTTTGGGATTTTATTATAAATGATTGGTGCTAAACAAAACATACTTTTACGCATCAATGCCGTGGTTGATCTTGGTACGCATAATTGATTATTATCCCGTCGATTACGAATAGAAACATCTGATAGTCTCTTAAATAGGTTAGGATTGGTTCGTATAAAATTAGCCATTTCATAAATAAATAAGGAAGGCAGACTTAAAATGTTATATTTAATAAAATACTGTTTGCAACTATCAGTTATTTTCAATCCAAACATAGCCCTAATACACCTTTTTTGTGACTTAAAAATGATTTCTTTATTAGTAGAGTTTCCCCAAAATATAACTCCAAACCTCAATACGGAGCCGACAATACCATGGTAGGCAGTTATAAGCGCATTGGCACTTATAATAGGTTTTAGTTTATAGAGGGCATAGGCAGAAGAACATACTTTTTTGTTTAATTCTTCTGTGTGTGCCTTCCAGTTAAGACGTTTGTCAATAGTTACACCTAAAAATTTAGCTGTATCTACCCTTTTAATAACAGATAATTTGTGTTGAACCTTAATTTTTGGTGCTTCTAAACGTTGACTGAAAAACATAATTTTTGTTTTTTCAAGATTAATTTTGAGATTATTGTTATCTAGCCAGTTAATTATTGAATTGATTGTATTATTAATTTCATGTTCATATCTATTTTTATTTGTAGAATTAATAGTGACTGTGCTGTCATCGGCAAAAAGTGATACAGAATAATTAGTCACTAATGGCAAGTCATTTATATAAATTATGAATAATAAAGGACCCAATACGCTCCCTTGCGGGACTCCATATTTAACTATACGTTTTTTTGATGCATATGTTTCTTCTTTTTTAGTATTAATGTTTATTTTAGAAATTTCTACATATTGTTTGCGATTTTTCAGATAAGATTCTATGAGGTTTAGTATATTGCCTCTAACGCCATAAGCTTCCAGTTTACGCAGGAGAATGTCATGATTAACGTAATCGAAAGCCTGGGTCATATCGCAGTAAATGGAACATACTGGCGTCCTTTTATCCACATTACCCATGACGTTATTTATAAAATCAAAAATAGCCATATTTATTGTTTTATTCTTGCGGAAACCTTTCTGATCTTCTGTAAGAATGTTGAATTTTTCTAAATAGTGTGGGGTATCATTGGAAAGGTCTTACAAAAACATTATGAGTTTTGTCAAAACCATTTTTGGATTCAGGGATCCGTTTGCAAAATATTAAGCTTTAAAGTGCTAATTTTTGTTAGAGTCAAGTGTGTCCCCCCCTGCCAGCTAAATGGTTGGTTTTGGATGTGTGAAAAAAATCACAGCAGTAGTTTATATAACGAAATTAAAAGGAAAACTATCACAGCTAATAGAAGTAGGCTTTACTAGTTATCGAGTAATAATCGACCAACTTAACTTTGCAGTTGCAAAAACATGTTTTCCCATACATTCCGTATGGGAGAACATGTTTATCAACAACAAAGTTGTTTGTTTTTGGGATAAATTAATCCCAACTACGGAACCCTTCATTGTGCGTGGTCCGACACGCACTTGGCCGGTTTTGTTTGGGAACCAAATGGTGACATGAGGCGAGTGTGAGTGAGAGAACATGCGCGACAGTTCGCAGAGCCTATGTTCAGACCTGTCAAGTTATATCGGCCGTATTGTACTTTAGTGAAGCTGTTTGGATATAATTAAATAGCCTTAAATGCTCTGTTCCCGTACTGGCCTCACGTGGTGGCTTATGGAGGGAAGCCTGTCTCCCAGCAGTGCAATCTTGCAAAGCACTACAGTGTGATTCTTCATAAATTTGAAATGAGGAAATCTATGCTTAAAATTTGAACGACAGAAAAATTATTTAAAAAATTGAAATATTTTTTTAATACTTTTTATGTTTTTTTTTTTTTTTAACAAAACTGTGTAACTTCTAAACTAAATCATCTATCGCGATGAAACAAACTCCATAATGATTGGAAGTAATTAGGCGTCCACATAAAATGAAAATTGAGACAAAAAACTACCTTCAATTGAAAATAAACATGTTTTTTTAGCAAAAATATTATAATTGTAAAATATATAAATAAGATGCAAAAAATAAAAATTATACAATTATTCAAAATTCAAAATTCAAATGAAAAGTTGTAAGATATCGTAAGATTTCTTTGAGGAAAAAATGAGAACGGTGTCTAGAAAATACAGTGCAGAACATTAATTGTAAAGCAAATTGACACCCTTCGTCAATTTTCCGTGTATTTAAATTGCTATTTCATACAACTGTAAAATAATGACAGTTGTGATTTGAATATACGGATAGTTTAAGTAGTTGGTAGTCAATTTCTCAACAATGAATTTCCCTAAATTTACAAACAGATTTTTATTTAAGTATCAGCTTTAATTCAAACTCTTATAATCAACATGTTCTTTTCTTCATCAGCCCTCCTCATAGCAGCTCGTCTCCACGAATTCAACCGAACGCCAGCCGATGTTGTCCGAATAGTCAAAGTTCACGAGTCGACTCTGCGCAAGAGACTCCTTGAGTTCGGAGACACGCCTTCCAGCGCTTTAACCCTTGAGGAGTTCATGACTGTGGACTTGGAAGAGGAACAGGATCCACCAGCCTTTAGAGCAGCTCGTAAGAGAGATAAGGAGCGATTACAGAAGGTATTTTAATAATGTAACTATCCCACGGAACAGCGTGATTTTTTAATTTTCTGCAATGAAACGTACCCTATGTTCTTTTCCCCTTCCAGCACGTGTAGCATGACCTAGTGGTCAAAAACCCGTTTCTATAGTTAGAAACGGGTTTTTTTCGACGGAAGAATAGACAAAATGACAGATAGTGATTATTTATCTGTCGTTTTGTCTATTCTTCCGTCGAAAAAACCCATTTCTATAATGGTCATGCTAAGCGCGCTGGTACGGTCAGCAACAAAAGTCGATTAACACCACTATTTTTAGACATCATCATCATCTTTTTAGTAATCCATATTATTATATGGAAGAATTAACTCTTCATAAAATTTTACTTTTAAGGCGCGATTTTATTAGGCAAGTCTTGCATGCAAGTATGACGTCACATTTGCGTACATGTTGCTTGCATTGGAAACATGTTTTCGAGAGTGTGCAAATTGCATGCAGGTTTTACTTGCTTACAAGTGGAGATGTTCAACAATTGGTTAGGACATCATGGTTGGAAGACGTGCTGCTGTGATTGGTGCTGCTTGCAGAGTTATTTCTGAGATAATAATATATTACCGATTGAATAAAAAAGAAACATCGTCGCCAGCCTGTTCGTTCTGCTCTTTCGCAATTCGAAACGTGCAACTAACGTTTACGCGTTCAATTTGCATGTCACTTGAATAAAAAATGTATAAGTTCAAACTACCTCATACAAGTTGTAGCTTGTATCCAGGTTTGTTCAAGTTGTATGCAATTTGCAACTTGCATACAAATAACTTGCCTAATGGAATCGCGGCTTTAGGTTTAGAAAACTGAAATGTTAATCGAATTTTGTTGCTGACTGTACCAAGGTATTTGTTTACATATTTAACATAATAATTGTTACTAACATAATATGGAAAAATTATAGTCTGATATAAATAATATTTTCGTTATTAAAATAGGTGCGGTAGTCAAGTCGTGAAAATATGACAAGCATACAGACAGACAAATTTGATTTTGCATTCAGAATATTACTGCGGATATGTATTAAATCAATTAACATTAAACCACCGACAATATTTGTCTAGCGCCATTACCTTAGTACCTAGTCTAATGCAGAAAAATACCGGGCTTGGTATTTAAAAAAAAAACTAGTTATTTTAAATTTTAATCAAATACTGGAGTGGTTAAACACGGATTTTAAAACAAATATATATGGTAGCAGTAATTCCCCTGACAAAACGAATTAAATAACCCAATATCTGATTGGTAATTTAACTATTATTAAAAAATACTGGTCAAGAGCTAGTCGGACTCGTGCACCGAGGGTTCCGTACCATCGTATAAAATTTTCATCGGCGAGGCCTATATTCGTCAGAGAATTTTAACACTGCGGTGTAGAATATTGCAGTTTTAGGTCAGTGCCATCTCTTGATCGATAGTGGAACTAATGTAATTTTTGTTGATTATTCCTGAAAGTGTGTTATTTAGAGACATCGTTTTATTTTTCCTGTAATCTTTACATAAGCTTCTATCACGTAGAATAATTTCAGATTTTTCTCTATGCAAACTTCGGAGATAAGGGGGAACGGTTTTTTTTTACGTTTTTCGTCAAAAGTCGAAAACAACGCGGCCTAAAAAAAAAGTTTGAGAATGTGCTAATAGCGCTCTTTTCATTACCCACATGCCCTAGTAGCCCTACTTTGATTTTTTTAAAATCCCGTTCAGTCCCTGTTGCAAAAAAAAAAATCTTTCTTATTTGCAAAATAATTGGACAAACGTCATCTAAAACTATTCCAAATTTCAAGTTTATAGCATTAGTAGTTCTTGAGATATCCAGCTGTGACAGACAGACTGAGTCGCACCATAAGGGTTCCTTTTTACCATTTTGGTACGGAACCCTAAAAAGCCATAATGGGATGCACATTAACAGTGTTTTTACTCACCTACCTCTTTTAATTTAAGCTTAATCTTTTTTTGTTAGACATGGATTTGCGTGAACTGTGCAATAATATATGAGGCTAAGTTAAGCTACGCTTGCCGGGGTTGTTCTGTGGGTGGGTGACCATCTTAACTTACCGAGACTCCTCTGTGCCTCGGAAAGCACGTTAAGCCGTTGGTCCCGGCTGTCATTCGTGGATTTTTGACAGTCGTTACGGGTCGTCAGAAGCTCGAAAGTCTGACAGCCAATTTTACCAAGGGTTATCGTATAACCCAGTTACTAGGTTGTGGAGGTCAGATAGGCAGTCGCTCCATGTAAAATACATTATTCAGCTGCATCCTGGTAGACTGGAAGTCGACCCCAACATAGTTGGGAAAAGGCTAGGTAGGTTTCGCCCGATCCGAATCAGTTTAGACGTTTTTGCGCCATTCCGGAACATACATCCAGACAAATTCTTCGTTACTATTTTATTAAATGTATAGCTAATAGCCGATTTGGAACACCTGAATCGTATCCTGCGTGCCCACAACCTGCACGTTACAGGAATTGATGGACTCGTAGCGTTCTGGACTGAGTCAATTTAGATTAGGTCGCAACCATAGATATATTTTTTACATTTCTATGGTCGAATCGCTAGGAAAAAGAGGATACACAATCACATAATGCTAAGGAGAAACTTTTACCTATCCATTCAAGTCCACTAAAAGAACATTAATTTTGCTTTCTACATAAAAATATATTCGTAATCAAAAACCGGTTTAATAGTATACTTCCGTATAAATTAATCACGCCACGCACAAAATTCGTACTATACGTCATAGTTTGAATTGTAGGAATTATACTGCCATGTTTAAATTAGAAGTAGCAAAATACCTGCAGATTATTTGAATACAATAACAACGTGACTAGAACAATAGTTTTATTTGAGTAGGTAAATTATAATAAATGTCACTATGTCTTTGTGAAATGTTAAAGTTTTCGTGAAAGAGAATACAAGGTGTTAGTGTCAATACCCCTGCGTTGAAATTTTTCGTCGCTTATTTAAAAAAAAATCAGCTGTTCCATACATTTTGACCGCGTAGGTATTGCAATTTTCTATGAAACAGTAGATTTTTTTGCTTAGGATTTTTTTTTTATTTTTTAGGGGCTTGTGGCTAAGTAATAACAGCTGCACGGGTCGATCGATCAGGTTAAGCTACGCTTGCCGCGGTTGGTCCGTGGATGGGTGACCATCTTTACATACCAAGTCCCCTCCGTGCCTCGGAAAGCACGTTAAGCCGTTGGTCCCGGCTGTCATTTGTAGATCTTTGACAGTCGTTACGGGTAGTTAGAAGCCCAAAGTCTGACAACCAGTCTTACCAAGGGGTATCGTGTTACCTAGTCACTAGGTTGTGGAGGTCAGATAGGCAGTCGCTCCATGTAAAATACTGTTATTCAGCTGCATCCGGTTAGACTGGAAGCCGACCCCAACATAGTTGGGAAAAGGCTAGGCAGATGATGAGTAGATTTTTTTTTAATAACCGACGAAAAATTTCAACGCAGGGGGTTCAGAATCATGTACTGAATCCATGGTTTCAGTTTTCGCGTCGATGTCCCTGTCACCCTGTATATTGCGATAATCATGATATTACATACTCACATACATACACTCATACCTTCCTCCCATCTGGGTAGGCAGAAACCAGAAACTACAGAATGCCACCTGCTACGCTACTTATACAATACATACTCTTTTTTAACCGACTTCCAAAAAGGAGGAGGCTACACAATGTTGCCCGTCGGCGTGTGCCCGCCTGCATTTTTCTGAATGTTCATGAAATTTTTTCGAAAAATAACTTTAAAAGGATTTTAAAGGGTCTATCTTGAATTTTTTTTATGTTTTCTATTTTTTTTTTCTTCAAATTCCCCTATGATTTTATGAACTTATACTTGTGTTTTTTTTTTCGGAGATATGGTTACTTTTCGATAATTTTTCATGAATATTCAGAAAAATTCGGGCGGGCCCATGCCGATGGGCGACATTGTATGTTCGTAGCGAATGTATGTTTTTTTTTTTTTTTTTTTAATATGTATGTCCACCGATTTCTTCGCCAATTGTGGACCGATTTTGAAAATTCTTTTTTTGTTTGAAAGGGTATGCTCTCGAGGTGATCCCCATATAAATTTTATTAACTTTGCTTGGATAGTTTTTAGCTAGCTTCAATAATACATATTTTTTCCCACTTAGTATATAGATGATATTTATGTTAAGTTCCTGTCACTGTTATTGACATAACAGGTAGTGGTATTCGAATTTGTTTGGGGTAGGTACCAAATTAACCGACTTCCAAAAAATACACTACAAAGTGAAAAATAACTTTCATTTCGGAAGTCGGTGGCGAAAAACGAAAATTCAAAACTAAAGACACTGACTTCCGAAATTAAAGTTATTTTTCACTTTGTAGTGTTTTTTTTCTTCGTTAACGTTCATACATCTGGTCATATACGCACGCCGCGCCGGTGGCGAGTACTACGCACATGACCTTTCTGAAGAACATCACCAATAAGGTCACTATTATGTACTTCTCGGTTCCTTCCGATGTGTCCACTCACATCTGCCTTGATAAATACCTTTTATTAGTCGCCTTTCATTCATGTTATTAGAGACCATAAATTAGCTCTCTCATAGACTGTTCACGATTGATCGCGAAAGATTTTCCTTGAATTTCCATGAAATACGATCATCTCTGGAGTTGTAGAAACAACCGCGAGATCAAACAACTGTGTTTTTATTCAATGACAGCAAACGTTAATGAGGAAGGGCAGCCAAGAGTTACAAAAGTCAAGAAATACGTTATAACTACTTATATTCATTAAGCTTAAACAAAAACTTAGCATGCAAATTCTTAATTTGAAGGGTACAGGGGCAAAACAAGAAAAAGAAAAGAAAATATAAGTTAAGTGTGTGTAATATAAGTTAAAAGCGTAAAAAAAAACTTTTTTTACAAAAAACACAACCGACTTCCAAACTACAAAGTGAAAAATAACTTTAATTTCGGAAGTCGGTGTCTTGGGTTTTGTATTTTCGTTTTTTGCCACCGACTTCCGAAATTAAAGTTATTTTTCACTTTGTAGTTTGGAAGTCGGTTGTGTTTTTTGTAAAAAAGTTTTTTTTTTTCACTTTTTAGTGGGTTGGTTTGTAATTTATCTAAGTTATGTCAACTGCTCATCAAAAATACCCAAATCGCTATAGATGTGCCTTTAATATTTGAAGAGTTCCCTCGATTTCTCCAAGATCCCATCATCAGATCGTGACCAAATGACAATGGGACCAACTTGAAAGTATACCCTTTCAAACAAAAAAAGAATTTTTCAAATTGGTCCAGCCGTCTTCGAGTAATCGGGGAATATACATAAAAAAAAACCGACGAATTGAGAACCTCCTCCTTTTTTTTGATTCGGTTAAAAACAATTATAGTCCCTCATATCTTCAATATTTTAAAACCCTGTACAGGCGCAAAACTGGGAATGTCCCTAGTGGAACAGAATGTAAACAAGGAATGTCCAACTGTCAATGTTGGTTTTAGAGAGGATACGTTTTGTTGTTGTAATTGCTTTGGAGCCGGTGTAGTTTAAATACATTTTTCAATCGATTTGTGAAAAAAGCTCAAGCTTATTTTGAAGGCATTACCCATACATAGTACTAGATTTGGACATTCCCTGTATGGGTTATGACTTAATGTGGCATTCCATGTATGGGTTAGATGAGACATTCCATGTTTTCCACCTTTAAAATTTAATTAAGTACTTTCTTTTTTCAAATTTTATTTATTTGTAAATATTATCAAAAAGTTTCTTTGTACATATTGCTGATCTCTGTAAGGTAAACTTAAGTTCCATAAGTAATTTAAAAAAAGGTATAAAAAGAAGTTATTAACTTTAAAACATTAAAATGTGAATTACACAAAATCTTGTTTTAGTGACATTCTTTGTTTTGCCTCTGTACCCTTCATTTAAATTCCGCTTTTTATGGATCTACTAGCTGCGCCCCGCGGTTTCACCCGCATAAATCTCGATCCCGTGAGAATATCGGGATAAAAAAGAGTAACAAACATCCATCCATCCATCCTCACAAACTTTCGCATTTATAATACATATTATAAAGTAGGATAGCTGCCTTTTTTTTTCGAATTCGAGTTAATGGGTGAGGACGACGATAATAAATTAAGCATTTACATGCTTGAATGTAAATTCTTGAATTAAAGTGTCTGATCTTTAAACTAATAAGAATAGGTAGTCTACAGTCGTTATTATTCTGCTTTTTTTATTGACCTTATAATTCTCTTTTTTTTGCGATTTCCAGTTAATGGATGAGGAAGATGGTGAAAAAGAGCTGACCGATCTACAAAAAGAGATAGAGCATCAGTTAGAAAAAGACGGCAATAAAAGAAGAAAGGTTGCTGCTGTCATTGGGACATCCACCGCTGTACTGGGAATTGGTAAGATATTGGTTTGTATAAATAATTAAATAATAACCATTATAACTGCGCTTGACAAGATTCTTTTAAAATGGAGTTTATATTAAACATCTTCTTCTTAATATATATAAATTACGTGTCACGTTGTTTGTTCGCGATGGACTCCTAAACTACTCAACCGATTTTAATCAAATTTGCACACCGTATGCAGTTTGATCCAACTTGAAAGATAGGATAGGTAGGGTAGGTAGGTAGGGTAGGTAGGGTAGTCAGTGATAAAGATGGTCCACCCCAAACATTTATATGGCAAAACAACGTTTGCAGGGTCAGCTAGTATTATTATATTAAATAAATAAATTATTTATATAATTTCTCTAATATTGAATTGAGAAATTGAATTGAAATAATAAATTCTATTATTTCGATTCAATTCTGAATATGATGGGAGAAAGCACACGGGTGCTAAAAACACAGTTCCTAAAGCCTTGTTCACATTGACGTTTGTTGAGCTGGTTTTGCGAGCGTTTGGTCAGCGTGGTTGTACCACAGACACTAATCTGAACAGGCATTATACTATACTACCCACGCCCCGCGGTTTTACCCGCATAAGTCTCGATCCCGTAGGAATATCGGGATAAAAAGTATCTTATGTCCCAACCTTGGTCGTAGTCTACCTGTGTGCCAAATTTCATCCAAATCTGTTCAGCAATTTTAGCGTAAACAAACAAACAAACTCACTTTCGCATTTATAATATTAGTTAGGACTATTACTGCCTCGTTGGTCTAGTGGTCGCAAGCGCTACTGCTGAGCATGAGGTCCTGGGTTCGATTCCCTGATCGGGCAAAGTGTTATTGAGTTTTTCTATCTGAAATTTCTCAGTAGCAGCTCGGAGCCTGGATTTGTGCCCGGTTGACGGCAATAGGCTCGCCCCCTATTACAAGGGACTTAAACATAACTGGTGAAATGTGGGTGTACCTGCTACAGCGACACCTCTGCCCAAACCTTCGGGGAAACAAGGCGTGATGTTATGTTATGTTATATTAGTTAGGATTAGGATCCATAACGTCAATAGCAGAAACAAATCACCCTAACTAATATTAGAAATGCGAAAGTGAGTTTGTTTGTTACGCTTTCACGCTAAAACGGCTGAACGGATTTATATGAAATTTGGCACAAGGGTAGACTATGACCTGGGTTAGGACATTGGATACTTTTTATCCCGATAGTACGTTCCACTGTCACTATGACCTCCAAGCGGGCGAAGCCGCGGGCAAAAGCTAGAAAACTTATAATTTTAATTAAATATTCATCTCTAATTAATTACTAAATTATATAAATATATATATTGGACAGCTTATAAAAGACCGGTACTGATCAGGAAGTTGAAACGTCAATAATGTTGATCTACAAAGTTATTTTGCATAAAATATACATGCTCTAATCTTTATAGATAAAAACCGGCCAAGTGCGTGACCATAATACAGGGTTCCGTAGTAGGGATGACTTTATCCAAAGAACAAATTTAATATTGTAGTTCAAAAACATGTCTTTGCAACTGCAAATTTTGTTGGTCGAATAATACTCGTTAACTTGTAGAGCCTACTTAACTGTGATAGTTTTCCTTTTAATTTCGTTATATGTACTACTGCTGTGAATTTTTTCACATATTCAAAACCAACCATTTGGCTGGCTGGACATTTGACTCTTACAAAAATTTTCACTTTAAAGCTTAATATTTCGCAAACAGATCCCTGAATCCAAAAATGGTTTTGTTTGACACACTCATTTTTGAACGAACTTTCCAACGACACTTCACACCATAGGATCGAAAGAAGAAAAAAAAACCTCCCCACTTTCCGTAGTGGGGAAGAACCATAAAACCCTCACGATATTATTTTACCATTTTGTCTGCGTGATTAATATGTATATGTATACCCATGCCAAATTACAGTTTTCTAGCACTCGGAGTCTCGGAGCTAAGCCGCGGACAGACAGACAGACGAACATGGCGACGAAACTATAAGGGTTCCTTGTTGACTACGGAACTCTAAAAATTATAAAGATATAAATTTAATTACATACATAAACTCACTCCTTCTTCCCATGGGGGTAAGCAGAAACTATATTTGACACATGAATATTAATAATTTAGTTTATTTACACTTCAAAGTCACAAACATCTGTGTAACCCTGGCTCTTTTACTAGGAGTTCCTGTATCACAAGAGCCAAAAATAAAAACTACAGAACGCCACCTGCTACGCTCCTTAAATACTCCTTCTGCCTCGTTTACGTTCATACATCTGGCCGTCAAAGTCAAAGATTTATTTGCAGATAAATATGATCACAAAAGTTCTTACAATGGTAGTATGATAGTAGCTTAACATAATTAATCATAACATAATCTGCTTAGCCTTTTCCCAACTATATTGGGGGAAAATGTAACAAAACGGTGCAACTTTTAAACTAAATCATCTATCGCGATGAAACAAACTCCATAATGATTGGAAGTAATTAGAGAAAAAAAAAACTACCCTCAATTGAAAATAAACATGTTTTTTTAGCAAAAATCTGTATTTTTTTCATCAATTTTTACAATAATTGTAAAATTTATCAATAAGATATCAAAGAGAATTTTTTATTTATAATAAAAAAAAAGAAAACCGCCGATAAAATTAAGCATAGATCCTCATTTCGATATGTACACATTTTATAGAATCACACTGTATAAATACCAGTTAATGTAAGTATTCTTAGTTTATTAAACAGTGGTTTACAGGATGATTTAAGTGGGTCTACATTACAAATAGCACGTATACACCTCTTTTGTGCGATGAAAGCTCTTCCGAGATGCACCGAGTTTCCCCATACCAGTATACCATAACGTAATATTGAACCAACATATGTATGATAAGCCTGTAATGTGGCTTGTCTACTTGTTAGGTTAGATAAACGCCATAGAACATAAGAAAACTTACTGAGTTTTCCACATATCTTATCAATATGATTAATCCAGGAACACCTCTCATCTAGATCATACACGCGCGCCGGTAGCGATTACTACGCACCAGCCTGACCTTTCTGAAGAACGTCTCCAATTAGGTCACTGTGTCCTTCTAGTGCATCCTTCCCGGCATTTCCACTCACATCTGCCTTGTAAATACATTTTGTTAGTCGCCTTTCAATCATCCTGTCAACATGACCAAACCATCTAAGCATAATCTTTAAAAAAACCTTGGCACTCCAGGACTGACGACAGAAGTGAAAACTTGAAAAAAATCGGCACCTTGGTAATCAACGCGTTGATGTCTTTTTAATGGTCAAAAGCTGGTGTCGTCACAGTGTCGCAAAATCAATGGTTTAGTCCCATCTCAAAAATGCCCAACGCGCCTAAAGAATTGTCTCTACATATTTTAAACCGCACCGTTGAAATTTAACTGTCTTCTGCATTTGGGGGTCAACGGAACTTGTCTTTGCAATCTGCAGCTGCACTGGCCCCATACTGTCTTGATCATCTGCCTAGCCTTTTACCATGTTGAGGTCAGCTTCCAGTCTAACCGGTTGCGGTTGAATACCAGTATTTTACAAGGAGCGACTGCCATCTCCACAACTCAGTTACCGGGTAATACGATACCCCTTGATAAGACTGGTTGTGAGAATTTCGAGCTTCTAACCACCGCAAAGACTGTCAAAGATCTACCTACTACAGAAAATAATAAGGAAGATGATAAATAGCCTATTATTATCCCGCCGAAGGACAAAGACCTCATCTTCACCTCTGTTAAATGGGAATTTAGTTTAAACGTTTTTTATGTTGTCCTGGTTTGACATTGAAATCTCAGGTTAACAGCCTACCTTTAAAACTACTGATAATAAACATATATTTGATAACTGCGAAACTGTTTATGTTAATTTTTAGAATTAATAAGTAGTTATATAAATATTCCACGCTGCTGATACATAATATATTTATTATATAATGATTCATGCACTGAACTGATGAGTCCTAACTCCGATATTTTTTTTTTTGTATGAAAATCTTTTCGAATCATATCCGCATACTGGGGGACCAGATGATGAACTCACGTATGTGTGCCTCGGCTTCGCATCGGCCCACATTTTCACGATCGTCCATCAATGCCCCAGTAGCAGGCCGCGACAGTAATGTACTAATAAATTCCAAAATCAATGACGAACAACGACGATTTTTCACGTGCCAGTATGTTCATCCTTGGTTGCCATGTGTTGAAATAAAAAGTTCTTTCCATTTTTATTAAATAACACGACAGATATGAGTTTTCATAGTAATTTATTTAGCCACTAAATACGACAAATATGGATTTTCATACAAACATTGCCGGCCGGGCGCTCGCATGTATTCGACCAGCTATATAATTACGTAACACAATTTCGTAAACGATTAAGTCTAATATATGTTTCATTTTGACTCATGAACTCAACAACATTCATTGCGTTATTTACGTTGTTGAGCGGTTTTTTTCCAACTTATGAAGCAATGGATTAGCAATCTGTTTCAAAACGATTCAGATTGTGATTGATCGTGTATTACGCAGTTAGGGTACATTACAGAATTTTCGATTTATCTCGAAGAAGGTTGCCAAAATAATGCTTGAATTTGTTTGAAAAAAATGTTTATAACTCCATTTGGTATCCACTTTTGAGGAAAACTCGTTCAAATCTACCGGTTTTATGATATCATTTGACCCTTAAAATAAAAGAATGAAACATTCATTGTTGTTTTTGCTTTGCCAAAATTCCTTAATACAAAGGAGACGTTTCATTTTTGTATGGGACTCCGGCCATAACATGTACACTTCTGAAAACCTGGGAAACGAACCCCTAAATACAATAAAGACTGTTTTTTTCCATAGTATCTAATACTTTTTGGGCACAAAATAAAAACCGAAAATGTTTGACGTTTGTCAGGAGAAATACGACCATCGACAGCTAGCCATTTTCGTCCAGAAGTACCTACAAATCTGCAATCCACAAAAGCAGTTTTTTATTTTTATGATGAATCACACTTTCTAATTTATCAAAAAAGTTGTATAAGATAGCTATCTTAATATAGTACAGAAATACATGCCTTTCATATTTATTTAAATGACGTCTACGTGATATTATTATGTTAAAATGTAACATGATTTCTAGACGAAAGCAGTATGCAAGTAAAACGACGCCATGATGAATAGAATATGGCAATAATTTGTTAAACTATTATTTTTTGTGCCGAAGTAATCAGGGGAATAAACAGGAAAGAATATTTTTCCTCAATTCGTGGATTTTTTTCCTTTTTTTACATTAACGTACACTTTATGGCCGAAAATGAAACATCTCCTTTGACTTGCCTCTTAAAGTTTCGTCATGCTGGCTTTTTTGGAAAATTTAACCTTATCTGCAAATGTGTCTTTAGAATACATACATAGATGATATATTTTTCAGTATTGTATGGATATTTTTCTATTGAATGCGTGATTAATGACCGTACCGTAGACGTAGGTTATGCACTTAACATAATTGCATCTTATGGGTAAAAGTATTTCAGAAATAAAAAAACTAAGCTATTTTCTGACTCCAATCAGAAAATGATAGATTAATATACATTTATATTTTTAGGGTTCCGTATGTCCGAATGAAAAAACAGAACCCTTATAGGATTATTCATGTGTCTGTCTGTCTCCCACAACCAATTTGCTCCGAATCTAATTTTGGTACACATATCTATTTTTGTGACCCAAACACGGACGTGTTACGTAAGTAAATGAATTTTGAATATGGGGGTCACTTTTGGAAGAAAAAAGTAAATTTAAAAAAAGTTTAGTGCTCTGTACCGTGTGACTATCAAATCAAAGAGCTTACTATATTATGAGGGTCTATAGGTCTATACTGTGAGGGTTTCAAAATTTTAAAATAAATAGTTTTTAAGTTACTTAAGAAAATTAACTCCGAAACTACTGAGCCTAAAATTTTAAATAAAATACAGAAAATAGTAATATACTTATAGATAGTAGGAAAACCTATAAGAAGTCTGTGGTCTTAAAATAACATGGGATATCTCCCAATATTGTGCGAAAAAACTTACATTAGCAGTTGGAATGTATGGGAGAACATGTTTTTCAACTACAATGTTAAGTTTGTTCTTGGGATAAATTCATACTAACTACGGAACCTTTCATTGTGCGTAGTCCAACACGCATTTGACCTGTTTTCTTATAGAAGACAATGTTTCCCGAAATTGCAGTGACATACATACAACTACATAACAATCGTGCAAGTACTTTTAATTTTCCTAATTTAAATCTAAATAGCGATGGTAATCGAAGAAGCGGTGCTTAGAGGAGGCCTATGTCCAGCAGTGGACGTCTTTCGGCTGTAATGTAATGTAATACAAATTCGAATACCACTACCTGTTATATAATAACAGTGACAGGAACTTATCATATCATCCACATACTAAGTGAGAAAAAAATTTAAGCTAACTCAAAAATTATCCAACCTAATAAAATTTATATGGGACCACCTCGAGAGCACACCCTTTAAAACAAAAACAAGAATATTTAAAATCGGTCCACAATTGACGGAGAAATCGGTGGACATACATAAAAAATAAACAAACATACGCTATGAACATAGAACTTCCTCCTTTTTGGAATTCGGTTAATAAGCCAAGAATACTATGTGCATAGTATATTATTATCTAATTTAGGAATTTATTTTTAAAAGAGAAAGTTGGAGGGTGTTACTCGTATATCGTTGGCGTAGGTGGAGAACTAAATAACAAAAAAAATCTTGTTTGGAAAAAAATTGCGATTTATTTATGCGGCATGATTTGGGTGTTACGAAAATGATGAAAAGTCAATTTGACCAAAATCGCAGTTATTTAGTTCTCCACTTACGCCGACGATATTTGAATATGTGAACAACACAATTAACTAAGACACTGTCAAATCTCATGACAACTGCTAAAATTATTGCAAAGACAAAGCAAACAAAGTAGTAGTGCTTCTATAGGTACCAATAAAAAATATTTTATAATTTTAGACGAAACCACTTCTGAAGACGCAGAGGCGTCAAGATTTGCAGCAGAAGACGCATTAGACCTCATTGGAGAAATAGCCAAAAAGGTGCAAGATAAAGAAGATGGCAAGAGTGAAAAGCTGAAGCTTGAAAAAGGACTTGGTATGTAAAGTCACGAAAATTATACTCCATTTGAAATAAGATTAGATATTTAACTAAACTTTTTTTACAGTCCATTTAACCGATTTTGACTTCTATTGCGTTGGTGGCATGACAAATGGCAGCTGCAGTAAACGGTTGGTATTGTAAACACTTTTTTGCATTTAATGCCATCCTTATGCCTACAGTATATAAGTCAAAATCGGTTGAACGGACTGTAAAAAAGGTTTATATAAATGTCGAATCTTATTTCAAATGGAGTATAATTGTTTATCACAGTGTTACTCAAAGTGTGCTCCGCGGAGCCCCTGGGCTATGCAAAGCCTCTGTGGGGGTCCGCGAAAATACACAGGGGCTTTGCGGAACCCAGCTTCCTGAAGAACTGATTTTATATTTGTCCAGCATTTGCTTAATCACGTGTCTATGCAGGATAAAGTGGAACTATAACTAAGCGCTTTACAGTTTATTCGTGACTAGCTGCTGCCCGCGGCTTTGCCCGAGTGGACCGTAATTATTTTTCTAAAATAAAAGTATCCTAAATTACTCCTTATAACATCAGCTATCTTCTAGTGAAAGCCCCGTTAAAATCGGTCCAGTCGTTTTGGAGATTAGTCGGAACAAAGAGACAGACAGACAAAAAAAAAATGTGTTTCTGTACCGTATGTACCGTATATACTTTCATATGCATTTAGTAAAAAACTGTTATTTTGACATTACAAACAGACACTTCAATTTTATTTATTTGTATGTTAAAAATGAAATTTGGACCCAGTGGAACAAGTTATACAACATCTGCAAAAACAGCGATTAAGAAAATGCCACCTAAAATTAGTTCTTGAGGAAAAATTTCATTTCGTCAAAACTTGTCCACTGCAATCCTGATTGTTTTCAATATTATGTGAAGATTATAGCAAACAAAATACTACTCCTCCATACAGAAGTAAGATGGTTATCTCGGCGTAAATCTTTAAAAAAGGTATTTGAAATTAAACCAGAGAACTGCGCGAACAAAATTCCAACTCAACCTATGCAGCTATAAAAACAAAATACCGCAATAGAGTGTATGCCGTTCAATCAAGCCTGATAAACCACTAACAATTGATGAAAAGTAAAAATCTATTTCATACCCACATTAGATGCAAATGTTAATGTCAAGTATTATGATTATTAATGAAGAATACAGATTAAACCAGGTTTAAAGTTATATGGACATTGTATAATTTTGAGTTATCTTTTGATCTTGAAATATGATTGCAGTTTAGCAACTCCTGAACAAAAAAGGAGTCATAAATATTTTTAGTATCACGTAGATGCATATATTTATTTTAAAAAGACATTTTAATCAAGGAAGTATCCATCTACGACACATCATTAGCTATTCACAGATTTTTTTTTGCACCTATTTTTTAATGAGAAATAATTTAAATTTAATTTATTTATTTTTATATTTCCTTAATTATTGTCTTCAGGTCCAGATCTAGCCGTTATAGGCCTCGCAGGTTCCAGTCAAGAGGACAAATCTGACAAGTTCTTAAGACCAGAACCAAAGCAGGTAGCCAAAGACCTCCACAATGCTGATGAACTGGTCCTGGATCAAAAGAATGAGGAGTACATCAACTCTCTCATCATGTCTGAAGAGGAAGTTAAGCATAAGGCGCTGCTGTGGAATAAAGTCAATGCTGGATACCTGAGGGAGCAGAAAAGTACGTAATTTTTGTTTGGAAAGTTGGACCTGGTTATGCTAAAATGTACCAACCCACAATTTTTAAGCTATTGTATAGCTTTTATCGCGGGCTTTGAGCGCGGCGACCGAATCAAGAAATTCCGTAACATAACGAAAATAAAACCTAACACCCCCCACTCCGCCTACCATGTAATGACGGTTTCCATGACAACGTGATGTTGTCAATTTCTGTTTTATGTCATCACGTTATCATTCCAAGTGTAGCGTTGACAAATAGGAAGTATGGAGGTTACAAATGCTATGCAATAGCTTTACCGCGGCAGTCCCCGAGTGCTACACGTTTTTTTTATAATTCTGTTTGGACACCTTAATCGCGCCTAAGTTGTCCAAATATCATCATATTTTTTCTGCCCTTATCATTAGTGATAGGCCGACTAACTGACTAGTAGATCTAGGCGATCATTGCTTTCGGTTGAGTTCGGATGACATCGGCAATGTTCGTGACTACGCTTTTGGCTCGTAGCCCGACGACCAGACGGACTTGTCGGGACATGTTTTTGTTTATATTGCATTTTTCTATCATTGCTAACGTTCGATCCGGGGGTTCCTATTCCTTCCTATCGTAATTTCCTATCCTATTCTAGATTGCACTGAAAGTAAACTGTAAAACTTATTCTATAATAAAAAAATACAACAGTAAAGATTTCAATTTCATTTCAATCACTGTCTTTAAAAAATTTAAGCATATTAATATGAGTAAAAACTTTCTAAAAACAAGTTCTTATTTTTTACTTTTTAGTTGTGGTACCTACCCCACACAAATTCGAAAATCACTACCTGCTATATAAATATCAGTGACAGGAACTTATCATATCATCCACATACTAAGTGGGAATAAGTACGTATTATTGAAGCTAACTCAAAAACTATCAAAGCAAAGTTAATAAAATTTATATGGGACTATCTCGAGGGCATACCCTTTCAAACAAAAAAATAATTTTCAAAATCAGTCCACAATTGACGGAGAAATCGATGGACATACATAAAAAAAAAAACAAACATACGCGACGAACATACAACCTCCTCCTTTTTGGAAGTCGGTTAAAAAAATGGGCTGATTGTCGGTTTTCCCAACTAGTCGATACATCACTACTTATCATTCCTCACACAATCCATTCGAATTTTCTTTGGTCTTTGTCTCTCATTGCTTCATATGTTCAAAAGATTTGTCTGTGGGACAACGTCAATAACGCAATGAATGTTGTTTAACTGTCAAAATGAATGCCATTGCTTTACTGCGCTGATTTAATTATTCAAAATCAGTTGACATCTTCAGCATCGTCATCACTGGATAGCAAAGTTTGGGCAAGGGTACATTTTAGCATAACAGGGTACAATTTACTTTCGATGCCTATGCGCACTAGCGAAATATTATGCGCATCAAACGCTAGAGGTATGTAGGGTTAATCCAACTATGTAAGTGTGCGTGTGTATGTATGTTTGTGTTGGCAGTAATTAGTATTAGTGAATATAGTTGGACTAACCCGGTGGTGTATGGAAGGAAGGTAACGGGACAGTCCACGGAGTTCTTCGAACTATGGAATTTGATCCCGCATTTCTTGCCCTGCCCCTGTCTGGTGAGTTCAACATAATTCTCTAGTCGTGGCTTGCGCTTTTAATGTTGTTGTTATAAGTTGTAATTGCTCGGTACTGGCTTCTCTGGAATATTATAACCAAGGGCGTTAGCTAGGATTTTGTTAAGGGCGGGGGGGGGGGGGGCAGGCATAGACAAACCAAGAATATATCGCGGCGCGGTGTCGAGAAAACAGTTTCGCGCGTAAATAAGCGAATCTAGATTCAACCATTCATAGTACAATCTTATAAAATTCGCCTGTCAATAGAATCAACTTTGTTTTTGTTTATTAATATTCTACCTACGTAATATTACTTTACGGTTTGTGTATCTTCAGCATTTCTGTGTCTTCTGGGGGGGGGGCAGGTGCCCCCCCTGCCCGTACCTCGCTACGCCCTTGATTATAACTGTCCAGATTTACCAAGGGGAGTGGTACTCAGTAACTGGGTTGTGGAGGTCAGATAGGCAGTCGCTCCATGTAAAATACTGGCATATATGCATCTGCACTGGCATGCTGCATTCGGTTAGACTGAAAGCCGACCCAAACATACCTCTTGGAAAAGGACCGCCTCGACCCTTGCTCGAGCCAGCCCACGCCGCTGAGCCTGTAGCTTGTAAATTCCCCTAATAATATTAATCCGATCCAGCCTGTCCCTTGCTGTCCTCCTCCAGCTGAGGTCCGTACCCCACAGGGGTACCCTTAGCGTGTAGTCGCTTAGTTTCTAAGTTTTATGCCCTGGCTGGAGGCCTTAATTTATTGCGGCAGCCACAGGAAAGTCTGGTTAAGCAGCCGACAACCTCCTAGATTGACTTGCGAGAAGTCATTCGAAAAAAAAAAAAAACAAGAAAAGGAGCGATAGATACATCGAATATATTTTATTTTACAATACAATCTTTGACAGCGCAATAACGAGTTCGATTCCTGCACAGACCAAATATTTGTATAGTCGAGTGTTTATGTACACAAGATTTTTGCATGTAATATTTAACATAAACATCCAGGAGAAAAAAAAACTGCCGACAGAAGTGGAAACAAAAAAAAAATCGGCACCGCGATAATTAACGCGTTGATGTCTTTACTCCACGGACCGCGGTAATCAACGCGTTGATGTCTTTAACTCCACGGTGTCGGTGAACTCGGTAACAGTGTTGCAAAATAACGCTTTAGTCCCATCTCAAAAATGCCCAACGCGCCTAAAGAAGTTTTCACTTCAAAAATGCTTCGTCGAACCAACGGCTAGCGTCTACCATAAAATCTTAATTTGTAGTCATACATGTTTAAGTAAAAGAAGAGCTTCGCGCGAAGGAAAGAGAAGAAAATAAGGATAAAAAGAAGAAGCTTCGAGGTTCCTACAAGAAGAGGACTCCTTGTAACGCTGCGACTGCTGGGGAGGCTATTGAGAAGATGATTGCCGAAAAGAAGATCAGCTCTAAGATTAATTATGATATTCTTAAGAGTTTGGACCATCCTGGCACTCCGTTGCCGCCAGCGACGCCGAAGGAGACTGTTGTTGTTGAGTAAGTGATTAAATAAATAATAAAAAATAAACTTTATTGCCAAATAGATTACAGGTGGTTTTACATTAGCTCCAAACTAGGGAAGCCTGTATCTTGAGCTGTGTCCAGACGTGTTTAATATCGTAAAATACAATAGACGTGGATATATTTAGGAACCTGTTCCGCTAAGCTATTTCTAAAGAGCCATAAAAACCCTGAAAGAAATCAACACGTGTTTCACCTCTCAATGAGGAATCCTCAGGATGACGATTGACTTGTCACGAACCCGAACACGGCGTGTTGCCACACCGAGCGCTGAACGCAGAGTGAAATATCAATCTTATAATGGATTTCCGCAAGGTCACGCCTGAATCAATTAACTATCTGTAATGTATCGTGTAATGGTAGTAATGTAGGTAAGTGTTAGCGAATGGTGTGGTAGTTCGACTGCGAGGGCCTTTTTTGTCTCTAAAAACCGATAACCAATGGATCAGCGCGAGCGTTACATGTAATGCTCGTAGTCCCGTCCACATGCAGAATTCGCGTTACACGATACATTACATTACACGCATCTGTACACGGCTTTAGATACCAAAGATTTATCTTGTAGTTCCTCTCTTGCACTTATTTTTACTTGTGCACGAAGGCCTTAGGTACTATTGGATTGAATAAGGCTGTTCTACTGCTTCCAGCAATGTTTTGTAGACTAAAATCGAGAGTGTATTATTGACATTACTCGAGATCTGATATCTTCGCATGCGACCACTTCTCGGCCAAAAGTAGTCGAAAATAGATTATTGTTTATTTTCGACTAGTTTTACCTTAGCTATTTTATATTTTAGCCCATAAAAATTGTGCTAAAAAATCGGGGCAAGAATGACCGATTTTCGCCGAACCGGTCCGATTTTCAAGGCTGCTTTGATTCTCATTGCATTTCTTGGACAGCTTTATCTCATTATTAATCTTATCTGTTCTAGAAACAAACCTCCAACACCAACAGTAGCGGTGCCAGCATCACCCGTACCGCGCAAACGCAAGAAGAAGAACCCCTTGCCCCCCGCCTCGCCCGCGCCCGGCCCGCGCACGCCCGGCCCGCCCGCGCCGCCCACACCGCAGCCTGTTACTGGTAAGTACTGCAACTAAGTAGCAGCATTATCTAATTTATCCCCGATCTCGATTTATTTTTAAAGAAATCGCGATATTGGACTTTCAACCTTCAGGTCAGAGCCGTAAGTTGAAAATCCAAGAAACAGTATAATATGTAAGCCTCAACGTTGACTTCAGTTCTAGACTAGACCAAAGGAAAAACCAAATTAGGCAGCAAATAGAAATTTAACTTCAGAGTACATTTCATAAGGCTGAAATTGCTGTAACTAAATGAAACGACATTAAGAGTTTTCATAAATTGTGTATTTGTTTTTATTACCATAATAAGAATTAACAAAGTAACACCATAATAGGACTAATTATTATGCCAAAGGTGGTAATAAAAAAAAAACAGTGGCACACCGGGAGTGCCGACAGAAGTGAAAACTTGAAAAAAAAATCGGCACCGCGGTAATCAACCCGTTGATGTCTTTTACTACACGGTGTCGGTAAATTCCGTCACAGTGTCGCGAAATCAATGGTTTAGTCCCATCTCAAAAATGCCCAACGCGCCTAAAAAAGTTTTCACTTCAAAATATTTTCCGAAAACCAGTTTGCGATTTTAAGACTTTAAAATATATTCTCCTTTTTCTCCAGAAATAGCAGATGACTACGAAGATGAAATAGAACCAGACCCAGTGGACGTCGGCGGCGAGTTATCTCTAGCCGCCATGTTGCAAAACGGACAAGATGACGACTATTATGACTACGAGGAATATTGATATAAACTTAGGAGTATTGGATGCTGACGATAGCTTACTGCTTAGGATTCAATACCAATATCAGGAAAATATAGGGAAGTCACATCCAACAAAATTTTCGTTCTCATAATACGGAACCTTAATTATTAATGAGTCCGAAACACATAGTGGGCTATTCCAAAACACATCGGGATATTCCAAAACACATCGGACTTTTCCGAAACACATCGGACTTTTCCGAAACACATCGGACTATTTCGAAACACATCGGGATATTCTGAAAACACATCGGACTATTTCGAAACACATCGGGCTATCGCGATGCGATTAAAATGCCCTAAAACTAGTCGGGTGATCCCGAAAACAACATTATGGATAGAATGCAAATCGATTTAAAGTTTTGCTTATCAAATGAATCGGGCTTCATGGCTATAATCTATAAACGAAGCTTTGGAACATCTAACGGCACAGTAAAAATGTAATATTGCCAACAAGTACGATAATTTTGTTGGATGTAAGCTGGAGGTTTAAGTTGAGTTAAACTGCCCAAGCTTGAGAATTAGTGTTTGTATTGGACGCTATCTTATAGCTGGGTTTCAGAGTTGCAGCTGGAAAGTATAGCAATTATACTGATAACATATTTAAATATTAGAGAAGGGCCTCAATAAAGAAGGAGAATCTAGACAGACGCGGTAAGATGACCGTCAGGAGACTACAAAATAACCCTTTTTAAACAGGATAAATTTAAATTAGTTGGCAAAATTTCACAGATGAACAAACTAACCCAAGGCACGCACCTCTGACTTTTCGGATTCATGTGCGTATTGCATAATTATAACTTGCTTCAAAAACGGTGAAGGAAAACATCGTAAGGAAACCGGCATGCCTGAGAGATTTCTCGACGGCATATGAAGTCAAGTCAGAGGCCCATGGGCGGCTTTAAAACTCTGACACCAGGTTGGTCACTAACCTCACGAAAAGAAGAGGAAGACTAAATAAACTCATAATTTCAAGTAACTACAGTCAATTATGGGGTCCGCGGCATAGATTTAAATCGTTAGATTTTCCCAAATAATCAACCTATAATGTTTCCATTGCTGGGACACAGCCTCCTCTCTGTAAGAGGGAGTGGGCCATAATCCAACACGCGGGCCCAATACAGGTTGGTGGATGTGACATGTCTTAAATTTTTTTGTTCTAGGACATGCCGGTTTCCTCACGATGTTTTCCTTTACCGTTTTGAGAGCAGTGGTGATGGATTTTCCCTCACATGTAAATTATTTTGACGTTCGTTACGCCATGTTTATTCTCATTTCAAATAATGCTTTTCCATGACAGTGAGGTCACTTGTGTCAAAACGAAATAAAAACTTGACCATCTTTTGATGCGAATCTAACGATTTAAATTTATGGTCCGCGGCCGCTGATAGTGTAATTATTAGATATCGATATGGATACTCAACAAGTCTGTGAATTTTTGCTAGATAATTTTAATTTAATTTCACCTTGTATATCTACTGGATTGCATTTTTGGATACAATCAAATAAAACCCTGTGAGAAAATTAAAAGACTTTTAGCTTACTGAAGCTAAGACCTAACCTCGCAAATCAATATGGGATAAATTAGTTTGCTTTTACAAACTATGAGAAACAATAGTGATTCCTAAATACTATATTATTATAATAAATAGGTACCATAAACTAATTAGTAAGATACCTAGCAAAACTATATTTTAAGAGAGAGGCTAGTGAGCGTTTTGCCACTATTTGGCCGATGTAATACGGTCGATATAACTTGACAGGTCTGAACATAGGCTCTGCGAGCTGTCGCGCATGTTCTCTCACTCACACTCGCCTCGTGTCAACATTTGGTTCCCAAAAAATGTTACTGCGCAGCCTTCTGCGCGATGTTCGGAACTGCCAAGTTATATCGGCCGTATTGTACACATTTTGTGATGAACCCGGTACCAAAATGAAGTAAGTACAGCGGAGTAATTGCGTAACACACATATTACAATGGCAATGCCTTTCATTTTGATAGTTTACGTTACTGAGTAGACGAATTTTTCAAACAGCTATAGGTTAAGGCGTTCGATTGAAAGTGTGTTATACAATCGGGTGCTGTTCTGCCAACACACCACAATGTCAGTAGGTACCAGATCAAGGGGCGTTTTACGCGCGTAATAATACTCGACGCAACCCGATTACGAAGCGAGATTTAACTATAGCCCGAGCCTAAACCTTCGATCTAGTTTTTGTATTTCGTACTTTATTCCGACTAAAGTTGACAACTTAGTACAGTACTGGACTAAATTGACAGTTTTGTATAAAGAACTGTGTTACGATATCAATTAGGTTCTTATTACAGAAACTGTCTCGATGGTTTAAACTAGGAGTCACCAAATGGCGGAGAGCGGTCCGCTTCCGGATCGCCGACCTATTTTGTGCGGACCTTAAGTAAACAGTAATATTATACAGGGTGGCGACGCGAAAACTGTTACCATGAATTCAGTACATGATTCTGAATCCCCTTCGAAATTTTTCGTCGGTTATTAAAAAAAATATTTGCTGTTTCATAGAAAAGTGCAATACCTGAACTTATCAGCATTTTATTCTCAGGGAGTTTCAGAATCATATACTGAAGTCATGGTAACAGTTTTCGAGTCGATGTCCCTGCCATTCTGTATATAAATAAATAAATAAAAAATTGTAATTTAATTTAGCCTACGCTTTGTCTTGTCTGCCATCGACAGGCAAGACTACAGACAAAGTTCAAAGTAAAAAATTTCATTTTTCACATTAATATTAATTACTTAATTTGTAATTATGGTTCATTATTACATAGTATTTGCATATTACAAAAAAAAAAAAAATATAGTTGTCATCTGACAAACGGACCGCGCCAGTCATTTTTTATTTTTTTTAAACGGAACCCCCAATGGAACTAATTGGTGATTCCATGAAAAATGGTTTTTCTTTAGTTATTGTTTTGTAATAAGAACAAACAAGTCGTCCCGTGTCGGTACTACTATCTATCTCGCAAAGTTCGCGCGTAAAGCGCCTTGACTGGAAACCTGGACAGTATTTGCAGAGCGAACAAACGTGTCTTCACCATAAACAAGTCATAACATGAAATACCAATGACGTATCCGTTGTATCCAATCCAATAAAGTGTTGTGACACAGTATTGTGACCTTAATGTATTCTGGGAATTATAAGTTTATATAAAAATAATACTGATAATTTTGTAGTTACCTAAGCTGTCGTCACAATAATGTCTTAACTTTAGTTAGGTTAATGTAGTTACGATTTCATTGTTTTTCCTATCATGAACAAAATTATCTTAAAATGAGAAAACTTTTAAGTAAAAATCGAAACGTGAAATTCAAATTTTAGATCTCACAAAATTATTATTTTTTTACTCATGTTTGAGGTGTTATTTTTTTGTTGTATCATATTGTGTCATGATGTCTTAATGAAGTGGGATTTTTGACTCGGCGAGAAATTGCTTTCGCTGCTTATCCTATCCTATACTATTAAATGAGCAATTTTTGTATATTTATAAATATATTTGTAATCACGTTTTCAATAACGGCTCTAACGATTTCGATGAAAGTTACAATATAGGGCTTTATGAGGGCGAAAAATCGATCTAGCTAGATCTCATATCTGGGAAAATTGTTTTTTTTCAATTTTCACCCGAACAGAGCTCGGTCGACCAGGTACACACGGCTACACATCAAGCTATAACTTTTCCAGTATAAGCTGATCCGTACAATGCGAGGTCAGCTTAAACTGGAAACTTTATAGCTTGATATGTAGCCGTGTGTACTATGTATACCAAGCCAGCATAGGGCGGCGAAAAAAAAACGCGCCGAGCCAAAAAATCCGCGTCGTGTGAACGAGGGTTTACTTTTAGAGTATTTGAACCCATTTTGCCAAAACATACCGAATGTTAGAATAATATTGTGTGGAATGGTTAATGGAACACATGTACGCTTGTTGACTGATTTAATTTATTAAAATTATTATTGATATGTTTAGAGAGCTAGTTTATATTTTCGGTTACAGTAACGATAAATAGTTTTTCTTGTTTCAACTTATTTCTAGATAATAAAGAAATTTATATAATACGCTTTGCATCTTGAAGGAAAACTACGTAGAAATGACAACTAGCATCTTTAGCATAGTTAAGATGTAGTTTAGGTGTTGTGATGTGATGTAGAAAAGTCCTACGATTGTTGTAGTGACATACAGTGGATTAAAAATGGTTTAGACGTACGTACAGTGGATTAAAAATGGTTGACTAAGGTTATGTTCAGATGACAAAAATTTGACCGCGCGTTTCCGTTGCTTTCGAACATAATTTTGTTCAGTTTTCATGCTCCACCAAAGCAAACAGCTACAATGAGCTACTGCATTATTACCGCACGTCATCTGAATGTTCTAACGCGCGTCAATATCGCGACCATCTGAACATAGCCTAAGACCCAGTTTCTATGTCAAAAAATCTGACGCATTCTGAGAACCCACACCTTGAGAACCTTTTATTAGGTATAATCACAACCGATCCCATGAGCGAGCGTTGATGCGCTTTAAGAACTGGTTAAATGAATCATTAAATGTTTCTAATGATTATAATTCTATAAATAAATATTTGCTGCGGTCGTGAATCATATTTCGATCAATATACAACCAGCAAATTGCAAGATACGTAAGAAAATTTGAATTTCGCGGGCTACCCTGACGCTTTCGCTCTAAGGCCGCATTCCGTGTTACGTTAAAAGTGATATTATCGCGAATCCGGCCAAAGTCCAAAGTCACAATTTTAACTCAATATTCCTTATATTTTGTGACTATAAAATTTGGTCGAATACGCGATATAATCACTATTGGCGTAACTCGGAATGCGGCCTAAGTATGTCTATGTCTGTAGACAGTTTACATGTAGCGCGTAGTTAATGATAATGCGCGTCAGATTGTTTGTCATGGGAATTGGGTCTATCTAAATATCGTAACTAGAAAAGAAATATAATAAATTACAACTTAATGACGCCTTCACTTTTCGTAGTATAATGATGATAACAGTAAAATCCAAGCCAAAATAACTCTTAAGAGGGTTTATCCTAAAAGTTAGCAACGTCGTAAATAGCTGTCAAATATTTACCTGTTTTGATTAATTTAGCAATATTACTGTATGGAATTAAGAAATGTGGCTAACTACGGAATTAAAATATTGATTGTGAAATGCAATAATTAATATCGTAATAACGAATATTTAGTTTTAGATGTAAAAAAAAGTATTTGGAAACTTTCCAAATGCCTTTTTTACACCTAAAATTGTTACATCAAATTCAGTGTACTAATTGCAATTCATTATTAAAATTCTAGGGAACTAGTTAGCCACATTTCTTATTTCCATACAGTGTGCCAAATTAATCAAAACAGCGAAATATTTGACATTTATTTTCGACGTTGCCCACTTTCAGAATAAACGCTTTTAAGGAAATTTTAATTTCGCGGGCCACCCTGACGCTTTCACCCTAAACTTGTTTAAGTATGTCTGTAGACCGTTTACATGTAGCGCGTAGTTAATGATAATGCGCGTCAGAGTGTTTGTCATGGGAATCGGTACCCTAATTGCGTAACTCATTTTCGTAAACAATTTTGCCTAATTTGTTTCATTTTGACAGTTCAACAACATTCATTGCGCTATTTACGTTGTTGAACAGATTTTTTTTTCCAACTTATGAAGCAATGGATTAGCAATCTGTTTCACATCGAAACAGATTCTGATTGTGTTGCATTACGCAATTAGGGTACTGGTCTACCTAAATATCGTAACTAGAAATAATTACAACTTGATGACACCGTCACTTTTCGTAGTATAATGATGATAACAGTAAAATCCAAGCCAAATAACTCTTAACCTCGACGCAAAAGATATTCAAAACAATACTTTACAAAACATTTTTAACCCACTGTACCCTGGGTCAGTGGCTAATTGACGTAAGTACCTTAATGAACAAGCAACTTCTATTAATTAGCTTTGAGTGTACCACTGTAGTACAGTCACGATCAAAAATACTTTACATTTACGCAAGATTCAAAAGCGATTTTCTCCTAATGATTGATAAATATTTTATGATGTTACGTAAATTGTATTCTCGAAACCATACAACATATGAAAGAATTATTAAAAAAAAAAAAAATATCGACTGCAAAAACACATACTTTACTGAAAAGAGAAAAATAAGCATTGAACTTTGTTTTTGTAGTAATTGCAGGCAATACCTTACAAAAAACATCAAGCTGTTTAGGCTACAGAGCGTGCCAAAGAAATAACATACATACATACTCTCGAAAAACATTACCCTCCTTCTGGGGCAGTCGGGCAAAAATTGCTCTTTTCTCAGTCTTATTATTTTTTTCAATGTGGCGTACAGGTCGACCTAAAAGAGTCTGACGTGGTGACATTTGGAGCCAAATATTTTATTTAATGCAGATCTATGATGATAGTATTACTTTGCCAACAAGTGCTAGTAGATTTTGATTTGATGCACCCACAAGCAGCGTTTTTTGTTGCACATTTATTTTAACAATTTATTTCCCATTTGAAGTGACTCAAGTGCGATAGTGGCGCCCGCATTTTTTCCAGACTCTTTTTTGCCAAGCTGTAACTGTAAGGTATTTATGATTGTGACTGTACATTTTATTGTTTATTTGTAACTTTTGTAAGAGATGTATTATATTTTAGAGAAACAATTGTACACAATAGTCTTATGATCTGCCTTAGACCAGAATTTGGTTGCAATCTGACAAAAGTAATATTGTTGATAAGTTCCGAGATATATCTTACATTGTATATTTAAACACTAACTAAAGCAATAAAGGAAATGTTTATTAAAATAATTTGTTTTGATTTTAATATTTTTCCTTGACGGTAAAATATTATAATTATTATTGTTGAATCCATGAGTGCATATCATGAAGTCTAAAAGGTTTATACTTCCTCGTTTAACTGTGCAAAAATAGCAACACTTACTGCCTAGGTTCATAATGTTATCAATTTATCTTCGTTCGTTACATGTTGTGCAAACAATACAAAAGATATAAAGCTATAAAAGATAGGTATAAGCTATAACAAAGATATTGCTCCCAAGAACATGTCAGTACTTAATCGAAACTCGCAAATCAATACCGGAATGTGGCGCGGTCGTAAATGTTTTACAACTGTCATCTGATTACATCACAAGTATTCACAAGTCCGCCACCGCAATGTTATCACATATACAGACAAGTTCAAACCTGTATAGAGTGCCGTTTTCCTGCCGCGGATTCGTGTCTCGCCGTGTCTGATCGCCTTCATAATGACTAAGCGCGATGTGTCATAGTGTTAGCGCTATGCACACAGTGCAAGTCTGTGTCTAGTATTGAAACATTCACAAGTATGGAAAAGTGCATGTATCAAAGCAAACATTAGTGCTGTTCTAGATGTTCTGAGGCTTCTTGCCTCGTGGCAATCTATTTTAATCGAAGACTTACTTTTAAATACATAGGTTTCATTATTTATAAAGGTATAGGCAGAGAGATAGGAGTGCCGGCACCGTTAATTGCATAGACAGACATTCCTTTGTTTTCAATTTGATCCACTTGGTGCAATTGGCGGGAATTTATTGCCACGTAGCTGTATCAAATATTCTATCTAGAATTAGACATTCTATTCGTGTTTTAGATAAACTTTCTTACCTACTGTTTTATATAACCATGACATATTATTGCATAATTAAAAGGTAATGTGCCTTGACCTGTCCAATTTGGTATGGAGTAGGTATTGTTTTCCTTAACGTTGAATTGATAAAATATTGTTTTTTTTTTTATTTATTATCTGAGCCGCAACAAAAACCTTGGGCAAAACATATATAATAAAGATTGCGGAAAAGGCTTGAAAAACCAGAAAAGAATAATAAAGCCTGTGTCCGTTTATTGTTATCTGTCCATAAGTGGTTAGTTTCAAGATAAATTTGATTTATTATTCCTCTGATTGGCACAGATGGACACAATAGCGCTCGAAACTGAACAGCACTACGGCGAGCGACATGTCGCTACACGAACACCCGACCCTGTTGTACGATGCGAAGTCGGAGGTTTACTACCTATCGAATTTATTTTGCGCCGATCAGAGTGCAGTGTAACATACTAAGACTTAAAAATACGTTCTAGTCAATATTTGAAGTGATAAAAATTAATATATTCGATCAAATTATTTATACTTATTATGGGTTTCTATTGCAAATCACAAGAGCAGAAAATAAGAAAGTTTTCGAAGAGTAAACTCGTTGAAAGGGTCAAGTCAGAAAAATATGTTTGCGTAAAAACAAGGAGAGGGAGTGTTATAATAAGTTCACTTTATTTGCGTCTTTTGATGGATGCAAGTATTAGGTTGCGTTTGAAGCGGTGAGTTGTTATATTTTGTTTATTATTTATCTCGGTTTTAGTGTGATTTTTTTATGTTTTTGAACGGCAAAACTATTATCAGCGGACAGCGCAGTATTGCTCGTTTAGCGATGCTTGACCAACTGTGAAAGTGTGGATCTTTTTCGGTTGATATGATGGTGAAGACCTGACTCATTTTTGAAAATCAGCTGCTAAAACAAATATTTATCCCTGTAGGTACCTATCAGAAAAGGGCCGCTGCCCCGTAACTGACCCTAAGCAGATTGCTACTTACTTGGTTCACTAGTCAAGCAACCAAAAAGGTGAAGCTGAAATACTGAAATAGGCTTCAGAAAAATGTTATGCAAACATTTTGTCGATTTAAAAGGATTTATTGAACAACTATCATAGGATTACTTACTTATTATTTAATGTACTACTGTGTTCTACAGTTTAGGGAAATGACACAATTATCATAAATGAATAAAGTTCTAAGAGCCCTACATAAGTAGGTCTGTACCCGGCAGTCATAATGTTTCTCTAGGCTCTCAGTTCTTTCTTTTTCTCAACAAATAAAAGAAACTAGAGGCTGGCTAAACCTAGAACAAAGTTCAAGTTAAAAAAGGTACTTTTTCTTTTAATCGTACTTTCACAGACTAATTTAGCGAACTTTCGACAATGTGGGTGTGTAATTTAAATTACCCGCGCCGAATGCGAACCAGCGCGCTCAAAAGTAATATTTTTCGGCGTGATATTCTCGACAATCAGTCTATCACATAAGGTAATGCTAAATACACACGCAACGACTTTAGTCGCAGGTGACTCGCTGGCAAATTCAAAATCTCAAGTCCTCACTCAGATTTTGACATCACTAATGACAAATCGGCTGACTAAAATCGCATGTGTATCTAGCATGAGGTAGAGAGACGAAACTAAGCGTAAACTTACTGTGCATTTGCACTGGTGAAACATTCACAACAAAACATGTTGAAATCTCTATGTTCTGTCAATGTTCCATACAAAGTTTGAAAGGAACTAGAGATTTCAACATGTTTTGTTGTGAATGTTCCGCCAGTGCAAACGCACAGTTAGACTTCGATCTGTCATACCAAGCCAAAAATCACTGATTTTGACAGATCGAACCATAACTTTCGTCTTTGTGTGATTGATCAGCTTTTCTGTTGGAAAACTACCTTAAAAAAAGAAACAAATTCTTTTTTTTGCTTCTAGATCGCTTGTTACTAACTCACTTGTAAGTTTTGTCATTTGTCGCCACAGACAACCGTTGCGCGTCGGTTTGTCTTCTTACTATAAAATAAAAAGTATGTTTGTTGGTTTGAGTGACCTTTTTTCACGCAACAACATAGCAACGGATTGACGTTATTTTTGTATATTCTAGTAACTCTATATAAAACTAGCTTCCGCCAGCGGCTTCGCCCGCGTGATATCTTTATAAATTATAACCTATGTTACTCAGTGATAATATAGCATTCTACTGGTGAAAGAATTTTAAAGTCCATCCAGTAGTTTTTGAGTTTATTCATTACAAACAAACACAAAAAATATACGTACATTCAAATCTTTTCTCTTTATAATATTTAGTTGAGATAGTTTAGAAAAGCTTTTTACAAAAAAACCGACATCCAAAAAAAAAAAACACTAAACAGTGAAAAATAACTTTAATTTCGGAAGTGTCTTTGGTTCTGTATTTTCGTTTTTTGCCACCGATACTTCACTTTTTATCCGACTGCCCCAAAAGGAGGGTAATGTTTTTCGGGAGTATGTAGGTACGAGTATGTATTTATGTATGTCTATTTCTTTGGCACGCTCTGTAGCCTAAATGGCTTGATGGATTTTAGCATGAGGTGTCCTTAGATTCGTTTTAATCGTGGGAGTGACATAGGCTATATAATATTTAAATATTGCATCTGTAAATACAAAAAAAGGAAGAAATTAAAATGCATGTATTATACATTTTTGCTTTCGAATTTTTTGCTTTTTTAAATCGTGTTTTTTTTTGGATGTCGATTTTTGTCAAAACATTTTTAATTTTTCACTTTTTTGCTGTGGTTGACCAAGGTTTTGAGATGTTTCCCTTTTACACCACGCTCGTAGCTCGTATCAATAAGCCAGGCCGTCACCCTTTTTTTTTTGGGTGGGAAATTATCAAATAACTTCTTCCGCTCTGGGTGGAGCGGGAGGGCGTGTCAGACTCTTACTGACTAAAACCCACCCGTGTTCCTCCAGTTGCCATGTTGCCGAGGGGCCACGATTTCCCTTTCGGCCCGTATTCGCAGCCCCGGCAGGCATCGGCCCTAGCGGACCCCGTCAATTCTGCTGACATTTCTTTGAGGTGAGGCCGTCACCCTTACATTATATGTATTAGTCCATATCTTGAAAACTATTAAACCGTTTTTCATGAAACTTGCACTTCCCTGAGATGAAGTAAATGTAAGCCAAAAAAAAAATGGTAACGATCTGATTAATAGTTCGGAGAAATGGATGGACAAACATACATACACCAAAACATGCAAACAAACATACACCTATAAAATTTTGTATTTTTGTTTGGAAGCCCTAATAGATTATTATCATAATATTATGTGAATATATTGCAATTCCAATAAAATTATCTATATAAATACGTGTCGAATTGATAACCTCTTTTTTTAAGAAGTCAGTCAAAAATAAAGTCAATTCGTTGATACGTATAAGGTTTCGTTTAGGGCTGAAAATTTGAAGAGCTGAAGACTCACTGGGAGGGACGTCACCAAAAACGAGATGACAGCGCTGAAGTAGTAATACATTCAAACATGCCGCGTTTCCACCGCACGTCCGTCACCCGAGCACCATCCGTCGTCATCCCAGCCGCCAAATAGGGATGGCGATTCTTTCCGAAAAAGATCGATTTTTAAATCGATTCGAATCGTAAGCTGATGTATCGATTCACAAAAAAATCGAGGTCTAAAAGATCGATTTAAAAAAAAATCGATCCTTTTTTCTAGTTTGCATTTATAATGTAAATATAAACTAGTGATGCAACGAATACTACTTTTACGAATACGAATACGAATACGAATATCAAACCTACTATTCGGCGAATACGAATATCTCGCCATGGTAATAAAAAACTAACAGTCTAGTACTACATAGACGCAGCTATTACTAACGTTCGTCTAAGTTACTTAGGACTTACTATCCTACCTTTTGTTCATACAAAAGAAATACAGACCATATAACTACTTATTTGGTAATTTATTGAAGTGTTTCCATATGTCACTTTGATCTCGTTTACGAGAAGACATTTTCTATTCAACTTCAACTCCTTTCACTTCGCAGCAACCTCAGAAAATAAATAAAACAATACTCTCTTGCTTGACTTGTGCTTCCGACTGACAAATGAAATGAAAGGAATGAATGAATCAATCAGTCCATGGTTCGTAATGATAGGAAAACTCCCGGGCCGCGGCACTGTATAAACTATGGCCGGGGAGTCCCCCGTCGCGTCGTCGTTGCGGTTAAGGCCCTTGCACACGTCGTATTTTTACGTGCCGACGATGCGCGTTTTCCAAGTCTGCCAGTAATTAGATTTGCGTACAAACATATTAATTTTTAAATATTCGTATTAGTATTCGTATTAGTATTCGCCGAATACGAATATTCGGTAAATGTCTACTATTCGGCGAATGCGAATATTCGTATTCGTATTCGTTGCATCACTAATATAAACCCATTTTTATGAAAAACAAAAAAGATACCAGAATAAATGATCTCTTATCAGTAAAATCAGTTTTTTTTAATTCAGGGAATTTGACAATAACAATTATTTTTTTGTACATAAATCAAAGGAAGCTTGTATCAAGCGCTTGTGATGCATCCATATTTTACGTGTGCGTTTTTAGTTTGCTGGAAATGCCAAGCGTGTGGAAGCAACTTTACAAATCAACTCGTCGAAGCAGGACATTCATTTGTCTTTAGCAGAGCGGTGAGAATCTGAGAATATCAGTTGGGTCGCAGCAAAGTTAGAAGGTTAGGTTGGCTAAATTGACGCCACAAATTTTGAAACCAAGCTAATAACAGACGTTCGTTATTATCTCAGGAACAGGCTTGAAAAATAAAACTTCAGAATTTATTCATTTTTAATTATACCTTGTGCAAAACAATATTTTTAGTTTCAAAAACTACGTTATCAAATTATTAATAACTTTATGTACTTTTCTTTGCGGAATGTTGGCTACCATGTAATGTTTTCGTCGTCGGTACATACTGTAGTGAAGTTCGTGCTGTTGTAATCTAAAAACACATTTTAGTTTAGTTTGTGTTTATGAGATTTGATGTTCATCAAAGTGGAGTGCGAATTATTCGAAGTTAGTGAAATAATGAAGAAAAGTGTGTTAATCGCTTTGTAGCGATGTGTGAATTTCGTAAATTGAATTGATGGTGATATAATAAAATTCATGGTGTTTCCGAAATTGTTAGTGCCGTTTGTAAAGTATAGTTCGAATCATAGGGTCCACAAACGAGGAGACGGATTCTATCATGGTCGTAAAACGGTAAGTTTTTATCTACAACGTAGTGCCTTTTACATTATGTTTATTAGTGCGTATAAACTAATAAGATATCCTTACATGCAAAATGCTTTGTTTCATGGGTGGATGTTTTACAAAGTAGACCGAATGTGTACTATAGGCAAATTCTAGTCGCATAGATAGATATTTTTGTTTGTTTATGTTTGGTAGCAATTCGCAGAATATGAAAGGATTCGTGGTTTTCAGTGTGAAATTGTTTCGTAATGTCACTGACCATGCGTTATATTGCACGTATTCAAATGCTAAACATGATTACGATGCTTTTTTGTCCAAATTATCGATCACAAGAAATTGTTCTAAAAAACCTGAAGTATTTTGTTATTTCTGTTCCTTAATTAAAAATTAAACATTAAACACAAGACTCTTTAGAATACAGCTGTTATGGCACTTCAGATGAGTAAAAATGTTTGAAACGGACCATACAATAGTAATGTCCAACCTACTCTTTTTTTATTCATTTCATTATAATATTATCCTGTATTTTGGCTTTATGATGTTTTATTGTAGGTACATTTCATTGAATTTACATGAAAAAGTACATATTTACCTACTAGGAAATGAACACAAATAACTGTAGTACACAAGTCACCAGTATCAGTTATTCAGGTTTGTATGTCAATTAACATGCAGATCAGACAATGAGTCTCTACCTACAAGAACTAACATTTACTTACCTAATTTTATTTATATTTACTTGTGTTGAATTTAATTTTTTTATTTATCATGTAGTCAGTTCACAGTATCAGTGTGTAATTGATGTAAACATAGTTAACGAAGTATAAATGTTTTTATCAAAAAGTTATGATACTGGCCATCAATGTAAGAAGCAAAGATACAAAATTTACTTACCTTACAAGCTATAATAAAAAGAAAATGTTTAATTACTTAGTCCAACTGTTTCTAAAAGCCTATTATTTCAACCTGTTAGCAAATCTCATGTAAATTATAACTAGCCAGTCACAACACAACAGTTAACATGGTGCTTTGACAGCCATTCTACTGATTTAAATGTTCTTTTATGTTTTTCTTTTTTTTTGTTCTTGCAATGTCAATATTTGAAATTATATATTTGAATGTAACAAGAGTTTATAGTTTATTGTAAAACCATTTACCATCAATGAAAAGGAATTCATTGCCCACAGCCAGCAATAATAAAATGCCAATAAAATTTCGTAAAAGACCTAGAAAGTACCTATAAATAAATATTTTGAAAATAGAAGTGACAATTTTTCTTTTTTTCATCTTGGAATGTTTGTAAATAAATACTTACATAAAGAGGTGGTACTTGACAGATGGTGATATTTTTCTCTACATAGTAGTAGTATTTAGTTGGATTCATTCCAATATGTTTTTACATACTGTAATTATACAGTTACAGGTAACTTCTTGTGATTTATGTCCTGTACAGACAAATTGTAGATATTCAATTAATAATTGCTGTTACAATTAAATTTTGAATGTGTCAGGGTTATTATGTCATGTTATATCTATCTACTTCATACACTCTTGGATATAAAGGAAATCCTTGTAGTAATGAGTTTAAAACAGGAAACATATTTAAGTATTTTTTAAATAAAATTAAGTAGATCAAGGCAATGATAAAACTGATTATCAGCTAATTGGAAAGAACATCCTTTCGAATCAGTTTTTAAACATTTAAATTAAGACCTCAATTTTTAGGTCATTCCACTGGCTATTGTGAAAAAAAATTGCTTTGCTATTTTCAAATAAAGAAAAACATGTGTGATTTATAAAAACACACTGTGGCCACTGTCCAAGATTATTTAAAAACATGCAGCTGAATTTAAAATTCAGTTTAGATTCAGCTTCACGACGTCTTGCTAATACTCTACTAATCACACCAATATTATAAAGGTGATAGTTTATGAAGGTGGATAGATGGATGGATGTTTGTAACTCTTTCACGCAAAACTACTGAACGGATTTCAATGAAATTTCGCACACCGATAGTTTATAATCAGTATTAATACATAGGATTGACTTTTTATCCCGATATTCCCAGGATCGAGATTTATGCGGGTGAAACCGTGGGGTGCTTATCTTCATAAAATTAAAACTGCCGTTAGTTTTTTAACATCAAGCTTTAGATAGGTATTTCATCATGACGGGGTCGAGGTCGGCGGCTAATCAATGTCATTAATTCTTAACTTATCAATCAAAGCTATTTAAGGCTAGAATTTATTCAAAATACGTCTTCAAGATGATGTCCGTAGTACGCACATGATTATGTTCCGTCATAAGACGTTTATAAATATGGCAACCGTCATATGAGTCTTGATATTTACCTAAGCAAAGAGATCTAAGGGTGTATTCACGTAAGGAGGAGGCGAAACGCGTGAGGGAGAGGCAAATTTCGCGCCCTCACGCCCCTAACCACCGCAGAAGACGCCCTGGGTATGTCAGGCTGATTCCCGGCCACCGTAGGCGCGGGCTTGCGGACGGTGAGCAACGGGTAGCTCGCCGTCCGATAAGGACAAGGCGCGGGTCGACGGCGCGTTGTGTTCTACGCGCGCCTCAAAGAGATGTCAGCACAAATGAAGGGGTCCAATAGGGCCAATGCCTGGGTTGCGGGTTTGTTCGAAAGGGTTACCGTGGCCCCTGGCAACATACAGGCAACTGAAGGAACACGGGTGGATTTTTAGTCAGTAAGAGTCTGACACGCCCTCCCGCTCCGCCCAGAGCGGGAGAAATTATAAAAAAAAAGGGTGTGTCACGTAGAAAGGCAGTTTCATACTTTTGCCAAATCAGCGCGAACCACTACGAACTGGCGCCGACTAATTCAGATAGGAACTCGTTGACGCTTATCGGTAACGGTTCGCGCTGATTTGGCAAAAACTATGAAACCTGCCTGCGCCGACCAGCGTTGACAACCAGCGCTCGTCAGTGTCGACAACTGCTAGCATATCGGCGGCGGTTACCAGCTTTCTACGTGAATACACCACGAACTATGAACCGAAGTATGAAAAGACGTCGTAGGCACATGAGCGAAGCTAAACTAACTTAAGCTTCGTTCCCTGTGGCCTTCGCTTAAGACAAATGGTGTACCTATTGTGGAGGCGAGTTTATTACGATTTATCGGCGGCTAAGTTAATCCCTTACCGCGAATTTATCCAACTAAAACACACACTTTCGCCATTATTCTCGATCCGGCTTAAACATAGTACCTCGCGAGAAGCGACCATTCACCTAGGTAAATTTTATTTTTCTGACCAACCTTCACATTGTAACGACCTTCTTTGTTTACCGTTTACATTGTCTCCAATTAGACTCCAAATTTTTAAATCTTTTGTAAACTCATTAGGTACCCACATGATAATAATCGTTAGTGTACGGCTTCCTGAATAACAATAGTTATTTAGTAACTTATTAAATTACGCGCCGATCCCTGTATCTGTCGTGGCCTTGCATGCCTCTATTGCGTCGCTAGTATTCAAGTACAGACCATTAATGTTATTCCTACGTTGTTATCTCAGCCTGTCGTCGACCTCTGCCTGTGCGTCCACTTTATGGTCCATCCAAACAAAGGAATGCACAGACTCCTGTCAAGTCTTGAAATATTAGTAAATTCAATCATTGTTTGCTTTTATTAACTACAAACATTTAAGCCTGTTCAGGTACTCGAAGTATGACGTTTAATAACACTCGAGTTTTATTTTTAACGAAACCTGTACGTCGAACAAAGCCCTGGCGTTTGTTTGGAGCCCTCTTCTAACCCTCGCTCATTAAAGTTTCAGCTTGGTAGGGCCACGTCTGACTCGTTTAGCTGATTGTGCGAAATATCTGTCGCAAAACGAGTCCGTAAAATGTTTAGGACCTAGGTACATTGTATTAAATCATTCAAACCGCAAACTTAATAAAACAATACTTCGCAAGAAGCCACTTATCACTAGTAGATGAACTGACTGTACTGTAGGTATCTTTAGTTTACGCAATAACTAATTCCCGGGAGTACATATCCAAGTTCCTAAGAAATTAGAATCCAATTGGAAAGGACATGAGAACTAAATACAAATACAAAAAGTTTTATTGGCAAAGGAAAAGTTGATGACATACAGTGATCTTACATAAACACAATTAAGTTTGTACATCACAATGTTTTGGTTTGACTGTTGACCTCCAAACTAAGCAGGGCTTGTATCTTGGAGGTCGGAGTGCGATTGAGCAGAGAGAAATATATATATATCAGTTTACAGGGCTAGCTTATTAAAGTGTGTATTATATTGTGAGAGAGGGATGTAGTTTGCTGGCACTTTGGATTGTCGATAAACGTTAGAGTAATGATTCTGTTTCGGGGTACCTATGTTAGTTCCAGAAGATTTTTCTTTAGTACATTTTGAAGACGAGCGGATAGCAAGTCTTTGATGCCCAGTGATTTGCATACCTTGTTAAATGTGTGTAGGTGAGAGTAAGCTGGACTACGTCTGGCCAAAAGGGATTTCGCAGGCGGAGTTGGAATTCTGAACACCCTCTTAGACAAAAGTTCACTATAGTCAGCTCCTTTGGGGAGGGTTTTGTGAGTGCGGACGATTGCAGTTAAAATGAAAAGTTGCCTCACGCGAAGGACTTTGATTTCTCTATAAAGCTTGTCAGTTGAGAATCGGAATGGTTTCCTTAACTTGACTTTCAGAAGTGGCCACTTTTTTAGGGTTTCGTTAAAAAACGGAACCCTTATAGATTCGTCATGTCTGTCTGTCTGTCTGTCTGTCCGTCCGTATGTCACAGCCACTTTTTTCCGAAACTATAAGAGCTATGCTGTTGAAACTTGGTAAGTAGATGTATTCTGTGAACCGCATTAAGATTTTCACACAAAAATAGAAAAAAAAACAAATAATTTTGGAGTTCCCCATACTTAGAACTGAAACTCAAAAAATTTTTTTTCATCAATCCCATACGTGTGGGGTATCTATGGATAGGTCTTCAAAAATGATATTGAGGTTTCTAATATCATTTTTTTCTAAACTGAATAGTTTGTGCGAGAGACACTTCCAAAGTGGTAAAATGTGTGTCCCCCCCCCTGTAACTTCTAAAATAAGAGAATAATAAAACTAAAAAAAATATATGATGTACATTACTATGTAAACTTCCACCGAAAATTGGTTTGAACGAGATCTAGCAAGTAGTTTTTTTTTAATACGTCATAAATCGTAAACTTATCGTTACTTGCTGCTACGGAACCCTTCATGGGCGAGTACGACTCGCACTTGGCCGCTTTTATTTTTTTTGTTTGAGCTCTCTCAACGTAAATCATGTGGCTTATTCCGGAACTTCCCCAGACAGAGACGCAGTACTGAATTATGGGCTGATAGATAGCAAGGTAGACCTTTCTCAAGAGATCTGAAAACAGGCAGTCACGAAGATTCTTCATTATGAAGATAGTTCCTTGTTCTGCCAGTAAAAGCAGAGATATGTAGCCAGAAGGAAAGCCTCGAGCCTGATTACTGGGCATCAATAGTGATGCCCAGTAATCTGACTGACAAGATGCGTTCAATCGACGGACATGTGCAGTTTGCAGGTTGTTGACCTGACGAAGGAGGGCAGGAGTGTATTGTCACTTGTAGGTCGTTTGGAAGACTAAAGGTTCAGGTTTTCGAGAAAATGATGTATTTCGTTTTTTCAGTATTAAGTGACAGTAAGTCATACCCTCCTCTGTCTGACTGTACACAAGGTCCCACGAAATATCATGAAATAAAATCACTGTGTCATCCGCGTAGGTTATTATTTCGGCGTTATTTAAATCTAGGTTAGAGATTTTTTTATGTACAGCGTAAAAAGCATAGGGCCTAATATGCTGCCCTGAGGGACTCCATAGTTTATAGGGAGCTATTGGCTACAGTGATTATCTATTTTTATAAATTGCACGCGATTAGTGAGGTAGTTTTTGTACCAGTCGTAAGTTACTCTTCGAATTCCAAACGTCTTAAGTTTTCTCAGAAGTAAATCCACCGACACCCCGTCGAACGCCTTTGCAAGGTCAAGAAAGACCGCGATGCATTTATCTTTGTTATCCGTGTGAGACGCTATTCAATGGAATAACCAGAAGTGTCACGGCGTCCTCGGTGGACTTACCCCTGCGAAACCCAAACTGTCTGTCTGAGACCAAGCGATGTTTTTCTAGAAAGTTGACCAGTCGAGTGTTAACAACTTTTTCCAGTACCTTGGATCGGTCTATCGTTTTCTGGATTTTTTTTTTAGTGCCGTTTTTATAAATTGGGGTAACGGCCGCTATTTTCCGGCATTCAGGGAATGTGCCTGTCTCTAAGCTCAGGTGGAAAATGTACGTTAGCGGTACAGCTATGGAATTAAGAGTTTTTTTAATCAGAGGGAAAGTACGTAAGTCCGGGCCTGGTGAACTGTCATCTTTGAGCTGAGTAATAATAGTGCTTATTTCATATGGGTCAGTAGGGTGTAGAAAAAGCGTGTGCTCCACCGTGTTACTAGGTTTGTACTTAGATGCTACTGCTTGTGTTTCTGATATTTTAGAGAGTATTTTATCGACCAGTTTTTTCCCCTCCCGAGGTAAAGTGGTTATTACAGTTACTTAAAGAAGAATCAGTGGTTTGACAGCTGTGTAGTACTTCTGTATTCAGTATCAAATGACTCATTCCTTCCGGATTCATAGTGTGTATTACTTAACTTTTTGCAATAAGTATACATCATTTAGATATACCTCTATGTACCTCTGAGTAATCTGAATTCAGCGGAAATAATTTCGTAACTTTGCTTAGTATAGTGATAAATTGAGATTTCCGAGAAGGCTGGTACCTGTTTCACGTTCACGGACCCCACAGGTTTACCCGGGATCCCTACTCCACACGAATTTACACGTCCTTTCCGTAAAAGGATGACTTGCGAATTACCCATCCATGGGAAAAAGATACAATTTACTACGGGTAATGTACTAGAGAGGAATTCCACTTATGCCATTTTGTTGGGGCACTATAAAATCAGAGACGCGAAAGATGGAATGGGAGCTACTTAGCAAGCTGAGCCGAGCTGAAGTCGAGTCTAGACGTCATTATATTTATCAAGCAGATGCACGCGTTCTGCTACCTATTCTACATACATAATTATGTCGCGTTCAACTTAACATACTTAATTTAAGACAACTTGATTAAGGCATGATGAAAAAAATATAATATGAATGACATCCAAATTGGCCGAAGTTACATTAAATCACTTATGAAAATACATTTTTAATAGAAATTGCGGTTTCAAGCTAAAAGCTTACTCATAAACATTGAACGCGTAAAACCCCTCGGTTAGTCTGTCATGCTCCGAGATAACGGTTCCAATGATTCAATAAGAAAGGAAAACTGTAGATCATATAAAAATAGGGTCATGTTTTTGTGAAAGAATTGTATACATAGCTGTTATGATATTTTTAGTCGAGTTTTTTTATTGGAAACCCATAAAAATTAAATAACCTATATTTCACTTCTTTATCACCGATAAATCGTTCGGTGTGATGTAAGAATGCAGAAAACTACGAACGTAATATCGAACATGACGATACGATCTTTTTTATCTCATTCAAAAAACTATTTTCTAATGGTCCTCAAAACATTTATGGGCGGCCGCTCTTCGGCACCTGCCTTTGATACCCCTGTGTTGGCGTGTTGGCTCACACCTGCGCGACAGATGTGTTTATCTTGCCATAGAAAGAGAGCCCCTATACCCATTTTCTACATACAAAGTGCTATTTCTGGGCTTGCAAAGAACAGAGTGCAGTTAAAAGCTGCCATTTGTAAAAAATCGGCATTGAATTTTTAAATAGCTGATTAAATGAATGCACCCCTCTTTCGGAACTTTAGACCGGGCACGTGCCATGCGCTTATGTTAATGCTATCGAATAAAGGAGTCTGCTTTATCGATTTGATTTATTGGTCAGTCCATTGATCAAATTTGGTCGCTTATTCGTAAAGTCACCCGTCCATGTGCTGCGTGCGGCGTGCGCGCACGGCCTCAGCCGCATGCGAGTGCCGACATGTTACGGTTCGCTGACCGCACGGCATCACTATGGCCTCGTTCATTGCATAGAATTGCCAATTTTTTCCGGTAATTTAAGATGTGTCAAATTAAGAGGTTATTGATAGGCGATATATTACCTAGTCGCACGGCGGAATTAAATTCGCTAAGAATGTAATTTACCTATATCTAGCTATGTCAGAATTTAGATAGCTAAAACAAGTCAAAAACTCACATGTCGTCGACATCGACGGTATCGTCATAATAAACGTTTGTTCCGAAGATGATAGGTAGGTCTGTATTTGTATTCACACGTTGCTGTGCATTCTACTGTTCATCCTTCCGACTTATTACCAAAGTTGGCTTTGCGGTTTTTCACTTACAAATCAATGGTTCAAGCAGTTTCTTCGGCTTTTAAAACCTAGTTTCTGGTAACTAAAGCACTTGAATTTTATCCGTCACAGGAAGGCATCGTTCACCTATCCCACACCTAATTGGCAAGATATACTGTGTACCAACGTGGACAAGAAGGTTAACCACTAGGTAACAATTGCAAACGTTAATCACACGTTTATTGACAGCCAATATATCGCAAGAGTCAGCACCTACAAGCAATTGCTGTATTTACGACCATACTGTTAATATTTGACAGCTTTATTAATCTAAATGGTTTCGCAAAATTTAGCGATGACTGTGATATGTTTTGATTTTGATAGGTTGCTTCGAAGATTTAAAATATTTTCTTTTGTGTAGACGTTGTTTATCTGTCATGTTCTGAAACACAAAGTAAATATACAGTTCTGATAATTATCTCTTCTTCATGATGTTAAACATCGTATACTCCAACTCTCATTCTGGAGATTGCATGCCCTAATCTCACTTTTTGTCATTTTATACTCTAACATGAAATGCGCATCGTTACCCTCTAATTATGAGCCGTCAAACGTCAACTATTGATCGTTGACCTCCTCTTATACCGCTAAAAGAAACGGTTCACCACTTTCTGTAAATTGATTGGTAATCGCAGTTTATTTGGCAAATAACTTCGACACAATTTACGATCAAGGGTACTGCACTATTGCTACAACTTGTCTTCTCATTGTTCATACTATTCATACAAAATTTCTTATTTTAATTCTTATTCGACCTAGAGTAGAGTATTAATTTATTGTGGGGAACCGGTTTAAATTAATATAGGATGGAGTATAATCGCGATCTTGACATCGAAATCCACGCAGAGGCAGCTCTGATAATTTATCCACAAGATGATTGGAACAATTTACCAACTTCCGTCCGTCCTCAGAGCATTACACATTATGATATAAACGCTTGGATTTCCTCCAGATGTTTTTCATTTGAATGCAATGTTGATTGATTTCGTATCATTGTCATTCATCTCCTGTCTTTCGACTGACTGCTCAATTTTCCATCGGCCTATTGAATTCATTCATTATGTTGCGTTTCAATACTCCATAACTGTTTCTTTTCCTTTTGTCTAATGGCTTGGCCAAGTTGCATGCTTCAGTACAAGTATTCTTTCATCTATCCTAAACAGACAATGACCCTGCTTAGAAATCGATCCTTTTTAAACAATCATCAATTGCCTAGCCTTTTCCCAACTATGTTGGGGTCGGCTTCCATTCTAACCGGATGCAGCTGAATACCAATATTTTACATGGATGTGACTGTCGGACCTTCACAACCCAGTTACTGGGTAGCACGATACCTCTCGGTAAGACTGGTTGTAAGACTTTCGGGCTTCTGACTACCTGTAACGACTGTCAAAGATCTACAAATGACAGCCGGGACCAACCAACGGCTTAACGTGCTTTCCGAAGCAAGGACGGATGTCGGTCTTTTGAACCCTTCTTCCAATTTATCGGTATGAACTTAACGAGAACCGCACAGTTCATACCGATAAATTGGAAGAAGGGTTCAAAAGACCGTTTTGAAAAGTTGATAAATATACTAGGATTTTACTGGGTAAAAATTTGGAGGTTTCCTGTTAATTCAATTTCTTCCTTGCCATTAATTAACTTATGACTCCAAAGTTTAGGGAGTCATCGGCAGATACTTCTCACGCACAAGCCTTATAATTCAATGTATTTTGCCCACGGCCAATCCTAAGAAACCTTACCTTCAAATGCAATATAACCAATTTTGTAGCAATTTAAGGGGCCTACGAAAGCCAATAAACTCGAATCCGCTCGTTTAGCCATGTGCTATATCAACAGATATATCGGCCCAACGTTCAGGTGTGTCATCAAATCAGAAGCAGACATAAATTGCTTCGTGTCCGGATAGAATAGAGCGTCGATTCAAAGTAATTTCCGCCTCTTGTAAAAAAAATGACCGTTGGAACATCGACCGTTGCCCATTGGCAGTTGATTACTCTTTACGACTATACTTATACCTTTGCCTATGTTTTTTACCCGTCGAGTTATAGCCATACCTTTTGCATTACGGTCTCCATTCCCATAAAGGACTCTTGTCAATTTAATGTCCTTTGTGCCACAATCAGCTCTGCAGACCGTTGCACAAAGAAGGTTTATATTGTACTTTTATGACTGCTCTTTTTGTTCACTTCAATGGCACTAAAGGATCATTTTAAACTGAATTGAGGTGCACTAAAAGGAAAGTATGAATCCATTAAATTGATGCACTTGCTGAACGCAAGCAGGGAGACTAAATTAAATCAAATTTCTTCGATGTGATTCAAATTAAATTAGATATCCAATCAAACCAATGGGAGTGCCCATTGGTTTGATTGGATATCTAATTTAATTTAAGTCACATCGAAGAAATTTGATTTGAAAGGCTTAGCAGATGGTCTGGATAAGTGTTAGTATCTGAATACACGAGAGCTTAGTCTTGAGATCGTGACTAAGGATGGTGAAAGTACAGACACAGCAAGGGATCGAATAGCCACATTCATATCAAAATGTTATTTTCGTTCCGTTTCGAGAGTATCTTCATTGAAACCGTGAGTACATTCAGAACTGGTTTAGGCCCCGTGGATCAAGACGCGTCCACATTGAGTAGGTGTATGGACTGTATCACGTTGCCATAGTATCGCGCGTTTGTCTTTTATAAGAAATGAGTCAACGGAATTCTCGTCGTGTAGGAGTGATTCTTCGTAAACTTCCGGCGTTCCCACATTCGCCGCATTTGGTGTGTTGCGGCAAAACCGGATGCAACGTAGCCTTTTATCGCCACGTGCTTGGTGTGCTGAACAGTCAGTACTATAGGCCATCGTCACTCCTGTGACGTGAATCACCTCCGTAGTAATTCTAAGAAATATCACTACGGTAACATTTACGCACCTATTGTATTCTACTTGTTTGCTTCTTTATTATTTTCCTCAATCAAACCACTAAATCAAAATGGAATCGGATCAAAAATCGTAACAGACAAAGGTGAGACAAGCGGAAGAATCATGCGGAAAAATTGTAGTCAGACATGCAAATGAAGTTAATTGTTAGTGTCACGGAATCAACCGCCACATTTTATGTAATACTTACCTAAAACAAGGAACAATTACTAGCGTTATAGCTACAATTAAGATTATTTGGCTGCAGTTATAAGCAGTGATTGTGATTTTTAAAGCAATAGAAATCGCTCCGACTTTGTTTCAAATGATTTAATATTCCATATCGACAATGGACCGTCCAGAGAGTGTTATTATTTAAATGGCCCTCGGTAATTGTGGGTCGGCATTAGAAGAGTGTCCTATCCAGGAGAGAAGGGGGTGGCGGCGGGAGGCGGAGGGCTTTGACCCCGTGCCCGTAATCAGGGACGGTGTGGCCGGCGCTGTCCTTGCTATCCTCTGTCTCGTTCAATATATAACTTTATGAACAACGCTATTATTAGATACCAATTCTTTTGTTGTGTTCAATAACACTGATACAATTGATATCTAATCGGTCACAACACATAACAAAAGCGATAGTTGAACTGTGCCATCGGCAGGTACTTCGACTGAAAGTGTGTTTAAAGATAGAGTGGCCTAGTTCGCAGGCAGCCGATAACTTATCGCGATGCGATCGATAAAGCACTCAAAGCACTAAGTTGCCTTTAGGCAAGAGAACAAAGTAAACCCTAGGATTGCGAAATGTTAGTCGTCGCTTAATTACTTCATAGACGTAAATAGAGAGTTACGAACGTTTTATGGTTTTAATAGTTAGGTTTATGTGGCTTGCGTAAGTGTCGGTGCATCGAACGTAACCGGTTTCAGCGGGCGTGGTTATAATTTACCACTAATCTTGACCCACAGCTGTCCCGAACCAGTTTCTCGGCCTGATGCAAAGGCTGACCCGTCATATCAATAAGATCTGTTGGGCGGAAGTATATGCATACTGAATAAAATTTGTGGGTGGTAATCCTGTTGATGACTGTCCCGACAAAGCTTGGCTTATTAAAACATTGTACCCTCCTATCTGATTGTTTACGTTTGTTTAAGCAGCTGTGTTCATTATGAATTTAGAAGATATTAACAACACTTTACTTTAGCACTTTACTTTAGTTCACTTTATTTTGTTCTTTTATGATCTTAGTACTTGTTTACTTATGTTATGTCTTGCATTGTTCCAGTGCTGCGGACAGTGCGGACTCACCAATACTGGAGGAAGCTGGCGAGAGCGGCTCGGAACAGAAGCCAAAGCCTCTCATCAAATATGGAGAACTCGTTATACTCGGGTGAGCAATGTTTTTCGACCTTCGTCTGTCCTCTGCAGATGCTTTGACACTTTGGGGCGACATTGTAAGAAAAAAACCTTGTACTCTTGACGTCCGGAAAAATCTGTTAAAAGAATGTTGTTGTCTTGTTTCCTCAGACCCAACGAATTGAGTAACAGACCAGACAATAGCCTCACAGCCCCTGGGGACAAACCCAGATTGTATTCCTATAGTCCTGCCGTGAAAGCATCTGGCGTGAACGTCCCATTCCATTTAATATTAAAATTCCCTAGGGGCTCTGCGTGTCGAACCCATGTCTCCACGCCTCTTAAGGCCCGGCTTCAAAGGAAGAAAGCCCGAAAATTTATAAAGAGGCAATAATATTGTAAGATGCTAATCAGATCGTAAGAGGCAACGAACTCTTGTTTATAACTTTATTGTAAGTATAATGGGCTCTTTGAGAGCCGTCTGGCAAAAGAGCCGCTTGATAAGGAAAAGATAAATTGTCGTGGCGCAACATTCAGCTGGCTACACAAGTCCACACTGAATAAGGCAGCTAATCACCTCACAGAAATCAGAATACAATATCAGGAAGAAGCCTGTTTCAATCGCCTTCCAATTATCTTAGAATATGGTACGATCCGTTGGAAGCGTGGTCCTTGTATGTAAAGAGAAGGGTCTTTTCGATTCAATTTACTATTAGCTTGTCTACGGTTCAAGTACTTTAAAACTGCGTAGCTGTAACTGGGTTGCTGGATTAGTACTTATAATACCATGATTATCAAAATTAACCTAAGTAAGTCTTTTTGTTTAATCAAAATGGACTATGTTTTAAAGGGTCAGTGACAGCTCGGCCCGAGTCAACTGAACCCGAATAATAATACCGGTATAAGGTCACTCTAAAGTCAATAAAATTCTAAACCTTGTTCGAGTGCATGTACTCATCAAACTAATTAGCGACATGATCAAATAACTGATTTAGCCGGTTCATAGCGTCATATCAGTAGACAGTACTTGCAGCTCATTATCCTTTGTGCGGTCATCTACGAGTAGAATAACAAGGTTAGCGTGCGAGTGCAAGGCAGAAGATGCGACTGGTATATACTTAGTACATGTCTGCGTAGATATGCAGTAATGGTAGGTTAGTTCGTCGCGACACGGAGTTGGATTACATGGAGTGCGACTGTGTACTGGTCACAGTGCTCACCACGTAACACTATACATACAGGGTGTACAAAGCCCCATCACCAAGTCAAAATCTACGCATACGGATCACCATAAATCTGGAAGTAACTATGCTTTCGGCAGGTATCGCCGAAACTGAACTATATGTATGTTATGTATATAATTGCCCAGTCACGGCATACCATAGTAGGCACTTTGCTTTTTAAACGTGCGATTCCCCACATGCTTCTCAACTTCTTGATTCTTGCACAATTTCAGAGACGAGTTGTCAGAAATTCCAATTATGAATACTTGTGCAAATGCAACGTGCTTTTTCATGCTTTTATACTAATGACGTGTGCGGCACAAAAGGAAGCTAGATTTTTTAAAGCAATCATGTTTCTCCATTTGGTTTCTACTCCATGGCTTGCACTTTGCACATTCTCAAGTCTATAATACAATCAGAAATCACAATGCAAGTTGAAACGAGACTTTTTTCCGAGCAATAGTTTTTACGCTTGCAAAGCTCCGCATATTTAATTGAGATACTCTTATAAAAACTGTATTGAAGCATGTGCTCTGTGTTTGATGCATGTGTTTTACGATTTGCAATAAACTGCTTGGCCATCATTATCTTCCTACCCTTGTCTCATGTAATCATGTTACGTGGGGTTGGCGCACCACGTGTTCTTCTTCCATTCTCCCTTGTCAACCGCCACGCTATCATTCACACCCTTCTCTTTCATATCATTCATATGCAATGTACTTTGACCGGTTAACTATATTGATGTAATGAAAAAAACCCCCATAGAATGGCCTGGCACACAATGGCATCCACGCAACTCTCACTTTTCTTACAAATATAAGTCACCCCTAAAATAATACTACCACAAAGGTTATTTATTGATGTCATATTCCACGCGAGCAATAAATCTAAGGGATATTAACCATTAAAGATATGGTACCAAAGATACATTCGTCGTAACTCGCAATCTTCTTTCTGACCTCGAAATGTACACCGTTTTTGTGAATGTCACCCTGTAAAAGCCTTACATTACACGACAGGCAGTGTCAATCACATATCGTGATTAATTGCAGTAATGGTACATAGTTACTTATATTACAAGCATGAATGTTGGCAACATTACATCACTCGAACGAATTTTATTGCCAGCCTACAGACGTTTCCGGTCTCAATTTGATTTGAGTTCCGTCTATACGTCTGGATTTAATGGTTTGAGGTGTCTGTGAACTGATAACAACTCTGATAAACGTAACAATATTATTGTTTATCTAAGACGTTTCATTTGTTTTGTGCTCGTTTGTAAACGTTTATTTTCTTGTTTCTTGTATGTGTTCCCCAGGGCTTTAGCCTAGGGCCACATTTACAGGGCTGCGAATAAAATTACTATTGTAGCAATGATTAACACGGTCATTATATTTTTTAATGTCACATGCATTTCTTATAATAAGAAGCCAGGTAAGTGCAACCCTAGCATTAGGGAAAGTACGACTGAAACCTTACGAAACAAATACCTAAGTATTTCATTACAGCCATTACAGGTATATTTTAATAGCCAGTATTGGTAATAATGTCGCTTGAAATGTTCTGTAAAACGTTTTACGGTTTCTCCTAAGACAAACGGGTGAAAGTGAAGCTCTGTCCCTATAATAAAACAGAAACAAAGCAAATAAACAACAATTTTACGACACTACGCAGATTGTCTTGCAAAACGGTTTGCCAATTTCGATTCAAAATGGAAGTTCGCTGTAAAAAAGAAATCTTATAATTAAAATTTTATTTTTTACGGTGGAAGTTTAACGTCTTTATTCATTACTTAATTAAGTACTGTGTCGACATTCTACTTATTAAAAATCTTAAGGTGCTCCCCTGTAATGTAAAGTTACAGATTCGAATTTGAGAATTACGTTACAATACTGCCTCCCTGACTGACAAGCATTTTGTAATGTAACATTCTCGTCCCTCACTGATGTAATGCTCGACTCTGAACATTACAATACAGGCGAATCACTTTTAAATTCACTGACAGACAACGCACAGCCTTAATCCCTGGGCCTAAGAGCATGAAACTTTGCACAAAAGTTCCTAATCGGATTTTTGAAATTTATTCCCTGATTGGAGGTTGAAAGCTTCTATGGTAGTTCTTCATATGTAAACTACTTACACTCCTTTGTTCTTCATACTCTATTGACTCTTCGAGGATAACTAATATACTACTATGACTAATTTTAATAACCAAACAATTTCTTGGAAATTATCTTGTTTGTCTTACCGAAACAACGGAATATCTAAGCCTAGAGATACATTATCATAGTTGTTGTCACTATGGCTTATTGTTCTTTTTGTTCTACATAATAACTAATAGTATTAGCCAAGAAAACAATGATTAGTATTGTTGGTATTTTATCTTTATTTTCTTCCGTGTTGTGGAAACAAAATAATTTATATTAACTTTCAATTGTTTTATAATATGTGTTCATCTTTGTATGGAATAATAACTGCAAGTCTGCAACAGTCTCTTTTCTTCCATATCCGGTGGTATAAACTTATTCAAAATTCATTTATTCAAACTAGGCTGAGAATCAGCACTTTTCAAACGTCAAAATTACATAAGACAGTCCCCCAAAAACACCCACCCTTCACCACTTCCTAGTGCTTTTAGCTGGGAAGAAGAAGTGGCGCAACGAAAGTCCCGAGCAGCACAGCTGTCTGTTCGAGTTAGAAAAAAATGATTCTATACAATATTATGCAAAATAATTTACATTATGCAACATAAAATATAACACAAATGATAAATTAGTGGCCATATTTCAGCTAGCACACGCCAATATACCAACCAAAAACATCGAAAACTATACTCAAGCAGAATTAAAAAATAAAAACTAAACGTAAACAGAATTAAATATCTAAATAAAAACCTCCAGGCATAAAGGGCGTACCCGCTTACATAAAGCTGTAATTGGAAGTTATAAATGATAAACTACGACCATCGAGGTAAAATAAATGAACAGTTAATTACTAGTAACAAAACCATGATCAGCAAGACGACCAGTCACCACAAGCAGCACCCGTTCACGAGCATAGCGCAAAGATCAGCCATTACCCCCCTCGCCATATTTGAGGGAAGGAGGCAACCCGACCCCCGACGCTACCGCAAGCAGTGACATCTAAGGGAGCATGACGAACTTGCTGCCGGTTGCTCAGGCAAAAATAATATGATCAATTGTCGAGGTCGCTAGCTAACCACAAATTGCTATACAACCCATAACAAAAACATTGTAATGAGTAGATTATGTCAACATGAGATTATGTTATAAACGGCAGGTCCTGATCATGTGTGATTATTGATCAAATAAATACCTTCAATAATCCATATTACATTTATTAATATTATAAATGCGATAGAAAATCTGTCTGTCTGTTTCCTTTTCACGGATTTGAATGAAATTGGGCACAAGGGTAGACCAGGACCTGGGTTAGGCAATAGGATACTTTTAATCCTGGTATAGTACGTTCCCGTAGGAAAATATCCGACCACGCCGCGGGCTACTCTTGCCATAGGCGCTAGTCTTGCCATATTGACAAAAGCTTACTTATCTTGTTATTAATTGGTTCATAAGGAGGATACTGATGATCTAGACTTGACCACCCTCCGTCGTCTTTTAATGACGAGATCGGTGGACAGACTATTTCTGTGCCAGGAAACATACGACCACGTTCTGTACTTAAATATTATAAGTTTTTCTGTCTTGGACATGTACCAACCCTTATTATTATCTCACTGGTAGGTGGTATCTCCAAGCCCGGTTCTTTCACGGAGGAGAGCCTCCCTTTCCATGAGAAGAGGTTTCCTGAGGAGGTACGAGCATTAATCACCACGCTTGCTCATTGCGAGCTTGCGACTTTTTTTAAAGTCTAGATTCCCTCATATATTTTCCTTATCTTGTACAGTTTGTTACTGTTAAAACATTTTTTATGCAATCAGTCATTGAAGTATAAAGTATTGTTACACAACTTTAATGTTCTATTGTTAGTGAAGAGGCTTTCATCATACCTCAGGGGCCCTTACCCTATCTGACACTTGAAGTAAAGGGGATATACCGAGTAGCAAACACTATGATTGACACTCGATTGTAGACAACCCCTGGAAAGGGTTGCATAGAAAACTTATCACAAAAGATTTCCGGACCATAGACAAAGACCAAAGTTCCCAAACTTACTAGAGGTACCTCCCAAAACTGTTTGAAGACCATCTCTTCCGGGCCTCCCAAATTTATACCGTGTCGAAAATTGACACAGTAAAAGGACAGAGTTTCTGAAGTGTCTCAAAATGTCTTCTGATAGTTTTGTACATCCTTGGTCTTTTAAAGGTATATGTTATTTTTCATCGGAATAACCATCGATAGTTTTTTTTTTTATATCTTGCCGCTACCGTCCTGTATTAGCAGCAGCAAAACGGCAAGTTATCATTACAAGTTTGATCTGGCTTTAAACCAATCGGACTCCGCACTGAGCAAATGTGCGGTGCGGATGGCTAGCCGACTGATGTCATCATTCGAGACAACGTTGTCTTGTTTAATCTTTATGGACAACGCTTATCGTGCATGCCATGCCTTTTGAGGAGGTTGTTTACACTATATTTCACGTTCTGTACTAATGTCGCACTTTCTTTTTGATTGACATCACCATCATCATAAGTCCTCAAAAGCCCCGTTACAGTACGCAGCACTTTGATATAGCCGATTTCATTACATGGAAAAATGATTGATGAAGGCAGTTTGTTACTAGCACTCAGAAAAATGTCTGTCTCCTTGACATAGCCGTCGATTGGTCTTCTTGAGGTGCATTTAATTAGCAATCCGCTTTACTGCCAACTGTGCCAACCTTGCTGACTGACCAATATTTTTTTCTTTTATAGGGCATCTCGTAGCTGACCTCGGAGGTCATGACTACTTAACCGGGCTATTCCAATTATTTAGCTTTCACTACTTTTATACCGAAGCGATGGAAGAAGCACTTCTTTTATTACTACCCGACTATACAGGATGGCAGGGAAATTGACGCGAAAACTGTTATCATGGATTTCAGAACATGATTCTGAAACCCCCTGCGTTGAAATATTTCGTCGGTCATAAAAAAAATCTGCTGTTTCCATGATAACAGTTTTCGCGTCGATGTTCCTGCCACCCTGTACAATTTCAGTGTAAGCTTATTCTTCAAGGGTCTCGGATTTAGACCACTGTACAATTTCAGTGTTAGCTTATTCTTCAAGGGTCTCGGATTTAGACCAAATTTAATTTAAGATCTAATATTAACTAACACCTTTATTTACCTAACGATGTAAATTACCGCGGCGTGATCATAACAAACGGCGTACTAAGTTTGTAATCTGCGGCACGCATGTGGATTCTCATAATCACGGTCATGACATGAATTCATAATAATCGCAGTATATCGAGTTCAAGACCAGCTGACCGCAAAACTTGGTTTCTCGTAACGTAGAGGTCATGAACATGGAACATCTCTTTAGCACCAACATCACGTTCTAGCAATTTACCTCCTGGTTTCTTGCGGCTCGTTTTGACCCAAATCCACATACAAATTCGAGCCTGATATACAAAGCATGTGTGATTTAAATATGACGTGAGGGGGAGAGTGGAAATAGCGACGAGACTCGCATTACTGAAACGTAACTCCAGTCTTTAATTATGTACGAACGAATATGGTGCCGACTTTATTTTCTCTTTCGTCACGAAGTTTTAGCTACTGTTGTGATTACTAGATTGCGTACAGTGCTTTAGTACAGAATAAATTAGCAGCAGTATTGAGTACTCGGCAGTGACCTTGAAATAATTACCTACGGCCGCTCGGTAGATAAATCTGCGTCCGTGCGTAACTGCCGCGCATCCGATTTTGTTGCGTACCGATATACACTGAGATTTCGAAGCGCGCCGTTTCGGCCGTTTTCTATGAAGGTAGAATACTGTTGCTTATTTATACTGTGGCTTTGGTTACGTATGCTACAACGAGTTTTCTTATTCTGCCCACTACCAAAGTCTCTGCTAATTTTCAATGTTAATGGTATGCTTCATGCTACCGGTCAAATTATGCCGCTAGCGTATTCAGAATTTGAATTAAACCATTACATCATCGGGCAACGTCTCTAGAATATCAGCTATTAAATACAACAAAATTATCAGATTAATAGGTTACTATGTCAGTTTTAATGTTTTGTTTAATTTATCTGTGAAAACGGCGCTACTAGGAGTTTCCTTACTGTAGTAGTAAAACTGAATTACGAGATATTTTACAGTAGGGATATGGGTTTATAGGGTTTACAGCTGCATGACGTCATTTTGATGCGTTTACTGCGTTCCTTCTTTGTACCAGACAAGATGTGTTGCGCGGTGCGGAAGTACGTCTGCGAGACGAGCGATGCTGCCAAAATAGCTCTGCTTCTATGCGTTAAAATCATAACAAGCTAAAATTGTTTCTCGGATCGTTATTTATTACATCATAGGGCTGTGTGGTCCACGTCCGAAAATACACCGTCCACTTTCGTGGGTGTCGTTAAGGTCAATTAAATATTGTAAACAGCATATTTGGATGCTGAATTATTGACGCCATAATAAACACGGAATTCCGGTATTCCCAAAATAATATCCGTCGGCAAAGAAGATAAATCTAATCGGTATCTCAACTTAGCGAGACGTCATGCATACCGAATATCTGAATTTATTTCGTTGTAATGCAGGTGGATAAAGCACATACAGTACAGACGCAAAAAATACGTTGTCTAATTCATTTTTCGGCTAACGGATGTTCAATTACTCAACTTTGACGAAAAACTATTCTTGAACCTCGAATCTCAACCGAATTCCAAATTTCTACTTTATTGATCGTACTTCGAGAAGGCTCGTTTCGAAGCCTTTAGTACTTACTACTTAATTGTTTGTAGTCGAACTTTCGGAAAGTTTTATGTTAGTTGATTTGCGTTTAATTGAGCACAGAGGTCGAACGAATTCACATAGTTTGTGCTAACGTGGCCTTTGTTTTCAGTAATTTTGGATACAGTTACCAATCGCTCACGTGCGTGAAGCACAAGTTTTTCACGATATCTGAAACGTGCGGACTATTTGGTTTGCTACTTGAAATGTAATAAAAATATTTATATTATAGAATGTAGGTAAGTTCTACATTCTTGGTTTATCAGTGGGTGGATGTGGTTCGAATTAATATTAATTTATTTATCAAGGTTAATACTGTGTAAGAAAAAATAAACACTTGAGAACTGAGAATGCTGAGATGTAAATAGTCGTCATAAATATCGATAGGAGAATCAGCAGGGAAATTGCGTATACATATACACATAAAATGACAATTGATCGTAAGGGGTTTCATTTTGTAAGTTCATCTACGTTCATTGCGTTATTTACGTTGTTGAGCAGACGAATTTTTCAAACTTATGAAGCAATGGATTAGCAATAACCCTCAAAACTCGGATTGTGATTGTGTGTTACGTGTGCTGGGTGTTTGCCACCCCTTATCCTCCCAATTTACTGTATTGTTCTCGTATTTCCAATGTCGTCGAAAGAAGGGGTCTGTTTGCAAAAAATAAAAGAAAATTAGAAAGTGCTGTCTTACCTAAAATGTAATAATAATGCGAGCGTGAAATCACTTTTCGCAACAGCGGTAAAATACTTTACTGTTCCGTATCGAATTTGGAAAAACCAAATATTTATGAAATCAATGCGGTGCGTCTACTCTTTGACCCGTGACATTGGCTTTTCGAAGATACAATAATAATTGAGTTTAATTGAGATCGTTTCTTTTGATGAAACGAAAGAGACTTTGTCCCATCCGAAAATAAGGTCTTCTATTTTTAGAAGACCTTATTTTCTGATGAGACAAAAGTCTCTTTCGTTTAGACAAAATCAAATATTTAGACAAAATTGGAATTGTATGAATTGATTGATGGTGTGAATGTCGATGGCTATAAGGCCGCGCGCACTTGGGATGTGTTTTCGTACGAATTTCACTCGTGCGTACACGTACGAACACGCATGAACGATCACGACCTTCCAAGTGCAAAAGGAACGCGCAGACTGGGTGCGATTTAGTCTTACATTACGTACGTATATTTCCGACGTCCGAAAACAATTAGAACTTGTTGGGATTTGTTCTATGTATTTGACGGAGAAAAACGTACTCAGTTCGTACAACTATGACGTGTACGACGCACACTTCGATCAACAAGTATTGTACAGCACACAGTATTGTGATCGAAGTACGCACGAGTGAAATTCGTACGAAGACGCATCCAAAGTGCGCGCGGCCTTAGTAGAGTAGGGAAAGACCAAAGAAACAATGGATGGACTTGTGTGAAAGATGATATGGCTGGAAAGGGGGGACCACCGAGATGACGACTGATAGAGAAGTATGGAGGAAATGAACATGTTGTGGTGACCGCAAATAAATTGGTGTTGTTATTGTTGGTAATTGGTAATTGTCCTTAGACAAGAGAATGATGATGTCTAGGATTGGAAGATCTACTCGAGTCTGATGTGGTTCTACTTATATACTAAAATCACAGTCGGTAATCCTCTAATGAAGAATGGCATTTATATTATACAGGTTGGCAGGGACATCGACGCACTGAACTCCTTTATTTTTTTGGTTGGGATATTATCAAATAACTTCTCCCGCTCTGGGTGGAGCGGGAGGGCGTGTCAGACTCTTACTGACTAAAACCCATCCGTGTTCCTTCAGTTGCCATGTTGCCGGGGGCCACGATCTCCCATTCGGACTTCTTCGCAAACCCGGATTCTGAACCACCCTGCGTTAAAATTTTTGTTCGGTAATTTTTTTTTTTAAATCGGCTGTTTCATACATTTTGACCGCGTAGGTATTGCACTTTTCTATGAAACAGCAATTTTTTTTTTAAATAGCCTACGAAAAATTTCAACGCAGGGTGGTTCAGAATCATGTACTGAATCCATGGTAAAAGTTTTCGCATTGATGTCCCTGCCACCCTGTATATTATTACAATATTTATAAATTTAAAGCGAGTTAAAGGCACGGAATTTCTAAAAAGTCTTTAGAATCTTTTATGCCATACTAGCAGCGCCCTACGGTTTCACCCGCATACGTCTCGATCCCGTGGGAATATCAGGATAAAGAGTATTCTATGTGTTATTCCAGGCTATAAACTATTTGTGTGCCAAATTTCATCCATATCCGTTCAGCCGTTTTTGTGAGATTGAGTGACAAACATCCACGTAGAATGAAGCGGCAGATTAACACCAGCACAACCCGTTCTCATCATCTGGTTTTAAAATATTTTGTGAGACGAGAAACAGCTGACTGACGATGATGCCTCCCATCCCCAAGCGGATGTGGTACTTCCCATACTACACTCTGCAGTCGTGAAAAACCCAAACAATTAGAATTTTTGGGCATTAATGAAGTATCCTAAAAACGGAGTCTGGGAAAACCAAAATGGTAAAAATACTGATTTGTTTTCAGTAGCCAAAAATGTTGTTGAATAAAGCCAACAATTAGAATAATGAGGGGTTCATTAAATTATCACTGGACAGCTTTAAATTATCTTTAGCTTATTTTAATTATCATTAGCCAACTGGATAGTAGTGGATAACTGAATTAATCTTAATTAGCAAATCTCTTGCTTCTCTTCGCGACTGCCACCTGGCCAGTTCCTGTAAAGTACATTAATTTATGCTTAGTGACGAACAGTATAGTTATTAGTATTTATTTACTAGCTTCTGCCTAAGTTACTCCTTAAAAACTTCGGCTATCTGCCAGTGAAAGTCCCGTCAAAATATCAGCCGTTCCGGAGATTAGCCGGAAGAAACAGAGAGACGGAAAAAAAATGTTTTTTTACTAATTGTACTTTTATATGCATTTCTATTTAGTAGACATTACAAACCGGCCAGTTTAATTTTATTTATTTGTATAAATTAAGTAAGGTACACCAACGACATATTTACAAGGATAGTTATAAATTATAACTGTACTACCTACATTATAACTATAAGTATAACTTATAATATTATTTACTTATAAGGTTATTATGGTTTGATGATCCTCTAAGTACACCCATTTAAATCTATTAAGGACGAGCTGTACCCTTGCAGCTGATAGGCATATAAAAAATCGGGCGAGTTCGAACTAGGGATGAGTATGGACGAAGTTGAGAAAACTCCGAAGCACTGACTGAAATCAATATCATCCTCCTCAAAATCTCCCTTCAAGATAATAGCAATCTCAAGTGAATGAAATGAAGCAAAAGCTTCAATATATCATTCCCCTTGCGGGCTCATAATATCCCACAGATTCCTTGTAATAAAATTTTCATAACTCGGGTTGACATTCAGGGGAGGACTTGAGAACGATACATCATACGTAATCCGTCAAGGCAGCCGTAGCTTTCCGAATCAATGTTGGTTTTATCCTTTGTTGATAAATAAGATGAGGTCCTTTCCCATAAAATGTATGTTATGTACGTACATATTACTTTTTTTTATCGTGATTTGGTTTATAATGCGTGTAATGACGTTAGTTCTTGCAACGCTCGTTCGGTGCCTCATCCATCATACCAATATTATAAATGTGAAAGTTTGTATGTTTGGATGTTTGTTACTCACATAACATCACGCGTTGTTTCTCTGAAGGGTTGGGCAGTGGTGTAACAATATAGTACCCCCACATTTCGCCAGTTATATTTAAGTCCCATGTAATAGGGGGCGAGCCCGAGCCTATTGCCATCAACCGGGCACAAACCCAGACTCCGGGCTGCTACTGAGAATTTCCATATAGAAAAACCCAACCACCCACGATACTTAGTCACTCAAAAACGGCCACAGATAGTTTATAACCTGGATTAATATATAGGAGACTTTTCATCCCGGTAGTACGTTCCCGTGGGATATTTTCCGACATCCACGCGAGCGAAGCCTCGAGCATAAGCTAGGTCAAATCTTTTTCTGACAGCAAACTCCACGCGTACCAACACGCAATATGTCTGTACTTGCATAAAGCCGATCTGCAACATTAATACTATGTTTATATTATAAAGTCTATTCCGAGCTACAATAAACTTTGTCTATAATGAAGATATATTTATTATTCAATACTCTTGTACGATCGCCCCAAGTTGCGAGTTGCGTAACCATGCAAGCATGCAACCGCACTGATTCCATTACACTAAAATGCTATCCCTATTTTCTTTGAGTAATGCAATCGGTTGCCTACGGGGGTTGCCCGGGACTCATGTATTCATCATAATCGATTGAAATATTCCTAAAAGGATTTCCCAAAGACGTGGGAGGCCTTACCGATGTGGAAGAAAACAATTTTGTTTAAACAAGTGAATTATCGGCTTTTCTACATGTTTTCTGTATAAATAATAGAAAACCTTCTGGACTGTCGTTTAGGTATTGTGTAAGTGTGCAGATTTAAGGTTGGCCAATGTTGCTAACGGAAACAATGATGCTTTTACTCAATTTAACCGTTTTATTGCTCGGACATAATTCATTGCTTTCTCTCCGGCTATTTCTTGTACCATTAATATAATAGCTATATTTGTACCAATCTGTACCGTCTGTCTATTCTATATTCGGTTACCAAGCAACCACAAATTGTATACCCGAGGACCTTTATTGGACTTAATGTGGTTAATTATATTGAATACGAGTTGAGTTTTCCTTTACAATGGCGGCCCGGGGTGAAACCAAAGGTCGGAGAAGTTTTGATTGACTCTATTTTGAACGTCAAGGTTATATTGGATTCCGAGATTTCCTTTGATTGCCTTTCTTGAAAGACAATTTCGTCGTTCAATAAGAATTAGATGTTACCAATGATATGTTGAGGATAATTTTGATTAGGCACATTCTTTGCATAATGATGTATTGAAATTAATAATATACTGGTGGGATATACCCACTTCCAACAGCCAATTAATTTTATTCAGTAAAATCCAACAGAATAATAAATTAATCGTAGTATTTGTTCAAAGGTGAAAATAACTTGCTCAGCACGCGGAAACACGCGTTATCTGATGGGAATTGGCGAGAATAACGTTTTTACAAAAACATCTTATGTCAGACAGTGTTACGACGACTTATATAACAACAGCACACAAAAGGTTTGCACTTGTGCAGCTTCCCATGCCTCGAGCTGTCAACATTGTCTGATTTCTTGCCGTCTCATAAAAATACTACACCTCTGTGAACTACTTGAATTGAATTACTGGCGCATGTGTTATGTTATGTTCATAGCATTTAAACGCAAATTTTGACGTCATACTCGTCTTCATTATGACGTGAACTTGACATTGCGTCGGCGATTTCACTATGCAATCAAAAATAATTATTGTCTACAAACAATTTAGTATTCAAATCGAACACATTCTTCTAGAATCCACAAATGCAATGTTTATTTAAATACTTGTTTAGCTGTGGGAAATATAAACCCTAAGATACAAAGTACGTGTCGATTGTTCGATTTAAATTCTCACGGAAGTTTAACCTTTTCCATCGACAATTAAAGCATATAATGGGTATAACTAAGTGCCCACAATGAGCACTTATTGTTTTAATTGTAAACGTTGAGAGCTAACACTGACCTAAGGAATCTTTCACAACTGGGAAGGTCGGTCGACAAAGTTGAAATTTTCCTTTCAGAAGTTTCTCACATAGTTTAGTTTTGGAGGTCGCCGTTTCAATGTCATTACCAAATATACAATTTGGTCGATAAAATCTTGACGACAGACAATTTTTCCGAAATAATGTTTTTGGGAGTCTGAAAATAGGTCGTCTTCCAAAAATGTTTGTGCCTAATTACTTTCGCTGCTGTGGATTATCGATAAGAAGTTGATTGATGATCGCGAAACGAAATTAAAATATTCAGGTGTTTTCCGAAGATGAAAATAACTCGCTCCAACTTTGACTCCTAGATGTTGCCAAAACTCAACACTTTTATCTTTCCTCAAGCGCAAAGGTTATAAAAGTATTCTTATTCCAGTTACAACGGATACCTGCCAGCAGGAGAGCGAGGTCGACGCCGCAGCAAGTTTGTGCTGTACCGACGACCTTCGGCAAACGGTGTGAGGCGTTCAAAGCACTATGTGGTCAAGACGCCGCACAGCAGCAAGGCAATCCTCGATGCCAGCCAACACTCAATATCGTACACACTCAGCCGCAGTCAGGCGGTTATCGTCGAATACACGGAAGACCCAGATACGGATATGTTCCAGGTAAGACTAGATTTTGAGAAGATTCTTGAGCCCATTTAACCCATGAATCCACTTTTGGATAGAGGTTAGATCCCGTTACGGGATTCCCGCGTGTCTCCCAAAGTCACTACAACGAAGCAGTCTTTATAGACCCAGAGAATTCGGATCCAGCGATACTTCAGGAGAAAGCAAGTTCTTTCAATCGCATCTGGTGCAATTAGCCAAATAGCTGCTAGCAATAGACGTTTTTAAGTAAAACTTTATTGGACACAATATTTTTTTCCTAAGTATCGCTTTGGCTTGGCAAATTATCTTATTTCCATTTGACCTTTTCCGTCTATAAATATAAGCGGGAAACCCCAAATTATTTCAATGTTTTGGTTTAAGTTGATAGTAAATGATCTCAATACCTTGTCTTGTCACACTCTTGGCACACGTGACTTAAGACATATCAACAGGATTTACGTTTGTCCGGTTTACAAGTGCTGGTTTTTCCAAGTTGATCTTGAGGTAAACGGCGCACACTCACCCAATGGAGTAGGCTGAGAGCTACTACTACGCACAAAACATTTTAATTGAGCCGTCGTGTTTATAATACAGACTATTCTTGGTCGTAAATACTTTCTACCACCTTGGAGAATGAAGCCACACCTACATATTCTCACACGTTCGAAAGACATTGCCACATCAAGGGGAACAAAACAGCTTTATGGTTTCGAAATGATATCACAAGATCCCCTCGCATTCGGTCCTCTTATCGGGCACCAGACGTTGTCTGTTTGCACTACAAAACATCTGAACAATGTGCTACACGAACTCAAACAATAGGCCTTGATACACGATTGCTAAATGGGGACGCGGACGCGTATTTCATCTACACCGGTATGGATAACAACCCTCAGTACGGAAACGCTTTCAAAATTTCGCAATGCGCAAATAGAACACGACGCCTTGCCACGAGGCATGCTTCGATTAAAACAAGATTATACAAAGGAAAAAATGTTGGTTTTGTGCCAAAAAAAATTGTTACAAACATGTGTCTCTAATGGAGTTGCTGACAGTCTAACGTTGTACCTAAAATTTATGAATAATTAAAATTCGGCATCGAAATTGGGCCAGAACCACGCAGGGTCCAACTCCCCACCTTTTTAATATAAAATGAGTTGCAAAGTGTCAGACTGTTTGTTGTTATAAATCTTGTTGTTTACGTTTTGCGTTGCGCATGAGGCAGTGTGTTTACCCGGCGGCGGCATGTCGTGGCGTCTCTCATATCTAATCGGCGCATATGGGTTAGTGCCCCCCGGGAGAACAATGCGTTGGTCCCTACAAACATCATTGATGAGCTGAGCCCATGCGGAGCCACAATCACATTATCAGATCGTGTTACAAACACTTAGCCCATGATAACGTCCAGTGAAAACGATCCACAACAATAGTCTGTGATATTGATAACGTTATTTGCTCACGAATTTATGATGCGTACGTAGATCGTGACGATTACCTTTTTCGAACTTAAGGACCTCTTTAGTTAACCCAAACAGTATCACCGGTTAAGTAAATATATAAAATAAGATTACCTGTAGTTAAATTAAGTGTTGTTTAATAGCTTTGTCCTTTGTTTGCGGATCTTCGTGTTATTGTAAAGCTTCAAGCCTTCAACTGTTTAAAAGCGTTCACCTCCACTGAAATATTAACGAGTTTGTTTGTTGTAATTTGTTTTTCAACTTTAATCCAAGTGGGCATTTGACGCAGCCACACTTGCTAATTTCTATGGAGCTACGAAGTTCGTTGCCGCCGCGGTCGACGCACTGTTCCACATCCTGTTCATTTGATTGAACGCCATTTCCATTGTTGCCAACACTTACACATCGCAAACTTGGCGTAAAATCATATACGAGTCGAGCATCCCAATAAATATTTATTTCGCTACTAGTGGCACAGTGGGCACCGGAAGTGTTCCAAACATTAGCATATATCGCGTCATTGTTTACTCCTAGATAGATACACAGTCATGAATGAATTATCCTTCATTTTCCGCAAAAAAATCATTCATATTCAATAAGAGCAAGTTTTGTTGCATAAATATTTTTCTACGTCGTATTCCATCTGGATTATTTCTTTAACAAAATACATCGATCAAAACTTATTTACGACTGTAAAAAAATAAATTGTTAGAATTACAGACACTTTTTGCGTCTACAGAATGGTTTTGGTGTCTAGGCTTTTGTCATTATCTGCAGTGCACTGTTGTAAGCATTAACTGATTTGTACAAGGTCTAGGTGTCCGTTTACATCATGGAGATACAATCTTTTTAATTGTTTGTATAATTTTCAAAACTTACCATCATTATGCCAAGGGTACAGTGAGTACAGTCACACCATTAAAATTATTATCTCCTACAATCTCTACCGGGGTTGCTGATAATTATGGTTAATCAGTCATTGGCTTTGTTCCATCTACTGCTATTTCCAGAAAATAATTCTTGTTTCACAGGTCGTTGGCCTAAGATCTAGGTCTAGCTAGTTTTTGTAAATATGCTAATGCTCCTTTAAAACATGGTCGAGGTGAACGGTGCACGACGGCAATCTTCTTGCGATGGATTTTGTGCCACACCTCTGCAACACACATATGTACAGGTTTAATGACCCAATGACCCACAGGTAAATACTCACTGTATACGATACAGGATATAAAAACAAGTTTAATAGATTAAATGAGCAAACATTTTCATTTTCCCAGAATTTATTCCCATATGGAGATTTTTGTAATAAAAAAAAAAAACAAAAACCTTTCTGCACTTTCATTTGCTATATCATAAATCATAATCTACCGTGTTATTAGATTCTTCATTAATGTAATCGTAAAATAATATTGATTAGACTTTCTTCAGTTTATTATTTCCGCCAAGAACACTGTTAAACATGTCATAACATAAGTGTTAACTGTGCAACATAAAAATAACTGCAAAGAACTATTAACTTCAATAAAAATTGATTGGTTCTTTGTACATCGTGCAACGTTAAAAGAGCACATGAATGAAATAAATTCCGACGAACGAACCAGTGATGAGTTGCCAACATAATAAATTCGGCTTGCGATGATAAATTCATAATTTTCATCCTCTTAACGCCAGACAATGTAATTTGTTTCGTTTCATAAAAGGGTTGAAACATTAAGCAGTTTGTCATTGATTTAATTTCGGAATTTATCATCCCAGGCTCCCAGCAACGTCTGAATTCCGGATAAATTAAAAATTCCGATACCGTTAGATGGATTACCCGAGCCAAGGTAAAAGGCATTGCTAAAATATTTGCACAAAACGCCGTCTTCGATGATTGGCAGCGCCGGCAGTCATAAAAATTCAGTGATGCATCGTATTTGGTGGCGCTAACGGGGTGACACGTGACGTCACGGATGACCCGATCCGCATGTCAACGAGGGTGGGGCGTGAGCCGTGACGTCAGACCTGGGGTGGGAGTAAGAGACGGCGTGGTCGGGCCAAGGACGTCGCCGGGCCGACCGGCGCGCAACACCCGCCGCAATCGATACCGTGGCTTGACAACCGCGATTTGCAATCGACTGCCTATCCTCATATCTAGAGGATCTAGACAAGCACTAAGCTAACTCCTTTCAGGAACCTCCTACTGTTCCTTGGAGGCTCCCCTATAGAAACCAAACGGTAGTAATTATTAAGTCTAAGTGCTACGTGACAGCAGACAGCTCCCCCCCATCAATGAACTTGTTCTTCAGCAAACAGAAATGTTTTTAATTTTCGAGGTCTCTTAACCGGTTGGTTTACAACTTACAACGAATGTGCTCATTTGCATATTCGTAGTAAATGCGAACTAAATTGCGATGTTATGCATATCAGATGGAAGGGTTTTTATTTTGGGTCGTACATTCTGTTTGAATTATGTCAGTAGACGATCGTAGGGTTTATTACGGTTCCCTGGAAAATCATGTTGAGTTTGGGTTATACGTCTAACGGTCGTTCACCGTCTCTTTTATATAGCAAAAGTATATTTGCTACGTGTTCACCCCGCCCCGGTTAACTTACTTTCACTCGTATTTTATCTTCGTGCAACCTTCAAGATCACGAAGAGAACTGGTTTTAGTTCTCATGAATTTACTCTAGATTATGTCACGTAAAAGCCTACTATTATCATGAGGATTTAATTGTATTAATATCCGTAATTATTTAAAGGATGAATCATCTTTTTGTCAAAGTCAGCACATATATAGCACGCTTTTATGGGACTCCAACAACGGGCTCCTAATCAATTGTTGTACTATTATTGCATTACAAAAGCTCGCGTTTGATATTTTTATCAGCGATAACATATTATGCAATGCAATAAACCTTAATCACAGTTCAAAATAACCCTCTGCGGAAATCTCGGGCTTTATCGTTGAGAGTGCAGCCTTGGCCGCTGTCCAGGAAACATCCCGCTTTTACTGGTGAAAGTATTCCTTTTGGATAGCTTTTACAGCTGCAATAATATCTGTGCGCTGAGTTCATAGGATTTTCCATATTACCACCTATAGTCACACAGCAGAAACCGCACGTTTCCTTTCTCATGTGAAGTAGGTAATCAAAGGGGCTTTCAAATTATAAAGCAAATCAAATAACGTGGAACTGCAATTTAGCAGCGCCAGCGTCGACTTCATGCTTATCATCGTTTGTGGCACACTTGCTGTAGGTGAAACTTTTTCCATTATACCTCAAGTCTAATGGTGTCCTACTATTCGCACAACTTACTCTCTACCAGACTAAAATTAAAACAATACTTCACTCACTCGAAGTTGGAAGGCTGCTTCGATATTGTTCTAAGAACTGAAGTTTCTTTATAACAAAGTGCTTTCAGTCCAAGTTTCCCTTTTATCTTTTAATAATGAAGTGTTTCACCCCAGAGAGCTCCCGAAACGTTCACAACAGACTATTTATACGGCTTTAAAATTGGAAACTTTTTAAATTACCATCAAAGTCGCCAGCTTGTGTAAACAAGCTGTGCTCTTTGAACAATAAATCTCTTATATCAAATATGTTTTATTAATATGTTTGTTTTAGACGTTTAGCGTTTATTCAAATTACTGTTAAATACATTCATTATTCACACCTTGTTTAAGTAGAACTTTAACTATTCAATTAATAACATAGAGACGTTCTGTCAATTTAATTTGCTTTTAAATGCTTTTATGGAAACCTTATTGTAATTTTTATGGTGTACATAATAAAGAATATTCTATCTATCTTATAGTGCTCTTTTTGAGAGATAAATTATCATTCCGAATATAGCAAATATCTTACTTAACATATTTCGAAAAGTTCAAAGAGATCTCAACAATATACTCAAGCCATACAAACACACGTCGAATTGAATATAAATATTTGTAACCTTTGTATCCGAATCGCAGATAATATGAACTTCAATATTTCAAAGATTATTCACCTAGATACCTCAATGGGTTGGGGAGGCCCGGTGGGTAAGGGTACCTACCGTAGGGGGTATTGGCGAGACGGTTCATCGGACCCTGGGATGAGACGCGACGCTCAACGCTCATTATCTCCTGTACGTCTAGACGAAGGATGCTGTTAAGTGTTGATCTGACTGAACATGCTCGCTTAGATCATATTCGTAATTGGGATTGTTAGAAATTACATGAATAGGGTGGACCCAATCTCAAGCCCTTGTATACTACTACGTAGGTGTCATTATCTTGTTGAATATTATATGGCATGTCTAGCTCAATTTTATCGTAGACATAATCACACTAGGACCCATTCTCTTAGGTAAGAGGTAGGGCTGATGGATGCTCGTGACAAATAACTCTTAGTGTGTCCTTGACTTGGCTTCAACAAATTTTTAATATCAAAAATAGCAATCGCTCCGCGTAAAACCAATTTGTGCAATGATGATTGCCGTGATTTGAAGGCTGAAGAGAAATTACGAAAGATAGGTAACCATAGCAATTGGGAAAAATATCGAATGAATTGAATCGAAAGCGCTGAAGAGTTGTATATAAAATATTTAGCCAGCTAACAACTTCTTCATCTTGTCAGAGTCTTGTCTCGTTATCACAGTTTCCTACCTTTATTAACATGGCCGAGCAAATTGTTTCTTTGTTATCGTCATCTTTCTAGGTCACTAAGCAGTTACTGGAAAAAAGAAATTACTTTCTATTGTCTTCGTATTAAACACTAGTCTGATTAAATAGTAGGTGAACTGGTGAAGTGAAATAGTCATTGATTATTTCACTTGGATTGAATTGCTCATTGATTTACATCAACTATAAATTGTTTTCTATTCAAATACACAAGGTTTTTTGTTTATAATCATGATGTAACGGTTTTTTTTCTTCCATATAAGTATCTATTAGCATACCGTTATTGAATGTCAAGAAAACATGTTTTGAATAAGTTCATAATGTTAATGATATGATATTGAAAAGGTCAGAATTGTTATTCCTTAAAATTTTACATGCTGGTACCTGTTTTCGGAAACGCATTAAATATCGATATTTTTTATAGTGATCTTTAAATTTCGAATCCCTAATTCGCTTCCATGAAGCGTTTTATAAGGGCAATCATGTAAAATGGCATTCTTGTTAAATATTTAATTCATATCGGTTCCAAAGACGGTAATTTTGTTAAGGACGACATAGCGTGAAAAACGGAACAATCCATAATTCATTCACCACACGAAGACTATTATAAGAGTACCGTTAGTCTTGTGCATTTGACCTCCTTGTGGCTCGGCTGTAAAACCGCTTGACACTTGAATACACTTCTCTAATCGACTTCACTTATGGCTTATTAATGCACGTATTACCTTCCATAAAAAAATAAGTCCATCCACATTTCTACAGTTCAGTGTGTTACTTCCTATCTACCTTGCAGACGCTAACGATTAAATAGTGAATCATTTTGTGAACAATGAACAAAATATTGACACATTGGATACAAATACAATAGACACGTACTGTTATACGAGCGATTGTAATGTAACAAAATTACCTTCGGAAGTGCATATTGCTGCGTAGATAGAAAAACTGTATTCTTGTTAACTCGACAGACTGGACTATTTTGGTTTGAGACTTGCCGGTAGCACGTGGCAATGTTATAGTATCAATGTGACAATCATAAAAAAATTCTGGCCTAGTTTCCACCTTTCCCAGTCTGAATGTAGTTCCAATTCTACATGGTCTGAGTCCTTTTACAGCATGTTTAATGTTATTTATTTTGGTCTCCTACTTTCCAATTCTCAGGACTGTTTATTCGGTAAAGTCGGAACGAATTTATATCAGTTTAATGTTAGCTAGTAAGCTGTCAGTAAATAACAAGATTTGGTTAATTTATTAGAATGTATCTCTGTTCAGGCTTTTAGAGCAACATACTTGAAAGCGTTGGAACCGTCGCCGCAGGAATTTATTGAGCGACGAATCTTCGTTTTAATTTCACTAAAAGCAAAACGCTACACGGGTATACCGGAACTTAAAACGCAATCAAAGTAGGTACTTTCAAAGCTGGGTTCGTAAAAGGCGCAATTTCGTACCTTGGAGACGCTCCAAATTGGGTCATCTGTAGAACCGCCCGCGTCCATCAGGCCATTCCATTTTTTTAAAGACCACAAGTAAGGACGTTTATATGATTGTACTTGCCGCCAGCCATCTCGGAATATGGCCTTTGTTCGTAGTACAATGGCGCCGAGAATTGGGATGGCCTGTCGAGAACATGTGCGAATATGTGGACAATGGCAAACAATCGGCTACTCATTAAGAATCATTGTAGTGATAATTTTAGTAGACATTTGTTTTGTTGTATTGTATAGCTACCGTATGTTTTTCTACTGAATGGACAGTTCGGCAATTTACGCACTGACCGTCAGTACCTAAGGTCATGTAGTAGAAAACAATGATGTGAATACGACAGTATCTAATGTCTTACAACGAGACATAAATATACACATTTGAGATAATTTATGTGCAGTGTGTGGCGTATCAAATAGTATTGTCGCAGTAATTGGCGTGCCTTGAATTCCGCGTTCTAAAATCTGCTGGAGTTTAATTTTGATGAAATAATGTGAGGGTCTTTATTCACCTGTAGAATAATCATTTCACTGACAAAGCAATGTCATTTGGTGCTGTAGCAAAAAGCACATTACAAGAATTTGCTCCGGGCTGTGCTCTGTGGCTTTTCCCGAAAGTTTTGCGATTTCGTAATAATATCAGAATACGCCAGACGCATCGGAATTCCCCCAACGCTATCCCGCAGGCAAAATTCGAGTACATTATATATACAGTTTCAATTCCTGATATATGTATTTGAGATTAAAATTCTGGTTTTCCGATTGTTAAATTGTACGTAAAGTTACTTTGCATTGAACGGGAAGCTAAAAGGATTAGTTACAGAAAACTACAATGCAGCTGTTAATTACGATCAGATTAACCTGCGATTACGATTCTCTTTTAAGATAAGTTTAATTATTCATGTATTTGGGTGAATCTCCTTTTTATCTCCATGAATCAGCATTCTATTCCGTTTTGTTTAGCTTCGCCATAGCGAGTGATAATTTAATTTAGTTTTCCCCCAGTTCGGTCACATTTTTTTTAATTGGGGAAAATTTGCATTGCTAATGCGTTTTATATAATATCGTGTGCAGTAAAATTTATTATAAGTATTGACCTAATGCCGTGCCGGGCAACTTGCATGGACGAATAGTTTTAATCATAAATATTTCATTCAACGTTTATTGAATGTAGTTTTAAATAAGCTATGTACAGCATTCTTTTTTACGTGCGCTAATTATTTCTGTGTAAGCAGCAGTATGAAATATGTACCCAAGAAAAATAACGATTAAATTTCATAGTTAGGATCAGATAAAAATAGAAAACGAACATAAGTCTTGAGTATTTCTAGGTTAAAATCCAAACAAAAATATTCGTAAACGCCTCGTTAATCACGTTTTAATTGGAAAATAATTCGCCGCTAATTGAGCCGCTACTGCTGTAGCTGTACCGATCATTGTGTAAACAAATTAATTTAATTAATGCTCTAGTACGCAAGCTTGCGCAACAACAATGCAGCTCATGCAACTAGAACGAAGGATGTCCCATTTCGCGCCATTTGCGTGGGCCGACCTCATTGTGCGCCGGAATTCGTCCAATATCTATCTATACCTGGTATTGCTACTGTTTGCAGCAGCGGCACTGGCTTTTGACCAGAGCTGGTGCATTTTTTAAATGCTTCGCAACTTACAAGATAGCAATATATCTATTGAGCCCTGGAGAGCCAACTTGAAAAATAAATATGTCCAACATTGGTTTACTGTTGCTTCGACACGTTACCATTTGTTTTCGTTTTATATCATTCATTCAGTAATCGTGGAGGAGCTCGTGGCTAAGTAATAACAGCCGCACGGTTCTATCCATCAGGTTAAGCTACGCTTGCCGAGGTTGGTCTGTCGATGGGTGACCATATTAACATTCCGAGACTCATCCGTGCCTCGGAAAGGGTCCCGGCTGTCATTCATGGATCTTTGACAGTCGTTACGGGTCATCAGAAGCCCGAAAGTCTGACAATCAGACTTACCAAGGGGTATTGTATTACCCAGTTACTAGGTTGTGAAGGTCAGATAGGCAGTTACTCCATGTAAAATTCGGTATTCAGCTGCATCCGGTTAGACTGGAAGCCGACCCCAACATAGTTGGGAAAAGCCTAGGCAGATTGATCCAGTAATCGTGGATGTCATATGCATTATATTCCTTCCTTTGCAGAAAGGGGGGCACTTACTATCCAAAAATATCCTGGATTAGTGGATTGCCTGGCCAGCCATAAATTAACTCACGATCGTGAGGCAAATCTTCCAATGTCCATGGCTTGTCCTTAATTAAAGGTCTTTAAAGAGTTCTAGTTTTATTCTTTCCCGGAAACGCCACGGCCAATTTCACTATACAATCTGAACTAACAAGCCAAGTTTACTAGCTAACACATAATACCTTGAGGCACATACGACTTTGCATACAGCTACTTGATTATTGGTTGCTTTGGTGGTGAATGTTCCATGCCAGTGCAGCGTAATGTCTGTGTAGGTAGCATACAATTGGCAGTAGCCTTACAGGTTCAAAATTGAACGGAACTTCGCAGTTTCGTAATATATGTGAAACTATGTAGGTATCCGTTTAGGTCAAGGATTTGGAATTTAAAAGTATCTACGTGATTCTTTTTCGTCCATCCAAACACTTCCTCTAACTGTTACGAGAATTCGGCTTGTTTGACGAAAGAGGTTTTACCTTATGTCAGCAACAACAAAAATTTGTGCCACAAGTTTGTCAGCAACCCGCGATCAGGGCTTCAATTGATGACTCTCCGTTTCCAGTTGGAACTATCACGGCAACTCTGCAAATTATTTTTATCAATACATCGAATGGCATAGAAATGTAGGGTGACATGACACGGTAAATAAAACATGAATGTCTTCGTGAAACTTATCTATACGAGGTCCCAATTTACCGGCCAATTCAACCATCTTGTTCATTTCACGTCAATCACTTTAGACCTTATCAAAAGACCTTCTGTTGAGACCTCCTCTAGTAGGGGAAGCTGCCTATTGACAGTCAGCCAGCGGCATGTCGCGAACAACGGGGACTCCACACAATTTCTCTACATTCAAGTTTTCATAACATATTTATTAACATACGTACATGTAATATAAACTGTATCTGAAGAGTTACAGAGCTCACTATAGCATGAAGTGAATTCCGTGAAAATCCAGGTAGCCAAATGAAATTTTGTATCCGCATATCGACATGAGCAGATGCGTTGACTCGGAACACGTGCTGTAACACGCTTATGACATGCGAGGATATGAGGCTCAGGAGTTTGCAAAACTACATTTGTATAAACAAACTTCACCGTATTTTTGTAGGGTTCTGACTTCAGTTTAGTTCAAACTTGTAATGCTTTGTGACTTGAAGATATAAGACTTACAATTACAAATACGGAGTTTGAATGCTTGCAAGCAGATTACATACGATACGTAATTGAATCTCTTTAAGATTGAGCCAGATTGCCAATTTATGCTTATAACGACCGATAAAAATCTGGATCATGCAATGGCTCTAATAGTTCATTTCGTTTTTGGCACGAACCTAATTATGTAGATGGGATTAGAATAAGCCAAATTATGTAGGTTCATTGTTCAGATAATGTGGCTTAATTATGTATACTGAATGTTTTGGAGATAGTCGTGTGAGCCCCCGTATCTTCGCCTACGGTACCGCCTACACGAAGCTATCGAATGCTCTGTCTTCGCTCGCTGTCAAGGCATGGATCCACTTGATATATTTCGTACTCAATTACGCATTTGTTTTCGTTACTGTACGTAATTACTGTACAAATAATTGGTATTGGAAAAAGCTTTCGGAAAATTAATGATATTGTTCTAAACGCAAGATGGATTGGGAAATTTGGAATTGTCAGGAACTTTAAACAATAAAATGTTATAACTTTTCCAGAACATCTGGCAGCCCTAGTTAATATTGTAATATTTGAATAGCACTCGATTGTAGGCGTATTAAATTGTCGACGAGCTCATAACATAACTTTGTTTAATCGAAATTAAATCGAGCTTAACTGCGCATTGCACAAGCGAATTGATCAGTGAATTATATCCAATAATCAAAACAAAACTATGTGTAGATTGTACGGTTAACATACACGTGAATCACTAGAATCTACTTTCTACATTATTAAGCTTCCACAAAAAAGCGAATAAGTATACGGTTTATCATGACACTGTACACCAGCAAAGAATAGAGGTCTCAGAAGAAAACTGGCGGAACGGAATGTGGTTTCTCCGTTATTTACCGAAAAATTATAGTGAATTTTATACGAACAATGCGTTTAATAGTGTTTGTTCTGTACCTGAGTTTTTGTCGCCACGTTGAGTGCCGAGAGTTGAATAACAGGAAGCAGATGAATGGATAGCCACAAGCCAGGTAAATGGCGCCTGCCGGCTGGCAGACGGTACTTTCTAAAGAAAGAGGGTATTTTTGAGAAATGCAATTATGTTTTGGTCTACGTTTTGCAGCGGATTTGAAGGTTGAAAAGATTTCACTTTTACTGTAGAATTTTGTGGGTAGGATTGAGATTACGATAAATGGTTTCAATAGACATCAGCAGGGGCAACTGCATATCATTGACTGCAGTAGACCTTCGGACAACAAAATCCTTTTAATGACGTTGTTTCGAACAAATGCCTGTGACGTTGTGTTTAATATTTCAATGACAATGGCAGCTAAATCAAATCCCCCCCCCCGTTCTCAAATTAGATTGTAAAGTAAGCGAAGCGTGGTGATAACGCCAGTATCAAATTTATGGAAAGGAAATTGCCTTCGAGTGGAGGCTTCATTGCTTGCCGGGCCGAAGCACAGCCCCTGCCTTAACCGCTTACACCTGCGGTTGCTATGTATTTGTTTGCAAGAAGGGGAATATTTATTGTCTCTTACACGGCTTCATTATTGAAAACAATAAATTTTAACTATTTACAGCAGTACCGAGGGTACATTGAACGAAGCCAATTGAAATTCTCTTTCGAATTTGCATATTCGATCGTTTGAATATTGAAGTTCTATGTAATGATGCTCTATGGCATAAAGTATCTCGGAAGCCAGACAAGAATAACAAGCGGACATATCTAGAAGAGAACTAAATCGAATTTCCTTTTCAAATGGCAATCTTGAAGATGCAGCACGCGCCAGACACAATGGACCAACGGCAACGGTTCAAAGAAGTATTTTCTTACGGGTGCCGTAGAACCACGTAGAGTTTTAATTCGACTACGTTTGAAGGTTAGCAATTACCTGTGAGTCGAGCAGTGGAATATTTGTACCTAAATGCCTTTGCCTTTAATAATTTATTTCTTGTTTTTCTAATTATTCTATCGCTCAGTTGTGGTTTTGTTATGTGTGCGTCTTATCTTGCGCGGTCAGCTGATATCAGTTACAGTCGGCCACTGCATTACCTTACCGATAGCCTGCACAAAATGGCGCCTTGACACCTAATATTACAGCTGATTGTAACAAATAAATGCACATGTCTACTGACGTACGTGTCCTGGCAAATCATAGCACTCTAATACCTGTTAACACTATAGAATTTATAACAGTTGATTAAACGTTCATTTTATGTGCATTGTTTATCTTGTAATACTTCAATTTACATAATACAATGTTTCAGCAACGGCTAAGCCTTGACCGACATTTAACCTTGGCCAATGGTAAAAAGACTATCGAGCGGAATGATTTAGATTTAGGAACATAGAGTTTTTCTCGTCATATCTTATCTATCAACGATTTTACGCCGTATATTATACTCAGCAGTGAGAGCAGTGAGAGTGAGAGCAGTGGTGGCAGAGAGCAGTGGTGGCCCAGTGGTAACGGCCGCGACTTACGAGTTGTGGGTCGTAGGTTCGAACCCAGACAGGCGCTTTACTTTGTGTAAATTATTCCATCACCACTGCTCTCAAAACGGTGAAGAAAAACATCGTGAGGAAATCGGCATGTTCTAGAACCGAAAGTATTCGAAGACATGTGACATCTACCAACCCGCACTGGGTCCGCGTGGTGGATTACGGCCTACTCCCTCTCACAGAGAGGAGGCCTGTGTCCCAGCAGTGGGAACATTTATTATAGGCTGATGATGATGATGATTATACTCATGGGACGATTAATGGCGACCGACGGTGAAATATTATTAGAAATAGCTACGCAATTACAGACAGAAAAATACACATTCGGAACACGACCGATACTCGTGCGTGAGACGGCTCTTATCTCTTTGCACAAGATGTAATTATCGATTGTTTTGGTTAATATTTAACCGTGGCTAGATTAGATTAGTCTTGGTGCTAAGGAACAGACGCACTGGACGCGACTCGCTGAGTAACGGGATGGTAACCGGATAACATGTAATCTCCACCATCTTTATTCTCTCGTCACGCCCGCTGATCCAATTCTGTGGTTTGGAGGGAAAAAATACAATTCAGAGTTGCTCAATTGAAATTTGAAACCTAGACGCAGCTGACGTTGCGCAATGGGTTTAGTACCACTTCGATAGAATTTAGACACGACAAATTGGAGTAATAATGTTCTAGCCAGTTACTCGCATAGAATAGTCGGAGACTCGTAGTCGTTATAATATTACGAGGAACAGGTTCGTGCTCATTTTATATTAGTTTTGAGAATAGTAATTTTGAGAGTGCATATTGGTATATGCACTCTCAACATTGCTACATGTTGACTTGCTAAACCACAAATGTAAATAGGATCTTATTGGAATATGTTACGTATTCTCAAGAATAAGACAATTACTGTTAAAAGTACGAAGAAGAATCCATTTCCTATGCAGCCTTGAATAAAAGCTGATCGATTGTCATGAAGTTAATTTCACAAGTGCATATGCTAGGCTTCGTGTAGATACTCCTAAAGTCCTCATGTATGCGGCCTTGCGCCGTGGCCGCGTCGGGCTCGTGACGTATAACTCTCGTCGCTGCCTCAAGTTACCCAACAGCGGCAATGCGGTGTCGATCACGCTAATCTGCATTCTTATACTCCAGTATGATATGCCCCCAGCAACTACTGCACTATTGCAAACATTGCCATTTGACGCAACGAATCCCGATGTTGACGGATCAACGCCTTTACCCATTGTCTTTACACCACGGACTTATTGAACATCATGTGCGAGATCACGCGTGTGAACTTACCCGATCATTTTCTAATTTAAATTATTACATTTCAACGCTTCTCTCCATCGATTTGTCCGTTACCAAGTACCTAATCTAAATGGATGCCACGGTTCAAATGCGTATTTCCATCAAATCGTTATGCTCGTAAACTCCTAAAGTTATTATAAGTTAATTGAACTCCATCTTATGAAATCTTATCCAACATTGAGTGAAATTGAAGTTGGAATTTCTCGTAATTCGGAATTTAAGGTTGCTTCGAGTCTGTGTAAACAAGCATTAATTTGGGATTATTGAGCGTTTTCAGCTCTGAAGGTAACCTTACAAATCCGTTATTTTCATGTTCCTTACACATAAAAATTCTTTAAAATTGTGTAAATACAATGCCTGGTGGAGGTTTAAAAATAAAATGATACTGACGTCCCAGTTGGCTCAAGAAATAAGGTGCGTGATTGCCAAGCGTCAAATGGGACAACGTTGACGAAATTGTTAAATATTTTAACAGAATCACGCCCGCAGACAGAGACCCAAAAATAGTTCCAAACTATTGAATTTTCTAAATTTTTCGGGATAAATTCGTCGAAATACAGAACGGAATTTGTTTTTGTACCAAGCACCAATTAGTTGTTTGCTTTAGAGGAAAGTCGTGGTGTTCAATTTTAGATGAACCGGTTAATTCTGTGTTACGAATCGCTTTATTTTGCTTATTACAAATACTAATAGCATTTACATTCACAACTTCCTCTGGCCTCTACGATGCACTTTGAGGAGCATTTGACAGGAGGCTCGCGAATGCTTCTCGGCATTGCCAATCAGAGCGCTGCAGTCACTCTTTGGAACGGGTGACGTAACGCAGCCTTCACACTCCTCAGCTGCAGGCTGAGGACTTAAGCGTTAATCATAAAAAAAAGCTTTTGTCACGTCCAATTTCCTCAGTCCAAACTTTTTTGCTCGTGTTGAATTCGGAGCTCAACAGATTACTGTGGTTTCAATTCAATGCTTAAAAAACGTCGTTGCTAAGAGGTTAACTAATTTAGGTACAGTACAGGATAGTATATTATCTTATCATGCAAAAATATACCTATTCAAATTGATGTAATAGCCATGACTTCTTATTATCGGTCGAATTTATCGTTCATAAAATATAACTTCTTCGGGAATTCCACATTCGTAAGCAAATCTTTTATCAGTTCAATTGTTTTTATTTTGGTTTATACTCTGGATTTTTTATGAAATCTTGGTATTCCCCCGGAACAAAAACCATTTTAATAGGATATTTTTCTTTGTTATTTACTGAAACAATGTTACTATACCTAATGTTCTACTAATGTAATGTATTAATAGTACTGTGGGATGTAATGTAAGTTCTTCACTTGGGCGAAATGTGTCATTAAGTACTTTTTATTTTCCTTTTACGTCGCTCAAATCTAACACCTTCATGAAAGGTCTCCCTCTACGTTACTATTACGTACAAAATGGCAAATTCTTACTCTCAGACGAAAAGCCAAGACGAGCGCTGCGAAAAATACAGTGAAGCATGCCAAAATTACACCTCCGCTCTTTGCATACACCTCACACGCAAAAATTTACAACCATTTACAATCAAACTACACCTTACTAAGTGCAAACATGTTTACGAAGCCGGTTTCACGTTACTGTTGAAAGTGCTATGTCTTGGTTTTCTATTCGGTCTGAGTTCTAACTGTGAAAGATTATAATAACCAACAGAATTCTTTCCTTGTCTCCAGATCGGTAGATCATCAGAATCGCCGATCGACTTCGTGGTGATGGACACAGTGGCTGGCGACAAGACTGGCGACACAAAAGTGCTGCAGAGCACAATATCACGGTTCGCGTGCCGCATCATAGCAGACCGCACCGATGTGAACAACTGCCGCATTTACGCAGCCGGTTTTGACTCCTCCAGAAATATATTTTTAGGGGTAAGTGACCGATACTTTTACCGTAAGGTTGGGCGAAAAGTATTTTTGTTATATTTTATGTAATGTCAACGAATTCGTTCGTGGGGCGGACTTAAACGCCTGGTTTCTGGCACGTAAAACAACACAAAAATTATTTAACAATTTGTCAAGCGCTCGTAAACTATTGTGATTGGTTGGTTGACTGAATTATTAATAGCCAGTCGGATCACTTGACTTACGTTTAATTTTGACACGTCGATAGTTTTCATTCCAAGAACCGGGTGTAAGCTTAGCTTAGCCTCTAGTTTCTGTGTCTGGTTACTGATCCACCTAAACAGTCTCCGAAATTATCTAGTAGGCGTAGGAGGACGATAAGTTATTGATTGGATGTTTTGTAACTTGAGTAAGAAACAAACAACTACTGAGAATACCTCCGTGATCTTTTATCGCAAGTACAAACTGAGTGCTAACCTGGTACAGATTTGACGCTCCTGACTTCATCCGTAGGCGTCTGTGACGTATCTGTTTTACGTAAATGAACTAATGCCAACAATTTAGTCGCCATTACTCGCAATGAGCCTCCACTTAGATTCAGCGATCTTTTAAGGACAAACATTCAGAAAACCTTTTGAAGCAATTTTTTATGTTGGCGGGTTTGATGTGCTCATGAATAGATGATGATTTTAAACTAGGTAGCTCTTACGTCGTGTGGGTGATCGTGTATACCAGAAGATCCTCTTAAATCAATTCAGTTTCCAGTCAACTGCTGGTCATAATAATTATGGTTCTCCACATTTCATCCATTGATGGATAAAATGTCTGTCCGCAGTTATGGCACAATGCCATTCTCGGTCACCTCTTATAGGTACCACTAGAAAATGTTAGGATTTTCCTTAACCGAAATCATACCACCAATATTTGAACGTATCATCATAATTTCCAGGAAAAAGCGACAAAATGGACAGAGAACCACGAAATAGATGGACTTACTACAAATGGTGTCTTGATCATGCATCCGCGCGGTGACTTCTGTGGCGGTAGCGCCACCTGTGGGCCGTGGCGCGAGACTTCCGTCGGAGGTGCAGTGTTCTCACTCAGGGAGAGCCGCTCTGCACAACAGAAGGTAATTTACGAAGATAAAGGTACACAGACACACGGCTACACGTCAAGCTATACATTTCCAGTTTAAGCTGATCTCGCATTTTACATGATTTCCGTATAATGCGAGGTCAGCTTAAAAGTCACCCGAAGGGCAATGGAGAGGGCTATGCTTGGAGTTTCCCTACGTGATCGAATCAGAAATGAAGAGATCCGCAGGAGAACCACGGTTCCCGACATAGCCCGAAGAATTGATAAACTTAAATGACAATGGGCAGGGCACATTGCTCGCAGAACGGATGGCCGATGGGGTCGAAAGGTTCTGGAGTGGCGACCACGTACAGGAAGACGTAGCGTTGGAAGGCCTCCCACAAGATGGACCGATGACCTTGTGAAGGCCGCAGGAATCCGCTGGATGCGGAAAGCACAGAATCGGTCGAAGTGGCGGTGCTTGGGGAGGCCTATGTCCAACAGTGGACGTCTTTTGCCTGAAATGATGATGAATGATGTATAGCCGTGTGTACATAGTGACACAAAAGTTAAGGCTCTTACAAACAGGCGCGACACGCGACGCGACACAAAGGCACCGCTAGTCGCGCGACGAGCCTTTGTGTTGCGTCGCGTGTCGCGCCTGTTTGCAAGTGCCTTTAAAATCCGACATAACTGGATGCTGCATAACAGCTTTTTGTGTATATTAATTACTAAAACATGATAAAAATAAGAATATCGACAAAAAAAAGAGCCAGAAAAAAAAGCAACAAAAAATAGCAGGTGGTCAAAGATTGAATCATAAAGTGGACAGCTGCTTGGGGATTTTGGTAGGCCAGAACATTTTTCAACTGTGGCCTGAGGGACACTGGTTTCCGACAAAAAACCGTGCTGAATATTACAGTAGAAAAAGTTACATATCGACGGTTGAAAGGCTAATTGATCTAAGCGACATTTTGTAAAACTTGCAGGAGAACGGATTAGTTATTTTTTTCTTTTTCTCTTTTAAATAAATAAAAGTCTATCAAATAGTTTTTTTTTTGCAGGAGGACTGATCATAGTTATTTTTAAAAAATAACTTTGATCCGTTCTCCTGCAAGTTTTACAAAATGTCGCTTAGATCAATTAGCCTTTCAACCGTCGATATATTGGCATCTGTGTGCGTTTTGTGCCAGGATGTTGCATGTTAGAATCGTAGGCCTCTTGTCCAAAGGAGGAAATATTTTTAGGTATATATCCAATACAATGGGGTACAAAGAAGGCTTTACAATCAACCGATTGAATAAAAAAGTAATATGTTGTCCCAGTAAAGTTTTAGTCAAAAAAACATTATTAGCTGTGTAATCGCGTGTTGATGTAACATCACCGGATGGAATGCATCTGGACAATAAATTGTTTAAACCTTAAGAAACAGGTGGTACAAATTATTCCAAGAATTCGTTAGGAATTTGAAACACGCGTGGGAAACCCTTGAGATATTCCTTCAACGTTCAAACTTGCCGATTGAGTTGCCGATATTTATTTATTCTATGTGCGCTCCCATACTTAGCTATAAATATGTTATTATTTCTTTTGTAGGGCCTACCCTGTCAAGCAGAGACCAACGTCCTCAGAGACGGAACGATGATAGATTTATGTGGCGCTACGCTACTGTGGAGGAGTGCTGAAGGACTTAAAAACTCACCGGTAAGTAGATGACGTCACTGTAAAATATCAAGAAATATGACTAAGATAAAATTTTGGGTATTTTCTGACGCCTGATATGATAGAAAATACGTCATGACGAATTTTTACACGTAACACTGATTAAAATATAATTAACCTAGATTTCTAAATAATTTATCTGTTGCCAAATCTTTTGATAATGGATTCTTTGTTACATTTTGGTCAATAGGCGTTCAGAAAAATTTAATAGTAATAATTTTTTATTTCTCTCTTCACAAAGGTTCACATGTTATAAATGCATAAAATATGGTCCTTTGCGAACAAACACTTCCATACAATAGGCATAACAGACAGTCCTCTGTGCAGGGCGTGCATGGAGGCTGAGGAAACCGTAGCGCACGTGCTCTTTGAATGCACAGGCGTCACCCAGATTAGAACAGAAACCCTCGGGTCACCCAGATCCTACACAGATGTTCTGAACAGACCAGGAGATTTAATTAGCTTCTGGAGGGAGGTGGGCTGGTTGGAATAACCACCAAACGGCCGCTATGGCCCACGCACAATGGTCCACCTTACGGACTAAGTGCCGAAACCAAACCCGTTAACACAGAACATAGAACATGGTCCTTTGCGAGAGACTGGCGTCTATACTAGAATACAATGTGTGACGGATCACCAATGTGGTCACACTTAAATTGTACTGTGTGTCGGTATATATTATAGTCTGCTCCTGCGCTCCCACTGCTGGGACACTGGCCTCCTCTTCGTAAGAAGGAGTGGGCCAAAACTCACCAAACGGGCCCAGTTCGGGTTGGTGGATTCTTTTATGCTGGATTTAATTTTTAAAAATTAATTCCACAGACAAAACGAGATCTCGAACAATTAGTGGACGAGCTGAACGCGGGGCGGCCGCAGTGTCCCGTGGGACTGAACACGCTCGTCATACCGCGCAAGCTGTCCGCCGCGCAGCAGGACCTCAACCAGCCCTACGTGTACCTCAACTGTGGACATGTGCAAGGTAAACATTCTATAATATTTCCTATACATCTGTGTATTCTATGTGTTTTGATTGGATCCTATCCTTCATCCATTACTATTCGTTCTGTTGAGAGTTCCCGCCGGAGATTACCGTATATGACCCATGGAGCCTAGGAGCTGAACCCCTCAAACTCCAAGCATTTATTTCAATTAAGAGAGTTTTTTCGCTGTTTTGATTAATTTGGCAATATTACTGTATGGAAATAAGAAATGTGGCTAACTAGTTCCCTAGAATATTAATAATGAATTGCAATTATAACACTGAATTTGATGTTGTAACTATTTTAGGTGTAAATATTTTAGGTGCATTTGGAATCTTTCCATATACTTTTTTTACATCTAAAACTAAATATTCGGTATTACGATATTAATTATTGCATTTCATTATTGATATTCTAGGGAACTAGTTAGCCACATTTCTTATTTCAATACAGTAATATTGCTAAATTAATCAAAACAGGTAAATATTTGACAACTATTTACGACGTTGCCAACTTTTAGGATAAACTCTCATAAACCATTTACGGTCAGTGAGAAAGTTAAAGCTGGTCGCCCGTTCCAAAACGTAGATCTCTATGGAGAACAACGGGAAGAAATTCTATGGACACTCTTTTAATAAAGATATTACAAAATGCTGCTTCTATGTTAGAACAACGTAAAAAAAAAACACCGCATGGGAGGTCACGAAAGTCAAAGCGGATCGCTCGCTCGTCGTGGATTATTTAGTGGGTGCAAGCGAAACCAACGTGTTTTCACGCCCAACAAAAAATCATTATTTCAGATTTCAAAGATAACCACATAGTGTTATGAAAAAAAAAAAAAAAAAAACAGTGGCACTCCGGGAGTGCCGACAGAAGTGAAATCATGAACAATTAAAAAAAATATTTCCAAAACCTTTAAAGTAAAAATACTTCCAAAACCTTTAAAGAAAAATACTTCCAAAACCTTAAAAGTAAAAATAATTCCTAAACCTTTAAATTAAAAATACTTGCATAGAACATTGATCCGTAACGATTACGTTACGGGTATAAATAAAGAGCGCGTTAAAAAATCAAGCAAAAACTGCGCAATCGCGTTTATAAAAATGAGGTGTCGGTTACGGTGTCGCGAATTGAATTGTTTTTTCCCATCTCAAACATGCCCAACGCGCCTAAACAAGTTTTCACTTATAAAATGCAAAATGCTTGGTAAAGCCGGGAAGTTCTAACCGGGTCTGGTTGTGTTTTCTGTATTATTAATCATTCATAATTTAATAATTGTGAATTTGTTTAGGTATGTACGCAAAATGTAATTAAATTAAAAGCTATCCTCAACATTATTTTTAATAAGGCAAGTAGGGTAAATAGGTAATTTGTACAAGATATGACGGATTTGGTATACAGGATGACATCGACGCGAAAACTGTTACCATGGTTTCAGTACATGATTCTGAAGCCCCCTTTTTTTTGGGTGGGAAATCATCAAATACCTTCTCCCGCTCTGGGCGGAGCGGGAGGGCGTGTCAGACTCTTACTGACTAAAACCCACCCGTGTTCCTTCAGTTGCCGTGTTGCCAGGGGGCCACGATTTCCCTATCGGTTTTCTTCGAACCCCCGGCAGGCATTGGCCCCAGCGGACCCCGTCAAATTCTGAAGTCCCCTGCGTTGAAAATTTTCGTCGGTTATTATATTTTTTAAATCTGCTGTTTCATAGAAAAGTGCAATACCTACACGGCCAAAATGTATGGAACAGCAGATTTAAAAAAAAATAACCGACGTAAAATTTCAACGCAGGGGGGTTCAGAATCATGTAAGTACTGAATCCCACATGGTAACAGTTTTCGCGTCGATATCCAATCATCGTGTGTCTGTACCGCGTTGTTCTTTTAAACTATGCAACAGATTTTGATGGGGTTTTCACCTGTTAAGTTGACTGTGTAAAATAACATGAATATATTGTTGTGTAGGTAAAAGTTTATTAAATTAAAAGCTATCCTCAACAGTACTTTTGATAAGGCAACTAGCAAATAGGGTAAATAGGTAATTTGTACAAGATATGATGGATTCGGTATCATAGAATTTGTTTTTATGCCTCGAATATAAAAAAATAATTTAGGGAAATGTGTTATTGCGACATAAATGTCTGATAAGATATTTATTTGTCAAATACGAGCCAATTTGTGAAGCTTATCTCTTTGGACTAGGCCAAATAGAGGTGTAGTGGGTTTTTCCTGTTGCGTTGGAATTTTTGATTTGGTGTACCTACTAGTCAAAATATTAGTTGTTTCATGCATAGTCAGCAATATTAATTCGATAACGAAAATTGTACAAAACAAAACCGTTATAATTTTTAATACTTATCTAATTAATGTAAATGGATTCTAAAATATGAATCAAGTTTATAGTAATATTTTAGTTAAAAAAAATCTGGGAAAGCTTATCGGGTGGTCTAACTTACCCGTTATCATCGTTAACGACAAAAGCAATCTGTTGGATCCTAAGGATCGATTCGATTTATCACTTAAAGGTTTGAGGAACAAGGTGCAAAGTTCCTTATCGTCCATGGAAATGAGATCCTCCGACCAGATGGGTTTTGTACTGCCCGACGGTTGTGGTCAGGTTTCTGTTTGTATATTAATCACACGGATAACTCTGATATCGTGATGTAGGTTTCCAGTATAGATGTTGCCACCACAATCATAACCGAAACCGACCCTTTTGAAGTCGTCAGTATTCATACGATTTGTTATTGAAAAGTATTGTTCTACTAGTACATTGGACTTCACTACCATTTACCAGCTATAAAAAACACTATCTTACCCACATTCCCTCCCCAGGCGAGCACTCTTGGGGCGCAGAGGGCAGCGAGTCAGGCTCGCGGCGCTGCCCCATGTGCCTGACAGCCGGCTCAGTGGTGCGCGTGTGCATGGGCATCGAGCCCGCCTTCTACGTGGACGCCGGCCCGCCCACCTACGCCTTCAACCCCTGCGGACACATGGCCTCCGAGAGGACTGTCAAGTAAGTCATATTACCCAGAGCTGCTATAATTGAATCTCAGATAATTTACATTCATTACAACTTACTCAATTATCAACTTTAGCGTTATGTCGGCTAAGTTGGTTTTTGAGTGTTTTGGTCACAATGGAATTTGAACTTTGTTGTTCAAAACTTTATAATTATATCAGATTCTGTATTCAAGTTTAGGTAGTGTGAAGATCTTCGCAGAGTGGCTGGTCGCAGCTGGCCAAGGGTAGAGTAAAAAGCGTCTTATTAGGGAGGTCTATGTGTAGCAGTAGACTGGTATAGTCTGATGATGAGATACTTTTTTCTACCGCCGCCGCCGTGTTCCGATTTAAAAGTAAACACATAGACTTCCCTAGTAAAACCTGCAATGCCTCTATAAGCCAATGCGCACACTAGCGATCAGGCCGCAGCGGCCAGGTCACAACGGCCAGCGAAATAGTCTGCGGGGCCGCTGGCCACGTGCGGCCAGGTGTGCGTGCTTCATGGCGATTTCATACTAATGTATGAATCTCGCTGCATTGCCGCTGCGACCTGGCCGCTAGTGCGCGCCTGGGCTTAGTATTGTAGTTGTAGATGTTTATTGGAGGCGGCGATCACTTACCATAGAGGTACAATTCCGTAGCCGACCGCAGGCAGCAGCAGCAGCAGCAGGTGTCGTGTCGTCGCGACACGACTGGTTTCTATGTATTTCTATGAAACTGAGGTTTCACTAGCCACAGAAGGAAATTCATAGAAACCAGCCTGTCAGTGTCTAAAAAACGCCTTCAATTTGTATTTTAGCCTTACGAATCTTATCAAAAGCCTTCAATCAACACAAACCTAAACAAGCAGTTATTATAACGTGTGTTATTCTGTCCTCAGATACTGGGCCAACGTGGACATCCCGCACGGCACGAACGGCTTCCACGCGATCTGTCCGTTCTGCGCCGCGCCGCTGCAGGGCTCGCCCGGCTACGTGCGCCTCATCTTCCAGGACAACCTCGACTGAATCTCGCTACACTCGCACAGGTTTGTTCAAAAAACATTACCCTCATTTTGAGCTTAGCTACAATCGGGTAGATAGGCTACTTGTTACTGGAACAAAATCAACTCTATTTTCACCGTGGTAAAGTCGATATTCGTTTAGTTGATAATTGATTGGAGCGTTTTTTTCGTTGTTCAGGTATTTTACGTGCTAGCGTGTCAAATGCTGTGGTCGCTTGGATACTCCGAAGAGTACACGCGACCGATGCGTTCGCGACTAATATAAACTTCTGGCAAGCCGGATACTCGTTTAGGTCACATCTGAGACTTATAGTTTGGATGTTACTTAGGTGTATTTTTTTGACTAGATGCAGCATCAGTCACTCACTACCGGGTCACTACTGTGTCACTCCACATTTTAAGTATGAAGCTACAAGTAGGTACGCGGCGGGCTCGACTTGTCGAATTCAGTGAGCGAACGTAGTCAGAAGATATGAGAGTTACGCGATAGAAAGAGAGGGAATTCATAGGTGAATATAACTGTAGGTAATTAGCGCTGTGCGATCTGAATTGCACTTTATTGTGTCGCAGCAAGAGTCGCTTTTTAACCGACTTCAAAAAAGGAGGAGGTTCTCAATTCGACTGTATTTTTTTTTTTTAATGTTTGTTACCGCATAACTTTCGACTGGGTGAACCGATTTTGATGATTCTTTTGTTATTTGAAAGCTGGTGCTTATGCCGTATGGTCCCATATAAATTTTATTAACTTTACTTGGATGGTTTTTGAGTTAGGTTCAAGCATACGTATTTTTTCCCCACTTAGTATATGGATGATATCTTAAGTTCTTGTCACTGTTATTTACATTGTTCGAATTTGTGTGGGGTAGGTACAGACGCCAGCACATCAAGCTACCCAAAACTGTCAAATTTTCCCAATCAACTTTGAACCTTAGACATCAGCGATAAAGTTGAAAATCTATTAAATAAATTTGTCAGATTGTAGTAGCTTGATGTGCTGGCGTCTGTACCACAACTAAAAACTGAAAAATAAAAATGTTTACAAAAAAAAAACAAGACTTCCAAAAAAAAAAAAAGAAGTCTAAACCAAAGACACCGACTACCGAAATTAAAGTTATTCTTTTTCGCTTTGTTTTGTTTTTTTTTGGAAGTCTTGATTTTTTTTGTAAAAAGTTTTTTTTTAAATGATTGTGTGGAGTGGTGACCCTCATCTGTACTAATCTGTGTTGGAAGTCCTAAAATTTTTCTATTGCTTCAACTTTTTTAAATATATAAAGTTTTAAACTAAAGAAAATCCGCGGAGCACTAGATGAGCGATTGAAACAGTATATAAAGATAACAGCTGTACGGAAGGATGTTATTGTTCTCATCCATAGACTTCAGGCTACAAATAAATGAACAACCATCGTCATTGAATTGAACTTAATAAATAATTCATAAAGGTTGAATACGCGTACTAACGGAAGCAGATGTTATCGCGTTAATTGAAAACATTTTCTAACCACATACAATAAGTCCTGGCCAACTGGTTTTGCCTACATGAAATGTGTTTATTTTGAATCAATTATATGAACACTAAGGTTGGTTAGCGCATTTATCCGGTTAGTTTTTGCTTTCATTCTCCTCTTGTGACTCCGAACACATAGTTGTAACCCTCGAAATTCGTTTGCACCTTATAGTCATAAGCAGTCTCTTAAAAATAAAATTCTGCTCCTTTTGTGGGAACCTGGGCTGGCGATCCTCTTAATGCAGGTTACTATGTAACCTAGCTAGGACGCCAGATTCAATTCCGTCATTTGTTACTCTTTTCTGATTATCCGTAAATTGTAAAATAATATTTAATGTAACTGACTGTACCTCACTTTTTTAAATAAATAAATTATTATTATTAAATTCAGTTTTCCTTACGTTTTTTTCAATTTGCACGTCAGTGTCAGGTTGCAGGTTGTATCTTGCATATCACGCATATCAGTAACCGCATCTGCAACTGCGGAGCATCCGCATAAATTTTGATATCCGCAAAACATCCGCTTCCTCAACTTTTGATTTTAAAAGTTCCGCATCCTCATAATTTCTATGGGGATGTGACCCCACATTGTTCGCTCAAATAGTGAATTTTGTTAAACTTGCTCCAAGCTAAATATGCGGGCCGGAGTGTGAGTGACGCGTTCCTATTGCCTGAATTCGCAGTGTCCCTGTCCTATGACTAACAATCGGCCGCACGTGGCAGTGGTGGCATGATTGTTTGTGGTGTCAGGTGTCAAAAACAAGGGCAGGGCTATTTTTCATACGACATCTGCATCTGCACCCTCATCTGTATCCTCAATAAGGAATTTTCTAATATCCGTATCCTCAAACCCGATTATCTCAATAACCTCATCCGTTATACGACATCCGTTACAACCCTGATCTACATCAAAATTAAAATAGGTTTTATTTACTACTCGTAGTTTTCTGCCCGCCAGTTTGTCCGTGTGGAAGTCAACTATACCATAAAATATATACAATATTGTATGTAACTTTCTACTGGTATTTTTTTATTTTAATGTCCGTTTTTCCAGAGATTACCTCTTACAAACAATTTAACCTCTTATAAAATAAGTTTATATTTCTGAGCTATTTAGCTTGGACGGTTTGCAGATTATAGTCGTTTGTCGTTACACCCGGTGGCGTAGCGTGCCTTGGCGGGGCCCCGTATAAAAATTTGTTTGGGGCCCTTATGAAGGATAAAGATTTCTCACAAAAGAAAAAAAAAAATGTTTGCATAAAATTAAAATAAATATTTATTAATCATAATTATCTATCTGTCACTTTTTCCAAATTTTTTACAAACAATTCAAATTAAATGTACACTCTCCTTGCCTTTTTTTCAGCAAACTGATTTATTAAATCATTTATAGCTGATGATGAATTTGGGAAGTTTTTATTAATTTTTGCTTACGCACGTCGGGGGCCCCGTATAATTGATACGGCAGATACGGCGGTAGCTACGCCCCTGGTTACACGTATTCTTACAGTATATTTAAATGGAAATGTTTATGTTACAGGTCGCCAGCGGCTATTTGACGTGTGCGTAAAAGTGCATTAACGGACGTGAAACATGACGGTAGGCCACGCAGCCCCGTGACGACAACACTCAGCTTGCGCTACGTTATCAACGCAACAGTACCTAGCCATGGCACCCTCACCCGGTGAGGGCGCTCACATGACTCCGTACACATACTGACTACACGCATACACAGTGCAAAATAACACTGTGGCTTCACATACAACCTTAAACTTACGCAAGTGATTGACTAGACTAGATCTATAGACAATACATTTATTTATAAAAATTATATCCATCTTTCCTTATTAAAAACTTATTTATTATATTAATTTCGCAGTTACAAATAAAATGTTTTATCATCGAATATTAATTATTGATAGTCTGATATGATATGTTCATAATTCTATGTTTTCGGTGTCTGTATGTTAACTTAAGGCTCATTATAAATTCGCGATAAAATATTAATATTTATTTGTTGAACACAACATGTAAGATACGATAAGGCGATGAGAAAATTCGGGAAATAACAAAAAATATTTAATGCTTTGTATATTGCTGTGCTGATTTTATTTCTAGAATTAATAATTGTTGTAATTATGAATGAACTGAATTATTTAATTAATAGATGTTTCGTTTGAAACTTGTCTAGAATATAATAATTTTGATTGCACATGCCTCTCAATTTTTTTTTTTATTCACCTGTGCTTTTTGTTTGGTACTACAATATCAGACAAGTGTACGACCGTCATGTAACGGCCATCAATACAACACAAAGTCGTTCGTTCGTCAGTTGTAAAACCTGCACAAAAAATATTGATGATAAGTCTATTCTAAAGATAAAAATTGGTACATCAACAATATTTTAGACAGTGGATACAGGATCTTTCATGTTAGTTTACAACAGTAAAACAAACAATTTCAATGTCGAAAAATTCGCACAAACTTCCTGTACACGTGACAAACAATATGCTATGAATGACTGACTATGCACCATGTTGATAGTGTAGTACCAGCCCTATTATTGTAAGGTAATCAAATGTAAATATTCAATGTACGTTCATTTCTATACACGGTAAGTAATTTATGTTGGTTTTTCCGTAGCGTGTGAGCTGTTTAATAGTTTTAAGTATGAGCCAGCCTTTTAGCGGTAGAATTATAGACACTACTGGTATAAGCTTCAGACAGTAAGTTTAATAAGATTCAATTTAATTTTCGAAATGGTCTCATTTCTTATTTGACAATCAACATATTGGGATAATGTTTAAAGTAAAATATACATAAAATAGTGGATAAGCAGTAATTTTTTTTCAATCCGATAATCAGTTATATAAGCATCAAATATTTTAAGAAGGATTGTTAATATTTGGAGACTGTGTGATTATCGAATGTGTAGAGATTTGTATTTGAGTGAAAAATGTTCTATGTTTAACTGGCTGTTATGTCTAAATAAAGATGTTGATTGATGTTTACATGCTGTGAATATTGGTGTAGTCATGGGCAGACATATGTCGACAAAAGTTCAAAAATGACTAAGACACCATGATTAAATAAACATAAGTGTATTGAACGGTTGGTTAGTAATATGTTCGCAGTTGACTACACAATTTAAGGGAAGCCTGAGGCCTTATGCAAGTGATGCACTAAATAGCTTGGCTGTGCCACTAGATGCATATGAACTGGAGGCTACAACTTGAGCGTTAGATGGCTCGGAGTACTTAGTTTAGGTAACATTTGTCGCAACAGTCCGGCTTTTTAGTGCACCGTTTGTTTTACCTCTGTACGTTAGTTCCTATATATTGGACGTTGTAAAAGCCCAACATGCAATCCATTGTAATTACCATCGAGAAAAAGGTCTCAAATTAATGCAAAATGCAATCGCTTGCTCGAATGCGATCTCAAAATATTCGAAAATTCAAAAATCTGGCTTTATAACAAGCTGATCGAAATTATAATAAGTACATCATTCATGAGAGTGTAAAAAATAATGTAAGTTTTATAGAAGTAGCGAACATTAGCTTACGGAGTATGAAAATTTAGTTTTTGTACAATTCACTAGTTAGGGGTTACACGTAACATTATTGCCTTCGAGTGATAAATTACAAGACAAAAAACTAATGTGTTGTCCAGATGAAATTGTGAACTACAAAAGGCAAGTGGATTGCACATCATTGTTTTAGACTTTAATCGTAAGAATTTTGGTAAAAAAATGAATGCTTATTTAAAGAGTCGATATGATGTAGTCGTTTAAATCGGCGTAGAAATGTTATCAGCCATGATATGAAGGATGATTTTGAATTAATTTTATTAGTGTGGTTGCATAATTAAGAACCATAAAGCTACGGAAGTATTGGACCATACGATTTAACTTGTAGCGATGGTAATGTCTGTGTTATATTATAAAGTTGCGTTTCTTATTAAGAATATTAATTAATTAGCATTATTTTCGTTAGGGTGAAGAATGTAGTCAGTCACGCTTTTATGTCGACTTATCGTCGCGACATTCTGAAGTCGTGGGTAATGACGAGATAAGGAAACTATCTCACCTATCAATACGAGCGATTGTGTTCAGAGGCCAAAGTGTAAGTTATGTAAAGTTACGGAAACTAATTGTTAAGCCAATTGGCTACTTAAATTGTCCGTATATTCAAATTACAACTGTCATTATACTGCATATTGACATAGGGTGTCAGTTTGCTTAACTATTAAATTCCATGACAAATTTGCACTGCGACTGCGTACTTTCTATTCATAACAAAATGTAGAAAGAACTTACAATGAAATAGTAATGTTAACTATCTACAGACATTACACTTCAAGCCACTGTTCATGATACAATGAGCTCGACACGACTTTAGTGTGGTGCGCACGATCAGTCAACTTGAAACTTATTAGTGGTCATAAGAACTGAATGCTAGCCTTAATTTTATTTATAATGTGTACCTAAGTACTAGGGCTAACAATAAATCGCTCTTTTAGTTAGAAAATTGACATGTTGTTTTATTTACTGCAACTTGAAACATGAGCACAGTATAAATAAGTAACTAACAGTATTATGTTTTAAATGTCAAAGAAAACTGCTGAAACGACGCGCTTGTAAATCTCAGTGTACATCAGTACGTAACAGTTTCGAACGCGCGGCAGTTACGCACGGACGCGGAAGGACGCGCGGGTGGCCGTAGGTAATTATTTCAAGCTCACTGCCGAGACACAATACTGTTACTTTATTATACTGTGACATAAGTGACTAGAATCCAACAGCAATCAATTGTGTGGAAAATCCCTACGAGCGAAACACTAATTTATTATACTATTTCTTGTCAAACGAGATAAACAATTTACTTTGTCATACTAATTAACATTGATTGCTGCAGCAGACAGCAATTTATTGTTCGATAGCTAAATCGTGGGTAATTAATTTATACTATAAATTATTCTTGTATAAAATTGTTTTGCACAAGGTACTCGCATGTTAAAGCTATTAACACAAATTCAAAATGCAAGTTTATAACTTAATTATAAATATATTTCTGTTACAAGCATTGCAAAAGACACGCAGTCACAAAAAAAAAAACACGTATCATACAAACTATTGCAAATTAAGTTTAGTTGTAACTAAAATCCTGACATATTGGTCGTAGGCAGTAGCGACGGCCAACCCGAGTTGGTCTCGGTTCCATTCCCACGCGTTGATTGGCTGAGAACTGACGACCATGCGCTGGAGTCTTTTCAGCTTGCCTGGCACGCCGCTGGATACGCCTTGACCGTCCACGTGGTATCTGTGCTCGGGGTACTCACTGGAAGGGGTAACGGTAATGAAGGTTAGTAAGCGCAGTATGAAAAGTAAGCATTTCATTAGAATATGAACCTTATTTTTACTTTTGTTATGTTCATATTTGTATTAGCGAATGTGAGTTAGCATCGCATACGAATTTGAATGTTAACTTCATACAAATAATGTTCATATTCGTATGCGACGCTTACTTAGGAAAGTAAAGTCATAATTCGATCTGTGAATCTTGCCCTAACCATAGAAAGGGTAAGTAAAATCGAAGTGGAAAAAGCTTGGAAAAGGTCATAGGGCAGTATTTGTCAATTAATTGATAGACAGTCAAATAATAATATGATTCTTTGTGGCAAATAGTCAAACTGTTGCTAGATGCCTGTGAAAAAGACCAACCGAATAATAAAGTGGTACTTAGTAGGTAGTAGGGTACTTACTATTTCCACAAGGAGACTTGGCCATTACCGGCACAAGTTATGAAAATGTCCCGATTCTGTGGGACATGACGCGCCACCCATATTGTTCCACTTTTGGATGTATTGTCCAGCACCTAAAATAATTGAAATATATAAATAATTAAAGAGTGATGAATATAAATGTTGATAGATAGAGAGGGAGAGGAAGGCCATAGAAAAGATGGATAGATTGTGTATGTGAGGGATGATATGAAAGAAAAAGGTGTGAATGACAGAGTGATGGCTGACAGAGGGGAATGGAAGAAAAAAAAAGGTGGCACTCCCGGGAGTGCCGACAGTAGTGAAAACTTGAACAAGATCGCCTTGGTGGAAGAAAAATACTTGTATAGAACATTGGTCCGTAACCTTATCTAAATAAAGAGCATAATCGCGTTTAAAAAAAACCCTTCCGAAACCTTGTAAAAATACTTGCATAGAACATTGATCCGTAACGTAATATAAATAGAGACCACAATCGCGTTTACAAAAATGAGGTGTCGTCATGGTGTCGCGAAATCAATGGTTTAGTCCCATCAAAAAAATGCCCAACGTGCCTAAAGAAGTTTTCACTTCAAAAAGTAACATGGGACAAAGGCTGGACATCATGATACCTTTTAGTAAACAAAACATTCTTCAAAATTAACTACTTACTTGAGCAAAACCTTTGGTAGGATTCTGTGTTCTAAGATCAAACACATGGAACTTTCCTTCCAGAGTTGTTGCAACTAACTTATTCATTGGAATGTCCTTGCGATCAAATTCAGTTGAGCATACCTGTGGAAAATATTTTTACTTTTATCAACTTTATATGCATAAGTCCACTGGACTCTCACCTGTTGCAGAATTAAGCACCACATCTAGGAGATTAGACTAATCATTATTGAAACTGCAAGAGAAATGAAAAAATCATATACTTACCCCATTTTTCAAATTACATTCCCATCTAAGTGACATGGTCCGTAAGTCAAACATCTTGAGGTCACCGTTGTCGTAACCAGCGACTACAATCCTCTCTGCGTCATTGAAAGAGTTTCCAAAGGAAACTGCCCAACAATCACGTTTTGCCTCTCCTTTCATTGGCTGCATGTTTGCAACCGGTTTGCCCCTTTGACGTGGGTCCCATACTTTGACTGTGCCTAAAGAAAAATTTTAAAGGTATTTTAAGAAAATAATGACAATATCTTAGGACGTACTTAAGTAATTTAAATTGAAGGATAGCTAATATAATCCATAAGCCATAACAGAGTGCAATCATGTTGATTCCTTTTATGTTAATTTCTTTCTAGAATATAGTTACCATCTCGGCTGCCAGTGACAATTTCAGGAGCACCACAGTTTGTTGTATTACCCCCCATTGCATCTATGGAATTTATTATATCGGTATGTTCCTTTGTGATATAGATCTGACAACTTTTCTCTAGGTCCCTGCACAAAAAAAAAAAAACGAGAATTCATCTCTACTCTACTCAAGGGTGCTTGCATATATTAAATAAATATTTTAATAGGATCTCACCATATTTCTAAAGTGCCTTTGAAGTCACCAGTTGCTAATCTTCTTTCAATGTCGCTGCTGGCCCCAAATGTTCCACATTTGAATGAGTTCGGTCTTTCTATCTCCTTTATCTTACGGATCTCACCAGACGTAATTTCATACACCTCCAACATTCCACTTCCTTTCGGCAGTAATCCGATAACAACAAATTTTGCGGAACATGGAATCCATTTACAATCGAATATGGTATGGTTAATGTTATGTTCAACGTGCGTTATAACTTGAGGAGTTTCTAATTCTTCCATAGCTGATAAGTTTCTGTTCTTTTCTTTTGTACTATTTCTACAAAGAAAGTAACTTCAACTCTCTTTTATAACCTCTAAATATAAACAAACATCGTTGCTATGGCAACAGATAGAATAGTGATAAGATGACACATTGATTTGCGTTTAGTTTTCTTGAACTGGCCAGTCCTTTATATCGAACAAAACTTGTTTTTATCTATGCCATGAATACACCACACGTTACTCCTATGTACAGACGCCAGTACTTCAAGCTACTACAATCTGTCAAATTTAAAATAAATTTTCAACTTTATCGCCTAAGTGTAAGGTATGTACCATTGGGGTTTTGGTTTCCGCACTTAGTCAAGAACTTCCCCATAACATAGAACACCACACGCTAATTTGCGTTTGCACAGGCGAAATATTCACTAAACATGTTGAAATCTCTATTTCCTGTCATACAATAAAAAGTGGTTATTGTTCATTCTGTGGTAGAGTGGGTCATGGTAGAATGTCTATGGTAGAGTAGATCAGGATATTTATATTCTGTGGAGTAGGGTAGTGTCAGTTGTCTATGGTTAAATTTATAGCTTCGTGAAAGGATTGAGTTGAGATTTGTTTTTATTACCGTAAATAATTGTGATATTTACTGCAAACAGCAGGCTAAATTAATAATTGATGTGAAAAATAATTAGACCACCATGGGTGACAAGAAATATAAACAGAGCGTAAGTTTAAACAGTAATAACACAAGTACCAGCGCGAAGTCGTTTTCGTAAGCGTTTGTGGCTTACACAAAGATTTTTTTTGCAGAAAGCAGAAATAGCGAAGCAATTTAACTTGCCGGAGCGGCAGTCTAAGATCACAACCTTGCTGAATCAGGCTGGACAAGCGTACTGCATATGCCGATCATCGGACAGTTCTCGTTTTATGATGTGAGAGACTATTGACTTATTGAACGCCTTTCACTATGTTATATCAATAAACGGACGTGTTTAACTTATTGGAGGCTCTGGCCATTGAAGGGTAATGGGAAATAGGATGTAAGAGCGAGCAAAGCAAGTTCGAATTTTTTTACCCCTGCCGGGTTAAGTTAGGTTTTCTTTTGACAGCCTCTAGCTACGACGTTGGCAAGAACTAGGGGGCCCCTTTGAACCACAGGGCCTTGCACTCGCCCAAAGTGGCGAATGGAAATGACAGCCCTGTCAATAAAGAATTTACTACAGTCAATAACATCAAAAAAAAAAATTACTACTTTTGTAAACATTGACCAAAAGTTGACAAACATTATTGATGTATTATTACTTCTCTATATTTTCTTAACGTCTTAACTTATTGACTGCCCCAGTCAGATCAATATGACAAATGTATTTGTGCCCGTGCCGCCTCATTTTCACTCGCCTCGTTCTCCAGTCTTATACATATAACTGAAAACCTATGTTCGTTTATAATTTCATTGCTCAATCCGAAATCATAAATAGACAAATCAACTATTTATGAGCAATTGAAATAAAACCAAGCGGTCAATAGGTTAAGCTGACTTTTATTATTGTTGGTTAATACTAATGATTGATTTTAGAGCTTGCGACTCCTGCGAGGAGTGGTATCATGGAGATTGCATAAACATATCAGAGAGAGAAGCTAAGTATATTAAGAACTACTTCTGTGACCGCTGCAGAGAAGAAGATCCTACTCTTAAAACTAGGTTCAGACCTCAGAAGAGAGAGAATGATGGAGATGTTGGTATGTTATACTTTTATTTAGTATTCTAGGATGTTTAAATTATCAAAAGAAATCTTTTTCTAAAGAGTCAGTTGTATGGCAATATTTTTGAGCCGTTTCGGATTGAAACACTAGGACCATGGGGTCCGAGTGCTCACCGAGTATTCCGGGACATCGCCAAGCGGTTGGTCAACTCTTTACGTGACTAGAGGGCTGGCCAATTCTTAGGCTAAAGAAGCATTGCAGCATTGCCATCCAACGTGGCAATGCTGCCAGCCTTTTGGGCACTTTTCCCACTGACAGCGATGCCGACTAATTTTTTGACGCCTAATGAGCTCTTGTCTTTATTTTTAACTTTTTCCTTAACAATTTGAATATATTTATTTACTTAAACAATATGATCTATTGGCAATATTTGAAATCAATATTTTTTTAATATACACTTAAAACAGTTTTTACTATTAACAGGGCTTCTCTATCATTCTTCTTATGATTAAATTGAGCACTATTATAATCTATAAATGTTTTAGCTCCCCGTGATGATAGAAAAAAGAAACGCAAAGAGAAAGACCATTCTGAGAACAAGTCGTCAAAGAGACCAAGTACTAAAGATGGTTGCGGAGACTGTCCTGGATGTCTGCAGATGAATGACTGTGGGCAGTAAGTAACAAACATTACTTCTGTACTTAGAACAGACATCTTAATCAATAAGGAAACTTGTTTACAGACCAAAATCAATTCTACACTTACTAATACAGTCACACTTACTAAAGTCTGTTCAAAAATATACAATGAAAGTGTAAACAAATCCTGGTCAGGATAAATTCTCAGTAAAAGGAATTTGTAACACATTTATTTGCATTTCAACTTTATAATACACATACATAAATTATCTCACGCCTTCTTCCCCTGGGGGTAGGCAGAAACTGCAGAATATCATCTGCTATGACCCTTACATACTCTTTTTGCCTCATGCCACTGGTGTACGTGTATTACCAGCACGCTTAGCATGACCACAATAGAAACGGGTTTTGTCGACGGAAGAATAGATAAAATGACAGATAAACAATCACAATCTGTCATTTTGTCTATTCTTCCGTCGACAAAACCTGTTTCTATGGCTGTCATGTTATATGTAGTGGATAATACACGCGCGCCAGTTGCGATTACTACGCATTTGATCTTTCTAAAGAACAACACCAATACGGTCACTGTATGTTAACAATATAATTATCACCACTTTTTCCAACAATTATTGTGTGAATAATATTATTAAATTGTTATTGAAAAATCATCAACGAAAATTGGTGTTATAAAATCAATCACGGTTGTCTAACGAAAAACATAAGGTGATTTAAAATTAGAATTTTGGGTTTTCTGATTCACTTTATCAGATACTTTTAGAACAGATCATGCACACTTCATTGAACATTGTTTTTTTTTTGTTCATAAATTTCTTGCAGCTTAAAAATAAATCATGTTTAGTAATGTATTAACATACTTTGGCCGCATTCCGAGTTACGCCAAAAGTGATAATATCGCGAATCCGACTAAAGTCCAAAGTTACAATTATTACTCAATAACCCTTATATTTTGTGACTATTAAATTTGGTTGGATTCGCGATATTATCACTTTTAACGTAAGTCGGAATGCGGCCTTTGTTGACATTTGGAAACTTTGGAAAGCTGGTTTGCACAGGTCATTTTAGAATTAAACCATGTTTTTTGTAAGGAACATTTGTTTTGCAGTTATGTTCCATTGAGTATTAAAGCAAGAAGAATTGTCCCTGATGAATGTTGATAGTAAAGTACTTATAACAATCAACATACATTCAATTATCCTTTCCTACTGTTATCATAAATATTTAGTTAACACACGTAATATTATGAACTACAATACTTTTGTTCTGAACAAATGTTGAAAGAAATATTATCTTTCAGTTGTGATGCCTGTGAAGATATGTACAAGTATAGCAGCAGTAACAAGTTGAAACTCAAGTGTAAGATGCGGTTGTGTATCAAGAATACTAAAAAGCCTTCAAGACAATCAAGGTAAAAAATCATTTAGAATGAATATGCTTTTTAGATATGATCATGGTGGGCCTTCAAACCGAAACTACTAAGTTTCGGTTTTTTAAAACCTGCAGGGTAAAATTGTGTAACACATAAAATGCTTTTCATTTTGGCATCCATTGCTTCATTTTCATCGTCGTTCTCTCAATGCTGAGAATCGCGACCACATAATGACGCGTTTTCAAGCTATACGGAGTGTGGACTGCTCGGTAAATGCTGTTTCAACAACCTTCTTGATCGCGTCTGATCATCTTGCCGGTGCTTTGCCTTGAGTGCGTTTTCCTTTCACTCGGCTCAGTATTATAACCCTTTCCAGACCATGCTCCATGTATTCATTGCTTCATAGGTTTGTAAAATTCTATTCATTCAGCAACTTAAATAACGCATTGAAATCAAAATGTAAGGCATTGTGGTTGATTGGTATTTTTTTTTATTTTTTTTATGTGTATTACTCAACTACCCCCCGCTGGTTTATACTAGTGTGAATTTCTCAATGTCATATTTTATGGACCTAAGCAAAGAAATACAGTGAAAGAACACCGAAATTTCCAATAAAAACAGGACTATCATAACACTGATGATATGGTTTCTGTGAAAAAACTTTTTATCAAAGGAACAGGATTTTTTACCAATTAAAAAAAAAGACTACCGAAATTATTACACATTCACAACTAAATATAACTTATAATTTCCACATTTCAGCAGTAGTAACAGAATAAAGAAGAAGCACCATGAACGAGAGCAGCATGAGCCAGAAGAATCGATAACACACCTACAAACGACAGAGGCTCGCCAGTGCTATGGGCCACAGTGTACACGCCCGGCCCAGTATGGCTCCAAGTATTGTTCCGCGCAGTGTGGTATGAGACTCGCGACTGCTAGGATTTATCAGGCAAGTGTTTGTTTGAAAATGGTCTTTATTTTTTGGTATGTAAACTCTAAAGTGAAATTTCGTGCCAATCTTGTTGCTTTATTTTTCGTAGTTCTCATAAATATACTTTCGACGCATAAACTGTTACCATGAACACAGCACATAATTCTAGCCCCACCTGGATTAAAATTATTCGTTAGTTATATAAAAAAAAAACTAGCTTTTGCTCGCGGCTTCACCCGCGTGAATGTCGGAAAATATAATGGTCATTGTGGGTCATCCTTAGAAGATAGGCAGACATATGCTATCGCGGATGTTTTTGTTGAACTTTTTGAGATCTTCAATCCTGTAGAACATAAATTTGATGTATCTCTTATGGCTTACGCAGCGCACGCCAGTAAAGCTCCCAGTCGGCATGATTGTTTCCGACATCATCGAAAATAATCGTCATATTTCAGCCAATTTACTCAAAACTTTAATGAATTATACACCAAAACCTTCCGCATGAATCACTCCGTCTATTGGTGAAAACCGTGTGAAAATCCGTTCAGTAGTTTTTGAGTTTATTGCGTTCAGACAGATAGACAGACGCGGATGGGGACATTGTTTTATAATATGTATAAGGAAATCTGCTGCTGTTCCATATATTTTGACCATGTGGGTATTGCACTTTTGTATGAAACAGCAGTTTTTTTACGAAAACGTAGCAATAGGAGTATGTAAGTTGGTGGGTTGCTAGTTGCTTATAAAATAAATATGTACTAACTATAAACCTCTTTCAGGTGCTACCCCAACGCATACAAGAGTGGTCCCTATCCTCCTGTGTGGCCGAACAAAAGAACCGCAAAGCATTAGAAGTGGTGCGGGGTGGACTTGCGCGTGCGCAGGCCGCACTTAGAGCGTTGGACACGCAGCATTCTGATCTAGACGCGATTGTGGCGAGGGCTAAGAACGCGACTATTGTTTTTACTGATGATAAGGTATGGAACACTAATTAAAATAAAAAAATCAATCAATGTTAAAATAGAACTTGACTAGCTGGACTGAAATAGATGGAAATACTGGGGAGGTTTTTACCCAGCTGGCAGGAACATTACGCTGGGCATTCACTTCTAAGGGCTAGACCAGACAGACATGACGAAACGGCACTGCACTGTGCTTCACCATGTCTGCCGGCCCTAAAGCTCGAGGTCGAGTCACGCAGCCATCTCGGTTGCGATCTACGTGATAAAATGATTCTGCTGTAAAAAGCGCTGTACATTTAGCAAGATATCGGTCAATACAAAATAATACGTGCCATCGACACAATAGAATGAAAAGCACGGCTGCAGCAAAAAAACAGTGGCACTCTGGGAGTGCCGACAGAAGTGAAAACTTGAAAAAGATCGGCATCGCGGTAATCAACGCGTTGATGTCTTTTACTCCACGGTGTCGGTAAATTGCGTTACAGTGTCGCGAAATTAATGGTTTAGTCCCATCTCAAAAATGCCCAACGCGCCTAAAGAAGTTTTCACTTCAAAAATCTAGAACTAGTACTTGGTAAATCAAAAATTTAACCACTCCTGAAAACGAAGATATCATTCTATGCTTTCATTTCCCAGGATGCTGACGATGAAACCTCAATGTACTGCATAACATGCGGCCACGAGATCCACTCGCGCACCGCAGTCAAACACATGGAGAAATGCTTCGTAAAGTACGAGGCGCAGGCGTCGTTCGGCAGCCGGCATCGCACGCGCATCGACGGACAGAGCATGTTCTGTGACTACTACAACCCTATCAACGCTACCTACTGCAAGAGATTGAGGGTAGGTGGAATAAACTTGTGTTGGTTTATAGTTATGATAACTTGCATGCGGCATTGCCCGCATGGAGGTCGGCAATTATCCCACGGGAACGTACCACGTAGCCTATGTCCTAACCCAAGTCATGGTCTAACTGTCAAATTTAATTAATGTGTGGAAAGGAACAGACAGAGTTACTTTCGCGTTGATAATAAAAATGAATAAGTATGGATATTTTACAGTTTTATTATGATACTATAGTTTGATCGAGACTGCTGTTCTACGCCATAGGAATTCAAAATTCATTTATTCAAACTAGGCTGAGAATTAGCACTTTTCGAACGTCAAAATTACATAAGACAGTCCCCCAAAACGCCCACCCTTCACAGCACAATGCACAGCGAGGCGGGGACTTGATTAATGAGCGGCGGGACGGTGTGAGCGTAGACGAATGAGCGGCGGGACGGCGTGAGCGTTGACGAATAAGCGGCGGGACGGCGTGAGCATTGACGAATGAGCGGTGGGACAGTGTGAGCGTTAATGAATGAGCGGGCTGCGCTGCTCTCCGCCTCGCCGCGCATATAACTAAGGCCAGCCGGCCGGCCGGCGCCGGCGTGGCCCTATTGGTCTAGACAAGGACGCTTAGACTATCTCAGACACTCATGTACATGGTCCTCACAAGATCTGACCAAGAGAATGTGTGGACTTTAAAAGAGATTGTGACCTCTGAGTTTGTTTCGGCCTTTCTTCTCAGAGTAGTCAGATAGGAAACGCCGACCTCATCTAGTTTAAAAAAATACATTATTGACATATAAGTGTTTGTTTATACAAATGAATGAATTTTTCAATCTTATCCTCCTTCTTTTCGTTACCAGGTAATGTGCCCAGAGCACTTCAAAGACCCTAAAGTCGGTGACCACGACGTGTGCGGCTGCCCCCTCGTCCGCAACGTGTTCAAGCCGACTGGGGACTTCTGCCGAGCCCCTAAGAAGGCTTGCTTGAAGCACTACCAGTGGGAGAAGCTGAGGAGGGCTGAGATCGATATGGAGAGGGTTCGGCAGTGGCTGAAGTTGGACGAGTTGGTTGAACAGGAGAGGAGTATTAGACTGGCTATGGCTTCTAGGTTAGTAGAAAAATATATTGTAGAACTACTGAAGAAATGGAAGTTAAATCCTAATAAAGTCGGGTCAAAAGTAATAGTTATAGAGTATAAAAAGTTAAACGAGTTAAAACCAGGCACTCTAAAGACAATTTCCACGCAAACTCCGCCTCCATGCACCCCACCACTCCACTATGTGCTAAACGCTAACACATCAGTAATAAAGTTGAATATCGCGTGCGCTCTTTGGTCGTGTTCGAGCACGGAACTAAATATCGTAAGTCTCAATTCTTATTTCGTTTATAACTACAGTAATAATTGATCTAGAGGTTTCAAATAATCTTTAAAAAAGACATGATTTTCGAATAAAAAATGAATCGAGCGACAATGTTCCAATTACGTAACTGTCTTATATATGGAAAGAAAAAGATCCATAATCATATACTAAAGTTCCATTTTGATTGCATGCGTGACTTTTTCAGAATATGTATGCGAATAAACATACAATTTAGGAAGCCTTCTTTTAAACATAATTGGCGAAATTTTGGTGTATTATAGGTACACCTCTGCCTGACCCTTCAGGGGAATCAGGTGTGGTGTTATTTTACGTTATCCCGATTATTCGCAACTATTTCCAGCCTAAACCAAATCAGATGGATTTGGTTTACCCTAGTCTTTTCCCAACTATGTTGGTGTCGGCTTCCTGTCTAACCGGATGCAGCTGAATACCAGTATTTACATGGAGCGACTGCCTATCTGACTTCTACAACCCATTTACTGGGTAATACGATACCCCTGGGTAAGACTGGTTGTCAGACTTTCGGGCTTCGGACGACCCGTAACGACTGTCAAAGATCCACGAATGGCAGCCAGGACCAATGGCTTAACGTGCTTTCCGAGGCACGGAGACGTCTTTTGTATGTAAAGATGGTCACCCATCCACGGATCAACCATAGCTTAACCTGATCGATCGATCCGTGCGGCTGTTATTACTTAGCCACAAGCCCCTCCAGCCTAAATCAAATGCAGTTGAATAATATTCAAGTAACTTACTCGAAATTATGTGGTTATACTTAATAAAAGATAGCTTGATCTCTGCGACAGCTGTCAGTAAAAACACGCCAATGAAGTCCTGAATTTCTTAATAGTACAGACAGTACCTGTCAATGTCATACTTTATGGGCATGCCGACCTAATTAGTGATGGACGATGAATCATCGTAACCACATACTATAAAATATCGATATTTTAAATAAAACTTTTTTAAAATTAATTTATCTTTTAACTTTATTGTATATTTTAATATCATAACATTATTTAAATTTGTACATACTTGATCTAAAATAATAGCGAGTAAATAAAATCCAATTTCTCACCTACCCATGTAACATTCCATCCGTCAACGTCCCATCCTTGAGTTTCGGGAGAAGACACGCCGCGTTTGGCTCACAGGCCGTGTTACCAGACCAAATTAAACCCAATTATATGTTACATTAGCATCGATAATAGTAAGAAACGTCGATAATTTCTATCGACAATTTTTTATATCCTAACAACCCTAGGAATGTCAGTTCAACATATGTCGCAGAGATCAAGCTATCTTTTATGTAGTATAATCACTAGTGATCGGATAATTGGATGCATATTTATCTAAAATGTAGGTGTTGGCTATTATCGAATGCACTTTTGTATCGAAAGAATCCCGGGAATTCGGAATCGACAAATTTAGTTTTTTTTACTATAGAATCAAATCGGATGTAGGAATATTTACTTAGTTTAAGGTGTTGGCTAATATTATGGAATACACTTTTGTATCGAAAAAATCCCGGGATTTCGGAATCAACTGCTGTTTTTATTATAGAGTCAAATCGTGTGTAGGTACCTACTACCTACTATTCCTCTTACACTAACATAGTCATAAATTGATGGGAAGCTTAAAATTTAAAATTAACTGCAAATAAATACATAATTATAATATACCCTGTTTTTTTAAAAATAAATATAAAGAAAAAGTATTTCTTATTGTAGTTTGTATAGTAGCACTAAAGAGTTTATGGCAGTGACAGTAGGTACGGACGTCAATGTCATCCAGAAAAAGTAAGAGATGTCAAGATAGCATGAAAAAACCTAATTATCTTTTAGTTGTTAAATATTTTATTATTTGAATATTATAATAGGGTGTAATAAAAGACTTTAAATGTCGTTTCTTCGATTTTAGCAACACATTTGGTTTTTATTATTACGCCTATCAAGCCATTAAGAAATATATAAATACCGCATGCTAAAGAGGACGTTTCCTCACCATGTTACAAACTAGTTTCTTAGTCCCGAATTTTCTGGAATCCCGGGATTTATATTTAAAAATATATGTTTTAAGAAGCACCTTCCATAATTTCCTAACCAAAAATGAACTTTAGGTAAATATGCATCCGATTATCCGATCACTGTTAATCACACAAGCCATATATGATGTTATTATTGCTATTTAAGACGCCAATATATACCAATAGCCTTGAGTGGTTAGCTTGCGTGTTCTGTACTGAGCTCACGCAACGCGTCGTACGTCCAGCCAGTAATAGGACTCGCCCATCAAGGAGCGCTGTCCCAAATTAGACGCATTATTAATTTATTTATTATAAGTACATAAAACAAAAGGTATTTTAATAAAACACGATAAATAATTAAATTATCTTTAAAATTGTGAAGTTTTCAGAAAAATACGGTCAAACTCAAACTCAAAGCATTTATTTCAAATAAACCAATTACAGGTACTTTTGAATTGTCAAGGGGTCGGTCAGTCAGAAAAATGAAGCTAGTTGCCCATTCCAAAGCGTAGTAGGTACCTATGGAGAAGAACGGGCAAGAAACTCCACGATTGCGTGATTCTCAGTTTTTTACCGCGTTAGACATAACTTTACAAATTAATAACACTCTTGTAAACAAATTCTAAAAAACTTTTTTACAAAAAACACAACCGACTTCCAAACTACAAAGTGAAAAATAACTTTAATTTCGGAAGTCGGTGTCTTTGGATCAGATCAATATTTTTTTTGACACCGACTTCCGAAATTAAAGTTATTTTTCACTTTGTAGTTTGGAAGTCGGTTGTGTTTTTTGTAAAAAAGTTTTTTTTTTCGCTTTTTAGTGGGTTGGTTTGTAATTTATCTAAGGCCGCATTCCGAGTTAGGCCTTAATCGCTCACAGCGCTCACATCGATACTTCGCGTTCCTAGTTACATATCACGATTATGACAGCTCAGAGCTGTCAACAACTCGGAACGCTCGTGAACGTGCTCACACTGCTCACAGTGGTCGCTCATTGTCAAAACTTATAACATAACCCCAAAATTTGCACAAGATGGTTGGATTACAGTATTTCTTTGAGTATACACCACAAATTTCTTCTTCTTCTTTGGTTAGGTGGCAACTGTAGCCAGAAGCACAATTTCGAAATTGCCGCGTTAGTTTATAAATAAGATTCAACTCAAAACAAAAAAGCACAACTGTCATTTTTGACAGCGCCCACGGTGATATTAATTTAGGGCATGGTCAGTGTTATCGCAAGATGGCGCATGTCATGACGTCATCTATGACGATTCACGGGACATCGTTATCGCGATAACGCTAACACGGTACGGGTGTTAGCACGCTCAAATCGATTACGGCGTAAGTCGGAACGCACTCTAAGTTACAATAGCCTTATGTCAACTGCTCATCAAAAATACCCAAATCGCTATAGATGTGCCTTTAATATTTGAAGAGTTCCCTCGATTTCTCCAAGATCCCATCATCAGATCGTGACCAAATGACAATGGGACCAACTTGAAAGTATACCCTTTCAAACAAAAAAAGAATTTTTCAAATTCGGTCCAGCCGTCTTCGAGTAATCGGGGAACATACATAAAAAAAAAAAAATATCCCGACGAATTGAGAACCTCCTCCTTTTTTTTAAGTCGGTTAAAAATATTCACAGATTAAGTTTTAAGAAAATGCTCTAACATATATTTTTTCCAAATCATTATCACTACTCGTTTAGACGTGATCTTCAGTATAAAATCATTAAAAGTCTGTTATCGTCGCCTTAATATTTACAGTATGATTACTGGCAACTACCGATATCCTACTTTTTCGTCGAAACTTACTGGCTTCTTATTGTGTAACACAGATTTTTATTAAACATAAGCACAGAGCCATCTTTGCGTAAAGACCGGTAACCCATCCAAACCAGTCTTATAGCCTCCAGTGGCTCCAGTATAATTCAAAATATTTTTTTCTTGTCTACAGGGCTGGAGTCCTCGGCCTAATGCTACACTCAACGTACAACCACGAGGTTATGGAGCGAATTACAACCAAAGCGACGGAGAACGGCAAAGTGACGGCCAAGGAGGGCTCCTGACATAGAGACGCGGGGCATGCCTCCGAACACTCCGACTCACAGACTAGGGAATAGAGAATAGAGCAGAGCTACCTATAATATATCTAAGATAGTATAATATTATTAAATGTATTTGATTAAACTGGTGTTTTTTTTTGCATTCTTCATTTATCCTTACAGGGTCTGATACTAAAGCTTGTGGTTCACTGTCTCACCCTAAACTTGTTAAGCCACGAATAACGAGGTCGGACAGTACGGTCCATATTTTGGGGCGTTTTTAGTGTTATGCAGAATTACTCAAGCACGCGCGTGGCCCGCATGCGTGGCACTTGCATTATACTTAAATCTATACTTAATATTATAAAGAGGTGAAATTTGTTTGTTTGTTTATAAGTTTGAATGTAGGGGGTTAATCTCCGGAGCCACCAGTCGAATTTGAAAAATGATTTTTGCATTCGATAGCCTAATTCTTGAGGAAGGGTATTTGTAGGCTTGCGGACGAAGTCGTGGGCAGAAGCTACTATAATATTAATATTAAAAAGAGGTTTTTGTTTATTTGTAAGTTTGTATATAAGGGGTAATCTCTGGAACTGCTAGTCGGATTTGAAAAAATATTTTTGCATTTGAAGGTTTTAACATCACGCTACGACCCTTAGGAGACGAGCAAAAAGTAGAAAAGTCAGAAAGAACGCTAAGCGAAAACGAAGTAATAGCGCGAACGGGCGATACGATGCGACGCGGTGAGTCGGGGGCCGAAATTTCACGCGAACAAAAGTCGCGGGCAGAAGCTAGTGCTCAATAAAGACAGGTCCAAGGGCCTGACTTCTTGTCTCACTCTAAGCTACCTTTTAACATTCGAAGTGCCAAACAGCTTTTTATTTCCTAGCTGGTAGCAACACTATTCAAGCTTAGTGCTATTAGGAACCACAATGGTCAGTCATATGACGGAGAACGGCAAAGTGTCGGTCTAGGAGGAGGTCCTGACATAGAGACACGGGCATGCCTCCGAACACTACGACTCACTTACTAGGGAAGAGCTATAATGTATCCCGAAGCCTCGAAAAATGGTACCAAACATTCTGGTCTATATCTGAATAATAGGGCTGGGATATGACTCTTGGCACATTTCAAACTACAGACCCACATAACATAATATCACGCCTTGTTTCCCCGAAGGGTTGGGCAGAGGTGACCCTGTAGCAGGTACACCCACATTTCGCCAGTTATGTTTTAAGTCCCATGTAATAGGGGGCGAGCCTATTGCCATCAACCGGGCACAAATCCAGACTCCGAGCTGCTACTGAGAAATTCCAGATAGAAAAACCCAATAACATTTTGCCCGACCTGGGAATCGAACCTAGGACCTCATGCTCAGCAGTAGCGCTTACGACCACTAGACCAACGAGGCAGTTTAACGACCTAATAATTATATAAAGTGTTAAGTAGCTGTTATGTCCTAGCTTGGTAGCCCACCAGATTAGGGTACTTGATTATAAACATGGCTAATAATTATATTAGGAACCTGAGCGGTTTGTTTATCAACCACGTGCATAACGTGACCGTGGGTCGTAACAGTGGACGATCCCGCCCCCATTTTCATACAAAGCAGTTTTAAGAACCTACCTACACGTAACTTTGCCGTGTGGGCTGCTGTGGAGCGCGGAGAACAGCAAGGTGAAGGATTGCAGTCTTGACTATGAGACAGATTTTGCCTTGTTGTAAACTATGTTCTCAAAACGTAGGGAAACTGGGTTTCCGCTATAATTCCGTCCTGGATATACCTTGCTTTTTCGAACCCTTGGGTCATAATTGGGAATCGGCAACGGCTCACTACTTTATAACAGACACTAAAATTCATTTCAAATAATTTAATTGTAACAAAAACAGGTTTACTATTAATTTTTTGTGTTTGTTAACAGCTACATCAGTATTTTTAATCTGTCTTGCAGCCATTAGCGCCCACCTCCGAGAGGGGAGACGTCGGCGTTCCAACATCATTTTTATTACAAAAACAATAAAACAAAAAAATTGTGCCTTATGTAAAAAACAATCGAGCTGCGCGGCCGTTCATGAATCATGCAATAGATACTTATACGCGAATGCAGCAAGCAAGGACACAGTTTATTTAATTGACTACCTATAATGCAGGATTTACTGTACACACTACATACACCTACCTCAAGTTTCGTGTAGTGTGTAGGGTAAAGCATGTGCAGGGAACCCGGCTTAAGAAATTTATGATTGTTTAGAGGTCGTGGATAAGTTATATAAGTTTAGGGGTCGTGGATAAGTTATAAAATTTTAGGGGTCGTGGATAAGTTATTAAAGTTTAGGGGTCGTGGATAAGTTATAAAAGTTTAGGGGTCGTGGATAAGTTATATATGATTAAAGGTCGTGGATAAGTTATTAAAGTTTAGGGGTCGTAGATAAGTTATAAAATTTTAGGGGTCGTGGATAAGTTATATAAGTTTAGGGGTCGTGATTAAGTTATGTGAGGGGCTTGTGGCTAAGTTACAACAGCTGTACGGGTCGATCGATCAGGTTAAGCTACGCTTGCCGCGGTTGGTCCGTGGATGGGTGACCATCTTTACGTACCAAGACCCTCCGTGCCTCGGAAAGCACGTTAAGCTGTTGGTCCCAGCTGTCATTTGTAGATCTTTGACAATCGTTACGGGTAGTTAGAATCCCAAAAAGTCTGACAACCAGTCTTACCAAGGGGTATCGTGTTACCTAGTTACTAGGTTGTGGAGGTCAGATAGGCAGTCGCTCCATGTAAAATACTGATATTCAGCTGCATCCGGTTAGACTGGAAGCCGACCCCAACATGGTTGGGAAAAGGCTAGGCAGATAATAGTCGTGATTAAGTTATAAAAGTTTAGGGGTCGTGGATAAGTTACATAAGTTTAGGGGTCGTGGATAAGTTACATAGGTTTAGGGGTCGTGGATAAGCTATAAAATTTTAGGGGTCGTGGATAAGTTATAAAAGTTTAGGGGTCGTGGATAAGTTATAAAAGTTTAGGGGTCGTGGATAAGTTATAAAAGTTTCGGGATCGTGGATAAGTTATAAAATTTTAGGGGTCGTGGATAAGTTACATAAGTTTAAGGGTCGTGGATAAGTTATAAAAGTTTAAGGGTCGTGGATAAGTTATAAAAGTTTAGGGGTCGTGGGTAAGTTACCCAAGTTTAGGGGTCGTGGATAAGTTATAAAACATTATTTTATAGATGCAAAAACACCCTTTCACCAAGGGGCTGACAATCTAATCTTTTCTGTTCTAAATACTTGTGAATGAGTGTTTATCTCGGAATATAACATCTATACATACATAAACTCACGCCTTTTTACCATGGTAGGCAGAAACTATAAAACGCTTCCTGCTACGTACAAAACTCATGGGTACCTACGGTCAGTTACAGAAAAGGAAATAGTTTTTTTTCTGTTATTATTAAAACTGAACGGAAAAATTAAAATAGCAAAAATATAACAGAAATATGAAAATATCATCCCCTAAGTTTTCGTTGTGCTACCCTTCGCAAAGTCACCCCGCGTCATCCCCGCATTGTGTGAAAGTGTGTCCAAACGCTGCATTATCTTCGGTTCCGACTTATTAAAAACATATTAGCGCATTTGCGTAGAAAAGGCGATTGTACGCTTGTGTGGCGATTAGAAAGTTTATAAGTAATTGGATTAAAAAAAGCAAAGAAAACGTTTCTCTTGTTACATCACTAGTAAATTTTTGGGTCAAATTCGGGCATAACTAGATATTTATTTATTTTACACCAGAAGATTTACGGCAAAAAAATCAACACTAATATTATAAGAATGTTGTCCCTAGGTGTGCATTTGTGCATTCTTCAGCAGTTTTAGTTTGGGCGGCGTGTAAGATCAGGCTTGATGTTGTGACGTCGCGAATGTTTTTTTTTAAATACCTACTCTTCTTCGTAATCTAAATGAACTCGTTTGGCGCCATCACTAGCGTCCATCAGTTCCTGTAACGTGCAGCTGACAGGACACGCAGGACATGATATTAAGTGTACCATCGTTTGTGGAACAGCACGAAATTTACGCTCCAAAGCGAAGTCGTCTATGAATCTCCACCTGAACAGGTTTTCCTTGCTTCGGCAACTTGGGGCCGGAGTCTGAGACTTCCAGGTTAGCCAAGGCAACTCATGTCCAGGTGGAAGATCTTCAGCAGGTGGAACAAATGGTTTGGGTAAGGAAGCAGTCTCGCCACAGCTTCAGTGTTTCTTTTGATCGTTCGCCAGTGAGTGGGACGACACATTTAAAAACAAACGAGCTATTCTTACAGTAGGTGCATATTATGTGTAACACATCTGACATCTTACCTTGATAAAAAGCAATATTAAGGTAATAAGCAACATTAAAGGGCGGGGCCTCGTCAAGGTCGTTTCTGACTACCAACTCTAGCACCGCGCGCGCTCATTGGTCAAATCAAATAGCGCGCGCTTCCCCGGCTTCCTGTTACACACTTCCGTCCCTTTTCAAGAAATCACTCCCACAGATTGCAGGAAAGCGAGAGGAAAGATGTTTGTTACACATCAAAAACTGTTTCGGTTTTTCAGCCTTAACTTGTGGCTCGAGGATCATGTTGTCGTACAAAGGGTGTTGTGTGTCGGAGATTATTTTGGCTCTTTCGCTGGAGCTTGCCACCAATCTGCTAACAGTCGTGGAGCTATTCCTGCTAGTGGATAGAGTATTTGAACTAGGGTCGGTTTTAGGCAACCAGTGATGATCGTTTCATTCAAAGTAGTATCCACTAACTTTACATGGGCAGAACGACGCTATAAGGGGCACACGCGATTCACCCGCAGAAAGAAGAGCCAGCCCAGTAGTCCGCATAAAGTCAGGCATAGTCAGTCACCTCACTTCGATGAGAATAGTCGCTGAAGAAGACTTATGCGAGTGTGCACCTTCTGCATGATGTTCTTGCAGTTTTTGCTTTATATCTACTTACTATCTATCAATAGGCTCGCCTCCTATTACATGGGACTTAAAACATAACTGGCGAAATGTGGGTGTACTATACACCTCTGCCTAACCCTTCGGGGATTACAGGCGTGATGTTATGTTATATTATCTACTATCTAATTATAACAGCGTATTAAATACCTGATTTGATTACAAATCAACATACTTACCTCTTTAATTAAAACAATCAATTTTTTTTTATATTAAGTATTTAAAACAAGCGGATTAACCCTCGCAAGCAAGATAGAATAGAATCTAGGTCTACCCTTACCAACGGTATCGGTTGTAACATAAACCGTGCCAATATATTCTACTGCTGGGGCCACCACACCAACGGGAAACGCCGTTAATTATCGCGATGATGGACGTTAACCTGTAGGAATAAAGTCCATCATCGCGATAATTCCAGCCCGTCCCATCCTTGATGTCCTCCCTCCAGTTGACGCCCTAAGATGAGGTTCGTTCCCCACAGGGGTGCCCTTAGCGAGCGTTCACTTAGTTTTAATTAGCATAGTTGAATAACCCCTGGCTGGAGATTTTAAGTGTAGTAGCTTAAGGCACTCACAGGAAAGCTCGGTTAAGTAGTCATGATCTCAGACGTCAACTACGAGATGCCCTACCTAAAAAAACGTTCCCGTTGGTGTGGCCATAAACTACAGCATACTGACATTGGAAACGACCAATTGGAACCGTGTACCTAGCTTCTGACGTTAATAATTGCTTATGTAGGTTTGTGAAATAAAATGTTTTGAATTAAATTAATGTGCTAAATTTCTACTAAGACTTTAGAAACTGCAGACATTCACTTGCCAGTCACGGCAAGATTAGAAGACATCCATCTGAACATTAGGAAGAACAAGACCGATAGATAATTTAAAAGCTCTAATATCATAAATTGGTTTCAAACAGCCAATTCAAAACACAAACCACTATAAAATAGAACACTTGCGTAACAAGACAGCCCCCTAAACAATTAGATCACAATACAAAGCATTAGTTATCATATCAAAACATATTTTGTCCCTCGGCGCCACGTGCGACCGCTCTGACGCCGCTGACTTTTAATAACAGCCCCCTTTCCTATTGTAATTGAAGCGTGTAATTCGTTGACATGTTTTGCTAAATCTCATAATTTGACACGGGAGATACCCTTGTTAGGATTGAGTTTTAAGATTTGTGATTTTCAGTTTGGTGTTATAAAGCTTCTCCGCCACAGGAGCGTTTTTGTCGCGCGATAATAACGTAGGCGTTAGACCAGGAAAGCACGGGCGATTTTTGTCAACCCTCTGCTTAGCGCCGAGAGTTGATAATCCAACAGTGTGTCTTTTCGGCGCGCTGGGATGCACTCTGTTGTATTGTCAACGCTCGGCTTAATACCGAGAGTTGAAAATCCAGTTATATCCGATAAAATCCCGCCGCGATATTTTTACGTCCGTGAGAACGTGGGCTTATTGCGATAATGCGTCCCGATTCCTTGCACACAGCTGCGTTTTATCGTCCGATATTTCTTGTAACAGGCCCCGGACCACACTACACCGCACTAGCGTTATTAACGCGGGTGTGTGTAAGATCGCATGCGTCCTAATACAAAATTTTCTTAGAACACTTATTGGAATATCGCAGAAGGAGGAACGCAAGCGCCCTACTTCTATTGCGTCGTTATTGTTGCAGCAGTGTGTAACTTCGTGGCCATCCTAATACAAAATGTAGATACTGAAACCAGATATCGCAATAACGCTTGCGTTATTATCGACTGATAAAAATGCGCCTGTGGAGGAGAGACTTAAAGCTTTGGTTTCCAAAAGCGGTGAACAGTTAGAAAAAAAAAAACAGACACATATGGCTCATAATATTGTTGTAGAACGACTTGCAAACAACCCAAAACAATGGCTGTCGAAATACAGAGGGTTTTTGACTCCTTAATAATGTCAAATACTGGTGAAAATTACAGATTTTCATGACGGACGTTATAATACGACGGAACTGCTTTCCCAGGAAATCCAAGTGGGACTTAGATTAATTGACTTATTAATCTTAACCTTAGAGATTCAGTTGACTTACTACCTTAACGAAACAATTAGTCTTGGTGGTCGCAAGTGATATTGCTGTAGGTACAGGGGGTCCTGGTTTATGAAAACCTGATTATATTCCTAACAGCCGTCTAGTTACTTATAATCTCCCGACACGGTAGCGGAAGCGGGTGCTACTTGGACCTGTGCCGTAATTCAAAATCCAAAAGAACCTATACTCAACAAAATTCAGATTCCATATCAAATTATCGCCTGACTCTACCACAGTTGTCAACCCAAAAATACCAAAATTAACATTTCAATGTAACCCCTCGATGAAAGCATGAATACAGCTTACCCTGCTTTACCCTATCTGCACTAATTTCGCGTCAGATTTGACAAATTCCCTCAATTCTGTCAGTATTCTGTATTGGACAATGCACGCGTGACCAATCTGCCATCTGTCCGGGTCACGCCTATCTGGATAATGCGTTATGATCAATAACAGATTACCCAATGTGCTTCGAATTAGTTTTACTGGGTGCAGGTGCCTTATGATAAGTTGGGTTAGTAAATCAGTGGTATAAGAACATTTTATGAATCGAAAAGGTACTAAGAATAACTAAAACATTCATGTTAGGTATGCAGAAACTTAAGTAGGTAGGTAGCTAGTAGTTTCTGCATAGGTACTATTTTGCAACTACCTATACCAAAAATCCGAAAAAGATGAAGCAGGTATAGAATAGAATAGAATATAATTTTTCTTTATTGGAGTAATCCAAGACACAAGAAGATTGTTAGTAAAACTTACGACAATGTTAGTAAGCACAGACACTAAACAAAAACAATACAATCAATAACGGTTGGTCACCGCTGCGACATCCCATGAGAGAGGGCATAACAGTGACCCACGTATTCACAGTCCAGGCAACTCGTAACCATGCTCAAGACACATCACTGTTGGAGCCGCCCCACACCCTGCGCACCACGGAAGCGTACCTTTTACGCATTATTGCGTAAAAGCAATCTACATGCGCATCTGCGAACATCCTGACGCACTACAGAAACGGGGCAGCCCCACCAGTATCCTAAACGCATTTTTATATTGAAAGCGGAGAGTGCTGAGCGGGATACAGGATGGATTTATGAGATGGGGCAGTAAGAGCAGCTGTACCTTAACCGTTGAAGCTACATACAGGAGAACGTCCTTAGAAGACTGTCCTTAACTTTTTGAGTAATTGCTAACTAATTACCTCGTTGTTTAGTGGTCACACGCTCTACTGCTGAGCGTGAGGTCCTGGGTTCGAAGCCCAGGTCGAGATTTTCCATCAGAAATTTCTCAGTAGTAACCCGGAGTCTGAATTTGTGCCCGGTTGATGGCAACAGGCTCGCCCTCTATTACATGGGACTTTTACAGTATTAATTACTAATTTGTCGTAGATTCAAGCTTTGTATTTAGAGTTTTATCTTTTACCTGAATAAACTTTTTATTATTGTTATTACCTAGTGCAAATAACTCGTATTGTAATAATTATATATGTAAGTAGTAGGTATGGACAAATTAACACGACTATTTCTCAAAGATATAGATGTAAATATAATGAAGAAGGATTCTAAATAAAACTTGAGGATTGAAGAAAACATGTTTTTTTTTTGTGACATCGAAATACTAAAATGTATTCATTAAATATTAACTCACAAAACATCGGCTACATCGTTGTAAATTAAAATAGTCGAAATTCACTTCGTAACATAAATAAAGATAAACTATTTTTTCATGCTTTAAACAGTTTTACAGCGAAATTCAGGAGCAAGAGGTCGATACCGACCGCCTCCTGCGCCTGCTGCGACCAATCACAGCCAACCACCCTCATTTCACCCCTCGCTCCGCCAATCATGAGCGAGAAGACTGACGTTACCATGGTTAGGGGAGAATTTGAGACCATGAAGATAAAATTTCAACTGTAGGACCGAGATGTTTGGATATATTTTTGGTTGGCAAACAAAATTAATAAAACTGCGAAGCTCCGGGTATAGCGTGAAGATATAATAATTTGATTTAGTCCATTTTGATGCTTGGTGGTTTCTGGTCGGTCCGTGGCTGTCAGTGTGTTGGTTCCTAGTCCTCAGTGAGTCGGCGGTGGTGTCAGTTTTGTCCGGGAGTCTGTGCAAAGGTATCAAGATTCATTTCCCGCTGATGTCATACGGCAGCGAGACGCCGCACGTCTGGAGCAGCTCAGCGGTATGTAACTGGACTTATTTTTTTCTTATTACCCATTTATCCAACATTCTGGCCTATCATATCGGGTACAGGCCTTTGAAAGCAATAGACTGCAGTAAGCTGAATATTGGTTAAATCAGTACCAATACTCATACCCAGTAATTCTTTTCCGCATTAACTTCTTGAACTCAGCTTAAGTTATGTTTATTGACATTTTTTCTAGCATACTCCTTAAATTATCCAGCACACTCCTTAAATTTTCCAGTATGCTCCTTAAATTTTCCAGCATACTCCTTAAATTTTCCTTCAACGAAAAAAAGCAATTTTAGTACCTATTTAATAGTAAGCTTTGCTGAGTTAGATAGACCAAAGGGTCTATCTAACTCAGCAAAGCTTAAAAATAAGTCCGATTCAAATCGTGGTAGGCACATAACTTGGCAAGAATCATAGATGCGCAGAATTCGTTGTCGCTCGATTTTCTTAACAGACATGTTCAAAAATAAATTATGGCAATAACCATAGAATAATGACATGCAATAAAAGTGTTTTTTTTTGTTGCAATAAGTATACATGCGCAAACTCACTCTCAATACGCCAAAACCTTGCTAAGTTACGTGCTTTTTTTTTTTTTTTTTTTTTGGGTGGGAAATCATGAAATAACTTCTCCCGCTCTGGGCGGAGCGGGAGGGCGTGTCAGACTCTTACTGACTAAAACCCACCCGTGTTCCTTCAGTTGCCGTGTTGCCAGGGGGCCACGATGTCCCTATCGGTTTTCTTCGAACCCCCGGCAGGCATTGGCCCTAGCGGACCCCGTCAATTCTGCTGACATCTCTTTGAGGCGCGCGTGGAACACAACGCGCCGTCGACCCGGGCTTGGTCCTTATCGGACGGCGAGCTACCCATTGCTCACCGTCCGCAAGCCCGCGCCTACGGTGGCCGGAAATCTTCACGTGATTCCCGACGCCCAGGGCGTCTCCTGCTGCGGCGGTTAGGGGCGCGAGGGCGCGAAATTTGCCTCTCCCTCACGCGCTCCGTCTCCTCCTACGCGAGCATTACTGCTTCGCAGAACGAGGTGACGGCCTCCCATTTCCTCTCGCCCCGTAGCATGGCCCGAATCAGGGCCGGACGCGAGAGATCACCGCCGCCGATCGCTTCCACGAGGACACGGCGATACTCTGCCCAAGCCGGGCAGACCTCCACCGTATGCTAAGTTACGTGCTGACTGCTTGGAATGCTTTCTTCTTTAAATAACTTGAAAGACTTATTTAAAATGGATGATAGTTTTTACACAGCGTGGAAGAAGGCTGCGTGTTTCCTATGTCCAGTACCCTAATTGCATAAGTTATTTACTAAATGATTATGACAAATTTGTTTCATTTTGACAGTTCAACAACATTCATTGCGTTATTTACGTAGTTGAGCAGATTTATTTTCTAACTTTTGAAGCAATGGATTAGGAATCTGTTTAAAATCGAAACAAATTGTGATTTACGCATTACGCAATAAGGGTTTTGGTTTTATTTGACATTATTTTCTTTGATATTACTTGATTTTATTTGTAATATTTTTATTAAATTATGTTTGGCAATGGGTGTTATTTACCTGAAATAAATGAATTTATTTATTATTTATAGCTGTAGACTGCATTAGGCTTAGTTTGATTGTCTTTTATTTAGGGCAGCGAGGTGTCTCCATACGGGCCATTGTGGGACGCGCCGCCGGCTCCCGTGCCCTATCCCGACATCCTGGCGTTCCCGCCGGCGGACCTGGGTAGCTATTATATTACTTAGATTTGTAGTTATTGTAGCTGTAGACAATCCTGTACTATTTATTACCTTGGCATCCATGCTTCCATACCATAATATTGTAAATACGAAAGTAACTCTGTCTGTCTGTTCTTGTCTGACCAGATTTCGATGAAATTTGGCATACCGGTAGACCAGGACATAGGATTCTTTTTATCCCGGTGGCAGTGATAGCCTTCTGGTGTGACCATCAGACTGTCAAGTCATAGGTCTCGAGTTCGAACCCAAGGCACCTCTGACTTTTCGGATTCATGTGCGTATTGTATAATATCGCTTGCTTCAAAAACGGTGAAGGAAAATATCGTGAGGAAATCGGCATGCCTGAGAGATATTTCTCGAGGGTATGTGAAGCCAAGTCAGAGGCCTATATGGGCCGCTTTAAAATGCTGACACCAGGTTAACGAAAAGAAGATCCCGGTAATATGTTCCCGTCGGATAATTCCGAACCTCCACACGAGTGAAGCCGCGGGTAAAAAATAGTATCATATAATATTAATTGTCATGTGTGTGTGTGGTACATGATGTGGAATGGTGCTGATCCATGCGTCATGTTCGTGAACGGGCGCTGTCAGTAGGGACTGGTCATCTCTTAGCTGCCAAGGCTTATTTAAATTTAATTTTCGAATTGCTTTTTTACCTTTTTATCACGGACGCTTTTAACGTTCTGCATCGTTCTCACATGTATATGAATGATGTAACCCAGGGGTTCCCAAACTGTTTCAGTTCGCGACGCAATTACAGATTTAGTATTTTGTTTGGGTGTCCTAGCTAGTCGAAGGAGGGTACAATGATACTAGGTAGATAGGTACAAACATTAAAACATCAATAAAATGTTACAAAGGGAATGAGAATTCTTACAGCTTTTATTTTGTACCCGCGAATACGGAGGTAAGTTTCGTTTCCGAAGAATGGTAAATTTACTTTCTACGGATCACTAATTAAGGCGCTGCGGTGCACACTTTAGGAACCCCTGATGTAACCAATATTTCGTAACTATATTTTGATTTAAAAGAGTGTCCGTGGAGTTTCTTGCCCGTTTTTCTCCATAGGTACTACGCTTTGGAATGGGCAACTAGCTTCATCTTTCTGACTGACCGACCCCTTGACAATTCAAAGTACAGACGCCAGCACATCAAGCTACCCGAAACTGTCAAATTTTCCCAATCAACTTTGAACCTTAGAATTCAGCGATAAAGTTGAAAATCTATTAAATAAATAAGACAGATTGTAGTAGCTTGATGTGCTGGCGTCTGTACATAATTGGTTTATTTGAAACAAAATCTTTGAGTTTGACATATTTGCGCCAGCTTGTTTACTGCTGTTTTATTCAAAACAGACCGCGGTCATGCGATGAATCACCAGCTAGCTTTACCAGAGAACAAACTACACCGCTCGATGGTGGAGCTAGTCCTTTATAACGGATGAAAAAAGATGCTTAACAAAGCCGAGAGTCACTGATACTACCCATCATTGTGATATTTATTTTTGTACTGGACCATACATGGGTACCTGGGTCAAAGTTGGTTACATGAAACCAAGTTTTAAATGTTATAACTTAACTTTAAATATCTCCACAACTCCTGTACCGTTGCATGCACTCATAAGTACAATGTTTTGCGTGCGTTACATTGCACGCTGCCGTAAACAGCAAAAATAAAATCTTTTTCCAGAAATAATTTTTGCTCAATGTTACTTATAGTTTAATGTACAGAATGCGTAGATAACGGCTGTGTGGTGGGTTTTTTTACACCCTGTATTCCTATTAAATAACAAATTGGCCTGACCAGTGTGGTCGGCGGCGGGTTGCGGAGGCCGCGCCGGTGGCCGAGTCCCTTCCGGCGGCAAGAAGCCGCGGCGACGCGTCGCCTCCGTCGCGCAACGTCGCGCCGCCAACATTCGTGAGCGACGCCGCATGTTCAATCTCAATGAAGCCTTCGATAAATTGCGTAGGAAGGTTGGTATTCAATACTTAAGCTAAACCAATGCGTGTCCGTATCCAGGTGGCAAGAAGTCGAGACATCGCGTCGCCTCAGTCGCGCAACGACGCGCCGCCAACATACGCGAGCAGCGACGCACCTTCAACCTTAATGAGGGCTTCGATAGGTTGCGGAGGAAGGTTTGTACTTGAAATCTTCTCTAAACAATTGTGAGCTCCACCGTCAGTAACAAAAAAGTAAGGTAATGTGTTGCCGCAGTGGCGCTACTACACATCATCAACATATGAAACTGAATACGCTGATATAGCTTTTGAAAAGCTGCACAAGAAGGTTTGTACTTGATACAGTTTATTCAACAAAGTCAATATCACGGCAATGCTTCAGCATACGGATGAGACAATGACCTAGCAGAACGTTGTGCTGAGAATATACAATGTCAAACGTCTCTCAGGCTGATTTCAGTTTCAGCGACAGAGTAAGTTGGTAGTAACCTTCACTGGAAGATTCTGATTCACTATTTACTTACATATAAAGCTAAAACTGGAAATTTATTTATTTATTTATTTATTTATTTGATTTATTTATTTATTTATTTATTTTTTTGAAATGAAGAAGCAGCGACGTCAGGCACTAGCGGAAAGGTTTAGTATAATTATCTCCTAAATAAAAAAGGCAAGTCTCACCAGGCGGATTTCTGCAGACGTGAAACACCCGGAACTGATGTTTGTATAACATTTAACTGGAGAACGAGGTATCGAATATATTTATTTATTGTTTGCTAATTTATACCGAAGATTGTTTTATGAGCCTTTGTCCAGCCAGCGAGTACACCTACTCGTAAAAGTCATGGTCTGAATGGAAACACAAGAAGACCTTCAGAACCCAATTGTTTTGAACATCTTCACGAGACACCGATAGAACTGATATAGGAGTACAAATCAAGATCTCATAATGTTAATTTCCCTCTCCAGGTACCCACCTTCGCTTACGAGAAGCGTCTCTCCCGCATCGAGACCCTGAGGCTGGCCATCACCTACATCAGCTTCATGTGCGAGCTGCTCCATGGGTCCCCCCAGCCTCACCATGCGCCCCACGCCATCCATCCTCCGAGACACGTGTTCGATGCTGAGGTGCCCTGGTGCGCGTAAATGGTTACACAGAAGGTTCCAGAAATATGGATATAGTAGGGTTTCAACCCGATTTTAATATATTAACGAGTGATCTCATAGTTTATTCTTATTCTAAGGCTTTTTTTTGGCAATTGGTTCAGGTACAGCAGCAGCAAAACGTGTAGATCGTTATATTGGGTGTGAGAGAAATAGGTAATAATTAAGAAGTCGGTTCAGAAACTTCGTTCTCTTTGCTGATGTATTTTTAACATCCAACGACCATATTGATGATTATATCTTTTTATAATATGTGTAAGATGTCAACTGTTTTAAACTTTTTGTATAAGTACTATAGTTTGGTATAAAATTTATAACACTTATGTATGGAAGTGAATGATGGGTGTGGCAAAAGCATGAAAGTAGAATAAATGTTATGGAAATGCGTTCCTTGCGAAGCATGTGTGGTCTGACTATGAATTATAGGCTGAAGAATGATGTGATAAGACAGCGGTGTGATTTAAAAGAAGATGTAGTGACAAAAATTGAAAAATGTATGCTGAGATGGTTTGGGCATGTTGAGAGGATGAATGGAAGGCGACTAACAAAATGTATTTACAAGGCTGATGTGAAGGGAAAGGCCGGGCGGGGACGCCCCAGGAGGACTTATACTGACCTAATTGGTGATGTTCTTCAGAAAGGCCAGGTGCGTAGTACTCGCAACCAGCGTGCGTGTATGATCAGATGTATGAACGTAAACGAGGCAAAAGGAGTATCTAAGCATTGTTACCAGGTGGCGTTCTGTAGTTTCTGCCTACCCCCCTGGGAAGAAGGCGTGAGTTTATGTATATATAATTTATTTTTTGATACCTAATCAAGTTTTGGTATTTTCATTAACCTAGATTTGTATTAGTTACCCTCTCTATAAATTATACGCAATGATTGTTTTTGGAGTCCTCCTTGAACTGCTTTTTCGTATGCTAATCTACAAGTTATAATTACTACTCTAGTCAAAGAAAATTCATTAATTTATTTTTAATATAACATAACATGTAACTAAGTAATCCCCGAAGGATTAGACAAAGGTGTGTGTTAAATGCGAACAAAACTATATACAATAATCATAGTTTTACTTATTAATATTTAATTGTATTTATTTCAGTCTTAAAATTGCATAATTAGACATAATCAAGTACGTAAGTGGACATGATCATACGATACTCAACTGATTGTAATCCTTGTCTTCCATTAGAAGTATTAATAAACATTATATTAATATGAGTATTGGTTTTATTTTAAGCTAAGGTTGGTAAAGGTAGTCACGAGCGTAAATATATTACTATGAACAGCTCGGCAATAATATCTGATTTCATTATTAATCCATTAGATATCTGTCGTCAAGATCACGGCAAATATATCTGATCTTTTATGGAAAGTATATACAAGTGGCAGCACAAATATGTGACATCGAAGGAACACCAAAACTCTCTGATAAGACAAGCGACGACTAAGTATAGGATGCTACATCGGCTTCCAAAAGATGTGCCACATCATGGAGAAATGAGAAGAACTCTCGCAGCGCTGCTTAGGACTACAAAGATTATCATGCACAATCGAACTTGTTACTTTGATGTTTATATTTTTGAAGTGAAAACTTGTTTAGGCGCGTTGGGCATTTTTGAGATGGGACTAACCATTGATTTCGTGACACTGTGACGACACCTCATTTTTGTAAACGCGATTATGCTCTTTATTTATATTACATTGCAAACTCAAAGAATTTATTTCAAATAAATCAATTACAGGTACTATTGAATTGTCAAGGGGTCGGTCAGTCAGAAAGATGAAGCTAGTTGCCCAGTCCAAAGCGTAGTAGGTACCCATGGAGAAGAACGGGCAAGAAACTCCACGGACACTCTTTTAAATCAAAATATTCTTACAAAATATTGGTTACATCATTTATGTTGAAATTATACATGTAAGAACATGCACGTTAAAAGCGTCCGTAACAAAAATAAAAACAAAAACAATTCAAAAATTAAAATAAGCCGTGGCAGCTAAGATGACTAGTCCCTACTGACGGCGCCCGTTCACGAACATGACGCATGGATCAGCACCATTTAGCTCAACCATTTGAAGGGAACTTAATGATCCAACACACACGCCACCATCAGCGAGACATTTAAGTGAGCATGACATACTCTCAGCCACCAGGGCACATTCAAGTCAATGAAAGACGTACCCAGTAAATGGTAGCTTTATGAAATGTACATGGTCACAGTGCTCACACATGTGATATTATTATGCAATCATACAATACAAAGAGATTGAATTTATACAAAGCAAATATAGTTTTTACAATCTTCAGCAGCTGCAACAATACTTTCGAATGCTAATCAATTAGTTCATGCGCCCTTGTGGAGCTGGACCCGCGCTGATCGCGGTGTCGATGATTGCCGAACCAATTTTCTATACAAGTATTTTTCTTCCACCAAGGCGATCTTGTTCAAGTTTTCACTTCTGTCGGCACTCCCGGAGTGCCACATTTTTTTTTATCGGGGCGTTTTTTTTTTCCAAAAAGAGCGTTGACGTCATATTTTCCTCTCCTCTCCCATATTTTTGTCTACTGCACTCGCCAAGGCAACGGCAAAGATTTCATCGTCGTTTTGGACTCCCAAAACGACGATCCTTGCCGTTGTAACTTTATTTAAACAACTAACATTAACACAACTTCAATCATAATCCTCGGAGTCTGGATTTATGCCCGGTTGATGGCAATAGGCTCGCCCCCTATTACATGGGACTTAAACATTACTGGCGAAATGTGGGTGTACCTGCTACAGGGACACCTCTGCCCAACTCTTCGGGGAAACAAGGCGTGATGTAATGTTATGTTATGTTAAATCATAATCTCTAATGCATTATCTAATGATGACGTATAAAACTAGTTAATTGATAGGTTTATAAGTACTAACATTCCTGTGTCCATTCATTAGGGTTGCATATTTCTATGAATGATTACATTTAACTAATCACTCCTAAGTTGACTTATTTCCTATAACGAAGGCTTTCTCTTCAAATTGGCTATATAAAACAAGGGACAGGGTTTATTTTAAATTCAGTTTTGAAGTGTAGTGCGTGAGTGAAGTTTACCAATTGTGAAGTTTGTGAGACTTGAATATGCGGCTGTTGGTTTTTAATGTGAGTATTTATATTCATTACGTGACCCTTCGTTCCTTCTAGATATGTTGGTATTATCCTGTTTCACATTCTCCAGATGTGTCCTGGTTATCTTACACAGACTAATTGGTGGTAACAAACCAACCAACCAACCACCAACAAACCAACTAACCAATTGGTGGTTGGTGGACTAATTGGTGTGGTCTATTGGTGGTTTGGTTATTATTTCATACAGACTGTTTCTGTTTTTAAATTTATCTGATAGACAGTGACTACCCGAACCTTGTAAAATAGGCCTTTAGATCAATTTTTAATTTTGCTAACTCCAAAGAAAGTTTCACATGATTTCATATTTCATTTTATAGACATATCTACTGACCTAGTAGTTAGTGCTCGGTCTGTAGACGAAGCTTATCACCTTCCCCATATCTATATACTTTTCACGTCTATCTTTCTTCTACAATAATGATCGACACACATACTTGTTTTAGTAGTGATCCATAAAATTTTGCAAATGTAACCCTTCTAAGTCTTACCAAGTTTTTCCTTGACCTTTCAGTGCTTGCTCCTGGCAAGTGTCGCCGTAGCATTACCAAATGGACGGCACAAAAGAGACTTATCATACCTCAAGAATCTGATAACCTCTGTCATCTTTGGGCGAAGTCAAATCAATATCCAGCCAACACCAGTTTTACAGGAAGAAAATGGATACAAACTATTTCGACTACCTGGGGACGATGACGTTATAATTAAAGTTGCACCTAAAAAACCTGTTCTAGAAGAATTCGTCTATCCTCCAGCAGTGGAAAAGGTAAACTTAAATGCCTTTGGAACAGTTGTAGGTGCAAAATCTACTGACGATACTCTTGTGGCTGTGAAAGAAGTCGACAATTTGCTTTCAACTGGCATTCTGTATGGAGGACATAATAATGTGATGAAAAAGACTGTTGTTCCGATGTTTCCTTCTTTAAACACTCCTAATTATGTCGTAGAAGAAAAGATCAAGACTGTTCCAGTAATTGAAACAAGACCAGCTCTTAAAGAGGTAATTGAAAGTAGACCAGTTATAACAGAAGTAATTGAAAATACACCGGTTCTTACTGAAGTAATCCGACCTGTCGAAGAAAAAGTGGAACTAAAAGTGCCAACATATTCGTACAAAAAAATTCAGAACAATGAGCCAGTGATGACGTACACAGCTCACAATAACCCTGGAGTGGAAGTGTTGGAGACTATTAAGATGAAGACTGAACTGCCGATGTGTATTAAGAAGAGGGTTGATGAAGCTATAGTGTTGGGTGCAGACCCAAATCGGTTCGCTCCTGTGCAAGAGGTAATTCAGTATCAGAGTCCTTCCGTTGTTGATTTCTCATACCCGAGAGTACCAACTAATTCGTATATACATAATTCTTTTCGTGAGGAGGTTGGTCCTGTGCAAGAGGTATTTCAGTATCAGAGTCCTCCAGTTTTTGAGTTCTCTTATCCAAGAGTAGAAGCCAAAACGTATGCACAGAACTCTCTTCGTGAGGAGGTATTAACAGAAGGATTTGGAACCGTTGCTGATTTTGGATTCCCAGCTCAAAGGTTGAACCCCTTAAAAGATAGCCCTGTTCGTTACAATTTAAGACCAACGAAAACTAAAGCTATAAATCCTCGTCCTATATCTTTACATTCGCACAAATCTCTACATTTTGAGGAAGATATTAGTGCCTCAAAAGATAAAGTTAATTTGCCGACTGGGAAAGTACAAGTTTTTAACAATTTGGGTGAGAAAGTCGATATATCTCAGACCTTAGGGCCTATTCCACCTCAATATATCACAAACGTAAGTAATAAAGGCGGGAATTCTGTAGTATCTAATGGAAACATGAAACAAATGAAAGCTGTTTCTATTGTAGGTTCGAAAGATAATGTTTCTAATGCAAAGATTCCCGTTAACGTTTATAGACTACAGAGTAATCCCAATACAGGGAAAGTGGTAAAAGAAAGTAGCGCTCTAAGGACAAATATGAAAGCAAATACTAATCAATATGTTATTGCACCTGCTGTAAATAGTAGAACTACAAAAAAGGACACTACTCAAGTAAAAAATGTTGTGTACAGTAATAAAGTGACAGCAAAATCTCAAAGTATTACACGTCCTGTTGTAGTAGCTAGCACAAATGAATCCGAACAACCATTAAGAGAAAATATCCAAACTGCTATTATAAACAAACCAATCGTTGTAAAAGATAATGAGAATTATTCTTACCAACAGAAGAACGCTGATGGTTCTTCTTTAAATGTAAACGGTAACAAATATGGCGTTTCCGTGAGTGTTAAGGAAAGTAATAACAGAGGTAGAGGAGATATTCCAGATCAATGACGTAAATTAATAAACATTATATACTTATTTAGTTTTAAATAATTTTTATTATATTTACTTTATTATATAATATTTCTAAATATAAGCTTGTAATAAACAAATATACTTAATAATTTAAAGCCTATTTTTTTTCGTTGGAGCCTTTCAGGGGTCATGGCACAGATATAAAGTGATATGGATGGTTCAACGACAAGATATAGCGTAATCCATAAATTAATAAATGCATTGTTTTAACTATTCATAAAGACACTTTTGCTTTTAACAAGGCTGAAGAGAATAGATTTTCAAATAAACTTTACATCACATGCATTTGTAATTGGCAAAGTAGATATTAATTTCATGTTTTTTTATTTCTTTGTTCAGATTAAGTTACGACTGATTAATAGTTTTAAAAGGTCAACTTAGTACGCATTGGAGCAGTGGTGGGTCAGTGGTAATGGCCGTGACTTACGAGTTGTAGGTCGTAGATTCGAACCCAGACAGGCGCTTTACTTTGTGTAAATTATTTCATCACCACTGCTCTCAAAACGGTGAAGGAAATCATCGTGAGGAAACCGGCATCTCCTAGAACCGAAAATTCGAAGTCATGTGACATCTACCAATCCGCACTGGGCCCGCGTGGTAGATTACGGCCCACTCCTTCTCACAGAGAGGAGGCCTGTGTCCCAGCAGTGGGAACATTTATAGGCTGATTATGAGTACGCATTGTAAAATTATTTAAATCGATTAATTGCTACTGCTGAAATTCTTTTTCACCGTTTTATGAAGTGAACGGTTTTCAATAGGTTCTAGTTCTTGTCTAATTTAAATATGATTGGGTAATCTAGAAATCACCATCATCATTCTACTGCCCTTATCTCAATTCATTAGTGGTCGGCGCAACATGTCTCCTTCCTCCATACTTCTCTGTTAGTCGTCATTTCGGTGATTACTCCTCGGGTAATATTAAAATACAATGTCGCCCGTGGGCATGTGACCGCCTGTATTTTTCTGAATATTCATGAAAAGTTATCGAAAATTAACTTGAAAAGGTTTTTACTATTTTTAATATTTTTCAATTTTTAATTTTTGAGTCGCGTTTTTGGCCTTGCATTACATTTTTTTCCATATGTCTGATGTTATTGGCTCGATTTGGATTCTGTTTATTATTTCTAAAAGCTTGAGTTATTTTATCAGATTAACTAAAAAAATTATTAAAATTTATCGAAAACTATACAATAATCATAGTTATACTTATTAATATTTGGTTTAGTCCCATCTCGGCACCCATGAATTTATTTATCTTAGGATACTGCGCCATTAGTTGATTATATGGTCAGTAAGACGTCGTTATATCAGTTCAGTTTCTAGAAGTTAGGCATAATTATCTTTAAGTAAATTAAATAAAATTAAATAAATTCACGGGTGCCGAGATGGGACTAAACCTAATATTTAATCGTATTTGTTTCAGTTTTAAAATTGCACAATTACCTAAGACATAATGAAGTATGTAAGATCATGATCATACGATACTCAACTGATTGTAATCCTTGTCTTCCATTGGTAATATTAATAAACATTTTATTAACATGAGTATTGGTTTTATTTTTACTAAGGTTGGTGTGAGTACAGCGATGTCTAGTCACCAGTCGCGAGTGTAAATATATTGCTATGAACAGCTCAGCAATAATATCTGATTTTATGATTTATCCTTTAATATCAGCTGTGGTCAAAATGACGGCAAATATATGTGATCTTTAATGGAAAGCATATACAAGTTGCAGCACAAATATGTGACATCGAAGGACCACGAAACTCTCTGACGAGACAAGTGACGACAAAGTAAATGCGACATCGGCTTCAAAAAGATGTGCCACATCATGGAGAAATGAGAAGAACTCTCGCAGCGCTGCTGAGGACTGCAGAGATTATCATGCACAATCGAACTTGTTACTTTGATGTTTTAATTTTTCGGGAGAGATTTTTTCCAAAAAGAGCTTTGACGTCGAACTTATTCTCCTCTCCCATATTTTTGTCTACTGTGTAACTGAGAGTGCGAGTCCAAAACGACGATGAAATTCTTGCCGCTTTAACTTTCTTTCAACACACAACTTAAATCATAATCCCTAATACATTATTTAATGATGACGTATAAAACTAGTTAATTGATGAGTATATAAGTACTAACATTCTTGTGTCCATTAAGACTTCCATTAAGATTGCACATTTCTATGAATTAATGCATTTAACTAATCACTCCTATATAAAACACGGGACAGGCTTTATTTTAAATTCAGTTTTGAAGTGTAGTGCGTGAATGAAGTTTACCAATTGTGAAATTTGTGAGACTTTAATATGCGGCTGTTTGTTTTTAATGTGAGTATTTATATTCATTACGTGACCCTTCATTCCTTCTAGGTATGTTGGTATTATCCCGTTTCACATTCTCCAGATGTGTTCTGGTTATCTTACACAGACTAATTGGTGGTAATAAACCAACCAACCAACCACCAACCAACCAATTAACCAATTTGGTTGGTGGATATTATATATTTCAGACAGTTTCTGTTTTTGAATTTATCTAATACTAGCTGACCCGTGCCCACTTCGTTGGGCGGTAAACATTTTAACTTGTGATGCCCGAGCACGGGCCTGCGATGTTCTCGCGCTTTGGCTAGCGAGCCTCTGCGAGTGCTCAGCGCTAGACTCCCTATCCGTTGTTGCAGAGATATGTTGCCTTAAATCACTGAGACGCTGCGCACTTTCAGCGCTAGATTCCCGAGCACGGGCCTGCGATGTTCTCACAGTTTGGCTAGCGAGCCGCTGCGAGCGCTCAGCGCTAGACTCCCTATCTTTTGTTGCAGAGACATGCTGCCTTAAATCACTGAGACGCTGCGCACGTACAGCGCTCGATTCCCGAGCATGGACCTGCGATGTTCTCCAGCTTTGGTTAGCAAGCCGCTGTGAACGCTCGAAGCTAGATTCCTCAGCGCGTGCTTGCGAAATATTTTCTCTATTCCTCGAGAGGCGCTGATGATTTTCAAGAGCAGACTCTTCCGTACGGCGTACTCGAGCTGCTCTTGTCTGGGATGTTTGACGGGCGGGAAAGTTGTGTATTAGGCATGATAAACAATCGCTGAAACTGTCCGATATCCCAAAAACAGAAATACCACAGCTTCGAACTCGAAGAATGAGAACGAAGTAGTATTTGTGTTTTAAAGAAACCGAACAACCAAAACAATTTTAAAGACCATCAACATCCAACCAACTGCGTACAACTCACCTACCTAATGACGAAAATTTTAAATATTATCTGGAGAGGGTCATTAATCCGCGGAAAATTTTAACACCGCGATTCAGAAAAATGACGTAATTGCACAACACCATCTATGGGTAAATGGATAAAACGTCCGTACAAAGCATGTTCTAATGCGGTTCGTGAATGGACGGCGGCATTTTGCGATTTAGTAATTTTATATTATCTTCGAAACTATTTAACCAATTGACATACTGTTTTGGGAAAATCGTATCTCTATGATGTTCTTGTGATCATAATAATATTTTTTTCGATAAGGTTTAATATTTTGTTGTTTAAAAAATCGTCCAAAGGTAAGTACGTCGAAAAATACTTTTTTTAACACATAAAAGCTACTATATCTGCTAAAATATAAAAGATAGAAATATGGTGTCGCGGACTTTTTTGTAGAACTATTCAAATTGGACTAGGTTGCTTTACATTGTTTTTAATTATATACAACTGTTAAGGCAGCGCATGCAAATAACCAGGGTTGTAACGGATGTCATATAACGGATGAGGATGCGGATGAGGATATCGAGATAATCGGGTTTGCGGATGCGGATGAGGATACGGATATTGGAAAATTCCTTATTGAGGATGCGGATGAGGATGCGGATGCGGATGTCATACAAAAAATAGCCCTTGTTTTTTATAGTATTTATATTTGTATTATAGGTTGTAGGTAATCATTTGGTAGGTTACCGTAGCGTAATTCGCTTGCAAAAAACTTCACTTCTACGAGCAAATAAAAAGTAAACAATAACACGCAACCCGGCACCCAGTAACTCAAATTGTGACATGTGACACCACAGTCGTGCCACCACTGCCACGTGCGGCCGATCGAATTCAGCCAATAGGAACGCGTAACTCACTTATCGGCGCGCCCATTTAGCTCGGCGCGAGTTTTTAAAAATTCACTATTTGTGCGAACAACGTAGGGTCACATCCCCATAGAAATTATGAGGATACGGATGAGGATGCGGAGCTTTTAAAATCAAAATTTGAGGATGCGGATGTTTTGCGGATATCAAAATTTATGCGGATGCTCCGCAGTTGCGGATGCGGATACGGATATCCGTTACATCCCTGCAAATAACTCTGTTGTAAGAGCTATTTTTTTTCCGCCTGGCTAGACAAAAATTGAGATAGTTCGGCTAATATGCATGATATCTTTATAATTTATAGCTTATAGCACTCACAAATAATGTAGCTTTCTACCAGCGAAACAATTTTTAAAATTGGTTCATTACTTCCGGAGATTACCCCCTACATACAAACTTACAAACAAATGTTACCTGTTTATAATATTAGTATAGATACAGGATAACTATCCGAACCTTGTGAAACAGGCTGTTAAAACAATTTTTAATTTTGCTAACTTCAAAGAAACTTTCTCATGATTTCATACTTCATTCTGTAGACATACTTACTGACCTACTAGTTTGTGCTCGGTCTGTAGACGAAGCTTATCACCTTCCCCATATCCAACTACTTTTCGCGTCTATCTTTCTTCTACAATAATAACCTACACATACTTACTACATTTGTTTTAGTAGTGATCTATAAAATTTTGCAAATGTAACCCTTCTGAGTCTTACCAAGTTTTTCCTTGACCTTTCAGTGCTTGCTCCTGGCAAGTGTCGCCGTAGCATTACCAAATGGACGGCACAAAAGAGACTTATCACACCTCAAGAATCTGATAACCTCTGCCATCTTCGGGCGAAGCCAAATCAATATCCAGCCAACATCAGTTTTACAGGAAGAAAACGGATACAAACTATTTCGACTACCTGGGGATGATGACGTTACAATTAAAGTTTCACATAAAAAACCTGTTCTAGAAGAATTCGTGTATCCTCCAGTAGTGGAAAAGGTAAACTTAAATGCATCTGGAACAGTCGTAGGTACAAAATCTACTGACGATACTCTTGTGGCTGTGAAAGATGTCGACAATTTGCTTTCGACGGGCATTCTATATAGAGGACATAATAATGTGATGACAGAGACTGTTGTTCCGATGTTTTCTTCATTAAATCCTCCTAATTATGTCATAGAAGAAAAGATCAAGACTGTTCCAGTAATTGAAACAAGACCAGCTCTTAAAGAGGTAATTGAAAGTGGACCAGTTATTACAGAAGTAATTGAAAATACACCGGTTCTTACTGAAGTAATCCGACCTGATGAAGAAAAAGTGGAACTAAAAGTGCCATTTGAATCAACATATTCGTACAAAAATATTCAGAACAATGAGCTGGTGATGACGTTCATAGCTCACAATAACCTTGGCGTGGAAGTGTTGGAGACTATTAAGATGAACACTGTACTACCGATGTCTATTAAGAAGAGGGTTGATGAATCTATAGTGTTGGGTGCAGACCCAAATCGGTTCGGTCCTGTGCAAGAGGTATTTCAGCATCAGAGTCCTCCCGTTGTTGATTTCTCATACTCAAGAGTACAAAGTAATTCGTCTGTACAGAATTCTTTTCGTGTGGAGGTTGGTCCTGTGCAAGAGATATTTCAGTATCAGAGTCCAGTTTTTGGGGTGTCTTATTCAAGAGTAGAAACCAATTCGTACGCACAGAACTCTTTTCATGAGGAGGTATTAACAGAAGGATTTGGAACTAAAGCTGATAATGAAGTCCCACCTCAAAGTTTGAACCCTTTAAAAGATAGCCCTGATCATAACAATTTAAAACCAACGAAGACTAAAGCTATAACTCCTCGTCCTAAACCTTTACATTCGCATAAATCTCTACATTTTGAGGAAGATGTTAGTGCCTCAACAGACAAAGCTAATTCGCAGACTAGAAAAGAACAAGCTTTTAACAGTTTGGGAGAGAAAGCCAATGTACCTCACACTTTAGCAGAATATATCGCAAACTTAAGCAATATAGGTGGGAATTCTGTAGTATCAAAAAGAAAAATGAAACAAATGAAAGCTGTTTCTATTGTAGGTTCGAAAGATAATGTTTGTAAATGCAAAGATTCCCGTTAACGTTTAAAGACTACAGAGTAATCCCAATACAGGGAAAGTTGTAAAAGAAAGTAGCGCTCTAAGGACAAATATGAAAGCAAATACTAATCAATATGTTATTGAACCTGCTGTAACTGAACTGCAAAAAAGGACACTGCACAAGTAAAAAATATTGTGTACACTAATAAAGTAACAGGAAAACCTCAAAGTGTTGTTGTAGTAGCTAGCACAAATGCATCCAAACAAATATTAAGAGAAAATATCCGAACTACTGTTATAAACAAACCAATCGTAAAAGATAATAAAATTCTTCTTACCAATAGAAGAACGCTGATGGTTCTTCTTTAAATTTAAACGGTAACAAACATAGCGTTTCCGTGAGTGTTAAGGAAAATAATAACATAGGTAGAGGAGATATTCCAGATCAATGAAGTAAATTAATAAACATACATATTTAGTTTTAAATATTTTTTATTAGATTTACTTAATAATATAATATTTCTAAATATAAGCCTGTAATAAACAAATATACTTAATAATTTAAAGCCTGTTTTTTTTCGTTGGAGCCTTTCAGGGGTCATGGCACAGATATAAAGTGATATGGAGGGTTCAACGACAAGTTATAGCGTAATCCATAAATTAATAAATGCATTGTTTTAACTATTCATAAAGACACTTTGTCTTTTAACAAGGCTGAAGAGAATAGATTTTCAAATAAATTTTGCATCACATGCATTTTAAATTGGCAAAGTAGGTATTAATTTCATGTGTTTTATTTCTTTGTTCAGATTAAGTTACGACTGATTAATAGTTTTAAAAGGTCAACTTAGTACGCATTGTAAAATTATTTAAATCGATTCATTGCTACTGCTCAAACTCTTTTTCATCGTTTTTGAAGTGAGTAGTTTTCTTATACCAATTCATTTGGGATCGTATCTTGTCTAATTTAATCTTGAAATATAAATAATATTTATAATGCGTTCTAAATATTTCATTCACTCATAACAGTCACTTTTAGAAAGTCATAAATTTTTACAACAGCAAGGGTTTTGAAAGTCTAACAATAGATGCGCAATAGTAACTTTTTATTCTATTTAAGATTTAATCTTTTGATTTATATATTTTTAAAACTGTACATTATGGCAGTGTAGGTAATTAGATTTCTATGGTTATTTTTGTAATCCTAACATTTATGAACAGACAAAACCATTCGAATAATATTTTTGGGTAGGTATGGCAAGATTCTAAGAGAGTCGGAAATAAGAATTCAATTAAAATTCTTCAGCTGTAATTTTTTAACAATTTTTCACTTCAACGTTTTGGATCTTGTTATTGTAGCGTCAGTTTTACCCTTTGAACAATATAACGGCCTATTGCAGCCAATAGATAGATAGATAGAACAGGTACACGATCTTTGATTGAATCATACTGAAGCCAACCTGATTCAAACTAGTGAACTTGAACCCTAGAACAAGACTAGTCCTGTCAAACTTTGTTGGATTTCATAGTTTTTTGAACAAATATCAAAGGTCAGGTTAGAAAAAAAATAAAAAATCAGTCGAACAAAATAATGTAAAAGTACCGTATTTACAGCAATAAAATTGTCTTCATTAATTGATTTGCTGTTCAGACCAGCACTTCCATATCAACTGATTGTTTAGGTATTGAAGCACTGATGCTAGGGGTTTATCAGAAGCCATTTTTTAAATCAGTCATAGTTTTAAACAGCACTCTCTCTGTGTAGCGTGAGGGTGACGTCGGGCGGGGGCGGCTCCCAGCGCTCCCACGCGGCGGGCTTGCGGCGCCTGTCGGGCGCCGGCGCCGACTCGCCCGACGCGTCCGAGTAGCCGCTGCTGCACGAGCGCAGGCTGCATGACGCATGCACTTTGTGCTCTGGAATTATAAAGATGGTTCTGTGGTTAGGAAGGATGGTTAACGAAATAAAAAAGAGAGAGAGTAAGGTGCCAAAAGTAGTGGGACCGCAACACCACTTTGAAATCTGGAAAAGTTATCTTATAAATAGACTGTGGTCCAAAATGCCAACGCTGGAGAGAACTTTTTAAGCTATTGCATAGCTTTTATCGCGGGCTTTGAGCGCGGTGACCGAATCAAGAAATTCCGTAACGAACAAAACCTAACACCCCCCACTCCGCCTACCACGTACTGACGGTTCCCATGACAACGTGATGTTGTCATGGGAACGTAATTTTTGTTTTATGTCATCACGTCATCATCCCAAGTGTAGCGTTGACAAATAGGAAGTATGGAGGTTACAAATGCTATGCAATAGCTTTACCGCGGCAGTCCCCGAGTGCCACACGTTTTTTATTTAGATTTTTTCACACCAATGATCTGCCTAGCCTTTTCCCAACTACGTTGGGGTCGGCTTCCAGTCTAACCGGATGCAGCTGAATACCAGTCAGATAGGTAGTCGCTCCATGTAAAAACATGGAGCGACTACCTATCTGACCTCCACAACCCAGTTACTGGGTAATACGATAACCCTTGGTAAGACTGGTTGTCAGACTTTTGAACTTCTGACGACCCGTAACAACTGTCAAAGATCTACAAATGATAGCCGGGACCAACGGCTTAACGTGCTTTCCGAGGCACGGAGGGGTCTTGGTATGTAAAGATGGTCACCCATCCACGGACCAACCGCGGCAAGCGTAGCTTAACCTGATAGATCGACCCGTGCGGCTGTCATTACTACAAGATTTTTTCACACCAATACTAACTATTAATTCATAATTGAACAATAGAATCAAGGAGCTATGCTGCCAAAAAGAAAACTGAATTTCACCTATTTTTCACTATGAACAAGCGTGTGAAAAAGCAAGGGAAATCCCCTGCAATGGAGCAATTTAACCTTGAAATAAAATAAATCTAACTTACCTCCAATATTATCCAGATAGTTCCTCGCCACATCATCCAGCTGCAGCACCTGTATGACGGGCTGCGGCTTGGAGCGCGGTCTCCTCGCCAGTCGCACCAGCAGAACTGAGGATATGATGAACACGGCCACCAGTATCACGGCGCCTATTGATATGCCCACATCTTTTTCTAAGAAAACTGAAATTAACAAAAAGTTTTATTTTATTTTTTATGTTTGAATTTTATAACCGACCGAGGAGGTTATTAATTCGGCGAGTTTTATTGTTCCATATATGTACGATTTCTCAGTGATTACTGGGTTGCTTTACGATTATTTTTCATTTGCTTTTTTGTTAAAAGTTTTTTGCTAGTCATAATAAAATAAAAACAATGCCCTCTATTTTGGACATAGGAACAATGGCGTAACATTTGATAATATACCAGATAGGATGTTGTTAGCGCCATCTATTGATACTAAATGGAAATATGTTAACTTGAAACTGAATGTAGTTATCGCGCCACCCACTAGATGTCACTAGGTACTAGTGAGGGGTGAATATATTACGTTACGAAGCTTTTGTATGCGATACGGGAGCTTTTTATTTTTAGTTGTTATGAAACCCACTAGGTGTCACTACTTATTCATGAGGGTTAAAAAAGGTCACAATAGTGTATGTTGAACTTAGTATTTGTAGTTTACAGCTATAGGGATTGGCAAAAAATATCACTAAGTTTCATTTTTGTAGCTTTATGACTTTCGAGGAATTAGAATATGTTTGTTAAGAAATAACCAGGGGTATGTACTCACAATGCCACCACGGCGGATCAGCAGCATGTAGCAGAGTATCCGTCGGCCTCAGCAGAAGCGGCGTCGAGCAGCCATATCTATTACAAGCTCTAGCCCCCGCCTCATCGCCGCGCCGTACGGCACCGAGGCCGGCGCGGACGGCTAATCTACCGGACGCGCCGGCACCAGCAGCACCCGGCCCGGCAGCGGCTAATGCACGGCCACTACCGAACCCCATACTCGCGCGACGCTCTAGGACTAACGTGGAGTTGCTCTCTGACATTCGCCAGACGGATACTTCGTAGTATGTTGCGTTTTCCACTGTAAAAGAGGTTGAATAATAGGTTAATTAAAAATCCCTGTGAGATTTTACTTATAGGAGTTTCCTGCCCATTCTTCTCCATACGAAAACTACCTTTTGGAAGGGGCGACTAGAATCAATTTTATTATTTTGTAATTTTTGACGTTCAAAAGTGCCATACATGGGCCTATTTGAAATAAATGATTTGACTTTGACTTTTTACTTATATGTGTATATAGGTATAGCTGTTTTAGATGCGTTCAGAAAAGAAAAGGACACGTCCTCACGTAGGTGTTTATTTCGGCTTTCTAAGATTGTAATTGTAAACATTTTTTATTTTCGAAAGTTGAAATCAAAGGTTTTGATAATAAATTTTTAATTATAATTATGATCTGAATTGTACTGTTACGTTACCTGGTATACACCTCATCTGGAACTCCCCAAACTCGTACGCAATATCGCACTGTTGAGGCTGCGGCGGTCTCAGATGCTCAAAGGTAAATAACCTGTCACAAGACTCTTCTTGCGACGCAACCCCATTGCTGGCCTCACAGCTAGCCTTCAAGGTCTCCGCTAAGGGTCCTGTGATTTGGTCCAGGGGTAATAGTGGAGACCCTGTTGTTAGGTGTTGAATCTCGAAGCCAGAAGCCTGTAGATGCCAGAAGAAAGTGTCGGGAGCTGGTAACGCCTTCACGACGCAGTGTATTGTCTCTTTGACGAGTCTGATGCCATAGCCTGTGCATTCTGGTGGGTCTGCAATTTAGAAAAAGGTTAATATCCTGTCAATGGTTCAGCTAACATTTCGTAGAACTGACTTACTTATCTCATTATCTGTTACGATGCCTCATTGAGGTGAATAACAATTAAAATTCTATTGTGTCTCGTTAATTATAGTTGAAAGGTTATAGCTATTTTGTGTAAGTACTGTCTTTTGTGTAGTCAACAAAGGTTTCGAGTAGAGGTTAAAATATATCGACATTATCACTCCACAAAAAAGGAAATTGATTTGCTAAAAATAATCGAACCGAATCCTAACTCTAGTTCGGAGTCAGTTTAGTAACTTACCTAATTATTGCGGAGAGATTGCAACTGGAGAAAAATAAGTGAGTAGGTACCGCTGAAGTACTTACAAAAAACAGTAATGCTGATAGTGTCAGATCTGGTTTCCCCTATCGCGTTGACAGCTGCACAGGCATATCGTCCGGCGTGCGCACGCGTCGCTTCCTCTACAAGCAACTGGTGAGAGGACGTCGCGTCGCCCCAGATGCCGCCGGGCCTTATTTCTATATCCTATTAAATAAGCAAAATTTGTTAATTAATTTACTGGCCAAAACTCCTAGATCGCGTGCTTAGTTAATTTCAAATCCATGATTTCGTAATTTATTTAATCATATTATTACGAATGTTTTAGGGTTCCTAAATTATTATTCAGCTGATGACTATAAGCAATCGTTTTGTTTTCAAGGTAAAAAGTGTAATTATTAATGAGCAAGGACTTACATTAAAATACCACATGAATTGCTCAACAGGTGGATTGGCTCTGACGTCACACTCTAACTGCAGTGAGTCTAACTCAACCACATCGTTCAGATTGCCGTCACCCAGCTTTATCACGTCCACCATTGGACTATCTGAAAATATAATACAGAGAAATATACACATTTGAAAATAGCTATTATTCTGAATGTTTATTTATGTAATCACTGCTTAAATTGGTGCTCAGATTTTACTAAAGAACACTGAGTAAAACTATCGTCATTAAAATATCCAATTCAGTTGTTCCATAGAAAATAACAGAATAATTTTCGTAACAAAACAAATTTCCCACGAGACATTGCTAAAACTAATTTTCAAAAATTACATATAAAATGAAACCTTAAATACAGTACTCCCAATTACTAGATGAACTATTTAGATAACTTACATGTAATGGCAAGCGTGGCAAGCGTAATGACAATAACCTTGGAGTCCCAGTTGGGCGCCACTAACGAGTGTGTAGTAACGCAGAATTGTGTTATTGAGGGACTTTGTTCTAGATATGATACATTTTAAGCAAAATTGAACTATCTTGTAACGTTGGAATTTGCAACCTCAATTTAGTGCTATAGTTTTTTTGTGGCTGTGGCACCTAACAGGTAACATTCATTATCACCAAAATCCCTGTTGGGCGCCAATACGAAATTTTCTCTATTTGATACTTACAGCATTTTATACATTTATTTTAAGCTCATTGCTTCATAGCAATATATTCAACAAGTTATAATGACAATTAATACCACTGACAGCTACGATTAACGCCATAATGTACTTTAAAAATAGATGCTATTGGCGATAATTACACTAATGAGAGTCAAGCTGTTGTAGTTTTTAACACCACGTAGGTCTAGGTGCGAAATTTTTTGTGATCTAACATTAAAGTTAAAAACATCATCCGCAATGGCGCCCAAATGGGACATCTGTTGGGTGCCATTAAAAGTTTGATTATGTACAACGAAGGCATAATTTGGTCACACTTGAGTATAGTTAAGACATCGATAAAATAACTCCTAAGTCACATTTAACGTTATGACATCGGTTTTGGAGCCTTCGTTGGATGCCATTCCGAGTTGTATTTTAAAGACAGTTAAAATCTTACTTTTGTCGTATTTAGTGGTATCTACTTAGGTCTAGTTAAGATATCGGTGTTCTAACATATAGGCTAAATGAAACATCACTCCTAATGGCGCCCAAATGGGACATCTGTTGGCCGCCATTACAAGTTTGATTACAAGGAAGTTAAAAGTCTTATTTTATCGATTACGATAGTACTTAGGTCTAATTATGACATCGGTATGATAACTTACATGTTACATTAAGCGTTATGACATCGGCTTTGGAGCCACGGTTGGGCGCCATTACTGGGTTGGTGGCGACACATGCTAGAGTGGCGCCATTGTCACCTACCGCAGGACTTAGCTCTAGATATGATATCGCTGTGAGGGACGAGTTGAACCAGGTCTGCAATAAATAGAAAACATAGTAAGGAACAAACAAGCAATTAAAGTAAATTATTGTAGAAAACAGCCACTTAAAATAAGTAATATTCTGAAATTATTTTCCACAGGAAGTATTCGATCAAACAATATCTTTAATAACGTGAAAGTGAATATGGGTAGAATACGTGATAACATAATTTGACCGTCGATTATTAAGCCATTTCGTATTATTACTTACATTGTTTGCATTAGGTAGGTATAGGAAAATTCCCTTGAACTCAATATAAAATTAAGTTACATGTTTACTTGACAACACATTACATAAATGATATTTTGCTTAGGGAATCTAGCGGGATTGGTTTTATTATTAAAAAGAATCATATAAATAAATAATATATTCTATGATTAAACCGTGCACGTTCATAGTTTCCTATGGTTTCTCAAACTATAAAATACTGGCTTCTGCCCGCGACTTCCTTCGCGTGAAATTTCGTGTTTTAACATAAAATATATCCTATGATACTCGGAAATACTGTAGCTTTCCATTAGGGAAAGAATTTTCGTAATTGGATCAGTAATTCCGAAGATTACATACAAACTCACAAATTTTACCTCTTTACATATAATACAGTGTGAGTCTTCATAATGTGCACATATCAAAATGAGGGAATCTATGCTTAATTTTATCGATGGAAAAAATGGTCATTTTTTTTTGATTAAAAAAAAACATTGTTTCAAAATATATTTTTTTTATTCTCTTGGGCATCTTATTTATAAATTATACAATTATTGTAAAAATTGATGAAAAAAATACAGATTTTTGCTAAAAAACATGTTTATTTTCAATTGAGGGTAGTTTTTTTTCTCAATTTTAATTTTATGTGGACGCCTACTTACTTCCAATCATTATGGAGTTTGTTTTATTGCGATAGCTGATTCAGTTTAAAAGTTACACAGTTTTGTTGCAATTTTTTTTAATTCCATAAAAAAAAATTAGATTTTTTTAAATATTTTTTCTGTCGTTAAAATTAAGCATAGATTCCCTCATTTCGATATGTGCTCATTATGAAGAATCACACTGTATTAGCTTCCACCAGCGGCTTCGCCCGCGTGATATCTTTATCAATTAAAATCGGTCCCGTAGAGTTTGAGTTTATTAATTTCAAACAAACAGAAAAATCAAATCTTTTTTCTTTAAATATTAGTTCAGATTTAGATAATACCTTTTAGAAAATCTCAATATCTCTAAAATATACAATGAAAGCCCCAAAAGTTTTTAGGTTCAGTCTTATCCGGAACCCAAAAAATTCCAGCCCAAATATAGTATAGTATAGATGTCGTATAATTATTCAATATTGTGAAGAGTTCATTCTGAATTCAAGCAAAGAAAAATAATTGATGCGTAGAATGAAATTCATATTCCCATCCACTTGTATTTAATAACTTTGTCTGCATTAATTAAAACAAAATTCTGCCACAACTTGGATACGAGTTCAAAAAACATTTCAGATCCAGTGGCAGAGTACCCGCGTAATAACAATATTTGCTCACACAACAGCTACCCTCGTCTCCAAGCGCCTTTTATGTGGTTGCGGACTTGCGGTTAAGTACATGACACAAATCATAATTTTGTCAATCGAGCACCTTCATAGTAGCTAGCTCAACATTTTCTATGATTGACGAGCGATAATTACCTGGATCCCTCGTTAGTTAATTGATTTCCTCTCCGTTCGCTTCCGGGGCTCCAATTTTTTGTAAGTTATAATGAACGGATCGTGAGTTGCTTCATTAAGATTGGGTTGCTGTTTTTATAAAAGGTGTGCGATTTGGTCGAATATAATAACAAAAAAGATTATATTGACACAAAATGGAATTCTTATCCAAAGTGCAAGTATATCAAGTATATAATCTTTAACCAAATACCCAAACAGATTCGAGAGCTACCACTAAACTACTTTAAAAAGAAACTTAAGAAATGGTTCTATAATAATACGTTCTATACAATAAGTGAGTACTTAAATTAGAAGCAAAGTTCGAAATATGAAATATAATCAGGGATGGGCCGAAATTCGGTTCACATTCGGTTCAACCGAATTTCGGCATTCGGCCGAAATTCGGTTCAGATGCCGAACATTCGGCACAAGAAAAATAATACCTACTTGCACTATTTTGAGTGAAATTTAATAGAATTAGAATTGCATTACTATAAAATAAAATTATGTCTTTTACTCACTCATGGTCATTTATTTTAGTTAGGAACATTGTAAATGTACCTAAACCGTACTGTGCGTTTTCACTGGCGAAACATTCACAACAATGTTGGAATCTCTATTTTCTGTCAATTTTCCATACAATTTTTGACAGGAACTAGAGATTTCAACATGTTTTGTTGTTATGTTTCGCCAGTGCGAACACTCAGTTAAAGGACGCGGCGACGCACGAATTGTCCATACAAACGTAATAGGTACCAAAATCAATTTCAATTTGGGCATATTTCCACTATATTATGTTGTTATTCGGATTTAGACAGTGTTTATCTAGGCTCCTACGTCAATTTTTTCCAAAAAACTTTTCTAAAATGAAGTTTAAATGAATTTAATTTCGCACATTTTTACAGCGTAAATGACATGTCTTCATACTGTTTTTTCTGTATTATAAACAACAATATTTATAATATTGTTTCTGCAGAAGCATAGCATATATTATCAAGTTACAAATTATCGAAAAAAAAAAAAAAAAAATTGAAATTATTAAGTTTTCATTCATCATTTTTGGTATCCAACAAACGGAACACTTCCAAATTTATCATAAATTTTCGAAAGCTAGTAATGCTATCGCGTCAAACAATAATTGTCAATGTGTGCGTGATAGTATTGCTCACTGTAGGTGTATATCGCGCCGACAGGTACTCACACTAGCGCAACGTGCTTGGAATTGAATTTTGCAAACATCTCGATTTGTAGTTGCGAGCCGTGTTCGCAGGCCTCTTAAATTAAATCAGTTCTTATTAGTCTTGAAAATTTGTTCTTCTTATTAGGCCACGCGATGGAAACGCGGTGTGCGGGCGGGGTACATCTAGCGATAATTGAAGTAAACGCGTAAACAAGTCACGACGTGTCGCTCTCTAGAAAGCGCGCGAAATTGAACCGAAGTTCGGCCGAACTTTTCATTTTAACCGAATGTTCGGCCGAAGTTCGGATTCGGTTCAAACCACATTCGGCCCATCTCTAAATATAATATAATTAAATAACATAATTTTAAGGATTTTTATTTTTTTACCTCATCAAATTGTAACAATTGAAGTGAATTTTATTATAAGATATTTTTTGCTCGCTGAAATATGTAAGTAAGCAAAATATGTGGAACTTCTTATATTAAAGACCTTTTATGTACCATATTTTAAGCAAAATAAAGAAATTCTAATTCTACTCTATCTTTTAATCAGATTGCCGCAGAAAGAAAGATAATTATGTTTTAACTTGTCATTGATCGTGGTCCAATGATCTAATTTTAACTTGGAAATGGTTATCTTTATGCGTAGTTGTTTTCGATGGAGAATAGGTACAACACACTAGATTCCTATCATGTTATTTGGACTTAGTAGGCTTTTGGGAGTCAAAATTGTATAATTTAGAAGTGGAATACATATATATAGAGGTATGAGGAACAGGGTGTAAAGTTCCCCATCCTCCATAAAAATGGGAGGATCCGACCATACAGGAGTTGTGTCTGGCGGGCCCGACGGTTGATGTCGCGATGTTGATTTATAAGCTAGTAACGCGAATAACTTTAATTGCGTGATGCAGGATTTGTGTAACTTCAATTTCTTGATGCGTAGTTCACTTGTGGTGTTATAGATGTCTACTTAAAGATGTTGTTTACCTGGTTGCTATGATGCGTGAGGTGTTTGTGATCGAGCCACCAGGACAGCTCGGGCTGCGGGTACGAGCCGCGCGCCGTGCACTGCGCCAGCGCGACGCCACCCGCCCGCAGTGCATCGCCTACCGTGCCGCGCACCCAATGGATCGACACGTTGTATGCAGGCACTGGCAATAATAATAGTTATTTATGCAACTGTTGTATAATAAGGGGTATTAAAACACGAATGTGGGTTTGTGGGTTTGTGGGTGGGGGAGTGTTTTAATACCTAATTAAAACAGTGTTTAATTATAACAGTGGCATACTAACAAGACTTTTTCTACACCCATGATATGAATCCTCTATAAAAGTTTTTGAAACTATTGGGTGTTTGTAATTCAAGATCAAGAATAAAGAAATCCCCACTCTATTCAGTACAACTGCACGTATGAGTGTCGCCTGCAGCAGCACATCACACACATAATGCGTGCAGTGGGTGCTGCTGTCCCCCGTTTGAACGTTGAAACGAGTTGTATAATGTAGTACAACATTATAACACTCGTTTGGATGATGTAATGGTTACTATGACACTGGCTGTTATAATGTTGCCAATAAGCTAACTGTTTCAGAAACTTTTATAGAGGTTTTGTAGCATGGGTGTTGATAAATATTTTTTCAGGGTCTACATGATGGAGATTCTCTGGCTCCTGCACATTTTCATATTACTGAAACATCATCATTCTCTTGTCGTTATTCCAATTTATTTGGGGCCATTTTCTTCCTCCATACTTCTCTGTCAGTCGTCACCTCGGTAGACACTCCTCTAGCCATATCATCTTTCACACAGTCCATCTATCGTTTATTTGGTCTTCTCCTACTCTTATAGCCATCCACATTTTTATCCCAGTAAAAAGTATAAGGATTACTTTGTGGATCCTTAACATTCTTTCAAATAAATTATCAGATTTAGGTAGACGTGAGACTGAGAGGTGGATTTAATAATTGACGGATTTAGATGTCACTCAACTGCCAAAATCACAGGGAATTTGGCAGGTACAAGAAAAAGTTCCAATTAGGTCTTATTTAAGACGAATTACATACATATATACATAATCAGCCTATAATGTTCCCCCAAAAATCCCAACGCGGGCCCGGTGCGGGTTTTGGATGTCACCTGTCTTCGAATTTTTTGGTTCTAGGACATGCCGGTTTCTTCACGATGTTTTCCTTCACCATTTTTAGAGCAGTGGTCATGAAAATAAATACACAAAGTATAGTGCCTGCCTGGGTTCGAAGTCACGACCGTCTCCGTAAGTCGTGGCCGATACCACTGGGCCACCACTGCTAAATTGCATAGGTACATAATAGAGCAATTAACCCTCGAAGGCGGATGCAGAGGCGTAAATTACAACACGCATAGATAGCCTATTTTGATTAATTTCCATGTTATGAACTGGACAAAAATCTAGACACCGAGCTGCTGTAAGTAAAACAAATTAATTATTTCAAAATGTTAAACTTACAATACAGCTCAATCTCCAAGCTGGCTACTATTGGCGGAGCGAGGTGTGTATTAGAAGCTCTGCAGGACAGTGCTGCAGCGTTGTCCCTCGTCAAGGGAAGGTACAGCTCGTTCTCCCGCACTGCTGGGATTTCGCTGTCCCCGTCCGAAGCGTCCACTAGTGTGTCGCCGGAGTACCAGCTTATGCGGGGTGGGGGGCGACCTGCAGAAAGAAAATAAATAATAACATTTATGAAACACGAAAAATAAAATAGTAAAATGCTATAAAATTATAGTGTCTCACGGCTGCGCCAAAAAAGTCGAAGAAAGAAACGATAAGTACTTTGGATCAGTTTGTGATCAGGTCTTACGTCACAGATTCAATTAAGCGCAGGTTTCTGAAAATAGAATCAATTGAAATCTGCAATCCGAATTTTTTTCTTGTAGTATTTCCTAACTGATCGATATCAAAGAGTGTTCAATGTAGTGGTTTATCTGAAAAATATAACATACACATGGCCGGCCAGGCCTCAGAATGCGCGTTCCAGAAATTGATACGAATTCCTGGATAAATACAAACTAACAAACTATCTCCCACAAACTCATACAAACATTTATTCAGGGCAAACGCCACGAGAACGAGGGTAGTCGGCAAAAATGAAGCGATAACCGGCCAGCGTTCGTCCAACAGTCGGAGATGTTGGAATGTCGGTAGTGGCAAAGTTAGGAGTTCGCCAACCCTCTGAATTATAGTGACGGACCAGACCCTACGTAAAGTTATTTATTCGGGGGAACAGTAACGAGGAATGTTGGTAATGAACACACGTATGAAATGTGGGCATTTGAAGGCCTGGGTTGACTGTACTGTATATATGGGTAAACGTGAAACTTAGGGAAGTTTGGACAGCATTAAGTACTGATGGTATTGCCAGAAGAAAGTAAGAAAAACTTCAGAAAAAAGGAAAGACAATGTAATAATAAGTACGAAGCGTCAACAGTAGAAAAATGCTAATTATGATGTTTTTGAAGGATATTGAAAATCCATTGCTTCATATCTTCGAAAAATTTGTTTGCTCAACAACGTGAATAACGCAATGAATGTCGTTGAACTGTCAAAATGAAAGCTATTATGCTACTATAAGTGTTAATTGATTCAGGTGTGACCTTGCGGAAATCCATTATGAAATACAATTCACCATTCTGCGTTCAGCGCTCGGTGTGGCCAACACGCCGTGTTCGGGTTCGCGACAAGTCAATCGTTATCCTGAGGATGCCTCGTTGAGAGGTGAAACATGTGTCGATTTCTGACAGGGTTTTTTATGGTTCTTTAGGCCTAGTTAAGCGGAACAGGTTACTAAATATAACTATACTCTGTTTGAAATAAGATTAGACATTTAAACAAACCTTTTTTACAGTCCGTTCAACCGATTTTGACTTCTATACCGTAGGCATAAGGATGGCATTAAAAGCAAAAAAAGTGGTTACAAACCAAATGTTTACTGCAGCTGTCATTAGTCATGCCACCAACGCAATAGAAGTCAAAATCGGTTGAACGGACTGTAAAAAAGGTTTAGTTAAATGTCTAATCTTATTTCAAACGGAGTATACGTCTGTTGTATTTTTTACTGTAAGTGTGTTACGCAATTATCCCGCAGAATCGTCCAATGAAAGATTTATTTGACATAGAGAGGCTTTTTTGGATCGGAAAAGCAACAAATACTGCTCTAGCTGGATATATCTCTATCATGGATTACGTACTTTAAATCAACCAACTTGTTTGCTGCAAAAGGAATTTTCAATCTGCAAGAACTAACCCGCGAATCGAGCTGTAATGACAGTTTTAAAAGAAATCCTTCTGAACAAGTTAAAGCAAATAAAACGTTAGTGAAATAGTTGTATTTAATTGATCTTTTGCCGTGCTTCGCTGGAACGTCGAACTTTTTAAGGTTCCGTACCTAAAGGTTGCCAACGGGACACTATTACTAAGGTTCCGCCGCCCGTCCGTCCGTACGTCTGTCACAGGGCTCTTTCTTTTGGACAGTAATAGGTGGAAAAACTTGAAATTTTCACAGTGTGTGATATGGCTGCTATTACAATAAATAATAAAAATATAATGAAATTAAAAATTAAATACTAAGGCTCTGCTGTCCGTCCGTATGTCACAGGGCTGTATCTTTTGAACTGTAATAGGTGGAAAAAATTGAAATTTTCACAGAGTGTATGAAATGGCTGCTATTACAACAAGTAATAAAAAAAGTTAAAAATTAAAGAGGGGATCCCCATACAACTAACGTGGTAAAGAAATATGTAGTATTGTACCGTGGTACGGAACCCTTCGTGTGTGAGTCCGTCTCGCACTTGGCCGCTTTTTTTATTAAAAGAAAATTTCCTAAGGCACATTGTTAGCATTGGGGACATTGCTTCGTTAAAAAAAATCTGTTAATTAAGAATCGGATGTCGTTATTTGCAATTTATGGAAATTATACTTGCTTCTGTAATTAAAATGAGAAGTATTTACACAAAATTAGCGACAGATATCCACGTCGTTTCCTGCTAGCAAGTGTTTTAATTAGGTAAATTATGTATGAAATAATAAATATGAAGTGCCTCAGCTGCCGGCGCCGGTTGCTGAATTGGCTGCCGGCGCTGACTTTGGAAAAATAGCGGAAAATGGGATTGGTAATTTGGCATAAGGAGTAGATAGGCGGGATTAATATATTTCCATAATCAATCATTTCCGTATTTACAAAAACAAAAATACAAAAAAATACAAAAAGTTTTATTGGCAAAGGAAAAGTTGTGATACATATACACGTACAGTGATCATACATAGATACAATTAAGTTTAAAACATCACAATTTTTTGGTTTAACCGTTGACCTCCAAACTAAGCAGGGCTTGTATCTTGGGGGTCGGAGTGCGAATGAGCGGAAAGAAATATGATAGTTTACATGGCTAGTTTAGTAAAGCGTGTATTATGCTGTGCGAGTTAGTGTGTGTGTTTGTGTGAGTGAGGGTGAAAGTGTGAGAGAGGGATGTTGTTTGCTAGCACTTTGGTTTGTCGATAACGTTAGAGAAAGGATTCTGTTTCGGTGTATGTGAGTTCCAGAAGCCATTTCTTTAGTACAGTTTTAAGGCGAGTGGAAAGCAATTCTTTGATGTCTAGTGATCTGCAAACCTTGTTAAATGTGTGTAGATGAGAGTAAGCTGGACTGCGTCTGGCCAAAAGGGACTTCGCAGGCGGAATTGGAATTCTGAACACCCGCTTAGACAAAAGTTCACTATAATCGGCTCTTTTGGGGAGGGTCTTTTGAGTGCGTACGATTGCAGTTAAAATGAAAAGTTGCCTCACGCGAAGGACCTGGATTTCACTGTAGAGTTTGTCAGTCGAGAATCGGAATGGTTTCCTAAACGTGACTTTCAGAAGTGCCCTCTGAGCTCTCTCAACGTAAATCATGTGGCTTTTTCCGGCACTTCCCCAAATAGAGACGCAGTACTGAATTATGGGCTGACAAATAGCAAGGTAGACCTTTCTTAAGAGATCTGGAGGCAGGCAGTCGCGAAGATTCTTCATTATGAAGATTAGTTTCCTTGTTCTGCCAGCTAAAGCGGAGATATGTGGCCAGAAGGAAAGCCTCGAGTCAATAGTGATGCCCAGATATCTGACTGACGAGGTGCGTTCAATCGGATGGCATGTGCAGTTTGCAGGTTGTGAACTTAAAGAAGGAGGGCAGGAGTGTATTGTCAATTGTAGGTCGTTAGGTGGACTAGAGGTTGAGGTTTTCGAGAAGGCGACGTATTTTGTTTTTTCAGTATTTAGTGACAGTAAATTGTTATCGAGTGCCTCTGTAATAGAAGTCATACCCTCCTCTGTCCGACTGTACACAAGGTCCCACGATTTGTCATGAAATAGAATCACTGTGTCATCGGCGTAGGTTATTATTTCGGCGTTATTTAATTCTAGGTTAGAGATGTCGTTTATGTAGAGCGTAAAAAGCGTAGGGCCTAATATGCTACCCTGAGGGACTCCATAGTTTATAGGGAGCTGTTGGCTACAGTGATTATCTATTTTTATAAACTGCACGCGATCAAAGAGATAGCTTTTAAACCAGTCATAAGTCACTCCTCGAATTCCATACGCTTCCAGTTTTCTCAGAAGTAAATCAACCGACACCGCGTCGAACGCCTTTGCAAGGTCAAGAAAGACCGCTAAACACTTATTTCTGTTATCCATGTGAGACGCTATTCCATTCACCAGAAGTGTCACTGCGTCCTCGGTGGACCTACCCCTGCGAAACCCAAACTGTCTGTCTGAAACCAAGCGATGTTTTTCTAGAAAGTTTACCAGACGAGTGTTAACAACTTTTTCCAGAACCTTGGACAAGGTGTTAAGCAGAGCAATCGGCCTATAGTTTTCTGGATTTTTTTTGGTGCCGTTTTTATAAATTGGGCTAACGGCCGCTACTTTCCAGCATTCAGGGAATGTGCCTGTCTCTAAGCTCAAGTTGAAAATGTGCGTTAGCGGTACCGCAATGGAATTAAGAGTTTTCTTAATGAGAGGGACAGTGAGTAAGTCCGGCCCTGGTGAGCTGTCATCTTTGAGCTGAGTGATTATAGTGCTTATTTCATGTGGATCAGTAGGGTGTAGAAAAAGTGTGTGCGCCACCGTGTTACGAGGTTTGTATTTCGTTGCTATTGATTCTTGTGTCTCTGATATTTTAGAGAGTATTTTATCGACCAGTTTTTTCCCTACCGACGTAAAGTGGTGATTACAGTTATTTAAAGAAGAAACAGTGGTTTGACAGCTGTGTAGTAGTTCTGTATTGTCATTGTTACGGTTTGAGGTTCCGCTTACGATTTTGATTGATTTCCAGAGCTTTTTTGGGTCTGAACTATTTTCTGATATTAGGCTAGCGTTATAATCTCCCCTTATTTTACGGAGAAGAGAGTTGTAGAAGTTGTGGTATCGGCTGTAAACTTTCCTACTGATAGCGTCATCCGGATGAGCCCGTGAGTAACTGTGGAGTTTATCTCTATGATGCGAGCATCTAATGAGCCCAGGAGTTATCCATGGCTTGATATTTATCATATTTCGGCTTACCTTAGTTGTTTGTGTATGTTTCTCACATGCCGTGGACATTATTGTAACGAAGTTGCCGATTGCTGTATTTAGCGAAGGGTTGTTGGTCACGGGAGACCAGTCTGCATTATTAATTTCGGCAGTGGCAGCCTCGACGTCGAATTTCTTTTTCAAACGGGAATTTTTAGTTGCCGTGACGTGTTTAGGCAAGAGCAAACCCGCAACAACAATATCATGGTCTGTTACTGATGACTTGCATACCATACCAGAAGTTTTTGATTTAGATTTTATAAAGATGTGGTCCAGACATGTTTTACCCCTAGTAGGTTTATTTATGGCCGGTAACAGACCGTGAGAAGCCATTAATGAAAGGTATTCACAATTGCAGCCGTCGAGAGATGAGCAGATGTCAATATTAATGTCACCGATAAGGATAACGGTAGAGCTGTGTTTTAAGTTCGTTAAGGTACAGTCAAGCGATTCCAGGAAGGGGTTGGTATTAGATATGGATGGGGAGCGGTAGATGCCGAATAAAGTTAATTTGTCATTTATTGTGATCACTATGTTGTCTGCATTTACAATTGTTGGCTTCAGTAACTCAATTCGGTGACATGACTTAACATAAATTACTACGCCGCCACTTTTGTTTATGGGAGTTGAGGAGCGAAACACTTTGTAGCCGGGTAGGGTGTTCAGAATAAGTCCGTCCGATAACCAACATTCTGTCAGTATAACAATGTCTATGGCAGAGTCCAGGCGCTTCAGTGTGACCAAGAAGTTATCAAAGTTGCGCTGTATGCTTCTTATGTTAAGTGACAATATTTTAAAGTTAAATTTTGAACCGTTTAGGTAAAACTTGCATGTTTCTACAGAGTCAAAGCTAAGACAGTTTGTTTCGGCTGTGTTGTCTATGTTATCTAGAACGTCAAGTAACGCCATTTTTGTTATTTACAAATAGCAAGCTTAGTGGGCTCATTTTTGACGAAAAACTGTCTTTTAACAAACTGGTTGCATGCAAGTACGGGGTGATGAGTGCCAGGAAATTATAGCTAGTGAGTATAAGTGTGTAGTTGTGTTTAACAGTTGAGCTCGTTAGATTGATTTTAATTGAGTAGGTTTGTGACATGGGGTGAGTGATTGTGTGATAGTGACCTTGAAGAAGCTTGATAAAAAAGGTTATTGACAAAGTAAAAAGTAAAAAGAGTGAAAGTGAGACAATTAAGCATAACGTCGGTAATAGAAATTGGAAGTCACTGCTGTTATATAAGAATATTATCCAAAGCGGTCGCGTTATCATCCGTAGGGGTGTGGGGACGAGGGTTTTTAAAATTTTGGAGCGATTTGGGGTCTGATCCAGCATGGGTGCGAAGGTCTTCCAATGACTTAATGGCGATAGCAGGATTTCCTTCTTGTTTCTTGATGTAGATGAGCCCACTTTTAATCCAGCAGAAAGTGAAGCCAGCCTCCTTCGAGCGAGTTTTAGTTTCACGAAATAAATGGCGATTCATGAGAGGGCGCTGCAGTGCGCAAGTAAACATTAGCTCTGTGTACTTTTTACCCTTAAAAATAGATATAGTGCTTTTATCATAACAAAAAGTAAATAAAAGTGATATATTCAAAAACCAAATGTGACAGAAGTTTTGGTTTATTAAAATCTAACAAGAAAAGTGAAGAAATATTCAAATTATAAACTGTGTCAACGTAAACGACCAAAATTCAAATTTCTACTACGTATTTACTGGAAAAGGTATTTAAAGTGAAAAAACTCCTGTTGAATTGAAAAGGAAATAAATTGCAAAGCATCCTGAAAAGGTGAGAGGCAAATTTAAATACCTAAGTGGATAAATATTGAAAAACAATAAAAGTGCAAATCATTCTACATTCCTAACAGCTCCATCTAGCGTCAAACAGCGAATGCACTATCGATATACTGACAGCTATCAACGCGCAGTTACTTGATCAGTTCGACGCTATTACACATTACACCCATTACACACTAGAGGGCACTATTAAAAATATCTCCAGATGTCATCTACCTTTGTGTGCGCAGGATGTCAACAAAACCCACCAGACATGGAAATGCTTGTCTGTTATTTTTGTCAAGATAAATATGACCTACAATGTGCGAACACAACAATTGATCTCTTCAAGAGCATGACGCCAGAGCATAAAAAATCATGGCAATGTCAGGCATGCCGCTGCAAGGCTCCGAAAACCGGCAATATACACACTCCTATTCGATCTCAAGACTTCAAAAGAACCAATCTGTCAAATTCCCCCCTAGAAAATACTACCAACAATAATATTACAATCAGGAATAAGATTAAAAATTTAAAAAATGATAGCACAGTATCAGAAGACTCGTGCTTTCTCGGTGATACTATCCACCAAGAGGATACGGATATTAATGTAAACGCGGCTACACAAGCAACCTTTTCACTAGAAAATTTGAGCGAAATTATAATACAGCGCTTAAAAGAAAATAATAAATTCATAATATCAGAACTAAAGAATACAATTGAAGTTGAAATAAATAAAGCAATTACCAAGCTCAAAGAGGATATTAAAGGAAAAACCGACTTTTTATATAAACAGAACGATAAAACAACCCATGAAATAGAAGAAATAAATAAAAAAATTTAAAAGCTATGCAAAGAAAACGAAACTCTGAAAAACGAAATAAAAAATATGAAGCACCTATCACCAACTCCAGAAATTAAAGATGCAGAAAACTACTCCAAGAAAATAGTAATCTATGGCTTCTCCGAATACTACAATGAGTCTGACTACGAACTACACAGCAGATTGATTGAAATGTTTTATGAAATTCTGCATGTAGACCTAAACGGATACATAGAAGAAACAAATCGTATAGGAAGATTTATCACAAAAAACAGACCCCTAGTTATTGAGCTTCTAAGCAAAAAAATGGCTAGGTACATTGTTGAGAACAGTCATTATTTCCAAGGAACTAGCATACATGTGTCCGAATTTCTAAATGAAAATGCACGAAGAGAAAGAAAATTAATGCGTGAGGAAATGTTAAGAGCACGAAAAAATGGACAGTATGCAATAATACGAAATAACAAATTATTTATAGATGGGAAACGGATACTAACTAGAGAAGAGGCGACCAGAGAGACGACATATCGCAAAAGCGCCAAATCTAACGACCAAATAAACGACGAAAAAACCCTCACCACACAACATTACCACCCTAATCATAATGAAAATACTAAAAATTATACTTTTCGAAACCACAGAACAACAATTTAAAATTTTATATCAAAACATACAAAGCATCTATAACAAACAACATCTACTTGAAGCCTTCTTCCATGAAAAAACAATGTATAACGCTATATGCCTATGTGAGACTTGGCTATCACCAGAAAAATTGAGTAACTTACAGTTTAGCGGCTACAAAATTGCAGCATCTTACTGTCGCCGTATTCGAGGAGGCGGCGGAGTCTGTATCTTGTTACAAAACCGTTTCGAGTACAAAGAAGTTTGTGATATTAGTAATATGTCTGTTGAGTATTGTATAGAAATATGTGCAATAGAATTACCTAATGAGAATGTACTTATAGTTACAATTTATTGGAATAGAAGAGAGGAAGAAGTATTTACTCGCCAATTAAAGGAAATGTTGTATTATATTAATAATAAATATTTAAGATATAACGTAATATTAGGCGGAGATTTTAACGTAAATATCTTAGACAGCTGCCTAAAAACTAACTTGTTCTTAGATCTAATGTTGGAACATAAATTCATACAACTTATCAAAGTCCCCACACGTATCACACAGACTACCTCGACATGCTTAGATTTAATTTTTACAAATTTTAATCATAGACATGCTTATACCACCGTAGAAGAATTAGGCTTCTCAGACCACTGTGCAACCATCTTTCACATGAAATTACTTAGCGACAGCAACAAAAAAACAAACTGGTTCACGAAAAAAAGATTATATAATACTCAAAATGTAGAAAAATTTAAATCTGAATTAAAAAATCAAAATTGGAATGAAATAATACAATCAAATAAAAATATAGATGAAAACTACATTGCGTTTAATAATATATTAAATAAAATTTTAAATTTATGTATTCCGCTGCAGCATATAAAAATAAAAACGATATATAAGAAGTACTGGCTAACTAAGGGTATTAAATTATCTTGCAAAAACAAAAGGCTACTTAAAATACTTACCATTAAAACAAACAATCCCATATTATCAAAATATTATAAAAAATACGAAAAAACCCTAAAGCAATCTGTAATGACAGCAAAAAAGCTACAATATATAAATAAAATAAAAAAGTCAACAAATAAAGTAAAAACTATGTGGAATATAATAAACGAAAGAACAAATAAATCAATAAAAAACGAAAAAATTAACATTAAATTACATAAAAATGATGACTTGATCACTGAACCTAAGCAAATAGCTAATATTTTCAATGACTTCTTTGCTTCAATTGGGGAAAAAACCTCACCAGCAAAAGGAGCCCCAGTGATGTGCCCCACAGAAAACACCATGTTTCTCAGCCCTGTCGATCCCTATGAAGTAAATAAAATAATAAAAAATTTGAAAAATAAAAAGAGCTATGGAGTAGACGAACTTCCCCCATTTCTTCTTAAGCAATGTGCAGACGAACTAACCCTACCTTTTTATAAATTAATTAACCAATCGTTTGAAGAGGGAACCTTTCCCAATCAACTTAAAACCGCTCTGATAAAACCCATACATAAGAAAAATTCTAAAACTGACCCTAATAACTATCGCTCTATCGCGCTTTTACCAACTGCGTCTAAAATCTTTGAGAAGGCTATGTGTGACCGTGTATACTCTTTTTGTGAAAAATATAAAATACTTGACGACTGCCAAAACGGTTTCCGTAAAAACAGGTCTACAACGTTAGCAGTCTACAAATACGTACAAGAGGCTCTAGCTATTATTAATAATAAAAACTACGCCATAGGTATGCTGCTCGATATGACCAAAGCCTATGATAAGGTGCAATTTAAAATACTATTAGACAAGTTACATGGGATAGGAATACGCGGAAAAGCCCATGAATGGTTTGCATCATACTTAAAGGATAGGGTACAATTAGTAGAAATTGAATATTTCGATAACACCACAAGTGAAATAATTAAAACAAGATCCGGCATTAAAGCAGTTAACGCGTCAATTCCTCAAGGGAGTGTGACAGGCTGCCTTTTGTTTCTTATATATATAAACGATCTTCCTAAAATTATAAATGGACCATGTGTTCTATTTGCGGACGATATCTCTCTGCTCACCTCATGCCAGAACGATGACAATATAAACGCTAAATTAAACTCCCTTCTTTCTACAGCTGTAAACTGGATGAATAACCATAATCTAGAAATTAACTTCACCAAAACAAAATTAATTACTTTTCATCCCCATCTAAAATCCCCATTAAAACTAAATTTCATTTTTAATCATGCAAAACTGGAACAAGTAAATGAATTTACTCTCCTCGGTTTGTCTATAGATACCCACATAAATTGGAAATCCCATATACAGAAAATAAGAGGAAAACTATCCAAATTTTCATATGCCCTACGCGAGATTAAAAAAACTACCAACCTGCAAACTGCACTTGTCACTTACTATGCATATGCCCAGGCATGGCTCAGCTATGGGGTCATGCTGTGGGGTAACAGTACAGACTCACAAACCATTTTCATTTTTCAAAAGAAGTTAATTCGAATAATAACCAACATAGAACAAACAGATAGCTGCAAACCATACTTCCGAAAACACAAAATACTCACACTGCCCTGTTTATATATCTTAGAATTATGTAAATTTGTCAGAAAACATCCAGATTTTTACACCACTTGCGAACAAACACAAACAAAATACACCTTTCGACACAACAAAAACAAAATACACATACCTCAATCCCGTCTCAAAATGCACTCAACCAGCCCTTTAGTTATGTCTATAAAAATGTATAATAAATTGCCAAATGACATTAGAGAAGTAAGCAAAACAAATATATTTATTAATAAATTGAAACAATTTCTGGAATCCAAGTCATACTACTCAGTAAAGGAGTTTTTAGATGACAAATTGATTGCAAAATAAAATTATTCTTTCTCTCATACACCAAACATTATGAAATATAATATAATAAGGAATATAGGGAATCAAATATAAATATGAATACATAAATAATAACATAATTTAATATTAATGAAAATACTTCAAAGCATTTAAATAATAATTACCTATATTATTCTTATGCTTTTTTTAAAAAAAATCCCTAATATACTATACCTATATACACAAACCTAATAATATACAATATATACATAATTATACACCCAATTAAACACATCTAATAATTTATAATAATATTGAATTGCTGCTTAACCCTCTTCCTCTCTCCTAATTTTGCTGTGCCCGACAGGGTCCATATTGATCTTTTACTTGTTATACCATCTATGTAATACATATGGAATGCAATAAAGAATTGAGTATTGAGTATTGAGTATTCACCTTCGTAAGACGCTCGTTAAAGTAAATTTTCCGTTGGGTGCCTGCGACTTCGACGTCGGAGCATGTGATGTTGCGTCTACTTTTACCCGCACGAAGGAATTCGTCTCTTTTATGCTGACGAACAAAACGGATAACCAGTGGGCGCGGAAGATTTTTAACGCCTGATTGAGTTTCTTCGGCTTCCTGACGACGTGGACCTGGACGTTTTATGAAGTCGATATCCTCATCTGCCAGCGGGACTCCAATCTTAGTGCCAATAACGCGTACCATATGCAATGTGTTCTCGTTGGCGTTTTCGTTTATGCCAGAAATTTCTACCTCGTTCCTTAAACTAGCCTGATCTCGTAAGTTTAGTTGCTCGCGAAGTTGAACGACTGTAGTCTGTAGGATTGCGATTTCGGATTCACGCCGTTCGAGAGATATTAATCGTTCCTCCGCGCGCTTTAAATTTGATTCTTGTTGGTCAAGACGCGAGTGGCATTGCTTGATGTGTTCGGTTAAGGACGTTATGTTTGTGTTCATAACGCCTACATCCTTGCGGAGCAACTTTATCTCGACGGCCAAGCCACTTATTGCCTCGATGTTTAGCGAAGGAGCGGAACATGCGATGGGCGCGATGGAGCTAGGCGCGATGACTTGAGTTTGAGATTGAGAGGTAACGTCTAGCGGCGTGGATTCAGGAGGCATATTTCCGCTGCCGCTGTGAGAGGCGGACGGTCTAACAGGCGTGTTTGAGTTGTCGCTTTTAGGCTCTTTACATAGACATTGCGGGCAAATCCAGTTAGCTTTCGATTCTTCCGTCATTTTACGAATATCGGACACATTAACGCAAACTGTGTGATAGTAACCGGCGCATTTCGAGCATTTTATTTGTTGAGCCAATCTAATGATCCTATTACAAGCTGCGCAATTATTTGACATTTTGTATAGTAAAGCAGGTAGCCAGGTAAAACACAAGACAATTCGGAGTTGTTATGTTATGTTGTAGTGACTCACGCGCTGCTGATCCTGTCCGCTGGGCTAGACAGAGATGAATTATTTTAAATTCGCAGCCTGTCTCTTTTACCCGAAGTGGTGCGGGGGGCAGCCACGGCGCACGGTAACTGTTGATTTTTGTTTCTGTGATTTTTTTGCTTGATCACTTGCACTCGGTTTTAGTAGTTATTGTAACCTTAGTAAGGGGTAGTGATCTATACTAGAAAGTTTAATTTAATTAGCACAACACGAAACGCGACTGCTCCAAAACTAGTCAGAAACGACACTCGACGATTTCAGTAAACAAGTACTATCCGCAACCGAAATAGATTTGGTTAAATATTTTGACTCGCAAAAAAAGATTAGGTTAGGTTAGAAATGTGTCCCCGGGGCCCCAAAACCGACTAGACTAAATAGAAAAAAAAAAACTTTAGTTAGGGTTAGTTAGTTGGGGTTCTGAATACTGAAAGGCATTCCATAAACTGCTCGCCGTCGCCGGTGTCCATTATGGGACCCGGCGGCGCCGGCAGCCGATGCTTTTTTAAACTCGGCTGCCGGTTACCAACAGCGTTATTTTTGGGTACCGGCAGCGGAGGCGCTCCCTAAAAAATATGTATCTACAGACGGACTCTAGTCTGACTGAGGATTCTTGTACCCTTTTTGATTGGTCCACTTTCATGTATCAGGTCGTACAGTCATGAGCATAAATACCTTACCTACACTTACGCAAAAATCTAATGGGATGTTCTCGTGAAATAACGAATATTAACCGTTTATTAAAAAGAACCAGTACCCTAATTGCGTAATGCAACACAATCACAATTTGTTTCGATTTGTAACTGATTGCTAATAAGTTGCTTCATAAGTTGGATAAAAAATCTACACAGTAACGTAAATAACGCAATGAATGCTGTTGAACTGTCAAAATGAAAAAAATTAGGCAAAATTGTTTACGAAAATAAGTTACGCAATTAGGGTACAGGTTCTTAATAAATAATTACAATTTAGCCTTTAAGACTAATAAGCAATTTTAATCAAACTGAATTTTTTAAGTGATCATTATTTTAAAACTTAGAATAGTGTTGATTGTACTAACCTGTGACTGTATTTTACACAAGTCCGTTCTAGTTTTTAAGGCTGCCTGTCCATTGACGCGGAGCGAGGCAGCGGAGCGGGGCGAGGGAGTAATTCAATTCAATTGAGTCATTTGAGCGGGCTGCCCCGCGGCTGGATTTTTCCACTTCCCCGCTGCGCTTCCTCGCTCCGCTTCCCGATTTTATATGAATTTTTAAACTAGTTCGCAAATTCCTGTCCACTGAAGCAGAGCGGAGATTTTATGCAATTCATTGGTTAATATTGGCACAGCTTCGCTCCGCTCCTCTCCTCTCCGCTCCAGTGGACAGTCAGCCTTAGTCTGTTATAATGTAAGATTAAAATATGAACGTTTTTGCCTAGTCTACGTTCATACATCTGGCCATACACGCACGTCGGTTGCGAGTACTACGCACCTGGCCTTTCTGAAGAACATTGCCAATAAGGTCAGTATATGTCCTCCTAGGTAGGGTTGCCATCCGTCCAGATTTCCCCGGATTTGTCCTAGTTTGAAGGGCGTCCGGGAAACCCGGACACGTTCTTTTAAGGGTAATCCGATTAATTGAATTATTTGCAATAAATTAAAGCATTATCATAGTTAAAAATTCGCCGCGTGGCAAATGACCCATTTTTGATGCCAAAAAGACGAGCGTTCCTAAATTTTACTTTTGTTACCATAATACCTCAGATAGAGAATAGTGTAAGTACAATTGATTAGTAAATTAAGCCTTTTATTTGTATTGTTGAGGATTAAGTTGATTTTCTGTTAATAAAAAAAATACTATAAACTTAACGATGCTTTAATTTACTGTAGTAAAAATCCGAGGGCGTTCGGTGAAAAATCTTAATTTCACCTAAATGTCCGGGGTATTTGAAATTTTTGTCCGGGGCCCGTAATTTAGGTGATGGCAACTCTACTCCTAGGGCGTCCCCGACCGTCCTTTCCCTTTACATCAGCCTTATAAATACATTTTGTAAGTCGCTTTTCATTCATCCTCTCAACATGCCCAAACCATCTCAGCATGACCCTTTTCTACCTTCTAATATTCAATTAATTTACTTCTGCCACTAATTAGTTGATAGACGTCGTGCCCATAAATCCTTGATTATCAATTACTGAATTCACTTCACTTGACTTGACATTCAGTGCCGTATGATTATAATATTAATAAAGGCGGGAAGGATGGATAATTGATATTAAATTTACTCGAGTGCTTAGCTAATCAAGGACATATTCTGCTTTCGTTTGTTCATCAAATTACAACTAATTTGATGAGCAAACGAAAGCAGAATATGTAGCAGCAGCTGCAGCCCAATACAGGTTGGAATCTCTCGTGTGTTGACACGAGAGATTCCAACCAATTTTATTTTTAATCGACTTCAAAAAGGAAGGAGGTTCTCGATTCGACGGTATGTTTAAAAAAATATAAATAAACTATAATATACAGGGTGGCAGGGACATCGACGCGAAAACTTTTACCATGGATTCAGTACATGATTCTGAACCTGCGTTGAAATTTTACGTCGGTTATTTAAAAAAAAAAAAAACTGCCGTTTCATAGAAAAGTGCAATACTTGCGCGGTCAAAATGTATGGAACAGCTGATTTTTTTTCGTATGTCGCAGTGACAAGAGCTATTAAAGAGAGTACTCGTTCAGCGACGTTCGCTTGCTTTACCGTGTTGAAATATTATCGATATCTAAACACGGTAAAGCAAGCGAATGTTGCCCATCACGGCTGCGGAGTTTTGTTACTTAATTTAATTTGACCCTTTATACGTTTTATGGTATAGTTGACTTCCACGCGGACGAAGTCGCAGGCAGAAGCTAGTCTAAACTAAAACTATAAAGAGAAAATATTTTTTTTTTGTATGTTTCTATGTTTTTTTGTTACGGTTTCACGCTAAAACGGCTGGACGGTTTTGGATGAAATTTGACACACGGGTAGATCGTAACCTGGGTTAGGGCAGAAAATACTTTTTATCTCGATATTCCCACGGGATCGAGACTTATGCGGGTGAAACCGCGAGACGCAGCAATTTTGATGTAAATTCTACTAGAGACAACTCCTTCTCTTCTCTTCAGGAAATGTATTTGGTGGCACAAAAGGAGAATGAAAGCCAAGAAGAAGTTGATCATTCACAGACAATCACAGACAGCCGTCCAAACTTTGCTACTTATTAAGTAAGTTAATTAATAAAACATCATCTGACTTCCTCCTACAGCTCCAATTTTAGCAGTATATCTGTATATAATAAGCCTCCTCTTTGATTGCTTTCCGCCATCTCTCAGGGGTATTTGCCGACGTTACCGGGATACGGAGGGAAGTAAACAAGCAGTAGGAAATAATGTATCTTGTCGGACTATTTATTTGCCTAGATAGTGTTGTATTGATCTTCTACTGACACCAGTCGTTGAGCTCCTTAGGCCGCGTTCCGACATACCATGTGTCTATGCTCGTGTATTCCCAAAAGTTATTGCAATTTTAAGTCCTATGTTAATTACATAGGCGTACGATAGAAATAACCTGATCAGAGTTGAAAACCAACTCGGGCATGACATACTTTACTATAATTTACATAATATCACATCACAAGTGCCTGTATGTAATGAAAACAGACTTAGTTCTCTTGGGAGCATCACCTTTATATCACTTTCTCCTACAAAAGGCTTAAAGGATAGCAAGTCTTGACGAAATATCGGGTTCCAATTTTTTTCGGAGAGATTTCTCCCACAGTTTTCTTCTTATAACATCTTTGGCAAATACATGGGTCCCCGTATTTTTGCAGTAAACAGCTGCGCAACTGGGCTCAATGATTAATTATGCGTAAAAGAAGTCGCTTGTTTACAAACAATGTATGGATAGCTGTCAAATTATTAGACGCTGGAGATCAGCACCATCTGAAGTGAGCAAGTGGCAGTTTTTATCCCCATTCTGCAGGCAGTCACCATGACTACTAACTTTCAGATACCTTTCAGTGTCCCCACTTTTCAAATAATTGAATAGGTTCTTCTAGTTTCAGATTTTCATGACGATTACGTGACGATGGCAGGACGCGATAACTGTGGTTGAACGTCAATACAAGAAATCAAAAAGTAAACCATGAAATGCCATAATATCAATAATTAAGTATTCACACATTAAAACAATGAGTAACATTCATGAGCAACAGATTTTATTTTATTTTGAATATTTACAAAAAAAAACTAATAATCCTGCATCGACAATTTTCTATCAAACGATGTAACAATGTTGTGTCATTGGGTTCGTTGCCATGGTTACCGCTTTGTTGCGACTGGTTTGTTATTTTGACACCTGTCTAGGAGAACCTATTCAATTATTTGGAGACTACTTTAGCTACCTTTACCTAAATTACTGATTACCTAAATTACCGATTCTGGGATTGAACACTGGCCGCCATCATTAAGTCCAATTGAGCCTTACAGTTTGGACCTAAAACTTTGGGCCAACATTTGATCCAACTGTAGTTAGGGTATTAGCCAATATGCTAAGCAAGTAATAAGAGTTTTCTCACCTCCTATGACGAGACAGCGCAGCACCAGAGTATCTCCATCGTGGTAGGGACCCACTCTGCCGACTACCTTGTTGCTCATCTCGTCCATGAAGAACGGCGGGCTGGGGAGCACTGGAAAGATAAAATAAATATAATTAAAAGGATTTATAAAAATCCCACAAGCACTGATTTCTACGAATGAGAGTCTATTTATGTGGTAAATATAAGGAAAAAGGAAAAAATCTCCTTGTTTTGTTCAATGGGGATTTTTGCCGGGTTTATGACAAGGGGCGCGGGCGGCCATCGCGTCGTTTAGCGGGTGTCTACAAGTCATAACTTATGACCCCTGTTGAAAATTTTCTTATTTTTAATGGATTTGGGTTAATTTTGGTACTGAAAATGTGAATTTTAAATAGCAATAGACTTTTTTTTATATAAACATTTAAGACCATGTAGTATTGTATTTATTTTATTTTTGATTTGTTATATTACTATATGCTGCACCGGTTGACGTCATCACGTCAGCGCCGGCTATGCTGAAAACCAGCGCTGGGGCTCTGTCTCGCATGGGGTCGCAGCTTTATGCTGAGCGATGGCCGTTTTGCGTGGATGTGACGCATATTTTCCCCCAATTTGATATTTACGTGTTTTTTTTTCAATCTTTCTTTGTGTCACGTTTACCGCAAATAAACGAATTTTCTTTCTTTTCTTTTCAGTAACAATAAAATGAAAAAACCTTTTTGACCCCTTTCGGATCGGACAGGTTTTTTTTTTACATAATGTATATTAAGGATTGGATTTTTTTTAAGACTTTTTACACATCAGTGTTTTTTACAAATACGTCCCGTACGTAATCCGGTTTACTGAGGATGGAATCCAATCAATGAAATCCAATTCTTAGTCTAGGACTGATAAGGATGAGTATTTAAAATGGTTCAAAAACTAGATGAGGTCAATGTTTCCAATCTGACTACTCCTTTAAAGTCCAAAATTTATCTTGGTCCGATCATGAATAGAGAGTAGGTTGACGGAAAGGAGAGATGAATTCTATTTTCATTTTCACTATTTTTGTTTTTTACTGCTTTTCATGAAATAATTTTTTTAACTGACTTCAAAAAACGAGGAGGTTTTAGAGGACTGCCTCGTGGATCTAGTGGTCACAAGCGCTACTGCTAAGCATGAACTGGGTTCAATTCCCTGGTCGGACAAAGTGTTATTGGGTTTTCTACCTAGAATTTCTCAGTAGCAGCCCGGAGTCTGGATTTGAACCCAGTTGATGGCAATAAGCTCGCTCCCTATTACATGGGACTTAAACATAACTGGCGAAATGTGGGTCCACCTCCGCCCAACCCTTCGGGGAAATAAGGCGTGATGATGTGATGTTAAAACTTTCAAGTCATGCCACAATAAAGAAAGAAAGAAAAAGTATTTATTGGGACTCGCACAGGAGATCACTACTTATCGTATTTGTAGCAACTAACTAAACATAAATAAAAATTTAATCAAAAAACCGGCCAAGTGAACTATGTGACTATTTAATAGAACTATTTTCTGTATTTTTTTCAAAATTTTAGACTCAGTAGTTTCTAAGATATGGTCATTTTTCATCTATTTTCTTAAAAATATTTATTTGACAATAATAAAAAAAAATAGATCCTTGCAATAAGCCCTTTCATTTGATTTGTCACGCAACTTTTATTCAAACTTTTTTTTAAACTTTTATTTTATTTTCTTGTTTGCCCCCCAAAAGTGACCCCCATATTCAGAATTAATTTATTAACGTTACACGTCCGTGTTTGGGTCACAGAAATACATATGTGTACCAAATTTCAACTTAATCGGTCCATTAGATTCGGAGCAAATTGGCTGTGACAGATGTACAGACACACAATCCTATAAGGGTTCCTTTTTTACTTTTGAGGTACGGAACCTTAAAAACAAAGTAAAATGAAAGCAAAAAGTCCTGTACAAGACCAAAAGGCTCCTATCTCAGCATGATGCTGCGACGTTTAAAAATAAGTGTCGCAGCGCTGGTATTCTGATAGGGCCGTGTCTCAGCGCTGGTATTCTGATAGGGCCCATACAAGTGAGTTCTTATTTTGGAGATGTACGTAAAAGGTACGTACCTACCTACGTAAAAGAAACAGGAAACACGCCGTGACAATAATCTCTGAAGACAGTAATTGACATTTATTTTAAGACACGGTAGGCAAATGTAGCTAACTTATTATTCCAAGGTAAAAACAGCCGTGAGTAATTTTTTGTATTACCCTCGCAGCTGACGACGCCCGTGGGAATCCATGGAATGGTTCAATTCCTTCTATTTTGGGAACCACACACCTCCATTTTCATACCCTGGTGAATTAAGATTAACGGAAATACATAAAGTAATTTTTTAGCGCGTCTGGCCTAAATTCGTGGAAGTGGCCTTTTACGAATAAATTCTGGTTAACTTAATAACCTACTTGGCAGATAATTTTAGACTTTTGTTTCCGTTATTGTAAAGTTATATAGGAAAACTAGCGGACCCGACAGACGTTGTCCTGTCAAAACATTGTCCAGCGGACAAAATTGTGAATCTAAACCATTCCCAGATCCCCTTGAACACACACAAAAAATTTCATCAAAATCGGTCCAGTCGTTTGAGAGAAGTTCAGTGACATACACACTCACAGAAGAATTATATATATAAAGATGAATTGTTATGGCAATTGACTACTAATTTAAATTGTTTGTACATTCAAATTTCGGCAAAGGCATTCTAAAGGTCATGGCGCATTGGGTACATGTACCCGGTACGTCAGGTGAGTGCAACAAATATACAGGGTGGCAGGGACATCGACGCGAAAACTTAAACCATGGATTCAATACATGATTCTGAACTCCGCTGCGTTGAAATTTTTCGTCACTTATTAAAAAAAAAATCTGCTGTTCCATATATTTTGACCGCGTAGGTATTGCACTTTTCTATGACTGTTTTTTTTTAAAATAACCGACGAAAAATTTCAACGCAGTGGGCTTCAGAATCATGTACTGAATCCATGGTAACAGTTTTCGCGTCGATGTCCCTGCCACCCTGTATGAATAAAAATTTTGTTTTACATTTGTTACTAACATGGCTTATCCTAAGTAGTGCGAATTACTAACATCATATGGACTAAGGTCTGAAATTGTTAACGCCTCGCATATGTATGCAAGTGCATGCACACATATGCGGACGACGAAGGAAGTTAGTCCTGGACTATTCGAGAAGTTTGCGCTACCGAGGCAGGTACAAAACAGGCGTGCCCTCTTTAGTGTTTTCACTGAAGTTATGATTTTGACTGGAAGAATGTCATCTTTATTATTTTACCTACTTACATTATGTTTAAATTAAATTAAATTAATATACCATATTGGGGAATCGTCATTATTATTATTATTATTCCATTCCCACAACTAGCATCATTGCCGGTATGTTTTTTTTATTTTTATTTGACACTTGTAAAAATCGCTATAACATGGCAAATTGACTTAGTGTGTAAATTTTCTTAAGAATTAATTTCAATGACTGTTTTTATCTGGTCCTATCGTGGTGGCAATATGTGGCATGTTTCCTATCTGATCTGCCCCTTACGCCCCAAGTTGTGAGTTCAAACTCGGCAAGTAGATTGGTATCTACTTGCCGAGTTTGAACTCGGAAATGTAACTTTTTCAAAGTTATACGTACTTTCTAAATTGCTTAGTTTTCTTAGACGCCAGTGACTGACGGTGAAGGAAAACATCGTGAGGAAACCCTGGACTGCGACTTGAAATCACCAACCTGCACTAAGCTGCGTTAAGATCAAGTTCATAATATCTTCTCTGTAAGAGAAGTGGGCTTAGAACTGTGAAATTGTAGACCCTTACCCCCTTATTAAAAAATGCGGAGTAAAGTTATAACATAAGCTTCAGATTAACCATACATTTTTAGAGCTTAAAAGTTTAGCATAATTTTACCTACTCCGAAAAACATAAATCAGTGTAATTCAGCCCCATTATGTAATAAGAGCTGGGTTTTAGTGCCATTAATCGGACATATTATATCCGAACTTTGGGACTACCTAACTATCTATGGCGAGTTATCGAACATTTATAATTCTACTTATAATTCTATTACCAAAAAAAAATTTTAGAAAGAAAAAAAAGAAAGAAAAATAAATAAAGCGTAGAGTAGTAATAGAGAGAAAAAAGAGTCGATTCCCTTCAATTATTTTTGCACTAAGTTACGTATAGATTTTTGATGAACAGAATGCGTGGCTTTGTGAAGAGTCTTTTTACACCCTATTTATCAATAATACCCCGTGTCTCGGAAAGCACGTTAAGCCGTTGGTCCTGCACCTGATCTCTCTCCGGTCGTGTCGAATTGCCGTCCCAGCGAAGAATACGGTCTGGAGGACTGTATGATTTTTAACCGACTTCCAAAAAGGGGGAGGTTATATGTTCGTAGTTTTTTTTTATGTATGCCCACCGTCCATTTCTCCGTCAATTATGGACCGATTTCGAAAATTCTTTTTTTGTTTGAAAGGGTATGCTCTCAAGGTGGTCCCATATAAATTTTATTAACTTTGCTTGGATCGTTTTTGAGTTGGCTTCAATAATACGTATTTTTTTCCCACTTAGTGTTTGGATGATATGATAAGTTCATGTAATTGTTATTTACATAGCAGGTAGTGGTATTCGAATTTGTGTGGGGTAGGTAGCACAACGAAAAAGTGAAAAATAAAAACCTAAAAGAAAATATCAACCGACTTCCAAAAAAAAAAAACACTAGAAAGCGAAAAATAACTTTAATTTCTGAAGTCGGTGGCAAAAAACGAAAATTCAAAACCAAAGACACAATTAAGCACAGCAATTAAAGTTATTTTTAGCTTTGTAATGTTTTTTTTGGAAGTCGGTTGATTTTTTTGTAGAAAGTTTTTTATTACGAAGAATACCTAAAGTAAAACTATAAGGTCAGGCCTTGTCTAGCAGGTTTATCTTCACAATCATTTCAGCTACTTTAGATATCATATTTCTCACCACTAAAATGGAACTACCGCTGTATTTTGCTGACTTTAATTTGCACTCAAGATGCACCCCTGGTATGTAATTACCATTTTCATATCTCAACTATTTTATCATTTTAAAATTTGTAACGTTGCATTTTCTTGCACGTCGGTAATCCTAATGAGAAAAATATTAATATTCAGATGTTGCCCTATAATATGTAATTAATTAGTATACAATGGTGCCGATTCCCTTGTTCACAAACTAAACTAAATTTAAGTTCAGTGCATCTTTTTCTTTCTATTTCATTATGAAAAGGACAGAAGATAAATTTTAGTTTAGTCCTGTCAAATTAATCAGCGCCTGTCACTCTCCATACAAGTTTAGACGTGATTAAAAACTTGCCGACTAAAATTACGTCAATTTACGTCAAGCCACCACTGTTGTCTTATTAAAGTGCAAAACTAAAAGTATTTTGTACGGAATAAATGTTGCCATCGATTTCAATAGTTTTATAATGCATGAACATTATGTATGTTTATATATTTAAGTTTTACTTATTTAACTTATTTAAGTATATATTAATTTATTACGTTATACGTGTAGGTATATTTTAATATTTTAGTTTAAGACTTCGCATATTCATATTTTTCTCTTCTTGTTCTCACACACTATTGTCTACATTTCTTTCTCATTTCTACTTTCGCAGGTCTGTTGGAAGAAATTTCTTAAGAAATAAGCCGTACCTTTGTACTCAAAATTATAATTATATTGTATCTATAAATATTTTACTGTGTGTACATAAATAAAATAAATAAATAAACATTTAGGAGAATAGGGATGTTGACAATTTCTTTTACGTCAGTTTGATTATTAAAAAATATTGGACACGTATTTTGTCTTTTTTTACGTAATTATAAGATTATGGCGATACATTGAGTTAAAATGTGGCATGACGTCACGCCTATGTAAATTTTATACTTAGTCGTGACGTAGCGAGCTTACACTCTACAACTACAATGCGTTTTATCTCAGTAATTTTTTATTAATATGATAAAAGTAAAAATTGCGTGTCTAATATTTTTTTATTATCTCACTGACGGACTAAATTGAATTTCTTTTTTTTTTACCTAGGCTTCAAACCTATTACTTAAAATTATAGATTTTTTGTTTTTGCTTGCAGTGCGGGAATAAAACTAGATTAGCATTATAACTTTTTCATTTAATTTTAATGCATGAAAGCTTTTAATTCAAATTTTTTCTACATATGTCTGTAATTTTATGGTGTACATATTAAAGAATACCTATTCTATCCATCTTTTCCAAGTATTTTGGCTTTTTTATACTATATAATAATAAAAGAGAAAAGATTTGTATTTTTGTATGTAACGAATAAACTTAAAAACTACTGGACCGATTTGAAAAATTCTTTCAGCAATGGATAGCTACATTATCAGCGAGTAACATAGGCTATATTTTATCCCCGTACTCCCACGGGAACGGGAACTACGCGGGTGAAACCGCGTGACGTCCGCTAGTAATAATATAAAAGCTTGTTAATAAATGGTTTTCTGCCAACTTTATCCCACTCACATCGACTCTCAATCGCCTCGTATGATACCCACATGTACACTAGAGCTAAAGACAGGTTTATACGAGCCCAGTAATGTGACAGTATAGTAAGTCAGTCCAGCGCTGACTTGCAACTGGGCTCATGTAGACACTAGTTTCTACCCAGTCCAGTGCTGACTTCGCGCCCTCAAGTCAGTCCAGTTGACTAACCTACCCGTTTATTTTCGGGTCCAGTAGCTTCTCCCGCCTGACTTACTGCCGATCTCGTCTACATGAATCCACTGACTGGGTCCGAAATTCCGAGTCACTGGGTTCAGTTACTGCTATCGTATAAACCAGTACCCTAATTGCGTAATGCACGATCAATCACAATTTGTTTCGATTTGAAACAGATTGCTAATCCATTGATTCATGAGTTGGAAAAAAAAATCTGCTCAACTTCGTTAATAACACAATGAATGTTGTTGAACTGTCAAAATTAAACAAGTTATTTATAATTGTTTACGAAAAAAAGTTACGCAATTAACCCGGGTATAAGATTAAGCTCACCTTTTATCCTTACATTACATTTTCTCCAAATATGATATCAATATGAGCATTTATTATTAATAGGTACCCAATATGTCGTATCCTTCCGGAAGACATAAGGTTTAATCCTGTCATCTGATGGTTTATTCCTTTGTGATTACCGAACAGAGGATTTCTTTGAAAGCTTTTTTATAAACAGGACTAATGTATCTCATTGTTCTATTTTGTAGGGTGACCCGATTAACTTTTGATCCGGGATAAAGTATTATTTGGAAAGGGATTTCATTTAGTAATATTTTTATTTAAATATTTGTAAGCAGTAGATATAGGTATATTAAAAAAAAAATAGCTTCCGCCAGCGGCTTCGCCCGAGTGATGTCTTTATAAATTTATAGTGTTGAGTCTTTATAATATGCACATATCGAAATGAGTGAATCTATGCTTAATTTTATCGACCAAAAAATATTTATTAAAATCTAAATATTTTTTATACAAGGTAAAATTTTAATCAATGCGCAATCTTAAACACGTGACTTTACTCATCATTATGAACAACATTTACTATGGGACCAAACATGAAATCGCGAAATTAAAAATGTGCTGTTCCCTACATTTATGTTCGCATAATTCGTCAAAATGTAGGGAACGGCTGATTTTTTTTCGCGATTTCATTTTTAAAAAGTTGTTCAAAATGATGAGTAAAGTCACCTGTTTAAGTTTGCGCACTGGTTAAAAAAAAATCCTGTACATTTTTTATTTCATTTTGAATTATTTTTTAAAGGTACGTAATGGGGCGACTCATTGAGAAATTTTACGATTATTGTAAAAAAATATAAAAAACAGATTTTTGCTAAAAAACATCTTTATTTTCAATTGAGTGTAGTTATTTTCCACAATTTCCATTTTATGAGTACGTCTAATTACTTCCAATCATCATGCAGTTTGTTTCTTTGCGATAGATCATTTAATTTAAAAGTTACAACGTTTCGTTTAAAAATTCCATAAAAAAACATTTAGATGTTTTAAAATATTTTCCGTCGATGAAATTAAGCATAGATTCCCTCATTTCGATATATGCACATTATAAAGACTCAAACTGTATAGCATTCTACTGGTGAAATATTTTTTTAAATTTGTAAATTGGATTTTGAGTTTATTCATTACAAACAAAAATACGAAAATACAAATCTATTCTCTTTATAATATTAGTATAGATAACAGGGCTCAATATGTAGGATTTTATCAATGGTCTGTTTACTTGGCAGACAATTTCATATAGTGACTAAGTTTTCGGCCAATGCAAAACTGTACCTACCCTAATTGCGTAACTTATTTTCGTAAACGATTTTGACAAATATGTTTCATTTTGACAGTTCAACAACATTCATTGCGTTTTTTACGTTGTTGAGCAGATTTTTTTTTCCGACTTATGAAACAATGGATTAGCAATATGTAATAAATCGAAACAAATTGTGATTGATCGTGCATAACGCAATTAGGGTACAGGTCACACATTCCGCGTGTATGTATACCCCAAAGGGTTAGAAATACGTGTACGTATAAATTAGTACACCCACATTTCACCAGTTATGTTTAAGTCCTATGTAATAGGGGGCGAACCTATTATGCATATACCCCCCGGGCACAAATCCAGACTCCGGGTTACTATTGAGAAATTCCAAATAGAAAAACCCATTAACACTTTGGCTGACTCAGGAATCTAACCCAGGAGTCAGGACCTCATTCTCAGTAGTAGCACTTGCGACTGCTAGACGACGAGGCAGTCGCTAAGTAGCTTATAGCGGTATTCACAGGTTATTGATTACTTTAGCAACAAAAATGAAACGTATGTAGATTTGAAAACAAAATCCCGTGCACACGATAATTTTTTTCGTAGGTAAGCGTTACTATAGCGGCCGAGCGCTGCAGGCAAGAATAGTCCTTACAGTGTACAGATATGCGTTTCTTTGATAGTACCTACTTAGATCTACATACGTTTTATTTGTCCTACTCTTACACTAAGCAAACCAGTGACACTCACGCAATAAAGACGAATCTAACGACATATTATTCATCAAAATCGGTTCAGCCGTTTAGTAGTTACGAGAAAACATAGAGACGGACACACATACATGTCAAACACATAACCCTCCTTTTTTGGCTTCGCCGCAGTCAGGTAAAAATAATTGTAAGATCGAAATACTTATTTATATAATGTAAGTAAGTACTTACTTACATTATAAAAAAAACATACACATACATACAAAAAAACACATTACAAAAACACATACATAACACACACAAACATACACATATGTTTTACATTTTAAAAAATGTAAGCTATTTTTGGTTTTAAACCACAATCGTAAATGTAAAATTAAAATTGGTCGACATTCTTATCTTAATTATGTTTTGTAAACAACTTCAACTGATTTGATATGAGTTGAATTTACATTTAAAGTACAAGCATGAATGAATTATCGAATTTATAATTCAATTCAATTACGAAACCATTTACAATGTGTGTCAAAATAACTTGTATTTTATACGGCATTAGAAATGAATATTCATTTCCAAATATTAATTTGTTGTTCACCAATCTTCGTAAAAGTTTAGCTGTAAATTATTTTTCCTAACGACTTCTAAACTTTTGAAGTCTGAGATAAATCCGAGAAGATCCTGACGAATGGGGTCCCTACATAATGTATTCGTTCACAGCCGATTAAAGTTACAAGACGAAGTTTTTCCTTTGCTAATGCTCCCGAGAAACGTTCATTCAACGTTTGTCTGTAGTACGCAGGCGTCAAAATAAACATGTCTGCCTCTGATATATCCAACATGTTTCACTACAACGGATTTAAATGCGATTCATTCTCCCTCTGTGAATTCTTTTTGAATTTTTGAACGCTACATATTTATTAAAACTGTCGTTGTAGAGATAGGTACGTAAAATTTTTGTTGTAGAACCGTAAACAGCATTTCCATTATCATTAATTATTGTCGCTTATCGTGCACGAAATAGACTGATTTTGATCAATTTTGTTCGTTAGTTGTGAGAAAGGGAAACAGAATGAATACAAAATTAATTGTGATTTGAATAGTCGAATTCTTTGTCTTGTACATGGTGAAAAGGGATTTTTCAAATAAATTAAGGATTCGTGGAAAATCACTAAATTTCGCAACAAGTTTTCGAAAAATTGACGCGTGATCGTTTCGTTAGAAGAAACTACTTTTGATTTTGAAAATTAAAAAAATTCATCATCATTATATGGTCTACTTGTACATAGGGAACCGCTTTTTTCAACTTCCATACAAAATACAGCAGAAAAAAAATGTTGAAATAACCTTTTTTTAAGCCTTTTTGGCCTCGCACAGGTCGTTATTAATTTTATTTGTTAGTTTTAAAATGCTCCTTTTTTATATTTGTTATTTTTTATTTATTTTTTATTAGTGTATTGTATTTCCTGTGCGTGTCCCAAATAAAATATTTTTCTTTCTTTCTTTCTTTCTTTTAATGTATTTTTTCCTTTTATTTAGCAAACCATATCAAGAAATTTAAAAATCACACATTGGTCTTCAGATATCTTTGAAATAAAACCAAAATTTTATTTTATGATTATACTAGGATATCTTCAAAAAGTAAATCAAAGGCGAAGTAAACCACATTTTCGAGAGCGCAAAAGTGATGCAACTATTAATAGGTGCTGTGACTGACACGAATGGTTTAGCACCACGAAAACTGTACTTTTATACTAACACAGACTTAATGTTTCAATTATTTCAAGTTTACTTACAATTAGATAAGTTATTGACGAAAAAGGATTTTTTTTCGTGCACGGACTCTTAAGATCACCATTCATATCACCAAAACGTGGTGAACTGGTGATGAATTCACTATATTTTAGCAAGTTTTAAAGAAATCCTTTTTAGGGTTCCATACCCGAAGAGTTCCAAACGGGACTCTATTACTAAGCCTCCGCTGTCCGTCCGTCTGTCGGTCAGCGGGTTGTATCTCATGAACCGTAATAGGTAGACTGAATTTATTTTTAATTTTTTATTGTTGAAATTTTCACAGATTGTGTATTTCTATTGCTGCTATAACAACTAAAAATAATAAAAAAAAAATAACAGTTAAAAATTTTCGTCGTCTTTTGCTAATTATTGTACGGTGCTACGGAATCCGCCGTGTGCGAGTCCGAATCGCACTTGGTCGGTTTTTTATATTTACATTTTTACGAAAAAAATGTTTTCATGTACACTGACACAATTTTACACATCGCGGCTGAAGCATAATACAAAAGAGAAGTAAAAAAACAACTCTCGCAATAAAAAAGTAATGCAGGGTTGTCAGAGTGAAAACAAAAAGCCCTCATGTGTTCAATAAGGCGGCAGCGCTCGACGTGAACGCACGTCACTAGATAAATGATTGCTTTACTTTTGAAGTAATTTTTTACAGTATGTGGCAGGAAGATAAAGCCGCGTTCCTTATTAGATCCCTTAAAGATTTATTAAAAGCAGAACAGGTGATCAATTTGAATTCAAAGTTGTTTTCTTTTAAATTCAATTTGAGTTTGCTAATAAATAACATGGAGATTTTTGGTCGTCTCGATGGTCTTGTGGTCATTACTGCTGAGCATAAGGTTCTGGGCATAATTCCCAGGCCGGCAAAGTGTTATTGGGTTTTTCTATCAGGAATTTTGACCTTTTTCGGCCACATAATGCGAAGGGGAGATAGCAGCCTTGAAAAGCTGGTTATTGTTGGCAATACCGAAGGAAAGAGAGCACGAGGCCGGTCGCCAACACGATGGTCCGACCAAGTAAAAGAAGCAGCTACGTCCTCAAACAAATTTCAGCAGGTAGTGATGGCATTTTTGGACCGGAGTCGATGGAGGCAGATTGTCCGTTTGAAGGGATACAGTGACCACCATCCTCAGTAATGAGGGACCGATTGAAGAAGAAGATTAGGAATTCAGGAATTTCTCATTAGCAGCTCGGAATCTGGATTTGTGCCCCTTTGATGGCAATAGGCTCGCCTACTATTACATGGGACTTAAACATAACTGGCGAAATGTGGGTGTACTATAATAGGTGCACCTCTGCCTAACACTTCGGTAATTACAGGGGTGATGTTATGTGATGAGATTTTTAGTTTTGATTTTCTCATAATTTTATAAATGATATTATATATCGTAAGTCCAAAATCAAGAAAATAAAAGGGAATATTTAAATAGTTTTGTTTTTTTTTCCTTGGTATACTTGTGCAAAATAAAGAGAATTCAACAGAGTGCATCCCAGCGTGTCGAAAAAATAGACTTGGATTTTCAACTCTCGGTGCTAATCAGAGCGTTGAAAATCCAATGTACGAAAAAATCCCGCCGCGATTTTATTACGTCCGTGCGAACGTGGGCTTTGTGCAAGGGTCAAATTAAGTCTTATTTGACCCTTAATACTGTCAGGTTAAGCTACGCTTGCCGCGGTTGGTCCATGGATGGGTGACCATCTTGTAGATCTTTGACAGTCGTGGTAGTTAGAAGCCCAAAAGTGTGACAACCAGTCTTACCAATGGGTATCGTGTTACCTAGTAGGTAATTAGATTGTGGAGGTCAGATAGGCAGTCGCGCAATGCAAAATACTGGTATTCAGCTGCATCCGGTTAGACTGGAAGCCAACCCCGACATAGTTGGGAAAAGGCTAGGCAGATGATGATATACCTGTGCAAAATATCTTGTATATTATATTAAAGACTTGTCAAGTAATAAATACCTACATAATAAAAAAAAAAACAATAAAAGTCATTATTTTTTATATGAACAGGAAATGTCGTCTTCCTGATACATCAAAGTGAGTGACTTAATATAACAAAGTAGGTACCTTTTTGAATGTTGGTACACACGGCTACACATCAAGTTATACATTTCCAGTTTAAGCTGACCGCGCATTGTACGGAAATCCTATACAATGCGATATCAGCATAAACTGGAAATGTATAGCTTGCTGTAGCCTTGTGTACACAACACAATACATTAATCTGTTTGTCCTTGAATGTTGACACAAGCAATAATTAAACTTAATTGGTCAGATTTGAATGATGTCAACACTCGCCACGAAGTTCGAGTTTTATGAGTTCAGTAGTATTTAAATTGTTATACGACAATAAATAATACGCAATTTTTTATTAGGCTTTTAAATGTATTGTTTCTGCATGTCATAGTTTTATTTAACATGTAATGTTCAATACAATTTTAATTAATAAATAAATGAAATGAGGTCTTATGACGTTCATGGAGAGTGCGATTGTCGCAACCCCGCGCTGGGCACGCCACAATTGCGGCGATAAGACCCCTCTTTGAGGAGTGGCTGGAGAGACGCCACGGCGTCCTCAACTTCCGCCTGACGCAGGTCCTCACCGGACACGGCTGCTTTGGGAGGTTCCTGTACAGGATAAGGCGGGAAGAAACACCCGGGTGTCACCATTGTGTGGATCGGCCTGAGGACACGGTGGAGCATACGGTGGGGGTCTGCCCGGCTTGGGCGGAGCAACGCCGTGTCCTCGTAGAGGCGATCGGTGGCGGTGATCTCTCGCGTCCGGCCCTGGTTCAGGCCATGGTATGGAGCGAGAGGAAATGGCAGGCCGTCACCTCCTTCTGCGAAGCGGTAATGCTCGTGAAGGAGGAGGCGGAACGCGTGAGGGAGAGGCAAATTTCGCGCCCTCACGCCCCTAACCGTCGCAATTGAAGGAGACGCCCGGGGCGGGAATCGCGAGCCGATTTCCGGCCACCGTAGGCGCGGGCTTGCGGACGGTGAGCAATTGGTAGCTCGCCGTCCGATAAGGACCAAGCCCGGGTCGACGGCGCGTTGTGTTCCACGCGCGCCTCAAAGAGATGTCAGCAGAATTGACGGGGTCCGCTAGGGCCAATGCCTGCCGGGGCTGCGAATAAGGCCAAAAGGGACATCGTGGCCCCCGGCTACAGGGCAACCGAAGGAACACGGGTGGGTTTTAGTCAGTAAGAGTCTGACACGCCCTCCCGCTCCGCCCAGAGCGGGAGAAGTTATTTGATAATTTCCCACCCAAAAAAAAAAAGGTCTTATGACGTTCCAAGTCGGTATACACTAATTCAGTCAAATATATCCAATAGTGTGTGTAATAATATATATCAAATATAATTATTATTATTATCTTTAATCCAACTGTTGAATGTATATGCTTTTGGTATTCTTTAATAAATAAATAAATGATGACTATAGCTAGTGACTAGGCAGTTGATCGGCAAAACCAATAGTCGGCCCATCACTACAACTTATTAAAAAAATACCATCTCGGACACTAATCTACATGGTCCTCACATGATCTGACCAAGATTATGTCTGGACTTTAAAAGAGACTTTCATCCCTGAGTTTGTTTTGCCATTTCTTCTTGGGGGAGGATAAAGGAAATGTCGAATCCATCGGGTCAGTGACAGCTCGGTCCCAGTCAACTCAACCCGAATAATAACACCAGATACTACGCTAGCTTTTTTTTTTAACTGTGATTTTTAAAAGTGATTCCTATTTACAGAATAAACCTACCTAATCCTATTCTAAATAGTATAGGTTTAGGTTTTAGGCCTACGTTAATTTAAACTTCAAAACGTAGGCCTAACCATCAATCCGAAGTTCGAATCAAATTACTCAAACGTCAAACTAGTAACTCCTAATTAAGAAATGCCTAACAATCAAAGTCATTCGTACGGAAATAGGCGGTTTCTAAACTTGGTAGAACACAAGTTTGGGATTTTGAATCGTTTAATTTTCTTATGATGCCTCAATCTATTTCTGAGGTTCCCAACCTTTCAACATACGCGCCCCCTTAACTTTTTTTGAAAATCACTACGCCCCTGAGTAACTTTGTCGACATAAGCATAAATTATAAGAATGTAAAGCAAGCGAAAGTGAGATCGAAAATGTTTGCAACCCCTTGGATAGGTTACATTTTCTTTTGATCATTCAAACAGAAATAGATGTTCCTTTGTCAACTTATGCAGAAAAGTCGAAAAATCAAGAGTAGCGAACGAAGCGAGCTCGAAAATTGTAGCAAGCCACCTCGGATAAATTCGTTTTCAACCGACTTCTAAAAGGAGGAGGTTATCAATTCGGATGTTTATATTTTTTTTATGTATGTTCGGGCATAACTCCGTCATTTATAAATGGATTTGCAAAATTCTTTTTTTGTTTGAAAGGGTATGCTCTCGAAGTGGTCCCATTGTCATCAGTAGTGCTATTCTGTAACCATCTCACCGTGTTATCTTAGGTGAAGTGAGCGTGGAGTGAGCTATCAGTTGCTAAGGATTGACACTATTGGCAGCTCACTTCACCTAAGTTATCACGGTGAGATTTTTACAGAATAGCACTACTGGTCAGGATCTGATGATGGGATCCTGTAGAAATCAAGGGAACTCTTCAAATATTATAGGCACAACTATAGCTATTTGGGTATTTTTTATAGTAACTCGTGCAGTTGCTCTCAGAAAGCACTATTTGGTGAAGTGAAACTGATAATGAAGACTACAGATGGCCATCGGGACTATTCAATAATAAGCATTTAAAGGGTTGCGATTCGATTACTTTAATATGTGTCAAGAAATTTATGCTCGTCACAATGCATATGTGGTTTTTTGGAAGACGGTTGTTTTTTTTTTTTGTAAAAAAGATTTTATTTCTCGTTCTTTAGTCCATTTATACAGAAAAAGAAAAAGTTATTTTGTCGACTTGTGCAGAAAACTCGAACCTCTTTTTACAGCTTCTAAGTAAGTATTATGAAACGTTTGCGTTTTGGGAACTAGTTTTAATTTTCTAATACCAAGAACGTAAAATTTTATAAATCTATACTTTATTATTGGAGCCGCCGCGCCCCACACACACTCTACGCCCCCCAAGGGGGTCACTCCACCGGTTGGGAATCCCTGATGTACTTGATGATGACTAGGATGGCTTTAAATATTTTTGCCGAGGCTTGTCAGTTGTCTCTAATATGTATTTTGTGTAGTATTTAAAGAGTACAATAGCAAAAAAACCGGTCAAGTGCGAGTCGGATTCGTATACCTATTACGGTTCAAGAGAAAAAAATGCCGAAAAATCACGTTTCTTGTATGTCCTTTTTAATGTAATTTAATTTTAATTATTTGTTGCTATTGACAGAAATACACACTCTTTGAAAATCAACTCAACTCAAAAATCAACTGTCTACCTATTAGTTACGGTTCGTGAGATAAAGCCTGCTGACAGACAGACTTAGTAATAGGGTCCCGTTGGCACTTTTTGGGTACGGAACCCTAAAAAGAACCTGTTTTTTTTTTGTAAGCTAATCGACAATTCAAGAAATCGATTCGCCTACTAATAAATTACCTTCGTGCGAATCGCCTCATTAAAAATAAAATTATTTAAAAGTGTTGATTCGCCCGTTTCGGGCGAGTAAATTCGTGCGAATCACCAACAAGCCTTAATTTTGCAGGTCTGTTTATGAATGAAGCTCAAGAAAAACAAAATGAAGAGACCTTTTCACTCCTCTCGCTCAAAAAGTCCGTCATTGTAGCGTACCAGAGCGGGGAAAAAATAGCATATCTTGCTCTAGGGGAAAAAGTAATTTTTGTCTGTAACCAAAGAGCCTATAAAAACGAAAAGTCTTTATTCTTATGTAAAACTGGCTTTTTACTACCGCATACCAGGATAAAAAGTTTCCTTAAAAATTCAGATTGAACAAATTGTATATTTTTTAAAATAAAATAAACTAAGTATTTAATATTGTATTGGATTATTTTATTTTCTCGCAATTGTAGTGAAAAGTAGAGTGTAACACACGGTGCTAAAACACATTACAACTCTGTTTCTATTTACTGGATCGCTAAAGCTCGGGAGTAAAACTACCTCGATAGAATGGGTTATTTTAACCCCTCGTATCTCCTATTACATCCACTAGATTAATAGTGCTATTGTAGTACTGAAAGCCGATGTTTTTACCACACTAACTTAGTGGTGTGAAGTTAAAAGTATGTGGCACAGGTGGTCAAACCGTGGATCATTAGGAGTTATTCATTCCTCTTTGGAAACCACTTTTATTTACTTTTTATTCCACTCGACTTTAGTGTTTCGAATTCGGCAAGTTGTAAACCAAATTATGATTCACCACCGCTATATTTTTTTACTAGAATTTTTACGTAGCTATATTATTTTATGGAATTATAATTTTATTTGGTAGCCATTCGATTTCTTGATGGTAATTTATGGAAATGATATTCGATATAAGATTTATCTCGATATTTGCGTACGCGATTCACACACGGATTATTTTTTTATTAATGGTAATATTTGCAATCTGAATATTAAACTTTTTTTTGATAAGTGCGGTTTTTTATCAATCTTTTCCCTGTGTTTTCTTTGATGAATTTAAATGTCTACATATTAGAATAAATGCTAATAATTAGCTTGTTAATAGTCTTAGTTTAGTTAATATTATTTATGGTTTTTGATGTGTATCATCTTTCCTCTCACTTTCCTGCAATCTGTACACAAAATATACAGGGTTATTGGTTGACATTGGCATAGGGGGGTTATCTGGGATAATTTGGTTGCAAATGACTTCTTCTACATCCCCTTAATGTATTGCCGACGTATAACCAATAACCAGGTGTACTGTAAAAAAACCTGTGGTAGTGATTTCGTGAAAAGGAACGGAAGTGTATAACAGGATGCCGGGGAAGCGCGCGCTATTCGATTTGAACAATGAGCGCGCGCGGTGCTAGAGTTGGCCATCAGAAACGACCTTGACGAGGCCACGCCCCTTTAATGTTGCATATTACCTTAATTAATGTTGCTTATTACCAAGGTGAGATGTTAGATGTTACACAATATATGCGACTTTTATTAATTAATTAGGTATACGTTACTATTATACATATAAACAATAATTGATTTCCCTTAAAAAAACCTATTTAAAAGAACAGACATTTCATCGTGTTCACGACTATAATTAATTTCTTAGCCATCAGTGTAGCCTTGGATCATTTAAATGTTTAAGTGGGCGAGGGCTCGCATCTATGTGTACATGACCTAAAACCGTGACCCATACGAACTTTAAGTAACTTTCCTACTAAGTATAATCTAATTCAGCTGTCGGCAACCTTTAGGCAGGCAAGGGGCACAAGGTGGCAAAATAAACTAAAGGCGGACCGGGCCGCACTTGTGATATTAACCCTAGATGCCCATACCTACGTATAATTGGTCATATCCCATAGAAAAAATAAAAATGCTATTAAAAATTGTTAAACCATACGGAATTTAATTCGTACACGTTATACTTACATGTTTATAGCTAGAGAAATAACCACTGTAAATCATTCAGAAATGAAAACTACAAAGTACCTAACTAGGTTACCGATTTTATACAAATTTCACTGTGATGCATTTGGGAAACTATTTCTTGTATGTTAGCTGTCAAATTTGTAGTTGCAATTTGTAGAATGGCTCTCAAATGCTCATCTGTGAGACGAGAATTATATTATTTTTTTCTATAATTTATAATTGAAAAGTTTGCGCGTTATTTATAACTTATTTACAAAACATTCACGGGCCGCAAGTAAGATGTCCGTGGGCCGCATGCGGCCCGCGGGCCGCGTATTGCCGACCGCTGATCTAATTGAATTTATAATACGCCACGGTGTAGTAAAGTGATAGAAACACCAACATATATTAAAAACTTCTTTGTAAACAATTATACTCCGTTTGAAATAAGATTAGACATTTAAACAAACCTTTTTTACAGTCCGTTCAACTGATTTTGACTTCTATACCGTAGGCATAAGGATGGCATTAAAATCAAAAAAAGGTTACAAACCAACTGTTTACTGCAGCTGTCATTTTTCTTACCACCAACGCAATAAAAGTCAAAATCGGTTGAACGGACTGTAAAAAAGGTTTAGTTAAATGTCTAATCTTATTTCAAACGGAGTATAGTTATACATTAGTTAGAGCTTTTATGAATAATTGAGGTTCAATATCTTTAAATTTGACAACCTATCTGTCAACAAACTACTTAAGAATGTGGCGAAAAAATACCTAGAAAATACACTGTCATGAATAAAGTAAATATACAAACACAAGATGAAAAATATTCTGCCAAATCCTGGGAAAGTGTATTAAATATTTAACATACCAACTTTCCATCCATGCCCTGGTTTTGGGCTTTGGTACCCTGTATATAATTTACACTTCTTTCTATCTAGAAAACAACACCAACAACAAAAACATTTCTTTTTACATTTTTAAACGTTGTAGGTATACATGCATTTCAGTCTCTACGAATAATAAAATGTACTTCAAAGTTGTCTTGTACGATGTCAATAAAATTGCAAGCAGACAGACAACAAAGTCGTCTCACAGAGAGGAGCAGATTTTACCAGCGACAGATATCTTTTTAGGTTCCCGAAGAGTGCCAAATTGGGGTTCCGTTTACTACTAAGTCTCCGCTGTCCGTCCGTCTGTCTGTCAGCGGGCTGTATCTCATAAACCGTAATATTTAGATAGTTGAAATCTTTACAGATTGTGTATTTCTATTGCCGCTATACCAACAAGTAATAAAAACAAAAAAAAGTTAAAAACAAAATGGAGTTCAAGAAATGTTTTTTTAGTAAAGTAAAAACGTAGTGTTAAATATTGTACGGTGGTACAAACTTTAGGTAGTGACCTAAAGTTAAATAAAGTTCAAATTTTACAAAATTTTGTTCTCCCAAAACTTCGTGACCACACTTATCGACGAGGAATCAGCTTGAGCTGGTCAGAATGAGCTTTATGTTCATGCAACAAAAGCGAAAATGTCATCATTCGCTTCGTTTTGGTTCGGACGACGCGACTCGACACCGCGTCGAACAGTGTGGTGATACAGTGATCGGCTGAAACCGAATCCGCGTCTATAAGTGTTCCTTATTCCGGAGATAAAAAATATTGGACGTTTGTAAAATCAGCCCTAAGTCAATCAATTTGCCTGGCTTTTTCCAACTGTATTGGGGTCGGCCTCCAGTCTAAGCGGATGCAGCTGAATACCAGTATTTTTCACGAAGCGATTGCCTATCTGACCTCCACAACCCAGCAACTAAAATCAGCCCTAAGTAAATTAATTCTAACTAATATTATAAATGCGAAAGTGAGTTTGTTTGTTACGCTTTCAAGCTAAAACGGCTGAACGGATATAGATAAAATTTGGCACATGGGTAGACCATGACCTAGGTTAGGACATAGGATCTATGTTCTATGTTATGGGGTTTGGTTTCCGCACTTAGTCCGTCAGGTGGACCATTGTGCGTGGGCCATGGCGGCCGTTTGGTGGTTATTCCAACCAGCCCACCTCCCTCCAGAAGTTAATTAAAACTCCTGGTCTGTTCAGAACGTCAGTGAAAGATCTGGGTGACCCGAGGGTTTCTGTTCTAATTGTAGTAACACCTGTGCATTCGAAGAGTACGTGCGCGAAGGTTTCCTCAGCCTCCATGCACGCCCTGCACAGAGGACTGTCCGTTATGCCTATTGTGTGGAAGTGTTTGTTTAGCGAGCAGTGACTCGTGATGGTCCCCGTCATCAGGCGCAGGCCATTCCTGTCAAGGCTTAATAAACGCCTCGTTAGCCTGCTATCCTAGGACATAGGATACTTTATATCCTGATATTTCTACGGGATCTAGGGTTATGCGGGTGAAACCGCGGGCACAGCTAGTAAGTAATATAAAAGCCTTACCAACAACAGTGACATTGATGCCAACGTTCCTTGTCGGGGATAGTCGGAAATCGACCCGGCAGTGGTACATGGCCTGGTCGTCTTCCGACAGCGAAGAAATGGTGACTGAAGTCGGCTGGGACTGGATGTCGGCGCGAAGCCTGGAACTCGTGTTGAAGGATGGCTCCGACCATTGCTTGTCTGGGACCTCGAAGCTGCGGAAAAAAATTAGAGTTAGATTGAATTTTTGGCGAAAAGCAAGGCTGACTATTCTAATGTCATATGCCTTTTATTTTTTTTGGGTGGGAAATTATCAAATAACTTCTCCCGCTCTAGGTGGAGTGGGAGGGCGTGTCAGAATTTTACTGAATAAAACCCACCCGTGTTCCTTCGGTTGCCCTGTTGCCGGGGGCCACGATTTCCCTATCGGTTTTCTTCGAACCCCCGGCAGGCATTGGCCCTAGCGGACCCCGTCAATTCTGCTGACATCTCTTTGAGGCGCGCGTAGAACACAACGCGCTGTCGATCCGGGCTTGGTCCTTATCGGACGGCGAGCTACCCATTGCTCACCGTCCGCAAGCCCGGGCCTACGGTGGCCGGAAATCACCCGTGTTCCTTCAGTTGCCATGTTGCTAGGGGCCACGGTATCCCTTTCGGACTTTTCCGCAACCCTCGGCAGAATATCAAATGCCTGGCAATGTTACCATTTGTTATTTTTAAGGTGTAAAATAAAGAATCTATGCTAATATTATATGAGAACTCTGTTTGTCTGTCATCTTTTCACAACTTAATGGCTGAACGGATTTCGATAGAATTTGGCACACAGGTAGACTATGACCTGGGTTAAGACATCGCCCCATACAAACTACGCATCATACTGACGTCATGTAAAATCCTGCATCGCGCAAGCAAAGTTTACCGCACGACTAGCATACGGGGTGGCAGGGACATCGACGCGAAAACTGAAACCATGGATTCAGTACATTATTCTGAACCCTCCTGAGTTGAAATTTTTCGTCGGTTATTAAAAAAAAACTGCTGTTCCTTTTAACCGCGCAGGTATTGCACTTTTCTATGAAACAGCTGTTTTTTTTAAATAACCGACGAAAAATTTCAACGCAGGGGATTCAGAATCATGTACCTACTGAATCCATGGTTTCAGTTTTCGCGTCGATGTCCCTGACACCCTATACAACGTCCCGACTTCAGTTGTCGGGCAGTTGCCTACCAGACACAACACCCGTCTCGTCGGAGGATCCTCGCTTTTCTAAAAGGATGAGTGAACTTTACACGATGTTCCTCAAACCTCTATACATGGTGACCAATTTTTCGTCCTGAATATTTGTATAGAAAAAAATCATGAAATACAAAATACACGCAGATGAAATCGCGGAGCAGCTGGGGTTCTATACATTGTGTTTCTTTAGCGCAAGATTGTATGCCGTTAGACCCGGTTCACATGAATGCTTTTTCGACGTTCAAAACTTCAAACATACTCGTAGAATGAGCAAATGGCTACCCGCGTATGAACGCGTTTATGCTTTCGCTAATTTTCAAAACATCAAGCGTAGCATGACGGTAGTGGATTGAGTGTTCTAGTAGATTTTTCAAAAGACTATTCCCATTTCAACGCTTCTTTTGAATTAGGTATAGGAGCTCTACTGCTAGTGATTTTTCACACCAAAAATAAAAGTCGTTTTCTAAAAATAATTTTACTTCAATATTATTTAATTTGATGTACAGAATGCGTAGATATCGGCTATGTAACCCATCACGAGATCATTACGCCAATTTACGAGCTATACATTTCTAGTATAAGCTGACCTCGCCTTGTACGGAAATCCTATACAATGCGACATCAGCATAAACTGGAAATGTATAGCTTGATGTGTAGCTGTGTGTACCTATACAATATGTAAAAAAACCTGTCCAATCCGAAAGTGGCACATAGGTACTGCAATAATATTACCAAAAAGTAATAAAAAATCTAATTATTATTGAAAATAAAAAGTTATTGCTATTTAAAAATTACATTTTTAGTATCACAATTACCCTAAATTCATTAAAAATTAGCAAATTTTCTACAGAGCTGATAAGTTATGACTTGTAGACACACTAAGACAGGTAAAATTCCCAATTGAAAAATAATGAGACGATTCTTTTTTTTAGATTTTCCACATAAATCATCATATTAGTGTTATTTATTATAGAAGTATGTATGTAAGTAAGTATATTTTCATATTATTAGTTTTATTTAATTAAGTGAATTGTTTTGATTTTATGTATTTTACTTTCTCTTTTCTCTTACACACGGTGTCTACATCTCTCTTTATCCTCTGTCCTATCGCAGGTATGGTGGAAGAGATTTCATTAGAAATAAGCATCACCTTTGTACGTATTTTTCTGTTCCTTTTGTCTTGTCTGTGTATTATTTGTGTGTATATAAATGGTTAAATAAATAAAAATAAATATGTAAAAATTCCAATTTCCAGTACGATACCTAACAAGACCCTCATATTTAGGACAGGGTTTTTTTTCCACGTTGTTATGTAAATAAAACATTGATCAGGCTCCATAGTTTAAGGTAACCAATCCACTATAGTCACCCAAACCCATAGCCCAATATGTTTTGTTTCCATGTTCTGCAATAGCCCTGTACCAACTGAGGGTTGTTTTTGGGTGCATTTGTATAGTGCATACAGGAATAATCGTCGGTTGGTGCCTCATTCCATTTAAAATTGTCTAAGGGACATCTGCGAGTTGGCTTCAGCCCCTCGTACGCCTTCCAAAGGTCCGGGACCTTAAGGTCCCGAGATATATATAAAAAAATATTATAATAAAGCCTCTTTATTCATATTATGTTGTTATGTATATAAGATGTAAAAAGACCCATCTTTTTACACCCTGTATACAAGTATTCGAGAGGAGCTCGTGGCTAAGTAATAACAGCCGTACGGGTCGATTCGACAGGTTAAGCTACGCTTGCTGGGGTTGGTTCGTGGAGGGGTGACCATCTTTACATACCGAGACTCCTCCGTGCCTCGGAAAGCACGTTAAGCCGTTGCTCCCGGCTGTCATTCGTGGATCTTTGACAGTCGTTACGGGTCGTCAGAAGTCCAAAAGTCTGACAACCAGTCTTACAAGGGGTATCGTATTACCCAGTTACTGGGTTGTGGAGGTCAGATAGGCAGTCGCTGCATGTAAAATACTGGTATTCAGCTGCATCCGGTTAGACTGGAAGCCGACCCCAACATAGTTGGGAAAAGTCTAGGCAGATTGATACAAGTTCCTATAGTACATCTCGCGATTCGTCAATACACGCGCGTGCTAGTTTTACCCACAAGTTTTTCTATATATCGTCGCTTTTAACCGACTTTAAAAAAGGAGGGAGCTCTCATTTCGTCGGATTCTTTTTTTACGTTTAAAAAAGCATTCGTGCAAATCGGGGACTAGTCCGTTCCTATTTTTGTTTCGTGTCCATGCCGTATTTTTGTTTGCGTATCTGCTTAGTTTCGGCACAGAATAAATAATACTACATTTTGGTTTGATTGTTTTTAGGATTGTGGGATTTAAATGGTGGGTGTGAGTTCGTTGATCTAATGGCTTAGATTTAATTTATGCTGTTGAATGATCAGTAAGGCGTTGACGAGTGCGAATATGGAGATATTATCCACAGCTTGGCGTAAGATAAAGCTGAGATATTATACTTGAGTGAATAGTGGGGTTTTAATATAAGTTATGATCACACGTTATGGTTAGTGATCGGATAATCGGATGCATATTTACCTAAAGTGTAGGTGTTGGCTATTATGGAATGTATTTTTGTATCGAAAAAATCCCGGGAATTCGGAATCGACAAATTTAGTTTTTTTTTATTATAGAATCAAATTGGGTGTAGGAATATTTACTTAGTTTAAGGTGTTTGCTAATATTATGGAATGCACTTTTGTATCGAAAAAATCCCGGGATTTCGGAATCAACTGCTGTTTTTATTATAGAGTCAAATCGTGTGTAGGTACCTACTGCCTACTATTCCCCTTACACTCAACATAGTCATAAATTGATGGGGAGCTTAAAATTAACTTCAAGTAAATACATAATAATTATGTAATCCCCTGATTTAAAAAAATAAATAAATACCATATGCTAAAGACGACGTTTCCTCACCATGTTACAGACTTTTCTGGATTCCCGAATTATCTGGAATCCCGGGATTTATATTTAAAAATATTTGTTTTAAGAAGCCGCTTCCATAATTTCCTAACCAAAAATGACCTTTAGGTAAATATGCATCCGATTATCCGATCACTGGTTATGATTGACCAACTTCTCCCATCTCGCGAGTAGTGCTATTCTGTAAAGTTCACTTTGATAACACATAATTCAAAAGCAAATTCACTTGTTTTTATTTATTTAAGAATCAGTCGCGGTCTCACATTTTTATAGTATATCGAAGATATATTTTTAGAATAACCCTAAGAGAATAACCTCGCTCGCCTGTCATGTCATAATTTTCTGGGAACTCAAAAATTTATGACAAAGTCCCGCAACCCTTGTTCTTGCGACTTCGCGTTAAATCCAGCGAAGTAGTGCGATAAACCAGTGATATGAATCACGATATATTTTTTCGAATTATTGGAGAAAATATAAGTAATGTTACTGTTTTTACTTGTATCATTGCCTACCTAGCCTTTTACCAACTACGTTAGGGTCATAACTCATCATCTGTTACGACGCCTCATTGAGGTGGATAACAATAAAATTCTATTGTGTCTCGTTAATGACAGTTGAAAGGATAATAACCATAACCATTTTATTTGCAATAAGTATTGGTACAGACGCCAGCACATCAAGCTACTACAATCTGTCAAATTTGTTTAATAGATTTTCAACTTCATCGCTGAAGTATGAGGTGCAAAGTTGATTGGGAAAATTTGACAGTTTCGGGTAGCTTGATGTGCTGACATCTGTACAGTGTTGGTCTTATAGTCAGTAATAAGCATGTAATAAGTTCATAATACAAAGTCAGACATTTGACATGCAAAACATTATTATGTATTTAATGATAGAGTGTTATATTAATGTCCAATGGCATGCCTTAAATGCTTCTATAATTAATAAATTTTACTATACATTAATTAAATTATCGTTACATTAATTTAAAAGTCAGTTTCCAGTCTTATTGGATGCAGCTGAATAGCAGTGTTTAAGATAGTTAATTGATTCAGGGAAATCCATTATAAAATACAATAAAGGTGGATATATTTAGTAACCTATTCCGCTTAGCTATTTCTAAAGAGCTATAAAAAAAACCCTGAAAGAAATCGACACGTGTTTCACCTCTCAACGAGGCATCCTCAGGATGACGATTGACTTGTCGCGAACCCGAACACGCTGTGTTCGGATTCGCGATTTTATGGCTCTTTAGAAATAGCTGAGCGGAATAGGTTACTAAATATATCCACGTCTATTGTATTATTTTTTTACCAGTTTTTAACTTGGAGCGACTGTCCATTCCGCCCCCACAACCTAGAGACTTGGTAATACGATACCTCTTGGTAAGACTGTGGTACTCAAACTTTCGGGCTTGCCTACCAATAATGACTGTCAAAGATTTACAAATGATAGCCGGGACCAACGGTTTATCTAGCTTAACGAGAAGTTTCGGTATGTAATGGATGGTCAGTTGGTCACCCATCGGGTCGCCCTTGGCCGGCTAACAGCCGGCCGTGGATACTGAGGAAGAACAGTGTAAAAAATAACTTTGCCCCACACTACGAATTTCTCCTATATTGTGGGTGCGTTTACAAACATTTAAACTCACATACACAAACAGCCAGACCCGGAACAACTCATACAAATATTTGTTACGTGCGGGAATTAAACCCGCGACACGCAGCGCAGCAGTTAATCGCTTAACTACTGCGCTAACCGTGCCATAGTAATTTTTTTTTGGTATGATATTTTTTTTTAGTATAGGTTAATATTATGATGAGCTTACCTGTATATGGGCATATTATTCTTGTACCACACAAGTATCATGAACTCGTCGTCGGAGGAGTCGGGGGTTGAGTCGCAGAGCAGGGTAACGTCGCCGCCCTCCAGAGCTTCCACGTTGGACACGGGACCTGGCAAATAAGGCCCACCTATTTAATAACAGTCAAAAATATTTATTTAATAAAATTTACTTGGAATTCTTTATATTTCAGTCTTTTTAAAGACGCCCTTATCGCTTTCTACTGTAGTGCCTCTGTCTTTGATTCTAATAATATTCAGAGTGACTCTATTGGTACCTATAGGGCCTGTCAACATTATCTTCCAGATAAATGAGTAATGGAACGGACTTTGAAATTACGTGCCAGTTAAGAAAGTTATCCGAAGGTGGAACTGGCCATTAATCTTTTTTGTTTTTTTAGGGAGGTACACACGGCCACACATCAAACTATACATTTCCAGTATAAGCTGACCTCGCATTGTACGGAAATCCTATACAATGCGAGATCAACATAAACTGGAAAAATATAGCTTGATGTGTAGCCGTGTGTACATGGGTGTTGTAAAAGGGATGAAAATAGTAAGATATAGATTAAGCATAGTCGTCTACGCTAAAGACTCGTCTACTCCAGTGTTTTTCAACGTGTGCGTCGCGAGTCGCGACCCACACGTTGAAAAACACTCGCGACTCACTGGGAGGTCGCAAAGCCTCTATAAGTTGGTCTCGAGGTCTCAGTAAAAGAAAAAGTTTAAAAATATATTTTTTTAAACTTTGTTTTGTTTCTTTAGATAATTCTAACCGATATTCTTTTAGGTTGGTTCCCAAACTTGCCTCACCTATAGCTGTATTTAAAAACGTAATTACTCTATTGGGAAATCCCATGAACCCCATAAATTCATTAATTATACGACAGAAAATCTACTTAGGATTTAATTAGGAGGCGGGTGTGGTACGTTGTCCCCACAAATCCATCGTATCTCTTTTCCGTGGAGGCGTTTGGCGATGTAATATGTCTGTTAATTATGTAATTAGTCGATAAGTAATAAAAAAAGTACTTATTTGATATTTGTATTATAATAAAATACACATTATAAACAGTGGAGGGTAGGGGTCGGGAAAAAAAATCATACTAAGGGGGTCGCGTCATATTGGCGGCGGTGATCTCTCGCGTCCGGCCCTGGTCCAGGACATGGTACGGAGCGAGAGGGCATGGGAGGCCGTCACCTCCTTCTGCGAAGCATTAATGCTTGCGAAGGAGGAGGCGGAACGCGTGAGGGAGAGTCAAATCCGATAAGGACCAGGTCTGGGTCGACGGCGCGTTGATGTCAGCAGAACTGACGGGGTCCGATAGGGCCGATGTCTGCCGGGGTTGCGGTTTTGTCCGAAAGGGTTACCGTGGCCCCTGGCAATACAGGCAACTGAAGGAACAAGGGTGGGTTTTAGTCAGTAAGAGTCTGACACGCCCTACCGCTCCACCCAGAGCGGGAGAAGTTATTTGATAATTTCCCACCCAAAAAAAGGGGGTCGCGTCATGCAAAAGGTTGAAAAACACTGGTCTACTCTAAACAACAGTCAACTTGGCAAAGGGCAATAATATCCCTCACGATCATAGAAATATATTGTATGCTCACGGTACGTCTTTCTAAGACAGTCTTTCAGAATTTCAGCCGTTTTGAAGTAATATTGAATTTACATTCTGTAATTGTAGCAGACAACCGTAAATTTCGGCTCGCCTAATAAATCTAAGTAAGCATCAGACGTTACAAACCTGAATTGTGTTGACACATAGAAGATATATTAGCCAATAAATCTGCAGGAGTACTGTTTGAATTGTAAGAGATTTATTTTGAACCAGACAGAATTTTTCTATTGTTGTTTTATCTGACGTTTGCGGTTCTTAGCTGTCATCGGATAAGGGCGCCCAAATGGGACTCGAAACTTGACTTGGAAATTAAGGGACAGAGGACTAGCGAGCTCTCGATCTTTACTTTTTTAACATTTTCCGTTTTTCTTGGAGGACTATCTAAGTACTATTGTTGTTGTTCTCGTGGTTAAATATAGCTCAGTATCTATCGATTTAAGGCTCTACATCGTACCTTTACAGTTTGTCAAGTAAAAATCTGAAGGCCAATTCTGTACTTAAAAAACGTTCACATTTAAGTCGAAATCTGTCAAACTTATTAAAAATGTTGGTATATATTGTATTTTTGATAGATTGCGAATGAGATGCTAATGGGAACGTTATTAAAAATTACGGTAATTGCCTTCCTGGTTGTATCGTGCATCATTATCACTATCAGCATACATTCTGCCCTCGTAATTGAAATCAAAGTACTTCACTCCGAAAATCATGTTTCGCAAAAACACGGTTAAAGTTCAATGGTTTTAATTGTATCGATAAACACAAAACTAAATAAGTTAGGATATTATTTTGATCCTAATTTATTTGTAGTCCACTGCTGGACAGGGTTCTCAGATCGCATGCTATTTAATTCGATAGTATTGTAACTATTAGGATAGCATAACTCAACATCTGTTACGACGCCTCATTGAGGTGAATAACAATTAAAATTCTATTGTGTCTCGTTAATGACAGTTGAAAGGATAAGGATAAATTAGAATAAGGAATTATTTTGACGACGAACCGCTTGATAAAAGAGTATCATACCTTCTCAACCAATTGCCTACTGATAATTATAAGAAGTCAGGAAATAAAAGGTTTTGCCAAATTACTTAAGCAGTTCTTTTTTAGGAGTTTGTAAGCGATGTTCTTAGGAAAGTGGATAGGATAAGTCATTTGATATAAGTAAAGATATTTCCTTTATTCACTTTCCATACATATAAGATAAGATATTATTGTTTGTTATTTTATAAGTTCAATAAGTGGAAATTAAGTGTCCGCACTAATAAACCTTACTTAATTGTACCTAATATTGTTAATTGTTCTGTTCCCACAGACAAACCGTGAAAACGGTTTTGTGGAGCATAGTTCTTAAGTTAAGATTTCGACTCCATTATTATTCTTGTAGGCATCCCAAATGACTACAAAGACTTCTGAAAGGGGCTTAAAAGGCTTTAATAAAAATAAAAAAACTTGTAATATTTGGAAACTTACCATCAACTCCAGGTATAAAAGCATAGCCACCGGTACAGATGAGAAGGAATATGTATATCGGCGCCGGAGTGAGGCGCATTCTACGGCCCATCCATGCTCCCGCGCTGCTCTCTCATTGGTCGAGGGGAGCGCTAGCCTCGCGCATTCGTCACGAGATGCGTGACATCATCTGTGCGACCGACTTGTACTCATGGTATTTGTAGGGGTATCTGGAAAAGAGGAAAATATTTTAAGTTATTATGGCAATAAAACCTGCATGAGGGACGCAAGGAACCGGGAAGTATGGCAGAAGGGAAAGGAGGCCATTAAAGTACCCAGCAGTGAGTGATTCTGGGCTGAAATGAAAGAATGAATGGCATTGATATAATTGATTGGTCTAAAGTAGTGTTTCTATGTATTTAATAGATAATATGTAAACACTATTTTACGCACGTCAGCAGTGAGGTCGCTGTCACTAATGTCAACTGTCAGTTCACCACGAATGGCGGGAAACGGTTGAAAATGGAACGTTCTTGCACAAGAGGCTTGGTGTAGTGATGAGTCAATGTAGTAATATATTCAACTTAATTACGGAATCAACAGGATTCTACAAGTAGGATTCTCCGTATTTTAAGAGGTAAAAGTAACTAGTTTTTCAATCAACAAATCAAGATCCGACATAGAACATATTGCAATCAAATTGTATCAAATGAGTGTTTGTTGTCACGTGACCTATTGCATCAGTTTCGAATCCAATGATCTGATTGGTTGTTGACATAGAACGTTTTACGGATGCGTTCACAATTCAAATATTAGGTAAGTCATTTTGCAGAAAAAGAAAAAAAAACATAAAATGTTGACATAGAACGTATTGCAATATCAACAACGATATGTAGTTTTGTTTAGACCAATGATTTCGTGTTTAGTAGTGGACACATCAGGCCTTATAAAATAAACAAACTTCTCCCAAAGTTTTCTTTCCTAATTAACGGCACAGTTCAAAACTTTTTTACGGCGGCATAAAACTAGAAGGTTGATAATGTTATACATAATTAACTACGTAACATAAAAAGTAAATGCTGTCCGCAGTTATTTACCTAAAAGTAAAACAGTAGACCCTAATTATTTCAGTTCGTTTCAAATGCAAAAGTTTGTTTTGAAACAAGTTGAAAACTGAAGAGGTGACATTCGTATGACAGAATTCATAAAAGCATAGTTATTTGACCCGAGAGTTTGTTCGTGATACCGTGTGCGGCCGCCGCAGGTCATGTGGATCTCGTTTTTAATGAACTTTGTTACGGCGTAGCTTGGTAAAGTAATGACGGACTGTTGAAAAACAGTCAGCCAACAACTTTTTATACTTTACGCTTGTCCAACTGCAAGGCAAAAGCGTACTTATTAGTTATTATTTCATACAGAAAATGAACGAGCACGCGCACGCAGTGCAGTTTGGTGGTATTAAGTAAATTAAAGTCCCCGTCACGAGAAGCTATAAATTTTGTAAACACACATTCAGGGGTTTGTAATCTTTGGGTAAAATAAAATAAAAACAGTTTTGTACTATTTTTTTACAGGGATATAATTATATTAACACACACATCTAATTACAAACAAACAATATAACCTAATCCGCGAAAACACCACAAACAAACAGACGCATTCGAAACTCGAAAGACAGCAGAGACAACGTCA